>CM035125.1:55319038-56586538 GCA_020205555.1 Panax stipuleanatus
GTAGAAGCACTGCAAGAGTGAAGAGTAAGAGGTTCTACATTGTCAGATCACAGAATGCTCGTATAATCGTAGTGTTGTCAAAGTCAGTCAACTTGCAACATCCACAGACAAACTACGATCAAGCACATGAACGTTTACATCAGAATCGTGGAGTTTGGTCGTCTGATTATTGAGTCTCAGCAAAGTCTCAATATGAAGAGTAACATGCGACAGTTGCTGATTGAGAGTACCGATGCAGTCACCAAATCTTTTGGTTCGAATTGAGGAAAAAAATGGAGAAGTAAAGTTGACTACCAACCTGACTTTCGAAAGTGACATTAGGTGAAATAGCAGATTGTTGTGTCAGGAAAGTCAAAAAGGTGTTGTCACGTCAAATCAGTAGCTTGTACAAAATAAATCAGAATCCTTGAGGCATCTCAAATAGCTTCCAACGATTGTATTCCAACGTGAAGCTAATGGAGGAGTATATAACAACTGAAGCTTCAAAGGTGAAGTTCTTATTAACTCGACAAGAGTTCTACAAAGCTTAATAGAGAACATGTCTCAGTGGCAGTGAGACTACTGTAACGACCCCAAAATTCAGACAATATAATTCTCATTCTCGATCGTTAACAATACCACTTTATTCTAACTTTACATCATTATTCGATATTAAAATCACCAAAAATACAAAATATTTAAAACTTTTACAAATTCTTTCTTTATTGCCCTGAATCGCAACCTTTATCATTACAAATCTTTGATTCAAATTCTATTACATGAATCGCTTCATCAAAATTACTATACAAAGTCTTACATTATAATTATTATCCATATACATCGGATAACTCAACTTACAACTTAACTATGATGATACAATCAAAACATCAAATACATTTCTCATCTAACATAAGTAATATTCTTGAACATTGATTTATATAATTCATTTAGCACGTATCATTACCTTGCATCCTTGACCTGCAAAAGTGGTTATTTGAAAGAGTGAGCTCGACAGCTCAACAAGATCTAACAGTTTTCATGCAACACGTAGCACATAAATAACATGCTCAACATACATCTCATAATCAATAGAGTAACATAGCATACATGCTTTAATTCACATAACAATTATAAAGATTGAGTTCCTTACTCAATCAACATTCTTTAATCAATCAATGTAGTCATAAATTGACTTTAATATTTCATGCTTGCAACATATATAACATATCATGCTCTTTGTAATACAATTTAAAACAGTTCATCATCAAGTTCACATAAAAAATAGGAACCAAAAGACTTGCCTGACTCATAGATTACCAATTACCAAAACAATAGCTTAATTATTTGTACTTCATGAATCGCTTAAGTTTTAATGATGAAGAAGATGAAAGTGATGATGAGGCTTCTAGTTTTGATTTCTCACAAAAATCCTTCCTCCTCTTTCTTTCTTCATCTCTCTTCTTCCTTTTCTCTGTTCTTTCTCTGTCCATCTCTTTGTTTTCTCTAACAGACTAACTTTGTTTTCTAAACTAACGTAATATAAAATATACATAACTGATATATATGTATATAATATAAAACATAATTATATAATATATAATTGCTAAATAATTATATCTCTACTTAATATATAGTAGTTACAAAATTTTTAAAAACCAAAAGCCATAAGGTTTTGTTTGGAAAATCCCTTTAATTTTAAAAACAGATTATTTATTAGTTAAAGCCTTGTTTGGTAAAACATGATTAAAACAAAAGTAAGGGCCTTGTTTGGTAAAACCTTTTAAAAACAGTTTTAAGGGCCTTGTTTGGGTAAAACTAATTTAAAAGCCCTTTTTTATGCTTTTAATAAATCCTTTAACATATATTTTTAATGTTATCCTTTAATTAATTAAATCATAACATTCTAATTTAATTAAAAGTTAACATCAACTAATCACGTAAAAATTGCCACATAATTATAACTACTCGCTAATTATAATTTCATATAATAATTACCACATCACTTCATCTAATTTAATTATCCAAATTAAATTAGAACTATAACATAAAATCATTACATATTAATTAAATTAAATATTAAATATTTATTTAATTAATATATTACACTTAATTAAATTACTACATAACCAACACATAATTTATATATTTAACTCAATAAATAAATCAATTAAAATATTTATTTACTTCAATAAATATTAAAATTAATATCTAATATTCTCTTCACACCAAATCATATATTTCACAACATATAACATATATACACATACTCAAACTCGAAACATCTCATAATAAGAATTTTATTTATTAAATTCTCATTTATAAATTCTTAAAAAAATACGGGATATCACATCCTTCCCTCCTTATAAGGATTCCGTCCTCGGAATCAACGAAACCTCTCTTACTCGATTTTCACAAAATCTCTTTCTTAATTTTATTGTTGAATAACTTCAACACATTATCTCAACAAAAGTTTTATATATATACTACTCCATTCATTTCTTTAACGACTTTTAGGTTTTATTACATAACCTTCAATTAAACACAATTATATACCAAATATTATATATTCTTTAACTCGTTCGTTCCTTTTTAAGGATCATTACAATATACTCTACTCGTCGAATACATATACTTCATAATTCACTATCTTGTAAGTATTCAGGTTATCACATTCACCACTTCTTCTAAGAATTTCATCCTTGAAATTTTTATTAATTTATATATCTTTATATATCAATCTATCAAAATAGATTTTACGTTAATCTTTATTCACTTGATTAAAGCGTTCTACAACTACTTCTTTCTAAGGAATATCCTTCTTGCCACATTCATCTTCAGAATAATAAGAATCTTCCACAATTGCTCTATAATTGGGAATCGATATAAATAACTTAGGAATTTAAAAGATTCCAAATCATGCTGAGTGGTCACAAGACCTTGAACGTATATTTAGGTTTAATAGTGCTTCACCCCCGGTGCTTCACACTATAAACCGCATCGGTGCTCTAGGTGATCAGGCTATCGCATCACTACGTCGTGCACAAACGTAGTATATCGTAACGACTATATGCGTTACGCTCAAAACTATTGTCTTCGATAACATGTCCCTTTTTATAGGGTTGTTCACCTCAGCTTCTTAACTTTTAAATCTGCCCCAAATCAATTTAGTTTGGCATAGTTTGACCAAGAATGCTCGAATTTCATAAACATCTTTCAATATTTGTCTAGCTGAATCAAGTAGCATAGACTTCTAGCAACAATTCGGACATCAATCGAAATATATATATATATATATATATATATATATCTTTTTAACAAACTTAATAACATAATTTTTTTTGTTTAAGGAAACTAAAAGTAATTAAATCTTTTTTTTATATAGTTTAAGGAAACTAAAAATAAATAAATCTTTTTATAATATCATGATACCATACCGTAGTAATGGTACGTTGAGGATTTCGTCATTACATGACGCCGTCATACTACACCATACCATAGTGGGCTGACGATCATACGATCACATCCAACACTGGGTTTAACTGCATTGATAACTTTCTCAATTATTGTTTCTACACCATATCAAATGATGTATAGAATATATAAAATACATTTTGAAAATTTCAAATTATTTTTGTCTAGCTGAAGCAATTAGTATAGACATGTGAATAATAGCATTATTTTAAAAAAAATCCATTGGTTCCATCATTTGATCTAATAATTTTCAAGAAAAATAGAAGTGCAACATCAGTACGAAGTCAATAAATTTGAAAATCTAGCAAAGCTATGAGATTTAGAATATCAAAATTTTCTCCATTAATTAAAATCTTTACTCCATCGTTTCATTACTAAATCATTCTATCAATCTTCAACAACATCAATACTTCCTATATCTTAACCTTTCTATACCCAATATAGTTCATCAAACTTACCACACTTTGGAAATTCAGGAACTTACCACAATAATATGAGTTTAAGAACTTGTCCTAGCAATACGTAGTCCAAGAACCTATCAGGGACTATCCATATGCTTGGGGGTTCAAAACATACATACAATTATGAGCCACGAACTTACCATAAGCATGAGTTCTAAGAACCGCACCTATCCTTAATATCATCTAATCTAACCTCTATTGACTCTAACTATCAAATATAAACATGGGACAAGAATCACCTTCTCACCATATATATATCGATAGCGCGACACCAACATTTCAATGATTATCAATATGATAAACCAAGTGTAAGCACAAAACCCTACCCATACAAAGATTTGTACAACTCAGCCACCACATGAGTCCTCAATTGAAATCCCACTTAACTCTATCTTACTCATAACTTCTCGCTCTATACTCGATACAGACTTCTGTATCTCATCATTTATAACTCCTCGTGAGTTAATCTCGTACTATATCATAGTACATTCTCGTTATAGTATCAAACTATAACCATTCAATCATTATAGACCATCTGTCTTTACAACTTCGAAAGATCACACCGTAATCTTATTCTATAATCATCTCCATATGATTCTTTTCTTATCTCATTATTATTTTGTTTTACGATCTTCTTATCTTTACCTTTCATCATATCAAATGATGATTTCATTTATGCTTTTAATATTATAGACTCTGTCTATTCATCATTATTCGTCATCTTGATTATTGGAGTTAGGTAACTCCTGATTCTTATCTTTTTATCTCTTCAAGATTCTTCTTTAAATCTTCTTGTTTATTAAACAACTATTCTTTTATGAATTTCTAATTCTATTCATTGATAGTAGTGTGCATACAAGCCAATCATGTATGATGATAAAGCACATACTTTGTAAACAATCTTATTTATTTATTAATAAAATATTTATTTATTAAAGGCATTTAATTATCTACATGGTGCTGTTTTTATAATATGTAAATAACCCATAGTTTTAAGCAATGCTTTTAGAATCATGATGTTGATCATGCTAATGAGATCTAAATTCTTAGAAAGCTTTAAAACTAAAATAGTTCCCAATCGTGGGATTACTAAAAAGGGGATTAGTAAATCCGGATAGATTGGTACATATGTTGCTTGCTCATTGGATGAGGATGACTGATCTCATGGTCATTTGTGTGGAGACACTAAAGCAAGTATGTAGGTGCTTATTGGAGAATAAGTTCACTGAACGTGACTCGCTATGGAATACCTAATGGAGTTTTACTCGTCTGTCAATAGGAATTCCTAATGTGATAGTAGTACATGTGATCCTTGGACTTGAGATCATCATAGTATCTTGTATGTAACAAATTATACTTTGACTAATTCCTTAAGGCCTTTTAAGGCATATATAGGGTATGCTTGGGTGTAATGAGTTACATATGGAGATAATGAATGATCAATAAAGAATCTACCACCTCTAGTAAAAGAGGAGATATGTCCTATGCGATTCGTTAAATGACAACCTAGGAATCCTTGGCCAAGGTAGAATGAAATTAGAAAGAGGTTTCTAATTTGCATTATTTGGAGTTATACATTTTCTAATCGAAATACATATGATTAAATAAATTAAGACTTGATAGTAAATCCACGTCTTATATTTAATCGGGACATTGTATGGTGGAAGGATTGAATTGTACGGTAACTATTAACTCACAGGTTATTTTATGATTAATGTTGAAATCTATATTATCTGGAAAGTCGTTGATCGCTATGGAGGCTTATCCCTATTGTCGAATAAATGTTATTTATTTAAATAGATTATTAGTTTAATTTGTTTATTTAAATAAGATTAGAATTGTTCTAATTGATTTATTCACAACCGGTTTAATATGGAGAACCTAAAGGGTCACACAATAAAAGGAAGAAGAATTATTTAAGAAGAAAATGACATGATAGTAATAATGCATTAAGTATAATTAATTTAATCTATGATGATAGAATAAATTAAATAGCTTAATGTTTATTATTTAATATTTTAGAAATATTAAATATAAATTAATAAGAGGAGTCTTATTATTATTATTATTATTATTATTATTTTAATTCTAAAGGAGTTTAGGAATTAATATGATATCAGTACTCTCTCTCAATCCTAATAAAGATTAGGATATAAATTATTTAAATAAAATCCTATTCTAATTGGATTAGGAGGGTTAACCTAATATCTATATAAGAGAGTCTTATATCAGAAATAAGGGACGTGAAATTTTCCAAGAGTTGGGAGTACACATATTCTATAGAGATAGAAACAAGGGTTAAGCCAATAACCCATCTTCTTGAGTTCTTCATCTTCCTTGGTGGATCACCGTTAGAGGCCAAACATTTGGGTGGCTGACATTGATCAAGGGAAGGAGCCACTACAGAGGAATCAAAGGAATCAAGGGAGTAGAACTTGTACCTGAGGAAGCTTAGATCTTCAAAGGTATAATTTCATGTTCTCTCTTTTCTGTTATTGATAACAAACATAAAGCATGATCATGGTTATGGGTTTGTATAAATTTTGAAAACCTAGTTTTTACGCTTCCGCCCTATTTATATGATTTGATTGCATGATTGCGTTACATACAAACCCAACAGTGGTATCAGAGCCTAACTTTGTGCTAATTATCAATTTTATAATTCCATGTATGAATTGATGTGAGAATTGGATCGTTTTTCTGGACAAAAAATTGTTTTCTGCAAGTTTCTGCGGTGAACGGCGCAGCTGCGCAGCCTCCCAGTTCATTACTGGAGCAGCTGCGCCGGTCTGCAAAAACTGCTGCTTCCGTCTACCTGCGCAGATGCCCAGTTCATTACTGGCGCAGCTGCGCCGGTACCTGGACAGACCCTGAAAATTGATTTTAATTAATTAATTAAACTGTTTATTTAATTGATAAAGTTTTAAAATAAAGAAGTTTATTTTATCTGAAATATGATTTCAGAAAGCTAAAATTAAAGGAGTTTAATTTGGATTTATTTTTGATTAAAATAAAAGAGTGTATTTTGTTTCAAAAATAAAATTTAGCAAAACTTTTGTCCATTAAATAACATCGATCCATATATAGAATAGCATTGTTATTCATGAGATGAATGGATATTTATTGATGCATATGTAGATGTGTATGATAATAAATGGGGTTGATTATGGACTATGACCAATGTGATTGGATTTTATTTTGGATGAATGCTTGAATGTATGGGTTTTATAAAATGGGGTCTGCGTACCTCGTCTTCTCTAGTTTTATTCTCGATGTAAATTCCATCTCCTTTCTATGTACTTCTCCTTGACTGTTGATCAAGGTTTCTATTTAATTTTAAAATAGTTAATGTAATAGAGATAGTTAGAATTATTTTGAAGAAATTGGAGACCAAGGAGCAAGGAGCGCGTGAAGACCCGTTTGTATGGAGCCCGGGTTTAAATGTAATAGTTACATTTAAAATTTAAATTCTTGCACTCCTAGGTTTGACCTTTTGGTTCACTTGGTGGCTCTAGTGAACCAAACTAGAATAAAAGTCCATAATCAATCCGGGTAGAATATAGTATTCTATATCGCATGCTAAATATTATATTATATTATATTATATATATTATATTTTATACAAACATGCTTCGCATGTTTAATAAAATGACGCGTATTTTATATATATATGTGCATGCGCGCTTAAAAGATGAGACAAATAATAACAAACCCCTCAAAGAAATAATATTAAGTCTGAAGCGTTCAAATGATATTTGGAATATCGAACGTCGCCTTCTAGCATGATTAGTTAATAGAGTATTAAATATTTAATATGAGTTTGTTGTGCTATCCACAAGGCGAGTATTGAATATTTAAGATGTTAATTAATCACATTTGATGCTTATCAAGAAAATTGAACGATCTAGTCTTGTTGTGCTATACACAAGGACGAAAATTTTTCTTTTTGAATTTATGGAAGTGCTAGGCTGGACTTAACTTAAATCATTTTAGTTCGGATGTGCACACACATGACCATTATGATTTAAGAGGCAAAATAAAAGGAGTTACATGCTGATATAATTGACAAGAGTTGTCTACCTATTTATTTGTATATCGCTTGTTGTGCTATCCACAAGGTTATATACATTTGAAATGGGATCCTTAATCTCACTAGCAAATCTTTAATTAGATGTTGCCGAACTATATGAGTGAAGGTAATATAGTTTGATGAAAATAGTGGGAGATACCAATTTAAAAGAAAGACCTAAATTTATTTTTTGTATGCAAAGTTAATAAAATGAATGTTTGCTAAAATGTTGTCTTTTCACATGCAGAATTTTAAAAATGTCAACATCACTAATCTCACTACGAAGCATACTTGATGCAAATAAGCTTACCGGCCCGAATTATGAGGACTGGCTAAGAAATCTGAGAATTGTTCTCACTGCTGAAAAGATTTCTTATGTCCTAAATTCCACTATCCCTGAATCTGTTTCAGAAACAGCCTCTGAGGAAGAGATTGCCACTTTCAATAAGTGGCAAGATGATGCATCTGTGGCTCAATGCATCATGCTCGCATCCATGAATAACGAGCTTCAGCGTCAGCACGAAAAAATAGATGCTCCTGCTATGCTGCTTCACCTCAAGGAGTTGTATGGTGAACAGAGTAGGACTGCTAGATATGAGATATCTAAGGAGCTCTTCCGATCTCGGATGACCGAGGGCACTACCGTCGAGACTCATGTTCTGAAGGTAATCAATTTGATTGAACGCCTTGGACAGCTTGGGTTCGTCATGGATGGGGAGTTGAGTCAAGACTTGGTCTTGCAGTCACTCCCTGAGACCTTCTCGCAGTTTGTGGTTAATTTTCACATGAATAAGCTAGATGTCAGCTTACCTGAGCTGCTTAACATGCTGAAAACTGCAGAAGGTCACTTCTCATCCAAGAAGAACCATGTCTTGATGGTGGATTCTTCCAATAAAAGGAAGAGGCCTAAGGTGTCTTCTGAAAAGAAGAAATCTAAGAAGGCTAAGGGAAAAGGGAAAGAAAAGGAGCAAAAGAAACCTGAACCAGCTAAAGGAATGTGCTTTCATTGCAATGAGCCGGGACATTGGAAGAGGAACTGCAAGAAGTTTCTAGCAGAGAAGAAGCTTGGAGAAGCTTCGACTTCCAATCAAGGTTTGTTTATGATTGAAATTATTTTTTCTGAAAGTCATAATTCTACTTGGGTATTGGATACCAGCTGTGGTTCTCACATATGTAATACTGTGCAGGGACTGGTCAGAAGTAGAAAGCTGAACAAAGATGAGGTGATCCTACGAGTGGGAAATGGAGCAAAAGTTGCTGCATTAGCTGTAGGAACTTATTGTTTAGCAATGCCTTCGGGCAAATCCATTTATCTTAATAATTGTTATTATGTTCCGAATATTATTAAAAAAAATTATTTCAATTTCTGTATTGGATATGGAAGGTTTTGACGTTATTATAAAGAACAATGGTTGTTCTATTTATAAAGACGATGTTTTATATGGTATTGGAAATTTGCGAAATGGACTTTATACACTTGACTTGCAAGAAAATATATTTCAAATTGAACAAATTAAGAAAAGGAAAAGAGATGATATTAATTATACCTATATGTGGCACTGTAGACTCGGTCATATCAATGAAACAAGATTATCCAAGTTGCATAAAGATGGGCTCCTCGAGCTATCTGATTATGAATCATATCCAACTTGTGAATCTTGTCTCATGGGTAAAATGACTAAATCTCCTTTTAGTGGAAAAGGGGAGAGAGTTACAGAGTTGTTGGCATTGATTCACACAGACGTTTGTGGACCTATGACAACAAGTGCACGGGGTGGGTATTCTTATTTTATTACTTTCACTGATGATCACTCAAGATTTGGATATATGTATTTAATGAAATACAAATCAGAATCATTTGAAAAGTTCAAAGAGTTCAGAAGTGAAGTAGAGAAACAAACGGGCAAGAGTATTAAGATACTTCGATCAGATCGAGGTGGAGAATACTTAAGCAGTGAGTTTCTCAATTGTCTCAGAGAAAATGGTATAATCTCACAATGGACTCCTCCAGGTACATCACAGTTAAATGGAGTATCTGAAAGGAGAAATCGAACACTGTTGGACATGGTTCGATCCATGATGAGTTTTACCGACCTTCCAATTTCCTTCTAGGGATATGCCCTAGAAACGGCTGCATACCTACTTAACAAGGTACCTACCAAATCCGCCCCAAAGACTCCATATGAGATGTGGAAAGGGAGGAAACCAAATCTTAAGCATGTTAAGACTTGGGGTTGTCCAGCTTATGTCAAAAAGTTTGAAAATGATAAGCTACAGACTAAATCCGATAAGTGGAGATTTGTGGGATACCCTAAAGAAATCGTAGGGTATTATTTCTATCATCCAACTGATCAAAAGGTGTTTGTTGCGAAACATGCTACCTTCTTGGAGAAAGAGTTTATCCATGAAGGGGTCAGTGGGAGTAAGATATATCTTGAAGAAGTTCAAGAACCACAAGTTACCACAGACCAAAGTCAGGTACCTAACCAAGTAGAAGAACCTACTGTACCACACCATGTTCGTAAATCTGGAAGAGTACCGAAGATACCTGAGAGGTATGGATTCGTTATAGAGGATGACGATGAGGTACACATCATGAATGATGATGATCCATTGAATTACGAACAGGCTATGAGTAATAAAGACTCAGGGAAATGGCTTGAAGCCATGAAATCCGAAATGGACTCCATGTATGAAAACAAAGTATGGTCTTTGGTTTCACCACCTGAAGGTATTAAACCTATTGGGTGTAAATGGGTTTTTAAGAAAAAGACTGGAGCAGACAGAAAGGTAGAGACCTATAAGGCCCGACTGGTTGCAAAAGGTTTGAAACAAAGACAAGGAGTTGACTATGATGAAACCTTCTCACCAGTAGCCATGCTCAAGTCCATTCGGATTTTGCTTGCGATTGCAGCTTACAACGACTATGAGATCTGGCAGATGGACGTGAAAACGACCTTCCTCAATGGGAAACTTGAGGAGGATGTGTATATGACACAGCCAGAGGGATTTATTTCAAAAGTTGGAACAAATCAAGTCTGTAAGCTACAACGATCCATTTATGGGTTGAAGCAAGCTTCTCGTAGATGGAACATTCATTTTGATGAGACAATCAAAGAGTTTGATTTTATCAAAAACGAGGATGAACCATGTGTATACAAGAAGGTTAGTGGGAGCGCAGTATCATTCCTTGTATTATATGTTGATGATATATTACTGATAGGGAATGACATTCCTATGTTACAATCCATTAAAATCTGGTTATCTAAAAACTTCTCCATGAAGGACTTGGGTGAAGCATCCTATATTTTGGGGATAAAGATCTATAGAGATAGATCTAAAAGGATGCTCGGCTTATCCCAAGGAACGTACATTGATACGATGCTAAAGAGGTTTAGCATGGAAGATTCCAAAAGAGGTCTCATGCCGATGAGCCATGGAATAAATCTCTCCAAGAAACAGGCCCCAAAGACACTTGAGGAGAGAGACCGTATGAGTAAGATCCCTTATGCTTCTGCAATAGGATCTATCATGTACGGTATGATATGTACTAGACCGGATGTTGCTCACGCACTTAGTGTAACAAGAAGATACCAGTTGAATTCAGGAGAAGAGCACTGGAAGGCAGTGAAAAATATCCTAAAGTACTTGAGAAGGACTAAAGATATTTTTCTTGTCTACGGTGGGTCTGAATTAAAACTCGAGGGATTCACGGACTCAAGTTTTCAAACAGACCAAGATGACAGTAAATCTATTTCAGGGTATGTGTTTACCTTTGACGGAGGTGCAGTGAGTTGGAAGAGTTCCAAGCAACAAACGGTTGCTGATTCAGTGACAGAGGAAGAGTATATAGCTGCAAGTGAAGCTGCAAAAGAAGCTGTTTGGATGAAGAAGTTCATAACTGAACTTGGTGTGGTTCCTAGCATTGGAGAAGCAGTTCCCGTATACTGTGACAACACCGGAGTGGTTGCACAGGCTAAGGAACCCAGGTCTCATCAGAAATCTAAACACGTGTTGCGGCGATTTCACTTGATCAGGGAGATCATTAAAAGAGGAGACGTCACCTTGGAGCGTGTAGACTCTCAAGACAACATTGCAGATCCATTTACTAAAGCTTTAACACAACAGCAGTTTGATCGTCACTTAGAGAAGATGGGTATGAGATACCATGGCGATTGGCTTTAGTGCAAGTGGGAGATTGATAGTAGTGTGCATACAAGCCAATTATGTATGATGATAAAGCACATACTTTGTAAACAATCTTATTTATTTATTAATAAAATATTTATTTATTAAAGGCATTTAATTATCTACATGGTGCTGTTTTTATAATATGTAAATAACCCATAGTTTTAAGCAATGCTTTTAGAATCATGATGTTGATCATGCTAATGAGATCTAAATTCTTAGAAAGCTTTAAAACTAAAATAGTTCCCAATCGTGGGATTACTAAAAAGGGGATTAGTAAATCCGGATAGATTGGTACATATGTTGCTTGCTCATTGGATGAGGATGACTGATCTCATGGTCATTTGTGTGGAGACACTAAAGCAAGTATGTAGGTGCTTATTGGAGAATAAGTTCACTGAACGTGACTCGCTATGGAATACCTAATGGAGTTTTACTCGCCTGTCAATAGGAATTCCTAATGTGATAGTAGTACATGTGATCCTTGGACTTGAGATCATCATAGTATCTTGTATGTAACAAATTATACTTTGACTAATTCCTTAAGGCCTTTTAAGGCATATATAGGATATGCTTGGGTGTAATGAGTTACATATGGAGATAATGAATGATCAATAAAGAATCTACCACCTCTAGTAAAAGAGGAGATATGTCCTATGTGATTCGTTAAATGACAACCCAGGAATCCTTGGCCAAGGTAGAATGAAATTAGAAAGAGGTTTCTAATTTGCATTATTTGGAGTTGTGCATTTTCTAATCGAAATACATATGATTAAATAAATTAAGACTTGACAGTAAATCCATGTCTTATATTTAATTGGGACATTGTATGGTGGAAGGATTGAATTGTACGGTAACTATTAACTCACAGGTTCTTTTATGATTAATGTTGAAATCTATATTATCTGGAAAGTCGTTGATCGCTAGGGAGGCTTATCCCTATTGTAGAATAAATGTTATTTATTTAAATAAATTATTAGTTTAATTTGTTTATTTAAATAAGATTAGAATTATTCTAATTGATTTATTCACAACTGGTTTAATATGGAGAACCTAAAGGGTCACACCATAAAAGGAAGAAGAATTATTTAAGAAGAAAATAGCATTATAGTAATAATGCATTAAGTATAAGTAATTTAATCTATGATGATAGAATAAATTAAATAGCTTAATGTTTATTATTTAATATTTTAGAAATATTAAATATAAATTAATAAGAGGAGTCTTATTAATATTATTATTATTATTATTATTTTAATTCTAAAGGAGTTTAGGAATTAATATAATATCAGTACTCTCTCTCAATCCTAATAAAGATTAGGATATAAATTAATTAAATAAAACCCTATTCTAATTGGATTAGGAGGGATAACCTAATATCTATATAAGAGAGTCTTATATCAGAAATAAGGGACGTGAAATTTTCCAAGAGTTGGGAGTACACATATTCTATAGAGATAGAAACAAGGGTTAAGCCAATAACCCATCTTCTTGAGTTCTTCATCGTCCTTGGTGGATCACCGTTAGAGGCCAAACATTTGGGTGGCTGACATTGATCAAGGGAAGGAGCCACTACAGAGGAATCAAAGGAATCAAAGGAGTAGAACTTGTACCTGAGGAAGCTTAGATCTTCAAAGGTATAATTCTATGTTCTCTCTTTTTTGTTATTGATAACAAGCACAAAGCATGATCATGGTTATGGGTTTGTATAAATTTTAAAAACCTAGTTTATACGCTTCCGCCCTATTTATGTGATTTGATTGCATGATTGCGTTACATACAAACCCAACATTCATATAGCTCAATATTTTATTCGAGTTTACTACTCGTCATTCGCATCTTATTCTTATACCATTCTAGGACTTAACTCATCCTATACTTCTACGTATGTGAAAAGAATCACCTTTTCGTTATACGTAACTTAAACTTAACTTCTTATACCTAAGGTCATAGCCTAAGGTACTCTTACCTAAGTTGTATAACCTAACAGCTCTGATACCAACTATAACGACCCCAAAATTCATACAATATAATTCTCATTCTCGATCGTTAACAATACCACTTTATTCTAACTTTACATCATTATTCGATATTAAAATCATTAAAAATGCGGAATATTTAAAACTTTTATAAATTCTTTCTTTATTGCCTTGAATCGCAACCTTTATCATTACAAATCTTTGATTCAAATTCTATTACATGAATCGCTTCATCGAAATTACTATACATAGTCTTACATTACAATTATTATCCATATACATCGGATAACTCAACTTACAACTTAACTATGATGATACAATCAAAACATCAAATACATTTCTCATCTAATATAAGTAATATTCTTGAACATTGATCTCTATAATTCACTTAGCACGTATCATTACCTTGCATCATTGACCTGCAAAAGTGGTTATTTTAAAGAGTGAGCTCGACAGCTCAGGAAGATCTAACAGTTTTCATGCAACACGTAGCACATAAATAACATGCTCAACATATATCTCATAATTAATAGAGTAACATAGCATACATGCTTTAATTCACATAACAATTATAAAGATTGAGTTTCTTACTCAATCAACATTCTTTAATCAGTCAATGTAGTCATAAATTGACTTTAACATTTCATGCTTGCAACATATATAACATATCATGCTCTTTGTAATACAATTTAAAATAGTTCATCAGCAAGTTCACATAGAAAATAGGAACTGAAAGACTTGTCTGGCTCGTAGATTACCAATTACCAAAAAAATAGCTTAATTATCTGTACTTCATGAATCCCTTAAGTTTTAGTGATGAAGAAGATGAAAGTGATGATGAGGCTTCTAGTTTTGATTTCTCACAAAACTCCTTCCTCCTCTTTCTTTCTTCTTCTCTCTTCTTCCTTTTCTCTCTATCTTTTCTCTGTTCTTTCTTTGTCCATCTCTTTGTTTTCTCTAACAGACTAACTTTGTTTTCTAAACTAACGTAATATAAAATATACATAACTGATATATGTATATAATATAAAATATAATTATATAATACATAACTCCTAAATAATTATATCTCTACTTAATACATAGTAGTTACAAAATTTTTGAAAACCAAAAGCCATAAGGCTTTGTTTGAAAAATCCCTTTAATTTTAAAACAAATTATTTAATAGTTAAGGTTTTGTTTGGTAAAATATGATTAAAACAAAAGTAAGATCCTTGTTTGGTAAAACCTTTTAAAAACAGTTTTAAGGGTCTTGTTTGGTTAAACTAATTTAAAAGCCCTTTTTTATTCTTTTGATAAATCCTTTAACATATATTTTTAATGTTATCCTTTAATTAATTAAATCATAACATTCTAATTTAATTAATTAAAAGTTAACATCAACTAATCACATAAAGATTGCCACATAATTATAACTACCCGCTAATTATAATTTCATGTAACAATTATCACATCATTTCATCTAATTTAATTATCCAAATTAAATTAGAACTACAACATAAAATGATTACATATTAATTAAATTAAATATTAAATATTCATTTAATTAATATATTACACTTAATTAAATTACTACATAACCAACACATAATTTATTTATTTAACTCAATAAATAAATAAATTAAAATATTTATTTACTTCAATAAATATTAAAATTAATATCTAATATCATCTTCACACCAAATCACATATTTCACAACATATAACACATATATACATACTCAAACTCGAAACATCTCATAATATGTATTTTATTTATTAAATTCTCATTTACAAATTTTTAAAAAATCTGGGATGTCACAACTATGGGAGCTGTCGTTTACACTCCTAAATTAACCTCACTTTCACTTCACGAATTTAAATAATTAGCACAGTAGTAAGCAAGGATCGATCCCACAGAGAGTAAGTTTGTTTTAGATTTATTCTACTATTTTAACAGAAAATAAAGATGGGGGATTTTTGAAATTGTTTTAAACTAAGAAAAATATAATTTAAATAAAGAGATTAACCAAATATGTAAAAACTTCAGTTCTGTAGTTCAGTTTCACCAAGCACAGCAATCAATTAATCAAGTTATTATTCTTTACCATTCAATGAAACTATTAACCCTAAATAACAATAAGCTCTGCTATCCGAAATTCTCCTTAGATATTCACTGTATGAAACAAGCTCTTCACCAGATTCAACTAGCATATAACCTAGAACAAGCTCTCTAGATTTAATATGATAGAAGCATTAAGAAATAGACAATTAGGCTAATCCAAGCAACAAACACATAAGCTCGATTTGTTTAGCTTGTTTTCTGATAATCTTAGCAATATCCAAAAGCTTGTCCACAATTAGTATCACTAATTTACTACTTGTGATGAAGACAGATATCAATTACACGTAATACCAATCTTAATCTAGCATATGATAATGATTAAATTAACTCAATTGGCCATATCAAATTAATTAGATCAATTAGCATGCAATCAATGAAAACAGATTATCAGAAGAAATTTCATACAAGAAGGAATAAATATTAATACTCAATTAATCAATTACTTGTAACAAGGTTCCACCTCCCTTTAGAACACAATAAAGAAACTAGCCTGACACGCTCCAAGTCTGCACTTCAATGAGTTATGATAGTTGGTAGAAGATTGAATGAATAAAACCTTAACTATCATCCTCTATTTATAGTGCTAGACAAGGGCCTAAATCCTATAAGAACTAAGAATCCAAATCCTAAAAGGAATTACAATTATAACTAGTTTCCATAAAGAAATAGAATCTAATAAGGAAATAAAATTTCAATCCAAAGAAGTCCTAATTCTAATAGTAATATCAATCCAATTCTATGTAGGAATCTCCAAATATTGAGAAAGTCAACTGCTGGTCAAACTCCTCTTCAATTCAACTCCAAATCAACTTGTTTCCATCCTTTTAGCTTTAATTTACTTGAAAATAATAAACAACTTATTAAGCTCATATACACATGAAACATGTAATAAAACCAAATGTAAAGGAATAAAAAATCATGAATATTGTGTACTTATCAAATTCCCCCACACTTAGTCTTTTACACGTCCTCGTGTAAACTAAAAGTTTAATTTCCAGAAACTCTACTCAACCATAACGTCAAAAGATTTTAAGATCAAATCATGATTATCAACACTAAACCCACAAAAACATGATCAACACTTCATCAATCAACTCAAGATAAGTACCTCACCACTTCACCAATGAGTTTTATTAAGTTAAATTGTAACCACATAAGCCCTTGTCTATGATCCACATACTTACTCAACTTAGTTACCATGGAGCAAAAACCGTGCACACCACTCAAAAACTCAAAACATACTTTTTCTGCTTTATTTTTTATCAGAATCTTTTCATTTTAATTTTTTTTATTTTCGGTGAATGCATTTTATGCTCCGTTTCACCTTCCTCAATCATTCTTTTGTAAGTGAGTGCATTTTATGGTCCATCTCACTTATCCGCATGTGTTTATGGGAGAGTGCGTTTTACACTCCATCTCATCCCACCACATGACTTCTCTTGTGTTTCTTTTTCAACAATTTCACTGGTTTCCAATTTTTCTTATTATTTTTTTTCACATGGTCCTGCAAAACGCTTAAGCAGTTCAATAGTTCTAGAGCATGAGATTAGTGCACATAGACAACTCCACAGATAACTTAGCCAACTAAGCATATATCACATGTTCAAGTGCTCATGAGACACAAATTCAATTTAAATCAATTACTATGGATCATGACTTAGTTTTTCTCAATCATTAACCAATTAAGCATTAAACAGATTTTGAATTTTTAGCATTGATTCTCATTTGTTGATCTTAACCTTCGAACACATAGGCAAATAGAATCATGGAATTCAATTTTTTTCAAAAATTTTCAAAAGCATCTAGATGGTCCTATTTCCTATCAAAATCAGCAGATCAATATCACTAAAATAAAAAAAAAAACCTAAATCTCTCTCCCCACACTCAAACCTTACATTGTCCCCAATGTAAGAAAATCATGCAAAGAAGAAAGAACTACATGCAAAAAAAAAAAACTAAATAGTAAAGGGATAGAAAAATCAAATCTGATTTCTTGGGTTGCCTCCCAAGCAGCTGCCCTTGTTTATTGTCATTGGCTTGACATCTTCCCTCTCGTTCTATGTAATTGGAGTTTTGAACTTCAAGTGGATTGGTAACAGTTTCTTCCTTAATTGAGGAACATTGTGTACTTCATGATTTTGCTCCTTTCCAGCCACCAAATCCTCCTCGTATAATTGTATTCGATCAAAAGATTCCTGCACTAAATAATCCACAACATCAATAACAAAAACAGATTTAATATTATCAAGATACCTTTTAGCCTGATCTGCGTTGAACTGAAACTTTGCATTGTCCAATTCCATAGTAAAGGTACGATGGTGTGTAGCACTCCTTGTTTCTATTAGTTGTACTGATGGAGATGAATCCACGTCTTTCTTGTCGAGATCTGCAGAATTTCTCAAATTATTCTCTTCTTCCTCTTGTTCATTCTCTTCGTCAAATTCCATATTACAGTCCGTTCCTGGAGTAAGCCCTGAATCCTCCTGCTCCTTTTCGTTAAATCCCATTGTACTAAAGTTCTCAACAAATGGAGGAGATAACTCCCCGAAGCCTTGAAATTCTAACCTTCCTACTGTGGTTGCAAGCTGACCAACTTGATCCCTCAGATCTTGAACAGAAGTTCTTGTCTCCTACTGGAACTGCTGTGTCTGACTCATGAACTGTAGTGTTCGGCTCATGAATGCCTTGAACATATCCTCCATAGATGTCCCAGAATTGACAGGTACTTCTTTTTTTTCTGTGTGGTACTGAGGTTGAGTCTGCTGAAGATCTTGCTGCATACTTGAAAGGACAGGTTGCATTGGTGGCCTAGTACCTTCATAGCTCAAGTCGGGATGATCTCTCCATCCGGAATTGTGAGTTTCTGCCCAAGGATCACATTGATGTGGATTTTGTCCGAAGAATGCCCCCACAGCATTAACTTGATGAACAATTACATCCTCTTGCACTATGGGACAATCATTTGTTGTATGCCCTGATTTTGAGTAAATTCCACATACTTTTGCAATCGGTACGTTTTCTGTTGTTAATTGTTGCACCACAGCAGTTAAGTTAGAAATCTGTTGTGCCAATTCACTCGTGCTTACCTCACTTACCCTTTGTGGAGCATGATCGTATTGTTGTGAGTTAGCGGCCATGTTTGCAATCAAATTTCTTGCAGCCTCCGGTGTCTTGTCTACTAATGCTCCTCCACTAGCCGCATCGATCATACTTCTTTCCGTTGGTATCAGTCCCTCGTAGAAGTACTGAATCAAGTATTGCTCATTAATTTGGTGGGGAGGGCAGCTGGAACACAACTTCTTGAACCTTTCCCAATACTCATAGAGAGTTTCTCCATTGAACTGACTAATTCCACATATCTTCTTCCTTGAATCGGCAACTCTTGATGCAGGAAAATACTTCTCCAAGAATAGCCTTTGCATATCAGTCCATGATCGTATCGATCCTGAAGGAAGATAGTATAACCAGTCTTTAGCCAAATCTGCTAATGAGAAAGGAAAAAGTCTAAGTTTGATATGCTCCTCTGACACTCCTTGTTTCATCGTGGAACACACCATATGGAACTCCTTTAGATGCGTATATGGATTTTCACCTGTTAGACCACAAAAAATAGGCAAAAAGAGAATTAGTCCGTAGTTAAGTTCAAAAGCAACTTCTACGGTAGGATATTTAATACACAGGGATGGATGATCAAGGTCTGGAGTAGCCAGTTCTTTTAAAGTTCGGTTGTTGTTCGGCACCACCATCTTTTCCTTTTTAAGTATTGGAACAAGAGTTTCTTTTGTATTTGCAATTTTCTCTATCTCTTGATCAAAATTAGAGTGAGAGGATTGAGTCATAAAACAAAAAGAAAAAATAAAAAATAAAAAGAAAATAATAAAAATAAACGAAAACAAAGAATAAACAAAAACAAATAACACTCCCCGGTAACGGCGCCAAAATTTGGGAGCTGTCGTTTACACTCCTAAATTAACCTCACTTTCACTTCACGAATTTAAATAATTAGCACAGTATTAAGCAAGGATCGATCCCACAGAGAGTAAGTTTGTTTTAGATTTATTCTACTATTTTAACAGAAAATAAAGATGGGGGATTTTTGAAATTGTTTTAAACTAAGAAAAACATAATTTAAATAAAGAGATTAACCAAATATGTAAAAACTTCAGTTCTGTAGTTCAGTTTCACCAAGCACAGCAATCAATTAATCAAGTTATTATTCTTTACCATTCAATGAAACTATTAACCCTAAATAACAATAAGCTCTGCTATCCGAAATTCTCCTTAGATATTCACTGTATGAAACAAGCTCTTCACCAGATTCAACTAGCATATAACCTAGAACAAGCTCTCTAGATTTAATATGATAGAAACATTAAGAAATAGACAATTAGGCTAATCCAAGCAACAAACACATAAGCTCGATTTGTTTAGCTTGTTTTCTGATAATCTTAGCAATATCCAAAAGCTTGTCCACAATTAGTATCACTAATTTACTACTTGTGATGAAGACAGATATCAATTACACGTAATACCAATCTTAATCTAGCATATGATAATGATTAAATTAACTCAATTGGCCATATCAAATTAATTAGATCAATTAGCATGCAATCAATGAAAACAGATTATCAGAAGAAATTTCATACAAGAAGGAATAAATATTAATACTCAATTAATCAATTACTTGTAACAAGGTTCCACCTCCCTTTAGAACTGAATAAAGAAACTAGCCTGACACGCTCCAAGTCTGCACTTCAATGAGTTATGATAGTTGGTAGAAGATTGAATGAATAAAACCTTAACTATCATCCTCTATTTATAGTGCTAGACAAGGGCCTAAATCTTATAAGAACTAAGAATCCAAATCCTAAAAGGAATTACAATTATAACTAGTTTCCATAAAGAAATAGAATCTAATAAGGAAATAAAATCTCAGTCCAAAGAAGTCCTAATTCTAATAGTAATATCAATCCAATTCTATGTAGGAATCTCCAAATATTGAGAAAGTCAACTGCTGGTCAAACTCCTCTTCAATTCAACTCCAAATCAACTTGTTTCCATCCTTTTAGCTTTAATTCACTTGAAAATAATAAACAACTTATTAAGCTCATATACACATGAAACATGTAATAAAACCAAATGTAAAGGAATAAAAAATCATGAATATTGTGTACTTATCAACAACTACCATAGTAGGAGTAAAGCAAACTATGATGAAGGGCCTTTAACTGCTAAAGGATACACTCAACACGGAAGAGAATGCCAACCATAATGGCATCTAAGCTGATAGCCGGGAAGGCCAAGAAGACAAAAGAAAGAGTGGAAGACCAAAAATCAGATATCCAGAACCACCCTACGATTCACCATGAACAACCTGAGCTGAAGAGAAGTAGATGTAGAGCAGAATCTGCATACAAGACCACCATTGTTCAAAGGATGCTAAGTACCAGAAAAAGTCTACCTGACGTATAAAGACTTAGCAGATCCTTAATGGTGATAGCTTGCTATTCTGAAATCAAATGAAGTCAAGCATCAACAAAAAAGATCAGCTGCACCAAGGAGATGTGATAAACTTCTAAGTACTCAAGGGTGTCGAGCTTCATGTGCATCTTAGCAGTCCATCAATGGTGATCCAGTCTCGATGCAAGATGCCAGAAGATCACACAAAGCTGCTAAGTACCAGAAGATGAACAAGCTTAAAGTCATCTTAGCAGCTCAGCACCAACAACAAACAAACCAACAACAAGGGCCTGAGGGGTCCTTATCTTAGTGACTAAATTAAAGTCAAGTCTACTGGGCTTGCTGAGTACCGGAGGGTACAAGAGATTCTAAGTCTGTTGGGCTTAGTATACAGTTTTAAGTCAGCTGGGCTTGAAGAGTTCTTAGTGAACTAGACTTCCAAGGCTGATGGCCTTGAAGGAATCTTAGTGATTCAAGAGTTACCTTTTCCTTAGTGGAATCCTTGCTTGTTGAAGCAGAAGAGTGGAGTAGGAGCTTGAGTCTCTAAACCACTTTAAAATCCCTTGTGTCTTTTACTTTATGTCATTTAACATTATGCACTATAACTGCTATAACCACTTACACCTAAACTAACATTAGAAATATGTTCATCAATATATCTTTGAAGGGAATTTTTAACTTATTCCGCTGTGCATAAACTGATTCTTATGTTTGTCATCTGCTAATTACTTAGCAATACAAAAGGAATGGAAAAAGATTTTAAAATTAAAAGGATCTATTCAATCCCCCCTTCTAGATCTATTGTGTGCCCTCTAGGAACTACCAATCGATATCATAGCAGGTTCTCATGCTATAACCAAAGGCTAATGCTTTGAGTTTGGCCCTAGGCACAACCAAAGTTCTAGACTTAGTTTTAGTAGTAAGTCACTTCTGAATGAAGATGAGCTTTCACGTTGATAATTGTACATGCAGGTAAATGTGCATATATACCTGAAGCTGTCCAGATTGGTCTTTGTCCTTATATACTATTGTAATCAGAACAATCGTTGCCCATAGCCAATCAGCAGTCTACAGCCTACTGATGGGAAGTAAAGAAGCATTAAGAGTTAAAGCCTGACGTCCACTGTTCTGAAAGATGAAATTCCTATACATACCATGAGATGCTTATTTAGAGAAGACAGGAGAATTCTTCAAATATATACTTAGCTAAATCCATGTATTTGAACCTTAAGGTTTGAGGGCGTCAAAGATTTCAAGTTGCCAAGACTTTCCTCTCATCATAACTCCAAGACTTTGCTAGATTTATCTAAGGCCATATGCAAAAACAAACTGTCTGTACTAAAGGCAAAGATATGCACATCAATGCCTAATATTATTGAAGGGTATCTTTAACTTATTCCGCTGTGCATGAACTAATTCTTATGTTTATCATCTGCTAATTACTTAGCAATACAAAAGAAATGGAAAAAGCTTTTAAAATTAAAAGGATCTATTCAACCCCCCCCCCCCTTTCTAGATCTATTGTGTGCCCTCTTGAACTAACATAATTATTCCCAATAGGATTGGGAAGCCTAATTAATTAAAAGGTTTAATTAATTAATATGAAACCCAATTCCTAAAAGGTTTAGGAAGGTTGCCTACATATATAAATAAGAAAGTCTTATTATGGAACAAGGTTAGACATTACACTATTCTAATAGTTGGGAGAGTATACACATTCTATAGAGATAGAATTAGGGTTTAGCCAAACACCCACCTTCTTGTATATCTCTTCTTCCTTGGTGGATCACCTCTAGAGGCCAAACGCTTGGGTGGCTGACGTTGATCAAAGAAAGGAATCAATCCTGGAGAACTCAAGGAGATCACAAAGGATTTGGAGTCGAACACGTACCTGTGGAAGCTTAATTCTGCAAGGGTATGATTCTATAATTTCTTCTCTTTCGTTTAATTAATAATTGTGCATAAAGGATGATCCGAGTATAAGGTTTGTAAAATTTTAAAATCCTATTTTTACCACGCTTCCTCTACTTTGATTGTTACAAACCTACCAAGCGGACGCTGAGATGCCTTTTTTAATCTGGACCCTTGATAATTGCTATGGAAGGTGTTAGGATCTTATTCGCCAATTTTTGATCCATAACAGATACATGCTATGGATCATTGCCCATATATATATACATGGGTCTCCATCCATAACAACTGGTTGCTATGGACATTATTACAACAATCACATCTTACACCATTTATCATGATATCCAAAGGTTGGGATTGAACTGGACTGAACCATGTTGCTACTCCTTCAAGTGGCAGACATACTCTTTCTAGCGGGCCAAGAAAATACCTAAATACCATCCCCTTAATCTGATATCTGACGCTAGAAGGAGTAGCAATATGTTAGTTAATTACATCATAGCCATTAACTTAATTGCTCCTTGCAAATACTAATATATCACTCAGTTCCCCAAAATGAGTTTTTAATAATTAGGTTGTATAAGGCTTTTATTTGCTTTCAACCTAACTAGACACTAATATAATTAACAACTTTGGATTAAGTGCACAAAAAATTACTTGACGATAACAATAAAGATAAATGACATGTACCAAATGTTGCTAGTCTATAGACTCCTTACCTTGTTCATTAATATGGGATAACACGATTGAAGATCAACCATACAAGTATCACCTCCCATATATTTCTCCGGCAACTATATATATTGGGTTGTTTGAATTAAATTCAAGAGCAATAAGGAACATTCCAACTTTCTTAGGAGTTAACGGGCAATACTCTTTGGCTCTCTGTTTAGTGGAATCTATGTCTTTCACCTTCCAGTACGCCGTGTTTTCCCTACATGTTTTAAAAAAATTGAAATAGATCATTCTCATTAATTCTATAAGGAAAAAGGTACTTGTAAATGTGAATACAACATTTATTATTCATAATCCATAGAGACGTATTATAAGAAGTGTGGTCCTATGAGCGTTTACTAGTTCATGACTCTATGATTGTAGATTCATGCCTTAATAATCGTAGAGTCATTACTTAACGATCGTAGAGTTATTTCTAACACCCCCAAAATCTAAGTAGTTTTAAACTCCGGATATGGTGCTTCACGGTACTAAAAATTCACATCCATACCTACACACCCTGTTAATATGAAAGTAATTACTAGCTATTATTACATATCCAGGTTCTAAGACATTTAAATCTTTAAAACATGATAATTAATATATTAATTATTACACTACACCTATCTATTACAGATAGGTTTCATACTACTCGTTCATCTTGCCTTTGCCATTGTCCTTTCTGGAACCTTCTACACACTCTGTTTTTACTGAAAACATTTAATTCAAAGAAAGAAATGAACATTTACATGCCCAACAAGTATAACAGTTGCATATTAAATAACAAAATCAATAATCATACTCTTATACTTCTAAACCGACAACAACTGAACAAAAGTTGGGAAGAGATCTCGAATAACAATAATTTACTTTCTATGATCAAAATATATTTTTAAAACGATATACTAACTTTTGCTGAGTGGTCATAATACTACGAGCTTTCATTTTTCAAAATGGTTTGAACATCTATTCTACTGTAAACCGTCTTGGCTTACGGGCATGTGGGGTAATCAACCTTTTGTACCTTGTATTGATCAAAACTAGTTACTTGATCGACTGATATTGCGTTCATACCATTTTTTGACAAAACATTCTGGAAATATTAAAACATTTCCCCAATAATAAGGTTGTTCATTCTCAAACTGAATCCGCACCGAGTACAATTGGTTTGGAAGTTCTACTAAAACCAATAACATTTTAGAGAATTATATTGAAATCAATAAAATGTTTTAACATGTGTCCAGCCGATACAATTGACATTGGCAGATTTCTTAAACATTTCATATGTAAAACACCAATTTTTTATGAATAAAGATTTAATTTTCTCTAAATATTATTCTAAATAGTAAGGTGATAATTTAATAAATGTTATAGTTATGGGTGATTTGTGCAAACTATACAAAGCAAACAGTTGTCGGAAAATATTTGCTTTGTCGGGGAATATTCGTTCGGTCGAAAAATATTCTTTTTGTTGGGAAATATTCGTATGATGACGTAATCATTGGTGGACCCCATAACGGAATAATTATCGGATATAAAAAGCGACAGAAATAACCTTTTTATAAAATAACAACAAGACTTTTACCGTTAAACTGTTGAAATACCCGGTGATAAAAGTACAGTAATACGCGTTATTCCACAGTAGTACTGTGATGCCCCGAAATCCGGTCTATCTTCACACCCGGATTCTGTACATCACGAGTACTTATCGTTCTATACATACATCATTATATCATAAAGAATAACGATATGTCTATTCAATTCTCAAGTTCTATTACCTTAAAACCTCGTTCATTAAAAATAATAGTAATTACATTATTCTTGACATCTTACAAGAGTGACTTTTATCCGCCACAAAGGATTTGTAACAGTTCATTAAACTACCCTATAGTTTAATTAACTATTTTACATTACAAGTCATAGCTTGGTCTTCACACTTGTTCATATAATGAACAACACTTCAGTATGACACCAGTCAACTTGACCTTTAAGGGATCTTTAAGTTCATTCTACCATCGTTCACTAAAAATATTTTTATTTAAATCAAGTGTGAGCATTCAATTGCTTAGCAAGTCATAGCTGTTGAAAAACAACCAAAGCAAGAATCAAAATTCTTTTAAGACTTTGATAACCGAACAAAGGTTATGAAGCAACTCGAATAACAGGAATATATTCTGATTCCTATCATTTTCAAACATTAGTCACATTCACTTTAACATACTTTCATTCATATTATAAATGAATGAAGTTAAGAAACTTGCCTTAAGCACAACTACAACTTAGTTTACGCTGAACTGTTTACCGAAATCCCTATATCACATACGAAAAAAGTACATACACCAATTAGTTATATATTTGACTTACGCGTTGGTTTAAACTTAAATTTACTTCTTATGGCTCGCGTCCTTGTAATCTAAGTTTACGCGACCAACTTTACTTTCGTTCCATCGGTATTATGGCATACAAAAATGGCATTGTAACGCCCGAGAAAATTAGACTTTTATGTAAATAAATTTTATTTGATTTTATTGAATAAAATTATAATATATGTTTATTAAATTAAGTAAGTTGTTTAAAGGTCGTTCTATAACCTAGAAGATGCGAGCGTGGTTAGGATTCTGGCTATGTGCTAGAATTAAATGATTTGAATTCCCAAGATGAAAATAAAGATTTTTCGAGAAATTTCAGAGAAATCACTATTCATCCGTTTCTGCTCGAGAATTATTTTTGAATTTACGAGAAACGCGTAATGATAGGATTTAAAGATAAGATGGAATATCTAATAATATTTTGGTTATGGCCAACGAAGTTTTGCCTAAGGACTTAAAACTTTAAAGGTTAGGGAAAGTGAAATCAAAGAAGAAGGTTATGTGTAATAATGATGATTATTATTATACATAACAAATACGAGTATAATACTAGTTATTATACGAGTACTATATGAATTTAATATGTCGTATGATTTGAATATCATACGAAGTATATACAATGAGAATATGAGAATTATACGATAAGAATACGATAATTTCTTAATGGACTTTAACTGTTGGACTTGGACTTTGTCAAGCCCAATTGGTAAATGATTAAGTCCCAATGATTATTTAAATCAAGCCCATGAATAAGCCCAATGTGAATTAATTCTAAGCCCGAACCAATAACCGAACTCATGGATCGAACCAATGGGTCATCGGGTGGGTAAAACCCATGGGGCAACCCTTGTGGGCCCCATAGGGGCACATGGTAACACATGGGGGCATATGGGAAGACATGGTAGCATATGTGGAAGCACATGGTAGCACATGGCAAGTCATGGTGTTGAGGAGGTTTGCTTGATGACCAAACTACCCTTGGTCTTGTAAATTCTATTTAAGAGAAGCTTAGCTAGTTCATTTATGGTTTTTACAATTCACCAACTAGTATATTGAGAGAGAGTGAGAGAGAGAAGAGCTTATTGCAATCAAATCAAAAGAGAAAGAAAGTTATCTTAGACTTTTGTCAAGAACCTAAAGTCAAGAACTCAAGAACACCAAGAGGTATAAACATTCAATCTTTGAAATTTTCATCTTCCTTCAATATGTAATTGATAGAGAAGTGATAAATGGTGGAGCATGAATTGTACGAATTGCTAAGGTGGATATTAGTGAACTTTAAACCATTAATAACCAAGAATAAGTAAAACCATAATTGAATGGTTAAGAATTATTGAAGAAAACCATTGAAACTTTGAAATGATTGTTAATGAACAATTGAAACCATTAAAACTTAGATTTTAAAATGGTTAGAATCATAGATGAATAACCAATGGATTGATTCCATTTGGTTTGGAGTTAAAATCTCGAGTAACAAAGTTATGACAAAATTTACGCGATTAAACGTTTAACGTCGAAATCGTAAATTTTCCCTAAATGATAGTCAAAAGTAGCCTTTTAACGAGGAAACCTTAGTTTTCGATGGCGTATCATAGAATTATGTAATTAAGACTTGCGAAAGCAAGAACGATTGAATTTGGGCTTCAAATGAAGAAATGAGCGTCGAACATTCACAAACGTTTAACGAACGCATAAAAAGAATAAAACGGTGAATTTATCGCTAACAGATTCAAAAATTTATTCTGTCTGGAAAGATTCAAAGAATATGAGATATGTGAACTAATGGCTTTGGAATGAGCCAATTCGGAGTTATAATGATCGTGTTACGAGCTCGAAAATCTCCAACATTTGATTTTTTTTAAAGGATCAGGGTCGTTGTCGCAGCGCCGCCCATGCTTTGTTTTCCAGTGCCGCAGCGCCAGGACGGGGCTGAGCACACTGCAAGACAGCACCGTAGCACTGCCTTTATAACTAAGGTTGGCGCTGCAGCGTCCCTAACTAAAACAAATTCTGACACGGATGTTTGTTAACACAATTTTTTACATGGTAATTACGGGGCAAGTAAATGGTTAATATTCATAAAGAGAGAACCCTTGAACAACATGTGTAATGATGGTTTTAAGAATTAAACGTTGAGTAAATGTATTTAAATTTAAAACTTGAAATCCAAAAGTGTAAACCGTGAATCGTAGTCGAGTTTAATGCGTGCCATCAGTCTTTGTCCATTCACTTTGAAGGGCTTGTCCGGGTATTAATCAAAAATTTCCACTGCGCCATACGGGAATACGGTTTTCACCGTGAAGGGGCGAGACCACCGCGATTTTAACTTTCCTGGAAAGAGTCTGAGACGAGAGTTATACAGCAACACTGCTTGCCCCGGCTCAAATATTCTTTCCATAATTTTCCTGTCGTGCCACCTTTTGACCTTCTCCTTATATAGCTTGGAGTTCTCATAAGCTTGCAATCTGAACTTGTCCAGCTCATTCAGTTGGAGAAGCCTTTTCTCCCCCGCAACCTTCAAATCAAAATTCAGCTTCTTTATGGGCCAGTAAGCCTTTTGTTCAAGCTCCATGGGGAGGTGGCAGGCCTTCCCGTACACAATCTGATATGGAAACATACCCAGTGGCTTCTTGTAGGCCGTCCTATAGGCCCACACCGCATCGTCGAGCTTGAAGGACCAATCCTTTCTCGTGGGATTCACAATCTTTTCTAATATCCTCTTTACCTCATGATTAGATACCTCAACTTAGCCATTTATTTGGGGATGGTACGCCGTAGCAATACAGTAATTCACCCCATACTTGGCCAAAAGCGCAAAAAATTAACGATTGAAAAAGTGGGTTCCTTCATCACTTATAATGGCTCTAGGGGTCCCGAAGCGTGTGAATATGCACTTCTGAAGAAAACGCAAGACTACCCTAGCATTATTGGTCGGTAAGGCTGCTACCTTTACCCATTTGGATACGTAATCCACTAACAGCAAGATATAAAGATTTCCATAAGACGAGACAAAAGGCCCCATGGAGTATATCCCCCAGACATCAAAGATCTCGACCTCCAGGATTATATTTAAAGGCATCTCGTTCCGCTCGGATATATTGCCCACTCGGTGACAATGGTCACATTTCTTGACGAAGTTGTACGCATCTTTAAACAATATTAGCCAATAAAAGCCTGCCTGAAGTACTTTGGCGGCTGTCCTCTCGCCCCCGTAAAGACCTCCATAAACTAATGAGTGGCAGTCTTGCAGTATGCTATCCATCTCACTTTCTGGGATGCACCGTCTGATAATCCTATCAGCGCACTGCCTAAACAAATACGGCTCATCCCAGCTATACCATCTAGCATCGTGTAAAAACTTCTTTTTTTGGGCTCTAGTAAAGTCAAAAGGGATAATATTTCTCACTAGAAAGTTTGCAAAATCCGTAAACCAGGGCATCTCGACTTGCACCACGAACAACTGCTCATCCAGGAAGGACTCATTAATCATCACTTTGTCATTTTTGTGTAAAAGAAGTATCCACCGAATGAGATGAGGCTTAACATCTTTCTTTGAAATCAGGTATCAAATTGCGGTATGATCTGTGTATACAACTACTTTTGTGCCAATCAGATAAGACCTGAATTTATCAAATGCGTATGCCACTGCAAGAAGCTCCTTCTATGTGGTGGTGTAGTTCAATTAGGCGTCTGTCAGGGTTTTGCATGCATAGTATATCACATGAAAAACCTTATCCCTGCATTGTCCCAAGACGACTCCCACAGCGAAGTCACTTGTATCGCACATCAATTCAAATGGAAGAGACCAATCAAGAGCTGTAATGATGGGTGTCGTAGTCAATTTCTTTTTTAAATGCTCAAAGGCAACTAGGCATTCCTCATCGAATTTGTATGGGACATCCTTCTGAAGTAAACTGCACAGAGGCTTAGTAATCTTTGAGAAGTCTTTTATAAATCGACGATAAAATTCTGCATGCCCGAGGAAACTACAAACCCCCTTTACAGAGGATGGTGGCGGTAAACTTTCTATGGTCTCCAATTTAGCTTTGTCCACTTCTAAACCTTTCCCAGAGACTTTGTGGCCCAAAATTATGTCTTTCTATACTATAAAATGCCACTTTTCCCAGTTCAGTACTAAGTTAGTCTCAACACATCTCTTTAACACCAATACCAGATTCTCCAAGCAGATGTCGAAAGAGTCTCTAAAGATAGAGAAATCGTCCATGAAAACTTCTACATTGTGTTTGACTATATCAGAGAATATTGCCATCATGCATCTCTGGAAAGTGGCTGGAGCATTGCATAGCCCAAAAGACATCCTTCTAAATGCAAATGTACTGTATGGGCACGTGAAGGTGGTCTTCTCTTGGTCCTCTGGGGCTATAACAATTTGGTTATACCTTGAGTAACCGTCTAGGAGGCAATAGTAGTCGTGTCCCGCTAGCCTATCTAGCATTTGGTCAATAAACATGAGAGGTAAATGTCTTTCCTTGTAGATTTATTTAGTGTGTGATAGTCCATGCAGACCCTCCACCCCATAACTGTCCTGGTAGGAATAAGCTCATTCTTCTTATTTGTCTAGACTGTTATGCCTCCCTTCTTCGGGATGCACTACACCGGGCTCACCCAAGAGCTGTCTGAGATCGGATAAGTTATTCCAGCATCTAACCACTTGAGGATTTCCTTTTTGATAACCTCTTTTATAATCGGATTTAATATCCATTGTTTCTCTATTGATGGCTTGCTGTCATCCTCCAAGAATATCTTGTGCATGCAGTATGAAGGACTGATCCCTTTGATGTCAGCTATAGTCCACCCAATAGATGATTTGAACTCCCTGAGAACCCACAGCAACTTACTTTCCTTACAGGATGATAGAGCAGAGGAAATAATAACCGACAACGTGGAAGATTCTCCCAGATATGCATATCTCAAATGATCAGGAAGAGGTTTAAGGTCAAGTGTGGGAGCCACTTCAAGAGAAGGCTTGAGTCGCACTGATGACTCCTTGTTATGTCCGAGTGGTTCGATGTGAATCTTAAACTTTCGCATCTGAGGCACTGTGTTCAAAATTTGTATGCACTCCACCATATCTATCTTCTCTATGCCGGAGTCTCCCAGTAGAGCACTTTCTAATGGATCCCTGCTCATCAAGTGTTCAGTCTCTTCATGCAGTATCCTGTCGACAGTATCAATTCTGAAACATTCTTCTTCATCCGTGGGAAACTTCATAGCCTTGAAGACATGGAACGTGACCTCTTGGTCCTGAACCCTCATAGTCAGTTCTCCCTTCTGTACATCTATGAGTGTTCGCCCAGTACCTAAAACCGGTCTCCCAAGGAAGATTGGTATGTTTTTATCCTCTTCAAAGTCCAGGATGATAAAGTCTGCAGGGAATATAAATGTATCCACCTTTACCAACACATCTTCCACGATACCTCTAGGGTAGGTGATGGACCTATCGGCTAGTTGCAATGATATGCTTGTCGGCTTAGGAGTAGGCAATCCCAACTGAGTGAACACCGATAGAGGTATCAAGTTTATACTTGCCCCCAAGTCGCATAAGCCCTTGTTGAAGGATAACTTCCCAATAGAGCATGACATCGTAAAACTTCTTGGATCCTTAAGCTTTGGAGGTAGTTTTCTTTGTAAGACTGCGCTGCACTCCTCTGTCAATGCTACTGTTTTATAGTCCTCTAGCTTCTTCTTCCTTGACAAGATTCCTTTCATAAATTTTGCGTAGCTTGGCATTTGCTCCAAAGCTTCGGCAAAGGGTATGTTGATCTGCAGTTTCTTGAATACCTTAAAAAACTTTGCAAATTTTTTATCCAATCTCTGCTTCTGAATCCTCTGTGGATATGGTGTAGGAGGGTAGATCACTTGTGGTGGGACGTTGGTTTTCTCGGTGGATACCTCCTTATCTGACTCAGCTGCCTTGTCCCCATCTTTCCCATCAGATAAAATTTCTTCAGAATTTTCTGCACTTGAGCGCGCCCGCGCTAGGTTTTGTTCTTCTTGGGGCGCGGCCGCGCCAACCTCCAGTTCAGCAGTCTGCTTCTCAGACCTTAATGTAATGGCTTGGCATTGTTCCTTGCCATCCCGTCTTCCTGCATTTGCCTCTGTACTGCTTGGAAGAGTCCCTTGTGTTTTGTTAAGGACTGCTTTGGCAATTTGGCCTATTTAAGTCTCTAATATTTTGAGAGACACCGCTTGACTCTTAACCAACAACTTAAGTTCTTCTATCTCAGCTCTCTCCTCAGATTGTTGACTAAGAGCTGGATTGTGTTGATGTTGTGGTTGATGAAACTCGGGTGGGTGTGACTGTCTCGGGGCATATTGCTATTGAGCCTGCTGAGGCTAAGATTTTTGTTGTTGGTAGGGTTGATATTGTGACTGTTATACACTTTGGTATGGTCGTTGTTGTTGAGGAGGTTGGTATTGAGGATGTTGAGATTGTTGAGATGGTTGAGGCTGTTGAGCATTTTGGTTGTTGCTCCAACTGAAATTAGGATGGTTTCGATTGTTTGGATGGTAGGAGTTCGAAAACTGATTTTGAGGCTTCTAATAGTTGCTTACGAACTAAACCGACTCTGTAGTCATGGCATACTGTTCTGTCTGATGTGCTCCGGCACATAACTCACATATTAAAGCAACTTGTTGAACTCTATTTTCAGCTATAGAGTCTATCTTCTTTGACATTGCTGCCATATGAGCTGAAAGGGCTGTAACGGCATCCACATCCAAGACTCCAGCCACTTTTGGCTATGGAATTCTGGATGTCAGATTCTGATATTCATTGGCCGCCATGGTCTCAATTAGGTCATATAATGTCGGATAGTCCTTGGTCTATAGAGCTCCTCCTGATGCGGCATCGATGATCGGCCTCGACTGCCATCCCAAACCATTATAAAATGAACTTATCACCATCCAGTCCGGCATTCCGTGATGCGGGCACTTCCTGAGCATTTTTTTGTATCATTCCCATGCCTCATATAAAGATTCCCCCTGTTGTTGTGCAAACTGAGACAGGGCACTCCTCATCTGAGCTGTCTTGGCCATGGGAAAGAATTTGGCGAGGAAATTCATTGCTAAGTCCTCCCATGTAGTGATTGAGCCTGAGGGTAGTGAATGCAACCAACTTTTTGCTTTATCCCTCAAGGTGAATGGAAATAGCCGAAGCTTTATCGCATCATCCGTCACATTAATGTATTTGAATGTGTCGCATATCTCAATAAAATTCAGGATGTGCTCAATAGGATCTTCTGTAGCTGCACCCCCAAACGGGACTGTGTTTTGAACCATCTGAATAGTCCCTGGTTTGATCTCAAAAGTATTTGCAGCTATTGCCGGCCTGATTATGATGGATTTTAGATCATTGATCTTCTGTATTGAGTAGTCCTTCAATGCTCTATTCTCGGCCCTTTGTTCTTCGGCTGCCATTTGCTCTAGTTGTTCAGGGTTCCCTTGTGTGTTAGTATTTCTTGTGTTCGCTCTCCAAGCTCTGCCATTAATGTTATCTTGTAGAGGCACTAACGCAAGATTGGTTGCTTGAGTGTGCATATACTAAACAAAAGTACCTTAAACAAAATTAAACATAAAATTAGAAATGAGATAAGAAACGAATTGTTCAAGTTAGACAAATCTAACTAAAATTGATGTCAATAGTACTAAAAATAAAAACTATCCCCGGCAACGGCGCCAAAAACTTGTTATGCCATTTTGGTGTTAACAAAATGGGCAGAAACGCGTGCAAGCATACACGGTCAACAAGTAATATATATGATAAGTAAAGATCGTTCCAACGGAGAAAAGAAATTAAGTTTAAACTATCATGCAACACTTCTATAGTTATTTTTGGCTGCTCGAACGAGTATCAAAGTGTGATTTAATAACTAGAATGATTTTAAAGTAAACTTAACTAATTAACGGATAAGGGAGTCAAACTGGAGAAATATGGGATCCTAACTTCACCTATGGCATCGTCTAGATTACACACCTCATGTCAAGTATAATTAATTACTTAGGAATGCTAGTTAGGAACACGAATGTGAGAAATGGCTATTTTTTAATAAACCAAGTCCATATCATATAAAATCCACAAAAGAGATAGAATTCACATGAACATTAATAAAACCTAAATCACTATATGTCTATGTGATTTACAAGCAATATTGATTTAAGTGCAAGCTCCCAATTGGCTACATATGGCAAGCTGGTATATATCTATCCGGATTACGAATCATAAAATTCATCACATGCAAATTTCACGAACATATGCTAGCATGACAAAATCTAAGTTTATACTTCCTCTTTCAATTCCATATAAACTATTATAGTAGATGGTGATCAAGTATCTAAACATTCAATACAACCATGCTAGGTAACCCATACATAATCAATCATGCATATCAATGAGGCATACAAGTCTAGACTAAGCAATAAGATTCATTAGAATCCCATAATGGTGGTTAGTTCATCTCTGAACCAATAACCATTATGGAATTTGAGCAAAGCATTGAAGCAAATATCAAAGTAAAGAGAGTAAGAGAGATGGAAAATGCAAATCTTGTGGGTCTCCTTTCAATAGAAGCTTTCAAGCTCAAGTTCAGACCACAATCAATCTCCAAAATGAACCCTAGAAATGAAATCTACTAGAACTAGATGAGAGAAAAAGTTAGTCTCCAAAACCCTCTCTAGCTCCTTAAACCCTAGAAAAATGTAAAAAAATAAGTTGAATGCTAGTTATGAATCATTTTTTTGTTCATTGCAACATACACCCTTATAATGAATACACGCAGCCGAAATGTAAAATGAAAAGTTAATAAATCTTAACCAGCGCGACCGCGAGAACCCCATAGTACATTTGGGGCGCCGCCGCGCGCTTCCCCTGAGCACTCTCTAGATTATGCATCTTGGCGTGGGCGCGCGGCTTTCCTTCCTTAACCCGGCACGGCCGCGCGGGGCTGTGTTTTTCTGCTAGTGTTCTGGTGTTGTGCTGACTTCTTATTGTTTCTTTCTTGCTTCTTTTTCCTTCACTTCTTGCTGCCTTGAGGCCCTTTTTGAACATGCCATAACCTGCTTTCTCTTGCCAAGCCATCTTCTTACCATCTCACCTTGCCTTTGCCAATTCCATGCTACACCATGCCATTATCATGCCAATATCATGCCATTTGTTGTCAAAAGAGTTTCCTGACTAAAATATATAAAACAAAGATAAAACACATTAAAAGATACTAAAATACCTGAGATTAAGCCATAATCCTAGCAAGTTGATAGATAATAAGTTGGTATAAAACCTACTTATCAATATATATACATATATAGCTTTTAGTTTTGCCTGGATTTCAAATCTATGGCCTTTCTGGCGTCAATCTATGTATATATCGGTATATATATACATTTATAAGTGCTATTTCGGCCTGGATTGCAAATCTGTGGCTTTTATCGCTTTAATATATAAAAGTATATATATATATATATATAAGTATGTATATATATATATTTATAAGTGTTATTTAGCCTAGATTGTTAATATGTGGCATTTTCAGCTTTAATATATATATAACTATATATATATATATATATACTTATACTAACTCGTTTGGCCTAGATTGCTAATCCGTGGCCTTTTCAGCTTCAATATGTATATATAAGTGTATATATATATATATATATATATATATTAGCATTGATCAGTCACGTCTGGATTGGAAATTCGTGGCTCTTTCCAACTTTAATATATATATAAGTATATATATATATATATATATATATTATTCAATGTGATTAAATATCTGTTTTAACTGTTCATTTGATATAAATTTGTTCTTGTAACGCCCGAAAAAATTGAAAGTTTATGCATATAAATTTTATTTGATTTATTGAATAAAATTTGATTCTTTGTTTATTAAACTGAGTAAGTTAATCAAATGTCATTCTATGACACATAGAATGAAGAAATGGTTAGTATTCTGGCTACGTGTTAGAAATAATTGATGTGAATTTATATGACGAAAATAAAATATTTTTGGGAAAAATACGAAATATGCACTATTCATAGTTAAAAACCCTAATGATTAGGGTTTGACTCTAAGGGTTAAGGTTTGAGACCCTAAACCTCTTTGGGAATTAGGAATGTCGGAATGACATTATGTCGAAAGATTTGACAGTAATATATCGTGAAAAGTTAAGTTAGCCGAGAAAAGTTTTCTCGGGAGGAAATCACTGTTCATCCGTTTCTGCTCGGGAATTATTAGTGAAATTTTGAGAAACGCGTAATGATAGGTTTTGAAGACGAGGTGGAATATGTAATAATATTTCACTTATGGCTCACGAAGATTTCGCGTGAGGACTTAGAATCCTAAGTGTTAGAGAAAGTGAAACTTAAAAAAGAATTGATTACGTATAATAATAAATTATTATTATACGGAAAGAATACGCCTATAGTACGAGAGATTGGACAAGTATAATATGAAGATGATACGAGAATTAATACGACGTATAATACGAATTTTATACGTAGTAAATACATTTAATTTGAATTAATTTTAATAACTTAACCCGTGGGTCGAACCATTGGATAAACGGGTGGGTTAAACCCATGGGGCAGCCCATGGGCACATGGGTGGCATGTGGAGCATGTGGGGTGGCATGTGCTAGCACATGCTAGCACATGGCAAGACATAAGCAAGATGAGGGGTTGAGGAGGTTTGGTCTAAAGACCAAACTACCCCAAGTCTTGTGATTTCTATAAATATAGCCCATTTGCTAGACATTTGTTGGTTGTTCAACTTTAAAACAATATAGAGAGAAAAGTGAAGTGACCTTGTACTTTGATAAGGAATTCAAGCAAACAAGGAGCCAAGTAGTCTTAAGCCTTCAAAAAAGAACTAACAAAGGTATAACCTAAGAAAATTATGAGATAAACTTATTTATCTTTCAATAATAGTATTGTTAGAGAAGTGATTTGGGAAAGCATGAGAAATAAGAAGTGATAAGGATGGCTAAATGGTGAACTAAGAACCCTAACAAGCCATGCATGATGAAATTATAAGAAGTAATTAAGAACTAATGAAGAAATCATCAAAGTCATAAGAATTTGAATGATGAACCTATGAAACCATTAAAACATAAATGTTTGGAATGGTTAGAATCATTAATAATCAACCAATGGATTGATTCCAATGGTTTGAAGTAAAAATATCGAAGAACGAAGATTCGGCGAAAGTTACACGATTAGACGATAATCGTCGAAAACGTAAATTTCCCGGAATAGAGGTCAAAAGTCGCTGTGTGATTCAAAAATGATGGTTTTCGATTGCAACAGTGTAATTAGGTAAATATGACTTGTGAGTTTTAACTAATGAATTCGGACTTAAAATAAATAATTGAGCGTCGAACGTTCACGAACGTTTAACGAACGCATAAAAATGGACTAATCAGCTAAATTCTCGCCGACAGATTCAGAAATGAATTTCGACTTGATAGAATGATAGAACATAACATTTAAGAACTATTGGCTTTGGAACGAGCCAATTTTGAGTTGAAATGATCATGTTACGAGAGCGTCAAAAGTTGAATTTTTCAGAATCTGGGGGTCGGCGCTGTCGCGCCGCCCAGGCCCTTGTATGTAGCGCTGCAGTGCCGAGGCAGAGCCCCGGAGACTACAAGACAGTGCTGCAGCGCCCTTAACAAAAAAATTCCCGACGTGAATATTTTTTGACCTAGTTTTCTATATGGTAATTATGGGGAAACTATATAATGAATATTTATGAAGAGAAATCGATTAAACAACATGTTTAAGAGCAATTTTATGAATTAAACGTTGACGAAACGTATTTAAATTTAAAACTCGAAAATCGATAATGTGAGTTATGAAGCGTATTCTAGTTGGGAGCGTGCCTTAATGTTATATAACATGTATAAAGGGTACGTGATGAATGATTGGCATCAAATGAAGTTAAAACTTAGATAAATTCTATACGGAGTCCGATAATGGAAATCCGACGGAAATGTGATTAACTTAACGAACCGGTTAGGTTTCATCCGTCATTGTGCGTAGTGATGATCGACGGGAGTCGGTTTATGACATATAGATGTTAATAAGCCGTAATAAACGTTAAGTAACTTAAACAAATGTTATTAGCTTAACGATTCGATTAAATTATGCAAGAAGGAGAAGTTAGGTTATACATTGTATATCGATTATGAATTCTCATTGGTATGCAATGTGTTTATACTTTGTAGAAGTGGTAAAGACTGAGTAGCGTTCCTTAAAAGTTTAAGAGACGCAAAGGCAAGTTTTTTGACTCTTGTATTAACGTTACGTTATGCAAGTTTCCTAACCTTGTTCAAGTGCTACATGACGCAAGTTTTCTAAACTTTTCTCTATACGTTATGCTTGGGCAAGTAGTTATTATGCATAATTGTTTATGCATAAATTGTTATTGAATAGTCGATGCCATTTGATTCGGCTAGACTGAGACTTAGCATATTTTGGTTGGTTTTTTCACAAATCTTTCCAAAATATTTACAATGTGGTTATCCTATGCCAATGGATTAGTACGGAGGCTCATGTAAACATGAGTATGAATAAAATAAATGTTTTTACGTCGTTAATTCGACAGGCACTTGAAGTTTCCACCAATTAAACGTAAACACGTTTAATGTATGAGTGTTGGTCAACATATTGTACTACAGGCTGATCACCTAGATATGCTCGTAAGCTATATCAAACTTACGGCCTTCGTGCTGGGTTGTTCCATTCATAAATGAGAACTAAATGATGGTTCGTGGTCGTTGACCAATAACAGATTTCGAAGAGGCTATAAAGTCCTTGGGAATGGTTTTGAAAGATATCAAATAGTTATTTTGATTATTCTTAAGTACTTCATAGCTATTGTACAGTTATTGAAGACCAAGAGATATAATTCTTGATTTTGTGGTTTCAAGATATAATGTTTAACTTGCTGAGCTATTTATGCTTATCCTTGCTTAAACTAAATGATTTCAGCCAAGAGCGAACGGATCGAAAGATCCGGTAAAGACAAAGGCAAGTCCAAGATGGACAAGTAGTGATCCTTTGTAATAACATAGTATTAATATTATATTTACTGATATTATAACACTCAATAATGTAATGGTTATAAGAACCTGGGAATGAATTAACAGAATGTAATAATTAATAAACTTATGCTATGTTATTGATGTATTCAATTGAATGTATAAGTAGATGGTAGTACCGTGTAACACCACATCCAGGGTTTGAAGGTACCCGAATTTGGAGGCGTCACAGGTTGGTATCAAAGCTTTAGGTTATAACACTTAAGGGGAAAAACCTTAGGCTATAACCTTGAGAAGGAAGTAGAGGTTAGAAGTAAGTAAACTTGGTTAGAGTTTTAAAAAGAAAGAAAGTAACCTTAGACATATTAAATGTGATATATGTTGTTAATATTTTGATTGTATACTAATCAAGTTATTTGTGTCTTATTATAGATACCAGGTTTAATGGACATGTATAATGAAATATATGAGGTTAGCGAGCACTCAGTTAATATGATAGAGGTTGTACCGATGCCAATAGTAGAGGTACTGATAGTGATTATGTAGGAGACAAATCCAGAGGAGGAGGATCCGTCCGAGTACTTTGATAACTTTGACTTCGCGTCATTGTTTGACGGTATGTCGGAGGAAGAGGTGGAGACAATGCCGATTAATACGGTACTGCCTACTTAGGAGGTGGCAGAAGAGTCGACACCGGAGGATTCCATGAAGGCCTTATTCATGGCAATATTGGACAGGAACGTCTAATTGAGCAAGGAAGTACATGACCTCAAGCAAGAGGTGCACGATGTCTAGGAGGACAAGGACGACATGGAGGTCTTCTGGGAGGTCGAGCATAACGAGAGTTTTGGGTTTGTACGAAATCATGGAGCAATCAAATTGCAAAATTAGAGGAATCATGGTATATCAGAGTTTAAAAAATTTCTACAAAACCCTTACCCGGATCATCCTTTATGCAAATTATTAATTTAAAATGATAAATAAGAAGTTATGAAATCATACCCTTGTAGAACGACGCTTCCACAGGTACGAGTTCAACTCCTTGTTCTTCATGATCTCGTTGAATTTTTGGGTTAGATTCCTTCCTTTGATCAACGATAGCCACCCAAGTGTTTGGCCTCTAGATGTGATCCACCATGAAAGAGGAATTATCAAGAAGAAGGGTGGTTGGCTAAACCCTAGGTTTCTATCCACTATAGAAAAGGAGTACTCTCCAATAATTAGAATTTCATCAACTGATATCTAAAATAAGACTCCTCTTATATAGATATTGGTCAACACTTCTAATCCTATTAGACATGGGGTTTCATTTAATTAATTAAACTCCTTTAATTAATTTAGGCTTCCCACGACATTGAAAATAATTAATTAAATTCATTTAATTAATTTGCCTCCTAATCTTATTAGGAATAAATGAGAGTACAAATATTAAATTAATTCCAAAACTCCTTTAAAAATTAAAATAATAATAATTGTAATAATCTTAATAAGACTCCTCTTATTAATTTATATTTAACATTTCCAAAATATTAAATAATAAACATTAAGCTATTTAATTTATTCTATCAACATAGATTAAATTAATTACACTTAATACATTATTATGATTATGCCATTACCTTCTTAAATAATTATTCTTCCTTTTATGGTGTGACCCTTTACGTTCTCCATATTAAACCGGTTGTGAATAAATCAATTAGAACAATTCTAATCTTATTTAAATAAATAAATTAAACTAATAATCTAGTTAAATAAATAATATTTATTCTACAATAGGGATAAGTCTCCCTAGTGATCAACGACTTTTCAGATAATATAGATTTCAACATTAATCATAAAAGAACCTAGGAGTAAATAGTTACTATACAATTCAATCCTTCCACCATACAATGTCCCAATTAAATATAAGACATGGAATTACTGTCAAGTCTTATTTTATTTAATCATATATATTTTGATTTGAAAATGCACAACTCCAAATAATGCAAATTAGAAACTCCTTTCTAATTTCATTCTGCCTTGGCCAAGGACTACTGGGTTGCCATTTAACGAATCACATAGGACATGTCTCTTCTTTTACTAGAAGTGGTAGATTCTTTATTGATCATTCATTATCTCCATATGTAACTCATTATACCCAAGCATACCCTTTGATATACCCTAAGGGTTTTTAAGGAATAAGTCAAAGTATAATTCATTACATACAAAATATTATGATGATCTCAAGTCCAAGGATCACTTGTACTACTATCACATTAGGAATTCGTATTGACAGACAAGTAAAACTCTATTAAGTATTCCATAGCGAGTCACGTCCAGTGAACTTATTCTCTAATAAACACCTACATACTTGCTTTAGTGTCTCCACACAAATGATCATGAGATCAATCATCCTCATCCAATGAGCAAGCAACATATGTACCAATCTATCTGGATTTACTAATCCCATTTTTAGTAATCCAACGATTGGAAACTATTTTAGTTTTAAGCTTTCTAATAATTTAAATCTCATTAGCATGATCAACATCATGATTCTAAAAGCATTGCTTAAAACTATGGGTTATATACATATTATAAAAATAGCATCATGTAGATAATTAAATGTCTTTAATAAATTAATACCTTTATTAATAAATGAATAAGATTATTTATAAAGTATATGCTTTATCATCATACATGATTGGCTTGTATGGACACTACTTTCAATCTCCCACTTGCACTAAAGCCAATCGCCATGGTATCTCATACTCATCTTCTCTAAGTGACGATCAAACTATTGTTGTATTAAAGCTTTAGTAAATGGGTCTGCAATGTTGTCTTGAGAGTCTACACGCTCCTCTTTCAATGATTTCTTTAATCAAAGTGCCGCAACACATGTTTGGATTCAAGATGAGACTTAGGAACTATTCCTAGTTCTGTAATGAACTTTTCATCCAAAACATCAACTTGCAGCTTCACTTATAGTTATATACTTTGTCTTTATCACTAAGCCAGCAACCTTTTGCTGTTTGGAACCTTTTCAATTCACTGCACCACCTTTCAACGTAACGACTTACCCTGAAATGGATTTGTTGTTGTCTTGGTCAGTCTGAAAACTTGAGTCTGTTTAGCCTTCTAGTTTAATTAAGACTCATCATGTGATATGATGACATCCTTAGTGTCAGTTAAGTACTTTAAGATGTTTATCACTGTCTTACAGTGATTTTATGCAGAATATGACTGATCAACATCAAGTTTCGTATATTTCATTGCATACATGATAGTAACTTATGCGATCTCTCTTTTCTTGAGGACAATTATAAAGAGATACACTCCATGGCTCATCATCATGAGACACCTTTTGGAGTTTTCCATGCTAAACGACTTTAACATCTAACGAATATGTACCTTGGGTTAAGCCGAACATCTTTTTAAATCTATCTATACAGATTTATATCTCCAATGTAAGTTGTTTTACCCAAATTATTTATAGAGGAATGTTTATATAACTTTATTTTGATTGATTGTACCATAGGAATGTTATTCCCTACCAGTAATATATCATCAACATATAATACAAGGAATGAAACAGCGCTCCCACTAACCTTCTTGTACACACATGGTTCATCCTCGTTTTTGATAAAATCAAACTCTTTGATTGTTTCATCAAAACGAATGTTCCATCTCCGAGAAGTTTTCTTCAATCCATAAATGGATTATTGCAACTCATATACATGATTTACTTCAACCATTGAAATAAATCCATCTGGCTATATTATACATACATTCTCCTCTAATAAGTATATTTGAGGAAGAGCGTCTCCACGTCTGTTTTGCCAAATATAGTAATAATAAGTTGCAATCGCAAGTAAAATCCAAATGGACTTGAGCATTGCTTCAAAGATCCATTTTAGATTTTATGGTGATCTACCATTTCCCTGAGTCTTAATTACTCATAGCCTGTTCGTAATTCAATGGATCATCATCATTCATGATGTGTACCTCATCGCCATCCTTTATGACGAATCCATACCTCTGAGGTATCTTCGGTACTCATCCAGATTTACGAATAGGGTTATGTACAGAAGGTTCATCCACTTGGTCAGGTACCTGACTTTGATCCGTAGTAATCTATGGTTCTTGAACTTCTTCAAGATATATCTTACTCCCACTGACCCCTTCATGGATAAACTTCTTTTTCCAAGAAGGCACCATATTTTGAAATAAACACCTTTTGATCAGTTGGATGACAGAAATAATACCCTAAAGTTTATTTAGGGTATCCCACAAATCTACACTTGTCGGATTTAGTCTGTAGCTTATCATTTTCAAACTTTTTGACATAAGCTGGACAATCCCAAGTCTTAACATGCTTAAGATTTGGTTTCCTCCATTTCTACATCTCATCTGGAGTCTTTGGGTCGGATTTGGTAGGCACCTTGTTAAGTAGGTATGCAGCCGTTTCAAGGGTATAACCCTAAAATAAAATTGGAAGATTGGTAAAACTCATCATGGAACGAACCATGTCCAACAATGTTCGATTTCTCCTTTCAGATACTCCATTTAATTGTGGTGTACTTGGTGCAGTCCATTGTGAGATTATATCATTATCTTTGAGACAATCGAGAAACTCAACGCTTAAGTATTCATCACCTCGATCTGATCAAAGAATCTTAATAATTTTTCCAGTTTGTTTCTCTACTTCACTTATGAACTCTTTGAACTTTTCAAATGATTCATATTTGTATTTCATTAAATACATATATCTAGATCTTGAGTGATCATCAGTGAAAGTAATATAATAAGAATACCCTCCCCATGCATTCGTTGTCATAGGTCCACAAACGTCTGTGTGAACCAACGCTAACAATTCTATAACTCTTTCTCCTTTTCCACTAAAAGGAGATTTAGTCATTTTACCTATGAGACAAGATTCACAAGTTGGATATGATTCATAATCGGATAGCTCTAAGAGCTCATCCTTATGCAACTTGGATAATCTTGTTTCATTGATATGACTGAGTCTACAGTGCCACATATAGGTATAATTAACATCATCTCTTTTCCTTTTCTTAGTTTGTTCTATTTGAAATATATTTTGCATGCAAGTCAATTTTGTAAAGTCCATTTTGCAAATTACCAACACCATATAAAACATTCCTTTTATAAATAGAACAACTGTTGTTCTTTAATATAATGTCAAATTCATCCATATCTAATACAGAATTTGAAATAATGTTTCTAATGATATTCGGAAAAAAATAACAATTATTAAAATAAATGGACTTGCCCGTAGATAGTGCTAAACAATAAGTGCCTACAGCTAATGCAGCAACCTTTGCTCTATTTCCCACTCGTAGGACAACCTCAATCTTGTTCAGCTGTTTACTTCTGACCAGTCCCTACACAGTATTACATATATGAGAACTAAAGCCGGTATCCAATACCCAAGTAGAATTTTAACTTTCTGAAAAATTAATTTCAATCATGAACAAACCTTAATTGAAAGTCGAAGCTTCTCCAAGCTTCTTCTCTGCCAGAAACTTCTTGCAAATCCTCTTCTAATGACCCGGCTCGTTGTAATGGAAGCTCATTCATTTGCTTGCTAGATCAGGTTTCTTTTGTTCCTTCATGTTCACCTTGCCCTTAACCTTCTTAGATTTCTTCTTTTCAGAAGATACATTGGGCCTCTTCCTTTTCTTGGAAGAATTCACCATTAAGACATGGTTCTTCTTAGATGGGAAGTGACCTTCTACAGTTTTCAACATGTTAAGTAATTCAGGCAAGCTAATATATAACTTATTTATGTGGAAATTAACAACGAACTACGAGAAGGTCTCAGGGAGTGACTGTAAGACCAAGTTTTGACTCAACTCCCCATCCATGAAGAACCCAAGCTGTCCAAGGCGTTCAATCAGATTGATCACTTTTAGGACATGAGTCTCAACAGCTGTGCCCTCGGGCATCTAAGATTGGAAGAGCTCCTTAGATATCTCATATTTTGCAGTCCTACTTTGTTCACCATACAACTCCTTGAGGTGAAGAAACATAGTAGGAGCATCCATGTTTTTATGCTAACGGTGAAAGTCGTTATTCATGGATGCGAGCATGATGCAATGTGCCCAATATGCATCATTTTGCCAGATTACAATAGTGGCAATCTCTTCCTCAGCGGCTGTTTTTGGAACAGTTCTAGGGACATGTGAATTTAGGTCATAAAAAATCTTTTCAGCAGTGAGAACTATTCTCAGATTCCTTAACCAGTCCGTGTAATTCGGTCCGGTCAGTTTGTTAGCATCAAGTATGCTACGCAGTGAAATTAGTGATTTCGACATTTTTAAATCTCTATATGTGAAAAGATAACATTTTAGCAAACATTCATTTAATTAATTTTATATACCAAATAAATTTGGTCTTATTTTAAATTGGTATCTCCCACTATTTTCTTTAAACTATATTACCCTCATTTATATAGTTAGGCAAAATCTAATTAAAGATTGGCTAGTGAGATTAAGGATCTCATTTCAAATGTATATAGCCTTGTGTGTGCACAGCAAACGATATATAAATAAATAGGTAGACAACTCTTGTCAATCACATCAACATGTGACTCCTTATATTTTGCCTCTTAAATAATAATGGTCAAGTGTGTGCACATCCGGACTAAAATGATTTAAGTTAAGTCCAACCAAGCACTCCATATATTCAAAAAAGAAAAATATTGTCCTTGTGTGTGCACAACAAAACAATATTGTTCAATTAACTTTATAAGCATCAAATGTGATTAAATTAATATCTTAAATACGCAATACTCGCCTTGTGTGTGCACAACAAACTCGTATTAAATATTTAATACTTTATTAATTTATCATGCTAGAAGGCGACGTTCGTTATTCCAAATATCTTCGAACGCTTTAAACTTAATATAATTTTTTTGAGGGGTTTGTTATTATTTGTCTCATCTTGTTTAGCGCGCATGCACACACACACACACACACACACACACACACACACACACACACACACACACACATATATATATATATATATATATATATATATATATATATATAATACGCGTTATTTTATTAAACATGTGAAGCATGTCTGCATAAAATAATATATATATATATATATATATAATACTTTGCATGCACATATAGATTACTATATTCTACCCGGATTGATTATGAACTTTTATTCTAGTTTGGTTCACTAGAGCCACCAAGTGAACCAAAAGGTTAAATCTAAGGGTGCAAGAAATTAAATTTAAGCGTAACTATTACATTTAAACCCGGGCTCCATACAAACGGGTATTCACGCGCTTCTTGCTCCTTGGTCTCTAATTTCTTCAAGAAAAAAATAAGAGAAGACGAGGTACGTAGACCCTATTTAATAAAACTCATTCATTCAAGCATTCAACTAAAATAAAATCTAATCACATTTGTCAATAGTCCCATAATCAATCTCATTTATTATCATACATATCATCATATGCATCAATAAATAAATATTCATCTCATGAATTAAAACATTCCATATATATATGAGTATCATTTAATTGGCAATTTTAAATTGCATGAAATCCAATTTCAAGATTAAAATAAACTCTTTATTTTAATTATAAAATATATATATTATATGTGACAACCAGAATTTTTAAGAATTAATAAATGAGAATTTAATAACTAAAATTATTATTATGAGATGTTTGGAGTTTGAGTATGTGCATACGTGTCGTATATTGTGAAAAAGGTGATTTTGTGTAAAGAGAAGTTTATATATTAATTTTAATATTTATTGAATAAAATAAATATTTTAATTGATTTATTTATTGAGTTAAATAAATGCTTAATTTTATAATTTAAATTAAGCATTTATTTAACTATATATATATAATATTCGTTAATATATATATATATATACCATATATGTCAACGTCGGGAAAAAATCTGGTTCGAGTTGGACCCGAATCTTTCTCTTCTCTTTTTCTAAGCCTTGTTTCTACCCTTATTATATCTTTTTTATGCAAAAGGTTTTGAAGGATTTTTTTAGAAAAAAGGCCAACATGTATCATGTCGACGATTTGAACGTTTTACAGAGTCGTTAATTAGTAGTTTTGAAATTGTTGTACCAACTCAACCGAGTTTTGTTTGGAATGAGGCCCAATTGCTGGACACGGTTGAAACTTGATCTTTGAAAACGAAGTTCTAAGTTCGGGGGCTTGGTTAAGTGTGGGGATGGAGTTAGGCACCCCACAACTCCCGTGAAAATACGGTACCACATTTTTCAATATTTCCCTTTTAAATCTGCAATGTGTGTGTGAATGCTGGAAGAAATTGGGTCTACGCTTGTTTGTTGAAAGTATGTATATGCATCGTTGAACCTATATACGAAAGGTTTGATTTGATTTGCAAAAGTCCTTTTAAAGACAAGATATAAAAATGATGTTTTGAAAGGTTGATTTTTAAACACTTACGCTAACATAGGAATTGAAGCATGTCGATACTTTCGTTTAATCTTTTAAGCCTTTGGGCTCAATTTGAGTGATGATTGTCGGGCTGCGAAGCATCCTCGACCACAAAATTTATATAAATGTCGGTCTTCTCATGGGCATGACAGTCATCGAAGTAACTCTAACACCACAAACCACATTTCTAATATGTTGAGATCTTAAATCCGGATAACCGTTTTAAGGCCTTTCAGATGTATATTTTACAGAAAAACTGGCAGGGTACATTTGTAAAGTGAAGTTTGTCCATCGTGGGAATCAGATTCTGATCAGTTTGATCACGAATACCACGATTCCTAGGCTCACAAAGGGAAGCCAATAGAACCTGCACAGCTCAAATATGCACAGAAATGTATATTTACATCTTAACGTCACAAGAACCAAGGATTCATCAGTCAAATCCTGGTGTGCGAGTAGCCGAAGCGTCTCGTTCCCACTAGATAGCGATCTAAGGGCCGCGAGGTTGCTTAAAATGAATAAAACTAGAAAGAAAGCTAGATTTAAATAAATCTTAGCCGTTCTAGCTTCCCAGTTTCGGTTGAACCTATTTTGAACCGTTTGAAAGGTAGAAGGGCTAGATTTAAAGAAATGTAACTGGCCCAGAATGATATCAATGTCAACTCACATCATATGGATATTTCTAGCAGATATTTATTCAAAATGAGTAAAGAATATATATATATATATATATAATTATATATATACAAAAGCTATAAAAGGGCGATGGGTTTTAACTCCGATGCCCAGACTGGAATGTAAATATATATATATATATATATATATATATATATATTTATAAAAGCTGTAAATAGCCACAAAATAATCCAAGCTTGACAGAATGAAATATATATATATATATATATATATATATATATAAGCTGTAAAGGGTGACGGATTCAATCCTATGCCTGGGCTAAAATGGAAATATATATATTTATATAAAATTGCAAAAAGCCACGGAGTAATCCAGGCAAGATAGAATTGAAATATATATAGAAAAAAGCTGTAAAGCGCCACGAAATAATCCAGTCTTGACCGAATGTAAATAAATATATATATATATATATAAAAGCTGTAAAAGGGCGATGGGTTTTTACTCCTATGCCCGGACAGAAATGTATATATATATATATATATATATATATATATATATATATATATAAAGCGGTTAAAGGCCACGAAATGATCCAGGCCGACCGAAAATAGAAATGTTAATATATACAATTAATATATATATATTACAGTAATAAAAAGGCCACGAAGTCAAAATCCAGGCCAAACGAAGTCAGAAAAATTTATATATATGTAGTTATGTATATAAAAGCAGTAGCTACCACGGGTTTGACATCCGGGCTTGACAGAATTGAAAGTTAGTATAAAAATGGTTAAATATATACATAAAATAACCCAGTCCTGCAAAGTTGCTCTATACGTTGATATATATATATATATATATATATATATATATATAAACTATTAAAAGCCATGGATTATTGGTTCGTTTTACCGATCAATATATTCGTGCAAGTATACACGGTCAATAAGTAATAAAGTGTAAGTACAGATATCGTTCCCACGGAGAATTAACAGATAAAAGGTTGCCAAATCACTAGCACGTAATCATCTCAGTCTTATTTAAACGAGCGATAAAGATGTAAATTTAATCTAGGCAAGCATTTAAACTTAAACTAATTAATCCTAGAGTGAAATCAGATAATGAAGACAAGAGATTCCAATTTCCCCTAATGATTCATCTAAGTCAACATACTTCCAGTTAGGTCAATTTAATCGTTAAGTTTGTTAGCCGAGAACACGAAAGTGAGAGACGGCCATCTTTCGATGTATCGAGTCCATATCACGTACAATCCACAGAAGATAGACCGCACATGAACACCCACATTACCTAAACCACTATATGTCTATGTGATTTACAAATAATTAGGGTTTAAGTTCAAGTTCTCAATTGACTACGGGCGGCGCTTCGGTATATGTCTATCCTAAGCACAAATCATACGTACAACGTTATGTGAACATACGAACGCCCGCTACCGCAATTAGATCCAAACCTACACATCATCTTTCAAGTCCACATAGGTTATCACGGTAATTGGTCATGACTCAATTAAGCAATGAAAGCATACATCACAATAGACAATCACATAGCAATCAAATAAGAACCACATGGAAGATAAATCAACATTAACTACTCATTAGGTTCCATTGAAACCTTAAAATATGATTTAAGTCATAGACAACTCAAATATATTATCCACAAGTAGATTATATATTATCCACATACAAATTGAATACAAGGAGAGTTAAGAGATAGAAAATGCAAATCTTTGTTCTTTCTCCAAGTGTGGATCTTCAATGCCAATCCCTTGCTTCAATCTTCAAAAACTAACTAAACCCTAGAATCTACTAATTAATTAACCCCAACTCTAATCTAATCTACTCCTAATCTAGACTAAACAAGAAAATAAAAAGTGAAGAGATGAACTAGGGCAAAGGCTTAAGGCCAAAATCTGTCTTTTTCTTGATTGCTGCCAGTAAGACCCTTTATAAGCTTCTCCTGCTCATTCTCTGGATGAAGTCAAAGTTTGGCCATATTTTTAACTAGCGCGGCCGCGCGCGCCCAAGCCTTCTTCTTGGGGCTGCCGCGCGGCTCTGGAAAATCTGATGCTTTGGCTATTGGCTCAAGGCCGGTGCAGGCTGGCTTCTTGTTGCTTTCTTTGCACTTCTTGCCTCCTTGCATAGCTTTTAGCCTCGTAGCATCGTTCTATTTCATCTTCATTCCATGCCATCATCATGCTTTAAGCTCTTTTCAGTGCTTTGCCCCATTTAGGCGAACTTTCATCTTTTTAAGCTTAATTTGCGCCAAGAGAGTTCCTAAACCAGAAAATCACAAAACAAAGGAAAAACACATTAAACACACAGGATTACTTGAGTCTAAGCAAGAGAATGAGCTGGTTACTATCCAAATAAGTGGTCATAAAGACCACTAATCAAATACCCCCAAACTTACACGTTGCTAGCCCTCAAGCAACCAATACAAAACCAAACACAAGATGTAATGTAGTATTTACAATGAATGCAAACTATACAAAAATGAATGCGAATCCATGTCTCAGTCAATAATGAACTTTCAAATCAATGCCTCAGAAAACCACAAGATAATCGAATAGATAAGCTACCCAAGACAAGGCCATAAGGCATTTTTTGCAAATCCAAAACTGTCAGCACTGATGTATTGTGCGTTGTGTGCCTAGCAACTATTAGACATGATTTCAGATAAATAACTCACATATTATGCTTCTTAGGGGAAAAACAAGTTTCAACTTAAGAAAAGAAGTAAATTATATAAGTTCTAACCAAGACCATGCATTACTAAAGTTAAGATTTAACAAGGGGTTTTCATTAAGCTTTTATTACTCACGAGGGCGTATTCGCACTTTTCCGTGTACACAATCGACTATGGAATGCCTAGTTCTCTTAGGCTTTTCAATGATACCCATATAACGAGCTTTTGACCAACGACTCCCGGACCAGGCGGCCTTAGGGCGCTTGTAATACCCGAGAATTTTTGAATATTATTAAATAAATATATTTATGGAAATGAATATTTATGAATTGCGAGTTAACTCAATTATATTAAATTGAATAATTAAATTGAAAATATATGAAATTTGCGATAAACTCGTTGATAGCCATGTGTGGCACAATGATGGGAAATATTAATGATGCTATTAATTAACGAAGGAATTATTAAGTGAACAATTAATCTATATTAATTGTTAGTTGCTATCGTAGAATATTAATTAATTGTTATAGAATATTAATGGTGATTATTTAATAATATGTGATTATTATTATGGCAAGAAATATAATAATAATAATGAGCAACGTGTCTATAAATATAATAAGATTTATATTTATATATTGTGCGTGATAAATGAGCAATTGTTGTGGAGATTAACAATTTCATTGATTAATGAGAAATGGATTAATTAATATTATTATTAATTATTGATAAGATAAGTGATTTATTAACTTTTATGTGCGAGCATGCGATTTAAAAAGTATAACGTATAGTAACTAACTATATATTATATGAAGTGTGAAGTGTATTGTAACTATATTATATATAGAAACCATATATTAATATTTATTAAGTTACATATCAATGCCTATGTGACTATGTGAATATGTGAACATTAAAATAATGTATTATGGATATATTGTAAACAATTATTGATTAATACAATTTAATAATAAAGGAGACAGTATAGTGTGATAATATCTAAAAAGACTATATTGGTAAGATAAAATGTACATGGATTATATATGTACAAATTAAATGTACTACATGGAAATATTATTGGTATTGGCATATTAATTCTACCTAAGTATACATATAACACCTAAGTGTATAAAAAATATAGTAGGCATATATGTTATAATGTAGGTATTGTATATAATATATGGTAGGCTTATTTAATTTAAACATCTCATTGTATCACAATTGCTAGAATGCTGATATACAGCCTAAGTATGTATGTGTGTTGCAAATGCTGAGTATTGTGCCTTGTTCCATAATAAGAGACTCAGTTCATTCTTCTTCACGTGTATAGCTTGCAAGCTAGCCTACTCTCTACTCCTCAAACTCAGGGAAATCACAGCAAATGATGAACTTGGATGTGGGAATCATGATTGATTTTAACAACCATTGACCAACTCCCTCTTAACCACCATGTAATCTAACATTCTCATTGGTTTAAATTGAAGGACAATCACATTATCTGTATATTTGAAGCTCTATAAATATAGCCTCATCCCTTTACATTTTTCTTTGCTGAGATTGTGTTTAAGGATTGAATTGAGAGTATATTGATAGTTGATAGCAAGATAGTTTTAAGAGAGTTGGGAATCCAATTTGAGCTAGCTTAATTCGTAGCAGAGGTATAAAACTCTTCATTCATGATCTTCATTTTCTGTCAAATTCCAATTCTTGATTTTGACTACAATTCATGCTAGATTGGATTAGGACATTTTCTTAGTTGTATATAGACTTATAAACATGTTTAAACCATAATGTGACTGCTTAGAACTGTTTTCGTGAAGTAATTTTGTGGTTGGGCTAGAATCCTGCTGAAGCAGGTTGTTCTTGGCTTGAACCAGGCGTGGTGCAGCTGCGCCGGTAATACACTGGGGCGCAGCGCAGCTGCACCGGCCCCTGAACTCAGTTTCTGCATTCTGCTTTAAATCATGCTAAGTGATAGTTTATTTGCATGGCTTAGACGAGCATACTAATGGGTTTAACATACTTATATAAGTATATGGATATAACGTAAACACGATTTGGCTATGATTACATGCGAGAATTATGAAACGACATATAGTGTTGAAGTAAACTTAAAGTTTCATGAACGAACGTTAACATATATGAAGCATGTTAGTATTCTGACTTTTGAGACTTGTTAGTATGACCTAGAAACACATGAAATACATGTTGACTTGCATACATAAACTTTATGATGGAATGTGAACATGCAAACCCCACTATTGAACACTTCTAACAAAAATATAAGTTTTGAAGGTGGATATTGACATATAAATAGCATATATACATTCTGATCTTGTAAGCATGTCTATGTGGCCTTGAAATACATGTCGGACACATTAACTTACGTATATAGATTTCATAATGTAGCATGAACATGTTAGACCATACTAGCAAATTGTATTAAGGAAAGTATAAAGTTTTGAACGTGAACGTCGACATGTTACATTGAGATTTGAATTCCAATACTTATGAACATGTTTGATAGTACTCTTAGACTCACTCATGTATCATACATGTATTCCTACCATGCTAGATATCATGAAATCAAGCTAAGTCTAAATAAAGCATGTTTTCAAACTAATAACTATCATAGTTACGTGTATGCAATGTGAATACTCATAAGCATGCCTAATATGAGTTATATGACTACCTTATATGTTTACAAGGTGAGCATGCTAGATTTTGTAATTTCATGACCTTGAATAATCGTAAGTTGTAAAAAGTGTTAACTTAGAACCTATATCATGAAAGATTGAACGTGAGAAGATTGAACAAAGCATGAAAGTATCCCTTAATATGTATACATGCTATGTGATATCATATGTTGACACTTGAATCCGATTTTGACGGTTAACTTATAAAAATGCCATAACTTACTAAAATAAAATATATTTAGTATTGATTATGGTCTTATGTGATATTAATGATATAAGAATATGTTAACCTCAAAAAAAGGAAGGTTAAGGATAAAAGTTATATTAATATGATATTATATATGGTATAACTGTGCAGCTAGGTTAAAACTTAGCTTATGTGTTGATCGTATATCCGAAGATAAGATATGATGTTAAATTATATAACTAATGAATATCATATATATACATAACTATATTAAGATAGGGATTCGAAAGTGTTGAATTACTTTACGTGCATAGACTACGCTTAAGGCAAGTTTCCTTAAACCCGTTCTTGTATTATTTGCAAGTATCTGAACCCTACTTTTACTGTGCAAGTTCTCTAACTTGAACTCTTATTTCATTAAGTCTTATAAAAGCTATTATTCATGTTGAACTTGGTATTGTTCTTGAATATTTTCAAAGTGTCTATGCCATTTGATTCGGCTAGACTATATGCATGTTTATAAAACTGTCCAAACCAATTGACTGGTGCGTAAATCTTGAAAACTGAGTTGAACAACCCTTATGGTAAGGGGAGTGTATATTGTTGGAAGCCCCAACACACGCGTGAATATTACTGTGGTGTTATGCATAACATAGAATATTGTAGACTGATCATCTATTGTACTTATTTCTTTTGGGTTATCAGTTTAATATTGATAATTCGAGTAGATGTTCGATAGTCCTTAGTGACTGCTCAGTATAAATTATTTTATCAGTTGGATATGTTAATAGCCTTTGAACTCATATATATCTGTTGATCTATATGGAATTTCATATTCCAAAGATTTGATTCGAGAATTGTTGATATTCGTTGTTCATATTTTGAAATTTTGAATTATCTTAGAGATTATACTTTGATATTTCAAACTCGTTATATAATACTCATCACCCTTAAAGTATATTACTTGCTGAGCAATTTGTGCTCATTCTTACTTTTCCTAAAACTTTTCAGTGAAGGCAGAGCAGGGCGAACCTTCGAGTGTTGATAAGGGCAATGGCAAGGCTACCAACTAGCTTGTTCCTTTATGTTTTAAATATTTTAATGATTGTATTAAGACTGTCTTTGGACTATGTTTAAGATTAAGTTAGACTATGTAATAAGTCGTTATTTGATATTATTATGTAATCTATTAAGTAGTGTAGGTTGCGAGACTTGGGAAAATAATTATAATAAATCATTGTAAATTATTCTAGATTAGATCTTCCGCTGTGAATGTGTGATTTTAGTTATTCTTGTATTCACATGAGCACGTGACGAACCGAATTCGAGTGATCAAATGGTGGTCCAAATTTGGGGGCGTCACAGCGCTGGGTGCAGAGACACCCCGAGGGCTTACTTGCTCGAATATCAAAGGCCACAAAACTCGACGTAGCCGATGTGTTTATTATATATATATTTATATATATATATATATATATATTTTATTTTTTACTTTTTCTGAATCTATTCTTTTCTTTTATTTTCTTTATCTTTTTCTTTTCAAAGGGGAGTGCGTCTTACGCTCCCTCTCCCCACATAACATGCATACCCCTTGTTTTTCCCCAAACTTAAGCTTTTTACAATCTAGTTATTATCATATGAGAACTGAAATTCTTCTATTAAAATATAGCTTTCCCACCAGAAGACAAGTATGTGAAAATTTAAACTTAGCATGTCATGATGGTTACTCTATTGTGCTAACTGGTTACACAGTATCTGACAGATAAGGATTTACATATATGACCATACAATCAAGCTTAGGTCTCAAATTAGTTCAAAAATCAAGTGATTCAAGATTCTTCACAGGCCAAATACATAACTAACCAACTGAAACTGGATTCATGCAGTGTGTTCTAACACAGAATGCAAAAACAAAACAAAATTTTTAAAATTTTAACAAATTTTTACCAAATACAACCTACATGCACTAAATGAACTAACACAACATGAAATGAACTAATTACATGCAAAAATAAAACCATTACCCCCAAACTTGCAATGTTCAATGTCCTCATTGAAGGTAAAGGTAAAAAGAAACTCCCCTATTCGGCTTCGTCATTGTCCTCCTCAGGCGGTGTGTCGGGAGGTGGATAAGCAACGGCGGATCCATAGGTAGGGAACTGCACCTGCACTCCCATCTGGCCAAAATAACAGGACAATGCCTCGCAAAAATTAGTAGTGAAGGCCTGGAAGTTTGTGCTCATGGCGTCCATCCTGCGCTGTAGTCTATTTGCCATCCTGTTAATGTGCTCTTGGACTGTGCGGGAAGACTCGGCCTGCTCTGGTGGCATCCTCTCTGAAGTCTCCTCATCCTCTCTCTGATCTGGTAAAATAAACCCCGCTCCCAAAGAATGAGATCTGCCCCCTTCCCAAACCTTGAACGATTCAATGGTAGGGTGGTCAATAGTGCTCATGGGCATCTGCATCGGCTCTGTGTCTGACCACATAACTCCATTCGCAATGCATAGCCTGGTGATCACTGATGCATGTGGGATACTAGCTGAATTACCACCTCTCAAAAATCTGCAGCTGTTGATCACGTATCCCAAGTCGATCCTCTTGCCCTTGACGATCCCATATAACAAAATAGCTCGGTCCTTAGTGACCTCATTCTGATGCTGTGTCAGCATCAGATTTGAGCAAATGAAATTGTACCACGCCTTCCCATATCTACTCAAGGAGGACTGGGGGAAATGCAGCTTCACATCAGTCCCCTGCTTCAGCTTCCAAGTAGTGCCTGGCTTGCGCAAATAATCATAAATCAAATAAAGCTCTGATCCCCACTCCCTAGCATACAGAGAATCGGGAGCGTCTAATGCAATGTTTGGTAAATCAAATAACTCGTTGATGCGCTCCTTTGCAAATGACACCTCACATCCCCGCAGGAAAATTTTATTGGACGTTGTATATTTCGCGTTGGCATAAAATTCCTGAACCACAGAGGTTGGGGCTGCCAAAGGCTCCTCACAGAATAAATTCCATCCCCTCCCCTGATCATAGATGACATACGCCCGTCCAAGTTTTCATCAGGCGCTAATCCTCGCTCCGGCACAAAAGTCCTACCTACCAAAGCATCATGAAAGAATTTTTGGGCCTTCAGACTGACAAACTTGTGGTCATCATATTCGATGCCACCTCCCACTTTCTTAGAATCACTGCCCCTGGATGTGGACTCCCTCCTACTCCTCTTGGATGCCATATGAAATGAGAATAGACGATGCACTCCAATACTGAACTCAACAAACCCAACCAATTCAGAAATCTTGCTATGCCTTCGAACCCCCACTCACTGTCTCAATTGATCAAGTTGAGAGGATGGGAGTGATAGGTGTGTTGGAGAATTATGAGGTAGAAGTTTTCAAAATTAGGGCTTGGGTTGAGGGTAGTTGTGGGTGAGGATTGAATGATATGGAAGAGAGGGGGATTTCTTGAAGGAACTCTAGGATTTTGGGATGGTGGATTTTTGAAAATGGGAGAGAAAGCTTTGGATCTCGAATTCTATTGAAATGATATGGAGGGTTAAGTTACTGCCGAGAATGACTTAAGTCAGGCCCCATCTGTCTGAGGCGCGGCCGTACGCCCCCTAAGGTATAATCAGGGGCGGCCGCGCGGCCCTGGAAATTTTGTTATCTGCAACCTTTGTTCTATGCACTTGATTGCCCCTTGAGCTTTGCTTCATGCTGCATGGATTGAACCTGAGAAGAGCATATATACTTTATTACGCCCTCTAAAAACTATCAAAAAGTAATACTTACTATTAGCTATTTACAACTAGGAGCAATAAACGTAGGATGATATATGTATGGATGAATTCCCAAAAACTCCTATAGGTGCGTAAATACAACATGCTCGTGATAAACGTATGTTCAATAAGATTCGCAGTCCCAAAAATGTATACAGCAATGCCTAAACCCAAAAATGTAGGCAATGAACTTTTAAAACCAATTTTTTTTTTTTTTTGAAAAATTTACACTAAGAATTACATTACTAAGAACTAAACAAGGGGGAAAGGAAATGAAGAGAAGTAAATAGAATTAAACGTAAGGGAGAGAGAAATGATGGGGTGCCTCCCATTAAGCGCTGAGTTTATAGTCTGTTAGCTAGACTCTGTCTGAGACTACTATCCGATCCCCCGACGATATTTGAGAAACCCTCCATCCATTAGAATCGCCGTGTGAGCTTGGAGGCTTCCCATCATGAGAGGACTCGAAATTAAACTACCTAGCATAGGATGTGTATAAGGATTCCCCATGTTGAAGGTTGGGGAGCTAGGCACTGGTTCCGTTGTGTTCGTGAAGTGATTGGGGCATTGAAGTACATCGAACACAACAGGTTCTTCTTCTATTCTCTCTTCTTCTGACCACCATGGTTTCGAGAATGCAAACTCTCTCATGTCATCGAGATCCATCTCTGTGATGTGGCTTCCAATGGGGCAAGGGTGTGCAAACTTCACTGGTTTTTCCCACTTCGACTGAGAAGGCTCTTGGGGTATTGTCATGGTTGGTTCACAAATATAGTTCTCCACATCCCCAAACGTCTCCTTGATATCCATTAGCTTATGCTCGTCCAGTTGCAAGTACATTTCTGGCTCTCCATCAGTTTCTGCATCCATGTCATAGCACCACGTATCCTGGGGATCATTACTTACGGCTTCATTCATTAAAGGTACAAAATCTTGCATTGTCTTCTCGTGCTCAAACACTTCCTCCTTCCTTAAAGCCGTACTAATTTGCTCTACCCAAGTCTGAAGATCCTCAATTGACTTCTGTTGTTCGGCCAAGATCTCCTTTGTTGATGCTAAAGAATTTCCCCACAAACTTTCCAATCTTTCCTTTTCTGTTTCAGTCTTGGGATCCATGTATTAAGTCTCACTGGTTGGAGTATTGCTGATTAGGGCCATCTTAGTCTGAAAATTTTGGTTTGATGGTTATTGGCTCCTAAGCATCTCTTCTTGGTTTACTGAGCTCCTATACATGAATTCCATTGTGGACTATTCTCCTTGTAAACAATGAGATTGATATGGGGGTTCTGGTGCGTAAAATGGACTTTGATCGTAGTATTGGTCTTGATAGCTCACAGTATGGGTCTGCATCCCTTGCTCATCCTCTTTCATCAAGGCCATGCTAATTTACTCTGCCCAGTTCTGAATATTCACGATTGACTGTGCTTGCTCAATCAGGGTGTCCTTCAATGATGCTATGCCACCTCCGTCATCCAATCTTTCCTTTTCTGTATCACCCTCAATGTACTGAGGCTCATGAGTTGGAGTCTGGAATGGGCATTCTGGGGCGCATGCGGGATTTGGATCCCAGTACTGGTCTTGATAATAGCTTGCTGAAGGGTTTGGGTGATACCCCCAATCTTGCTGATAATTGGGATAAGGCTCATTGTAGGAGTACTCACCCCCATACTGCTCCTGTCCATAACTGATAGGCTCCTGATGGCTCATGTAGCTCCCAGCACCATAGTTATAAGTCACTGCCATCTCTCGATTCTACTGGGCTGAAATAGTATCCAACTTTCTTGAGAGAACCTCTAACTGTGCTGAAAGTGCGGCAATTAGGTCGACGCCATCATTCCCTACTTCCCTTGGTTGCTCTTTCCTTGTGTAACACCATGGATAGATATTTAGATCCATTGTACCTGAAAACAGAATATAGGAAGAGAATTAAACATAATAAAAAATGTTTAAATTAAGACTAATTTGATTGAAACTAATGTTGGCAAACAATTATCCAATTAAGTCCCCGGCAACGGCGCCAAAAACTTGTTGGTTCGTTTTATCGATCAATATATTCGTGCAAGTATACACGGTCAACAAGTAATAAAGTGTAAGTGCAGATATCGTTCCCAAGTAGAATTAACAGATAAAAGGTCGCCAAATCACTAGCATGTAATCATCTCAGTCTTATTTAAACGAGCGGTAAAGATGTAAATTTAATCTAGGCAAGTATTTAAACTTAAACTAATTAATCCTAGAGTGAAATCAGATAATGAAGATAAGAGATTCCAATTTCTCCAAAAGATTCATATAAGTCAACATACTTCGAGTTAGGTCAATTTAATAGTTAAGTTTGTTAGCCGAGAACACGAAAGTGAGAGACGGCCATCTTTCGATGTACTGAATCCATATCACGTATAATCCACAGAAGATAGACTGCACATGAACACCCACATTACCTAAACCACTATATGTCTATGTGATTTACCAATAATTAGGGTTTAAGTTCAAGTTCTCAATTGACTACGGGCGGCACTTCGGTATATGTCTATCCTAAGCATAAATCATACGTCCAACGTCATGTGAACATACGAACGCCCGCTACCGCAATTAGATCCAATCCTACATTTCATCTTTCAAGTCCACATATCACGGTAATTAGTCATGACTCAATTAAGCAATGAAAGTATACATCACAATAGACAATCACATAGCAATCAAATAAGAACCACATGGAAGATAAATCAACATTAACTACTCATTAGGTTTCATTGAAACCTCAAAATATGATTTAAGTCATAGACAACTCAAATATATTATCCACAAGTAGATTATACATTATCTGCATAAAAATTGAATACAAGGAGAGTTAAGAGATAGAAAATGCAAATCTTTGTTCTTTCTCCAAGTGTGGATCTTCAATGCCAATCCCTTGCTTCAATCTTCAAGAACTAACTAAACCCTAGAATCTACTAATTAATTAACCCCAACTCTAATCTAATCTACTCCTAATCTAGACTAAATAAGAAAATAAAAAGAGAAGAGATGAACTAGGGTAAAGGCTTAAGGCCAGAATTTATCTTTTTCTTGATTGCTGCCAATAAGACCCCTTATAAGCTTCTCCGGTTCATTCTCTGGCTGAATTCAAAGTTTGGCCATATTTTAACTGGCGTGGCCGCGCGCGCCCAAGCCTTCTTCCTGGCGCGGCCGAGCAGCTCTGGAAAATCTGATGCTTTGGCTGTTGGCTCAAGGCTGGTGCAGGCTGGCTTCTTGTTGCTTTCTTTGCACTTATTGCCTCCTTGCATAGATTTTAGCCTCGTAGCATCATTCTATTTCATCTTCATTCCATGCCATCAACATGCTTTAAGCTCTTTTCAGTGCTTTACCCCATTTAGGCGAACTTTCATCTTTTTAAGCTCAATTTATGCCAAGAGAGTTCCTAAACCTAAAAATCACAAAACAAAGGAAAAACACATTAAACGCACATGATTACTTGAGTTTAAGTAACAGAATGAGCTGGTTACTATCCGAATAAGTGGTCATAAAGACCACTAATCACGGATTGACTATCCGGGCGTTGGAAATGCCAGAAATCATTTTTATGTACTAAAATATATGAAAACGTAAGCAAAAACGGCCACGAAACTAAGTTTCGGGCATAATCAAAAAACGAAACATAACGTGCAAGTGTATAAATGCGCAATGAAGTAGTAGGAAATTTCTGATCGTAAAAATATTCACAATGGACTGCTACATGGGCTTTTTGCCAAATCGTAGGCTTCAAATGTCCGTTTGTACCGGAAAAATTTTGATATGTGGTAGTATATGAGTATACCTACGTGTTAGAACGATAAAATTTGGGTTTGGAGTAAAAGAGTGGGGCTGAGAAACGAAACTGGCGGAGTTCCAGAGCGTTTTTCTTATATAAAATGAGTTGGGGGTGCACTTATATATATATAAAAGATGGAAACGGGCCCACCTACGGCTACCTCCACTCTACCTGCGGCTCCACGTGGCAGGGCCCATGTGGCGGGTCCCGTTGCATCGAAGTACGTGCACTCCGAGCAATGCGAGGTCACATTCAAAACTTTCTAACTTTTGATCGGAGCGTCCGTTGGAGGCGTACTGTACCTTTTCGGAAAGCCCCCACCAAGAGTGTCACAATGACATGAGATTAAACCTTTTTCGAGTCCAAGAAGACCGGTTCATAACTAGGTCTTCGATTCCCCGCAGTTTGTCCGTTGAGCTGTCTTGGGCTGTTTCCACTCGGGATCACCGTTATGGTTTTTTCTGACCTTGGTGGCATCAATTTAACTTGAGTTTGATCGAATCAGCTTTAAGTTGGCAAAGTGACCATTTTTCCCCTCCCGAGGTTGGCTTTAGTGCTGGCATGGTCTTCGGCAGATTTAGTGGGGTTATCTCCGAGGTTTGGATCCCAGCCGATTCTGTTTGTCCTCAGGGTTGTCTCTGAGGCTGACTTGGTCCTTCCAGGTTTGTCTTTTGGGATGATGTGCTTCTTTGGGGTTGTCTCCAAAGGTTGATATGGCTTTCCAAGGTTGTCTGTGGGGCTGCTGTACCCCCCGAGATATGACCGGGGCTGACATGTACCTCCCGGGATGTGACCGGGGCTTATCTATACCTCCCTGGTTGAAATTGGGGCTGACCTGTAACTCCTGGGTTGTGACCGGGGTTGACCTGTACCTCCCGGGTTGAGACCGGGGCTGACCTGTACCTCCTGGGTTAAGACCGGGGTTGACCTGTACCTCCCGGGTTGTGACCGGGGCTGACCTGTACCTCCCGGGTTGAGACCGGGGTTGACCTGTACCTCCCGGATTGTGACCGAGGTTGACCTCTATCTCTTGGGTTGTGACTGGGGTTGACCTGTATCTCCCGGTTTGAGACTGGGGTTGACCTGTACCTCCCGGGTTGTGACCGAGTGATAAGTGGTTTTTATGATCACTTATTCAGATATTACCTAACTTGTTTTGTTGCTTAAACTAAAGTATCGTTGTGCTTTTCATGCATTTTTGCTTGGTGCATATATTGTAACGACCCCAAAATTAATACAATATAATTCTCGATATCGGTCATTAACAATACAACGAACTTCTAACTTTACATCATTATTCGATATTAAAATCACTAAAAATGCGGAGTAATTAAAACTTTTATATAATTCTTTCTTTATTGCCCTGAATCTCAACCTTTATCATTACATAACTTTGATTCAAATTTATTTTATGAATCGCTTCGTCAGAGTTATTATAAACTAAAACTTACAACTAGGTTCAATAACCTTTATACATCGAATAAAATTTAAATTTTACAACTCAACACATGTTAACCATCATACATTATCAAATACATTATCTGAAACCTTAACCAAGGTTCAAAATAATAACAATTCAGCCAAAGTATATAAATCTTCATGCATTACATCTGATTCATTTCTTTCAAGTAGCACATAGCGTTACCTTGAATCCTTAACCTGCAAACGTGATTATTTGCAAGATTGAGCTCGACAGCTCAGCAAGATCTAACAGTTTTCATGCATCACATAACACATAACAACATGCTCAACATATCATAAACATTGGACTAACATAACATAATGCTGCAGTTCATATAACAAGTATAAAGATTGAGTTCCTTACTCAATCAGCATTCATTACTCAATCAACATAGTCATAAATTGACTTTAACGTTTCATACTTTCAACATATATATAACACATCATGCTATTTGAAATAAAGATTTAAAATATTTCATCCTCAAGTTCACATAGCAAATAGGAACTAAAAGACTTGCCTTGATCGTTGTTTACCAATAACAGTTGAACAGCTTACGGATATCTACACTTCACGTGTCCTACACAATTATATAATCATGCACATCAACTATTAGTCACATAGCAATGCATAGTAGTTATAATTTAAATTTACTCTACATCCCATAACCCTTCTTATTAATCAATACACAATGTTCAATTTGATGTGTTAACTTTCGACTTATATCTCACTATATTTTTTTTTAGTAATATTTGAAATTCATTCAAGTGTTTAAGTCTTGCTAGGACTACTTATTGGTTTTATATTAACCCCATTTTATATCTTATAATATTCATTTTATTTAACTTAAAACACTTTTTACGTTCATTAACACTTGTCACGGTGTTTCGACGTTCATTCGTCAAACGCCCGAATCGTCTCTCTTGTATATGCTTAGTGTGCCTATATAACTTATCTAATGTATCATTTATTAATATAAACCATCATTATATTTACTAACAATCATGTTTTATAACTTAGGACAACATCTTTTAGCGTCAGAAGCACTACACTTAAATACGTGCATGCCCGACGCCCTCTAATTGCCTCTGAATACACATCAGTCCCAAAGATCAACATTTTGACCCCTGCTACTAACCTCAAATTGAAAAACTTAAAGAACGAAAGTTGTACGTCTACTCGTGCTCATTCTGAATCATCTTGAATCTCCTCAATCAGAGTTCGTATGACAAAGTTATGGCTGTTTTACTACAGGAGGTCAAAACAGTCCCGCACTGACTACCATTCCGACGCAGCTGCACCCCAAATAGCCTTGGGGGCAGCGCAGCTGCTCTAATAGCAGAATGTTATGCAATTTTTTTCCCAATTTTGTTGTTCTTGAGAATTTTCTGACCCTTTCTCCTTCTAATCTTCATAACTTAAGCTATACACATCCAATTAAGTCCGTTTTCGACTCTATGGATTCGTAATTCATAGAACTACAACATACCAAGGAAATCCATAATTTACAGAAATATTAAGTAACCTAAATGTTGACCTAAAACTCATGTTCATATTAGTTTTCCATGTTTTAACATGTTTTAGCGAAATCATTCACCACGGGTTCGATTCCTAACCAAATCAATCCGTTTAAACTTCGTTGTTTTCGTCTTTCAATATACTAACAACATATATTATCAATTTAAGGTTTCCATCATAAATTCATCATCAATTTTAGTCTCAAAGTAGACCAAGACATATATATTACTACCCAAACTCTAATCTTCCTCTTTCAACACATTCCTACGAATCTGATCACTATAAATCCACTTTTAGATGTTATAAAATGGATGAAACTTACCCATTAACATATATAACCAATTACTTAACAAATCAACCCTATAATCCATTCTTCGATGGAGAACTCAAGAGAATGAGAAATAGAGTTTAAAGTTGGATTATTTACCTTTGATTAGCTATAAAGCTTGGACAATCTCCTTGCTTTTCTTTGCTTCTCGAATCTTCACATAGAATATCTCTTCTCTTCCTCTCAATTTCTCTCTTTCTCTCTTCTTCTCTGTGTTTTCTTCTTCTTAGCCTTAGGAATATTATTACATGATTAAAACTGACAAAGCCTTAATAATATTTTTAACGCATTAGTCAAAATACAAATAGCTGTTTAAAATACCAAAGGTCATAAGACCTTGTTTGGCTAGCATCAAATAACACCTTTCTAATTTATTTTTTATAACTTCCATATTAAATGGTACACAATCGTCACACTTTATTTAATTTAATTACTTAATCAATATAATTCTAATTTTATTTAACAAATCACTAGCCCTCTAATTTAATTATTTAACTAAATTAGGACATCACCAACACATTAACGTAATAAAATACGCACAACTTATAAAATTATTTATCATCCATTTATTTAATATCATCATACTTAAATAAATTATTCCATAATAATTTTCATTGAATATTTATTTTAATCCATAAATATTTCAACTAAAATATTTATTTTATATGATAAATATTTTAATTATTTACGAACCTCACAATCGTAACATAATAACATATTACATTTATATGCAACATACATTACTCTCTCATTTTATTAAAACACGTCATAATAAGAATTTTATTCATTAAATTCTTATTTTAATTAGTATATATTAATTCACTATTTTAATTAAGTGAATACTCACATTATTTATGAGATTAACTCGTAACAAATTCATTGCCACAAGGCATAATAATTATATTATATTATTCCATAATATAATTTCCAACTTAATTAAATTAGCTTAATTCCCTTTTCAAACAATTTCATTTATCTTCTTCAATAGTTAAATTAAATTCACTACTAAACCTCATTCTTCCATCATATGAATATATATATATATATATATATATATATTCTATATTCACACCAAATCATATATTTCACAATATATAACACATATATACACATCCAAACTCAAAACATCTCGTCATAAGAATTTTATTTATTAAATTCTTATTTTAATAATTTTCAAAAATCCGGGTTGTCACATATGTGGCTAAAACGGCTGAAAGAATGCTAAAAGGAATGATGGCATGATAATGGAAAGGAGTCAAGCAGCGTGATGGGAATGTGATGATGCAAAAAGGGTCAAAGGATGCAAGAAGGCAAGAGGTGCAGGAGAAAGAAAATGAAGAATGCAGCAGAAGCCAGCATTGCACCAGCAAAAACCACAGGCCCAGGAGACCGCACCTGGTTAAAGAAGAATAGCCGTGCGCCCGTGCCAATATGCAAAGCAGAGGCTACTCTGGGGATCCGCGCGGCCGTGCCAGGACATAGCTAAAGGGCGCGCGGCCGCGCCAGCTCGACTTGACCAGATTTTGACTTTGCAATTAAACGGGGCTTGGCTTGGAGAAAGGCATATAAGGGCTTGTTTGCCCAGCATAAAAGGAATAACTCCCCTCTTGGGAGATGAGCTTAGCCCTAGATCTTCCTTTTTTTTCTCTTTAATTTCTTGTCTAGATTAGCTTAGGAGTATATTAAGATTAGGTTTAATTAGTTAGTTTCTATGGTTTAATTAGAGAAGAAGATTGGAGCAAGTGGATTTCATTGGATATTCAACAAAGGAGCTTGAGCACTCAGATTTGCATTCTCTATCTTTATAATCTCTTTGCTTTATATTTGTAATCTTATGATGTGCATTGAACTTGTGGATGATAGATATTCTTCATTTATGATATCTTAAACTCTATTTTGAGATTTCAATGGAACCTTTTGAATAGTTTATATTGATATGCTTCCATGTTGGTCTTATTGATTGCTTTGGGATTGTCTATTACGATTTGTGCTTTATTTGCTTAATTGATTAGCTACCAATTACTGTGATAACCCATATGAACTTGAAAGATGAAATGTGGGTTTAGATCTAATCGTAGTAGCGGGTGATTGTATGTTCTACATGGCGTTGGGATGTATGATTTGTGCTTAGGATAGACATATACCGAAGCATCGCTCGTAGTCAATTGAGAACCTAGACTTAAACCTTAATTATTTGTAGACCGCATAGACATATAGTGGTTTAGGTAATGTGGGTGTTCATGTGCATTCTATCATCTGTGGATTGTATGTGATATGGATTAGGTACATTGAAAGATGGCCTTATCTCACTTTCGTGTTCTCGACTAATATTTTGTGACGATTAGTTTGACCTAACTGGAGTATGTTGATTTAGATGAATCATTAGAGGAAGTTGAGATCTCATATCTTCATTATCTGACTTTACTCTAGGGTTAATTAGTTTTAAATTAATTATTTAGTTTTAATTTACAACAATTGATCGCTTGTTTAAATAAGACTGAGATGGTTATGGGCTAGTCGTTTGGCGAACTTTTATTATTTAATTCTCCGTGGGAATGATATCTGTACTTACTCTTTATTACTTGTTGACCGCGTATATTTGCGCGTATTTGTCATTATATAAATAGGACAACAACGGGGTTGACCTGTACCTCCCGAGTTGAGATCGGAGCTGACATGTACCTCCCGAGTTGTGACCGGGGTTGACCTGTACCTCCCAGGTTGAGACCGGGGTTGCCTTGGCTTCCTGGTATTGAGACCAGGGTTGAACTGGCTTCCCGGTATTTAGACCGGGGTTGATTTAACTTCCCGGCATTGAGACCGGGGTTGATTTGACATCCCGATATTGTGACCGGGGTTGAACTAGCTTCCTGGTATTGAGATCGAGGTTGAACTGGCTTCCCGGTATTGAGACCGGGGTTAAGTTTAAGAGACGGTTTTTTCCTCCTGCAGGGTTAGTAACAGCAATGCCAAATTTCAAAGTCTACAACAGGACTGAAGAAAATTTTGAGTGTTTACAGATGACCCTCTTTATCATGTTCATGAAATGCAGTGGAATGAACAGGATAAAGATTTCTAGACACTAGAAATGCGAATACAAAGTTAAGGCAATGCATGACATGATATATTATGAATGTTATATACCTCCGAGGGAGTAGGGTTATCGCTGGTTGATATCACTGATAGACTATCATAGACTGTCCTTGTCACTTTCTGCTGGGGATGACATCATTCATGATAGCCTGGGTGAATTCTCTTGACGCCTACTCAAACGACATTTTGCAAAGTCTCAATTACTATCTAATCCTTCCCGATGCCCCCTCTAGGGATTTATATAACAGGTTCCATCATCTGTCCTTTGTGGGGATAGATTAATATACTATTTCCGCCACCGGATCATTCTCGATGCTTCGCTGGAGTTGTCGCCAACGGCTGATAATGTCAGACAGTCTGACCTTTGCTGAAGTAGCCTTCAACGGCTGAATGTCACTAGTTCGTTCCCGATGCCTCGTTGGGGTTGTGCCAACGGCTGAGATGTCACCGGTCTGTACCCGATGCTTCGTTGGGGTTAAACCAATGGCTGATATGTCACCGATCTGTACCCGATGCTTCGATGGGGTTGAGGCAACGGCTGATATGTCATCGGTCTGTACCCGATGCTTCGCTAGGGTTGAGCCAACAGCTGAGATGTCACCGGTCTGTACCCGATGCTTCGTTGGGGTTGAGCCAACGACTAATATATCATCGGTCTGTACCCGATGCTTCACTGGGGTTGAGCCAATGGCTGAGCTATCACTGGTCTGTACCCGATGCTTTGCTGGGGTTGAGCCAACGGCTGAGATGTCATCGGTCTGTACCCGATGCTTTGACAGTGGCAGTTTTTGGCTGTTTTGTGCAATTTTTCAGCATTTTTCCACATTGGTCCCTGTATACCACTTAGGGATGATAACCAATGGTTTTCATGAAGTTTTTCCTTTTCCTAGGAATTTGTCGCTCGTACGCATGATTTCAGAACAATTTGCTCAACCGAGTTGCACTTTTTTCTCAAATTTGACTTTTCAGCTCCTGTAAACTCCGTTTTAACTCGAACTAGACCGAGTCGGAGGGGTTGGGGCCCACCCTAGGGAGCTGCAGGTGGAGGTGCGGCTACCGCGGGTGGGGCCGCTCCCTCTTGTGGATTTTTATTGGGCAGCAGCAACTCTCATAAGTCATTTTTAGTTTTGAGTTTCTATAGAAATTCGATTTTCTTTTTCAGATCTACGGAGTTCAGACAGCTTTTTCTAGATTTTGTCAGCAGCCACACGTTCTGCACATTTCAGGTAACATTTACATTCTTTCCATTTCATGTTTTGACCGCTAGAATGCTATAAACCACGTAGGGTGCTTTTGAACGCAATGTATCAAAAATGTATGCTTATATGACTTGATAAAAATTTTCTGACTTCGTAAGTATGTATATTTTACTGCGATGCACGTTTTGATGTAAGAAAATTTGAATTATGAGACAACCAATTTTCGCTCTTTTTGATCAGTTTACACATCTTTTTTGAGGCCTAGTGAGCCTGGATTTTCAACTAAAAAATGTCCATGGTAATTTGGCTACCATGTGAAGATTATTTTTGATTTTTTTTAATAAATATGAACTTTTTTTTGGGAAGGTATGCTACTGAATGGCCACCTAGTCATGCATGTGTGCTTGCGAACAATCCATTTTACAAAGGAGACTTTGGCAAAAAAATTTAAAAGCCTAAGCATTTAATAAACATGCAATTTTGACTCTACTGGGGATTTTGACTGACCCATGCATATTTTAGGATTTAAAAATGCATAAAATACTATTTTAAATTAACAAGCCACAAGTTTTAGTCTTACCTCACCCTTTCTGAGGTGATTTGGAGAGTTTGTCCAGGTTATGGACCGAGATAGACCCGAGAGTGCTAGAAGGGTCATTTCAGGAGTTAGACAGAGGAGTTTCCAATGTTCCTCAGCCACAGCCAGCCCGACCGCCTCGTAGGTTGGCTGAGTCAATGATCTGTCTGATCCGGGTTGAGTCACCTGTTGATATAGATGATGAGGAGGCTCCATTTGTTGATCCTGCCCCAGCTCAGGCTCCACGTGCGGAGCTTCCAGGCATTGTAGTGCCACTTCAGGATCTGCTGGGAGATTTGAGTCACCATTCATCGAGATTCCTTCACGCCAATGAGGTGACTGAAGTTTCCTTCTTTCTGGAATTTCTTTCTTTCTTTGCCATTCTCGGGGAATAGGTTTGATATGGGTTGGATTTTAATGCAGGTTCCCGACTTTATGCAGCCCAAAGGGAATTGGTTTAATGTGCATTCTATAAACCACACTCTGCACCAGGATTACAGGGACATTATTGACACCTAGGGGTTTCAGGCGTTCTTTTCTATCCTTCCCCGCCATTTCCCCTGGGGTTATATGAGCGATCTGTCTGAGCGTTGGTTCCAACAGAATCAGTCTCTCCATTTTCTAGATTATGAGGTGATGATGACGCCTTTGGATTGGAGGTTCATTATCGGGATAGAGTTTGAGGGTGAGCCAGTGGCTGTTGTGGCTGACATTACACCCACTGCCGTTCGGTCCCTCCTGGGAGTTCCTGCGATAGCCATTAAGGGTCGGACAATCCGTTCTGGTCCCTTGAGCGTAGATGCCTAGAGTGGGGCTTTACTTGAGCCTTTACCTAATGATCAGAGGGTTAGATATTGCATCCTACGGTGACTATTCTTAGTGATCATCAGGGGTTGTTTCCTGGCGGACAACTCCTAGACGGTGCCCTTTGTCCTGGTCAGTGCCACTCGACATGTGGAGTGCCTCAGTGATTTTAATTGGGGTAGCTACACCTTTGCCTATTTTCTCCAAGGTATGCGCATACGCTCGGAGGGTGTGACGGAGGCTTGGTTAGGGTTCTACCCATTCCTGCTAGTGAGTACATCTTTCTTGTACCTTTTTGATTTCTGCATTTACATTTATCAGTCTTGGTCACTAGGGACTATTGATATTTACATAGCCAGTTCTGGGCATTTGAGAGGCTTCCTTGCCTACGTCCCGCCACTACTTTGGGCCAGGAGACTTATCCTCGGGGACGACATTGGCACCACTCCACTTTGACAGAGGTCCCAGTAGCTGAGGGATTCACCCATTCCCACCTGCAGCTTGAGCTTTTGACGACCGGATTGATCTCATGGGTACCGTATACCTAAGACTTTTTGACAGTCGGGTTTAAGGGCGGCTTTCCCACTGGCCGGGAGTTTGCATTATCCAACCGCAGAGTCCCATTTTTGACAGAGGGAGGTTGGGAGTTCTATTTAGGAGAGCGTGCTATAAAGAGCATCACGGGACAGATACGCATTCCCTTTGTTCCTCCTGCTTGGCATCATTGGCCACTAGCTCAGCCACTCACATACATTCCTATGGTGGGCATAGATGGCTTTACCCTGTTAGAGGGTTCGTACAGCCAGGAGGCATTTAGCAGCTAGTGGAGTCCTCGCACTATTGAGGCTCAGACTCGTGCTACCCAGTTCATGGTAGATATAGTGTCGGGGTCTGTGATGATAATAGACTGGATAGTGTGCCTTCGAAAGCCTACCCACTTAGACCAGATTACAGGACTGACCCAGCAGTTGGAGAGAGCTCATTTATTTATCAGGCATCTTGGCCGAGATCCATCAGAGGCATCTTCTTTTGATCCTTTCTGCTCCGGAGCAGGTCCTTCCACAGGTCCATTTTCTAGCAGTTTTGCAGGGGCTGATCCTCCCTTATACCGCCCTAACATTCCCACTGGCCGAGACTCTGTGACTCAAGAGGAGATGGAGCAAGTTAATAGCTTGGAGCCAGATATTTTGGATCTTTTTGGATAGCTTCTCCAACTATATTATTTGATAGGCCACTCTTTAGCCATTGGTTGTGTCCCATTTCCCTATACTTTTTATTTTGGATTGTATTATTAGACAAGGATGATGCTTGCAGTAGATAGTTTATTCTAGATATGCCTGATATTTCCTATCTATTGCATCATTGTCATTATGCATGTATTATATCATGGATATGCACTTAGACAGATGAGTTCAGATTTGACCCTTGGATGGTCTTGTGATACGGTGATATAGATGTCGTCATCGGCGGTTAGCCGCATCTAGCATTTACCACCATCCTTGGTGGCATCGTCATTGAGGTTGTGGTACCATAGTCTGCCCCTCCCAGCCAGAGGGACAGTGGATCGGATGTTGGGGCATTCATTGGCCCTTGTGGACTTCAAAGTTCCATATAGATTCATAGATGGCCTTTTATCCTGTTGGATACCTGAGAGGCAGGTTTTTCGTTTCGGGCGGTATGAGTTGACACCGACTTTAGAGTAGTACGAGTGGCTTACCAGTTTAGCCCTGGATCTGCCTTGTGCTCGCACTGCTATTAGTGACATAAGAAGACCGTTCTTGCGGATGTCGGGCCTACATCAGAGAGTAGTCATGGATGAGATCATTTTTGGATGTGTGATCTCTATTGATTTTTTGATTGATCGTTTCGGCAAGCTGGATACCTACTATCGACAAGCTGGTGATTTTATTATCTCGGCAGAGGAGTGACATTCAGCCAGAATATATGTTTTGCTGATGTGCATCGTGGCCTATGTATACATGCCACTATATTTGGACCATTTGGACGTTGGATTGATGGTCGTGGTTCGTGCCCTTAGACAGGGTTGCACTGTTGTGCCGATAATACTAGCCGAGAGCTTTAGGTTAGCTACCTATTGTAGCACCCATCCAGAGGGGTTTTTTAGAGGTAGCTCTGTCCTTCTGTATGTATAGCTCATGAACCATTTACATCTGATTAGCTTCTTCAAACATCAGGGATTCTGCTTCACCCATGAGATAATCATGTCCTACTCCTTCCAGCCAGCAGAGTGTTTGGATGCAGAGACATGGTCAGCTTTCTGTCAGATATTGAGCATCCTTTTTCGATTCTGCCATGCTCAGGGCTAGTCTCCCCTTAGAGCTTTATTACCCATGCATCCGGCATGGACTATTTGCCCTTAGCGGGATTGAGAGCGGTGACCACTTACCATTCGTTAGTAGTTATGGGTCAGTTTGATTAGTTCCAGAGCCTGCACCAGTTTGAGGGGGCCATTGATCAGCGGATGTAAGCCCCTTCTATGTCGTCAGCCAACCTGATCAGGATTTATAAGTGTTGGACTCATAGGGAGAGGGATGATTTCTCTACTAGCCATCCGGATTGCTCTCCAGAGTATTCAGCGTGGTTGGAGGCTGATATAGCAGCAGCCGCAGTCATCCAGTCAGCTCCGATTATGGATTCAGATGAGGAGGAGCCTATGGAGGATCCTAATTCTCCTACGGAGGATGAGTTATTTATGCGTCTGACAGCAGCCTTAGTTAGTGATCCATCGACTATTCTGGCAGGCACAGATCCAGCTATTGCTGATTCACTAGCTAGGTTAACTTTTGAGAGAGATCAGACTAGGGCATTGATGTTAACTACCCTGTCTGGCAGAGATATAGATTTTCCTGATAGAGATGGGGCTCGAGCCACTCGAGATGTAGCATTGGTTGAGAGAGATGAGGCTCGATCTTCTTGAGATGATGCTTTTGTTGAGATTGAGGAGACTTTGATTGCCCACGATACTGCTTTTGTAGAGAGGGATGAAGCCATAGCTTCTTGGGATCTCCACATTACCAACAGTACTACTCTCCGATCATATACCCATGGCCTGGTTGCCGATATAAGTGCTTATATTGATGATCACAGTGCCAATATACAGATGGTTGTGGATGTTTTGGCACGTATGGAGGCTGAGGGTATTGCACTTGTAGCGGCTCCTCCATCTTTAGAGAGAGATGCCATGTTAGCACTGCTATCCCGCTTGTCCATGGGTCCATAGACTAGCTTTATTTTTTCTGTACATACTAGATCAGCCATTTTTGTCATGTACAGGACATTATGTATATATCAAACAATATTATATATCAGAGAAATATATTTTAATTCACTTTCCTATTGGATATGTATTGTCACTACTGAGTGATTACCACTTCTTTCATGACTTGCTGTTGTTGATGTATCATGAGCTTCTCCTTGATGGGTTGACATTGAGGTGTCAGAAAGTATCTTAAATGGGCCTGTTGACCTGGTAGGCTTGATAGAATTTAGGTTTTATATGGTTTCGATGTCTTAGGACTGGTTTTTATTTTCTTTGAAGGTCATATCGTACCATGGATGGCTGCCTACGTACTCCTGGGTGGAGGGAGATCAGGTCATTCGTAGTTCAAGTTTTGTGTGAGAGGTTTGAGAAGTGTCTCTTTTGAGTTTGGTTTGATGAGTTTTTAAATTTTTTGTTTGGGTTTGACCACACCAGGAATGGCTGCCTACGTACTCCCGAGCTGAGGGAGATCAGGTCAGTCGTAGTTCGTTCTTCTAGTGAAAACCGAACTGATTTGATCAATTCGCAGGAGTAGGATGCTGGTATGCATGTGTCTCAGACATAGTACCTTTTTATGGTGTCTTAGTTGATGAGTTGGGGAAATTTGCTCCCGTCCATTTCTTGTAATCTGATAGCTCCTCATGTCAACACTTCCTTGACAATGAAAGGGCCTTCCTAATTAGGGGCAAACTTTCCTTTGGCTTCGTCTCTGATTGGCCAGCACTTTCTTCAGCACTAGGTCGTTCTCTTTGAATTTTTGAATTCAAACTTTCTTGTGGTATTATCGAGAAATCCTTTACTGATATAATTGCCCGTGGAAAATGGTTGTAGCCCTCTTTTCATCTATTAGGGACTGCTGGTGTTACCGCTCTTGCAACCACTGGTCTTCGTCCATCTGAGCATCTATTAATACTCGTAAGCACTCCATTTCTAATTCTATGGGAAGTACTGCTTCCATGCCATAGACCAATAAGTAGGGGATAGCCCCAGTAGAAGTACGCATTGACGTCCTATATGCTAATAGGGTTAGAGGCAACAGGTCAGGCCATTCTTTGTGATTGGAGGATATTTTTTGCATGATCTTTTTGATGTTCTTGTTGGACGCTTAGACAGCACCATTCATCTTGGGCCGATAGATGACAAAATTGAGATGCTTGATGTGGAACTTGCTACATAGTTCTCTCATCATCTGATTGTTTAGGTTCTTAGCGTTATCTGAGACGATAACCTCCGGTTGTCCATATCGACAGACAACATTATTTCTAATGAAACAAATGATTACCTCTTGGGTGACTTTGGGAATTGAGGCAGTTTCAACCCACTTGGTGAACTAATCGATTATGGTGAAGATGAATCGATGACCATTGCTGGCTTTGGGTTCGGCTGGACCTGTCACATCTATTCCCCATATAGAGAGAGGCCATGGTGAACTCATGTTGTGGAGTTCATTCGGAGGAACGTGAATAGCGTTTCCATGTACTTGGAATTAAAAGCATCTCCTGACATGATCATCGCAGTCATCTTTGAGAGAGATCCAATAATTCCCTATTCTCAATATTTTCTTGGCCAGCAGATGATCGCCCATGTGTGGACCACAGACTCCATCGTGGACTTCATCCATTAATCTATGGGCTTATTTCTTATCGAGGCATCGTAACAGGCCTATTCCAGAATCCCTCTTTTAGAGTGCGTCTTCGCTCAATAGAACGTCATAGCCATCTTGTGAATTCATTTTCGTTCAGATTGGCTTTCTCCAGCGGGTGTAGATCCATCTCGGAGATAGTCCTAGATATCTTGATACCAAGGCTGCTTGATAGGAGGTATTTCATCTGATATTTCTCCAATGTAATTCCCATACGTCGGGGCCTTTTGGTTTGTGAATGTGATGTCGGGAATCCCACTCCTATCTGATATGCAGATCAAGGAAGCCAAAGTTGCCAATGCATCAGCGAAGTTATTCCTACCCCGAGGAATATGGATGAAGGTTATGCCTTCAAAATCCATGGATATTTTGACGACCTGCCGATGATAGGGCAGCAAATGCAGTTCTTTGGTGTAATATGCCCCGGTGGTTTGTCTGATAACCAACTCAGAATCTCCAAAGACTAATAGATATTGGATACTCATGGATTGGGCTAGTTTCAACCCCATTATGCAGCCTTCATACTCAGCTGTGTTGTTAGTGTTGACAAATTGCAGTTTGGTAGCCACATGATATTGTTCTCTTGTAACAGAGATAAGGACTGCCCCTGCTTCGGCACCTTCCATGTTTACCGCTCCATCGAAATATATTTTCCATGGTTGGACTGTATTCTCTTGTCGGATTTGTTGAATTTTTATGATCCTATCATCCAGGAAATAAGTTTCCAAATGCTCAAAATCCCTTGACGGTGCCTCGGCTAATTGATCTGCAATGCCTTGGCCTTTGATGGATTTTTGAGTAACATAGATGATGTCGAACTGCTGTAGGATCAATTGCCAATTGGACAGTCGATAATTCAACATTGGCTTGCTGAATACATACTTTAGCGGATCCATACGGGATATGAGGTATGTCATGTGCCTATGAAGATAGTGTTGTAACCTCATGGCGGCCCATGCTAATGCACAACATGTCTTTTCAATCAGAGTGTACTTCTGTTCACCGCTGCTGAATCTTTTGCTGATGTAGTAGATAGCTCTCACCTTGCTACTCTCATCTTTTTGTCCCAGCATGCAGCCCATTATGTTGGCATTGACAGACAGGTACATGAATAGGGGAACTCTATCCCTCGGGGGTACCAAGATAGGAGCTTCGATCAGCTGTTTCTTGATGGCAAGGAAGGCCTTCTCACAATCCTCATTCCATTTTATGGAGAAATTATTCCTTAGTAGCTTAAAGATGGGTTCACAGGTTGTTGTGAGCTGGGAGATGAATCGGCTTATGAAATTGATTCTCCCCAAAAATCTGTGTATCTCCTTTTTTTTCGGGGCACGGGCATCTCAATGATGGCTTTAATCTTGGCAGGATCCAGCTCAATGCCTTTGTTGCTCACTAAAAATCCCAATAACTTGCCTGACTTGATGCCAAAAGCATATTTGGCTGGATTTAGCTTGAGGTTGTACTTGCGAAACCTGTTGAACAACTTCTTGAGATTGCTGATGTGATCATCCTCCTTTCGGGACTTGACGATGATGTCATCCATATAAACCTCTATTTCCTTATGCATCATGTAATGAAATAGGGCCATCATGGCTCGCTGATATATGGCCCCGGCATTGATAAGGCCGAAGGACAAATGTCTGTAGCAGAAGGTTCCTTAGGGAGTGATGAAGGTTGTCTTCTCCTTATCTTCTTCAACAACCATAATTTGATGGTAACCAGCAAAGCAATCCACGAAGGAATACATGCCATACTACGCTGTATTGTCTATCAGGATGTGGATGAAAGGTACTGGGAAATTGTCCTTGAGACAAGCTTTGTTCAAATCCCTGTAATCCACGCATACTCGTACCTTCCCTACGGGCTTAGGCACGGGAACGACTAAGCCCGGGAACGATGTTCGACAGCCACTCTAGGTATGTTGATACCATGATGATGCCGGCTTTGAATTGTTTAACAACTTCTTCTTTGACTTTCAGACTCCATTTAGGTTTCAATCACCTGAGCTTTTGTTTAACTGGCTTGAACCCATCTTTTATGGGCATTCGATGGATGAAAATATCAGTAGATAGGCTAATCATGTCTTCATGTGACCATGCAAAAACATCTTGGAACTGTGTTAGGAGCTCAATCAGGTCGACTTTTTGGTCTTGCATGAGGTCTTGGCCTATCTAGATCTCTTTGAGGTTTTCTAAAGTTCCTATATTGACAATGGTGGTTTGGTCGAGGTTTGGTTTGTGTTTGTCTTTGATCCATTCTTCGATCTTCTCGGGCACCTCATAGTCATCTTGATCAATTTCTATCAAGTCGAAGTTCAGTTCTACATCAAAGTTGTAGTCACTATGACAGGTTGGCATCTCATCGGTAGAGACAAACACCTCCAATTCTGGAGTCTTAAAACGCAAAAGGCTTTCACTTTAATATATGTGACTGTTTAAACATACAAAGCATTTGGCAAAGCATAACAAAAGTTACTGCTATAGCTATGCAACCAAAATAAGCAGCAAATGAAAGCATGTTATAGGGCAGACGGACTCTTTGCCCTTTTACCCTTTTTGATAGAGGCAAAGGACGCTGCTCCAGTTGTCCAGGGTCGGATCCTAATGAGTCGGGAGGATACAAGATTTGTGGTCGTCTGCCTCGTCTCGGATAATGACTGAGACATCTTTCAGAACAGGGCGGGGGTTTTTTCCTTTAAACTACGTCCCTTCTCTTTCTTGAGGCGAGGAATTTGGATCTGATCATCCTCGTCACTGTCTTGGATATCATCATTCATACCCTCGTAGTGTATGAGAACACGCATGTTAGCAAATGGGTCTCGTCCTTCGTACATGAACTTTTCTTTTCCCTTTTTACTGTTCGCCTCAGGCTTTGGTGTCTTTCTTTCACTTACGGGTATGATTGGAGGAAACAGCATGGCTGATAGCATAGTAGGGATCTTCCTCATTGGCTTCAAAAATATAGCATCAGTGAGGTTCGGCAATAGTATGGTGGAAGCATGAGCCTTTGGATGCTTATGTGGGTTCCGGTGGTTTGACCCGGATGAATAACCCAATCCGGCTCTCCCCGCGTGGCTCGGGATTTGTACTGGACTCTTGATACCTTGTTGATTTTTCCCTAACCCTTCTCCAGTGTAGAAACCCAAAGATACCACTTCCTGGCCCATTGTCATCACTTTGGAGGAGACTTTTGGCTTCAAGGCTAGTGCCCCAATTGGTAGGTATTGAGTATTGATCACCTCCAATGCTTGAAAACTCACCGGTTCAACCCTTGCATCCAGGCTGATCACTGTATGTCTCCCTGTATGCAGACAGGGTACTCTAGCTCTGCATTCACCGTGATTAGGTTGTCATTGATAATGTATTTGAGTTGTTAATGGAGGGTGGATGGCACTGCCCCTGCCATATAGATCGATGGTCTGCCCAACAATAAGTTGTATCTAGTGGTGATGTTGGGCACCTAAAAATATACATAGAAAGTGTGCTGACCAATCTCCAGAGGAAGCTCAATTTCTCCCATAGCCTCTCGGTGAGATCCATCGAAAGCCCGGATAACCACATGACTGGTTCTGATCCAATTCGGGTTGATCTTCATTCTTTCCAAGGTGTCATAGGGACAGATGTTTAGGGATGATCCTCCATGTATCAGCACACCTCCGATCATATACCCTGATGACATTACTGCTATGTGTAGTAACTTACGATGGCCCGTCCCTTCTACGTGTATGTCATCATCAGTAAAAGATATCATATTGCTATTGAAGATGTGTTCTATCACGTGACGAAATTTCTCAGCATCCACTATCTTTGGCAGGTAGTCCTCCTCTAGTACTTTCACCAGAATGTTACGATGATCCACCGATGATAAGACCAGATCTAGGATGGACATCTGCTTGGGTGCATCTTTTAGGCTTTGCACCACTTTGATTTCATTGTGTCCCATTTTGCTAAGAAACTCTTCAATTTTCTTTTCAGCCACCTTTTCTCTGGCCTTGATGACTGATTTGATCACCCACTGAGGCAAGTACAATGGATTCTCCTTTGATACGATGGCAATGTTGTTTGAGGTGGAACCTTTATCATTCCCGTAGTTCCATAGGACTCTTTTCAGACTGATCACTGGATACTGGGGTCTGAATGGTAATATCTAAGGTTCAGGCGCTGCTAACTTCACAGGATTTTGTGTTTCATGGACCCCTTTCCCTGGTAGCATTAGGGGTGGGAGGGCTGGCTTCTTATCATAGGAAATAACAGCCACTGTATCCTGACTCCACGCAGTGGGAATAAAGAGAGTTTCTTCATCAGGAAGGCCATAATCTTGATTCCTTCTTATTAGCTCACCACTTTCAATCATATTTTGAATTAAGTGACGAAGTCCCTAGCAATCTTCGGTGTCATGACAAAGTGCATTGGAGTGATACTGACAGATCCGGTCAGGCTTGAATTTCCTAGATCGAGGATTTACTGGGGGTAATAAATCTGAAACCATTCCCTCATTGATCAACATCTTGAGGATTTCTTTCATGGGTTGATTCATATTGGTGAAATTCCTTTGAAAGGCGAATTCCCAACGTGCCTGAAACTTTTCCTCCTTAGACATCTTGTCAGTTTAGGGTTCATGTTCATGAAACCGGTAATGATCCCTCATATTAATGGGACTAATTTTCGATGTGGGAGGACTTGCCTCATGCGGGTTGGACTGGTTTATGAGCTGCCTGGTCACCTGATCTTGGTATACGACCAACTATGCTAGCTGTCCAATCTGTTCCTTGATAGAATTGATCTCATGTTCTATCAAGAATCGCCTTTCAGATAATTCCCAACTGTCCGAGCTATTGTTGCTAGATTGAGTTGACTCTCCGACGTACTAGAGGTATTTGTATCCCTCTCCACTCCTTGTGCTAATCATGTTAACACTCTCCTCTTTGTGCTGAGGGAGGGAATTATCCTGTATGTGCGATTGCTCAGGTTTGGTCACCATGATCTCTCCATTGTCTATCAAGTCCTGGATTTTGTGCTTGAGAGAGCAGCAATCTTGTGTATCATGGCCTAGAGATCCAGAATGGTAGGCATACTTCTTATTTGGGTCAAAATTTGGTCCACCAGTGTTGGTTGGCGGATGATTAGTGGTTTTTATGACCACTTATTCAGATAGTAACCAGCTTATTTTGTTGCTTAAACTCAAATAGCCTTGTGCTTTTCATGTGTTTTTCCCTTGTTTTGTGATTTTCATGTTTAGGAACTCCTTTAGTGCAAATTGAGCTTAAATGGACAAAAGATGTCCAAAAAGAGGCAAACCACAGAAGGCTTAAGGCATGATGATGGCATGGCGAAGGAGCATTGATATTTGAGGATGCTACGAGGCTAAAAATGCATGAAGGCAAGCATAAAGGTGGCAGCTAAGTGCAGCAGCAAAAGTAAAGCATCATCAAAACCTGCAGAGCCGCGCGGCCGTGCCAGTCTAAAATCTTGCCAGCTTTGACTTTGCTTGAATTAAACAGGAGAGGCAGAGAGATATAAGGGTTGTTAGCCCCATTTGGTCGGGACATCCTCCCTTGGGGAGTCTAAGCCCTAGTTTTCCATTTATTTTCCTTTCATATCTTATTTAATCTAGATTAGGAGCAGAGTAAGGTTAGATTAGTGTGAGTTAGTTAGATTTTAGGGTTTAGTTAGAGATGAAGATTGAAGCAAGGATTAACATCAAAGATCCAAGCTTGGAGAAAGACTAAAGATTTGCATTCTCTATCTCTATACTCTCCTTGTATTCGTTTTGTATTCGGATGATGTTTATGAACCTTGTGGATGATATATTTGAGTTGTCTATGACTTAAATTATATTTTGAGGTTTCAATGGAACCTAATGAGTAGTTGATGTTGATTTATCTTCCATGTTGGTTCTTATTGATTTTTATGTGATTGTCCATTGTGATTCATGCTTTCATTGCTTAATTGAGTCATGACCAATTACTGTGACAACCTATGTGGACTTGAAAGACGAAATATAGGTTTAGATCTAATCATAGTGGCGGGCGATTGTATGTTCACATGGCGTTGGACATATGATTTGTGCTTAGAATAGACATATACCGAAGCATCGCTCGCAGTCAATAGAGAACTAGACTTTAAACCCTATTTATTTGTAAACACCATAGACATATAGGGGTTTAGATAATGTGGGTGTTCATGTGCGTTATATCATCCGTGGATTGCATGTGATATGGATTAGGTGCATCGAAAGATGGCCTTCTCTCACTTTCGTGTTCTCAGCTAACATCTGTGAGGATTAATTTGACCTAATTGGAAGTGAATCGACTTAGATGAATCATTAGGGGAAATTGGAATCTCATGTCTTTATTATCTGATTTTACTCTAGGATTAATTAGTTTAAGTTTAAATTATTTGCCTAGTTCTAATTTAGTTTTAATTCCAACTCTGACCGCCCGTTTAAATAAGACTTAAAGGATTACGTGATAGTGCTTTGGCGACCTATTATCCATTAATTCTCCGTGTGAACGATATCTGTACTTACACTTTATTACTTGTTGACCGTGTATACTTGCACACATATATTGATCGGTAAAACGACCAACAGTGGAAGGAGTTGCACAATCTTTTTCTGTGTCGTCTACACGTTTAGCACATTATTGAGTGAATCCCCTAGGGGGGTGAACATTCTTCCACACCTGGCATCCACATTTTTCTGGAATGGCCAGTTTGAAGGTTGTGCTGAAGCTTTTAAAGGGGAATAGTTCCTCCTTTGAATGGACATGCTACTCGACTCGTTCCTCTAATTCTATCTTTGCAATACTAAGGACACCTCTTCGTCTTTCTTCTTATGTACTCTCCGGGGATTACTCCCGTAACTCCCAGATTGGATATGCTCGGCAACGGCTTCCAAGGCAGTAAGTCCTTTATCTTCCCAGACTTGAGCCCCATTTCTGCCATTTCCTATGCCTTCTAGGCCTTTCATAATATGGAGCTTCTTGAATGTTGATGAAGGTCATAACTATCTCAAGTCATAGGTGGAGTGACTTGTGCCGCCACTCGTCTCCAGCGTTGAGCATATTCTCTAAATGACTCAGTGTTCTGTTTCTTGATTTTGTTTATTTGATATTTGTCTAGGACCAGTTGAGACTGGAAACTATACTGATTGAGGAAGGCATGTGCTAATTCTTCCCAACTGTGAATCTTGGAGTTATCTAGACGGGCATACCAAGCTCTAGCCTCTCCGGTTAAACTCTTCTGGAATAACTGCATTCGAAGTTTCTCGCCCTCTGCATAGGATCCGAGCTCTCCAATGAATACTTTCAAGTGAGTGTAGGGGTCTCCCAATCCATCATATTTCTCAATGCACCGATGATATAAAAATTCGTTTTGATATTTCAAATCAATTTCTGTCTAGCCGAAACAGTTAGCATAGACATACAAAGAATAGTTCTTTTAAAATCCATTGGTTCAAAAAAGTTTGAGCCAATATTATTTTTTTAAACATGTACACTTTAGCACGATGTCAATAAATTTCGAAATGGCAAAACTAATGATTTAACCATTGTAGTTGGCACGTTTTTTTGATTACACCACTAAACTTTTAATTCTTCAAATTATCCCATTAAACTAATTAAAATAGTGAAATTGGACCATGCAGTTACAAAAATTGGATGGACGTTAAATTGATTCAGTTTTTCCTTATGTGGCAGCAAAGAAATAAAGGTAATAGAAAACATATACTGATGTGGAAAATCCTTCATGGCTGTGGAAAAAAAATGACTTGGAAAATAAAAGGCAACACAAAAAAGTACTTTTTTGCCTCATTTTTAATATTTTAATATTTTTAAAAAGGCAAAAACGTAATATAACACAACAAAAACTAATATAATTAAAACATTTTTTCATTCATTAAATCAAATTTATTTATCAAGATAAATCAAATCTTATAGAACTTTTAGGAAATACTCCAAAACTGAATAGATATGGGATTGTTCATAAGCAATAGCTTTACCTTTTCTTGGTAGAGTTGGCCATGGATCGATCCATAAAGTTGTATAGCAGCTTTGTGTATGGAGAAAGATGGGTTTACTTCGGTGGAAAGAAAGTCAAAGAGGAAAATTCAATTTCTCTTCGAGGGTTGCGGATGAAATTAAATCTTTACCATCTCCTTGAAGATGTTGAACAGTACAATTTGGTGAATAGCAAAAAGCTATAACAGTAACATTTGGTGGATGATTGTGACCACAATAATGCTTGTATGTAACAGATACAGGTGGGTTTGGATCATTCAGATGGTTTTGTCTGTAAAGCTCCAAAATTGCATCCTAAGAATATTGGAGGAGATGAAGATTTTGATTTTTTTAATGTTTAGTTATTAATGTTTGTTTTTATTAAGGAAAATATGCTTAGTTTGACAAGAGTATATTTAAATGAAGAATATTTGATTAAAATTTGGGGAAGATGAAGATTTTGATAGAAGGGAAGATCTGGGGAAGATGAAAATTTTGATTTTGATTTTAATGTTTAATTATTAATGTTGTCTTTTTTAAGGAAAATATGTTTGGTTTTTTCATTGATTAAGATTTGATTTATCTTGATAAATAAATTTGATTTAATGAATGAAAAAATATTTTATTTTTATTAGTTTTTGTTGTGTTTTATTATGTTTTTGTCCTTTTTAAAATATTAAAATCTTAAAAATGAGTCAAAAAATTATTATTTTTATGTTGCCTTTTATTTTTCATGTCATTTTTTAAATTTTTTGTTTTTTACACAGTTATAAAGGAATTTCCATATCAGTATATATTTTCTTTTAGCTTTATTTTTTTGATGCCACATAGGAAAAAATTGAATCAATTTAACGTCCATCCAATTTTTGTAACGGAATGATCCAATTTCACTATTTTGATTAGTTTAATGGTGTAATTTGAAAAATTAAAATTTCAGTGGTGTAATCAGTAAAATGTACCAACCAATGGTTAAATCATTAGTTTTGCCATTTCGAAATCAAGCATAGCTAGAAGACTTGGAATTTTCTATTTTCTTCATCTTACTTCATTGTCATACTTGAAATTCTAACTTCCTCTAGCACCTTCAATGCTACTTATACTGAAAATAACTTATTCTATTTTCTTCATCTTGCTTCATTGTCATACTTGAAATTCTAACTTCCTCTAGCACCTTCAATGCTACTTATACTGAAAATAACTTATTTTCAGTCTAACCATTCCTATACTATAGTATAGTTCATTAACTTACCATACTTTATGTGTTTAGCAACTTAACACAACCATATGTGTTTAAGAACTTATCTTCGCAATATGTAATCCAAGAACAAATCAAGGACTTTTCATACGCTTAGAGGCTCGAAAACATAGCATATAACTATGAGTCACAAACTTTTCATAAGTATGAGTTTCAAGAACTTGCTCATTAAAACCAATGTTGTTGCAGACGCTTTCTGTAGCTCATCCTTGCAAATATTTTTTTCCTTTACAGCTTTTTTGACAGACATAACGAAAGTTCTAGAATTCAATCATATGGATAGAAAAACTATGTTAAGTTAAGTTTGGTTATATCTTTGAAGACTTTGATGTAATAGTAAGTTGGGATATATTGCAATCCAATTTAAGAATATGTAATATATTATTATCTTTTGTCAATTGATTAGTTTTACCTTTTAAGAAAATAAAAGGAAGTACAGTATCTATATGAACTATAAATCTGAATGGGAGTATTGAAAGATATTGGAGTTCTCTAACGCACTGAGGTCGCGCCCCTCAGTTCCAAGAACGATCCTAGCATTAATACTGTGAATGTCAGATAGATAGAAATTATTGATATGAAAGAAATATCCGTGAGATTGTAAACCTATTCATCTAAGTGAGGGTATCCAGACATAGTAAATGTTCTGACGAGAACTACTGTTCGTTGTGGAATACTGTGAATCTTGGATTGATAGAAATTATTATCTTAAGAAATATTTACGTGAGCACCAAATCTGCTACAGGGAATGTAGAGATTTTGGGGGCGTCACAGTGGAGGTTAATACGAACTAACAACCGATCTAACTCGCTGTGAAAGACAGTGTAGACGAGACAGGAAACAAGATTGTTGGTTGTTTGTGGGAAACCACTCAGCGTACTATATTAAACATTGTTAAAGACTCGATGTGTGCTAGGTGTAAAGTTGTGGATGCGTATGCTGAAAAGGTGATTACTTTCACATATGTAGAAGTATAGGACGAGTTAAGTCCTAGAAATGTTATAAGAAGAACATTAGAATGTAAATCTATCGTATAAGATGATTTTAAGGTTTATGCCATCTCCATATGTCATAATACCGAAGGAACGAAAGTAAAATTGGTAGCGTAGACTTAGATTACAAGGACGCGAGCCATAGGAAGTAAAGTTAAGTTTAAACCAATGCGTAAGTCAAATATATGACTAATTGGTGTATGTGCTTTTTTCTTATATGATATAAGGATTTCGGTAAACAGTTCAGCGTAAACTAAGCTGTAGCTGTGCTTAAGGAAAGTTTCCTAACTTCATTCATTTTTAATATGAATGTTAGTTTCTTAAACTTTCTTAGATGTTGAACTTGGGAAGTTTTACCTATGTGCAAATGTGTGATATTTGTACAAGCTGTTAGTATGTATAAGGCTTTGTGCTATAACTTTAACACTTTGGTGTTTCTATAAGATGAACTATTTTGTGATTGAACTATTCAATGTAAAAGAGTTCTGTTTATTCATGAACTATTATTGTAAAGTCTGTGTTAATGATTCTAGCCAGACTGAATGTTATTAAAAGAATAGAAGAATGAAAGTATGTCAAAGTGAATGTGACTAATGTTTGAAAATGATAGGAATCTTAATATATTCATGTTATTCGAGCTTCTTCATAACCTTTGTTCGGTTATCGAAGTCTTAAAAGAATTTTAATTCTTGTTTTGGTTGTTATTCAACTGCTATGACTTGCGGAGCAATTGAATGCTCACACTTGCTTTAAATAAAAATATTTTCAGCGAACGATAGTAGAATGAACTTAAGGATCCCGTAAAGATCAAGTAGACCGGTGTCTTGCTAAAGTGTTGTTCATTATATGAACAAGCGTGAAGACCAAGCCAAGACTTGTAATATAGAATAGTTAATTAAACTATAGAGTAGTTTAATGAACTGTTACGAATCCGTTGTGGCGGATAATAGTCACTCTTGTAAGATGTAAAGAATAATGTAATTACCATTATTTTTAATGAACGAGGTTTTAAGGTAATAGAACCTGGGAATTGAATAGATATGTCGTTATTCTTTATGATATAATGATGTATGTATAGAACGAGAAGTACTCGTAATGTACGGAATTCGAGTGTGAAGATAGACCGAATTTTGGGGCGTCACAAGTTGGTATCAAAGCTGATAGATTATAAACCTTAGGTATGAGTACCTAAGGCTATAATCAGAGAGGGAAGAATAAAGGAATCGTTGAGTTAAACGATTAAGGAAGAAGAACACCGCGTGATCATATTAAATCGTAATAACATATTTTTTGTTAAACGATGGAAGAATTATAACTAAAGGCTATAATGAAATGGTACTATGAAGTGGTACGAGTAGAAGAACTCAAAAGAGTCGTAGAGGATAAGGTACGAATTAAAGAAAATTTGTATTAAGTAAGAGAAGGTAAGAATGTTGTAAATTTCAAATGAGGACTCATGTGATAGTTGAGTTGTATGAACTTTTGTTATGGGTAAAGGTTGGTGCTTTGGTGTAACAACCACTCAGTCTATTACAGTGACAGTCATTGAAATAGTAATGTCGCGCTATCAATATGTATATGATGAGAAGGTGAATCTTTTCTCATGTGTATATTAGATAATAGAATGCATTAAGATAGGTGCAAGTTCTTGAAACTCATACTTTTCAAGTATAAGATTTTTCAATCAAAATCTTTTCTATCCCTTCACCTCGATAATAGACCATACTAGCCTTTCTAAGAAATTTCTCTGTTTATGTAATTGCTATACCCAGAGTTGTTTCAGTGAACAATCACCGTTGCACACTACTTTTGATTTCGATGCATTTTATAATTTTGTTCATTTCTAACTGCAGTCAATTATGAACTTATGATTAAACAATTTATCCTTAAATTACATGAAACTCTCTTAACTAAAAATTTATGTCCTTTAATCACTATATAATAATTTTTATATTGTTTTAACGAAAACTATTTCTTTGTGAAAAGTTTCTATATCTATGTCTTCACATGACATCTTTTTATGTTTTTAGGATAACCAATAGATGTGAACGAACAATTCGTACCAGAGTCAAATATCATATAAGTATTCAAAATATCGATTTGGGATAATACCGGGTACCATGTCTTGTGCAATAGCATCCCTCATTGTCATGTTAAAGGTTCTAACGCTTTTGGACGACTCTGACCAACCTCTCCTGCTACTGTTGGTTTGAAGTTTTGGTTTCCCCCCTATGTTCGGATTTCTGAGTTTTGGACAAAATTGCAATGTGTCCCTTCACCCCACAGTTGAAACATGTGATTCTATTCTTATTACTATTCCTCTTTTGTGGACACCAGTTTGAGTAATGTCCATCTCTCCCACAAGTAAAACACTTAGTCCCACTAAAATAGCATACTTTGCCGTGATTCTTTCCACAAATTCGACAACTTTCATTCCTTTGGCTGGCGTTGATTTTTCCTACCTAGTTGACTTTGTTGTTGAAATTTTGCCACCTTTCCTAGAGTTATTAGGAAAAGTGGCATTCCACTTCCTTTTGTTATTTATCTTCTTTTGACATTTCCTTAATGCTTCATTCTCTGGTTTAACAATACCTTTATGTGACGCTCCCAAAAATAGGTTCACACAACCCAATCTGAGTCGCCAAATATATGGTACAGAATCCGAATACAAATCTTCGTATAACAAACGGTCGTGCAAAATACGATCACACAAACTGTGATCATCAATATAGATCGTATATAATACGAAAATATAACCACTCAAATAAGTCCTCATTACAATTATTATCACACTATTTTATAAAATAGTGAGGACTTCTACAGCTCTATCTCGGGTCATCACTCTATTTCCCGACTAGTCCCCGCGATATTCTCATTTGCTGAAGAGAACAATAGATGAAAAGGGTGAGCTCAACTAGCCCAGTAAAGAATATTATGACTATAATAATGAAGATTAAATTATCGTTAGCCTTCAATAAATTAGATAAAATATTATGGACAACAAGTTTTAGATCAACAATTGCAGCGGAAATAACAATCCATTAGAAGAGTCAAGTAGAGAATGATGTCTACTATCTTCTATGATTTAAAAGTTCATCATTAATATTTTATACCTGTAACATCAATCAATAAATATTTCAAATCAATAATTCACCTTTGCACTACGGGCCAAAGATATTCATTTATATCACCAGTGGTCATGATCATACCAAACACATGTCCATCTTTGCACTACAGGCTAAAGATATTCATGAATCAACAGCTCATCTTTGCACCACGGGCCAAATATATTCATCAATCAACAGTTCATCTTTGCACTACGGGTCAAAGATAACTTTCACCATAATTTAAGACTGAGGATGATGAAAAATGATATGAAAAACGAATCTAGTGAGATAAAGGATAAATATTAGAGATTTATAATTAAATTTATCCAGAGTTCAATAATAAAGATCAAAACATGTATCCAATTTCAAGAATAAGATCCATAAAAGATAACTTGGACAAAGAAAAGAAATTTTAATTTTGTCATGAATAGTACTCGTGAATAGTACCGTATGTATGAATAGTGTCGTATGTATGAATAGTACCCCAACATGAAAAGATAAAAATTTCATAAAAAAATTCAGACCAATATTCTGGTGAAATAATATTAGATGAAGTGCAAAATTCAAAGAATTTTTAATCATTTCAGAAATTATAGAAGCAATACTTATCGTAGTAAGTTTAAATTTGGTAATATGAAATGAAATCTTATCACTTTCATAATATGGAATATGAAATAAAATAATACCCTTTACGAATATTTAATGAAAATAACATCATTTACTAGAAAAATAATATCCTTTACGAATATTGAAAGAAAATATCATCATTTACTAGAAAAATAATAGCCTTTACCTTAGTAGAATACTAGATCTGACTGAAATATTGGATATTATGTTGAGAAAATCTTGCACCGTTATCCACACTCAAACTATCCTTATACTCACAAGAAATACGCTCAATAGTATAAAGAAAGAATTTTCTGATTCTGGTGTGATTTTCATTTCTAACTAAGCAACCTATTTATAGGAAAATGCCAGAACACCAAGGTTGACAAAAATTCATACGGATGATTCTCCAGCACCACACCTTTGAAAAATTTCTCAGCATACCAAAAGGACAATCAAGTCTCCACCAACATGTTTTAAATTTAAAAAAACATTTATAATAATTAAAAGAATTCCAATTCAATTTATTCTCTTCCACCTCATTTTATTTTTATACCATGAATTTACTATAATAATGTTACCATTTAAATGATAAATTATGCTATTATATTATCACATTATACTATTATAATGTAATATTATAATAATATATTTGAATGAATTATTTTATCGGAGAAGATAAAATGATAACTCTCAACAAATATCTCGCGCTAGAATTTTCCTCCACTTATATAAAAATTGATCAAATATTTACTTTTCATATTTATCAATAATTTTTATTTTATTCATTAATTATTATTCACAATTAATATTATAGAATCACAATATTGATAACCAGGTCGTTCCCAGGAAAGAAGGGGCTTTCCGATAAGAATTTCTCTTTATTGGCGCACAATTATATAACCTAACCCCTTTTCTCGACAGAACTTTCTAGACATTACCAATAATGTTATCTAATAATATCATTTAAATAATATGTGTGACCATTAATAATGTGAAATATTGTGCAGAGGTTACTGTGACAATTATTGAATCAATAACATAGGATACTGAACAGTAATTACTGTAACAATTATTGAATGAGTGATCTCTTACATAAGAATCAATAATTTAAAATACTGTGCAATATTGTGTGCTACTGTGCAACAATGCGTATTACTGTACTTTTATCACCGGTATTTCAATAGTTTAACGGTAAAAGTTTTGTCGTTATTTTTAAAAAACTTATTCTTGTCATTTTCTTTCTCCGACAGTTATTCTGTTGTGGGGTCCACCAATGACTGCGCCGTCGTACGAATATTCTCCGATAAAAAGAATATTCTAGACCAAATGAATATTCTCTGACACAATGAATATTTTATGACCACTTGCTTAATATGTAAAATTTGCACATATCACCCATAACTTATCACATTTATCAAATCAACATCTTACTATTTAAAATAATATATAGAGGAAACTAAATCTTATTCATAAAAAGTTGGGGTCTTACAACCTCTCCTCCTTATGAAATTTCATCCTCGAAATTGACGTATGCACCTGGTATTTTGAAGAGGTGAGGATACCTTACTTTCATTTCCGATTCTAACTCCCAAAACATTTCCTCGATATCATGGTTTCTCCATAAAACTTTGACTTGAGGTATAATCTTTGAGCGTAGAACATGTTTCTTCTTATCCAAGATCTTGACAGGTACCTCCTCATACGTTAAATCTTCGGCTATCTCGTCTCGTTCTAATTCAATAATGTGGTTTGGGTCTTTCATATATTTACGTATCATGGATATGTGAAAAACGTTATGAACACAAGACATGCTTTGGGGTAAGGCGAGTCTATAGGCCACAGTTCCTACTTGGTCGAGGATTTCAAATGGACCAATAAATTGTGGGTCAAGCTTTCCACTCTTTCTGAATCTCGTAACTCCTTTCCATTGAGCAACACATAACAATACATGGTCTCTGACACTAAATTCCACGTCCCTTCAATGAAGATCAGCATAACTCTTTTGTCGATCTTGTGCTGTTTGTATACGTTGTCGCATCATTTGACTCTTTTCCGTAGTCATACGCACTAACTCCGGTCCCAACAATGTTGCTTCACCCACCTCATCCCAGCATACTGGAGCATGACACTTTCGTCCATACAATTCCTCGAATGGAGCCATGCCTATACTTACTTGATAATTGTTGTTGTAAGAGAATTCCACCAATGGTAAGTACTTGTCCCAACTTCCTTCGAAGTCTAGAACATAGAGTCTAAATAGATCTTCAAGAGTTTGAATAGTCCTTTTTGATTTCTCATTTGTTTGAGGATAATATACAGAACTGAATCGTAAATCGGTGCACATAGCTTTCTGCAAGCTAACCTAAAATCGTGAAGTGAATCTTGGGTCTTGATCCAAAACTATGGATACTAGCATGCCATGCAGCCTTACAATCTCATTTATGTACATACGAGTAAGACGTTCAAGTGAGTAAGTTTCTCGTATAGGCAAGAAATGAGCCGACTTGATTAATCTGTCGATAAGAACCCAAATTGCATTTATGCCTTGAGAAACATTAGGAAGGCCCGTAACGAAATCCATGTTGATGTGTTCCCACTTCCATTTTGGAATTTAAAGTGGTTGTAATGGACCTTTTGGCATTTGATGCTTCGCTTTGACACGTTGACACGTTAAACACTTTGAGATAAACTCCGCGATTTCTCTCTTCATATTGCTCCACCAAAATATATGACGAAGATCACGATACATTTTGGTACTCCCAGGGTAGATTGCAAAACTGTGTGTTGTGTGCTTCCATCATTATTTTATACTTTAAATCAAAGTCGTTAGGAACACAAAGTCTGGAGTTGACTCGAAGTATTCCTTCTTCATCGATTCTTGCTTCTAGAATAGCACCTTCTTGCACCTTCTTCTTCATATTTATCAGCTCCGGGTCTGTAGCTTGAGCAGCTTTAACTTTATCAATTAGAGCTGGTTCTACGCGTATATTTGCCATCTTCACGTGGGTCCCTGGAGTTTTTAACTCTATCTCTATCCTTTGTAAGTCATACAAAATGTGCCTTTGTGTTGACATCATCGCACTCGTTCCCGCATATGATCTTCTACTCAACGCGTCAGCTACCATGTTCATTTTTCCAGGATGGTATTGGATGGTATGGTCATAATCTTTCAACAGCTCGAGCCAACATCGTTGCCGCATGTTGAGTTCCTTTTGAGTGAAGAAATATTTAAGACTCTTATGGTCCATATAGATCTCCACTTTCTCCCCAATACAGGTAGTGTCTCCAGATCTTCAATGCGAAAACGACAGCTGCCAACTCTAGATCATGAGTATGATAATTCCTCTCATATTCTTTGAGTTGTCGCAAGGCATAGGCTATGACTTTCCCATATTGCAATAGAACACATCCTAACCCTTTTCCTGAAGCATCGCTGTAGATGACAAATCTATCCGAACCAAATGGTATTGTCAAAACAGGTGCTGAAATGAATCTCCTCTTGAGCTCTTGGAAACTCATCTCGCCTTTCTCGTTCCATCTGAATTTTGTATCTTTACAAGTCAGCTGAGTTAATGGAGTAGCGATTCGAGAAAATCCTTCCACGAATCTACGATAATAACCAGCTAAGCTCAGAAAGCTACGTACTTCGGTTACCGACTTAGGTTGCTCCCAACTTTATATTACTTCAATCTTCGCCGGGTCAACTGATATTTCATGTTTCGATACTACGTGCCCAAGGAATGCTACTTCCCTCAAGCCAAAATTTGCATTTCTTCAACTTGGCATATAGCTTGTTTACACGAAGCTTTTGAAGTATCAGCTTCAAATGGTGCTCATGATCTTCACGGATTTTGGAGTAAATGATGATGTCATCAATAAAGATAACCACAAAATGATCCAAATATTCCTTGAATACATGGTTCATGATATCCATGAAAGTAACAGGAGCATTAGTCAATCCAAAAGACATGACTAAGAATTCATAATGCCCGTATCAAGTTCTGAAGGTAGTCTTCGGAATGTCATCAGTTTTAATCTTTAACTGATGATATCCATAACGAAGATTGATCTTTGAGAAGAATTGTACACCTTACAACTGGTCGAACATGTCATCAATGCGAGGTAACGGATACCTATTCTTGATGGTGATATGGTTCAACTCCCAATAGTCAATACAAAGTCGCATACTCTCGTCTTTCTTCTTTACAAATAAAACAAGACTACCCTAAGGCGATGTACTAGGACATATAAAGCCGATGTCTAACTACTCCTGTAGTTGGACCTTTAACTCCTGAAGTTCAATAACAACCATTCGATATGTGGTTTTGGAAATGGGTTTTGTACCGGGTTCAAGGTCAATAAAAAATTCAACTTCACGTTCCGGGGGTAGACCAGGAAGTTCTTCAAAAATACATCAGGGTATTTATTAACAACAGAAATATCATTCAAATCTGACATATTCTTGTTTAAATCGGTGACATGGGCTAAGAAAGCTTGACCTCCATTTTTTAATAAACGAATAGCTTTATGACTTGAAATAACAGTGATTGATTTTAGTGGTTTGGTTGTTTGAATTCGTACAACAGGTTGGTTAGGAATATGAAAGCTAACAACCTTATGAAAATAATTAATTTTAGCATAATGAGTGGTTAACCAGTCGATTCCTAAAATCACATCAAATGCAAGTATTTTCAAAGAGATGAGATCAACAGGTAATGTGAGGGCGCTAATTTGAATCCAAAAAGATTTGTAAACTATGGATGTAACTAAGGTTTCTCCTAACGGAGTTTCAACAGATAAGTATAAGTCTAATTTCTCATGGGTCAAGTTCAAACGTTGAGCACAAGCAGGTGAAATAAAAGAATGGGTAGAACTAGTATCTAATAAGGTATAGACTTCGCAAGAGTTTATGATTAGCTTACCCGTGATAACTTCGTTCGGGTTCCTCGCTTTCTGGGTAGTCACGACAAAAGCTCTTTCCTGCACCACCGACTTTGACTTGTCCGGGACAGCCTTTGGAGTCACCATCTCCGCTCGAGTTGACTTCGCTACAGGGCGCACTCGAGCTATGTGACCTTCCTTTCCACAATTATAGCACACATTGGATTGCTGTGTGCAGTTTGGACTGATGTGTCCCTCTTGTCCGCATTTATAACATACGACCGGTGGTCGTTCTCCTCCCCTAGAAATAGTTGTTGGTGTTGATGCTGCTGCCGATGTCTTTCCGTCATCATTGTTGTATCTTCTCTTCTTGAAATTCACGCCGACTCACTTCTTCTATTATCTTGGCCATGATTACCACCGAAGTGGTTACCATTTCTGGCATGATAATTTCCTCCCCGCTGGTTATCATTGTTCCGATGACTGTTGCCACTGGTACGACCATGGTTGTTGTCCCTTGGTTGAACAGTCTCATTATCTCGTTCCAATAACTGAGCCCTGTTCACAACGTCTGAATACAAACCAAGTTTGTGAGAAATGAGGTACTGACGAATTTCAGGTTTCAAACCTCTTAGAAATATTTGTGTCATTCGTTCTTCATTATCCACCAAATGAGATGCAAACCGGGATAACTCTGCAAACCTAGCCTCGTATTGGGACATAGTCATGTTGTTCTGTTCCAATTTGATGAATTCTACCTCCTTCATATGATGAATACTTTCTGGAAACTACTTGTCGTTGAACAATTTCTAGAACTCCTCCCAAGACATCTTAAGTGTGGAAAGATGCATACGCTTCACAGATTCGCACCAGTAATCTGCCTCTCCACGGAACATAAAGGTGGCGAATGGAACCTTTTGCTCCTCTGTGCATCCCAGGACATTAAATATCTTGGTGATTTGCTTAACCCAAGCTTCTGCCTTGAGTGGATCTGGCTTTCCAAAAAACTCTGGTGGTCCCAACACCTTGAACTACTTGGCAGTGACAAGCCCCGAGTTACCATTGTTTCTACCTGCATTTTGAACAGGAGTCTCTTTTGCCTGGTTTTGCATGAATTATAGAAATCTTCTAAGCATCCCATCGTTCATCAATTGATTGGTGGTGTTGTTTACAGGAGGATTATTGCCTTCATGTTGCACATCATCCTAGTTGGTGATTAGAGGTCTCAATGGTCTCATATACTCCATTGTTTAGATTTTCAGCTGCCATTCTCAAATACTGCCACAAAACAAGGGTTAATTAAAGAAATTGACATGTCACATATTATCCCTATGTTCCGAACGACCAATTAAATAACAAGTAAGCTTAGGTAGGACACACTAGCGAAGGATTTACTCGTCTCTCCCCTCCTAGTTCTATTCCCAGATCTCCACCATAGATCATATCCCTAAGCTCTGATACCAACTGTGACGCCCCCAAAAATAGGTTCACACAATCCATTTTGAGTTTCCAAATACATAGTACAGAATCTGAATACAAATCTTTTTATAACAAACGGTCGTGCAAAATACGATCACACAAACTGTGAGCTTCAATACAGATCGTATAAAATACGAAAATATAAAAACTCAAATAAGTCCTCATCACAATTATTATCACACTATTTTATAAAATAGTGAGGACTTCTACAGCTCTATCTCGGATCATTACTCTATTTCCCGACTAGTCCCCATGATATTCTCATTTCCTGAATAGAACAATGGAAGAAAAGGGTGAGCTCAACTAGCCCAGTAAAGAATATTATGACTAAGATAATGAAGAATAAATTATCGTTAGCCTTCAATAAATTAGATAAACTATTATGGACAACAAGTTTTAGATCAGCAACTGCAACGGAAATAACAACCCATTAGAAGAGTCAAGTAGAGAATGATGTCTACTATCTTCTATGATTTAAAAGTCAATAATCAATATTTTATCCCTGTAACATCAATCAATAAATATTTCAAATCAATAATTTATTTTTGCACTACGGGCCAAAGATATTCATTTGTATCACCAATGATCATGATCATACCAAACACCTGTCCATCTTTGCACTACTAGCCAAAGATATTCATGAATCAACAGCTCATCTTTGCACTACGAGCCAAAGATGATCAACAGTTCATATTTGCACTACGGGCCAAAGATAACTTTCACCATAATTTAAGACTACAGATGATGAAAAATGATATGAAAAACGAATTCAGTGAGATAAAAGATAAATATTAGATATTTATAATTCAATTTATCCAGAGTTCAAAAATAAAGATCAAAAAATGGATCCAATTTCAAGAATAAGATCCATAAAATATAACTTAGACAATGAAAAGAAAATTTAATTTTGTCGTGAATAGTTCTCGTGAATAGTACCGTATGTATGAATAGTACCGTATAAATGAATAGTACTGTATGAATAGTACCCCGACATGAAAACATAAAAATTTTATAAGAAAGTTCAAACCAATATTCCGGTGAAATAATATTAGATGAAGCGCAAAATTCAAAGAATTTCTAATCATTTCAGGAATTATAGAAGCAATACTTACCGTAGTAAGTTTAAATTTGGTAATATGAAATGAAATCTTATCACTTTCATCATATGGAATATGAAAGAAAATAATACCCTTTATAAATATTGAAAGAATCATTTACTAGAAAAACAATATCATTTACGAATATTGAAAGAAAATAACATCATTTACTAGAAAAATAATATCCTTTACCTTAGTAGAATACTAGCTCTGACTAGAATATCGGATATTATGTTGGGAAAAGCTTGCACCGTTATCCACACTCAAACTATCCTTATACTCACAATAAATACGCTCAATAGTATAGAGAAATAATTTTTTGATTCTGGTGTGATTTTTATTTCTAACTAAGCAACCTATTTATAGGAAAATGCCAGAACACCTAGGTTGACAAAAATTCCTACTGATGATTCTCCAACACCACAACTTTGAAGAATTTCTCAGCACACCAAAAAAACAATCAAGTCTCCACCAACATGTTTTAAATTTAAAAAAAAATATTTATAATAATTAAAAGAATTCCAATTCAATTTGTTTTTTTCCACCTCATTTTATTTTTATACCATGAATTTACTATATTAATGTTACCATTTAAATTATATAATTATACTATTATATTATCACATTATACTATTATAATGTAATATTATAATAATATATTTGAATGAATTATTTTATCAAAAAGATAAAATGATAACTCTCAACAAATATCTCACATTAAATTTTCCTCCACTTATATCAAAATTGATCAAATATTTAATTTTCATATTTATCAATAATTTTTATTTTATTCATCAATTATTATTCATAATTAATATTATAGAATCACAATATTGACAACCAGGTCGTTCCCAAGAAAGAGGGGGCTTTCCGATAAGAATTTTTCCTTATTGGCGCGCAATTATATAACCTAACCCCTTCGACAGAAATTTCTAGACATTGCCAATAATGTTATCTAATAATATCATTTAAATAATATGTGTTACCATTAATAATGTGAAATATTGTGCAGTGGTTACTGTGACAATTATTGAATCAATAATATAAGATACCGAACTATAATTACTGTAACAATTATTGAATGAGTGACCTCTTACGTAAGAATCAATAATTTAAAATACTGTGCAATACCGTGGGCTACTATGCAACAACGCGTATTACTGTACTTTTTATCACCGGGTATTTCAACAGTTTAACGGTAAAAGTTTTGCCATTATTTTTAGAAAACTTATTCTTGTCGTTTTCTTCCTCCGACAGTTATTCCGTTGTGGGGTCCACCAATGAATGCTCCATCGTACAAATATTCTCCGATAAAAAGAATATTTTCCGACCAAACGAATATTCCCCGACACAACAAATATTTTATTACCACTTGCTTACTTTGTAAAATTTGCACATATCACCCATAACTTATCACATTTTATCAAATCAACACATTTACTATTTAAAATAATATATAGAGAAAATTAAATCTTATTCATAAAAAGTTAGGGTCTTACACTTTAAAGTTAGGTGGTCTGGTTAACTTAAAGTTTAAGGTAATATTTAGAGTATTGGGTTCAGCTTGTGGTGGATTCTCGGACCTCCCCTATAAAGCTCCTAACCAAATATTTACCAACTGTTGGGTTGAGTTTGGCTCTAATTTTTCCACGTCGATCTCTGATTGTGATTTTCCGTGTGTTGCCATTTATCTAACAATAAAAATAACTAAGTATAAATACAAGTACATCAAATAATTTAGTTAAACGAACAAAATTTGTACGTCACATACTTGACTAGTGTTTTATATATTATCACTAGCTTTCCTGAAAAACACACTGGGAATACTATAAATTTATAGGTTACAGTTCATCTTATAGATGCTGCTAAATATATTACATATCCCTTTATTACAGTCAGAAAGTTAGAATTTACTATTATTCCTTAACTTATACCAAAGTTTGGAACATACACACTACATACAGATGTATATTCATCATATCTTCCTTATTATTTTCACTATTACCAAATTTCTAATACTCAAACTTCATCTTATGTATTTTCACTTCTTTCACATGCCTTCTAATTAGAACAATACCTTCTACCTTTTCTACATACGTTTGTATGCATCTTCCCACAGTTCTTCAATTTTCTTTTGTTTATTTTTTGAGCTTCCTAGATCACTGTTATTCCATATTTTCTTTCCCCTCATTACTCTGAGTTTTACATTTATTTTAAATCTCATCTCCTCAACCTGTTTCCTAAACATGTCATGCTCTTCTGTTTCTTCTTTTTCTGTTGTCCCCCCTTCTAGCTTTATATAAGTCCAATTGGGATTTGAGTCTTCCTATTCACTTAGATACAACTTCGGTAATCTTCATGAGCACTCTCTAAATTTACCATAGGTTTATCTTCTATAGCTTCAAACATTTTTATAAGCTACTTTAGTTGACACTTCTCCTATCCTACCCTCTGGATCATTTTCTATTGGCCCAACTGATTATGGTTCAGAAACCAGCTCATACGGAACGACAAGTTCCTCACTCACTTATGTGAATATCCTTAAATTCTTTATTTCCTATCAATTATATTAACTTGATTAGCACCTAATATACATTATATACACATAGCAAACAATAGTTTTCTTCAAGTTAGTTTTTATCTTGTTTTACGATGAATTTTCTCAACTCATCTCCTATAAACTCTTTTTGAGTTTATGTTTTCACTAACTTTACTACTACTCTTATTCCTCTAAGGTTATAGCCTAAGGTGTTCTCACCTAAGGTTTCTATCCTATAACTTTGATACCAAATTGTGACGCCCCCAAAATCTCTACATTCCCTGTAGCAGATTTGGAGCTCACGTAAATATTCCATAATATAATAATTTTTATCAATCCAAGATTCACAGTATACCACAAAGAACAGTAGTTCTCGTTAGAACATTTACTGTGTTGGGATACCCTCACTTGGATGATTAGGTTTACAATCTCATGGATATTTCTTTCATATCAATAATTCCTATCTATCTGACATTCACAGTATTAATGCTAGAATCGTTCTTGGAACTGAGGGGCGCGACCTCAGTGGGTTAGAGAACTCCAAGATCTTTCAATACCCCCTTTAAGATGTATAGTTCATGTAGATACTGTACTTCTTTTTATTTTCTAAAAAGGTAAAACTAATCAATTGACAAAAGATAATAATATATTACATATTCTTAAATTGGATTACAATATATCCCAACTTACTATTACATCAGAGTCTTCAAAGACATAACCAAACTTAACTTAACATATTTTTTCTATCCACATGATTGAATTCTGGAACTTTCGTTATGTCAGTCAAAGCTGCAAAGGAAAAGAATTTTTGCAAAGATGAGCTACAGAAAGCTCAGCATGTTTTAAACAAGTTATACGTTATACTCACACTGAATCTGACTTGAATGAACATATAGTTCAGAGTTTTTCCAAATATATATACTGAGGTTTGATCTTCCAAACCCCAAACATTACGAGTTACCGTCAGTCATAAAGACTTAGCAACCCAAGTTGATTGTTCAACTAGACAATCTAGGAGTATGCATAGCATCCTACCACAACATCATAACTGCCCGATCAGTGTAGAACTGACGATCATAAATAACTACCCGGTCAGTGTAGAACTATCGATCTTAACTAAATACTAGGTCAGTGTAGAACTGTTGATCTTAAATAACTACCCGTTCAGCATAGAACTGCCGATCTTAAATAGTATCAATATATATATTTGTACCAAACAACATTAGTTTTGCCACAGTCTATGCTTTGATATCAAATCAAACACATTTTATGCAAATAACAGTTCATATGGTTTGGTTATGCTTGAGCAAGAAGCAATAACTCTTTTAATAACAGATATCACGGACAACATTTAAAACAAGTTCACATGGCATCAATATAAGAATTACATTTAATACAAAATTAAATATAGTTGAAAAACTTATCTTGCCCGTCTATTACTGCTACGCATTCTAATTTAATTTCTTATGTAAGACCTATCATTAATAAGATTGATCTTTCAATCAGCATAACATATCTTAACTCAAATATTCTTAAAATAAATTATTTAACATTTAGTTACATAATCAAATATTAGATAATTCCTTAACTTATTAGTAATATTATCATTCTTTAATAATATTTTAATTATTTAATCATTATCTTAAAACTCTCGTCTAATATTATTAATCATTTAATAATATTTTTTACTTCTTAATATTATTAACCATTTAATAATATCTCAATCACTTCTTAATATTATTAATCATTTAATAATATCTTAATCCTTTATAAATATTATTAATCATTTAAAGATATTTTAATTACTTAGTAAATATTATTAATCATTTAATAATATTTTATTTATTTATAAATAATTTAATTTAATTGTTTATCTCTTACTATTTAATTTATTTAACACACATAATATGCCATTCATATAACATTTTATTAAAAATAACCAAAATACCCTCATAAAGTCTTATTATATCATATAATGATCATTTAATCATGAAAATCACTTTTCCAAGTTTTATAACTCAATATAACTTAATTTTCTCATTTATTCTTAACTCATTCATAGGCATGAAAAATACCAAACCAACTTATTATTTTTTATATTATGAGGAATATCAGTATATGATATTTTAGTGACAAAATAATTTTCTTGAAATTTTTCAAATTCGTTTGCTATTTTTAAAGAGGCTAAAACATTCCAAAATAGCATCATTTATCATAAATTATTCTTTTGCTCAAAACTTCTGAAATTCATACGGTAGCTACATACTATCCAACACAGCCTTCTGTAAAAATTGTACATTTTTCTAAGTTGAATTCATTGAGTTATTACAGTTTACTTTTACAATCACGCTTTCTTGTAAAATCCATATCTCCCTTTCTAGACATCCAAAAATTTCCATCTTTGTACATGACCTATTTAACTTGATATACTATCAAAACACAAAAGGCCAGAGTTTTTAGAGTAACAAAAGTGGCCGAAACAACCTTCACCAAAAATGGCCAGAAAACTCATTTGATTTTTCCAGATTTTTGTCGGCAGAGAGTGTTTTACGAAAAATACGGTTGATTAGTTTAACATTTTTGAGTGCTACCACTTGGGCTCATCAGATAACTCATGTATCTAACTCTCCTATTTGACAGATCTCAAAAATAAGGTTTAGATTTCAAATGGTGAAGCCTCAAAGTGAGCTGAAATTTTAAAGTTTTTAAGCTTAAAACAGTTTTTTTTGTACACCTTTAATTTCCAAGCTATTCATCACTTAAAATGGTTAGATCTAAGCATGAAACACCTTAAAACATGTAGATCTAGTATCATAGAATTTAATATCAAGAGGTCATCATTAGATCTAAACCACCACAAGAACATACATAGATCTAAATAAGTTTTTGAGTTTTAGAGGGTTTTATACCTTCAAGGATTTTCTTCTTCTTCTTGCTAGGTGAGTTGCTTGATGTTCTTGACAAGGCTTGCTAGCTTCCTCCTTTTCCTCCTTCCTCCCCAAACATGGCCTTCCTTCTCATTCTCAAGCTTTCTCTTTTCTCTCTCTTTTTCTAACTTTGATTTGGTAAAAAATGAAAAACTAGCAAGTATACTTGCTTTTGGCATTTATAGAAAATTAAGACTAAGGGCAAAATAGTCTTTAACTATTACTAGGAATGGGCAAGATTGTCATTCCACCATCTCTAGGAAATTTCCTAGAAATTTCCTTCTAGGACATATTCGTCATTAGCAATTTTTATCAAGGGAATAATGGTTATTTGGCCATTTGCTAGGAAACTTCCTAGAAATTTCCTTCTAGGATATAAGGGTCATTAATGAGATTTTTCAATGGCAATTTTGTCATTTAATCATTTTAATAGGAAATTTCCTACAAGAACACTATAGTTATTATTAATTTTCTCTTGGGGTAAAATAGTCATTGCATCATTACTAGGAAACTTCCTAGCAATTTCCTCCTATGACTCAATTATAACTGATATTGAGTGTGGAAATTTTGTAGCTACAGATTGGCTAAGCATAAGAATCAAAGTAAGGGTAGTTTAGTCTTTAATCCATTTCTTAATCTCCAAGCTTTGATCCAATGGTTGTGGTTGATATTAGGTGTCAATATATGGCTGATAAGGCTCTCTTTTAGCACATGTTGAGCTGTAAGTTTAAAACACACAATTCAAATCACATTTAATTCGTTTCTTGACAAGTTAACAAAATCTAACATCAATTTGTACAACAATTAACAATCAAACATAAACTTTTGATTTTAAAAGAAACTATATACATATTTTCAAAATACTTCAATATAGCTTTTGATGAACATGAATCCTTCATGTTCATCATGTTTATATGAATTAAACAACTAATTAGGCATACAAAACATATATGAGCACGTTAGAACACAATTTATACATAATATTTCATGTTTACATAAATTTTCATAAGAACTCGCTTAACAGAGAACTTAAATTTTAAAGAACATATAAACCAAATTCTAAAATATGAGGTTAGAGATTATACCCTTTCTAGTTCTAGAGGAAGAAGATAAGTATAGTGACTAGTTTTGATTTAGCAAAGCTTCCCTCTTCTTCTTCTTCTTCTTCTTCTTCTTCTTCTTCTTCTCTCTTTTCTCTCTAACTTTCTTCTCTGTTCTTTCTTCTTCTAACACTGATATTTCTTCTAACGTAGTATAAACTAACTGATATACATAATACACACATAATACATATAATTATATAATATATGTAACTACCATCTACTTAATACGTATATTAATTATATTTTATTACATAAGTTACAAATTTTGAATTTAAAAACCATAAGGCTTGTTTGGCAAAACAACTTTATATTTGAAAACTAGCTTTTTAATAGTTAAGGCCATGTTTGGTAAAACAAGATTAAAACAGGTGCAAGGGCCCTGTTTGGCAAAACCCTTTAAAACAGTTTTAAGGGCATTGTTTGGTAAAACTAATTTAAAAATCCGTTTTTATTCTTTTAATAAATCTTTTAGCACATATTTTTAATGTTACACTTTGTTTAATTAAATTCCAACCTTCTAATTTAATTAAATAAAAGCTAACATCAATTATTCACATAAAAATTAACACATAACAATTATAATTACTCGCTAATTATAATTTCATGTAACAATTGTCACATAAACTTTTTCTAATTTAATTATATCAATTAAATTAGAACCATACCATAAAATCATTACACATCAATTAAATAAATTATTACATATTCATTTAATTAATATATAACACTTAATTAAACTAATTCAAAATAATCACAAAATTTATATATTTAACTTAATAAATAAATCAATTAAAATATTTATTTCATTCAATAAATATTTAAAATTAGTATATAAAATTCTCATTCGGTACAATCTTCCCTCCTTAAAAGGATTCTGTCCACAGAATCACAATAAAAAAAACTCATCTGTTACATTCTACCCCCCTTAAAAAGATTCTGTCCCCAGAATCAGTATATAAGGTTTTACACAAATAGTTAAGCAAATAATTGGGGATACGTTTTCTTCATTACATCTTCAAGTTCCCAAATAGCTTCTTCAGCACCGTGATTCCTCCAGATTACCTTAACAGAAGGTATCACTTTATTCTAAGTACTTGTTCTTTTTTATCAACTATTTGAACAAGCACTTCTTCATATGTTAAGTCTTTATCAAACTGTAAAGGTTCGTATTCTATTACATGCTTATAGTCGTGTTTGTACGGTTGCAAAATAGAAATATGGAAAACGTTGTGTATATTGTCTAGCTCCGGAGGTAACGCCACCTCGTAAGCCACTTTGCCCACCTTTTGTAGTACCTCAAAAGGTCCAATAAATCAGAGACTCAGATTCCCCTTCTTGCCAAATCGAATCTTTCCCTTCCAAAGAGATACCTTTAGGAAAATGAAGCTTCCTGCTAAAAACTCTCGGTTCTGTCGATGTTGATCGGCATACTTCTTCTGTCTGTCTTGAGTAAAAACCAACCTGTTTCTGATCAGCTTCACGATTTTGACGGTTTGTTGCACTAATTCTGGTCCCAACAGTTGACGTTCACCGACCTCGTCCCAGCATAATGGAGTTCTGCATTTCCTGCCGTATAACACTTCGAAAGGCGGCATACCAATACTCGCGTGGTAACTATTATTGTAGGCGAACTCCACCAACGGTAGGTGATCATCCCAGTTTCCTTTAAAGTCCATCACGCAAGCTCTCAGCAGGTCCTCTAGCGTCTGAATCGTTCTCTCGCTCTGGCCATCAGTATAAGGATGGTACGCCGTACTCATTCACAATTGCGTTTCCAAACATTCTTGTAAACGCTTCCAAAAAATTCAACGTAAAACGCGGATCTCTGTCTGACACAATCAACACCGGAACCCCGTGTCGAGAAATAATTTCCCTAACGTACAGCTTCGCTAACTGATCCAAGTTAAACCTAATCTTGATCGGTAGAAAATGTGTTGACTTTGTCAGTCGATCCACTATCACCCTGAGTTGCTGGAAGACCAACCACGAAGTCCATCGTGATATGCTCCCACTTCCATTCCAAAATTTCTAACAGTTGTAGCAATTTACTTGGTCTGTGGTGTTCTTCTTTGACCTTCTGGCACGTTAGACATCTCGCAACGCATTCAGCAACGTTCCTCTTCATATTCGGCCACTAAAAATAGTGTCTGAGATCCTGGTACATCTTTGAACTCCCAGGGTGAATCAAATATCTCAAACTGTGAAACTCGCTCAAAATCTCCTCTTTGACTTCTGGTACTAGCGGTACCCAGATTCTTCCTTCAGATCGTAACAGTCCTTCGTTATCGATCTTAAACTTGATTTCTTCACCGTCGACTATTCTCTTCCGTATCTTCTCGCACTCCTCATCATGAAGTTGTGCCTCTTTCACCTGGTCTACCAGAGTAGAACCAGTGGTTACTTGAAACAACTTCTCATTCGATTCCTTCGGATACTTAACTTCCAGCTCTAACTTAGCTATCTCTGTTATCAACTGATCCTGATCAGTTAATATGTTTTGCTTCTCTCGACCCTTTCTGCTCAAAGCGTCGGCGACGACGTTAGCTTTACTCGGATGGTAATGTATCTCGCAGTCGTAGTCCTCGATCAGTTCCAACCATCTTCTTTGGCGCATGTTTAAGTCCTTTTGTGTATAGATATACTTCGAACTCTTGTGATCCGTGTATATCTCACACTTCTCTCCATATAAGTAGTGTCTCCAAATCTTCAGAGAAAACACTACTGCGCCAATTCTAAGTCATGGATCAGAACCCCATTTCTCGTAGTCCTTCAGCTGACGCGACACATACGCAATGACTTTGCCACTCTACATCAGCACACATCCTAATCCTTTATGTGAGGCATCAATGTATACTACAAAATTTCTCGTACTATCTGGCAATGACAATACTGGCGCAGTACTCAACCTCTTCTTCAATTCTTGGAAACTTTCCTCACACGTTTTTGTCCAAACAAATTTAATTATTTTACGAGTCAAATTCGTCAACGGAGTTGCGATTCTAGAAAAGTCTTGGATAAATCTTCTGTAATAACCTACCAATCCTAAGAAACTCCTCACTTCAGACGGCGTCTTCTGCTGATCCCAATTCATCACCACTTCAACCTTCGACGGATCTACCAAAATTCCGTCTTTGTCAATCACATGGCCAAGAAATTGCACACGTTCTAACCAAAATTCGCATTTTGATAATTTCACATAAAGCTTCTCTCATCTTAGCGATTCCAACGTTAGTCTCAAATGTTCGGTGTGTTCCTCCTCGGTTCTGGAATAAACCAGGATGTCATCTATGAACACCACCACGAACTTATCTAAGAATGGCTTAAACACCCTATTCATTAAGTCCATAAATACAGCTGGGGCATTCGTTAGACCAAATGACATCACCAAGAACTCGTAATGTCCATACCGAGTTCTAAAAGCTGTCTTCGGTATATCTTCTCTCCTTACCTTCAACTGATGATACCCACTTCTCAAATCATTTTTTTAGAAGTATCTAACACCCTTCAGTTGATCGAATAAGTCATCGGTCCTAGGTAAAAGATACCTATTCTTGATCGTAACTTTGTTCAATTCCCTATAATCAATGCAAAGTCGCATCGATCTATCGTTCTTCTTGACGAATAAAACTTGCGCTCCCCACGGCGAAACGCTTGGCTGAATATACTTCTTGTCTAGTAGTTCTTGTAGTTGAACCATCAGTTGCTTCATATCGACTGGAGCCATTCGGTACGGAGCTTTCAAAATTGGAGCAGTTCCTGGCGCTAAGTCGGTCACGAACTCTATCTCCCTATCTGGTGGAAGTCCTGGCAAATCGCTCGGAAATACATTCACAAACTCCTTAACCACTGATATCTCTTCTATCTTCGGGCTCTCCTTACGAGTATCTACTATGTAGGCTAGATATCCTACACAGCCTTGCGTCAAAATTTTCTTGGCTTGCATGATCGTCAGACAACTCGCTTGTCTAGGCTGATTTGCTACCATAGAATACCAACTTTGACGGAGTCGTAAGGTTTTTTGACTTTTTCTAATAGTTGATTATCTCCCCATGGTTAAACAACCAATCCATACCTAGTATCACATTGAATTCCCCATGTCTTATCGGAATCAAATCTACACTCAATTCCTGACCCTTAATGTCCAATCTACAGTTCTTGTATACAAAACTAACAGGAATAACCTCCCTATTCGCAATCTCTATGTTCAAGAGGTAAACTAATTCCTTTTTAGGTAAGTCTAGGGTCTTAGCAAAATCATCAGATATGAATGAGCAAGTAGCACTCGAATCAAATAATACATAGGCATTTATACTATTGACCGGAATAATACCTGACACCACATCTTTTGACTGCACAGCATCCTGCACCGTCATGTTGAATGTTCGGGCAGTGGGTTGAACGACCTGCAGTGGTCCAGCGATAGTTAGAGTACTGTCGCTGCCATTTCCTCCATTCCCTGTTGACCCTGCTGCTGGCTTCTATGGGCAACTACGGGCCATATGATCCTTGGATCCACATGTGTAGCAAGCTCCCTTCTTCGGATTCGGACAATTTGGTCTTCATGACCACAGTTGAAGCACACCCGTCTCCCCTTCATGCACCCTCCAGTGTGATTCTTCCCGCATGTCGCACATACTTCAATCTTCTTCTCCTGCTGGTTTCCCAGTTGACTTCCGGCATAGGTTGTCGTTCCACTTCTTTTTCTGGTTAATAGTCCCGCTACCACCAGCCTTGGTTTCCGTCTCATTCTTTTTCTTCTTGTCTTGATTGAACTTGGTCACCGCGTCGCTCCCACCTTTAGCGAGGATGGCCTTTTCCAGCACAGCTGGAAATGTATTCAGCTAGAACATAGAGACCTTACTGTAGAGCCAGGGCTTCAGTCCCCGCTCAAACCTCTTCACCTTCCTAGCGTAGTGCTGACCTGGTATGTAGCGAACTTGGCCAGCTCATTGAACTTTGCGGCGTAAACCGACACCGTCATCCCTCCCTGTTTAAGCTCTAGAAACTGGACCTCCATCTGGTGTTGCGAGCTAACGGTGAAGTACATTTCAAAGAACATCTCTTTGAAACGGTCCCATGCTATCACTCCTTCTCCTTCCCTCATTTTATTGGCCTGCCACCAGAAGCTTGCATCCTACTTCAACATAAAAGTTGCGAAAGCCGTCTTCTGGTCCTCGCTAACTCTAGATACGTCGAAGACCTTCTCCATCTCCATTACCCACGTCTGGGCATCTATCGGGTTCACCGATCCCTGGAACTCTGGCAGTTCTACTGCCTTAAATTCTTTAAATGCCGTGCCCTGCACTTACGGCTGATTCACAAGTTCTCCTGTCAGCAGGCTCACTAACTGTTAAATCGAGTTGGGATTCATTCCATCGTTGTTATTGTTCATCGAACCCTCAAGATTTTGACATGTAGGTCTTCTTCTAGGAGGCATTTTCTGTTAAGAAATATTCTTATTAGATCCTTTACTCATTACTTAGATTTCAAGTTCATTCTTAAACTTTTAAATAATTCCATTCACATATGAACACATAGCACATCAAATAACTTCGTTATTCATTTATTCGTAGTTTTGAAAAACATAGAATATATAGCATTCCTACTATTTACATCATCTTTCCTGAACTGAAAAAGTTACAGGATTACATTATTATCTCATCCCATTATTATCTCAATTTTTGGGATTTACATTTATTATAAATAAAGAAACACATAATGAAAGACTCTACTATCTAGGCATATTAAGACGTCGCACAGCCTCTATGCGTTTTCCTCCATTACTCGGAATGCTGTTCTGCGATCCACCACGTACCATAGTAAACCTTGGAACTGAGCTGGGTAATAGAAGACACGATCCTGGGCCCTATCTATAGCCGTATGGAAAGCGTATTTCGTCTCCCTCAGTTTGGCCCTCATTGCTTCAGCCTCGTCTTCAGCTCGATCTGCTCGTTAAGTAGACCTCAAGCTTGTTTCCTCCGCTCTGGTGCGCTTCGCTGACTCCTCCTGGATATCGTGCTTCAGCTTTGCTAGTTCAGCCAGTGCATCGCCTCTATCACTCTCTGCGTAAATTAGATCCCACTTCACGTTTCCAACCTCAATGTCCAGCTCTTTGATCGTCTCGTCCCGGTGCTGTATGGTTACTTCGAGCTCTCCGACTCAACCATGTAGCTCCACGTTGTGGTCGTAGACCTCCTCGTACATCTCGGCACTTGTAGAGTGAGGTGGGAGTTCCTCTTCAGGATCCTCTTCCTCCTCTGACTCATCCTCGTCCTCATCATCTTGGTTAGATGTCGGTTCATGCTCCTGACCAACTATGGTGATCAATGGAGATGGCTCTCTCCAAAGCAACTGCTCCCAGACAACAAGGGGGAGAGGATGTAAGAACCTAAATTTTCAAGAAATTATTAAAATGAGAATTTAATAAATAAAATTCTTAAGGCATGTATTGGGTTCGAATATATATGATAGTAGTGTGCATACAAGCCAATCATGTATGATGATAAAGCACGTACTTTGTAAACAATCTTATTTATTTATTAATAAAATATTCATTTATTAAAGGCATTTAATTATCTACATGTTGCTGTTTTTATAATATGTAAATAACCCATAGTTTTAAGCAAAGCTTTTAGAATCATGATGATGATCATGCTAATGAGATCTAAATTCTTAGAAAGTTTTAAAACTAAAATAGTTCCCAATCGTGGGATTACTAAAAAGGGGATTAGTAAATCCGGATAGATTGGTACATATGTTGCTTGCTCATTGGATGAGGATGATTGATCTCATGATCATTTGTGTGGAGACACTAAAGCAAGTATGTAGGTGCTTATTGGAGAATAAGTTCACTGAACGTGATTCGCTATGGAATACCTAATGGAGTTTTACTCGCATGTCAATAGAAATTCCTAATGTGATAGTAGTACAAGTGATCCTTGGACTTGAGATCATCATAGTATCTTGTATGTAACAAATTATACTTTGACTTATTCCTTAAGACCTTTTAAGGCATATATAGGGTATGCTTGGGTATAATGAGTTACATATGGAGATAATGAATGATCAATAAAGAATCTACCACCTCTAGTAAAAGAGGAGATATGTCCTATGTGATTCGTTAAATGACAACCCAGGAATCCTTGGCCAAGGTGAAATGAAATTAGAAAGGAGTTTCTAATTTGCATTATTTGGAGTTGTGCATTTTCTAATCGAAATATATATAATTAAATAAAATAAGACTTGACAGTAAATCCATGTCTTATATTTAATTGGGACATTGAATGGTGGAAGGATTGAATTGTACGGAACTATTAACTCGCAGGTTCTTTTATGATTAATGTTGAAATCTATATTATCTGGAAAGTCGTTGATCGCTAGGGAGGCTTATCCCTATTGTAGAATAAATATTATTTATTTAAATAGATTATTAGTTTAATTTATTTATTTAAATAAGATTAAAATTGTTTTAATTGATTTATTCACAACCGGTTTAATATGGAGAACCTAAAGGGTCACACCATAAAAGGAAGAATAAATATTTAAGAAGGTAATGGCATAATCATAATAATGCATTAAGTATAATTAATTTAATCTATGGTGATAGAATAAATTAAATAGCTTAATGTTTATTATTTAATATTTTGGAAATATTAAATATAAATTAATAAGAAGAGTCTTATTAATATTATTACAATTATTATTATTTTAATTTCTAAAGGAGTTTAGTAATTAATTTAATATTTAGTGCTCTCATTTATTCCTAATAAGATTAGGAGACAAATTAATTAAATGAATTTAATTAATTATTCCCATGTGGTGGGAAGCCTAAATTAATTAAAGGAGTTTAATTAATTAAAAGAAATCCCATGTCTAATAGGATTAGAAGGGTTGACCAATGTCTATATAAGAGAAGTCTTATAATAGATATTTGATTGATGCAATTCCAATTGTTGGAGAGTACTCCTTTTCTATAGAGGATAGAAAACTAAGGTTAAGCCAAACACCCTCCTTCTTGATAATTCATCTTCCTTGATGGATCACCTCTAGAGGCCAAACACTTGGGTGGCTAACGTTGATCAAAGGAAGGAATCTAACCCGGAAATTCAAGGAGATCACGAAGAACAAGGAGTTGAACTAGTACCTGTGGAAGCTTCGTTCTACAAGGGTATGATTCCATAACTTCTTATTTATCGTTTTAAATTAATAATTTGCATAAAGGATGATCCGGGTAATGGTTTTGTAGAAATTTTTTAAACTCTGATATACCATGCTTCCGCTAATTTTTGCAATTTGATTGCGTCACGATTTCGTACAAACCCAACAGTGGCATCAGAGCCAAATCTTTATGCAATTATTAATATTTTTTTTAATTTCATATACATATGGGTATGTATTTAAAATAATTTATTGGGCATAATTTTATTGTATAAAATTATATTTTTTAAGAAAAAAAAAAGACTTTTTTTGGGACGAATCACAATTTATTTTTTTTTGGTGCTAATCTTGAATTCTGCAAAGAAAAGGTGTTGTCTCTTTCTTACTCCAAAAAGAAGGTGACCCATCAGGAAAGGACTTTTTTTAATAAACCTGCAGGACTCTTTTAATAAAAGAAGGTGACTTTTTTTTAAAAAATAAATATGATATATTTATATATTATATTCTAAATAATTTTATAATTAAAATAAAGAGTTTGTTTTAATCTTGAAATTGGATTTCATGCAATTTAAAATTGTCCATTAAATGATACTCATATATATATGGAATGTTTTAATTCATGAGATGAATATTTATTTATTGATATATATGGTGATATGTATGAAAATAAATGGGGATTGATTATGGACTATTTGACCAATGTGATTGGATTTTATTTTAGTTGAATGCTTGAATGAATGGGTTTTATTAAATGGGGTCTGCGTACCTCGTCTTCTCTAATTTTTTTTTTCTTGATGTAAAATTCTATCTCCCTCCTATGTACTTCCCCTTGACTGTTGATCAAGGTTTCTATTTAAATTAAATAGTTTAATGTAATAAGAATAGTTAGAATTATCTTGAAGAAATTGGAGACCAAGGAGCAAGGAGCGCGTGAAGACCCGTTTGTATGGAGCCCGGATTTAAATGTAATAGTTATATTTAAATTTAAATTCTTGCACTCCTAGGTTTGACCTTTTGGTTCACTTGGTGGCTCTAGTGAACCAAACTAGAATAAAAGTCCATAATCAATCCGGGTAGAATATAGTATTCTATATTGCATGCTAAATATTATATATATTATATTTTATGCAAACATGCTTCGCATGTTTAATAAAATGACGCGTATTTTATATATATATGTGCATGCGCGCTAAACAAAGATGAGACTAATAATAACAAACCCCTCAAAGAAATAATATTAAGTCCAAAGTGTTCAAATGATATTTGGAATATCGAACGTCGCCTTCTAGCATGATAAATTAATAGAATATTAGATATTTAATATGAGCTTGTTGTGCTATCCACAAGGCGAGTATTGCGTATTTAAGATGTTAATTAATCACATTTGATGCTTATCAAGAAAATTGAACGATCTAGTCTTGTTGTGCTATCCACAAGGACGAACATTTTTCTTTTTTGAATTTATGAAAGTGCTAGGCTGGACTTAACTTAAATTATTTTAGTTCGGATGTGCACACACTTGACCATTATGATTTAAGAGGCAAAATAAAAGGAATTACATGGTGATGTAATTGACAAGAGTTGTCTACCTATTTATTTGTATATCGCTTGTTGTGCTATCCACAAGGTTATATACATTTGAAATGGGATCCTTATTCTCACTAGCAAATCTTTAATTAGATGTTGCCGAACTATATAAGTGAGGGTAATATAGTTTGATGAAAATAGTGGGAGATACCAATTTAAAATAAAGACCTAAATTTATTTTGGTATGCAAAGTTAATAAAACGAATGTTTGCTAAAATGTTGTTTTCTTTCACATGCAGAATTTTAAAAATGTCTAAATCACTAATCTCACTACGAAGCATACTTGATGCAAACAAGCTTACCGGACCTAATTATGAGGACTGGCTAAGAAATCTGAGAATTGTTCTCACTGCTGAAAAGATTTCTTATGTCCTAAACTCACCTGTCCCTGGAACTGTTCCAGAAACAGCCTCTGAGGAAGAGATTGCCACCATTGTAAAGTGGCAAGATGATGCATCTGTGGCTCAATACATCATGCTCGCATCCATGAATAACGAGCTTCAGCGTCAGCACGAAAACATGGATGCTCCTACTATGTTGATTCACCTCAAGGAGTTGTATGGTGAATAAAGTAGGACTGCTAGATATGAGATATCTAAGGAGCTCTTCCGATCTCGGATGACCAAGGGCAAAGTGAACATAAAGGAACAAAAGAAATCTGATCCAGCTAGCAAAGGAATGTGCTTTCATTGCAACAAGCCGGGACATTGGAAAAGGAACTGCAAGAAGTATCTAGCAGAGAAGAAGCTTGGAGAAGCTTCGACTTCCAATCAAGGTTTGTTTATGATTGAAATTAATTTTTCTGAAAGTCATAATTCTACTTGGGTATTGGATACCGGCTGTGGTTCTCACATATGTAATACTGTGCAGGGACTGGTCAGAAGTAGAAAGCTGAACAATGATGAGGTGATCCTACGAGTGGGGAATGGAGCAAAGGTTGCTGCATTAGCTGTAGGAACTTATTATTTAGCACTGCCTTCGGGCAAGTCCATTTATCTTAATAATTGTTATTATGTTCCGAATATTATTAAAAACATTATTTCAATTTCTGTATTGGATATGGAAGGATTTAACGTTGTTATAAAGAACAATAGTTGTTCTATTTATAAAGACGATGTTTTATATGGTATTGGAAATTTGCGAAATGGACTTTATACACTTGACTTACAAGAAAATATATTTCAAATTGAACAAACTAAGCAAAGGAAAAGAGATGATATTAATTATACCTACATGTGGCACTGTAGACTCGGTCATATCAATGAAACAAGATTATCCAAGTTGCATAAAGATGGGCTCCTCGAGCTATCCGATTATGAATCATATCCAACTTGTGAATCTTGTCTCATGGGTAAAATGACTAAATCTCCTTTTAGTGGAAGAGGAGAAAGAGTTACAGAGTTGTTGGCATTGATTCACACAGACGTTTGTGGGCCTATGACAACAAGTGCACGGGGTGGGTATTCTTATTTTATTACTTTCACTGATGATCACTCAAGATTTGGATATGTGTATTTAATGAAATACAAGTCAGAATCATTTGAAAAGTTCAAAGAGTTCAGAAGTGAAGTAGAGAAACAAACGGGCAAGAGTATAAAGATACTTCGATCAGATCGAGGCGGAGAATACTTAAGCGGTGAGTTTCTCAATTGTCTCAAAGAAAATGGTATAATCTCACAATGGACTCCTCCAGGTACACCACAGTTAAATGGAATATCTGAAAGGAGAAATCGAACACTGTTAGACATGGTTCGATCCATGATGAGTTTTACCGACCTTCCAATTTCCTTCTGGGGATATGCCCTAGAAACGGCTGCATACCTACTTAACAAGGTACCTACCAAATCTTTCCCAAAGACTCCATATGAGATGTGGAAGGGGAGGAAACCAAATCTTAAGCATGTTAAGACTTGGGGTTGTCCAGCTTATGTCAAAAAGTTTGAACATGATAAGCTACAGACTAAATTCGAAAAGTGTAGATTTGTGGGATACCCTAAAGAAACTGTAGGGTATTATTTCTATCATCTAACTGATCAAAAGGTGTTTGTTGCGAAACATGCTGCCTTCTTGGAAAAGGAGTTTATCCATGAAGGGGTCAGTGGGAGTAAGATATATCTTGAAGAAGTTCAAGAACCACAAATTACCATGGATCAAAGTCAAGTACCTGACCAAGTAGATGAACCTACTATACCACACCCTGTTCGTAAATCTGGGAGAGTACCGAAGATACCTGAGAGGTATGGATTCGTTATAGAGGATGACGATGAGGTACACATCATGAATGATGATGATCCATTGAATTACGAACAGGCCATGAGTAATAAAGACTCAGGGAAATGGCTTGAAGCCATGAAATCCGAAATGGACTCCATGTAAGAAAACAAAGTATGGACTTTGGTTTCACCACCTGAAGGCATTAAGCCTATTGGGTGTAAATGGGTCTTTAAAAGAAAGACTGGAGCGGACGGCAAGGTGGAGACCTATAAGGCCCGACTGGTTGCAAAAGGTTTCAAACAAAGACAAGGAGTTGATTATGATGAAACCTTTTCACCAGTAGCTATGCTCAAGTCCATTTGGATTTTGCTTGCGATTGCAGCTTATAACGACTATGAGATCTGGCAGATGGAAGTGAAAACAGCCTTCCTCAATGGGAAACTTGAGGAGGATGTGTATATGACACAGCCAGAGGAATTTGTTTCAAAGGTTGGAATAAATCAAGTCTGTAAGCTGCAACGATCCATTTATGGATTGAAGCAAGCTTCTCGTAGATGGAACATTCGTTTTGATGAGACAATCAAAGAGTTTGATTTTATCAAAAATGACGATGAACCATGTGTGTACAAGAAGGTTAGTGGGAGCGCAATTTCATTCCTTGTATTATATGTTGATGATATATTACTGATAGGGAATGACATTCCTATGCTACAATCAATTAAAATCTGGTTATCTAAACACTTCTCCATGAAGGACTTGGGAGAAGCATCCTATATTTTGGGGATAAAGATCTATAGAGATAGATCTAAAAGGATGCTTGGTTTATCCCAAGGAACGTACATTGATGCAATGCTAAAGAGATTTAGCATGGAAGATTCCAAAAGAGGTCTCATGCTGATGAGCCATGGAATACATCTCTCCAAGAAACAGGCCCCAAAGACACCTGAGGAGAGAGACCGTATGAGTAAGATCCCTTATGCTTCTGCAATAGGATCTATCATGTACGGTATGATATGTACTAGACCGGATGTTGCTCATGCACTTAGTGTAACGAGCAGATACCAGTCGAATCCTGGAGAAGAGCACTGGAAGGCAGTGAAGAATATCCTAAAGTACTTGAGAAGGACTAAAGATATTTTTCTTGTCTACGGTGGGTCTGAATTAAAACTCGAGGGCTTCACAGACTCAAGTTTTCAAACGGACCAAGATGACAGTAAATCTGTTTCGGGGTATGTTTTTACCTTGAACGGAGGCGTAGTGAGTTGGAAGAGTTCCAAGCAGCAAACAGTTGCTGATTCAGTGACAGAGGCAGAGTATATAACTGTAAGTGAAGCTGCAAGTTGATGTTTTAGATGAAAAGTTCATTACAGAACTAGGAATAGTTCCTAAGTCTCATCTTGAATCTAAACATGTGTTGCGGCACTTTGATTAAAAAAAATCATTGAAAAAGGAGAGTGTAGACTCTCAAGACAACATTGCAGATCCATTTACTAAAGCTTTAATACAACAGTAGTTTGATCGTCACTTAGAGAAGATGGGTATGAGATACCATGGCGATTGGCTTTAGTGCAAGTGGGAGATTGATAGTAGTGTGCATACAAGCCAATCATGTATGATGATAAAGCACGTACTTTGTAAACAATCTTATTTATTTATTAATAAAATATTCATTTATTAAAGGCATTTAATTATCTACATGTTGCTGTTTTTATAATATGTAAATAACCCATAGTTTTAAGCAAAGCTTTTAGAATCATGATGATGATCATGCTAATGAGATCTAAATTCTTAGAAAGTTTTAAAACTAAAATAGTTCCCAATCGTGGGATTACTAAAAAGGGGATTAGTAAATCCGGATAGATTGGTACATATGTTGCTTGCTCATTGGATGAGGATGATTGATCTCATGATCATTTGTGTGGAGACACTAAAGCAAGTATGTAGGTGCTTATTGGAGAATAAGTTCACTGAACGTGATTCGCTATGGAATACTTAATGGAGTTTTACTCGCATGTCAATAGAAATTCCTAATGTGATAGTAGTACAAGTGATCCTTGGACTTGAGATCATCATAGTATCTTGTATGTAACAAATTATACTTTGACTTATTCCTTAAGACCTTTTAAGGCATATATAGGGTATGCTTGGGTATAATGAGTTACATATGGAGATAATGAATAATCAATAAAGAATCTACCACCTCTAGTAAAAGAGGAGATATGTCCTATGTGATTCGTTAAATGACAACCCAGGAATCCTTGGCCAAGGTGAGATGAAATTAGAAAGGAGTTTCTAATTTGCATTATTTGGAGTTGTGCATTTTCTAATCGAAATATATATAATTAAATAAAATAAGACTTGACAGTAAATCCATGTCTTATATTTAATTGGGACATTGAATGGTGGAAGGATTGAATTGTACGGAACTATTAACTCACAGGTTCTTTTATGATTAATGTTGAAATCTATATTATCTGGAAAGTCGTTGATCGCTAGGGAGGCTTATCCCTATTGTAGAATAAATATTATTTATTTAAATAGATTATTAGTTTAATTTATTTATTTAAATAAGATTAAAATTGTTTTAATTGATTTATTCACAACCGGTTTAATATGGAGAACCTAAAGGGTCACACCATAAAAGGAAGAATAAATATTTAAGAATGTAATGGCATAATCGTAATAATGCATTAAGTATAATTAATTTAATCTATGGTGATAGAATAAATTAAATAGCTTAATGTTTATTATTTAATATTTTGGAAATATTAAATATAAATTAATAAGAAGAGTCTTATTAATATTATTACAATTATTATTATTTTAATTTCTAAAGGAGTTTAGTAATTAATTTAATATTTAGTACTCTCATTTATTCCTAATAAGATTAGGAGACAAATTAATTAAATGAATTTAATTAATTATTCCCATGTGGTGGGAAGCCTAAATTAATTAAAAGAGTTTAATTAATTAAAAGAAATCCCATGTCTAATAGGATTAGAAGGGTTGACCAATGTCTATATAAGAGAAGTCTTATAATAGATATTTGATTGATGCAATTCCAATTGTTGGAGAGTACTCCTTTTCTATAGAGGATAGAAAACTAAGGTTAAGCCAAACACCCTCCTTCTTGATAATTCATCTTCCTTGGTGGATCACCTCTAGAGGCCAAACACTTGGGTGGCTAACGTTGATCAAAGGAAGGAATCTAACCCGGAAATTCAAGGAGATCACGAAGAACAAGGAGTTGAACTAGTACCTGTGGAAGCTTCGTTCTACAAGGGTATGATTCCATAACTTCTTATTTATCGTTTTAAATTAATAATTTGCATAAAGGATGATCCGGGTAATGGTTTTGTAGAAATTTTTTAAACTCTGATATACCATGCTTCCGCTAATTTTTGCAATTTGATTGCGTCACGATTTCGTACAAACCCAACAATATATATATATATATATATATATGTGTGTGTGTGTGTGTGTGTGTGTGTGTGTGTGTGTGTGTGTTATGAGATAGAAAGTATTGTGTTACATAGGATAATATGAACTATGTAATATCTGATTAATAAATATATTATTAATGTGTATTTGTTATTTATCGTAGCGACAATTTAGTTGAGATAAAGGTGGTGGATAAAATTTTCTATCGATATTAAATAATTTATAGAACTATTTTATCATAGTAAGTTGGTGATATTAAATATGTTTAATGAATAATCACCTTTTTCTTGAATAATATATGTACTAGTGACTAGTATGATGTATTATAGGTTATTGTTAGTACTTAAGCTATCCATGGATGGATTTGGATAGTGAAGCATGAGTTAGTTAAGGGAATTAACTAATAAGAATAAATATTGGTTAATTTAAATTGGAAGTTATATTATGGAATAATATAATTTGAATATTAAAGCCTTAATTAACTATGGTGATATAGTACAGAGTTTAATTTACTTAAGTAAAAGGTGGACTAATATATGTGTTGAATATGAAATTATAGTTAGTACTTTTGATATACATTACTTAGAATAGTAATATGTGAAAAAGACTAATGTGCGAATAACGTTAATAAATATATATACGTTATTAAAGAGAGATGGTAATCAATATATATCTTTAAATGAATATTGATTAGAGAATTAACTAATATTTGAGATATGATTAAATGTATAGATTGAAGAAGTTCTGTTGGGGCAATTAATAGAAAGGAAAAAGAAATAGTTATTATATATTTCTAATAAAGGATATTAAAATAATTTTTAATATTGAATTATTTTAATAAAAGGAGAAAATGTTATTTTTGAATAATAATATTACCTTATATGTTTTTGTATGAGGTAATAAGTATGATTAATTAATATGATAAATATATTAAAACATATTTTCTATATGTAAATAAATTGATAGAAACAATTTATTATAATAGAAAATAAACTTATTATCTATTTTCTATATATAATATATCTACATGTGCCTTACATATAATTATTTTTAATAGATATTATATTAAGAATAATATCTTGAGACAATAAGTAAATTATTTTCTAATGATGAATGTCTTTATTTGGAAAAAATATAATATTTTATGTTATGACAAAATACATAATTTTTACTATATTTTCAAGAGAGTTAATTAATGAAAGAAAACTAAGTTATTTTAATTAAATAACTTAAGTTATTATTTTATCGTGGATATTATTATTTAAATAATTAATAGAATAAATCTTAATTATTCTAAGCGTAAATGTTATACAAATTATAAGTGTATAATTAATTGAGGTAGCTTAGCATTAAAATGCTTGAGTCACACAAACATTATATTAAAAGAATATTAAGTGTGGTGGAAGTGATAATAAGCTTAAGATTGAGCTTGTGAGAAATGTCTTATGTAGCACAATAATAGATTCGATGATGAATGAATTAATTTAAGGATGGAGGAATTATTAATTAAATAATTAATCTATATTAATTTTTAATTGTTATTATAATAGTATGTTGATTTACTATTATGGCCAGTGATAGTATAATAATAAGAAAATGGATTATAAATATAATCGAAATTGTGATTATTAAATTGATGAGGAATGAGATAAATTATCTTATAATATTGATTATTGATATGGGTAATATATTATTATCAAGTAATTATTTGATAATATGTTGATTAATGAGTAAATGATTTATAAATATAATAAGATTTATATTTATTTAATGTGATAATTAATCATATAAATGTTAATTAATTGTTATAGAGATTTATAATTTCATTGATTGATGAAGAATGGATTAATTAATATTATTATTAATTAATTAATAAGATAAGTCATTAATTAATTACCATTGAGAATAATAATATATACACGAGTAGATTATATTTGCTCAACTAGTTGATATGTGCAAATGATGTGATAATTTAAAAGTATAACATATAGTAATGACACATGTGTTATATAAAGTGTAGTGCAACACATAAGTGTGACCATACAATTATATATAAACTATATTATATAATGCAATGTGACACATTAATATAACTATATATTATATAGACTATATAGTAAAATTAATTGCATTATGTGAGTTACATAATAGTAAGTGTTTATGTGACAATAAGTGTATGGGTGAACATTGATGTATAGTAATATCAATAACCATTGTTAATTGATAATGTATGCAATAAGTTATTATAACTATAATAATAACCGTTATGATAATTAATAACCGTTATGATAATACCCAATTGAATAATATTCGGTGTTAAGAAAATGTACATGGATTATATGTGGTATATATGTACCCCTACTTGATACATTGTAATTAGATATTACATTTGTAATTTATTTATAACCTAAGTTATATGGGATGGAATGTATACCTATATTATATAACCTAAGTGTGTAGAGGTGTATAAACTAAGTGTTGGGCATACATGATATACACTTGCTTGTTGCTTTTGGTGAATCTCTAGCATAGTCTCACATTGAGTGCCCAACTTCTCCTTCACGTGAACACACATGGCTAGTCTACACTACTCTTCTTCTCAATTTCATCAATTTTAGCTAATGAGTAGATGGGGAGTGGGATTCATAATTGATCTCACCAACTTATTGATAACCATTGTACAATCTTGTTCTCCAATGGATTGGATTGGTGAATAAATGTGTGAACCGTGTATTGAAATTACCTATAAATTAGCTCTTCTCCTCCTCATTTTGAATTGCTGAGATTTTCATGTAAGTGTAGAATTGATTGTAAGCTATTGAGAGAGATATCAGTGAGGGAGAATTTGTTGTAGCAGCAAACTCAAATAGGAATTTCAGAGGTTTAATAATGCTCTTCATTTCTTATTCTCTGTAAAATTTCCATTCCGGCTCTACATTGTCAAATTCTTGATTTGTTGAAATAGATGTTAATTAAACTATGGAATATGTTTGTTCAGTGTTATACAAGATGATAATCATGTTAGTTATATCATTTGGTTGGAATAGAATTGAATTCGTGCGAAATTTTGAGTTTGGCTTAAGATATTGTCAAAGTAGTGCAGTTTCAGGCCTGGCCGCACGCCTGCGCAGCTGCGCCAATTTTGTACTGGCTAGCTGCGCAGCTGCGCCAGAACCTGTTTCTGGTTTTTGATTTCTGTTAAGTGTTGTTATATGCTATCATGTAATACCACTTTGGACGAGCTTGAGAACTGGTGATAACTCAATATATATATTCTTGATACAACATGCACGAATGTGATCATATGAGTATATGTTATAGAAAGAAACCTTATGGTTTTGAAATGAACATAGACTAGGTAAAGTGAACCTTGTCATAAACATGCCATATGTGTGTTCTGATTTTTAGAGCATGATCGTATGGTCTATATTGACATGAGAACTAAGTTTAAAGTGTTGAACACACTAACATGCATGATTGAAGTTTAAAATGTTTCAAAAGATAAACTTAGATGTTTTGGAAAGCTAAAGTGCACAAACATGGTAGGATAACATTCTAATATTTCTGGACATATATGATAATGTCTTTAGCATTCCTTAATTGGACTACATGTATTCATACTATGTTAGAAATCATGAAAGTTAGTAAGCATGAACGAGGTATGACTTAAGCTTGTTTAAAGCAATTAACAATGCTAGTTATGCGTATATGATAAAAGTATTTGTGAGTATGTGTCTTAACATTATTTTGACTCCTCACATGTATACATGATGAACATAGTAGCCTTACACGACTAGTTTAAGTGTGACAAGGATTTTTAAAGGTGAACTTAGAAAGTTTAAATGTAATGGCTATATAAAACCGAAAATTATAATTTTGATAAGGTTTGAGAAATGTAAAAATAATATAGATCATGTATCTATGAGTTTTAAATATATGTCGAACACCTTTAGTTAAGTGTGTGGTACATGTATATGAAAGGTGATAGAAAGTATATATGGTTGAGGTATACATATACGTACATAGTTATTCTAAGAATACGATGAGAGAGTAAAACGAAGATTCTAAGAACCAAGATAGAAAACAATGTAATACTTATTATTATATTGAGAATGTATGAATGTATGACTGATGGATATAAATCCATGATTATATAACTGTGTAGGATTACAAGAAGTGCAGATATCTTTAAGCAGTTAAGTTGTAGTTGTTAAACTACGAATCAGGAAAGTCTTTCAGTTCTTATTTGATATATGAATTCAATAAATGTTAATTGAATTGTATTATGCCACGAGATTGTTAACTTATATATGAACTGTATATGAGATATGTATAAGATTGAAAGTGGATCTTTGATGATATGCTTGTTATGTGAGAAGTAACATGCTTAGTAAATATAAATTGATTATAAATGCATGAACTGAGTATGATGTTATATGTTATGTGATGCATGAAAACTGTTAGAATTGCTGAGCTGTCAAGCTCACTCTGCAAATAACCACTTTTGCAGGTTAATGACTCACGATAAGAGTAACGTGCTACGTGATAGAGTTCGAAATTTTCTATTTATCTATATATATGCTCTCGAACCATGTTTAGGTTTTAGGAGTTGTACTTGATAGTTGTTTACAAGGTTTAATACTTGTCGTATCGTAAAGATGTATTAGTTAATACATAGAGGATATCGAATTAAGATGTAAACATTTATACAATAATTCGGATATAGTGAATCATATATAGTGATTCAAGGATTTGTAATTGATTTAAGATTATGAAATTAATAAAAGATTTTATTCAAAGAGGATTGAAAAAGTTTAAGTTATTCTGCATTTTTATAATATCGAACATGATATAAGACAGGAATGGTAAATGACCAAGATTGTAACTTAAAAAAGTTTGGGGTCATTACATAAGATCTTGGATGTGAAAGGAATTTATATTCTAATTTGTAATAAAGTGAAGTTATATTCCTTAAGTAATAAATAAAAGAAGTAAATATTTGACTAGTAGTATCGTGACTGCATCGGATCCGAGGTAATAAAAGGGACCCGGATTTGGGGGCGTCACAGGTAAACTAGAGGTTCTTGGGTTGGCGGAGAATAGGCTGCAGGGTAATTTTCCTATAGAGCTCCAAAAGCTTAAGAATCTAACCAGGTTGATCCTTTGGGCAAATCTTTTTATTGGAAAAATTCCTCCGGAGGTTGGTAATTTCACTAGTTTGGAATTGCTTGCTTTACATGAAAATTCATTCGCCGGAAGTCTTCCCAAAGAATTTGGGAATTTAACCAAGTTGAAGAGGTTGTATATTTATACAAACTAGTTCAATGAAACTATTCTGCGAGAATTAGGGAATTTTATAAATGTAGTTGAGATTGATCTTTTTGAAAATAGGTTTAGTGGATCTATCCCGAAAGAGTTGGGCAAGATTTCAAATCTCTGCTTGCTTCATCTTTTCGAAACTTCCTGCAGGGAGGTATTCCCCAGAAGCTCGGATAGTTGAAGCAGCTCCAGCATTTATATCTGTCCATAAATAATCTGACTGGTAAAATTCCATTAGAGTTTCAGAACCTCACAGTCTTGGAGAATTGTCAATTATTTGACAATCATCTTAAGGGAACCATTCCTCCTTTGATGGGAGCTTACAGTAACCTCTCAATTCTTGACATGTCCATGAATAATTTTGCAGGTAGCATACCTGCACAACTCTGCAAGTCCCAGAAATTGAGTTTCCTAAGCCTTGGGTCAAATAAATTTTCTGGAAACATACCCCATGGTCTAAAAACATGCTAATCCCTTAAACAGTTAATGTTAGGAGATAATCAGCTTACAGGAAGCCTCCTTGTTGAATTATCCAAATTTATAGAGAAATTTAGCTATAGGGCATGCGAAGGGTCAGAACTAGGACAGTGCATCTGTTGGATCGTTTGAGAACTAGTTAAAAATTATGTTGTAACTATTCACTCTAAAGTCAATCACCTCTCAACTACTTGTCATTAATCATAATATCTGTATTTTTTGGAGAACTGAGGAAATCGACAAAATGTCTTCAAATTATAGAGTTATTGTACTGAGCAATATAAATTAGAAAAGCTACTAAGACATAAACGATTAGACAATAGTAGACAATATAAGCCTTACAAAGGGTAGTTATCTTATGAGTATTACCTTAGCTATTTATTTTTACTACTAAATAATTTTACATTTTTATGGATTAATGTCGTTCTAAGACATTACTAGAGAAAATGAATTATCTTGCTTTAATTTATGTCACGTGGCATGAAATTGGATGACAATAGGAAAGTCCATGTGTAATAGAATCTTTAAACAAATCAAATGAAATAAAAGTAATAAGAGAGATTTAGTAGAAAGATTAGTATGGGAGAAGCTCTATAAATTAATTGTTACTAGTAACTAGTATTATGTAAATCCACTTGTATTCAGCATCAGTCTAATAAGAATACATCGACGAATCGGTAGTTATGAGCTTGTAGTTATGGAGGCCGAAGTATTTTTTTTCCTTCTCAGCCTTGTTTTTCATTTGCCCTGAGCTTTCTGCTGTATGATTATGCAGGAATGGGGACACATACACTGGAGAATATTTTACAGACAAGATGCTTGGTTTTGGGGTTTATAGGTTTTCACACGGACATCGATACGAGGGTGCCTGACATGAGGGAAGAAGGCAAGGGCTTGGTTTGTACACTTTCAAAAACGGGGAGACTCAGTCAGGTTATTGGGAAAATGGAGTTCTCAATGTTTCCAGCACTATAGAAACCCCTCCTAGATCTCCCTTGACCATTATTAACTCTAGAGTTCTTAATGCAGTACAGGTAATTGAATTATTATCGGCTATTGATGTTCTAGTTCCTTCCCTCTTTCCCCTTCTCCTATTGACAAGTGATAATAATGGTAAGAAATAGTCCAATTGGCTGGAAAACTCGCACTTACTATCCAAGACACACACACACATACAAAAAAAGGAAAAAGGAAAAAGCTGCGGTTATTTGGTGACTATTCAAGCTGGGCAAGTTAATGTGCAAGTTAATGTGCTAGAACTATGAGGGAAATTGTGACTATTCAAGCTGGAGGATTCGCTAACTTTATTGGTTCACACTTTTGGAACTTCCAGGTACTGACTTTCATATACTCATAAACATAATTAGTTGACTATAATTTTAGCCATATACAGTTTCCTCTCTTTTTTTGTTTGTTTGTTAATTTTTTTTTCTCACTCCGCCTACTGATGTTTACATGCTTTAGTGAGAAACTCCATTTTCTTGAATATTTTAAAATTAATTTCCTCTCCATCTTACTAAAAAATGTTTTAAGTTGTTTTTTCAAAAACGTGAGAGACATAATCAAAACTGTGATTGTGTTTTGAGAATTTTACTTGGCAATTCGTGGGAATCCAACATTTTCTGTCATTGGGTAACTTGAAGTGATTAATAAATATTGGCAGTTCATAATTAAAGAAAGTATGGAATGTACTTTTGCATAGTTAAAATATAGTTGAAAATAACTAAAATCAGGTATGGTCATGAATATTGTCCAGACTCTTCTAACTCCTAAGTTAAATAAGAGACTTGGAATAGCAAAGTCTACAGGGCTTCCTTAAACCAATTTGTATGGTTTTGTTTTACCTGAGTGTTTGTTAATTTCACCTGAGTGTTTGTTTGTTTTTGTTTTCCCCTTCTTGCTATCATTATCTACAGAGTTGCTCTTTTTTTGTTGATGACATTGATTTCTTTTGGAGCTCTGGAGAAATCTAAGGGTAGCTGATGCTGCTTCTGGAGTTTCAAAAACTTAATTGAAGTTGGACTTTTAGGCTCTTCTCATGTTAGGAATTTAGTTTCATGGAATTTGTGTTTGGATGAGATGTAAACAACAATTACTGAAAATATACGATTAGTGTGATATCTACACTTCTTTAGAGCTATTGATATATATAATTTTTTTATGTTTTATTTTATATTGTATTATGTTTGTTCAATAAATATTTGCAGCACTATTTAATTTTTTTTAAATCTAAATAGGCTATAGCGGGGGTCGGCGACCGTCGCTATAGCACCCATACATTGGCGCCAAAAAATCATATAGCGACGGTCGGGACCGTCGCTATTGATATGTATTGGCCGTCGGTAAAAATCTTCAAACGCATTTTTGGGTTGCTTTTTAGCGATGGTCGTCGACCCTCACTATAGGCTAAAAGACCGTCGCTATAGGTTTTAGCGACGGCAGCTAAGGCGAGGGTCGGCGACCATCGCTATAGCCTATATGTGACGCCCCCAGAATAAGTCCAGTCAACCCAACCCATTCTGAGTCGCCAAATACATGGTACAGAATTCAAATACAAACTTTATATCACACGGTCGTGCAAAATACGACCACACAACTGTGAGTGACAATACAAATCGTATATAATACGAAATATTAATATTCAAATTCATTCTTTATTTATTACAATTATTATCCCACTATTTCACAAAAATAGTGAGGACTACTACTGCTCTAACTCGGACCATCACTCTGTTCCCCGACTAGTTCCCGCAACATTCTCATTTCCTGAAGAGGACAACAGATGAAAAGGGTGAGCTCAACTAGCCCAGTAAAGAATATTATGACTAAGTTAATGGAAAATGAATTATCGTTAGTCTTCAACAAATCAGATAAAATATAATGGACAACCAATTTTAGATAAATATTCGCAGCGGAAATAACAATTCATTAGAAGAGTTAAGCAGAGAATGAAATCTACTATCTTCTATGATTTAAAAGTCCATTATCAATATTTTATCCCTGTAACATCAATCAATATACATCTCGAATCAAATATTCATCTTTGCACTAAGGCCAAAGATATTCATTTGTATCATCAGTGGTCATGTTCATTTCAACACCTGTCATCTTTGCACTACGGCCAAAGATATTCATCAGGTAATCATTCATCTTTGCTCTACAGGCCAAAGATATTCAGTTATATTACCACTTAGAACTGAGGATGATGAAAAACCATATAAATAACGAATCCAGTGAAATAAAGGAATATTAAGGATTCGTATTTTAGTTTATCAAAGTTCAAGAATATTCCCTAATAATACTTTGTGGAGCAAAATTTAAGAATAAAGCTCAAAACTTAGATCCAATCAAAGATAAGAACTTTAACAAGCAATTTGGACATATAAAAGAAAATTTAATTTTTCCGTGAATAGTGTTGTATACGTGAATAGTGCCGTATACGTGAATAGTAACCCCGACGGAAAAAGTAAGAATTTCATAATAAAATCCATGCCAACATTTTGGTATAATGATATTGAGAAGAATAACATTATTTACGACAGAAAATAACATCCCTTACCTCAAAAAGATAGTACCTCTGGCTGGAATATCGGATATAATACCGAAGGAAACTTGTACTGACTACTAACACTCAAAGTATCTAAATACTCACAAAAATACGCTCGATATTATAGAGAGAGAAAACTTCTGATTCTGGTGTGATTTTCAATTCTAACCTAAGCACCCTATTTATAGAAAAAACTTAGGATGCCAAAAGAGACTAAAATAATAAAATAATATTATTTTTAAAAAAAATCCGCCGCCTGGCGGCTTTCAAAATTATAAATTTTTCAACAAAAGTGGGGCCCACCCATTAAAAAATATTTATTTTTTGAAACTTCAATAATTCATAATAAATAGCCCATTTGTCAGAAAAATACAAATTCTATGTCCTTCTATAGGAAATTTAATTCTCTACAACTTTGTAGAAGGAAGTTTTTTCAAATTCCAAACATAAATTATCCGAAATCCATAAACAGATGATTTTTCACACCAAAATACTGATAAAAACTCATCAGCGCTAATTCCTTCTTTTATATCCACAAAATAAATATTTCCTTATCATATAAATCAATAATTAATTATTCACAAATAATATTACAGAACTACAATATTGACAACCAGGTCGTTCCCAGGAAAGAGGGGGCCTTCCGATAAGGACTTTTGCTTACTGGCGCGCAATTAAATTACCCCTCCTAGACAGAACTTCCTTAGACATTGTCAATAATGCTATCTAATAATATTATTCAAATAATATGAATTATTGAGTTGATAATGTGAAATACTGTGTAGTGACAATTATTGAATCAATAATACCAAAATATCAACTGTAGCCATTATTGAATCAATCATATAAAATGACAACGCTAGCAATTATTGAGTCAATAAAATATCAATGCAGCAATTATTGAGTCAATAATATAAAATATCAACGTAGCAATTATTGAGTTAATAATATAAAATATTGAACAGTAATTACTGTAACAATAATTGAGTAAGTTCCTTCTCACGTAAGACTCAATAATTCGAAATACTGTGCAATACCGTGTGCTACTGTGCAACACCGCGTATCACTGTATTTTAACCACCGGGTATTTCAACAGTACTAACGGTAACAACTACGCCGTTATTTTATAAAAAGGTTATTTCTGTCGCTTTCTATATCCGATAGTTATTCCGTTGTGGGGCCCACAAATAGCTGCGCCGTCGTACGAATATTCCCCGACAACAAGAATATTCCACGACCAAACGAATATTCCCCGACAACCAGAATATTTTATAACCACTTGCTCATTTTAAAATATTCGCACATTTCACCCATAACTTTCATATTTATCAAATCAACACCTTACTATTTCGAAATAATATATAAAGAAAATTAAATCTTTATTCATAAAAGTTGGGGTCTTACACTATAGCAAAGGTCTTTTAGCCTATAGCGAGGGTCGGTGACCATCGCTATAGGTCGATTTTCTAGTAATGCAATAACCCCTCGTTGTCAAGACTATATTTATCCTCCGTATTGTCCGCAATCTTCTTTTTGATCAGTTCGCACTTCTCATTTTTGACTTGTACTTCCTTCACTTTTTCCACAATCTAAGGTTTAATCTCTATTGCAAATAACTTCTCCCTTTCCTTAGTCGGACAACTGACCTCTATCTCCATCCATGCCATCTCCGTTATCAACTTACCTTGAGTTGTTAACATCAACAGCTTTTCCCGACCCTTCCTACTCAAAGCGTATGCGACCACATTTGCCTTTCTTGGGTGGGACAGGATTTCACAGTCATAATCCTTTATCAACTATAATCATCTTCCATGCCTCATATTCAACTCCTTCTGTGTGAAGATATACTTCAAACTTTTATGGTCTGTGTAGATCTCACACTTCTCCCCATATAGGTAATGCCTCCAAATCTTTACTGCAAAAACTACTGCAGTAAGTTCAAGGTCATGAGTAGGATATTTTCCCTCATACTCCTTCAATTGCCTAGATGCATACACAATGACCTTGTCATGCTGCATGAGCACACAACCTAGTCCTTTATGAAAAGCACCACAATACACTACGAAATTCCCCGTCTCATCCGGTAAGGATAATACCAGTGCTTGACTTAATCTCTTCTTCAGCTCATGAAAGTTGTCTTCACATTTCTCTGTCCACACGTTTTTCACGATTTTCTGGGTCAAATTTGTCAACAGAGTGGCTATCTTCAAGAAGTCCTGAATGAACCTCCGATAGTAACCCGCTAACCCTAGGAAACTCTGCACCTCTAACGGCGTTTTTGGTTGTTCTCAGTTTATCACTGATTCCACCTTTGCTGGATCCACTGAAACCCCGTCTTTGTCGATGACGTGACCCATAAACTGCACTCTCGATAACCAAAATTCACACTTGGTGAATTTTGCATACAACTTCTCCTTTCTTATTGCTTCCAATACTAATTTCAAATGTTCAGCGTGATCTTCCTTCTTCTTGGAATAGACTAGGATATCATCAATGAACACCACAATGAACTTTTCCAAATATTGTTTGAACACCATGTTCATCATGTCAATGAATGCGGCTGGCACATTCGTCAACCCAAATGACATCACTAGGAACTCGTAATGGCCGTAACGAGTCCTAAATATCGTTTTAAGTACATCCTCCGTTCTAATTTTCAACTGGTGATACCCCGTCTGTAGATCTATCTTAGAAAAACATTTTGCCCCTTTCAACTGATCAAAGAGGTCATCGATCCTGGGTAGTGGGTACTTATTCTTGATCGTTAACTTATTCAACTCTGGGTAGTCGATACACAACCTTAACGATCCATCCTTCTTCTTTACAAATAATATCGGCGCTCCCCATGGACACACACTCGATTGAATATACTTCTTGTCTAACAGTTCTTGCAACTGAATCATCAACTCCTTTAGTTCCACTGGCGCCATATGATATGGTGCCTTGGAAACTGGTGTCATTCCCGGCGCAAGGTCTATAACTAACTAAGTCTCCCGATCAGGTGGAAGACCTGGTAAGTCACTCAGAAATACATCCGCATACTCATTGACTATAGGTATCTGTTCCAATGTCGTTCCCACATGCTGGGTATCAACAACATGGCACATATAACATTTTTATCCCTTCCTTAACAACTTTCTAGCTTGTGTCACGGTTAGACAACAAGAGCGTCCCAGTGATTTACTACCGTAGAACACTACCTCGAGTTTCTTAGAAATCCGAAGTTTTACACTTTTCTTTTGGCAATCAATGATCGCCCCATGGTTAACCAACCAATCCATTCCGAGAATTACATCGAATTCCCCCAATTTTATTGGTATAAGATCTACCGATAACTTGTTACCTCTTATCTCTACAGAATAATTCCTATGAATAAAATCAATAGGAATTATTTCCTCATTTGCTACCTTAACGTTCAAAGGTATTACAAGTTTTTCAAGGAGTAGCCCTAATAGTTTAGCAAATTCGCATGCTATAAACGAACAAGTAGCACCCAAATCAAATAGCACATATGCATTCTCATTGTTGACCAGGATAATACCTGCTACAGCATCACTCGATGCTACAGCATCACTCGATGCTACAGCATCACTCGATGCTACAGCATCCTGGACCGTCATGTTAAAAGTACGGGCCATCAGTTTACCCTGTTGTACAGGTCCACCAATTGCTAGCTTAGCAGTGCTAGCTCCTTTCCCACCGTTCGACCACTTCTTCGAACAGTTCGTGCAAAGTGATCTGGGGACCCACACGAAAAGCATCCTCGACTCTTTTTCGGGGTAGGACAGTTAGGTGAAAGATGGCCTTCCTGTCCACAGTTATAACACACCGTCTTACCCTTGAGTCAGACTCCCAGATAGGTCTTACGGCAAGTTTTACATTTCTCTACCCTTCTCTTAGGATCTCCCTGCCTTGCCCTGGTATTCCCTCTGTTGAACGCCTTTCTCTTTGGCTTCCCCCGCTTGCACTCTCTTGCCTGACGCTTTCGTCAACCTTATTTTTATTCTCGTTCTCCTTTTGGTATAGGCTCAAAGCCTCACTACCACCTTCGGCTATTATAGCCTTCTCTAACACCGCTCCAAAGATTTCACTTTGGAAAATAGAAATTCGGTTGCAGAGCCAAGGATTCAACCCCAGCTCAAACTTCTTCGCTTTCCTCGCCTCGGTGTCAACTTGATGTGGCGCAAACCATTCTAGTTCACTGAACCTAGCAGTATACTGGGGAACAGTCATATCCCCCTATTTCAATTCCAGAAACTGGACCTCCATCTTACTGTACATGCTAGTGGGGAAATAGTTCTCAAAGAAAGTCTTTTTGAACTGTTCCCACGTAGCATCCACTAACTCGACCCTATTCTGGTTTGCCTCCCACCAGAAGTTAGCCTCTCCTTTCATCATATAAGTGGCAAAAGGAATCATCTGCTTTTCTCTGACATTTGTTATCATAAATGCCTTCTCGATTTCCTTTACCCAAGCTTGGGCAGCTATAGGATCTGTTGTTCCCTTGAACTTTGGAGGGCCTACACCTTTGAAATCCTTAAAGGTATTTCCTACTACTACCCCAAGATTCACTCTCACACCCCCTCCAGCCTCTTTAAAGGCTGCAATCATAAGGGTCACCAACTCCTGCATCGGGGTATTTGGAACCCCTTCTTCTTCCACATTTAGTGGCTCAGCTTGGCGAGCTCGCTGTTGTCTCTTTGGTGGCATTTTCCTGTTAACATAAATAAAGTTTCGTTATTATTTACTTCTTTTTGTGGGTTAGTATTCATGAAAAATAATAACACAACCACATTGCCAAGTGTTTCAAAAAACTTCTTATATTAAAATATTTCTTCAATACATGGCCAGAGCCATTTACAAGATTATCCCGCGATAGGTTGCTAAAAGTTGGGATTTACAAAAGAATACCCTTTAACTATACAAAATAGGGTTTTACGTCCATTATAGCTACACCACTATTACCCAAATCCGGGTCCCCAGAACCTTGGACCTGGTACGTTACGATACATCATTTCTATAACTACTGCGGAAGATATAAACATAAATTGTTTATACAATAACCTTTACAACAAAATTCCCAAGGTCTATAACCTTAACTTAATACCTGCATTCAATATCCCACACGACATACAATGTCATTTGCATTCAATACTAATACAAGTTTAACTTGCATCAAAATCCAATTCTAGAGTTTGTCTTTGCCTTTGCATGTGTCCGAAGTTTTGTCTTAATCTAAAAATTTTATCATAATATAGCAAGGGTGAGCAACAAGTTTGCCCAGCAAGTTTAAGTTCAAATGAAGATATATAATGATTGAAAAGAATAATAAGCTTACAAACTTTTAACAATATAAAAATTGTGAAAGAACGTGAATCATTAATGCTGAATAGCCAACAATGAACATGAATAAATTCAACTGAACAATATAGTAATGAAGGTGATCAGCCTTTCATACCTGATGAACATATGCAACATGCACTAAGTGCGAATCAATAATCAGTATAGATGTCAATAATCAACAATGATTAATCACGAACATGCTTTACAATAACAACTCGAGTTCGAGTTAGGAAACTTTCTTAATAAAAGTATGGTTTAGGAACTTGCTTAATTAAAAGTATAGTTCGAGAACTTGCCTGTATCGTCTATTACCGTTATGCAATCTAATTTAATCGCTTTATTGGAAAGACATATCAGTTATAAGATTGATCTTTCAATTAGCACAACATACTTTATAAGTAAACTATCTAACATTTAAACACATAGTCAAATATTAGATAACCTTAACACTATACATATACTCAAGTCTAAACCTAGCACACATCGAGTCTTTAATAATATTCAATATAGTATACTGAGTGGTTTCTCACAAAACAACTAATAAATTAGTTTTCGTCTTGTCTACACTGTTTTCACAACGAGTTAGATCGGTTACTAATTCGTAGATCCCTTCCCCATATGAAGGAGTCGTTTAGCCCAGCTACTATACATCAACCATTAAAGAATACGATTGTACTACTTTAGACTTAACACTACTGCAACATACAACTTGTGAATTAACACTTAATCTTTTCATTTTATAAGTCCTTTATAACTAAGTAAGTCGAATTCCTAATCCATCAACCTAGATTCAAACTGAATTTTAATTTAATAAATTATTTTCCAATCCAGCAGACTGGATTCAACTGACCTCCAATCTAGCAAGCCTGGATTCAAACTGACATCCAATCTAGCAAGCCTGGATTGAACTGACCACCAATCTAGCAACCTGGATTATCTAAATATCTCATCCAGCAACTTTATGGCCAATCCAGAAAACCAGATTGCAATCCAGCAACCTGATGGCCAATTCAGCAAGCTGGATTCCCCTTTTGTAACCAAATCACCTTATTATTTTTTTTATCTTTTGTCCATGCATAAATACATGTATTCCATACACAAAAAAAAAAATTCAGAAAATTTTCCATTTCCTTAAGTATTTTTCAAAAATCCATTTATAGTTAATTCCTTTAGAAAATAACTACCTCACGCTTAACTCCAAAAATTCTCAACTCTTGGCGGGATCGTACACATGTTATCATGAGCCTCCAGTTTAAATGTTGTAGCCATCGAAGTTATACAACTCCGGTTATAGCATTTTTCGTTGGGAAAATCCAAATATTGAAATAGTCATAACTTGCTCAATTTAAGTCAGAATTAGCTCATTTTTGGACACAAGCTACTTTATTTCTTATATTTTCATGTCGAAAAAGGCCTGATTTTATTTCACAAGTTAAGTGGCCGAAATAGTCCTTTCAATTTTCGGACAGCCTACTTTTCTTTATTTTTAGATTTTTTCCAACTTTGCTAAAAACTGTCCCTACGGAAATCTACATGTAATTTTTTAGTGATTCCACATGGATCTGTTAGAAAACTTCTAGATCTAACTCTAAAAATTAACCACACTCAAAAATTCGAAATACACTAGGAGATATGGTCATTTGAATTTCATGTTTCGTTTTCTCAAAAACAGTATTTCTAATCTTTGTGTTTTATAAGAAAACTTTCACGATTTCTTGATTAATCTAACTTTGGCCATCATAATACATACCCCTACATCATAAACTCATGGATCTACCATGATCCATGATTTATTACATCAAAACCCACCAAACACAATCAAAACATAATTTATGCTAAGAAAATCAAGATTTTCTAACTCTTAAAACATAGCTTCCTTTTTCTTGCTTCTGATCTAACTTTTAAAACTTAAAAGTAATAGATCTAAATATATAACACTTATACATATGAAGATCTATGGTTTTGGAGTTTTGAATCATAGATCCAAGTTTTGATTCAAATAATTAAAAATAGCTTTGATAAAAAGTGTTTATACCATTGCTTTGTGGATATTTTTCCTTGATCTATCAAAATAGATGATTATTTTGAGTGGAAGGGAGATCAAAGCCCCTTCCTTTCATCCTTGTTCAAACCGAAATGGCTGTCCCCTCTCTTTCTCACTAGAAACAATGCTCAACATTTTTGATATTGACATATTCTTAATTATCTTTATATACAAAATAAATGTATACAAAATATATAATGTATATTTATTTAATCGTACACCCAATTCACATAAGTCCTAACACATTCTATTAGTTTATTAACTAAATAGCTATAATTGGCTTAATGAGTTATAAACACTCACACTCACATAATCATACACATAATTCATATACCTAATTTATATATTAGGTCACCGAACTGTATAGGTATCGTAGTACCTTATTCTTAATATTCCATCAAACACATATAGATTCATCTTTAGGGTTTAGAAATTTATAATCCATAATTCATATATTCTCAATTAAATAATAAACCATTTAGGTTCTTCTTTAAAAATTTTAAATTATTCCTCAAATTCACATCTAGGTTTTATCCTTCAAACTTTATTTGAATCATTTAAGATCTTGTAAATTTTTGGGTTGTAACATTCACCCCTTCTTCTAAGAATTTCATCCCCAAAATTCATCTACACCTTACACCATCAGAAATTCCGGCCTACTACACTCTATACCATTCATTCACCAAAACTATGTTTCTTCAACACAATCTCTATTCAATCAGCACATACTACCCCAAAACATCACTCACAAGAGTTAGAATTTTCAAATTGTGTTGAGGAGTCATTTAGACCCACTTGACACCCACTTGTGTCAATTGGATACCAACCTGTATCCATTTGATACCAAAATAAGTTCTCGATACCAACTTGACACCAACTGGTGTCAATTGGATACCAATTTAACATAAGATTCCGTACCAAAACAATTCGATTTGGAAAAATTTTAAAGAACACTTTGAATTTCATAAACATCGGTCTATCTGAATCAAATAGCTAAGACTCACACCAATAATTCAATTTCAAATTATTGTCGTCTAGCCGAAACAAGTAGCATAGACTATACTTTAAACTGTGCAAAAATCTTTGCAAATCAAAATTTTGAAGTCTAGCATCGCTAGAAGGTTCGAAAAACCTATGCTTCCACTAATGATCCATTGCTTAATCAGTCTATCTATTCCTACCATCCTCAATTCTCAATTCACACATATCTATACCCAGTTCGTCAAACTTACCACACGTTATGAGTTCAGGAACTTGCCACAATCATATGGGTTTAAAAACTTATCCTAGTCAGACCATAGGTGTCCATTCGCTAAGGGGTTCAAAAATATACCATATGATTATGAGTCACGAACTTATCATAAGTATGAGTTTTAAGAACTCGTATATAATCTTATATTCTCTAACTATACTCTACTTATCTGTTATACACATGAGAAAAGAATCACCTTCTCAATATGTTATATAGCAAACAGCGCGACACAAACATTTCAATGATTATCAGTACCAGATGCTAAGTGGTCGTCAAACCAAACACAATCCCTGCCCATACAAAGAATTGGTCAACCCAGCCACTAATCAATATAGGAAGCTAAGCGATTGTTACACCAAGGATAAATTCCCTGCCCATACAAAGAATTGTTCAACTTAACCACTATATCGAGTAGGAAACTAAGTGGTTCTAAAACCAAGTACAAATTCCCTGCCCATACAAGGAATCATACAACTCAGCTACTAACATGAGTCCTCAATTGAAATCCCACTTAATCCTAGCTCCATACTTTCTCCATACGAATTTTATTCAATTCGTATTGCATCAACCCCAACCCTTTTTTTGAGTTGACATCGTACCAATTTATAGTACAACAGACACACAACAATTTTGCCGCAACATTTTCAATCACTTGATTGATACTCCTCCCTGCTATGATCTTATCAGATCAGGGAATGATCTCATCGTATTATATTACGATCCATTTCTATCTTATGATCGTTTTGTTTTACTATCTTCTTTTCCTTTATAATTTTTTTCTTTTAGATTCTATCTATTCATTACTACTGTTCATCTTTATTATCAGAGTTAGGTAACTCTGGATCTTTATTACTTGTCAGGATTCTTCTTTGAATCTTATTGACTTACCAATGCCTTGCCCAAATTCAACGCTTAAATTTCAAACTCTATTTGAGTTTATTCCTTATCCTTATCCCTGCGGTTATAGCCTAAGGTACCCCTACCTAAGGTTTAAAACCTACAGCTCTGATACCAACTGTGACGCCCCCAAATCCGGGTCCCCAGAACCTCGGACCTGGTACGTTACGATATATCATTTCTATAACTACTGCGGAAGATATAAACATAAATTATTTATTCAATAACCTTTACAACATAATTCCCAAGGTCTGTAACCTTAACTTAATACCTGCATTAAATATCCCACATGATATACAATGTCATTTGCATTCAATACTATTACAAGTTTAACCTGCATCAAAATCCAATTCTGGAGTTTGTCTTTGCCTTTGCCTTTGTCCGAAGTTTTGTCTTAATCTAAAAATTTTATCATGATATAGCAAGGGTGAGCAACAAGTTTGCCCAGCAAGTTTAAGTTCAAATGAAGATATATCATGATTGAAAAGAATAACAAGCTTACAAACTTTCAACAATATAAGAATTGTGAAAGAACATGAATCAATAATGCTGAATAGCCAACAATAAACATGAATAAATTCAACTGAACAATATAGTAATGACGGTGATCAGCCTTTCATACCTGATGAACATATGCAACATGCACTAAGTGCGAATCAATAATCAATATAGATGTGAATAATCAACAATGATTAATCACGAACATGCTTTACAATAACAACTCGAGTTCGAGTTAGGAAACTTGCTTAACAAAAGTATGGTTTAGGAACTTGCTTAATTAAAAGTATAGTTCGAGAACTTGCCTGTATCGTCGATTACCGTTATGCAATCCAATTTAATAGCTTTATTGGAAAGACCTATCGGTTATAAGATTGATCTTTCAATTAGCACAACATACTTTATAAGTAAACTATCTAACATTTAAATACATAGTCAAATATTAGATAACCTTAACACTATACATATACTCAAGTCTAAACCTAGCACACATCGAGTCTTTAATAATATTCAATATAGTATACTGAGTGGTTTCTCACAAATAACTAATAAATTAGTTTTTATCTTGTCTACACTGTTTTCACAGCGAGTTAGATCGGTTACTAATTCGTAGATTCCTTACCCATATGAAGGAGTCGTTTAACCCAGCTACTATACATCAACCATTAAAGAGTACGATTGTACTACCTTAGACTTAACACTACTGCATCATATAACTTGTGAATTAACACTTAATCTTTTTATTTTATAAGTCCTTTATAACTAAGTAAGTCGAATTCTTAATCCATCAACCTAGGATTCAAACTGAATTTTAATTTAAAAAACTATTTTTCAATCCAGCAGACTGGATTCAACTGACCTCTAATCCAGCAAGCCTGGATTCAAACTGACATCCAATCTAGCAAGCCTGGATTCAACGGACCACCAATCCAGCAACCTGGATTATCCAAATATCTCATCCAGCAACTTTATGGCCAATCCAGAAAACCAGATTGCAATCCAACAACCTGATGGTCAATCCAGCAAGCTGGATTCCCCTTTTTTAACCAAATCATCTTATTATTTTTTTAGCTTTTGCCCATACATAAATACATGTATTCCATATACAAAAATAATTTTTCAGGAATTTTTCCTTTTTCTTAAGTATTTTTTAAAAATCCGTTTCTAGTTAATTCTTTAAGAAAATAACTACCTCACGCTTAACTCCAAAAATTCCCAGCTCCTGGCGGGATATTACACATGTTATCATGAGAATCCAGTTTAAATTTCGTGACCATCGGAGTTATACAACTCACGTTATAGCTTTTTTTGTCGGGAAAACCCAAATATTAAAATAGTCATAACTTGCTCAATTTCAGTCGGAATTAGCTCATTTTTGGACACAAGGTACTTTATCCCTTATATGTTTATGTCCCAAAAGGCCTGATTTTATTTCACAAGTTAAGTGGCCGAAATAGTCCTTTCAATTTTCGGACAGCCTACTTTTCTACATTTTTAGATTTTTTCCTACTTTGCTAAAAACTATCCCGACGAAAATCTACATCGAATTTTTCAATGATTCCACTTGGATCTGTTAGAAAACTTCTAGATCTTACTCTAGAAATTAACCACACTCAAAAATTCAAAATACACTAGGAGATATTGACCTTTGAATTTCAAATTCCGTTTTCTCAAAAATAATTTTTCTAATATTTGTATTTTATAAGAAAACTTTCATGATCTCTTGATTAATCTAACTTTAGCCATCATAAGCCATCATAATACGTACCCCTACATCATAAACTCATGGATCTACCATGATCCATGATTTATTACATCAAAACCCACCAAACACAAATAAAACATAATTTATGCTAAGAAAATCAAGATTTTCTAACTTCTAAAACATAGCTTCATTTTTCTTGCTTTTGATCTAACTTTTAACACTTAAAAGTAATAGATCTAAACATATAACACTTATATATATATGAAGATCTATAGTTTTAGAGTTTTGAATCATAGATCCATGTTTTGATTCAAATAATTAAAAATAACTTTGATAAAAAGTGTTTATACCTTTGCTTTGTGGATATTTTTCCTTGATCTATCATAGTAGATGATTATTTTGAGTGGAAGAGAGATCAAAGCCCCTTCCTTTCATCCTTGTTCAAACCGAAATGGCCCTCCCCTCTCTTTCTCACTAGAAACAATGCTCAACATTTTTGATAGTTACATATTCTTAATTATCTTTATATACAAAATAAATGTATACACAATATATAATGTATATTTAATTAATCGTACACCCAATTCACATAAGTCCTCATACATTCTATTAGTTTATTAACTAAATAGCCATAATTGGCTTAATGAGTTATAAACACTCACACTCACATAATCATACACATATTCACATACCTAATTTATATATTAGGTCACCGAACTTTATAGGTATCGTAGTACCTTATTCTTAATATTCCATCAAACACATATAGATTCATCTCTAGGGTTTAGAAATTTATAACCCATAATTCCTCTATTCTCAATCAAATAATAAACCATTTAGGTTCTTCTTTAAAAATTTTAAATTATTCCTCAAATTCACATCTAGGTTTTATTTTTTAACCATTATTTTAATCATTTAAGATCTTGTAAATTTTTGGTTTGTCACAACTATTTACAGAGCTATACACTCTACACTATAACACAACACTACATTTGCCTCACCGCATTTTTATAGTTTGTGTCGACCATACAGGCCACTATATCCTGGCTAATAGTATGATGGGTCTGTCCTTCCTCCACTGGATACCCAGCAATCTGGTGCTGGTAATCTGCATGTAAACTTTTATGGATATAGGGCATCCGACTTATCTTCTGCTTCTTATTCAGAAACTCAGCTTTTAGTTCTTGGACCTCCAGCTTTAGGTCCTGAACTTTATCTTTAGCAAGCACTTTATCATCGTGCTCCTCTTCCCAGAAGACCTCTATGTCTTCCCTGTCCTGTGACGCCCCAAAATTTGGCCTATCTTTAAACCCGAATTCCGTACATTACGATTACTTCTCATTCCATACATACATCATTAAATCTTGAAGATTAATGATATTTCATTCTATTCCCAGGTTCTATTACCTTAAAATCCTCATTCATTAAAAATAATGATAATTATATTATTCTTATCACATTACAATCGTGACTTAACTAGTCACCATATCTACAGAATAGTTTAATCTAACTATTCTGAAAGTCTTGAATTGATCTTCACTCTTGTTCATATCATGAACAATACTTCATCTTGCGATGCTAATGGTATTTGCATCTATAGCCTCCCACCATAGAAGGACATCGATCATCTTGATCTTCATCAGGTCCTTTAATACATACTACCGTAGTTCACTGAAAATGTTATTCTTTCAAGCAAGTGTGAGCATTCAATTGCTAAGAAAGTCATCACAGTTGAATATTAACAACTCAAGAATTGAAATTCTTTTAAGACTTCAATAACCGAATAATGGTTATGAAGTAGCTCGAGTAATAGGAATACGTTCTAATTTCTATCATTTTATAACATACATTACATATACTTTGCCATACTTTCATCTTTCTACCTTTTTCCATACACATTATGTCTGGCTAGAATCATTAACACAGACTTAACAACCACAGTTCGATCACAGAACAGTTCATCTCATAGAAATACTAAAGTGTTAACATTGTGGCACAAGGCCTCATACATACTACCATCTTGCATAAATCTTGTACATTTGCACATAAGAAATACTTCCTCATGTTCAACATCTAAGGAAGTTTAAAAACTACCATTCATATAGAAATGAATGCAGTTAGGAAACATGCCTTAGAGATGCGTACTATTTACGCCTTATCGTTCATCACATTCCCTATACAACACATAAGGAATACACATATCCATTACTCATATACTTGACTTAAACATTAGCTTAACTTCACTTTACTTCTTACGGTTCGCGTTCTTGTAATCTAAGTTTACGCGACCAACTTTACTTCCATTCCTTTCTTCTATTCTTTTAATAACATTTTACTTATCATTCATCGAGTCTCTAACAGTAGCCAAATATAGTACACTAAGTGGTTTTCCACAAACAACCATCAAACTAGGTTCCCGTCTCGTCTACACTGTCTTTCACAGTGAGTTAGATCGGTTACTAGTTCGTATATACCATCGCTCTTTGACGGAATTGTTTAGCACTATATCTCGACCATTATAGACTACGACTGTATTACCATTTTAGACATAACTTATCCGAACTATTATAACTATAATGTTCGTTAAGTTAAACTTTATTACATTCTTACAACGTCTGGTCCATTCGACTCGGAACGTTATTCAAGTTATTACCATTAATTTAACTTTTCAACGTTATACGTTATTCTTCATTCTCTTATTACCGTTCATTATGGCTTATTAACATTCATATGCCATCAACCGACTCTCGTCGATCATCGTTAGACAATATGACAAGAGAAACCTAATCGGTTCGCTAGGTCACACGCATTTTCATTGGATTCCCGTTATCAGACTCCGTATAGAAATTACATGAGTTTTATCTTTATTTCTTAACATTCTCGCACCTTGTGCCTCTATTACATCTTAATATGTTAACATTCGTTAACGTCGAAGTCATACAACCAATGAATACTTAGAACGCTCACCCAACGCCGATACGATTCACGAGAATCGTTCACGTATCCTGCGTTCATGTTACTCGTCTCGTACTCTCATTCAACTTTTACTTAAGGTTTAAATCGCTTGTTAAAATGTTACATTAAGTGAATTATATGTTCACTATCATTCCGTATATGTTCCCCAAGTGTTGAGCAATAAAAAGCTCTTCACCGGCTTTCCCCTACACCGGCGCTGCAGCGTCTGTTCCCTTTGTCTTGGTCGCGTTGCGGCGCTTAACTTGCAGGGCCATTCTCACACACTGGCGCTGCGGCGCCACACTTTAAACTCTATACCGGCGCTGCACCCGCAGGGAGTTTCTCCCGCACAGGCGCTGCGGCACCAGTTCCTTGGGCATGGGCTGTAACGAATAAGATTTTGTATAATTAAATTTTAATATTTATTGAATTAAATAAATATTTTAATTGAATTATTTATTAAGTTAAATAAATAATTTACGTGGTTGCTGTGGAGTAATTTAATTAAGTACAATATGTTAATTAAGTGAATATTTAATATTAAATTATTGTGTAAGTAATTTTGTGGTGTAGTTCTAATTTAATTGAGATAATTAAATTACATGAATATTATACGGTAATTGTTACATGAGATTTTGATTAGTGAGTAATTATAATTCTGTAACAATTTAGTATTATGTGGCAATTTTAATTAGTTAATGAATGTTAGCTTGTATTTAATTAAATAAGAATGTTGTGATTTAATTGAATAAAGTGTAACATTGAAAGTATATTCTAAAGGATTTATTAAATAAAATAAAAGGATTTTAAAGAGTTTTGCCAAACAAGGCCCTTACACCTATTTTAATCCTGTTTTACCAAACATGGCCTTAACTACAAAAAAAATCTGTTTTTAAAAATAAATGATTTTTGCCAAACAAGCCCTAGTGGCTTTTGATTTTCAAAAATATGTAACTGATGTATTTAGTAGGTTGATTAATACTTGTCAGTTATATATATATATATATATATATATATATATATATATATCAGTTATAATATTATATTATACGTTAGTTAAGTTAGAATATCAGAGTTAGAAAGTTAGAAAATATACAGAGAGAAAAGAAGAGAGAATAAGAAGAAGAGAAATGTAAGAAGCTTGAGAAATCAAGAGCAAAACATAAAACCATATTCATCTTCTTACTCACAAATCAAAAAGGGTATAATTCTAACTTTGTAGTTTTAGAAATTGTGGTTTTACGTTCTTCATATTTTAGTTCTCTGTAAGATTAGTTGTCATGAAATCTATGTGATTATGATTTATATATGTTGTATTGTATATATATACTATTATATAGGTGTTATATGATAGTCTATGTTGTGTTTGATTATGCCTTTTTATGTAAATTGATCATAGATTATGAAAATATGTTAAGAAATAAAGTTAATACGATTTGAATTACGTGATTCGGTTTAAAAACAAACTAACATTGTTAATTTTTATCAAGAACACTTATCAATGGCTTTTCTTCAAAAATCATGAAATTAAGAGTTTTGATTATGTGTTATGATGATTATATATGTTAAAACATGTTAGAAGCTTTAAATTATGTTTTCTATATAGTTTTATACGAATATGTTAGTTAAAATCAGAATTTGGTGTGAAGAAATAAGGCAAATTGGCTTTTTCTCTACACAGTTCGCGAACCAGGAATCCCACCAGCAGGGGGACCCGCCCCAGCGGGTCTATCAAGGGCAAAACACCCGCCCCAGCTGGTGTATAGGCTGTCCAGAAATTTTGTTTGAGCTCTGTGTAGTTTTTATGCGTTACATGATTAACTAACTTAATGTGATGACATGTTAAGTGTATAAAATAATAAGATAACATATTTTTGACATGTATAAGACAATTTGAAGTCTCATATTAACATGTTATGTGTGAACTTAGATATTATTATCCTAGAGTATGATTATGATAGGTTAAAGTGTTATACATGTGTGATATGCATGTTTTGAGTTTAGACTCACGTATGTGGTTAGTTAGCGAGTTAAGTTTACAAACCACGTTGTTAAGTTGGACTTAAGTAAGAAGTTTAACGGTTAAACGTAGTGGTTATGAAACTAATTGATGTTGTAAACGTAATATAATATGTAGGATAATTGTGGAATGTGAGTGTAATTTAGCTTACGCTTAAGGTAAGTTTTCTAAACTCAAACTTTACTTGAGTAAGTTTCTTATTTCTAACTTGTTATTCATATGCAAGTTATTGTATTCTCTATAAATTATATACTGAATAAATATCTTATCAAAGTTCATTTTTGAGTTAATGTGACCTTGACTTAATTGTTCAAGCAAGGTTTATCTTGTGACATCCCGGATTTTTAAGAATTTATAAATAAGAATTTAATAAATAAAATTCTTATTATGAGATGTTTCAAGTTTGAGTATGTGTATGTGTTATATGTTGTGAAATATGTGATTTGGTGTGAAGAGGATATTAGATATTAATTTTAATATTTATTGAAGTAAATAAATATTTTAATTGATTTATTTACTGAGTTAAATAAATAAATTATGTATTGGTTATGTAGTAATTTAATTAAGTATAATATATTAATTAAATGAATATATAATATGTAATAATTTTATATTATAATTCTAATTTAAATTGGATAATTAAATTAGATGAAGTGATGTGGTAATTGTTACATGAAATTATAATTAGCGAGTAGTTATAATTATGTGACAATTTTTATGTGATTAGTTGATGTTAACTTTTAATTAATTAAATTAGAATGTTATGATTTAAATTATTAAAGGATAACATTAAAAATATATGTTAAAGGTTTTATTAAAAGAATAAAAAAAGGCCTTTTAAATTAGTTTTACACAAACAAGACCCTTAAAACTGTTTTTAAAAGGTTTTACCAAACAAGACCCTTACTTTTATCTTAATTATGTTTTACCAAACAAGGCCTTAACTATTAAATAATTTATTTTTAAAATTAAAGGGATTTTCCAAACAAAGCCTTATGGCTTTTGGTTTTCAAAAATTTTGTAATTGCTATATATTAAGTAGAGATATAATTATTTAGCAGTTATGTATTATATAATTATGTTTTATATTATATACATATATCAATTATGTATATTTTATATTACGTTAGTTTAGAAAACAAAGTTAGTCTGTTAGAGAAAACAAAGAGATAGACAAAGAAAGAATAGAGAAAAGATATAGAGAAAAGGAAGAATAGAGAAGAAGAAAGAAAGAGGAGGAAGAAATTTTGTGAGAAATCAAAACTAGAAGCCTCATCATCACTTTCATCTTCTTCATCACTAAAACTTAAGGGTATAATTCCTAACCATTATAGTTAGAATTTTATGTTTATGTTCTTCATGAAATTTAGTTCTTTGTAAAGTTTAGTTCTTCATGAACATGATGATATTTGATGTATGTAAGTGATATTGTGTATATAAATTGGTTATAATTGATTAGTATGATAATTTAGATTGTTTAAATTATGCATATATGATAAACATGAGGAATTCATGATCATCAAAGAGTTACAGTAAAAGTATTTTGAAATTATATATATGTATAGTTTTCTTTTAAAAATTAAAAGAATTCATGTTTGATTGTGATTGCTGTTTAAATTACTTGTAGATGATAATAGCATCTTTAGAAATTAACTGACTATGCTTGAAATTGTGAGAATTGGTTTAAAAACAAAAGTACAACATTCAATTTCCTCAAGAACACTTAACACTGGCTTTTCTTTAAAAATTATGAAATTGGGAGTTTTGATTTTGTGAATTGATGATTTTATGTGTTAAAACATGTTAGAAACTTTAATATTATGTTTTTGTAAAATTTTATATGTATTGTGTTGACTAAAATTAGAATTTGGTGTGGAAAAATAAGCCAAATTAGCTTTTTCTCTTCACAGTTCGCCAACCAGTCTGCGCTTGCTGCAGGGGGCCTGCCCCGGCGGGCCTATCAAGCCAGAACCCCGCCCCGGCGGGGGGGTTGCAGAAAAGAAAGCTTTTTTTTTTGTAAAGCTAAGTTTATGAAATATTTTTATATTAAAATGCTAAAATAATGGTTGTCGACGTTGGAAAATTTAAGAAATACCGCGGGTCAGTTCATAACCCGATTTTTCTCAAATCGATCTTCCTAAGTTATCTCTACCCTTATTCTTTTTATTGCAAAAAAGGTTTTGAAGGGTTTTTAGGAAAGAGGTCAACATGTGTATATGTCAACGATTTAATTTGATTTAAATAGAGTCGCCAGTTGGTAGTTTTGAAAATGGTTGTACCAACTCAACCGAATTTGATTTGAAAAGAGGCCCAATTGCTGGACACTGTCGAAACTTGATCTTTGAAATCGGAGTTTTGAGTTCGGGGGCTTGGTTAAGTGTGGGGAAGGTGTTAGGCCACCCCACGACTCCTGTGTAAACACGGTACCACAATCTTTTCAATATTTCCCTTAAAACTGGAATGCGTGAATGAATGCTGTTTGAAAATTGGGCCTTTTGATTGATTGAAAGCTTTGACAGGCTTCGTTGAACCTATATACGAAGGGTTTGATTTGATTTGAAAATCAATCTTTGATCTGATTTGCAAAAAGCATTATTTAATTTGATTTGCAAAAGCTTTTGAATTGAATTGACAGTGATGTTTTGAAAGCTGGTTTTATCAAACCCTTACGCTGACATAGGAATTGAAGCATATCGCTACTCTCAATTTTATCTTTATAGCCTTAAGGCTGCATGCAACTGGTGATTTATCGGGCTGTGAAGCATCCTCGACCACAAAAATATAAAGTGTCGGTCTCCTCATGGGTATGAAAACCATCGGAGGGACGCTGACACGACAGTCTATATTTTCACTATGTTGAAGCCTTAAATATGGATAACCGTTTTAAGGTCTGTGCATGTACATTTTACAAAACAAACTGGCAGGGTACATCCGTAAATCGGAGTTTGTCCATCGTGGGAATAAGATTTTGATCAGTTTGATCATGAATCCCACGATTCCTAGGCTCACATATGAGTTGCTAGAAAAACCTTCACAGTTCAAATTTGTACAGAAGTAAATAAATATCCCAAAATAGCCAGAACCAGGGATTCATTCAGTAAATCCCAGTCCGCACGGCCGAAGCATCTCGTTCCCACTAGATAGCGATCTAAGGGGCGTGAGGTTGCTTTTGAAGCTGAAATTATAAAAATAACTAGATTTAATGAAATCTCAGCCATTATAGCTTCCAGGTTCTGTCGGGACCTGCTTGAACCGTTGAAAGCTCGAAGTGGCGAGATTTGGATAAATCTAGTTCGCCTGCAGAAATGTCAGTGCAAATTCATATACAAATGAATGTTAAATGCAATAGTTGAATAAATTGAACAAATCAATATATATAGTTAGATATAAATAAAAGCTCTAAAGGGCGATGGGTTTTCACTCGCAAGCCCGGACTGGAATTAAAATATATATGTATATATATATATATATATATTGACAGAAACGTAGTCAATCAAGATTGGAAAGATGACCAGTGATGATAAAGGCTGCTTATATATGCATAAATATATAAAAGCAGTAAGGGCGGTGGATTTTCACGCCTGTGCCTAGACTGAATTAAATAATATATATATATATATATATATATATATATATTGACAGAAATATAGTCAACCAATACTGGTACGAAGACCAGTTATGGTGAAAGTCGCTTATATATGCGTAAATATATATAAAAGCGGTAAGCTACCTCGAATTTGACATCCGGGCTTGACAGAATTGAAATGTTAGTACGTAAACAGTTAAATATGTACAAAAAAAGGCCAAACCTGGACTGGGAAGATAACCCAGTCCGACAAAGTTGCCAAAATGGTGTGTGCTAGTGCATTGAAGCTACTAGAGCTGACGGATCGTCAATCCGAGTTGTAGAAATGTTGAAAACGAAGTTTATGTACAAAAATGTATCAATTTTAGACAAAAACGACCGCGGGACAAAGTTCCGGGCATATTTAAAAGATAAAACTTGATGTGCAGGTGTAAAATAGTGCAAAGTAGTAGTATTGACTTGCTGATAGTAAAAATACTTACAATGGGCTGCTCAACGGGCTTTTTGCCAAATCGTAGGCCTTAAACATCCAAATCTACTGGTGCTTTTTTGATATGTGGTAGTATATGGGTATATCTATGTGTTGGAGTGAAAATATTTGGGTTTGGAAGAGGTGTAAAAGTTAAAAAATCAGTCGGGCATGGCTTCGCCGCGCTTCTTGCTTATGCAAATGAGAGGGGGCTGCCCCTCTATTTATAGATGGGGGAGCTGCACCTCTACATGCGACTTCTGCAGGTAGAGGTGCGGACACTCGAGGTGGGACCAGCGTGACCGGCTTGGCCTTCTCGAAGTATGTGCACTCCGAGCAATGCGATGTTCTGTCGAAAACTTTCTAACTTTTGATCCGAGCGTCCGTTTGAGGCGTGCGATACCTTTTCAGAAAGCTCTCACAGAGAGTGTTGCAATGACATGGAAAAAAACATTTTCTAGGTCCAGGAAGACGGGTTCATAACCAGGTCTTCGATTTCCCACAGTTTATCCTTTGAACTGTCTTACGTTGTTGCCACTCGGGATCGTCGTTAGGGTTCATTCTGACTTTGGCGGCTTCAATTTGGCTTGAGTTTGACCAAGTCAGTTAAAAGTTGGTAAAATAACCATTATACCCCTCTCGGGGCTGCCTGTAGTGTAGGCATGGTTGATGGTTGACTCCCGGGAGCTGCTTCCAAGACTTGGATCCCAGTTGAGTCTTTTGACCTCAGGGTTATCTCTAAGGCTGACGTGGTTATTCCAGGTTTTTCTATGGAGTTGTTACGATGCTTCAGGCTGATGTCTGAAGTTGGCCTGACATCCTGGGTTGAGACCGGGGATGACCTGCACTTCCCGGGTTGAGACCGGGGTTGATTTTGACTTCTCTGGTTGAGACCGGGGTTGATTTGTACCTCCCGGGTTGAGACCGGGGTTAAGCTTGATGATCCGATTGACTGTCGGAACTTGATTGATGGTCCAATTGACTGTCAGAATTTGATTGATGGACCGATTGACTGTCGGAACTTGATTTATTATCCGATTAACTGTCGGAACTTGATTAACGATATTAGGAATCAGACTTGACTGGAGCACCGATATTGTGGATCGGATTTGGGTTGATTGACAGTTTTACCCTTCTACTGGATGAGTATTGGGGCAAGGAAAATCTCGAGTGTCTATAAATGCCCCTCTTTATTATGTCTATATAACGTAGTGGAATGGATATGATAAAGATTAGTAAACACTGGGAATAGAAAATGCCAGAGTCATTTCAAAGGCTGGGCGTCTTGAAGTAGAATGGGGCTACTTTTTGTTGTGTGTGTTATCACTTAGTTGGGGATGACGCCGTCTTGTATAGCCCTTGATGGTATCAGAGAGTTACCGCGAACTACCTTTGTCATTTTCTGCTGGGGATGACATTATTCACGATAAATGGTTTGACTCTGATGAGATTGGCGGGGTTAAGCTATCACAGATTTTTTCGTCTTGATCTGTTAGGGATGACGTTCTTTGCGATAGCTTCGAGGATTCTGATTGATACTACCTCAATGATCCCCTTTAAGGATGTGTATAACAGATTCCATCAGTTGTGATGGATCGTTATAATGGTTTCCGTTGCCAGATCCCTTCTATTGCTTGGCTGGGGTTAAGCCGTCAGTTGAAGTGTCATTGGGGTTGAGCCAATGATTGGACTGTATTTTGATCTGTACTCAAACTTCGCTAGGGCTGAACCAACAGCTGAAACTGCTTCGGTCGGAACCCGAACTTTGCTAGGGCTGAGCCAACTGCTGAAATTGACTTCGGTCAGAACCTAAACTTCGCTGGGCCTGAGCCAACGGCTAAAATTTCTTCGGTCAGTACCCGAATTTCGCTGGGGCTGAGCCAACGGCTAAAATTGCTTCGGTCAAAACCTGAACTTCGCTGGGGCTGAGCCAACTGCTGAAATTGACTTTGGTCAGAACCCAAACTGCGTTAGGGCTGAGCCAACGGCTAAAATTGACTTCGGTCGGAACCCGAACTTCGCTGGGGATGAACCAACAGCTGAAATTGATTCGGTCAGTACCAAAACTTTGATGGGGCTAAGCCAGTAGCTAAAATTGATTCCGTCAGTACCCAAACTTCTCTGGGGCTGAGCCAACGGTTGAAATTGACTTCGGTCAGAACCCGAACTTCGCTGGGATTGAGCCAATGGCTGAAACTGATTCGGTCAGTACCCAAAATTTGTTGGGCCTGAGCTAGCGGCTGAAATTGATTTTTTCAGTACCCGAACTTCGCTGGGGCTGAGCCAACAGCTGAAATGCTTCGGTCAGTACCCGAACTTTTAAAAACAGCAGTTTTTGGCAGTTTTGCGCAATTGTTGTGCAATTTTTTCACAGTTTGATCTGTTAATCCCCAGATATTGCTCCGAGATGAATATCAAGGGTCCTCGGGTAATTTCCCTTTTTGTCTGGATTACGCTACTTAAACGCAGGATTTCTGGACAAACCGCTCAATCGCGTAGTGATTTCTCTTTAGATTTGACTTGGCAGCCCATTTAAACTCTGTTTTGACTCGAACCAAACCGGGTCCGGGGGGAGTGGGAGCCACCATACGGTGCTATAAATGATGTATGCAGTTAGCTGTATAGAGTATTTTCCACTATCAGAGGTGGCAGCATCGTTGCCGTCATGGTATGATAGTCTGCCCTTTCCAGCTAGGGGGATAGTTGACCAGATGGTAGGGCATTTGATGGCCCTTATAAATTTTAGGGTTCCAGACTACATTATTGATGGCGTCCTATCCTTTTGGGTAGAGGAGAGACAAGTATTTTGCATTGGTTGGTGTGAGCTTTCTCCTACTCTGGAGGAGTACCAGAGATTTACTGGCTTGGATTTAGAGTTGTCGTGTGCTCGGACGGCTATCAGTGATATGCAGAGACCATTTACTCGGCTATCCGGTCTTTGACAGAGCATAGTCATGGATGAGATCGTTTCAGGGCATGTGATCTCCCTTAACTTCTGGATAGAGCGCTATGGTGAGCTTGATAGCTACGACCGTCACGTCGGAGATTTTGTCATTTTCGCAGAGGAGTGGCAGAGAGCCAGGATAGACATGTTGCTGATGTGCATTGTGGTGTATGTTTACATGCCATTGCGTTTAGATCACCTTGATGTGGGATTGGTTATCGTAGTCAGAGCCCTTAGGCAGGGTAGTACCATTATCCCTATGATCTTGGCGGAGACTCTGAGGTCACTCACCTATTGCAGTACCCATCCAGCGGGGTTTTTTCGTGGTAGCTCGGTCATGCTGTATATGTGGTTGATGTCACACATATGACCGATTGGATTCTTTAGACCTCATGCCTATTATTTTAGCCATGAGATATCCTCAGTTTACTCCTTCCGTCTGCCTGATTGCCTCGACTCAGAGTCCTGGTTAGCATTTTTATCGAATATTGAGCATTCATTCGTAGTTTTGTTATGCTCAAAGATGGCGACCCCGTTCAGCTTCATTACTCATGCATCTGGCATAGATTATTTGCTTTTGGCAGGATTGAGAGTGTTGGACTCACAGGGAGAGGGCTGAGTTCTCCAGTAGACATCCGAGTCGTTATTCAGAATATTCTGCATGGTTAGAGGCAGAGAAGTCGTAGTAGCAGAGCTTCATTTATCTCCGCTTGCGAATTCTGAAGAGGAGGAGCCCATGGAGGATCCCGATTCTCCTATTGAGGATGAGTTGTTCACAGATTTGGTGGTAGCTTTGATTAGTGATCCCTCGGTTATTCCCACAGGGACAGATCCAGCTTTGTCAGATTCTCTATTCAGGATAACCTTTAAGAGAGATTCAGCTAGAGCGCAGTTGTTGGCTGCCTTGTCTGGCAGGGATTTAGCTTTTGATGAGAGGGGTGGTCTCAGGACCGCATTAGATAATGGCTTGATTGAGAGAGAGGAGCTTCGATCTGCTTTGGATATCGCTATTATGGAGAGAGACGAGGTTCGCTCAGCCAGAGATGTAGTATATGTTGAGATTGAGGAGACTTTGATTTCTCGGGATACAGCTTTTGCAGAGAGGCATGAGGCTATAGCTTCCTGTAATTTCCACATTGCTGATAGTAGTGCTCTCAGGTCTTACACCCATTTGGTTACCAAGATGAGTGCTTATATTGATGACCACAGTGCCACCCTGCAGATGACTATGGATGTTCTTAGCCATATGGAGGCTGAGTGGACTACTCTTAAAGATGTTCCTCCATCTTCAGAGAGAGATGCCATGCTGGCATTGCTGACCCACTTGTCATTGGGTCCATAGACTAGCTTTTTTTCCTGCACAGACTAGATCAGCCACGTTGTTATGTACGGGGCACTATATATATAAAGCAGTTTATATATCAGAGTAATATATTTTTGAGATACTTCCCTGCTTAGATATGCATTGTCATCACTGAGTGATTACCACTTCCGTCATGACTCGCAGTTATTGATACATTTTGAGCTTCTCCTTGATGGACTGACAGTTGAGGTGCTAAGGGAGTTCCTCAAATGGGTCTGATAACCAGACAGCTTGACAGCATTTAGCTTTTTATTTGTATTCGGTGTCTTGGAACTGGTCTTCCATTTTTTTATTTTTTCTTAAACGTCAAACCGCGCCATAGAGGGCTGCCTACGTACTCCCGAGTTGAGGGAGGTCAGTTCATGCATAGTTCTGGTTGTTTAATTGAAGAGGCTTGAAAAGAGTTTATCTGGGGTTTGAATTTGGTTCGATGAGCTTTGGAATTTGATGCTGGGATTTGCAAGTTCTTTAGAGTTATGCTTGGTTTGACCGCACCAGAGATGGTTGCCTACGTACTCCCGGGTTGAGGGAGATCAGGTCCTTCATAGTTCATACTTCACTAGTGAAAAGTCGAACCTGATTCGATTTATAGGACCCAGATGAAGGTATGCATATGCTTCAGACGTAGTACTTTTTCACGGTGTCTGAATTGATGAGTTGGGGAAATTTGTTCCCGTCCATTCCTTGTAGCCTGATGGCTCCCCCTGTCAGCACTTCCTTGACAATGAAAGGGTATTCCCAGTTTGGGGCAAATTTTCCTTTGGCTTCATCCTGATTGGCCAGGATTTTCTTTAGCACCAAATCATTTTCTTTAAATTGCCAAACTATAACTTTCTTGTTGTAGGACCTGGCGATCCTTTGCTGGTATAACCGTCCATGGAAAATGGCTGTGGCCCTCTTTTCATTTATCAGGAACAGTTGATGATATCGGTCTTGGAACGATTGATCTTTGTCCATCTAAGAATCTATTAATACTCGTAAAGACTCCATCTCTAATTCTATGGGGAGGACTGCTTCCATGCCATAGACCAGTGAATAGGGGGTAGCCCCAGTAGAGGTGCACATTGACGTCCTGTAGGCTAACAGGGTGAGAGGTAGCAGGTCAGGCTAGTCTTTGTGATTGGCGAACATTTTCTGCATGATCTTCTTGATATTTTTGTTGGCCGCTTCAACAGCACCGTTCATCTTGGGCCGATAGATGACGGAGTTGAGATGCTTGATGTGGAACTTGCCGCACAGTTCTACCATCATTTGATTATTTAGGTTTTTGGCGTTGTCTGATACGATCATCTACGGTTGTCCATATCGACAGACGATATTGTTTCTGATGAAACTGATGATGACCTCTTTTGTGACTTTAGGAAAAGAGGCTACTTCAACCCATTTGGTGAAGTAGTCGATCATGGTGAAGATGAACCGATGACCGTTGTTGGCTTTGGGTTCGACTGGACCTATCACGCCCATTCCCCATATAGAAAAAGGTCATGGTGCACTCATGTTATGTAGCTCATTTGGAGGAGCGTGGATGGTATTTCCATGTGTTTGGCATTGAAAACATCTCTTGACGTGATCATCGCAATCAGCTTTGAGCGAGATCCAGTAATGTCTTGTTCTGATTATCTTTTTGGCCAGCAGATGGCCGCTCATGTGTGGACCACAGACTCCGCCATGGATTTTATCCATTAGTCTTTGGGCTTGCTCCTTGTCGAGGCATCTTAACAGGCCTATTCCAGCATCCCTTTTGTAGAGTGCATCTCCTCTTAGATAGAAATTCTTGGCCATTCTGAGAATCCGTTTCTGCTCTGATTGGCTTGCACCAGCGAGTATAGATACATCACGGAGATATTCCTTAATATCTTGAAACCAAGGTTGCTTGATAGGAGGTATTTTGTCTGATACTTCTCCAATGTAATTCCCGTATGTTGGGGCTTTTTGATTTATGGACTGGATGTTGGGAAACCCGCTCCTGTTGGATATGCGAATTAATGAAGCCAACGTTGCCAGTGCATCAGCAAAGTTATTTCGACCCCGAGGAATGTGGACGAAGGTTATTACTTCAAACTCCTGTGACATTTTGAAGACCTGCCGATAATATGGTAGCAGATGCAGTTCTTTTGTGAGATACTTGCCGGTGGTTTATCTGATGACCAACTCGGAATCTCCAAAGACCAATAAGTGTTTGATACCCATGGATTGGGCTAGTTTCAACCTCAGTATACAGCCCTCATAGTCGGCCGTGTTATTGGTGTTACCAAATTGAAGTTTGGTAGCCACAGGATATTGATCACCTGTACCAGAGATAAGGACTGCCCCAGCTCTGGAACCTTCCATGTTTACTGCTCTGCCGAAATATATTTTCCATGGTTGGACTATATTCTCTGACTGGAGTTGTTGAGTTGTCATAATCCCATCATCTAGGAAATATATCTCTAGGGGCTCGAACCCTCCTGAAGGTGCTTCTGCTAATTGATCTGCAATGCCTTGGCCTTTGATAGATTTTTGAGTCACGAAGACAATGTCGAACTGCTGTAGAATCAACTACCATTTAGACAACCGGTAATTTAACATTGGTTTGTTGAAGACGTATTTTAATGGATCCATGCGGGATATAAGATACGTCGTATGCCTATGAAAGTAGTGTTGCAACCTCATGGCGGCCCATGCTAATGCACAGCATGTCTTCTTGATCAGGGTATACTTCTGTTCCCCAATGCTTAATCTTTTGTTGATGTAGTAGATAGCTCTTTCTTTGCTACTATCATCCTTTTGTCCTAGCATACATCCCATGGCATTGGCATTGACGGACAGGTACATGAATAAGGGGACTCCATCCATTGGATGTACCAAAATAGGTGCTTTGACAAGCTGCTTTTAAATGGCAAGGAAGGCTTGTTGACAATCTTCATTCCATTTGATGGAGGAATTCTTCCTTGATAGCTTGAAGATGGGCTCACAGGTTGCGGTGAGCTGTGAAACGAATCGACTTATGAAGTTGATCCTTCCTAGGAATCCTCGTATCTCCTTCTCTGTATGAGGCACAAGCATTTAAGAAATGGTTTTGATCTTGGTAGGGTCTAACTCAATGCCCCGATTGCTCACCAGGAATCCTAGCAGTTTGCCTGCCTTGACGCCAAAAGCGCATTTGGCGGGATTTAGCTTTAGGTTGTACTTGCGTAACCTATTGAATAGCTTCCTGAGATGGTCTATGTGATCATCCTCCCTCCGGGACTTGATGATGATGTCATCAACATAGACTTCTATATTTTTTTGTGCATCATATCATGAAAGAGGGCCATCATGGCTCGCTGATATGTTGCTCTGGCATTGATGAGGTCGAAGAATAGTCATCGATAGCAAAAAGTTCCCCAGGAAGTGATAAAAGCTATTTTCTCCTGGTCTTCTTCAGCAACCATGATTTGATGGTAACTAAAAAAGCAGTCTACGAAGGAATACATGTCATACTGTACAGTATTGTCAATCAGGATGTGGATAAAAAATATCGAGAAATTATCCTTGAGGCAAGCTTTGTTTAGATCCTGATAATCCAAGCAGACTCGTACCTTCCCTCCGGGTTTAGGTACGGGGACTATGTTTGATAGCCATTCGGGATATGTTGATACCATGATGATCCCGGCTTTGAATTGCTTAACAACTTTTTCTTTGACTTTGAGACTCCACTCAGGTTTTTATTGCCTGAGATTTTGTTTGACTAGTTTGAACCCTTCTTTGATGGGCATTCGATGGATGACAATGTCTGTGGATAGACCGATCATGTCTTTATGTGACCATGTAAATACATCCTGGTACTATGTCAAGAGTGCGATCAGGTTGGCTTTTTGATCCGATGTGAGGTCTAAACCTATTTGTATTTCTTTGATGGTTTCGGAGGTTCCTATGTTGATGGTGGAGGTTTGGTCAAGGTTTGGTTTGGGTTTGTCTTTGACCCATTCCTTGATCTCCTCTGGCACCTCAGAGTCATCTTCCTCCTTTTAATCAAGACCCGTCAAGTCGAAGCTTAATCTTGCATCATGGTTGGAGTTATGTTGACAGGTTGGCATCTCATCAGCAGAGACACACACATCCAATGCTTGGGTCCTGAAAACAAAATGCTTTCATTAATATATACAACTGCTTAAATACACATAGCATTTGTAAAGCATGACAAAAGTGACTACTCCAGCTGTGCAATCAAAAGTAAGCAGTAAATGAAAGCATGATTAAGGGCAGATTGGCTATTTGCCCCTTTACCCTTTTTGACTGAGGCAAGGGACACTGCTCCAATTATCCAGGGTTAAGTCCTCATGGATAGGGAGGATGCTGGAAGTGTGCTCATCTGTCTCGTCTTTAATGACAACTGAGACATCCCTTAGGATATGGCCGAGGCTTTTCTGGGGATTATTCCTCTATTTGCTACGTAGAAAGTGAGCATGATCTTCGTCGTCACTATCTAGGATTTCATCATTCATCCCTTCGTAGTTGATAATGACTTTCATGTTAGCGAATGGGTCTCATCCTCCGTACAGGATTTTTCTTTTCCCTTTTCTCTATCTGCCTCAGGCTTAAGGGCTTTCCTTTCATGGACAGGTATGATTGAAGGAAATAGCCTGTCTGATACCCCCGTAGGGATCTTCCTCGTAGGTTTCACCCATCTGACATTTATGAGGTTTGGGAGAAGAATTGTGGAGGCTTGAGCCTAGGGATGTTTGTGTGGATTCCGGTGGTTTGACCCGGATGAAAATCCCAATCCTGCTCTTCCCATCTGACTTGGGATTTGGATTGGCATCTTAATGCCATGCTTATTTTTTCCTAACCCTTCTCTAGGTTGGAAACCTGCAGCTACCATTTCTTGGCCCACTGTCATTACTTCAGTGGAAATTTTAGGCTTCAGGGATGGTGCCCTAATCGGTAGATATTGAATATCTCTCACCTTGAGAGCTTAAAAACTTGTAGGCTCAACCCCGGCGCCCAGGCTAATCACTGGTATGTCCCCATGTATGTGGGTAGGGTATTCCAATTCAGCATTCACTGTGATGAGGCTGCCATTGATAATGTACTTGAGTTGCTGATGGAGGGTGGATGGAACAGCCCCAGCCATATGGATCCATCGCCTGCCCAACAATAAGTTGTATCCGGTGGCTATGTTGAGCACCTGGAAAGATACGTAGAAAGTGTGTGGACCAATTTCTAGAGGAAGCTCGATTTCCCCCATAGCCTGGCGGCGAGATCCATCGAAAGCCTAGATAACCATGTGAATGGCTTTGATCCGGTTTGGATTGATCTTCATCCTTTCCAACGTGTCATATGGACAAATGTCGAGGGAAGATCCTCCATCAATAAGCACTACTCCGATCACGTATTCGAAAAATATAACGGCTATATATAGGGACTTGTGGTGGCCCCTCCCCTCAGCCGGGATATCATCGTCTGTGAAGGAAATCACATTGTTATTGAAAATGTGTTCTATCACGTGACGGAATTTCTCTGTGTCTACCGTGTGTGGCAGATGGGCTTCTTCTAATACCTTCACTAGGATGTTACGGTGATCCTCTGATGATAGGACCAAGTCCAGGATGGATATTTGCTTGGGTGCGTCTTTCAAGTTTTGCACTATCTTGATTTCATTATGTCCCATCTTTTTGAGGAACTCTTGTATCTTTTCTTTAGCCACCTTTTCTTTTGCTTTGGTAACTGGTTTAATCACCCGCTGAGGCAGGTACAATGGATTATCCTTTGACAAGATGGAAATGTTGTTTGCCACGGAGCCTTCAATGTCCGCATAGTCCGATGGGACCTTCTTCAGACTGAGGATTGGATACTGAGGCCTGAAGGGAAAAATGAGCGGCTGAGGTGCCACCATCTTCATAGGTTTTTATTTGTCTTGGACCCCTTTACCTGTCAGTACCAGGGGTGTGATGATTGATTCTTTATCGCAAGATATGATAGCCACTATGTCCTGATACCATGCATCGGGGATCCAGAGGCTATCTTTATCTGTCATGTCAAGGATTTGATTTCCTCTTATTAGGTCACCTTTCTTAATCAGGTCTTGAATTAGATTACAAAGTGCCCAGCATTCTCTTGTATCATGGCCGGGAGAGTTGGAATGGTACTGACATATTTGGTCAGGTTTGAATTTTCTGGATTGAAGGTTCAGCGGAGGTAGTAAGTTTTCAACCATTTCCTCATTGATCATCATTTGCAAGATTTCTTCCATTGAATGGTTCAAATTGATGAAATTCCTTTGAAATAGGAACTTCCTACCTGCTTGGAAACTTGCTTCTTCGATCCTTATGTCAATCCAGGGTGTAAGCTCACAAGTCCAGCTATGATCTTGATTGGAATTGACTTCCGCTGGAGGAGAGCGACTGCCAATAGTTTGATGGATTTGCTTCAACATCTTTCTGGTGAGTTGATGTTGGTAGACGACCAGTTCAGCCAACTGCTCGATTTGTTCCTTGATAGACTTTATTTCTTGCTCAATCAGGAATTTTTTTTCAAAAGCCTCCCAACTTATTGGGCTGATGTTGTTGGATTGAGTTGATTCTTCAACATAGCGAAGGTATTTAGATCCTTCTCCACTTGAAGTGTTGATCATATTGACACTCTCCTCCTTGTGCTGTGGGAGAGGATTATCTTGGACATGCGGTTGATCGGGTTTTGTGACCATAATTTCTCCATTATCAATCAAATCTTAGATTTTGTGCTTGAGGGACCAACAATCTTGGGTGTCATGGCCCGGTGATCCGGAATGATAAGAACACTTCTTGCTAGGGTCGAAGTTCCTTGAATTAGTGTTAGTTGGCGAAAGGAGTTAGCTAATCTTTTTCTGAGCTGTCAGAAGTTTGAAGACGTTCTCGAGTGAATCCCCTAGTGGGGTGAAAGTCCTTCTGCGTCTGACCTCCATGTTTTTCTGGAATGAAGGATTTGAAGGCTGTGTTGTAGCTTGGAAAGGGGTATAGTTCCTCCTTTGAATGGGTCTATTATTTGAATTACCGCTTGAATTATGTCCTTGTAACACTAAGGAAACTTCTTCATCTTTCATTTTATGGACCCTCCGGGGATTACTCCCGTAATTTTCGGATTTGATATGCTCAGCAACAGCTTCGAGTGCCGTTAGGTCTTTTATTTTTTCGGACTTGAGTCCCATTTCGGCCATTTCGCCGTGTTTGATCATTTCAGAGAAAGGTTTTCCTATGCCTGCTAGGACCCTTTCATAATAAGGAGCTTCTTGAATATTGATGAAAGTCATGACTATTTCAGATTCAGTCATGGCTGGGGTGACTTGTGCTACGACCCGTCTCCATCGCTGGGCATATTCTCTGAATGATTTAGTATTATTCTTCTTGATTTTGGTAATTTGATACCGATCTGGAGCTAGCTGAGATTGGAAACTATACTGGCTGAGGAAGGTATGGGCCAATTCTTCCTAACTGTGGATTTTGGAGTTGTCCAGACGGGCATACCAGGCTCTGGCTTCTCCAGTTAAACTTTTCTGAAATAGTTGCATTCGAAGTTTCTCGTCCTCAGCATAGGATCCGAGTTCTCCAATGAAAACATTCAAGTGTGTATAAGGATCCCCTAATCCATCATATTTCTCGAAATCAGGGACTTAAAATTTTTTGGGATACCGAGTCCCGGGAAATATGCATAGATCTGAGTAGTTGACACTGCCAAATGCCCCAGTTCCTTTGATGGACCAGAGGGTTTCTTCCATTTGTTGCATTTTCTTTAGAATGTCACCAGCTTTCTGTTCTTCGCTTAGGATGGTGATTTCTGGAGTTTTATTGATTGTATTCTGGTTCTGGTGTCCAGGGATCTAAGTTTCGGCATTTTCTGTATCTTGACCGCCAGCCCCACTACCAGATGCTCCTGGTTCTGGATGAGTTTGAGATTGTTTCTCTTTGAAGGCCTTGCTTTGTTCTCGAAGGAAATCGGCTAGCTCGGCTATCTGATTTTTTAATCCTTCGAATTCTTCCCTAGATACAGGGGTGGATTCTGGTGGAGCACTTGAAGCCATGTCCGTAGATGGACTGGGTGCTTTTCTGGCCTTTGATCTAGTGATAGGACCAATTTTTCCCTACCTACACCAAAACGTAGGGGTGTCAGTTTCCTGTGGTAGGTAATGACTGGATTCATTTATGATGTGTCTTTTTTAAGTTTATCCTGCAAAACCGAGGTTAGTTGTTTTGATTGCAGGATGACAAGATATTTGACAGGAAAGTAAATCTTTCATTATTGTTATTTACATTGTACTCCTCAGTAATTGGAGACTTGACATGGAATTAAAAGAGGAAGGCATGAAGAAGCATCCCATCGGATTCGGTTGATCAGAAGCTGACCTATCCTAGGTTACTCTCGCGGCTTTTGTTTCAGCATGAAGGTTCCCAGATCATCGCAATCTACTAGAAGGGAAGTTAATTCGATCGTTCAACTGGAGCGAATCTGGGTGGTGCATTTTCAGGAGGTAGCCCCGGAGACTTAGTCGTTCCCAGAGTCCTTACTTATCAACGAATAGGTTAGCCTTCTGGTGGAGGGACGCACAGCATACATTCATATACATCGGCCTTATCGCTTATGCATGCAATGACAGTTCGTACGAAGCACTCATATGGGTGCGAAGCACTAAAGTATTCATTCGCATTCATTCAATGTAAAGGCATAGCATTCATACATTCAATGAAAGACGCATCATTCACTCATCCATTGACTGTGGAGACGTAGGATTTCATGCATTCAATAGTTTTGAAAGAGAAATGTTTAAAAAGATTGAAAGCGGCCTAAGCCCTCTACTCTCCCCAGCAGAGTCACCACCTGTCGACGTTGGAAAATTTTAAAAATATTGTGGGTAACCCGATTTTCCTCAAATCGATCTTCCTAAGTTATCTCTACCCTTATTCTTTTTATTGCAAAAAAGGTTTTTAAGGGTTTTTAAGAAAGAGGCCAACATATGTATATGTCGACGATTTTGATTTGATTTAAACAGAGTCGCCAGTTGGTAGTTTTGAAAATGGATGTACCAACTTAACCGAATTTGATTTGAAAAGAGGCCCAATTGCTGGACACTGTCGAAACTTGATCTTTGAAATCGGAGTTTTGACTTCGGGGGCTTGGTTAAGTGTGGGGAAGGTGTTAGGCACCCCACAACTCTCGTGTAAACACGGTACCGCAATCTTTTCAATATTTCCCTTAAAATTGGAATGCATGAGTGAATGCTGTTTGAAAATTGGGCATTTTGATTGATTGAAAGCTTTGACAGGCTTCGTAGAGCCTATATACAAAGGGTTTGATTTGATTTAAAAATCAATCTTTGATTTGATTTGCAAAAAGCATTATTTAATTTGATTTGCAAAATCTTTTGAATTGAATTGACAGTGATATTTTGAAAGCTGGTTTTATCAAACCCTTACGCTGACATAGGAATTGAAGCATATCGTTACTCTCAATTTTATCTTTATAGCCTTAAGGCTGCGTGCAACTGGTGATTTATCGGGCTGCGAAGCATCCTCGACCACAAAAATATAAAGTGTTGGTCTCCTCATGGGTATGAAAACCATCAGAGGGACGCTGACACTACAATCTATATTTTCACTATGTTGAGACCTTAAATACAGATAACCGTTTTAAGGTCTGTGCATGTACATTTTATAGAAAAAATTGGCAGGGTATATCTGTAAATCGGAGTTTGTCCATCGTCGGAATCAGATTCTGATCAGTTTGATCATGAATCCCACGATTCCTAGGCTCACATATGAGTTGCTAGAAAAACTTGCACAGTTCAAATTTGTATAGAAGCAGATAAATATCCCAAAATAGCCGGAACCAGGGATTCATTCAGTAAATCCCGATCCGCAAGGCCGAAGCGTCCCGTTCCCACTAGATAGCGATCTAAGGGACGCGAGGTTGCTTTTGAAGCTGAAATTATAAAAATAACTAGATTTAAAGAAATCTCAGCCATTATAGCTTCCAGGTTCTGTCGGGACCTGTTTGAACCGTTGAAAGCTAGAAGTGGCGAGATTTGGATAAATCTAGTTCGCCTGCAGAAATGTCAGTGCAAATTCATATACAAATGAATGTTAAATGCAACAGTTGAATAAATTGAACAAAGCAATATATATAGTTAAATATATATAAAAGCTGTAAAGGACGATGGGTTTTCACTCGCAAGCCCGGACTGAAATTGAAATATATATGTAGATATATAAATTGACAGAAACGTAGTCAATCAAGATAGGAAAGATGACCAATGATGACGAAAGCTGCTTATATATGCATAAATATATAAAAGCAGTAAGGGCGATGGGTTTTCACGCCTTTGCCCCGACTGAATTAAAATATATATATATATATATATATATATATATATATATATATATTGACAGAAATATAGTCAACCAATACTGGTACGAAGACCAATTATGGTGAAAGTCGCTTATATATGCGTAAATATATATCAAAGCGGTAAGCTACCTCGGATTTGACATTCGGGCTTGACAGAATTAAAATGTTAGTACATAAATAATTAAATATATTCAAAAAAAGGCCAAACCCGGACTGGGAAGATAGCCTAGTCCGGCGAAGTTGCCAAAACGGTGTGTGCTAGTGCATTGAAGCTACTAGAGCTGACGGATTGTCAATCCGAGTTGTAGAAATGTTGAAAACGGAGTTTATGTACAAAAATGTATAAAGTTTTGGCAAAAACGGCATCGGGACTAAGTTCCGGGCATATTTAAAAGATAAAACTTGATGTGCACGTGTACAAAGTGCAAAGTAGTAGTATTGACTTGCTGATCGTAAAAATACTTAAAATGGACTTCACTATGAGCTTTTTGCCAAATCGTAAGCGTTAAACGTCCAAATCTACCGGTGGTTTTTTGATATGTGGTAGTATATGGGTATATCTATGTGTTGGAGTGAAAATATTTGGGTTTTGAAGAGGTGTAAAAGTTAAAAAATCAGTCGGGCAGGGCTTCGCTGCGCTTCTTACTTATGCAAATGAGAGGGGGCTGCCCCTCTATTTATAGATGGGGAGCCGCACCTCTACATACGGCTGCTGCAGGTAGAGGTGCGGCCACTCGAGGTGGGTCCCACGTGCCCGGGTTGGTCGTCTCAAAGTACGTGTACTCCGAGCAATGCGATGTCCGGTTGGAAACTTTCTAAGTTTTGATCGGAACGTTCGTTTGAGGTGTACGATACCTTTCCGGAAAGCCCTCGCCGAGAGTGTTGGAATGACATAGGAAAAAATATTTTCTGGGTCCAAGAAGATGGGTTCATAACCAGGTGTTCGATTCCCCGTAGTCTATCCGTTGAACTGTCTTGCGTTGTTGCCACTCGGGATCGTCGTTAGGGTTCATTCTGACTTTGGCGGCATTGATTTGGCTTAAGTTTGACCAAGTCAATTGAAAAGTTGTAAAATGATCATTGTACCCCTCCCGAGGCTGCCTGTAGTGTCGGCATGGGCGATGGTTGCCTTCCGGGAGCTGATTCCAAGACTTGGATCCCAGTTGAGTCTTTTGACCTCAGGGTTGTCTTTGAGGCTGACGTGGTCATTCCAGGTTTTTCTATGGAGTTTTTGCAATGCTTTAGGCTAATGTCTGAAGTTGGCCTTACTTCCCGGGCTGAGACCAGGGATGACCTGCACTTCCCGGGTTGAGACCGGGGTTGATTTGTACCTCCCGGGTTGAGACTGGGGTTGAGCTTGATGATCCGATTAACTTTAGAAACTTGATTGATGGTCTGATTGACTGTCGGAACTTGATTAATGGTTCGATTGACTGTCGGAACTTGATTGATGGCCCGATTGACTGTCGAAACTTGACATTACTGATATTGGGAATCGGACTTGACTGGAGCACCGATATTGTGGATCAGATTTGGGTTGATTAACGGTTTTACCCTTCTACTGGATGAGTATTGGGGCAAGGAAAATCTCGAGTGTCTACAATGGTAATGAATTATATTAATAATATATAATGTGTAATTATAATTTGGAATAATTATAATTATAGTAAATGTTTAATTTAAATTACGATTTGTTAAATGAATATAGTTTGATTAATTTTAAATCAAATAAATGTTCAACTTGAATTATAATTTGTTTAAATTATAATTTAATTAATATGTAATTATAATTTGAATAATTATAATTATGGTAAATGTGTAATTTAAATTATAATTCATTTTAATTATAATTTAATGAGTGCATGGATTGAAATTGATTAATTGTAATCTAATTAATTGTTTAATTTCAATTATAATTGGTTTAATTATAATTTAATGCATGATGTAGTTTGATTAATTATAAATTTCTTTAATTATAATTTGATTAATTAGCGTAATGGTTTAAATTAAAGTATAAATTATGTAATTATAATTTGATTAACATAAGATGTAATTATAATTTGATTAATTATAATTAAAGTGGATGTTTAAATTATAATTTGTTTAATTATAATTTAGTATAAGTATGTAATATGATTATGTGATGTGATTAATTATGTGTAATTAACTATTAACTTAATAGTTAAAGAGGAATGAGTTAACCTAGATTGGTTAACTAACTATGAGGATTAGCTATGTGATAATTAACTTATATTGTTAATTATATATATAATTTGACAGTATGTCACATGAATGGGGGAGAATTAGGAAGTATAAAGTAGAATTTACTTAAACGTTTGCTAAGCGTTGCTAGGTGACTAATAATTGATGCGTATGATAATACGTTGTGTAGGATTCATGAAGTACAAATAATTAAGCTGCTTTTCGGTAATTGATAATCTACGAGCCAGGCAAGTCTTTCGGTTCCTATTTTCTATGTGAACTTGATGATGAACTATTTTAAATTGTATTGCAAAGAGCATGATATGTTATATATGTTGCAAGCATGAAATGTTAAAGTCAATTTATGACTACATTGATTGAATAAAGAATGTTGATTGAGTGAGGAACTCAATCTTTATAATTGTTATGTGAATTAAAGCATGTATGCCATGTTACTCTATTAATTATGAGATGTATGTTGAGCATGTTATTTATGTGCTACGTGTTGCATGAAAAGCTGTTAGATCTTGTTAAGCTGTCGAGCTCACTCTTGCAAATAACCACTTTTGCAGGTCAAGGATGCAAGGTAATGATACGTGCTAAATGAATTATAGAGATCAATGTTCAAGAATATTACTTATGTTAGATGAGAACTATATTTAATGTTTTGATTGTATCATCATAGTTAAGTTGTAAGTTGAGTTATCCGATGTATATGGATAATAATTGTAATGTAAGACTTTGTATAGTAATTTCGATGAAGCGATTCATGTAATAGAATTTGAACCAAAGATTTGTAATGATAAAGGTTGCGATTCAGGGCAATAAAGAAAGAATTTATAAAAGTTTTAAATATTCCACATTTTTAGTGATTTTAATATCGAATAATGATGTAAAATTAGATTAAAGTTGTATTGTTAACGATCGGGAATGAGAATTACATTGTATGAATTTTGGGGTCGTTACATATCTTATCTTTCAGTTACTTTAAGTTTAGTTCTAAAACATAAGTTATTTCGTAATCCTTTATTGTTGAATTATTATTGCAAGTCGATTCAACTACTCCTTAGTTGATGATAGTTGAACTCTAAATTTCCCTTGAAGCTTATCCAACCCAAACTTTCTTTGGTGCGGACTTGTTATTAAATACTGAGATGAACAACCCTATTTAATAAGGGATTACTATGACGCCCCCAAATTCGGACAACTCGCGTCTCGAATTCGGTTCGTCACGTTTTATAATTTAATAACACAATAACATCTCACACAACGGAATGATAGAATAAATTACATTTATTTAATATAATTATTCACGTCCCAAGGTCTCGTAACTTAAACATAGCTATTACATAAATACGAATTAAGGTTTTATTACATCATCATAATATTTCTAATTAAGTACAAAGCTACTCCGTAGCCTTGCCCTTGCCCTTATCAGTGCCCGAGGGTCCGCCTTGCTCTGCCTTAACTGAAATATTTTTAGGGAAAGCAAGAATGAGCAACAAGTTTGCTCAGCAAGTAATATAACAATCAGGGTGAATAATATAGTTTTCGAATCCCAATGGTACAACAGTGAATGATAGTTCAAGAATAGCAAGAAGTATCAATAGTTCTCAATAACAGTCACTAAGGACATAAAGATATCAATAAGATTCAAGGTTTAACCTTTTCAAAGTTCAAGAATATTAAATACTGAGCAGTCACCAAAGACTATGCACTCTTACTAGAATTAACAGTAATATGTTGATAATCCAACAAAACAAGTACAACAGGTGATCAGCCTAAAGTATCCTGCGTCATGCATAGTATTTAATCGTACTTGGGTGCGCACGTCGGTTTCCCGACAGTTATATATAATTTTGCCTTCCATGAGGGTTGTTCATCTCAGTAGATTTATAAGAGTTCGCACCAAGTCAATTGGTTTGGATAGCTTTCAAATTTATGATATAGGTCTAGCCAAATCAAGTGGCATAGACCGCTCTTTCAATGTATATACGAACAATTTATACATCCATATATATATATACCTATACATATATGTATACATGTATCCATCAACCTATATTACACATTGGGCCATATCAAATTAAATCAATTGGGATAGGCATACACTAAAGAATATGGACTCTATAATTTAATCTAACACATAAATTGATTGGGCCACATCTCCTAACTCTTATAATATATCATATTAATATTGTTGGGCTTGGATATAACCTAAGTCTAAAACATTATTAAATCGTGACCCAACTAATCCAATTAGGAAATTAATTATGCAACACAAGGCTTAACACTTGAGCTTAATTAAGCCTATCATTATCATCATCATACTTCTTCATCATTTCATACTTGATTTAATTACTAATCATAACACACACACACACACACACACACACACACACACACACACACACACATATATATATATATATATACATATATTCATATACACATAATTAATTGCAATAACCTTTATTTTAAATTCTAATATTATTATAAAATTCTCGGGTATTACATTCTCCCCCCTTATAAAACTTTCGTCCTCGGAATTGATACAAGGTTACACAAATAGATGAGGATAGTCCCTCCGCATCTTATTCTCTAATTCCCACGTAACCTCCTTGGTGTTGTGGTTTCGCCAAACTACTTTTATGGAAGATATAACTTTATTCCTCAAAGTCTGTTCTTTCCTATCTATTATTTAGACAGGAATCTCTTCGTCAGTCATATTCTTCTCTACTTGAATCGGTTCGTAGGAAATCATGTGCTTGTAGTCGGACTTGTACGGACGCAACATGGAAATGTGAAACACGTTTGTGGATGTGTTCCAATTCGGGTGGTAATGCTACTTTGTATGCCACTTCGCCCACTCGCATCAATATCTCGAATGGTCCTTTGAACCTCGGGCTCAATTTTCCTTTCTTTCCGAATCATATATTTCCTTTCCAGGGAGATACTTTTAAAAATACGAAACTGCCGACTTCAAATTCTTGGTTCTGATGATGCAAATCCGTGTACTTCTTCTAACAATCTTGAGCTGCTACCAATCTGGCTCTTATTACTGTCACGACGTCGACTGTTTTTTGAACTAATTCTAGTCCCAAAATTCGTCGTTCTCCGACTTCGTCCCAATATAATGGCGTTCTACATTTTCTCCCGTAAAGAGCTTCGTACGGTGGCATGCCGATTGTAACGACCATGAATTTTAAACTCTTTATTAATTAAATATGTGATTTAATTTTAACGAGTTAGTTTTGTGAGTTTATCTAAACCTTATGTGGTTATGTGAATTTCTGAAATGATTAAAGGAAGTCACTAATGAGAAAATTAAATTGGTGGACTAACCTTAAGGCTTTAATATCAGATAATTGATAAGATTATTAATAATTAAATATTCCACTTATTTGAATATAGTGACATGAATTGAACATAGTGATTAATTTCAATATTGAGTAATTAATCGATAATGTGTTGTTTAATTATTATTATGAATAAATAATAATTAATGAGTAAGAAGTAATGAATATAATATGTAATTATGTTTACTTCATACAAGCATGCGATACTATACCTTTAAATATATAGTAGCTATCTATATTATATATAATGTAATGTGACATATTAATGTGGTGTATATTTCATATATGGACTATATAGTAAGATGGGGAAAATTGAAGGTATGTGACACTATGTGGACATTCATGTATACCCTATTGTCATATAATAAGATCAATTATTAACTAATAATGATTGTATTAAGTTGTTATAATTATATTATTATGATTATGATAATAAGTAATGATAATACCCAATTACTTTATAATTGGTAATAAGAAAAATGTGCATGGATTATATCATTGGTATATATATACCTACTTGATACATTATTTTAATTGAGATAGCAGTGTAACACCTATTTAAATGTATATGGAATAATTACATATAACCTATGTATATACTATATATATATATATATATATATATATATATATATATATATACTATTATATTATCTAAGTGTAGTTAATATAAACCTAAGTGTGGGCATATATTATACACACCTTGGAATTGCTGAGTTTGGCTTATTCCATAATATGAGCTCATTCTTCTCCTTCACGTGAACAAATAATAAGCTAGCCTACTCCTACACTCTCAAACTCAGCAACATAGATGGGATCATTGCAAGGGGAGTGGGCATAATAGTGTAATTCAACTACTCCTCACCAACTTCTTATTACCCATTGTGCAATCTTGTTCTCTAATGGGTTGGATTTATAAGCAATAGCATGAACCGGGTAAGAAATTGTCTATATAATGAACTCATCTTCTTCTCATTTCAATTGTTGGGAGATTCAATTAAGTTAGGAGGGAGTATTATAGTAGCATAGTAAGAATCATTGTATCAAGTAAACTCAGTTTCCATTAACAGAGGTATAATCTCTATTTCCCATTTCATGTTCTTTCATTCTCTGTAATATTTCTAAATTCTTGATTTTGAATTGAGCATGGTTTAATTGATTAGAGTATGCTTATTAGATGCTATGCTAGTTTACTACCATATTAGAAATGTATTGCATGATGGCTGGAACGAATTTGGTGTGAAATTTTGTGAGTTGGGCTAGAAACTGCCGAAGCAGCCTGCGTCTGCGTCTGGACTGCTACTGGCGCAGCTGCGCCAATTTTGAACTGGCCAGCTGCGCAGGGCCTGCTGCAGAATTTTTGGTTTCTTTTTTATTTCTGTTCAGACATCATGTAATGTTTTGTTGGAGCAAGTATGTGAACTGAATTCATGTGCATATATGAGTAGTTTGGTGTAGCATGAGGCAGTGACCATGTTAGCACATATATTGGGGAAGGAAAGCATATGATTTAAAAGAAAACTTACAATTTCGAATATGAACTTAGAAATTTCTAAAGTGAACTTGTTATGAACATATCGAGTATGTGTATTCTGATATTATGAGCATGATAGTAAGGTTATATTAACTTGAAATGCATGTTTAAAATATTAAACACGTTAGCATACGAGATTGATGGAATTAAATGTTTTCAAAGGAGAAACTTAAGGACTTTGAAAAAAAATGAACTTGACCGAGACTAGTAGCTTTTAAATTCTGACCATATGAGGACGTTTAGGTGGTTTAAATATGTGTTTCTAATGTATATGAAATGTATATCAAGATGCCTTGTTCGTACTAAATGACCTTTAAGGACTTAGTAAAATTTTTGAAAGAGGACTTAAGCTTTGAAAGATAGACAACATCAAATACCACGTGAGTCATATTGTGAGCATATAAGCATAAGTACTAAGATTTCATTATGCCTATAAATGTATTGACATGAACCTCATTTGTTTATATATAAATTTCACATGTGCATTCTAAATCATAGAAAATGAATTTCAAGTACGAACTACGTAATTAAAGTATAGGTGTAATATACTCGAGCATACATATTAATTATTGTTCAGCCTTGTTATGTGATAACATGACCTTAGTAACCGATCTTGAAGCATGAACATGTATTAGTTAAAGTATGTGAATTACCGGCATGAAAACATGACTTCGAATTGAATATAGAAAGAGCATGCTAGTTTTGAATGAGAAATTATAACTTGATAAGCATGTGTATTGGTTTAATGTCAGTAGTTGCATGCTAGAGTTACGTCGGGACACTTTTAGGCCCGAACAATTTGCTTAAGTCTGATTTTAACAGTTAGTATATTATGATGCTATAAATGGTATGTTTGATATTGAACGTGATCTTATGTGATAAACTTATACGATAAGTGAATTATTATAAGTATAGACTTATATTAGTTTATAAATGCTAATTGAAAGGCCGACTTATTAATGTTAGGTCGTTCAACGCAAGTTAATTAAAGCTAGAACTTATTCGTAGCTGAACAAACAGGCAAGTATCCTAAATTCTTCCACTACTTTATTCAATGAATCGTGTAAGCGAGTTTCTTAACTTCACTTAATTTGAATACAAGTTCCCTTACACTCTTTATTATGCAAGTTGTAACAGATGAGAATTTTAATTTTTATGAGGTGAGAATTTTTATGAGATTTTTTTTTATGTTGTGATTCTGGGGACAGAATCCTTTTAAGGAGGGAAGACTGTAACGATTGAGAATTTTATATGTTAATTGTAAATATTTATTAAAGTCCGCCCCAGCGGGTGGGGCTGTTGCCAAGAAAATCTGGAATTTTGTTTTTGAGTTTTTATGCCCCGTTTGTTAAGCTAACTTATTTCTAAGACTTGGAAAGTGAAATGTGTAATAAGATAACATATTTTTGATGTGTTTAAGTTAGATTGAAGTATATTATGAATATGTTACATGTGCGTGTTTGTGTGTTGCTTTCATGAGGCACACAACACGATTTATTGAAGTATAGGCTTATTAATGCATGCCGTGAGTATAGACTCACGTACTTGACTAATTAGTAACCAATGTGGTAAATTATACTATGAGTTGGACTTGGATATGAAGTTCAATGGTTTAAATGTTGTAATTGGATACTAATAGATGGTTTGAATGTAATATAAATGTGTAGAGTGTTTGTGAAGTGCGTATAGTTGTTAAAGTGTAGCTTGCGCTTAAGGCAAGTTCTCTTACCCTTATTCTCTTATGTTAAACAAGTTTCTAAATTTGTTATTTATATTGTGCAAGTTCTTTAAGCTACTCTCGAATGCTATACAAGACTATTCATTGTATCTTTTCACTAGGCAAGTTTCTTAACCCTTGCTCAAGAAATCACGAAAGTTCATTTACGTTCTTTAAATTGTTATGTGTGGTACAAGTTATACCATACTCATAAAGCGTAAGTATTAAAGCGTTATTTTAGTAATATGATCTTGACTTAGTTGTTCAAGCAAGATCTACTTAGTCTATCGAATGCTTTAAGTTGTTTCTAAAAGCATGCATATCTATTATGAGTTTATTGTTATATTTTGAAATTGGTTCATGATTCTTATATTATTGAACTGTAAAGGACTGTAAGTCGATTCAACTACTCCTAGTTGATGACAGTTGAACTCTAAAGTTCCCTTATCTATCCAAACCAAACTTTCTTTGGTGCGGACTTGTATTCAATTTCTGAGAAGGAACAACTCTATTAATTAGGGGAAAATTTATGCGAAAGCATTAAATGGTTGTGCACAATTCATGGTACAAAGGGTTGATCCCCCTGAGTACGAGTTAAGGGTCCATAGTCTTATTAACTGTTAAAGGTTTAAATAGAAATATTTATAACCTAGAACAATAGTTCAAGGTCTTATGACCCTCAGATGATTTCACATTCGAATCCTATATATTGATGAAAGAATTATATTTCAATTCTTTATATTGATGAAAGTAAAGTTATTCAAACTCTTTTGAAACGATTCACTTATGTCATATCACTGTTGTATATCCAAGTGAGCTTTTGTTTGCTCACTCTTGCCTGCTTTACCACCATTTGCAGTTGAGACCAAGAATGTTGACATACCATCAACAAGTAAAGGAAAAGGAAAGATGAATAAGTGAAGGCTTGTGACGTCAAGTTGCTTTTGTAATAAGACTTAGTTGGTTATGTTTATATTTTCGCATTTACGTTATTTGAATGATGTTAAGGTTTAGATAACCCTGGGATTTTTGTTGAACAAGTTGCCATTCTTTCTAGAGGAAGATTTTATTAAGGTTTTTATTAGTTTGAAATTTTATTTGGGTAGATGTATGTTTTAATTAGAAAGTGAACACCAAATCATGTGGAAACGAAGTACCCGGATTTGGGGGTGTCACAGGTTGGTATCAAAGCTGTAGGTTATGAAACCTTAGGTGAGGGAAAACCTTAGGTAGTAGCCTTATGGTAAGATCAAAAAGATAGATGTGATAGGTAAAGATAATAAACTACCTTATGTGTTATGTGTTACGTTTAGGTATTCGAAGAGTGATGACTCGATATCACGTAATAACAAACTTTAAAATTCTTTTGTCAGGATGACGAACATTGGAGAGTCTAGTCAGGCTAGAGAGGTTGTATCTCAGGTGCCTGGAGGGGAGGAACCCCGTGACATACATGTTGTCTGGGAGCAGCTGGTTAGGAGAGAGCCATCTCCAGTGATCACCATAGCTGGTCGGGAGCGTGAGCTGAAATCTATTCCATAGGACGAGGACGAGGACGAGTCTGAAGAGGAGGAAGAGGAGGAATAGGATCCCGAAGAGGAATTCCCACCTCACTCTACTAGTGTCGAGATGTACGAGGCAGTCTACGATAGCAACGTGGAGCTTCATGGACGAGTAGGAGATCTCGAGGAAACTATCCAGCAACGAGACAATACGATCGAGGAAATTGCAAATGACCTGGGAGATGCACAATGGAACTTGATACATATGGAAGTTGAGAGAGATACTGCTCGATTTGAACTGGCAAAGCTAAAGCAAGACATCCAGAAGGAGTCGAGGAAGCGTGCCAGGGCTGAAGAGTCAAGCTTGAGGGCTAATCAACGAGCTGATCGAGCTGAAGATGAAGCTGAAGCCAAGAGGGCCAAGCTGAGGGAAATGGAATATGCTTTTCATACAGCGATAGAAAGAGCTCAGGACCGTATTTTCTACTACCCAGCTCAGTTCCAAGGTTTACCGTGGTATGTGGTGGACCGAAGAACGGCATTACGGGTAATGGAAGAGGAACGCAGAGAGGCTGTGCGACGTATTAATATGCCTAGGCAGTAACAGCAATAGCAGTAATAGTAGTACTAGCAGTAGTAGTAGAGCTTTTGTTTATGTGTTGCTTTTGAAATAGATCAACTAAATCCCATAATTGAGATAAGAATGGGATAAGTTAATAATGTAATCCTGCAACTTTTTCAGTTCAGGAAGGATGATGTAAATGGCAGAAATGCTATCTGGTTGATGTTTTTTTTTACTACGACTAATGAATAAAAGAAGTTTATTGACGTGCTTCGTGTTCTATGTGAACTGAGATATTCAAACCTTTAAGTGTGAACTTGAATACTTAAGATTTGAATAAAGGATCTAATAATAATATTTTCTTATCAGAAAATGCCTCCTAGAAGAAGAGTAACAAGTCAAAACCCCGAGGGTTCAACAAACAACAACAATAACGATGCAACAAACCCTAATGCAGTTCAGCAATTAGTAAACCTGCTGGCAGGAGCAATGGCAAATCAGCAGCAAGTGCAAGCCACGGCGTTTAAAGAGTTTAAGGCAGTAGGACCGCCGAAATTTAAGGGATCGACAAACCCTATAGATGCTCAGACGTGGATTATGGAAATAGAAAAGATATTTGACGTGGCTAGGGTCAGTGAAGACCAGAAAACGGCATTTGTGACTTTTATGTTGAAGGCAGATGCTAGCTTCTGGTGGCAGGCGAATAAGACTAGAGAGGGAGAAGGAGTCATAACGTGGGAACGTTTCAAAGAGATGTTCTACGAGATGTACTTCCCAGTGAGTTCGCAAGATCAGATGGAGGTCCAATTCTTAGAGCTGAAGCAGGGAACGATGTCAGTATCGGAATACGCGGCAAAGTTTAATGAACTGGCCAGGTTCGCTACTTACCAGGTCAGCACAGATGCTAGGAAGGTGAAGAAGTTTGAGCGGGGACTGAAACCCTGGCTCTACAGGCAAGGTCTCTATGTTCCAGCTAAACACATTTGCAGCCGTGCTGGAAAAGGCTATTCTAGCTGAAGGGGGAAGCGAAGCGGTGAATAAATTCAACCAAGATAAGAAGAAGAAGAATGAAACGGAAACTAAGGCTAGTGGTAGCGGGGCTATTCATCAGAAAAGGAAGTGGAATGACAATAGCTCTGCTGGGAGTCATCAGGGAGGCAATCAGAAGAGGAAGCTTGAAGAGTGTGCTACATGCGAAAAGATTCACACTGGAGTGTGCATGAAAGGGAAACGCGTATGCTACAAATGTGGTCAGGAAGGCCACATCGCGCCATATTGCCCAAACCTCAAGAAAGGAGCTTGTTATACATGTGGATCCAAGGATCACATGGCTAGTAATTGCCCTAAGAAGCCAGCGGCAGGGTCAATAGGGAATGGAGGAAAGGACAACTGCAGAACTATGACTCTTGCCGGACCTTCGCCACTACATGCCGCTCGACCCACTGCCCACACATTCAACATGACGGTACAAGACGCGGTGCAATCAAAAGACGTGGTGGCAGGTATTATTCCGATCAATAGTATAATGCATATGTATTATTTGATTCGGGTGCTACTTGTTCATTCATATCTGATGATTTTGCTAAAACCCTAGACTTACCTGTAGAGGAGTTAGTTTACCCTTTGAACATAGAAATTGCGAATAGGGAGGTTATTCCTATTAGGAGCGTTTATAGGAATTACAGATTGGACATTAAAGGTCAGGAGCTTAGAGTAGATTTAATTCCGATTAAACTTGGGGAATTCGATGTCATATTCGGTATGGACTGGTTGTTCAACCATGGGGCGGTAATCGACTGTCAAAAAAAATCGGTAAACCTTACGACTCCGTCGAAAGTTGGTGTTCTATGGTAGTAAATCGCCTAGATAAGCGAATTGTCTGACGGTGATGCAAGCCAAGAAACTTTTGATGCAAGGCTGTGTAGGATATTTAGCCTACATAGTAGATATGCGTAAGGAGAGCCCTAAGGTAGAGGAGATATCGGTAGTTAAGGAGTTTGTGGACGTTTTTCCGAGCGATTTGCCAGGACTTCAGCCAGATAGGGAGACAGAGTTCGTGATTGATTTAGCGCCGGGAACTGCTCCAATTTCAAAGGCTCCATATCGAATGGCTCCAGTCGAAATGAAGGAATTGATGGTTCAACTGCAGGAACTGTTAGACAAGAAGTATATCCAACCGAGCATTTCGCCGTGGGGAGCGCCTGTTTTATTCATGAAGAAAAAGGACGGATCGATGCGTCTCTGCATTGATTATAGGGAGTTGAATAAAGTTACGATCAAGAATAGGTATCCTTTACCTAGGATCGATGACTTATTTGATCAACTGAAGGGTGCGAGGTATTTCTCAAAAATTAATTTGAGAAGCGGGTATCATCAGTTGAAGGTGAGGAAGGAAGATATACCGAAAACTGATTTTAGGACTCGGTATAGTCATTACGAGTTTTTGGTGATGTCATTTGGTCTCACGAATGCCCCAGCTGCATTTATGGAACTAATGAAATGGGTGTTCAAACCATTTATGGATATTCGTGGTAGTATTTATAGATGACATCCTGGTTTGTTCCAAGACCGAGGAGGAGCATGCTGAACACTTAAGACTAACCTTAGAAGCATTGAGACGAGAAAAGCTTTACGCTAAATTCTCAAAATGCGAATTTTGGTTGGAACGTATGCAATTTCTTGGCCACGTGATCGACAAGGAGGGTATTTTAGAAGATCCGTAGAAGGTTGAAGCGGTAATGAATTGGGATCAGCCGAAGACGCCGTCTGAAGTGAGGAGTTTCTTGGGATTGGCTGGTTATTACCGAAGATTTATACAAGACTTTTCTAAAATCGCAACTCCGTTGATGAATTTGACTCGTAAAACAGTTAAGTTTGTTTGGACGGAGAAGTGTGAGGAGAGTTTTCAAGAGTTGAAGAAAAGGTTGAGTACTGCACCTGTATTATCTTTGCCGGATAGTTCGGGGAATTTCGTGGTATATAGTGATGCCTCACATAAAGGATTAGGCTGTGTGTTGATGCAGAGCGGCAAAGTCATTGCCTATGCGTCACGTCAGCTGAAGGACTACGAGAAGGGGTATCCGACCCATGACTTGGAGTTGGCAGCAGTAGTGTTTGCTCTAAAGATTTGGAGACACTACTTATATGGAGAGAAGTGTGAAATATACACAGATCACAAGAGTCTGAAGTATATCTTTACCCAGAAGGATTTGAACATGCGCCAAAGGAGATGGTTGGAACTGATCAAGGACTACGACTGTGAAATACTTTACCATCCGGGTAAAGCTAATGTTGTCGCCGACGCTTTGAGCAGGAAAGGTGGGGAGAAGCTGAATATGTTAACTGATCAGGATCGGTTAATAGAGCAGATGGCTAGATTAGAGCTGGAAGTAAAGTTTCCAAAGGAATTGGATGAGAAGTTATTTCAAGTAACCACTGGTTCTACTATTGTGGACAAGGTAAAAGAAGCTCAACTTCACGATGAAGAATGCGAGAAGATTCGGAAGAGAATAGCTGATGGCAAAGAGTTTAAATTCAAGATCGACAGTGAGAAACTGCTACGATTTGAAGGTAGAATCTGGGTACCGCCAGTACCGGAAGTTAAGGAGGACATCTTGAGCGAAGCTCACAGCTCGAAATATTCAATTCACCCTGGGAGTACGAAGATGTACCAGGATCTCAGGCATCATTTCTGGTGGCCGAACATGAAGAGGGACGTTGCTGAATGCGTTGCAAAATGCTTAACGTGCCAGAAAGTCAAGGCAGAACACCAGAGACCTAGCGGATTGCTGCAACCATTAGAAATTCCAGAGTGGAAATGGGAGCATATCACGATGGATGTCGTGGTGGGTCTTCCAGCGACTCGGAAAGGTTTCGATGCGATATGGGTTATTGTGGATCGACTGACGAAGTTAGCCCACTTTTTACCAATCAGGATTAAATATAACTTGGAACAATTAGCTAAATTATACGTTAAGGAGATAATTTCTCGACATGGTGTCCCAGTGTCGATTGTGTCAGACAGAGATCCGCGTTTTACGTCAAATTTCTGGAAGCATTTACAAGAATGTTTGGGAACGCAGTTGCGAATGAGTACAGCGTACCATCCTCAAACCGATGGTCAGAGCGAGAGAACAATTCAAACGCTTGAGGATATGCTGAGAGCATGTGTGATGGACTTCAAAGGGAGCTGGGATGATCATCTACCGTTGGTAGAGTTCGCCTACAATAATAGTCATCATGCGAGTATTGGCATGCCGCCTTACGAAGCGTTATACGGCAGAAAGTGCAGGACTCCTCTATACTGGGATGAAGTTGGTGAACGTCAGCTGTTGGGACCAGAATTGGTACAACAAACTGCAGAAATTGTGAAGCTGATCAGAACAAGATTGGTTGCTGCTCAGGACAGACAGAAGAAATATGCCGATCAACATCGACAGAACCGAGAATTCTTACCAGGAAGCTTCGTTTTCCTGAAGGTATCTCCCTGGAAGGGGAAGATTAGATTTGGCAAGAAGGGGAAGCTGAGTCCCCGATTTATTGGACCTTTTGAGGTATTATGAAAAGTTGGCGAGGTAGCTTACGAAGTGGCATTACCTCGGAACTCGAGAATATACATAACGTATTTCATATTTCCGTGTTACGGCCTTACAAACACGACTATAAACATGTAATAGAATACAAGCCTTTACAATTTGATAAAGACTTAACGTATGAAGAAGTGTAACGATTGAGATTTTATAATTAATTTTAATATTTATTGAGATAAATAAATATTTTATGTGATTTATTTATTGAGTTAAATAAATAAATTATGTGATTTATGGAGTGATTTAATTAAGTGTATATATTAATTAATTGAATGTGTAATATTTATTTAATTAATATTAATGTTATACTATAGTTCTAATTTAATTGAGATAATTGAATTAGATGAATTATGTGATGAAGTGTTACATGGATTATAATTAGCGAGTAATTATAATTATGTGGCAATTTTATGTGATTAATTGATGTTAGATTTTAATTGATTAAATTAGATGATTAATATTTAATTAATTAAAATGTGACATTAAAGTATGTATTAAATAATTTGTTAAAATAAAAGAAAAGGATTTTTACCAAACAAGGCCCTTGCTTTTGTTTTAAAAGATTGTTGCCAAACAGGGCCCTTACACTAGCTTAAACCTAATTTACCTAAACCATGCCTAAGTTAGTAAAGCTAGTTTCTAATTTTCTTGTAGCCAAACAAGCCAAATTGGCTTTTGAATTTTGTAACTTACGTAATTAGTAGTAGTTAGTGTATAATTATGATATGGGAGTTACCTATTCTATTATATGTATATTGTATATACGTTAGTGTTATAATCCTAAGTCTAAACAAAGAAAAGAGAAGGAGAGAAAGAGTAGAGAATATCAGAGAAGAAAAGAAGGAGAAAGAATTGGTAGAACGCAAGCTCATAATAATCTTTTCTTTACACTCATAGCTAGAAAGGTTAGAATTCCATATTCTTTATATTTTATTCTCTGTCAAAAATTTAGTTTTCATGAAAGTTGTAGTTATGAATTTTATATATATGATTGTGTTCATGTGTTATTGGTAGTAATTGTATGAAAGGATTTTCAGAAATCAAATTACTGTAGAAATATATTTTAACAAAGAATTTATATTTATATGAGTTCATATGGAATTTCATGAGTTTGGTTAAATTTAGTTGAGAAATTCATGCAATTGGTATGTGTTAATATGCTTATTAAGTAATTACTTAATGCTATCTTCAACTTAGTATGTAATGCATGTATATAAGTTCGAATTGATGGAGAAAAATAGTTACAGTAGATTATTTTTGAGAAAATATGAGTTTTCATGAAAATGGCCAAAATTGATTTTCAAAACTTGTGATTATCATTGTTTAAATGATTTTGTGTTTGGAAGCATGCTTTATATATGTGTAATAGCGTATATATGTTTTACAGAGTCTATAGTACTGTATTTTTGTCGTTGTTGGCTTGTATGGGTTAATCGGTGAAGCAGAGTAACGTGGCTGTCTGCGTCTGGCCGAGTTGCTGCGCAGCTGCGCCGGCAGCAAGGCCAGGAGCAGCGCAGCTGCGCCGCTTGTCTTTTCCAGATTCTCACCCTGCGCAGCTGCGCCGGTTTCAAGGCAGCTGGCTGCGCAGCTGTGCCAGGCTCTGTTCAGAGGCAGTGAATGCTAGTCATTTGTGCAGTGTTGTTTCTAACCTAGTTTAATTATGCTATGATAGTGAGCATGTATCTAGTTGCTACAATATGTTGTTAACATAAAATTGACAAATTTATATTTAAAAAAGAAAAGAGGTTTGAAAACCTTAAAGTCTGATTTGAATTATTATTTAAATGTGATATATGATTTAAATAATTATAATCAAAAGTAAATATTTATTTTAAATTATAATTTTGTTAAATTAAAATGAATAGAGGTTGATTTATTAAATGTTAATTAAAATTATAATTTATGTAATTATAATTTAATAAATGCATGTTTAATTGTGGATTAAATTGATAATTACATGATTAATTATAAATTGTGTAATTATAATGCATGTTATAGTTTAATTAATTATTGATTATAATTGATAAATACATGATTAATTATAAATTGTGTAATTATAAATGCATGAATGTGGTTTAATTGATTTTAAATTATAAATTGTTTATAATTTAAAAGGTAATGATAATTTAAGTAATTATAATTTGATTAAGTGTTTGAATTATAATTGTTTAATTATAATTGAGTTAAATACATAATTAATTTAATTATGTGAATATGTAGGTGATGTAATTAACTATGTGATGGTTGATTATTATTACTATTTAATCAGAATGTGAGTTAACCATAAGGGTTAACCACTTATGTGAATTAGTTACGTGTTAACTAATTTAGGTTATTGTGATTGAATATATATGTGTAGGAAGTATTAAAGTACGTGAATTGTGTTAAGTAGCTTGCGCTTGAGGCAATTTCTTCTAAACCCTAAACTCGTTAATTTTACGCAAGTTTTCTAAACCCTAATCTTGTATTGATTTTATATGATCTCTTGAATTCATATATTCATAGTTGAGAATGTCCTTTCCATTTCAGTATTGGACAATTGTTTATTTAATTGAAATGGTCTTAACTTATTGTTCACGTAAGATCCAATTATTATTTTAAATGCTTTAGGTTTACTTCTAAAGAATATGTTAATTCATAATTCTTTTATTTTGAATTATTGGAAGTCGATTCAACTAATCCTTAGTTGATGAACGTGAATTCTAAATTACCCTTGTAAGCTTATCCAAACCAAACTTTCTTTGGTGCGGACTTGAATTCAAATTACTGAGTTGAACAACCCTATTTACTAGGGGAGGTTACTACGCATAGCGTTAAGATGGTTGTGCACAATACATGGTACGAAGGGCTGATCCCCCTAAGTACGAGTTAAGGTCTATAGTCGTATTGACTGTTAAAGGTTTAAATTGAAATATTTATAACCTAGGACAAGAGTTCAAAGGTCTTATGACCCTCAGATAAATTCTATATCCAAATTTTAATATTGATAGAGAATTATTATTCAATTCTTTATTATTGAAGCAAGCTAAGTTGTTCAGATTTTCTTAAAGATATTCTTTCATGTCTATGTTATTGTTAAACTCCAGTGAGCTGTGGTTTGCTCACTCTTGCATTAAATAACAATTTCAGTTAAGGTTGATAACGCTGATGCTCCGTCTACAAGTAAGGGCAAGGGAAAGCAAAGCAAGTGAAGACTTGGTTTTTTTTATATTGAGAATGATTGTAATAATTGAATGTTATGTTTTATTTCCGCACTTTATTATATTCATGTCAAGGTTAGAGTAACCCTGGGATTGATTTTGAGAAGGTTGTAACCCTTATTTTAAGGAAGATTTAGTTATTTTAATTTAAGTTGTAGTTTATTTTGCATTATTCATTGGGTAGATATATGTTATATTAGAAAGTGAACACCAAATCATGTGGAAACGAAGTACCCGGATTTGGGGGTGTCACAAGAAGTGCCTGTTCAAATTATTGATAGAAAAGAACAAGTACTTAGGAATAAAGTGATACCTTCTGTTAAGGTAATTTGGAGGAACCACAGTGCTGAAGAAGCTACGTGGGAACTCGAAGATGTTATGATGAAGTCTTATCCTCAATTATTTGCTTAATTGAAGTGTGTAACCCCTTAGATATCGATTCTGGGGACAGAATCCTTTTAAGGGGGGAAGAATGTAACAGATGAGAATTTTAATTTTTATGAGTTTTTTTTTATGTTGTGATTCTGGGGGACAGAATCCTTTTAAGGAGGGAAGACTGTAACGATTGAGAATTTTATATGTTAATTGTAAATATTTATTGAATTAAATAAATATTTTATGGAATTTAATTGTGAAGATAAATAGATAAAGTGTGCGAGTGTTGTGGACAATTTAATTAAGTGCTATATGATTAATTAAATTGATATGTTAGCAATGGTGTAGCATCATTTTAATTTAATTGGGAATAATTTAATTAGGATTAATGTTATGTGCTAAGTGATAATAATTTGTTAGACGAATTATGTTTAATAAAGGAAATTCAATTGTGTGACAATTTGGTATTATGTGAATGTTAGTTTATTTAATTGAATTAGAGTGTTGTAATTTAATTAAATAAGTGTAATATTTAATCTATGGATTTAAAGAGTTATTAAAAGACTAGAAAAGGATTTTAAAGTGTTTTGCCAAACAAGGCCCTTGTACTTGTTTAATCTTATTTTACCCAAACAAGGCCTTAGCACTAACAACCTATTTTTCTAAGAGGTTGCCAAACGTGGCCTTACTCTTTTCAAATTATATAACCTATGTAATTAATAATACTTATTATGGTTATAAATATTATACTTATTATTTATAAGTTACATATATGTATATGATTATATGTATAATATTATATATGTTAAGTTAAAAGTTACGTTAATTTTACAAAACAAAGAAAGAAAAGAAGAAGAAGGTTAGAGAGAATTCTCAGAGAAGAAGAAGAAGAAGAAGAAGAAGGCAAAGCAAGCCCAAGTTCATCTCTCTCTTAACCTAAAACTAGTAAGGTATAATCTTAACCCTAGAACTAAGTCTTATGTGTTGTGTTTTCTTCTTTGCCAAATTAGGTCTTTACAATCATGAAATTATATGTGTTATATGATGTTATATGTTTTCATATGAAATTGTATGCCATGAAAGGGTTTTCAAAATACAATTGTTGTAAAACAAGTTTTCAAAGCATATTCTTTTATGTTTTCATGGTTTTAGAACTCTATGTGAAAGTCTCTTTGTGAAAGCTATTTATTTTGATATGTGAATGGGATATGTATATATATATATATATATATATATATGTTTACAAGAGAGTTTCATAGTTGTTTAAGAATTTCAATTCACAAGTATATGATGAACACTATGAATTCATGTTCATAGTGTTAGATTATGAAGTTATGTTGAAAATTTTCTTAAATCCTTGACGTGAGCATGAATTATGTGTAATATGTGATATAACATGATTATATATGAGTTATATGATGATTCTAGCAATTCAATCCATGAATTTTTGATAAACAATAAGAAGCATGTTCATAGTGATTTTTGGTGAAACTATTTCTGAAAACGTCTTTTGAAACTATCAAATTGATGTTTGATTTTGACTTATTGTTAAAATTGATCATGTATTATGTTAATGTGTTAAGAATATGAGTTAACACAATTGGAATCACTTGAATTGGATGAAAAACGAATTTGTAGTAGCAATTTTCGTCAAGAACGCTTAAAATTGTGTTTTCTTTGAAAATCATGAAATCTTGTTTTGGATTATGTGTTTTATGGATTATATATGTTATGAGCATGATAATAAGTTTAAAATATTGTTCGTATCAAGTTTTATGTTTATCATGTTGGGAAAAATCGAATTCGGTGTGAAGAAATAAGCCAAATTGGCTTAATTCTCCACCAGTTCGCGAGCCGAGCGCTGTGGCAGGGGGAACACCCGCCCCAGTGGGTGTTTTGCACTAGGAGGACCCTCCCCAGCGGGTGGGGCTGCTGCCAAGAAAATTTGGAATTTTGTTTTTGAGTTTTTATGCCCCGTTTGTTAAGCTAACTTGTTTCTAAGACTTGGAAAGTGAAATGTGTAATAAGATAACATGTTTTTGATGTGTTTAAGTTAGATTGAAGTATATTATGAATATGTTACATGTGTGTGTTTGTGTGTTGCTTTCACGAGGCACACAACACGATTCATTGAAGTATAGGCTTATTAATGCATGCCATGAGTATAGACTCACGTACTTGACTAATTAGTAACCAATGTGGTAAATTATACTATGAGTTGGACTTGGATATGAAGTTCAATGGTTTAAATGTTGTAATTGGATACTAATAGATGGTTTGAATGTAATATAAATATGTAGGGTGTTTGTGAAGTGCGTATAGTTGTTAAAGTGTAGCTTGCGCTTAAGGCAAGTTCTCTTACCCTTATTCTCTTATGTTAAACAAGTTTCTAAATTTGTTATTTATATTGTGCAAGTTCTTTAAGCTACTCTCGAATGCTATACAAGCCTATTCATTGTATCTTTTCATTGGGCAAGTTTCTTAACCCTTGCTCAAGAAATCACGAAAGTTCATTTACGTTCTTTAAATTGTTATGTGTGGTACAAGTTATACCATACTCATAAAGCGTAAGTATTAAAGCGTTATTTTAGTAATATGATCTTGACTTAGTTGTTCAAGCAAGATCTACTTAGTCTATCGAATGCTTTAAGTTGTTTCTAAAAGCATGCCTATCTATTATGAGTTTATTGTTATATTTTGAAATTGGTTCATGATTCTTATATTATTGAACTGTAAAGGACTGTAAGTCGATTCAACTACTCCTAGTTGATGACAGTTGAACTCTAAAGTTCCCTTATCTATCCAAACCAAACTTTCTTTGGTGCGGACTTGTATTCAATTTCTGAGAAGGAACAACCCTATTAATTAGGGGAAAATTTATGCGAAAGCGTTAAATAGTTGTGCACACGAGTTAAGGGTCCATAGTCTTATTGACTGTTAAAGGTTTAAATAGAAATATTTATAACCTAGGACAATGGTTCAAGGTCTTATGACCCTCAGATGATTTCATATTCGAATCCTATATATTGATGAAAGAATTATATTTCAATTCTTTATATTGATGAAAGTAAAGTTATTCAAACTCTTTTGAAACGATTCACTTATGTCATATCACTGTTGTATATCCAAGTGAGCTTTTGTTTGCTCACTCTTGCCTGCTTTACCACCATTTGCAGTTGAGACCAAGAATGTTGACATACCATCAACAAGTAAAGGAAATGGAAAGATGAATAAGTGAAAGCTTGTGACGTCAAGTTGTTTTTGTAATAAGACTTAGTTGGTTATGTTTATATTTCCGCATTTACGTTATTTGAATGATGTTAAGGTTTAGATAACCCTGGGATTTTTGTTGAACAAGTTGCCATTCTTTCTAGAGGAAGATTTTATTAAGGTTTTTATTAGTTTGAAATTTTATTTGGGTAGATGTATGTTTTAATTAGAAAGTAAACACCAAATCATGTGGAAACGAAGTACCCGGATTTGGGGGTGTCACACAAGTTCCCTAACTTTATTCAAATTTATATTGAGCAAGTCTGCGAATTTCACTCTTTGGTTGTGCAAGTTATTTTGAACCCGTTCTTGTATTGTTATGCAAGTTTCATATCCTTCTCATATTGTATTGAGCAGGATTATTGTTGAATTGAAAGTTATTCATTTAAGCTTGAACTTTATGTCCAAGCCTACTATTAGGTGGTTTAATTTCTTTATAATTATTCCACATCGATTTTATTGATATTCGCACTTGGTGCACTTGAGTTCGTACAGTCTTGGACTTGTACCTTATTTAAAAGTTCTATAATTCTTGAACTGCGTCAGATAGAGTCTGAACCCTTGTTCGGTCAGATAATTGTATGAAGTTTTATAAAAGCTATCCAGACCAATTGATGGTGTGGATTCTTAGACTGAAAAGAACATCCCTTATATATATGGGAGTACCCCAAGTATCTAATATAAGATACAAACAGCAGAGTTGAATGTTATGCATATACATGGCATACGCGAGGCTGATCCCCTCAAGTACATATTCTGTAGCCAGTAACTAAAGGGTCAATCAGCTATTGATTCCGTTGGAGTTTTATAGTTCAAAAGTCTACTTGACTATTAGTTATTTAAAAGCAATTATTATTCTTGCTTCGATATTCATATTGTCATATATATTTCATTCATCATGATATATCCTTTATTGTTGTATTTAAACTTGCTGAGCAAACTTGTTGCTTATTCTTGCTATATCATGACTTCTATTGCAGTTAAGCCCGAGACTTTAGGAAAGGACAAGGGTAAAAGAAAGATGATTACTTTGCGAGGAGCAGACTTTACTTTATGATTAGTTTAATTACTGTTATGTAATATGAACCCTAATGATTATTCTAGGGTATGTTTGTATGATTGTATTAAGGTTATCGAATCTTGGGACTAGTAACACCTTTTGAATGAATGACATACGTTTATTATATTTCACATTTAGTTATTGTGTGTTATTTAGAGGTGGATATTTGTATTGTATCGTGACGACCGGACCGAGGTCAGAGAACCCGTATTCGAGGGTGTCACACCGATACTTGCATAGTAACTATTGTTATAAGCAAATTCTACTAGGGGTAGGTGATCGTCCCAATTCCCTCTGAAGTCCATCACGCAAGTTCTAAGCATGTCCTCCAGCATTTGTATAGTTTGCTCACTCTGTCCGTCTGTCTGAAGATGATACGCAGTACTCAATCTCAACTGGGTTCCCATCCTCTCTTGCAAGCTTTTCTAAAAGTTTGACGTGAAGTGTGGATCTCGATCCGAGATAATTGACACAGGCACTCCATGTCGTGAAATAATTTCCTTTACGTACAGACTTGCTAACTGATTCAAATTATATCGGATCTTGATCGGTAGAAAATGAGCTATCTTCGTTAGTCGATTCACAATAACCCAAATGGCATCATATCCTTTCTGCGTGATTGGAAGTCCTACCATAAAGTCCATCATAATGTGCTCCCATTTCCATTCTTGTATCTCCAATGGTTGAAGTAGACCACTCGGCCTTTGATGCTCCGCTTTGACTCATTGACAAGTGAGACACCTGCTGACGTACTCTGCGACTTCTCGTTTCAGATTGGGCCACCAAAAATGTTGCCTCAGATCTCAGTACGTCTTTGTGCCCTTTGGATGAACAGAATACATCGTATTGTGTGCCTCGTGCAAAATTTCCTCCCTCAATTCGGTTACCACTGGTACCCATACTCTTCCTTCAAATCTCAAGATATCGTCTTTATCAATTCCAAATCTTTCTTCACCTTTTTCTACTATTCTCTTTCTTCTTTTCTTGCATTCCTTATCATTCTCTTATAATTCCTTCACTCTATCCAACAATGTTGGACGAGCTTTTATTGCAAATATTTTCTCTTCAGACCTCCTCGATCCCTTTACCTCTATTTCTAATTTCTCCATTTCTCTTATTAACTCCTCCTGTGTCATCAATTGGAATAATTTCTCCCTTCCTTTTCTGCTTAGTGTGTCGGCTACGACGTTCACCTTTTCTGAGTGATAATGAATCTCGCAGTCATAATCTTTGATTAATTCTAACCACCTCCTCAGTCTCATGTTCAACTCCTTCTGTGTGAAGATATATTTCAGACTCTTGTGGGTTATGTATATCTCATATTTCTCTCCGTACAGATAATATCTCCAAATCTTTAATGCAAAAACTACTGCCGCAAACTCTAAGTCATGAGTAGGGTATCATTTTTCGTAATCCTTCAATTATCGTAATGCATACGCAATGACCTTGCCATGTTGCATGAGCACACAACCAAGTCCCTTGTGCAATGCATCACTATATACCACGAAAACTCCCGCATCATCTGGTATTGATAATACAGGTGCTTCACTAAATCTCTTCTTCAGCTCCTGAAAACTTTCTTCGCATTTTTTCGTCCATACGAATTTCACTGTCTTCCTCGTTAGATTGGTCAACGAGGTTGCTATCTTAGAAAAATCTTGGATGAATCTTCGATAGTACCCAGCTAATCCTAAGAAACTTCTTATCTCTATTGGTGTCTTCGGCTACTCCCAATTACTCACTGTCTCTACCTTCGCAGGGTCTACTGAAATTCCATCCTTGTCTACGACGTGTCCTAAGAATTGAACCTTCTCCATCCAAAATTTACATTTAGAAAATTTTGCATACATCTTCTCTTTCCTTAGCGCTTCCAAAACCATCTTCAAATGTTCGGCTTGCTCTTCTTTCATCTTCGAGTAGATCAAAATGTCGTCGATGAAAACTACCATGAACTTATCCAAGTATGGCTTGAAGACTTGGTTCATCAAGTCCATGAATGTTGCTGGAGCATTAGTCAATCCGAATGACATTACCAAAAACTCGTAGTGTCCATAATGGGTCCGAAACGCCGTCTTTGGTATGTCCTCCTCCCGTACCTTCAAATGGCGATAAGCTGTTCGCAGATCTATCTTTGAGAAACACTCTGCTCCCTTCAATTGGTTAAAAAGGTCATCTATCCTCGGTAACAGATATCTATTCTTGAATGTTACTCTGTTCAATTCTCGATAATCGTCACAGAGCCTCATCGATCTGTCCTTCTTCTTAACAAACAACACGTGCTCCCCAAGGAGATAAATTTGGTCGTACGTAACCCTTATCTAGTAACTCTTGCAATTAAATCATCAATTCCTTCATTTCTACTGGCGCCATACGATATGGAGCTTTCAAAATTGGTGTTGTTCCCGGTGCTAAGTCTATTACGAATTCGATTTTTTTGTCTGGCGGAAGTCCAGGCAAATCATCTGGAATTACATCTTGGAATTCTCTTACTATGGATATATCCTTAATTTGTACTCCCTTTTTCTAAGTATCTACAATGTAAGCTAAGTAACCTACACATACTTTTCTGAATAATTTTTTGGCCTGCATAATCATAAGACAACAAGATTACTTAAGCGATGAGCTACCATAAAACACTACCTTAGACTTATTCAGAGTCTGAAGGTTTACACTTTTGTTCTGACAATCAATTATCGCAGCATGGTTATATAACCAATCCATTCCCAGTATTACGTCAAATTCTCCCAATCTAATCGGGATTAAGTCTACGCTCAGTTCATGATTTCTAATGTTTGCGCGACAATTTCGGTATATGAATTTTATAGGGATTACTTCCTTATTTGCAACTTCTATGTTCAAAGGATTTCCTAATCGTTCTTGGGGTAAGTTTAACCGACTAGCAAATTCATCAGACACAAATGAACAGGTAGCACCCGAATCGAATAATACATATGCATTTATATTATTGGTTGGGATAATACCTGACACCACGTCCTTTGCAGCAAATGCATCTTGGACCGTCATGTTAAAGTTTCTGGCGGCTGGGCGGTTGGATTGCGTTGGTCCGCCGATTATTAACTTGCTGCCTCCCCCTTGCTGGCCACTTCCTCCGCTATTCCCCTTCTTCGGGCAATCCTTGATCTGGTGCTCAGTTAAGTCGCAAGTGAAACACCCCTTGACCTTCTTTGGTTTCGGGCAGTTGGGTGAAATGTGTCCCTCCTGGCCACAGTTGTAGCAAGTACTGCGCCCCTTCCAGCACTCACCCTGGTAATTCTTTCCACACTTCGGGCATCATTCAGCCCTCTTCTTAAACCCATGAAAACTTCCCGCTTGATTGTTGTTTATATTATTGTTGTTTTTGTTATTCTCCTACTTTCTCTTTCCCGAATTACTTCCCCCGCTGTTGCTTCCTCCACGGCTTTCTCCTCCAGTGTTCTTACCCTTCTTGTCTTTGTTAAACATACTTAAGGCTTCACTACCTCCCACTGCAATTATAGCCTTTTCCAACAGCATGACAAAAGTGTCAATCTGGAGAACCAAGACCTTGTTAAACAACCAAGGTTTCAGTCCTTGCTCAAAATGCCTTGCTTTTCTTTCCTCATCCCCTACCTTGTGTTCTGCAAACCGGGCTAGCTCGTTGAACTTAGCTGCGTATTACGCCACCGTCATATCTCCTTGCTTAAGCTCCAGGAATTTTACCTCCATCCTATTTTTCATGCTCTTCGGGAAATAATTCTCGAAGAACAGAGTCTTAAATCTCTCTCATGCTATTATCCCTTCTTCTGCCCTTTGTTGATTTATCTCCCACCAGTAGTTCGCTTCGCCCCTCATCATATAGGTAGCAAACACCGTCTTCTGATCTTCACCCATATGAGCGATGGTGAAGACCTTCTCTATTTCCTTGATCCATAGCTGTGCCATGATCGGGTCGGTAGTACCTTCAAACTCTGGAGGTCCTACGCTCCTAAAGTCCTTAAAGTTTATAACTAGAACTGCTTGGGGATTGGGCCGAACGGGTTCATTGTTCCTTCCCCTAAGAGCCTCCCATAACAAATCAACTAATTTCTGAATGGGATCTAATTTCTCTCTCTCATTGTTAACTGACTCCTCTGGTGCAGTTAGTCTACGTCTAGGCGGCATTATCTGCATCACAAAATTTTATTTTTATTATTTATTTATATTACTTAAATATTTCTTTAATGCCAAAAAAGGAATAAAATTTTATAACACGTTTCTAAAATATAAGATCATTTATATTCATATGCCAAATCATTACATTCACATGATTATCCCTAGCATACTTCTATAAATGTCAACATATATCCACTAATATCACAAAAGAAGGGGAATACACTATCATACTACCCCTCTAACATAAGCCTACTCGGGGTTTACATATCTATCCTATATCTTACACAAAAGATTAGGATTACATCACAATATAGACATCACATAAAAGGAACTACTACTACTATTACTACTACTACTACTACTAGGCTAATGGGTCTCATCCCAACATTCCGCGCTCCACAGCGCTCTTGTACTCTATCTGTGCTATGTAAGCGATCAACTCCCTACCCATAGTGTGTCGGGTCTATCCCTGCTCCGCTGGGTAGTGGTATACACCATCAATCACCCTCTCCATGGCCGAGCAAAAAATATAACCCATCTTGTTTACCTTCCTTTTCTTTCACCTTACTTCATCCTCTAGGTCCTCTGCCCTATCGTTAGCTGCTTCCCACTTCTACTCGAAGTGGATCTTCTCCATCACCTCCAACTCTAGCTGAGTACGGAGAGCCTCCTTCTCTGTCTTCTAGCTCAACTCCCTCTGCTCAACCTCTTCTAGCTTTCCCCCCAAGTCAACATTCCTAGATACTGACTTGTGAAACAGAGTTCCCATTTGAATCCTTGCCTCGCTTCGGTAAGTAATCTCTACCTCCATATCCTGCATCGCTAACTTCCTCTGGTGGTCCTCGTCCCTCAGTTTTTAGAACTCAGCCTCCCTCTCTTGAGCCTCAGCCTCCAGCTCCTGAACTCTGCAGTCTAACTCTAAGATCCGCTCCTCGTACTCTTCTAACATCCTCTCCTCGATAGTAGCCTCGTCAGAGTCCTCCATATGCTTGTCCTCTATGGGCTCCGCCTCTGGATCAGACTCTACCTCTATCTCGTCCTCGTCATCAAACTCGGACGGTGCAACTGCCTGCACAAGCTCAACCTCTAAAGGTGCCTCATATACAACATGTATATCTCTGGGCTTCTCCTTGGCCACTCTACTAGGTCCTCCCATGTCTATCATCCTACAACCACAAACACAAGACAACAAACAAAAAACTCCATTAGAATGTTAAATAAAATATAAGTTTATTGTATATAATGAAATTATATTTCATAACACACTAAGTCTCTATAGGAAAACTCTACATGAGTTTCATCCCTTTCTATCTTCTAAGTTCTCCTAAAGTTATAATCTAAGGACTCTTGCTCCTAAGGTTTATAACTACAGCTCTGATACCAACCTGTGACGCCTCCAAATTCGGACCACTCGCGTCTCGAATTCGATTCGTCACGTTCTATAATCTAATAACATAATAACATCTCATGCAACGGAATGATAGAATAAATTACATTTATTTAATATAATTATTCATGTCCCAAGGTCTCGTTACTTAAACATATCTTAAATATAGCTATTACATAAATACGAATTAATGTTTTATTACATCATCATAATATTTCTAATTAAGTACAAAGCTACTCCGTAGCTTTGCCCTTGCCCTTATCAGTGCCTGAGGGTCCGCCTTGCTCTGCCTTAACTGAAATGTTTTTAGGGAAAGCAAGAATGAGCAACAAGTTTGCTCAGCATGTAATATAACAATAAGGGTGAATAATATAGTTTTTGAATCCCAAGGGTACAACAGTGAATGATAGTTCAAGAATAGCAAGAAGTATCAATAGTTCTTAATAACAGTCACTAAGGACATAAAGATATCAATAAGATTCAAGGTTTAACCTTTTCAAAGTTTAAGAATATTGAATATTGAGCAGTCACTGAGGACTATGAACTCTTACTAGAATTAACAGTAATATATTGATAATCCAACAAAACAAGTACACCAGGTGATCAGCCTAAAGTACCCTACGTCACGTATAACATTTAATCGTACTTGGGTGCGCATGTCGATTTCCCTACAGTTATATATAATTTCCCCTTCCATGAGGGTTGTTCATCTCAGTAGATTTATAAGAGTCCGCACCAAGTCAATTGGTTTGTATAGCTTTTAAATTTATTATATAGGTCTAGTCGAATCAAGTGGCACAGACCGCTCTTTCAATGTATATACAAACAATTTATAAGTTCAATACTCACAACATAGTTTGAAGGATATAAACAGACTTTAAATTAAGTTATAAAGCATTAATTCGTAAGACAAGATTCATGCTATCAATTGTTTACTCGTACGATCAATAGTAGTACAAGCTCAATAATAAGTAGGGTTAAGAACTTGCTTGAGTCGTTGATTAAATCCGACCTTAACTTCTTATCCTTTTGATTAACCTATTATTATCGTAACGGTTAATCTCTATCAACATATAAACATATAACCCTAAATCGGTCTAACACACTAGCCTTATGTATTTAAAACTTCTCAAAACAATTATATATTGTTTCTTTAATTATCATTTCTATTAATAATACAAATCTTAGTCAATCTAACTCCTAGCCTTAAGACAACTAAAACTTCACAAAACAATTTGTTTTAATTAATTGTTTCTCTCATTATCATCTCTTTTATTCTAAGATAATCTTTTATTATCTTAATTATTCATTTAAGGTTTCACACCTTCTTATATTGTAAAGTATTCTTACTTCGTTAGTAATTATTTATAATTAGAAATATCTCTTTCTAATTATTTATGTTTTATTAGTCCACAATTAAATAATCTTCAAAGGTATTTAATCGTTTAATAATAACATTTATAATTAAAGTAATTATTAACTTTAATTGTCTATAATTACAATGTTTATCATTGTCACTTCAATTGTTCATACTCTATTATTTTCACAATTAGAAATAGTTTCTACTATTACCAATTTGTCTAAGTCTTATTGTTTTACAATTAAGTACTATCTTAATTGTTTATTCGTTTCACAAGTAAAACTTTATTTAGTTTTAATTATTCATAATTTAGTAATAATAAGTTAGTTATCACTTAACAATTAAAATTATTTTAATTGTTTAATATACTTTAAGTCAAATAAGTCTTAGACTTTTAAAGTTCAACTTTTATTAACTCATAATTAAATTACTTTAATTGTTTAATTATTTGACCCGAACCGACCCGACCCGGTTTGACCCGGATCCGGATCAATTGAAAAAGGGTACCGGCGCGGGGCACGCTTGGGTAAGCCTGCAGGCAGCGCAGGCCGCGCTACCCCTGCAGGGTCTCATTTCTGGCCTTGGCGCGGGGCGCGCCTGATTTACTTCTTGGCTGCGCGGGGCGCGCCAGCCTGACAGGACGTCTAGAGGAGGTTTTCAACCCTTTGTTTTCCACCATTTTTTTGATTCAATCTTTCACAACTTGTCCATTTTATATCCCAATGAGTTGAAACCACTTCCATTAGTCCACAACCTTACATACCTTTAATATATAATATCTTGCACAATTTTCAAAATTTTTTATTTAATTAAAATTAATGCATTTCCATGCTAGGGTTTGCATATTAACATATTTTTACGGAAAGTTTCGCTACTGGTTCGTTTTATGTCCGATTACTATGATTCCACTTGAGTTATGTCCGTATTTCATAGAGGTTTAACATAACATTATTGGATCATATATAAGGCTCATACATTTTATGACTCATAACAACATATTTCATGATTACTAGTGTTTAACTAGGTTTTAAGCTAAACATGCATTTCTACTTAACTAACACACACTAACTCAACTTGACAAGTATAGAAGTGAAGTTAATAATGTTCCTATCTCTTGATGGCTCTCTTTCTCTTTGTTAGAAATCTTGAGTAGGCGTCCACTTTGTCTCTTTGAAACACCAACTAGCAAGAACTCTTTAGGTTTTCTTCTTTTTCTCTCAACTCTCTCAAGCTCTCTATATTTCTACACTTAGCAAATTAACTAGCAAACTCTACATACCAATGCATGGCCTCTATTTATAACCAAGCTATTATTCTCCTATGGACAATACACAAGGGGCAAAGAATGGAGTTGGTGGCTAACTCCACCAACTACTACTATTCATGGTACTCCCTCATCATTCTCCCCACATGGCTTTAGCTTGTGAACTTCACTAAGGCACAAGAAAATCAGCATTTGGGCTTAGAATAGGGGTCATGGGAGTGGTCTTATTGCACCATGTTATATTTTTAAATCCCTCATTGTACATAATGCTAGCATACAAGTCTTTATACATACATAGGTACTTAAATTCCTCCCTTATACATCCATATACATATATACCTATACATATATGTATACATGTATCCATCAACCTATATTACACATTGGGTCATATCAAATTAAATCAATTGGGCTAGGCATACACTAAAGCACTGGACTCTATTATTTAATCTAACATATAAATTGATTGGGCCACATCTCCTAACTCTTATAACATGTCATATTAATATTTTTGGGCTTGGATATAACCTAAGTCTAAAACATTATTAAATCATGACCCAACTAATCCAATTAGGAAATTAATTATGCCACACAAGGCTTAACACTTAAGCTTAATTAAGCCTATCATTATCATCATCATACTTCTTCATCATTTCATACTTGATTTAATTACTAATCATAACACACACACACACACACACACACACACACATATATATATATATATATATATATATATATATATATATATTCATATACACACAATTAATTACAATAACCTTTATTTCAAATTCTAATATTATTCTAAAATTCTCGGGTATTACAATTACCATGTGAAAGTGTTAAGATGTTTGTGCACAATACATGATACGAAGGGCTGATCCCCCTAAGTACGAGTTAAGTCAAACGACTTTTACGGTTTTAAATAGAAATGTTTATAACCTAGGACATAGTTTAAGGTCTTATGACCCTTAGATGAATTCTATATTCCATATTCAATTCTTTATTATTGATGAAAGAAATATTATTCGAAGCAGTTGAAGTTATTAAGTTCATCAGTATCATTTGTTATTTCAAGTGAGCTTTTGTTTGCTCACTCTTGCATTATATAACCCTTGCAGCTAAAGTCGAAAGAGTTGACAAACCGTCAACTAGTAAAGGTAAAAGCAAGATGAACAAGTGAAGACTTGTTTATATTTATGACGTGATTGTAAAATGACTTTATTGATGTTATGATATTTTATTTTCGCATTTATTGACGTTAAGGTTAGCAAACCCTGAGATATTTTGAACAAGGTTGTAATCCTTTTGATAAGAAAGATTTTATTATTTATTTAAGGTTGTAATTTATTTAACATTCTTTATTTTGGGTAGTAGTTATGTTTTATTTAGATAGTGAGCACCAAATCTCGTGGAATTGAAGTACCCGAATTTAGGGGTGTCACATGGCGGCGCTGCGGCGCCAACCCTTTTCCATTGAAAAAATTTGCAGACTTTGAACTTCCCGAGCTCATAACGCGATCGTTACAACTCAGAATTGGTTCATTCCAAAGCCAATAGTTCACATATAACATGTTCTATGATTCCATCCAGTAGGAATTCATTTTTGAATCCGTCAGCGAAAAATTGATCGTTTCGTCCATTTTTACGTTTTCGTTAAACGTTCGTGAACGCTCGATGCTCGTTTCTTCGTTTTAACTCTGAATTTGTTCATTCTTGCTCTCGCAAGTCTTATTTACTTTAGTTACACATGACGCCATCAAAACCATTATTTTTGAATCAAACGGCGACTTTTGACTTCTATTCTAGGAAAATTTACGATTAGACGATTAACGTCTAATCGTGTAAACTTCCGTTGAATCTTCGTTTCTTGATATTTCACTTCAAACCAAATGGAATCAATCCATTGGTTGTTCATTTGTGATTCAAACCATAGTAAACATTTAAGTTTACATGGATTTACTTCATTAATTCACTTAACCATTTCATTATTGTTTTACCTCATTTTCCACTAACTTCTTAACCATTCCCTTATGGTTTTACTTTATTCTAGATTATTAGCGATTTAAAGTCCACTAATATCAATCTCATCATCTCTAATAATCCATGCTCTATCCATTTTCATTTCTCTATCAATTCAAAGATTAAAAGAAAATGGAAACTCAAAGTAAACACTTATACCTTATAAGTGTTCTTGAACTCTTAGACTTTGTGTTCTTGACAAAGTCTTAAGCTAACTTCTTTAGCTTCCTTGATAGCTCATCACAAGCTCTTCTTCGTCTCTTCTCTTCTCTCTCAACTCATTGGTTTTTCAAACCAACAAATGAGCCTTTAGCCTATCTTTTATAGGCAAATGAAGACCAAGGGTGGAATGGTCATTAGACCAAACCTCCTCTTGCCCACCACCTTCACATGCCAACTAATCTCCCCCCACATGCAACCTATGTCCTCCCATGTGCTAGGACATGGCCACCTTGTGCTAGCATGTGCTCATGGGTTGCCCCATGGGTTACCCCAATGGTTTTGCCCACCCGTTTACCAGCCGGTTGGACCTACGGGTTTAGTTAATAAGATTTAAATCAAATTAAATCTATTTACTTTTTATTATATGTCGTATTAATTCTCGTATTCTCTTCGTGTTATACTCTTATAATAACTCGTTTTCATTTTGTATAATAAACATTTATTATTATACTTAGCCATTTTCTTCCTTAATTTCATTTTCCCTTACCCTTCGGGTTTTAAGTCCGCAGGCGAAAACTTTGTGAGCCATAAATGAAATATTATTACATATTTCATCTCATCTTAAATTCCTATCATTATGCTTTTCTCGGAATTTCAATATAAATTCCCAAACAAAAATAGATGAATAGTGAATTTTCGTGATGTTCTTCTTGGGAAAACTTTTCTCGACTAACTTAACTTTTCACGGTATATTACCGTCAAATCTTTCGAAAGAATGTCATTCCAACATTCTGATCTCCTAGAAAGGTTTAGGGTTCAAACCCTAATCTCAAACCCTAACTCTAAGGGTTAAACCCTAGCCCTTAGGGTTTTAACATGAATAATGTCTATTTCGTCTTTTTCTCAAAAATATTTTTATTTCCTGAAATCTTTTATTTTCGTTTTGAAAATTCATACTCGTTCATTCTAGCTCATAGCCAGAATCCTCTTCATTTCTAATCATCCTATATCATAGAATGATTAATAAACACAACACAGAATATAATCAATAAAATTCCTTTTCTTAATTATTAATTCTTTAATCTTAATTCCTGGACAATCCGATTTTTCGGATTGTCACATATCCTCTATGACGTCTTGGACCACTTGCTTGAGGTCACGGATCTCCTTGCTCAGTTGGACATTCTGTCCAAGACTGTCGTGAATAGAGCCTTTATGGACTCCTCCGATGACATAACCTCTTCCTCCGTAGGTAGTACCGGATCAAAGGATATTACTTCCACCTCTTCTGACATACCATCAAATATGGTGGCATAGTCAAATTTATTTTCATCCTCAGAAGGATCATCTTCTTCAGGGTCAGTCTCATCTAGGATCACTAATGGCACCTCTGCTTCTGGCATTGGTTCCATCTCTATGAAGTTGACAGACGCTTCACTTAGTAACCATACTTCGATATCTGAATTTATAACTCCTGTTATCTACAATAAGACACATTAACTTGATTAGTATACAATTCAAATATTAAAAACACATAACACATTTAATATGTTTAAGGTTACTTTCTTCGTTAAAACTCTACCCGAGTTTTATTTACTTCTAACATCTCTTTCCAAGGTTATAGCTTAAGGTTCCCCCCCCCCCCATAAGTTATATAACCCAAGGCTTTGATACCAACCTGTGGCGCCCCTAAATCCGGGTATCTTCAAACCCTGGATATGGTGCTTCACTGTACAACTATCTACTCATATAATCAACTAAATACTTTAATAACCTGTATAAGTTTAACCAACATTCCATTACAAAACTACCTTCCCAAGGTCTTATTAACCTTTATATACGTTCAGTGTCATAATATCGTTTATTACAATAGAATACTATGCTATTACAAGTGTAGCTAAGCATTCATCTTGGATTTGCCTTTGTCCTTACCGGATCCTTCGGACCAATAGCTCCTAGCTGAAACATATGATTTTAAGCAAGAATGAGCATAACTAGCTCAACAAGTTTAATATTTTACTTTGCAACCAAAAAATCAAGAATTATATATCTTCATCTTCAATAACTGTACAAGAGTTATGAAGAAATAGGAATAATCAAGATAATGTTTTGAATTCCTTTAAAACCATTCTCAAGGACACACAGTCGCTTAAGAATCTGAGCTGGTCAAAGACCATGAACATTCTCTTCCATTTTCATTCATACAGGGACAACCCGGTACAAGACCGAAAGCCCGATATCACTTACGAGCACGTCCAGATGATCAGCCTATAGTACTCTGTGTTGATCAACACTATATCCATAAACGGTTTCACGTTTAAGCTTTTTGGAAACACAATTCCTAGTCGAGTTAACGACATTAAAACCTATGTGTATTCATACTTAGGTTTTTATCAGAATCCGTACCAAATCAATTGGCATAGGATAGCTCATCAATAATACTTTAAAAGATTTATGAAAATTAATCAAAACACTTTACATATATGTCTAGCCGAAGCAAATGGCATCAACTATTTAACAACAATTTATGCATAGGCAACCATGCATATTGGCAACTTGTTCGACATGACGTACAGACAAGAGTTCAGAAGGCTTGCATAACAAAGCGTTAATACAAGGGTTAAAAACTTACATCAAGTATAACTTGTACAAGGTTAGAAAAATTTGCCTTCACGTCTTTAAACCTTTTGGATATACTTTACTTGTCTTTATAATTCTACAAAATATGAACACATAGCATATCCATTAGATTATCACAATTGATAAACATTGTGTAACCTAACTTCTCCTTCTCGTATAACTTAACCGAATTGTTAACCTAATAACATTCGTTCAAGTTATTCCCCATTATTCATGGTTTATTAACATTCATGTGTTATAAACCAAACACTCATTAATCATCATTGACTACCTCTTAATCGTTATGAAAAAGGTTGAGTAAATGAATGCAAATGTCAAACATTTTTCCCATGCTGGCGCTTCGGCGCCAGCTTTGCCTTGCCAGGTGGCACTGCGGCACCCCCTATGCAGGGTTCTCATCCGACCTGGGGCTGCGGCACTGGGAATAGTTATATTGGTGGAGCTGCGGTGCCAGCCCTGTTCTGCAGAAAAGTTTTATTTTTCTAAAATTCTCCGGCACGTAACACAATCGTTACAAATTAGAATTAGCTCGTTCCAAAGCCAAAAGTTCATAAATCCTATATTCTATGATTTCATTTAGTCAAAATTCATTTTTGAATCCGTCGGCTAGAATTTATCCGATTAGTCCATTTTTACGTTTTCGTCAAACGTTCGTGAACTTTCGATGCTCAATTCTTCGTTTTAAGTCGAAATTGGTTCGTTCTTGCTCCCACAATTCTTATTTACCTAATTACACATTTTTTAATCAAAAACCAATGTTTCCGAATCACATGGTAACTTTTGACTTCTATTCTGGGAAATTTACGTTTTCGACGATTAACGTCTCATCGCGTATCTTTCGCCGAATCTTCGTTCTTTGATATTTTTACGTCAAACCAAATGGAATCAATCCATTGGTTGATTAATATCATTTATAACCATTGAAATCTTTTATGTTCTAATAATTTGACATAGGCATCATTCAAATCCTTTAATCAATTTATTTATGATTTCATTGTTTAATTCAATCACTTTCCAAGGATTCCATTATTAAGTTCTTTATTACTTAATCATGGTTCCATAGTTCTTGGTTGTTAAGGTTTATAAACCACTATCATCACCTTATCACTTCTTAATCTTCCTACTTCATCAACTACACTTCTCTATCAATATAGATTGAAGGAAGACGGAAGATTAAAAATTAAATACGTGTACCTTCTTGTGTTCTTGGTGGTTCTTGATTGCTCAAGAGATTAGTTTTTATTCTTCTTGATTGTTTATCAATCATGTGACGAACGAGAATTTTATAATTTAATTTAAATATTTATTGAATTGAATAAATATTTTCGATGATTTATTTGTCGAGTCAAATAATTATTTGATGAAATTGTGGTAGATTAATTTAATTATATGTGTTACATTAGTTAAATTAATGTGGAGAATTTTATTATTCAAAGTATGTATTTAATTGAGCTTATTTGATTAAATGAATTATTTAATAAGCATAATGTTATTTTAATTAATTTAATAATTAATTAGAAATTTAATGAGTTGACATAATTAATAAAGGAGAATTTTAATTATGTGATAATGTAATTTAATGTGAATTGTCATATTTAATTTAATTTAATTTAAATAAGGTTATTTGATTAATAAAGGTGTGACATTAAACTATATAATAAGAAGTTAATTAAATTAAATGGAAAGGAAATAATATAGAGCCAACCAAACAAGGCCCTAAGGGGAGTTGGACCAGTTAACCCATTACGGATTAATTAACGCCACTAACTTACCGTTATATACATATTATTTTGTATACGTATATTATATTAGCCTTATATCTATATCAGTTCATATATCGTATAACATATTCAATAGAATACTTCAGAGAAAAAGAGAGAAAACTTGTGAGTTGAAGAAGAAGGCAAAAGATTCTAGAGTAATCTTCATCATCTTCACAAACTAGCAAGGGTAATTCCCTCCTCCTAAGTTTTCGAATTAAAATTTCAGAGTTTTTCCATTAACGGGTGTTTTAAAGTTCTCTGTAAAAACCTATTTTGTGATCAACGCATAAATTGATGAACTATGTATATATACATGTTAATATATGATCATAATATATTTTCTACCATCTAAGTATGTTTTAAAACAATCAATTTCATATAAATATGCCTTAATTGGATTTTTGTGAAGTTATAGAGTATGAAAGTTGTATATGTGGCCCTTACATGGAAATTGTATGCTTTGAATTGATTGTATAACTTAAATTTGACAGTAGATTATGATTATACATGTTTAAACGAACAAAACAAACTTTGAACGGACGGATTCAGAGTTTTAACGAATCCGTGACGTCAAATTTAATGTTTTCTTTCAAAACTTTATAAAATACCAAGAACAGTGAATTTATGTGATTTGATTTGAGTAATTACATGATATAAAGTGTTAAAAGCATGTTAGAATCATTATATGATGTTTGTATGAAGTTTATACTTCAAGAGAATCACTATGTTGGTTTAATTTGGATTTTTTTGGCCTTAACTGTCAAAATCGCGAACTGGGGTTGAATTGGTCGGGGCCACCCACCCCAGTGGGGTCCAAACCCCCCCCCCAGTGGGTCCCTTACCGAACCTAGGCCCGCCCCAGCGGGTGTGGTGCAGAGAAAATGGAAATTTTTGCCCTTTTGTGTGTTTTTAAGCCATAGCATGATGATTAACCTAACTTAATGAACTCATGATGACATGATGAACATGTAATACTATGCTACAACATGTTGGTAATACATATTATATAATTTGAAGTTTCATGTTAACAAACTAAGTTGTTGATATGTATAATATAATGTGAAGTTTCAAGTTAACAAACTAAGTGTGAACTTGGATATTGTAGTCGTAAGACTTTATTATGATTGTCTAAGAGCTTACACTTGTATGGTATACTTGTTATGAGTTTATACTCATGTTATGTGGTTAGTTAACAAGTTAATATTATAAACCAAGTTGTAAGTTGAACTTAAGTGAATAGTTTAATAGTTAAACACGGTAGTTGTGAAAACTAATCAATGTCATATACATAATTTAATGTGTAGGACGTTTAGGAATTGAATTGTATTTATAACTGTAGCTTGCACACGAGGCAAGTGTTCTATCCCTAACTTATTATTGTTAAGCAGGTTTCCTTACCCTAACTCATTTACGATTACGCAAGTTTTCTAAACCTTACCATTATATTGAGCAAGTTTTCTATTCTCAAACTATTATTACGATGCAAGTTCTTACTCTTGTTTATTCAAGTCAAGATTCATATGAGATATTATAAGTTCTTTAAGTATTACTTCAGTTATACAATACTTATTCGATTGTATACTCTTGAGAATCATCATTCAATTTGAATATCGTTTATTATTGAACCTTGTAAGGCTAGCGATCCCTTATTGATTTGACTAGTCTATAGTTGATGAACGTTCTATATTCTAGAACTTTTAGTAAGCTTATCCAAACCAAACTTCCTTTGGGGCGGACTCTGATGTCAAACTGAGATGAACAACCCTTTTATAGGGGATTATTTACGCTTTAGCGTTGAGATATTGTGCACAGTATAGTACTAAGGGCTAATCCCCCTAAGTATGAGAAGTAGAGTCCATAGTCTTATGATTGTTAAAGGTTTAAAGTATAAACACTTGACAACCTAGGACATAGTTCAAGGTCTTATGACCCTCAAGAAGTTTTTTTGATTCTTGCTATTCATTCTTGATTCAAGACGAGTTTTCTTTATTCAGAAGTCTTTGATTCACTCGTATGTTATTATATTGTTGTATTGTTATACTTGTGGGCAATCGTGCTCACTCTTGCATAATAACATTGTAGTTAAGAACGAAAGGTCTACGAGCCTTTCACTAGCAAAGGTAAGGGCAAAGTCAATAAGTGATGAAGACTTGTTGTTTATTTGATAATATTATTTAAGAATTATGTGTAATGATTAAGACTTACTTGTTTACGCTTCCGCATTTGAGATTTAAGGTTAAGTATGACCTTGAGATTATTTATGTATTTTATTTTAGATGTTGTCACCCCATAAGGGGAGATGATGGAGTTTTCTATCTATTTCATGGTTTGCATTTATTATGGGTAGATAAATATATGACATTTGTATAGTGAACACCAAATCCCATGGAAATTGAAGTACCCGGATTTGGGGGTGTCACAGGTTGGTATCAGAGCTGTAGGTTATAAACCTTAGGTGTGGGAAAACCTTAGGGTTGTAGCCTTCGAGAATATAGTAATGATAACTCCTATCGAGTTCTAAGAAAGATAATAAATTTACCTTATATGCTATGTGTTTATATTAAGTATTCGCGAGTATAATCAAGTTATGTCAAGTATCGATTAGCATCACGTAATAACTAAGACTTAAAATTTGATTCATCAGGATGTTGAATGTTAGAGGATCCAGTCAGCCTATAGAGGTTGTACCCCGAGTGGCTATTGAGGAGGAGCCCCGAGACGTTCACATAGTCTAGGAGCAGTTGATTCGTAGAGAGCCATCTCCTTTGATCACAGTTGTTGGTCGGGTGCATGAGCCAGTGTTTGACTCAGAGGAGGACTCCGAGGAGATTGAGATTCAGGCTGAGGCAGCCAAGAAGGAGGATGAAGACCCTGAAGAGTTCCCACAGAACTCTATTAGTGCTAAGATGTACGATGAGCTGTATGACCATAACATTGAGTTACAGGATACTGTTATGGAGTTGAAGGAGCAGACGATTACTCAACAGACTACCATCGAGCAGAAGGATGGCGAGGTTGAGACTCTTTACACACGTCTTGGAGACGTAGAGTGGGAATTGGTTCATGAGAAGGGACAAGTTGAGCAGAAGTCAGAGGAGATAGAGAAATTGAAGAATGATTTTAAAGAGAAATCAGCAATGCTTTCCATAGCAGAGGATGCTTGGGTGAGGGATTCACGATGGGCAGATCTTGCAGAGGATAATGATCGTGCAAAGAAAGCGAAGATTGAGGAGAGGGATTATACGTTTCAAAATGTAATTGACAAGGCCCAGGATTGGGTTATGTACTATCCAGTTCAGTTCGAGGGTCTGCCTTGGTATATGCTAGATCGTAGGACGATGTTCCGCATTATGGAGGAAGAATGCAGTAAAGCTGTCTGACGCCTTAGTAGGCCGTGATAGGAACAATCTGATTATGTGAATATTTAATTGATAGTTAATAATGTAAATTCTGATGTGATTATAAACAAAGGAAAATTTTGATGATTTAAATCGTGAAGATTCTTTATCTCAGGATAGTTGATGTAAATAGCTGTGATGCTATCTTATTATGTTTAAAACTTTTGATTATATAAAATATCAGAGTTATTTAAGATGTTATGTGTTAAGTGTTATCTTAAAGTATTTAAGTTAAGTCTTAAATATTTAAAGAATTAAATAAAGATCTAATAAGCGCATATCTTAACAGAAATATGCCGCCGAGAAGAAGACCCAACCGTCAACCGGCCCAAGAAGGGTCAACGAATAACAACAACGACGCCAATGCTAACGCTAACCCCGTTCAACAGTTGGTGAATTTATTGGCTGGAGCAATTAACAACCAACTACATGCTCTACCGAATACGTCATTCAAGGACTTCAAGGCGGTCGGACCACCAGAGTTTAAGGATCTATGAGTCCGATAGAAGCTCAGACATGGGTCATGGAAATGGAAAAAGTTTTTGTCGTTGCTAGGGTCGGTGAGGATCAGAAGACCGCGTATGTGACATTCATGCTGAAGTCAGAAGCCAGCTATTGGTGGCAGGCAAACAAAGTCAGGGGAGGAGAAGGTGTGATAACCTGGGAGAGGTTCAAGGAAAAGTTTTTCGAGATGTACTTCCCGACAAGCTCACAGAATCAGATGGAGGTACAGTTTCTAGAGCTTAAGTAGGGAAACATATATATACCAGATTATGCTGTGAGGTTTAATGAGCTGGCTAGGTTCGCCACATATCAAGTACACACGGACGAGAGAAAAGCAAGGAGGTTTCTACAGGGACTGAAGCCCTGGTTATATAGCAAGGTGTCGATGTTCCAGCTGAACACCTTTGCTGGAGTGTTAGAGAAGGTCATCCTCGCTAAGGGTGGGAGCGATCCTGTAACTAAGTACAACCAGGATCAGAAAAAGAAGAAGAGTGAAGGAGAAAGTGTTAAGGCTAGTGGTAGCAATGCAGGGAGAAAGCAACAGTCAGAAGCGAAGGTGGAATGACAGCCCATCGACAGGAAATCAACAGGGAAACCAAAAGAAAAGGGTTGAAGTGTGCCCGACCTGTGGGAAAAAACACGTGGGGGTCTGTATGAAGGGTAAAAAAGTTTGCTACAATTGTGGTCAGGAAGTCCACATAGCACCGAACTGCCCTAAATCTAATAAAGGCGACTGCTTCACATGTGGGTCGAAGGACCACTCGGCTAGGGACTGTCCCAAGAAAGTGTCTGGAGGAGCAGGATCAGGAGGGAACAGAGGAGGCAGCGGTGGAAATGCTCTGACTATCACGAGACCAACTGCAACTAACCAACCGACCGCAAGTACATTCAACATAACAGTGCAGGATGCTGTGCAGTCTCGCGATATGGTGTCAGGTATTATTTCGATCAATAAAGTTAATGCTTATGTATTATTTAATTCGGGTGCTACTTGCTCATTCATACCTGATGATTTTGTTAAGAACTTAAGATTGCCTAAGGACGAGTTAGAATATCCTATGAACATAGAAATTGTGAATAGAGATGTGATACCTTTAAAGCATGTACACAAGAACTGTAGGGTGGATATTAAGGGTAACATTATGACCGTAGATCTTATTCCGATTAGACTTGGGAAATTCGATGTTATTCTGGGAATGGATTGGCTATTCAATTATGGGGCTGTAATTGATTACATGAGGAAATATATTAACCTTATGACTCTATCAAAGGTTATATTTTATGGTAGCAAGTCGCCTAGACAAGCTAGTTGTCTGACAATGACGCATGCTAGGAAGTTGTTAAGACAAGACTATGTAGGATATTTAGCCTACATAGTCGATAGTCATAAAGAGAGTCCGAAGCTAGAGGAGATACCAGTCGTGAAGGACTTCGTAGACGTATTTTTGGATGATCTTCCAGGTCTTCCGCCAGATAGAGAGGTTGAGTTTGTGATCGATTTGGCACCAGGAATGACCCCGATATCGAAGGCACCGTACCGGATGGCTCCGGTAGAGATGAAATAATTGATGGTACATCTGCAAAGAGCTACTAGACAAGAAGTACATTTAGCCAAGCGTATCGCCGTGGGGAGCGCCAGTGTTATTTGTGAAGAAGAAGGATGGGACGATGTGGCTCTGCATCAACTACAAAGAGTTGAACAAGATCACAATTAAGATTAAGTATCCATTGCAGAGGATTGATGACCTATTTGATCAGTTTAAGGGAGCGAGGTACTTCTTGAAGATAGACCTGAGAAGTGGTTATCATCAATTGAAGGTGAGGCCAGAGGATGTTCAGAAGATAGCGTTTAGAACTCGATATGGTCACTACGAATTTTTGGTTATGTCATTCGATCTAACGAATGCTCCTGCAGCATATATGGGCCTAATGAATGCAGTGTTCAAGCCATATTTAGACAAATTTGTGGTGGTGTTTATCGACGACATTTTGGTATACTCGAAGACTAAAGAGGAACACGTAGAGCATATGAAGGTAACTTTGGAGGCATTGAGAATAGAGAAGTTGTATGCCAAGTTTTCAAAATGCAAATTTTGGATTGAGCGGGTACAATTTCTTTGATATGTGATTGATAATGACGAAATTTCGATAAATCCCTCCAAAGTTGAAGCTGTGATGAACTGGGATCTGCCGAAGACGTCGTCTGAAGTGAGAAGTTTTCTTGGATTGGCAGGTTATTACAAAAGATTTATTCAGGACTTTTCCAAGATCGAAACTCCGCTAACGAATTTGACTAGGAAAGCTGTGAAATTCGTTTGGACGGAGAAGTGTGAGGAAAGCTTCCAAGAGCTGAAGAAGAGATTGAGTTCGGCACCTGTGTTATCTCTTCCGGATGACACAGGAAATTTTGTGGTTTATAGTGACGCGTTGCATAAAAGACTAGGTTGTGTGCTCATGCAAAACGGCAGTGTCATCGCGTATGCGTCATGACAATTGAAGGATTACGAGAAGGGGTAACTAACCCACGACTTGGAGTTGGCTGCAGTGGTATTTGTTTTGAAGATCTGGAGACACTATCTCTATGGGGAGAAGTGTGAAATATATACAGACCACAAGAGTGAAATATATTTTTAAACAAAAGGACTTAAATATGAGCCAGAGAAGATGGTTGGAGTTAATTAAGGACTATGACTACGAGATTTTATACCATCCGTGTAAAGCAAATGTGGTTGCCGACGCCTTAAGCATAAAGGGTCGGGAGAAATTGATGATGTTAACTGCTCAGGAAGAACTAATTTCAGCAACGGAGAAGCTGGAATTGGAAGTAAGATATCCGATGGAGTTTGACGAAAAGTTGTTCCAGATACAAGCTGGTACAACTTTGCTGGATAAGGTTAAGGAAGCACAACTCCTAGATGAGGAATGTGAAAAGTTACGAAAGAAGATATCTGAAGGGACTGAACCAAGATTCAAGATGGACAATACAGGGCTGTTAAGATTTAAGAGCAGAGTTTGGGTACTGCTAGTGCCAGAGATTAAAGAGAACATTTTGAGCGAGGCTCACAGTTCACGGTATTCGATTCACCCCAGAAGTACCAAGATGTACCAGGACCTCCGACAGCATTTCTGGTGGCCGAACATGAAAAGAGATGTCGCCAATTGTGTTGCCAAGTGCCTGACATGTCAGAAAGTGAAAGTAGAACATGTAATATCCGAGATTATCATGCAATTTAATTATTATTAATCAATGAATTTATGTGAAACTCTTGTGTGATTTCTATTATTAGGGATATGTGTGCTATTCATAAATGTTATGTGATGAGATGTATTTAAATAATTGGTTTAATTTAATTTAACTATTTGAATTGGTTAAGTAGATAATTAATTGATTAATTTTGTGGAATAGCATTAAAACATGAGTTGGAGTTCGGAGCAGAATTTAGAGACGCGAACTGCGTATTTGAGTCCGGAACGTCGAAATTAGTCAGGATAGACTGTAACCACAAAAATGTGCCACGGTTGACTTTTCGGTCAAAGTCAACCGGTTGATTTTTTTGGGTAAAAAGGAAACCACGAATTTCGGAGATGAATTTGACGAAACGGATAGTCTCATGACGTCCGGTACGTCGACTTTAGTAGGAACCGATATAGGTATCAAAATGTTTCGCTACGGAGGGCAAAATGGTCAATTAGCTTATTAATTGATTTAAATGATTAAAATAATATTTTATTTAAATGAGGATCAGCAGCTGGGGGCCCACGTGACATCTGAATTGGGACAAGGAGGGCGGGAGTATACGTATGTAACAATATAGCAAGGAGGGGGTTATATCACCTTATAACCAAACTTTTCATTTTCCTAACTCCCCTCCCCATACTAACTATTGTATTATGAGCATTATGTATGTAACTGATGATTTGGAGATGGAAAGGCTGGAGAAAGCAACATATAACATGTTATATATACACTCACAACCCAAGTCTCCTCCTTCTTTTGTGAAAATTCCAACCGTGAGAGGAGAAAATATTAAGAGAATGAAAGTTTGAGAGGTTTGAAGATTTCTGGAGTTTACAGTGGAGTTAGCAAGCAAGGGGTGAGGCTCAATCAGATTAACACAAGGGGAAATTCATCCAAGAGGTAAGCATAAACCTACTTTTATGTTTTTGAGAAGAATAGTAAGAAATTGCATGTATAAACATGGGAGATGAGTTGTTTGTACCTTGGGATGCCATGTTATTCCTTGTTACTGATATATAGGTGATGAGATTGAAAATTCTAGGTTTAATCATGTTGCAAGTGTATAGAAAATCATAAAAATCAAATATGCATGCTATATGTTTGATAAAAGGCCACTAACATGCTAAACTCGTCAAAACATGGAATGTTAGTGAGTTTGATTGTTGTAACATGTGCATATATGTTAGTAGTTGTGATCTGGATAATAGGAATTGAGTCCTTGCATGCTAGAATCAAAATCATGATTTTGTTAAAGTTTGTTTTAAAGTGAAATCTGTGATTTTCGGGTTTTTCGGAGACTTAGAATCATGGTTTCTGTGACCCGATTAGTGTATGTAATAATTTTGTAAAATACTATGTAGTATGATGTATAACCTGACCAAATTTCATAAGAAACGGAGTTAAAATGAGCAAGGTATGAAATTCGATAGCAAGCATGTTCATAGGGAAAAATCTGTAGATTTTGGGTTTTCCATAAGTTTTCTAAGCATGGAATGATGTCTGGCACGCTTTTCTAGGCAGCTGGTTGATGGTCTTAACATGTTGTTTTCTGGTATGTGTTATTTTTGTAAAATACTATGCTATATGGAGTGTATTGTGTCAAAAGATCAGAGTCATATCATGTGTGGTTTGTTCGTAATTAAATTACAAGGTGGGCTGCTGGAAAATGAAAAACAGGATTTGGGCCTGATGAGCAGCGCAGCTGAGCCACTCGTAAGGCTTAGACCTGCGTAGCTGCGCCGGTCCGAATCGGGCCGGGTCATCCGGATCGGGTCGTGTGACGCCCCCAAAATAGGTTCAATACCAACCCATTCTGAGTCGCCAAATACATGGTACATAACTCCAAATACAAATCTTTTATAACAAAAGGTCGTGAGAAATACGACCATACAACCATGAATTTCAATGCAATTCGTATATAATACAAAATATAAATATTCAAATTCATTACAATTATTATCCCACTATTTTAGAGAATAGTGATGACTTCTACAGATCTAACTCTGATCATCACACTGTTCCCCGACTAGTCCCCGCAATATTCTCATTCGCTGAAGAGGACAATAAATGAAAAGGGTGAGCTCAACTAGCCCAGTAAAGAATATTATGACTAATATAATGAAGAATAAATTATCGTTAGTCTTCAACAAATTAGATAAAATATTATGGACAACAAGTTTTAGATCAACAACTGCAGCGAAAATATCAATTCATTAGAAGAGTTACGTAGAGAATGAAGTCTACTATTTTCTATGATTTAAAAGTCCATCATTAATATTTTATCCCTGTAACATCAATTAATATATATCTCAAATCAAATATTCATCTTTGCACTACGGCCAAAGATATTCATTTGTATCACCAGTTGGTCATGTTCATCTCAACACCTGTCAATCTTTGCACTACGGGCCAAAGATATTCATCAGGTAATCATTCATCTTTGCTCTACAGGCCAAAGATATTCAGTTATATCACCATTTAGGACTGAGGATAATGAAAAATAATATAAATAACGAATCCAGTGAGATAAAGGATAAAGATTAGGTATTCGTAATTTAGTTTATCCAAGTTCAAGAATACTCCATAATAATACATTGTGGAGCAAAATTTAAGAATAAAGATCAAAACTTAGATCCAATCAAAGATAGGACCCATAATAGCTAACTTGGACAAATAGAAGAAAATTTAATTTTTTTGTGAATAGTGTCGTATACGTGAATAGTGCCGTATACGTTAATAGTAACCCTGACATTAAAAGGTAAAATTTTTATAATAAAATTCATACCAACATTCCAATGAAATGATACTAGATGACACGCAAAATTCGAAGAATTTCTGATCATTTCAGAAATTATAGAAGCAATACTTATCGTAATAAGTTTTAATTTGGGTATATGAAATGAAATATTATCTCTTTCATAATATGGAATATGAAAGAAAATAATATTTCTTACAAGTATTGCAATAAAATAATATCCTTTACCTTAGTAGAAACTAGATTTGACTGAAATATCGGATATTATTCTGAGAAAATCTTGCACAAAAAGCTACACTCAAAGTATCCTTATACTCAAGAAAAATACTAACAATAATATAGAATAAGAATTTTTGATATTGAAATGGTGTGTTTTAGGAAGGAGGGGTTACCCCCTATTTATAGTGAGATTTCGGAGGAAAAACAAACAGGCTGCCTAACTCTGCCAAACATTTTCTACGCCTAACTTATGCCTAACTTTCTCTTCCTTTTAATTGGCTGAAGGCCCACACCTTGGAAAACATAAGCTTGAAATGTCTTTGCAGGAGAAAAACTAAACCAACACATGGTTTTGAAAAAGTAATGCAGTACCCGATTTTTGAAAAATAAAGGAATGTAAAGCCAGATTCTCACCTCCACTTGACTTTAACATATTCACATGCTTAAATATATATTATAATAATATTATTATTTAAACCATTATAATATATTAGAATAATATATTTGAATGAATATTTTATCGGAGGAAATAATTGAAATTCCACAGAAAAATATGCCCCACTTTCAACAAATATTTCATTCTAAAAATTATTTCATTTATATTAGAATTTAAATAAATATTTTCTTATCATATAAATCAATAATTAATTATTCACAAATAATATTACAGAACTACAATATTAACAACCAGGTCGCTCCAAGGAAAGAGGTGGCCTTCCGATAAGGATTTCTCCTTACTGGCGCGCAATTAAATAACCCCTCCTAGACAGAACTTCCTTAGACATTGTCAATAATGTTATCTAATAATATTATTCTATAATATGAATTATTGATTTGATAATTTGAAATACTGTGCAATGACAATTATTGAATCAATAATATGCAATTATCAATGTAGCAATTATAAAATATTGAACAGTAATTACTGTAACAATTATTGAGTAGTGTCTTCTTACGTAAGAATCAATAATTAGAATTATTGTGCAATACCGTGTGCTACTGTGCAACACAGTGTATTACTGTAGTTTAACCACCGGGTATTTCAACAGTTTTAACGGTAACAACCAGGTCGTTATTTATAAAAAGGTTATTTCTGTCGCTTTCTATATCTGATAGTTATTCCGTTGTGGGGCCGACAAATGGCTGCGCCGTCGTACGAATATTCCCCGACAACAAGAATATTCCACGATCAAACGAATATTCCCCGACAACAATGAATATTTTATAACCACTTACTTATTTTGAAATATTTGCACATTTCACCCATAACTTTTCACATTTATCAAATCAACACCTTACTATTTTAAAATAATATATAAAGAAAATTTAATTTTTTATTTATAACTTTTTTTTTTCTTACAAGTCGGGTTACAAGTCGGGTCGGGCCGGACGAAAAAATTTCAGAAGCTTATTTTTTTTCCAGATTCTAATATTTAACCCCTGGACCTATAAGATGCAACATATTTATGTAAATGAATTGTATGTTAATCAAATACGTGTTAGTTAATAACTTATTTAAATAAAATAAAACCATTTTCTTCCAAATTTGAGTTCGAGAACCTAATTGCTTAACGTGACACCTAGGATTAGGGTATGTGAAGGTTAATTGCTAGCTTTAACGATAGCAGACGTATCAGGCAAGTTTCTTACCCTATTTTTCATTGATAAATTATTCAAGCCTTATTTCTTTTATTGCGGTAAGGGTAAGTACCGAGCTCGTGTTTATTCGTTGACACGTACAAGTTCCTTTGACGTAAAGTTCTACAACTTCAATTATCTTGCAAATTTTACTGTTGATTACTCAGTTATTGCTTCAACTGCTATGCTTTAAAGTTCTATTTATTTAAAGAACTGTTTCTAAGTATGTTTCCTGGCCTTTGTTTTCGGCTAGTTATTATTGATGAAAAATGATTTAATTCAAATCTTTCGAAGCTATTTAATGTTTACCAATCCAAATTGCTTTGGTGCGGTCTCGCATGAATACTAAGATGAACAACCCAAATAAACGGGCGAACAGATGTCGGGCATATAGTCCCATTTATGCTTATTCAGTTTAAACTTTATACTTATGCACAATGTAGGGTACGATAGGCTGATCACCTGGAGTACTTGCAGAGATCATGTGCAATCTATTTGATTGTTAAGCCGTCTGATGGTTTTCGACGAAACAAAGTAATGTTCAGGGTATTCAGTACCCCTTAGTTTAATATTGAGAATTCTTAAACTCTTATCTTTGATATTCTTGTTTAACACTTGATAATTCTTTCAACTGTTGAGATATAGCCATACAGATGCTTTTACACCTGATGTATGTTTTCAAACTACTTTATATACTTGCTGGGCAATTTGTGCTCATTTTTACTTAAACCTTTCAGTTAAGGATGAGAAGGCTGAGGGCTCGGGCAAGGACAAGGGGAAGTCTAAGATGAAATGTTGAGAGTTGTTTATGTAATAAGTTTATATTTCCGCATATGATGTTATGTAGCGATAAACGCTAAGTTTAAGTTTCAGTTTATTTAAGGTTGTAAGGACTTGGGATTTTATTTGAATAAATATGTAATAGCTATTATTATTATTATTATTATTATTATTATTATTTTTTTTTTTTAATTTTTTTTTCGAAGTTTATGTAGTTAGATGATGATGTATGTTGTACCATGAGCACCATGTCCTGTAATCAATGTTATACGAATTTGGAGGCGTCACAGGTTGGTATCAGAGCTGTAAGTTATAAACCTTAGGTGGGGAACCTTAGACTATAACGTTAGAGGAGGTAGTGGAGGTAATAAGGAGATGAACTCACGTAGAGTTCTAAGTGTAGTGTCGAATCTATTTTTCTAAAAACAAAATCAATATTTATTTTAAAATACTAATCGAGTTGTTTGTCTTGATTGTAGGATGTCAGGAGAAGAGGAGGTTAAAGATATTCACGTTGTGAGTGAGCAGTTGGTGACAGCTGTACCTAAGCCCATAGCTGAGGCAGCAGCTGACTCAGACCCAGAGGAGTATCCTGAAGAGGAAAAGGAGCCCGAGGAGGACTCTGAGGAAGCACTTGAGGATGGTCTACTAGATGAGTTGATGGATAGGATTACGGAGTTGGACGATAGAGTCCATGAGTTGGAGGAGCTGTATTAGGGGGAGCAGGAAGCTGCAGCATTGCTTGAGGCATTGGTGCATCACCTGGTGATTAGGAACGGGGATCTGGCTGACAAGCTGCGAGCAGCAGGTCAGAAGGCGGACAGGCTGAAGGATGAGAAAGAAGCTATCAGGACCCACTTGGGTCATACCATTAATGGGTTGGAGTCAAGGATTCAGAGTCTCCAAACTGACAAGCAGATTATTACCACATTCTGGGAGATGAGAGGAAAGGCTGTGTTCGGGCCGAGAAGCTAACAAGCGAGTTAGAAGGAGAAGTAAGAGATAAGAAGGTTAGGATGGATAGAATGAAGTACGCGTTGAAGTCAGCACATGGGAGGTTCCAGCATAGGGTGTATCACTTTCCACGTGAGGAGTACCGGTCTAGACATGCCATAAGCCGTGGGCTAGTGCTAGAGATAGCGGATAAAGAGCATGAAGACGCCATTAGGCGGGGTCTTTAGTTTATTCGTGTTAAACTTTTACTACTAGCGTATAGAACGCTTAACTATGAAATAAAACTTGGTTTTTGGTTTTTCCAAGTGTTTTGGGTTAAAGAGATGTAAATGGCATAATGCCATAAGATGATGAGATACTTTGTGATTATGGTTTTTTTTAAAATAAATATGCTTTTATTTAAATATGTGATGTGATGATTAAGTTTTATATGAATTATTTATGCTGTAGAATAAGTTATGAGATGATAACATTAAGTTTATTTAAACAGAAGGACGGCTAGAGGAAGACGTCGTCAATAAGTACCAGAAGGGTCAGGCGGTAATGCTGGGGGTCCACCAAACCCCAAGCAATAGTTCGTAGACATGTTAGTTGGGGCATTACAGAATCGAACTCGAACACCAATAACCCTCTAGCGGCCCAAGTGGCAAACTTTAAGGACTTCAAGAGCGCGGGACCCCCTGAGTTTAAAGGAATTACCGAACCCATCGAAGCCCAGACATGGATTAAAGAAATCAAAAAGGCGTTCGCTATCACCCGAGTAGGAGATGAGCAGAAAACAGTCTTCGCTACATATATGCTGAAAGGTGAAGCCAATTTTTGGTGGGAGGCAAACCAAACCAGGGCGGGAGAAGGGGTGATACCTTGGGGAGAGTTTAAGAAGATCTTCTTTGAAAACTATTTCCCTGTAAGTATGTAGAGTCGCATAGAGATGCGGTTCATGGAGTTAAAGCAAGACGATATGACGGTACCTCAGTATGCCGCAAAGTTCAACGAGCTGGCGAGGTTCGCGCCTCATCAGGTTGACATTGAGGAGAGGAAAACGAGGAGGTTTGAGCAGGGTCTCAAACCCTGGTTATACAGTAGACTTTCGGTGTTGCAGACGAATAGCTTCGCTACTCTCCTGGAGAAAGCTATAATCGCGGAGGGCGAAAGTGAAGCCCTGATGAAATTTAACAAGGAGAAAAAGAAGAAAAATGAAGGAGGGAATCATGGGGAAGGTAGCAGCGGCAGTGGTGCAAACAAAAGGAAATGGAACAACAACAACGGCAACAGCAATAATTTTAATTCGGGAAACCCTGGGGGAAAACTAGGGGAAGCAAAGAAGAGGACTGAGGCATGCAAGAAGTGTGGGAGGAATCACTCGGGGGCATGTCTAAAAGGTAAGAACATGTGTTTTAATTGCGGGCAAGAGGGACACATCTCTCACAATTGCTCTTCACAAAAGAGGAATGGATGCTTCAACTATGGAACATTGGATCATCAGGCAAGGAAATGCCCAAAGAAGAATTTAGCAAGAAGAAATGGAGGAAGGGGACCAAGCGGTGGAAATCTCACAATAACTGGACCACCAACTCAGAATCGACCAACAGCAAGAACTTTTAACATGACAGTTCAGGATGCGGTCGCATCCAAGGATGTTGTTTCAGGTATAATTCCGATCAATGATATATATGTTTACATATTATTTGATTCGGGTGCTACTTGTTCCTTCGTGTAGCATGAATTCTCCCAATGATTAAACTTACCCAGGAAGAATTTGAATATTCGATGAACATAGAAGTTGCTAATAAGGAAATAATTCCTGCTAGCCATGTCCATAGGAATTGTGTTGTAGATATCATGGGATATAAGTTACCTGTGGATTTAATTCTGATTCAATTAGGGGAATTTGACGTAATTCTAGGAATGGATTGGTTATTTAACCATAGAGCGATGATAGATTTCCAGGAGAAGTGTATAAACCTTAAGACTCCGGATCAGTCTAAGGTAGTATTCTACGGGAGTAAGTAGCCAAGACACTCGAATTGTCTGATGATGATGCAAGCGAGGAAGTTGCTAAGGAAGGGATGTATAGGTTATTTGGCCCATATCGTCGATACGCAGAAAGTAGGGGTAGGGATGGGACAGATACCAATAGTGAATGAATTTCTGGATGTATTTTTAGAGGAATTGCCAGGTATTCCACCGGATAGGGAGGTCGAATTTGTTATAGATTTAGTACCGGGAACGGCCCCGATTTTAAAAGCCCCATACAGAATGGCATCGGCAGAGATGAAGGAGCTGATGGTACAGTTGTAGGAATTATTGGATAGAAAGTATATTCAACCGAGTGTGTCTCCTTGGGGAGCACCAGCTTTAGTTGTGAAAAAGAAGGACGGGTCGATGAGACTTTGCATCGACTATCGAGAGTTGAACAAGGTGACGATTAAGAACAAGTATCCGTTACCTAGGATAGATAATCTGTTCGATCAGTTGAAGGGAGCGAAATATTTTTCCAACATCGACTTGAGGACGGGATATCACCAGTTGAAGGTGAGGAAGGAAGATGTACCTAAGACAGCATTCAGGACTCGTTACGGACACTACGAGTTTCTAGTAATGTCATTTAGGTTAAAGAACGCGCCGATGGCATTTATGGATATGATGAACCGGGTGTTCAAGAAATACTTAGATAAATTCGTAGTCGTGTTCATAGATGATATCCTGATCTATTCCAAGACTCAGGAAGATCATGCTGAACATTTAAGAATGGTATTAGAGGCGTTGAGAAAGGATAAGTTATATGCAAAAATTTTGAAGTGCGAGTTCTGGTTGGTGAAAGTTCAATTTTTGGGTCACGTGATCGACAAGGACGGAATCTCCGTGGATCCAACAAAGGTGGAAGCGGTGCAGAATTGGGAACAACCAAAGACACCGACTGAAGTAAGAAGTTTCTTAGGATTAGCAGGTTATTACAGACGATTTATCCAAGATTTTTTGAAGATAGCGGGAACGTTGACGAATTTAACGAAGAAGTCGGTAAAATTTATCTGGACAGAGAAGTGTGAAGAAAGTTTTTGGGAACTTAAGAAAAGATTGAGTGAGGCACCGGTGTTGTCTTTACCAGATGATACAGGTGATTTTGTGATTTTCAGTGATGCGTCACACAAAGGACTTGGCGGTGTGCTTATGCAACATGGCAAAGTTATTGCATACGCGTCGCGTCAGTTGAATGATTACAAAAAAAGATATCCTACCCATAACCTAGAATTTGCAGCGGTAGTATTTGCCCTGAAGATTTGGAGGCACTATTTATATGGTGTAAGGTGTGAAATATACACGGACCATAAAAGTCTCAAGTATATCTTCACGCAGAAGGAGTTGAATATGAGACAGAGAAGATGGTTGGAACTAATAAAGGATTACGATTGTGACATCCTATACCATCCAGGGAAAGCTAACGTGGTAGCGAATGTGCTAAGCAGAAAAGGCAGCGGTAAGTTGGAAATGCTAACAGCTCAAGAGGAGTTAATTAAGGAGATAGCGAGATTGGAACTCGAGATAAAAAGTCCGAGGGAGCCAGATGGGAAATTGTTCCCAATGGAGGCTCACCCGACTCTATTGGACAAAATGAAGGAAGCACAAGGCATCAATGAAGAATGTGAGAAGGTGAGGAAAAGAATTTCAAATGGAGAAGAGCTTAAGTTCAGTAGGGGTGATGATGGATTATTTAGATTTGAGAAGAGAATTTGGGTGCCAGCGGTATCTGAATTAAAGGAAGAAATCTTGAAGGAAGCTCATAGCTCAAGTTACTCAATCCACCCGGGAAGCACAAAGATGTATCAGGATCTTCGCCAACAATATTGGTTGCCCAATATGAAGAAAGAAGTCACAGAGTGCGTCAACAAGTGTTTAACATGCCAGCGAGTGAAGGCGGAACATCAGAAACAGAGCGGGTTACTTCAACCTTTAGAAATTCTGGAATGGAATTGGGAGCATATCATGATGGACTTCGTGGTAGGACTTCTAACTACACAGAAGGGTTACGATGCGGTATGGGTGATCGTTGATCGATTGACCAAGTCAGTGCATTTCTTGCCAATTAAGATCAGATATAACTTGGATCAGTTGGCAAAACTTTACATCAAAGAGATCATTTCCAGGCACGGGGTGCCGGTATCAATTGTGTCAGATCACGATCCGCGGTTCACAGCAAATTTTTGGAAAAGCTTTCAAGAACGCATGGGAACGCAACTGAGGTTGAGCACTGCTTATCATCCTCAAACAGATGGGCAGAGTGAGAGAACTATTCAAATGTTAGAGGATATGTTGAGAGCATGTGTGATGGGTTTCAAAGGAAGCTGGGATGACCACCTACCATTGGTGGAATTTGCATACAACAACAGTTACCACGCAAGCATCGGGATGCCACCTTATGAAGCTTTATATGGAAGGAAATGCAGAACACCATTGTGCTGGGATGAAGTGGGAGAACGTCAATTGCTAGGGCCAGAATTAGTGCAACAAACTACAGATGTGATAAAAACGATACGAGCGAGATTAGTGATAGCTTAGGATCGACAGAAGAAATATACTGATCAACATCGGCAAAAACGAGACTTCGACGTCGGCACTTATGTGCTTCTAAAGGTTTCACCTCGAAAAGGGAAAATGAGATTTGGGAAGAAGGGAAAACTTAGTCCCAGATTCATAAGACCTTTTGGAGTGTTAAAGCGAGTCGGTGAGGTGGCTTATGAAATAGCTTTTCCTCCGGAGTTAGAGCATATACACAACGTGTTCCACGTATCAGTTTTACGACCCTATAAACAGGACTACAAACATGTCATAGAATATGAACCCATCCAGTTTGAAAAGGACTTAACCTATGAAGAGGTTCTTATACAGATAATTGATAGAAAAGAACAAGTCTTAAGAAATAAGATAATACCGTCTGTAAAGGTAGTATGGAGGAACCACAACGCCGAAGAGGCTATGTGGGAACTCGAGGAGAAAATGATGAAAAATTATCCTAGTCTTTTTGCTTAACTTGTAATGATTCCGGGGACGGAATCCTTATAAGGGAGGGTGAATGCAATATCCGAGATTATCACGTAATTTAATTATTATCAATCAATGAATTTATGTGAAAATCTTGTGTGATTTCTATTATTAGGGGTATGTGTGCTATTCATATATGCTATGTGATGAGATGTATTTAAGTAGTTGGTTTAATTTAATTTAACTATTTGAATTGGTTAGGTAGATAATTAATTAATTAATTTCGTGGAATGGTATTAAAATATGAGTTGGAGTTCGGAGCAGAATTTAGAGACGCAGACTGTGTATTTGAGTCCGGAACGTCGAAATTAGTCAGGATGGACTGTAACCACAAAAATGTGCCACGGTTGACTTTTTAGTCAAAGCCAACCAGTTGATTTTTTGGGGTAAAAAGGCAACCACGAATTTTAGAGATGAATTTGACAAAACGGATAGTCCCATGACGTCCGGAATGTCGACTTTAGTAGGAACCGATATAGGTATCGAAACGTTTGGCTACGAAGGGCAAAATGGTTAATTAGCTTATTAATTGATTTAAATAATTAAAATAATATGTTATTTAAATGAGGATCAGCAGCTGGGGGCCCATGTGACATCTAAATTGGGACAAGGAGAGAGGGAGTATACGTATATAACAATATAGCAAGGAGGGGGTGATATCACCTTATAACCAAACTTTTTATTTTCCTAACTCCCCTCTCCATACTAACTATTATATTATGAGCAAGTAAGGGGTGAGGCTCAATCAGATTAACACAAGGGGAAATTCGTCTAAGAGGTAAGCATGAACCTACTTTTATGTTTTTGAGAAGCATAGTAAGAAATTGCATGTATAAACATGGGAAATGAGTTGTTTGTACCTTGGGATGCCATGTTATTGCTTGTTACTGATATATAGGTGATGAGAATGAAAATTCTGGGTTTAATCATGTTGCAAGTGCATAGAAAATCATAGAAATCAAATATGCATGTTATATGTTTGATAAAAAGCCACTAACATGCTAAACTCGTCAAAACATGGAAAGTTAGTGAGTTTGATTGTTGTAACATGTGCATAAATGTTAGCAGTTTTGATCTGGACAGTAGGAATCGAATCCTTGCATGCTAGAATCAAAATCATGATTTTGTCAAAGTTGGTTTTAAAGTGAAATATGTGATTTTTGAGTTTTTTGGAGCCTTGTAATCATGGTTTCTGTGACCCGATTACTATATGTAATAATTTTGGAAAATACTATGTAGTATGATGTATAACCTGGCCAAATTTCATAAGAAACGGAGTTAAAATGAGCAAGATATGAAATTCGATAGCAAGTATGTTCATAGGGGAAAATATGCAGATTCTGGGTTTTTCAGAATTTTTCTAAGTATGGAATGATGTCTGGCACGCTTTTCTAGGCAGCCAGTTGATGGTCTTAACATGTTGTTTTCTGGTATGTGTTATTTTTGTAAAATACTATGCTATATGGAGTGTATTGTGTCAAAAGATCAGAGTCATATCATGTGTGGTTTGTTCGGAATGAAATTGCAAGGTGGGCTGCTCGAAAATGAAAAACATAATCTGGGCCTGATGAGCAGCACAGTTGCGCCGCTCGTAAGGTTTAGACCTGCGCAGCTGCGCCGGTCCGGTTCAGGCCGGGTCATCCGTGTCGGGCATTGTCAAGTCGGGACGTGTCAGAAAAATTTTAGAAACTTATTTTTTTCCCAGATTCCAATATTTAACCCCTGAACCTATAAGATGCAACAAGTTTATGTAAATGAATTGTATGTTAATCGAATACGTGTTAGTTAATAACTTATTTAAATAAAAGGAAACCATTTTCTTCCAAATTTGAGTTCGAGAACCTAATTGCTTAACGTGACACCTATGATTAGGGTACGTGAAGGTTAATTGCTAGCTTTAACGATTGTCTTACCCTATTTTTCATTGATAAATTATTCAAGTCTTATTTCTTTTATTGCAGTAAGGGTAAGTATCGAGCTCGTGTTCATTCGTTGACACGTACAAGTTCCTTTGACGTAAAGTTCTACAACTTCAATTATCTTGCAAATTTTACTGTTGATTACTCAGTTATTGCTTCAACTGCTATGCTTTAAAGTTCTATTGATTTAAAGAACTGTTTCTAAGTATGTTTCCTGACCATTGTTTTCGGCTAGTTATTATTGATGAAAAATGATTTAATTCAAATCTTTCGAAGCTATTTAATATTTACCAATCCAAATTGCTTTGGTGCAGTCTCGCATGAGTACTAAGATGAACAACCCGAATAAACGGGCGAACAGAGTCGGGCATATAGTCCCATTTATGCTTATTCAGTTTAAACTTTATACTTGTACACAATGTAGGGTACGATAGGCTGATCACCTGGAGTACTTGCAGAGACCGTTTGCAATCTATTTGATTGTTAAACCGTCTGATGGTTTTCGATGAAACAAAGTAATGTTCAGGGTAATCAACACCCTATACTATGATATTGAGAATTCTTAAACTCTTATATTTGATATTCTTGTTTAACACTTGATAATTCTTTCAACTATTGAGATATAACCATACAGATGCTTTTACTCCTGATGTATGTTTTCAAACTACTTTATATACTTGCTGGGCAATTTGTGCTCATTCTTGCTTAAACCTTTCAGTTAAGGATGAGAAGGCTGAGGGCTCGGGCAAGGACAAGGAAAAGTCTAAGATGAAATGTTGAGAGTTGTTTATGTAATAAGTTTAGATTTCCGCATATGATGTTATGTAGCGATAAACGCTAAGTTAAAGTTTCAGTTTATTTAAGGTTGTAAAGACTTGGGATTTTATTTGAATAAGTATGTAATAGCTATTATTATTATTATTATTATTATTATTATTATTATTATTATTATTATTATTATTATTATTATTATTATTATTTTCGGAGTTTATGTAGTTAGATGATGATGTATGTTGTACCGTGAGCACCATGTCCTGTAATTGATGTTATACGGATTTGGGGGCGTCACAGAACATCAGAGACTAAGTGGGTTGCTACAACCATTAGAGATCCCAGAATGGAAATGGGAACATATTACGTTGGATTTCGTGGTTGGCCTTCCGACAACGCAGAAAGGCTACGACACAGTATGGGTTATCGTTGACCGATTGACGAAATCCGCACACTTCCTTCCGATTAGAATTAGATTCAACTTGGAGCAGTTAGCGAAGCTGTATGTAAAAGGGATTGTTTCAAGGCACGGAGTTCCAGTGTTGATTGTTTTCGATCGAGATCCGCTCTTCACATCAAATTTCTGGAACGATTTCAAGAATGCATGGGGACGCAATTGAGAATGGGTACGGCATATCACCCTCAGTTAGACGGGCAGAGCGAAAAAATGATCCAGACATTGGAAGATATTCTTAGAGCGTGTATCATTGATTTCAAAGGAAATTGGGATGACCACCTACCACTTATGGAATTCGGTTATAACAATAGTTACCACACTAGTATTGGCAAGCCGCCTTACGAAGCGTTTTACGACAAAAAGTGTAGAACTCCACTATACTGGGATAAAGTCGGTGAGAGGCAATTACTAGGTCCAAAACTGGTACAACAGGCATCATAGATAGTGAAAGTGATCTGAACATGATTGGTAGCGGCTCAGGATAGGCAGAAGTAATACGCTAATCCACACCGTAAGAATGTTGAATTTGAATCGGGTAGCTTTGTATTTTTAAAAGTCTCTCCCTGGAAGGGAAAGATCAGATTCGGTAAAAAGGAAAAATTGAGCTCGAGGTTCATTGGACCCTTTGAGGTACTGCGAAGAATAGAAGAAGTCGAATATGAGGTAGCTTTACCTCCGGCGCGAGAGCATGTCCACAACGTCTTCCATGTGTCAGTGTTACGACCATACAAACCCGATTACAAACATGTGATTGAATATGAACCCCTGCAATTTGAGAAAGACTTATCTTATGAAGAAATTCCTGTTCAGAATGTTGACAGGAAAGATCAAGTTCTCAGAAATAAAGTTATACCTTCTGTTAAGGTAATTTAAAGGAACCACAACGCTGAAGAAGCTACGTGGGAACTCGAAGAACACATGATGAAGAATTACCCACATTTATTTGCTTAAATTATGTGTAAGCGATTCTGGGGACAAAATCTTTGTAAGGAGGGAGAATGTACCAGGACGAATTTAATTGAACCGTGGTTCTGGGGACAAAATCCTTTTAAGGGGGGAAAGATGTGACGAACGAGAATTTTATAATTTAATTTAAATATTTATTGAATTAAATAAATATTTTCGATGATTTATTTATCGAGTCAAATAATTATTTGATGAAATTGTGGTAGATTAATTTAATTATATGTGTTACATTAGTTAAATTAACGTGGAGAATTTTATTATTCAAAGTATGTATTTAATTGAGCTTATTTGATTAAATGAATTATTTAATAAGCATAATGTTATTCTAATTAATTAGAGATTTAATGAGTTAACATAATTAATAAAGGAGAATTTTAATTATGTGATAATGTAATTTAATGTGAATTATCATATTTTATTTAATTAAATTTAAATAAGGTTATTTGATTAATAAAGATGTGACATTAAACTATATAATAAGAAGTTAATTAAATTAAATGGAAAGGAAATAATATAGAGCCAACCAAACAAGACCCTAAGGGGAGCTGGACCAGTTAACCCATTAAGATTAACTGACGCCACTAACTTACCGTTATATACATATTATTTTGTATACGTATATTATATTAGCCTTATATCTATATCAGTTCATATATCATATAGCATATTCAATAGAATACTTTAGAGAAAAAGAGAGAAAACTTGTGAGTTGAAGAAGAAGGCAAAAGGTTCTAGAGTAATCTTCATCATCTTCACAAACTAGCATAGGTAATTCCCTCCTCCTAAGTTTTCAAATTAAGTTTTCAGAGTTTTTCTATTAACGGGTGTTTTAAAGTTCTCTGTAAAAGCCTATTTTGTGATCAATGCATGGATTGATGAACTATGTATATATACATGTTAATATATGATCATAATATGTTTTCTACCATCTAAGTATGCTTTAAAACAATCAATTTCATATAAATATGCGTTAATTTGATTTTTGTGAAGTTATAGAGTATGAAAGTTGTATATATGGCCCTTACGTACAAATTATATGCTTTGAATTGGTTGTTTAACTTAAATTTGACAGTAGATTATGATTATACATGTTTAAATGAACAAAATGAACTTTGAACGGACGGATTCGGAGTTCTAACGAATCCGTGACGTCAGATTTCATGTTTTCTTTCAAAACATATAAAATACCAAGAACAGTGAATTTATGTGATTTGATTTGAGTAATTACATGATATAAAGTGTTAAAAGCATGTTAGAATCATTATATGATGTTTCTATGAAGTTTATACTTCATGAGAATCATTGTGTTGGTTTAATTTGGATTTATTTGGCCTTAACTGTCAAAATCGGGAACTGAGGCTGAACTGGCCGGGGTCACCCGCCCTAGTGGGGTCCAGACCCACCCCAGTGGGTCCCCTACCGAACCTAGGCCCTCCCCAGGGGGCATAACACCCGCCCCAGCGGGTGTGGTGTGCAGAGAAAATGGAAATTTTTTTCCCTTTTGTGTGTTTTTAAGCCATAGTATGATGAACCTAACTTAATGAACATGATGACATGATGAACATGTAATACTATGCTACAACATGTTGTTAACACATATTATATAATTTGAAGTTTCATGTTAACAAACTAAGTAGTTGATATGTATAATATAATGTGAAGTTTCAAGTTAACAAATAAAGTGTGAACTTGGATATTGTAGTCGTAAGACTTGATTATGATTGTCTAAGAGCTTACGCTTGTATGGTATACATGTTATGAGTTTATACTCATGTTATGTTGTTAGTTAACAAGTTAATATTATAAACCAAGTTGTAAGTTGAACTTAAGTGAATAGTTCAACAGTTAAACATGGTAGTTATGAAAACTAATCAAGGTCATATACATAATGTAATGTGTAGGACGTTGAGGAATTGAATTGTATTTATAACTATAGCTTGCGCATGAGGCAAGTGTTCTATATGACATCCCCAAATCCGGGTACTTCAATTCCATTAGATTTGGTGCTCACTATCTAAATAAAATATAACTACTGCCCAATAATAAGGAATGTAAAATAAATTACAACCTTATAATTAAATAAAAATCTTCCTTATAAAAGGATTACAACCTTAATCAAGATATCCCATGGTTAATCTAACCTTAATAGAAACAAATAAGTGCGGAAAATAAAATATAAAATAATTAAGTCTTATTACAATCATAATAAACATAAACATAAACAAGTCTTCCCTTGGTCATCTTACTTTTTTCTTTACTTGTTGACGGTGCGTCAACATTCTCGACTTTAGCTGCAATGGTTATTTAATTGCAAGAGTGAGCAAACAAAAGATCGTTGGGAATAAAAACAATAATAGTGATGACATAAACTTAATAACATTCGAAGGATTTGAATACTTTTCTCTCATCAATAATAAAGAATTGAATAAAAATTCTTTCATCAACATTTAGAATTTCGAATGTAGAAATCATCTGAGTGTCATGAGACCTTGAACTTTGTCCTAGGTTATAAACATTTCTATTTAAAATTTTTAACAGTCTTTTAGACTATATGGACTCTTAACTCGTACTCAGGGGGATCAGCCCTTCGTACCATGTATTGTGCACAAACATCTTAACGCTTTTGCATGGTAATCTCCTATTAAATAGGGTTGTTCATCTCATTATTTGATAACAAGTCCGCACCAAAGAAAGTTTTGTTTGGATAAGCTTAAAAGGAAATTTGGAGTTCAATTACCATCAACAAAGGAGTAGTTGAATCGACTTAAAATAGTTTAGAATAATTCAACAATAAAGAATTATAAATTAACTTATGCTTTAGAATTAAACTTAAAACATTCGAAAGATAAAATAGACTTTACTTGAACAATTAAGTCAATGTCACTTTAATTAAATCATAAACTTTAAATAATTACTTGTCCATTGCAGAAATAAAAGAACAGGCTCAAATACAATTAAGATTTGAATTTAAAACACTTGTATATAAATCACAAGTTTAGGGATAGAGAACTTCCTCAAGCGCAAGCTACAATTACAAATCACGTTCCTTAATTAACCCTACATATATGTAATTAACAATAATAATATAATTAGTTATCATATAACTAATTCACATAACTTAGTTAACCCATCTAGGTTAACTCATTCCCCTTAAATTATTAAGTTTAACAATTAATTATCACATCACTTAATCACATCACATGATCATATTACATTTGCACATAATTAATCAAATAATAATTATGTACCCATATTAATTAAATTATAACTAAACAAATTATAATTTAAATTAAACATTCACTTTAATTATTATTAATCAAATTATAATTTTATTTTATATTAATTAAATTATAATTAAATAAATTATAATTTAAATTAAACATTTACTATGATTATAATTAATCAAACTACATTATGCATTTATATTAATTAACTTATATTTAAAAAAATTATAATTTAAATTAAACATTTACTTTGATTATGATTAATCAATTTATAATTACGTATTATATCTTAACAATATAATTCATTACTGTCCATTTAGCATTTTAATTTTATTAACATGCTTTATAATTTATTACATCATTAATCTCATAAAATTTCATATTTTAAAAAAAAGCTTTCTGCCCAATCTGCAGGACCAGCGCGGCCGCGCTCCAATTAGCCTTGGGAGCGGCGCGGCCGCGCCATTGTGCAGACAGATCTGACAGTGTCGCGAACTTTGCAGAGAAAAAGTCAATTTGACTTATTTCTCCACACCAAATTCCATATTTAACCAACATATTGCATATAACACTTTATAGAAAACATAATTCTAAGCTTCTAACAGGTTTTAACATATATAATCATCATAACACATAATCAAAACTCTCAATTTTGTAAATTTTGGAGAAAAACCATTTTTCAGTGTTCTTGATGAAATTGAACACTGTGAATTTGTTACTCAATCAAAATACACCATTCAAAGCATATTGAATTTGTTTCTTGACATATTAACATAATCGATAATCAATTTACACAATAATATACAATCAAAAATGAAATTTTGGTTTTTAAAGAAGCCAATTATCAAAACTAATTCACTGTAACTTTTGATGAACATGAATTCTTCATGTTCATCATGCTTACATGATTTAAACAACTAAATTATGCATACAATTCAATTATAAGCATATATGAACACAATTTATACATATAATTCATGTTTATAGATACTTTCATAAAAACTCATATTTACAGATAATAAAACTTGAAGAACATAAAACACAATTTTTAAAACTTTAAGTTTAGAAATTATACCCTTTGCTAATTGAAGTGAAGAAGAAGACGATGATGGTTATTTTGGCTTAGCAAGAATTCCTCCTCCTCCTCCTCCTCCTCCTTCTTCTTCTTCTCTCCTTTCTCTCTAACTTTTCTCTATATTTTTCTCTTTTTCTAACACTGACTAACTTGTATTTTTGTCCTAATTCTAACTTAACTTAGTTTAGAAAATATAACTGTTATAATACTTAATACATATAATTATATAATAACTAACAATTAATATATCAGTTATAATATTTTGAATTTAAAAGCCATAAGGCTTGTTTGGCAAAAACCCATTATTTTTAAAAACTAGCTTTTTAATAGTTAAGGCCATATTTGGTAAAAAAAAACTCTTTAAAATAGGTGCAAGGGCCTTGTTTGGCAAAACTCTTTAAAAATAGTTTTAAGGGCCTTGTTTGGTAAAACTAATTTAAAAACTCTTTTAATTCTTTTAACACATACCTTCAATGTTACACTTTAATTAATTAAATCTTAATATTCTAATTTAATTAAATTAAAGCTATCTAAATAAAATTTGTCACATAATAATTATAATTACTCACTAATCATAATCTCATGTAACAATTCCCACATAAACTTCATCTAATTTAATTATCTTAATTAAATTAGAACTATACCATAAAATCATTATACATCAATTAAATTAAATATTAAATATTCATTTAATTAACATAGTGCACTTAATTAAATTACTCCACAATAATCACATAAATTATTTATTTAACTCAATAAATAAATAAATAAAAATATTTATTTAATTCAATAAATATTAAAATTAATATATAAAATTCTCATTCGTTACATTCTATCCCTAACTTATTATTGTTAAGCAAGTTTCCTTACCCTAACTCGTTTACGATTACGCAAGTTTTCTAAACCTTACCCTTATATTGAGCAAGTTTTCTATTCTCAAACTATTATTACGGTGCAAGTTTTTACTCTTGTTTATTCAAGGCAAGATTCATATGAGATATTATAAGTTCTTTAAGTATTACTTCAGTTATACAATGCTTATTCGATTGTATACTCTTGAGAACTATCATTCAATTTGAATATTGTTTATTGTTGAACCTTATAAGGCTAGCGAACCCTTATTGATTAGACTAGTCCATAGTAGATGAACGTTCTACGTTCTAGAAATGTTAGTGAGCTTATCCAAACCAAACTTCCTTTGGGGCAAACTCTGATGTTAAACTGAGATAAACAACCCTTTTACAGGTGATTATTTACGCTTTAGCGTTGAGATATTGTGCATAGTATGGTACTACGGGCTGATCCCCCTAAGTACGAGAAGTAGAGCCCATAGTCTTATGACTGTTAAAGGTTTAAAGTATAAACACTTGACAACCTATGGCATAGTTCAAGGTATTATGACCCTCAGAAGTTCTTTTAATTCTTGATATTCATTCTTGATTCAAAAGTCGAGTTTTCTTTATTCAGAAGTCTTTGATTCACTCGCATGTTAAATATATTATTGTATTGTTATACTTGTGGGCAATCGTGCTCACTCTTGCATAATAACATTGCAGTTAAGAACGAAAGGTTTGACGAGCCTTCCATTAGCAAAGGCAAGGGAAAAGTCAATAAGTGATGAAGACTTGTTTATTTGATAACGTTGTTTTAGAATTATGTGTAATGATTAAGACTTACTTGTTTACGCTTTCGCATTTGAGATTTAAGGTTAAATATGACCTGGGATTATTTATATATTTTATTTCAGTTGTTGTAATCACATAAGGGGAGATGTTGGAGTTTTCTATCTATTTCACGGTTTGCATTTATTATGGGTAGATAGATATATGATATTTGTACAATGAACACCAAATCCCGTAGAAATTGAAGTACCCAGATTTGGGGGTGTCACAAATCACACAAGCTTGGCTTCTCTTGCTCTCTCTATTTTGTTCTCAATTTAATAAACCAACAAATGAGCAAAGTAGCTCTCTATTTATAGGCTTGCAAGACTTAGGGTATTATAGTCATTTAGGCCCAAACCTCCTTAATCTTGCTTTGCCCCGTAGTTTTTGACCACCTCCTTAACTTTACTTTTCCACCAAGTTTATGACATCATGCATGTGACATCACAAGCTCATGACTCACCACATGGGTTTCCCCATGGGTTTAACCCACCCATTAACCCATTGGTTCGACCTACGGGTTTAATAATTAACTTTAATTCCATTTAAACGTATTTGCATCGTATAAAATTTGTATTATACGTCATACCAATCCTCGTATTTATTCTGTATTATACTCGTATAATAACTCGTATTATACTCGTATTCATACCGTATAATAATCATTATTAATATACACAACCTATTTATTCTTAGGTTTTAATCTTTTTAACCCCTAGGGTCATAAGTCCCCAGGCGAAAACTTCGTGAGCCATAACTGGAATTTTATTAGATATTCCATTTTGTCAATAAATCCTATCATTATGCGTTTCTCGAAATTTCAATATTCATTCCCGATCAGAAACGGATGAATAGTTATTTTACAAAAATTTCTCAGAAAACTTTCGTTTTCGTCTTGAAAATTCATATGATTTAATTCCAGCCCGAAGCCAGAAATACTAACCATATTCACATCTTCTAGGTCATAAATAGACCAAGAATTAGCTTACTCACTTGAATAAACATTAAATGTAATTTTATTCAAATAAGCAAATAAAAATTTCTTTACATAATGTTTGAATTTCTCGTGCGTTACAATATCCCCTCCTTATAAGAATTTTGTCCCCAGAATTACAATACAAGTTAGTCAAATAATTGGGGATATGTCTTCCTCATCTTATCTTCGAGTTCCCACGTTGTTTCTTCGGCATTGTAGTTCCTCCATATCACCTTCACCGAAAGTATTACTTTATTTCGCAAAATTTGTTCTTTCCTATCAATTACTTGAATAGGAACTTCTTTATATGCCAAGTCTTTTTCAACCTAAATAATTTCATACTCGATTACGTGCTTGTAATCAGACTTGTAGGGACGCAATACCGACACGTGAAACACGTTATGTATATGCCCCAACTATGGAGGTAATGCTAACGTCTAAGCTACCTCGCCTACCATTCTTAAAATCTGGAAAGGTCCTATAAACCTAGGACTTAACTTTCCCTTCTTTTCGAAGCGTATCTTCCCTTTCCAAGGTGACACATTCAGGAACGCATACGAACCGACTTCAAACTCCCTGTTCTTCTGATGTGGATCAGCATACTTCTTCTGTCTGTCTTGAGCTGCTACTAGCCTAGTTCGTATCAACTTAACCACTTTCGCCGTTTGTTGTACCATTTCAGGTTCCAACATACGACGTTCGCCCACTTCATCCCAGCAAAGTGGAGTTCTACACTTTCGGCCGTATAACGCTTCGTAAGGTGACATGCCTATACTAGCGTGATAACTGTTGTTGTAGGCGAACTCTACCAAAGGTAGATGATCGTGCCAACTCCCTTTGAAATCCATAACGCAAGACCTTAACATGTCTTCTAGCATTTGAATTATCCTCTCACTTTGTCCATCCGTCTGTGGATGATATGTCGTGCTCAACCTCAGTTCTATTCCCATATGCTCTTACATACTCTTCTAGAAATTCGATGTGAATCGCGGGTCACGATCTGATACAATCAAAACTGGCACTTCATGTCTCAAGACAATCTCTTTGACATACAGCTTAGCTAGCTGATCCAAGTTATACTTGACTCTTATTGGCAAGAAATGAGCCAACTTTGTCAAACGATCCACTATTACCCAAATAGCGTCATATCCATTCTGTGTCGTCAGAAGTCCTTCCATAAAGTCCATCGTGATATGCTCCCACTTCCACTCAAGTATCTCCAATGATTGTAGCAAACCACTAGGTTGTTGATGTTCGGCCTTAACTTTTTGACAAGTTAAGCACCTACTGACATACTCCGCTATCTCTTTTCATGTTAGCCCACCAAAAATTTTGTCGAAGGTCTTGGTACATCTTGGTACTACCAGGATGAATAGAGTACCTCGAGTGATGAGCTTCATCCATTAGCTCTTCTTTCAATTCTGGCTTATATGGAACCCAAATTTGTCCTTCAAATCTCAATAACCCCTCGTTGTCACGACTACATTTATCCTCCGTATTTTCCGCAATCTTCTTTTTAATTAGTTTGCACTCCTCATTTTTGAGTTGTACTTCCTTCACCTTTTCCACAATCGAATGTTGAATCTCTATTGCAAACAACTTCTCCCCTTCCTTACTCGGACAACTGAACTCTATCTCCATCCTTGCCATCTCCGTTATCAACTCATCCTTTGTTGTTAAAATCAACAGCTTTTCCCCTTCCTACTCAAAGCGTCAGCTACCACATTCACCTTTCCTGGGTGGTACAGGATTTCACAGTCATAATCCTTTATCAACTCCAACCATCTTCTCTGCCTCATATTCAACTCCTTCTGTGTGATGATATACTTCAGACTTTTATGGTCTGTGTAGTTCTCACAGTTCTTCCCATATAGGTAATGCCTCCAAATCTTTAAGGTGAAAACCCCTGCGGCAAGTTCAAGGTCATGAGTAGAATAATTCCCCTCATACTCCTTCAACTGCCTAGATGTATACGCAATGACCTTGCTGTGCTGCATGAGCACGCAACCTAGTCCTTTATGCGAAGCATCACTATACACTACGAAATTCCCTGTCTCATCCGATAAGGATAATACCGGTGCTTGACTTAATCTCTTTTTCAACTCTTGAAAGCTGTCTTCACATTTCTCTGTCCACGCGTATTTCACAGTTTTCTGGTTTAAATTTGTCAATGGAGTGGCTATCTTCGAGAAGTTCTGAATGAACCTCCGATAGTAACCCGCTAACCCTAGGAAACTCCACACCTTCATCGGCATTTTCGGTTGTTCCCAGTTCATCACTGATTCCCCATTTGCTGGATCCACTGAAATCATCTTTATCGATGACGTGACCTAGAAATTGCACTCTCTATAACAAAAATTCACACTTGGTGAATTTTGCATACAACTTCTCCTTTCTTAGTGCTTCCAACACTAATTTCAAATGTTCAGCGTGATCCTCCTTCGTCTTGGAATAGACTAGGCTACATCAATGAACACCACAACGAACTTGTCCAAATATTATTTGAACACCTTGTTCATCATGTCCATGAATGCGGCTGGCAAATTCGTCAACCCACATGACATCACTAGGAACTCGTAATGGCAGTAACGAGTCCTAAATATCATCTTAGGTACATCCTCCGTTCTAACTTTCAACTAGTGGTACTCCGTTCGTAGATTTATCTTAGAAAAACATTTTTCCCCTTTCAACTGATCAAAGAGGTCATCGATCCTGGGCAGTGGGTACGTATTCTTGATCGTCAACTTGTTCAACTCTCGGTAGTCGATACACAACCTTAACGATCCATCCTTCTTCTTTACAAACAATACCAGCGCTCCCCATGGAGACACACTCGGTTGAATGTACTTCTTGTATAACAGTTCTTGCAACTGAATTATCAACTCCTTTAGTTCCACTAGCGCCATACGATATTGTGTCTTGGAAACTGGTGTCGTTCCCGGCGCAAAGTCTGTAACGAACTCAGTCTCCCGATCAGGTGGAAGACCTAGTAAGTCACTCAAAAATACATCCGCATACTCATTGACTACAAGTATCTGTTCCAATGTCGTTCCCACACGCTGGGTGTCAACAACATGGCACAGATAACCTTCACATCCCTTCCTTAACAACTTTCTAGCTTGTGTCATGGTTAGACAACAAGAGCGTCTCGGTGATTTACTACCGTAGAACACTACCTCGGGTTTCTTAGAAATTCGAAGGTTTAAACTTTTCTTTTGTCAATCAATGATCGCCCCATGGTTAACCAATTAATCCATTCCGAGAATTACATCGAATTCCCCCAATTTTATCGGTATAAGATCTACCGATAACTTGTTACCTCTTATCTCTACAGAACAATTCCTATGAATAAAATCGATAGGAATTATTTCCTCATTTGATACCTTAACGTTCAAAGGTATTACAAGTTTTTCAAGGAGTAACCCTAATAGTTTAGCAAATTCGCATGCTATAAACAAACAAGTAGCACCCGAATCAAATAGCACATATGCATTCTCATTGTTGACCAGGATAATACCTGTTGAAACATCACTCGATGCTACAACATCCTTAACCGTCATGTTAAAAGTACAGGCCATCGACTTACCTTATTGTACAAGTCCACCAATTGCTAGCATAGCACTGCTAGCTCCCTTCCCACCGTCCATCCCATTCCTCGGATAGTTTCGTGCAAAGTGATCTGGGGACCCACACAAAAAGCATCCTCGACTTTTTTCTCCTAGGACAGTTAGGCGAAAGATGGCCTTCCTATCCACAGTTATAACACACTGGCTTACCCTTGAGGTAGACTCTCAGATGAGTCTTACCTTAAGTTTTGCATTGCGCGACCATTCTCTTAGGATCTCCCTGCTGTAACGATTGAGATTTTATATTATAATTTTAAATATTTATTGAGTTAAATAAATATTTTATGTGATTTATTTATTGAGTTGAATAAATAAATTATGTGATTGTTGTGGAGTAATATAATTAAGTGTTATATATTAATTAAATGAATATTTAATAATTTATTTAATTGATGTATATTAATTTTATAGTATCGTTCTAATTTAATTGAGAGAATTAAATTAGATGAATTATGTGATGAGTGTTACATGAATTATAATTAGCGAGTAATTATAATTATGTGGCAATTTTTGTGTAATTAATTGATGTTAGTTTTAATTGATTAAATAAGAATGTTAAAGATTTAATTAATTAAAGTGTAACATTAAAATATGTGTTAAAATAATTTATTAAAATAAAGAAATTTTTTTTAAATGGTTTTAACCAAACAAGGCCCTTACTTTTGTTTTAAAAAGGTTTTGTCAAACAGGGCCCTTGCACTAGCTTAAACCTAATTTACCCAAACCATGCTTAAATTAAAAAAACTAGTTTTTAAATTCATCTGTTGCCAAACAAGCCAAAAGATTTTGAAATTCTATAACTGACATTTTAATTAGGGGAGTAATTGCCCTTAATACATATTATTATTATAATAGTCATATTAGTATACGTATATAGTTTTACGTTAGTTTATTTATAAGCCTAAACTAAGAACAAAGAAGAGAAGAGAGAGCAGAGAAGTATCAGAGAAGAAGATAGAGAGAAAGAAAAAGGAAAAGCTTGAGAGAAATCAAAAATCATCTTCTTCTTCTTTAATCATCTAAGCAAAAAGAGGTATAATCGCTACCTTATGTTTTTAAAACTTTATATAGTTGTTTTTCTTTATGTTGAGTTCTCTGTAAAAATCTTCTCCATGTAATTGTGATATTGATGAAGATAAGTAGAAATCTTGGTTACAAATTGTTTATAAGTGGATTGTATGTCATAGACAAGTTTTAGAAATTCAATTGGTTATAAAACATGTTTTAATGGAAAATTGATGTTCTTGTAAGTTCATATGTTTTGGTTTAGTTTTAAATGAAAATTGAGGATTTCTTATGTGTTAATATGCCTATTTAGAATTTATCATGATGTTATCTTCAATTAAGAAAATATTGCATGAACTATGAGTTGAATTGGGTTAGAATTGGATTTACTGTGAATTATTTTGTGAAAACTATAAGTTTTTAGAAAGTATAAAAATTAGAGTTTTTAAAACATGGATTCCTGTTGTTTAAAATAATTTTGTGTCTAGGAGCATGTTTATGTATGTTGAAATCATGTTAGAAGCTTTAAGTTTATGTTTTCAATGAATTGATATGAATTGCATGAATTAGAATTAGAGTTTGGTGTGGAGAAATAAGTCAAATTGGCTTTTTCTCTGCACAGTTCGCGAACTTGTCTGCGTTCGCTGTATGGGCCCCGCCCCGGCGGGCCTGTCAAGAGAGAAACCCCCTGCCCCAGCAGGGGGGCAGAAAAAAGGAAACTTGTTGTTTTCTTTTGTATTTTGCATAACAAATTTTATGTAATAACTTTTATGGCATGATTAAGCATACATTAAAATGCTAAATAATTTCTAATAAATTATATTGGTAAAATATAATATGTTATTATAATTTTGAATAATTATACATAGAGTAAAGGTATAATTTAAATTATAATTTTGTTAAATTATAATGAATATTATTTGATTTCTTTTAATCAAGTAAATGATGATTTAAATTATAATTTGTGTATTATAATGCATGATTATTTATAAATTATAAATTTTCTATTATAATTTAATATTTGCATGCCTAATTATAATTTGTGTGATTATAATTTAGTGAATGCATGTTGTAGTTTAATTAATTATAAATTATAAATTATTTATAATTTAATTAAAATAAGATGTGATTATAATTTGAGTAATTATAATTAGATTAAATGTTTAAATTATAATTGTTTAATTATAATTTGATTAATGTGAGCATGCCTATGTGATGTAATTAAATTATGTGGTTATTAATTATTAACTTAATAATTAAATAAAAATGAGTTAACTTAGATGGGTTAACTAATTATGTGAATTAGTTACGTGTTAACTAATTTAGGTTATTGTGATTAAAAATATATGTATAGGACGTGTAACGTAAGTGGTATTAGTAGCTTGCGCTTGAGGCAATTATTCTAAACCCTAAACTCGTTAATTCTATGCAAGTTTTGATATTCCAATTATGTAATGTATTGAGAATGTCTTTTTTATTTCTGCATTGGACAAGTATTTATTTAATTAAAGTGACCTTGTCTTATTGTTCAAGCAAGATCCAGCTTATCTTTTAAATGCTTTAAGTTTAATTCTAAAGAATATGTTAATTCATAATTCTTTTATCTATGAATTATTCTAAGTTCTTGAATGTCGATTCAACTATTCCTTAGTTGATGAACGTTGAATTCTAAATTATCCTTCTAAGATTATCCAAACCAAACCTTCTTTTGTGCGGACTTGTACTCAAATACTGAAATGAACAATCCTATTTACTAGGAGAGGTTACTATGCAAAAGCGTTAAGATGTTTGTGCACAATACATGGTATGAATGGCTGATCTCCCTAAGTACGAGTTAAGGTCCATAGTCTTATTGACTGTAAAAGATTTAAACAGAAAGGTTATAACCTAGGACAAAAGTTCAAGGTCTTATGACCCTCAGATGGTTCTATATTGGAATTCTAAGTATTGAGGAAAGAATTATAATTCAATTCTTTATTGTTGATTATTGTTAAGTATTTAAATTTTTAAAGATATTCTTTTATGTCTTAAATATTGTTGTATTCCAGTGAGCAGTTGTTTGCTCACTCTTGCATTAAATAACCATTGCAGCTAAGGTTGATAGCGTTGATGCCTTCAACGAGTAAAGGCAAATGGAAGCTAAACAAGTGAAGACTTGTTTAATTATTTTGAATGAAGTTGTAATAAGACTTTTTGAGTTATATTTTATTTTCACATTATATATTTATGTCAAGGTTAGATTAAACCCTGGGAATTATATTTTTAAAAGTTGTAATCCTTTTTATAAGAAAGATTTTATTATTTATAAAAGTTGTAATTTATTTTGAAATTATTTATTACTAGGTAGATGTATGTTATATTTAAAAAGTGAACACCAAATCATGTGAAAATAAAGTACCCGAATTTGGGGGTGTCACGGGTTGGTATCAAAGCAGTAGGTTATGAACCTTAGGTGGGGGGAAAACCTTAGGTAGTAGCCTTGTAGGAAGATCAAAAAGATAGTAGTGATTGGTAAAGATAATAAATTACCTTATGTGCTATATGTTTATGTTTTAGTATCCGAAGAGTGACGACTCGATATCCCGTAATAATTAAACTTTAAAATTCTTTTGTTAGGATGACAAACATTGGAGAGTCTAGTCAGGCTAGAGAGGATATACCTCAGGTGCCTAGAGAGGAGGAGCCCCGAGACATCTATGTTGTCTGGGACCAGCTGGTTAGGAGAGAGACATCTCCACTGAAGACCATAGCTGGTCGGGAGCGTGAGCTGACACCTATTCTAGAGGAAGAGGACGAGGATGAGTCAGAGGAGGAAGAGGATCCCGAAGAGGAATTCCCACCTCACTCTACTAGTGCTGAGATGTACGAGGCAGTCTATGACAGTAACGTGGAGCTACATGGTCGAGTCGGAGAGCTCGAAGAAACCATCCAGCAGCGGGACGAGACTATCGAAAAGATGGATAGTGAGCTAGGAGAAGCACAGTGGAAGTTAATCCACGTAGAGAATGATAGAGACGCGGCTCGAGCCGAGATAGCGAAGCTGAAGCAAGACATCTAGGAGGAGTCGACCAAACTTGCCAGAGCTGAGGAGATAAGCTTAACGGCTACTCAACGAGCCGATCGAGCTGAAGACAAGGCTGAAGCCAAGAGGGCAAAGTTGAGGGAGACAGAGTATGCTTTCCACACGGCTATAGATAGGGCCCAGGATCGTGTTTTCTATTACCCAGCTCAGTTCCAAGGTTTGCCATGGTATGTGGTGGACCGAAGAACGGTGTTTCGGCTGATAAAAGAGGAACGCAGAGAGGCTGTGCGACGCCTTAATATGCCTAGGCAGTAGAGCTTTTATTTATGTTTTGCTTTTTTGGTATTAAATAATGTAATCCCATAATTTGAGATAAGAATGGGATGAGTTAATAATGTAATCCTGTAACTTTTTTAGTTCAGGAAAGATGATGTAAATAGCAGAAATGCTATCTAATTGATGTTTTTAAACTACGAGTAATGAATAAAAGAAGTTTATTGATGTGCTATGTGTTCTATATGAACTGAGTTATTCAAACGTTTAAGTATGAACTTGAATATTTAAAAATTTAGTAAAGGATCTAATAATAATATTTTTCTTAACAGAAAATGCCTCCTAGAAGAAGACCTACACGTCAAAACCCCGAGGGTTAGACGAACAACAACAACAATAACGATGGGACGAATCCTAACTCGGTTTAGCAGTTGGTGAACCTATTGACGGAGCACTTGCGAATCAGTCGCAAGTGCAAGGCACGATGTTTAAAGAGTTTAAGGCAGTAGGACCGCCTGAATTCAAGGGATTGACAAACCCTATAGATGCCCAGACGTGGGTAATGGAAATGGAGTACGTCTTCGATGTAGCTAGAGTAGGTGAAGACCAGAAGACAGCATACACAACTTTCATGTTAAAGTCAGATGCTAGTTTTTGGTGGCAAGCCAACAAGACCAGAGAGGGTGATGGGGTGATACCATGGGAGCGTTTCAAAGAGATGTTCTTTGAAATGTACTTTCCTGTTAGTTCGCAGGACCAGATGGAGGTCAAGTTTCTAGAGCTAAAATAGGGAGGATTGACGGTGTCCAAATACGCTGCTAAATTCAACGAGCTGGCCAGGTTCGCTACTTACTAGGTCAGCACTGACGTTAGGAAAGCGAGGAGGTTTGAGTAAGGACTGAAGTCCTGGCTCTACAGTAAGGTCTCCATGTTCCAGCTGAACACGTTTGCAGCTGTGCTGGAAAAGGCTATTCTCGCTGAGGGAGGAAGCGACGTGGTGATAAAGTTTAATCAAGATAAGAAGAAGAAGAATGAGACAGAGACCAAGGCTGGGGGTAGTAGGATTATCAACCAGAAAAGGAAGTGAAACGACAACACCTCTGTTGGAAGTCAGCAGGGAGGCCAACAGAAGAGGAAGTTTGAAGCATTTGCTACATGTAGGAAGAATCACCCTGGCGTGTGCATGAAGGAGAAGCGAATGTGCTTCAACTATGGTCAGGAAGGCCACATTGTGCCGAATTTCCCGAACCCGAAGAAGGGAGCTTTTTACACATGTGGATCCAAGGATCACATGGCTCGCAGTTGCCCGAAGAAGCTGACAGCAGGGTCAACAGGGAGTGGAGGAAATGGGGGCGGCAGTAACTTGACTATCGCTGCACCATTGCAGGCTATTTGACCCACTACCCGCACATTTAATATAACGGTGCAAGATGCTGTGCAAACACAAGACGTGGTGGCAGATATTATTCCGGTCAATAGTATAAATGCATATGTATTATTTGATTCAGGTGCTACTTGTTCATTCATATCTGATGATTTTGCTAAAACCCTAGACTTACCTATAGAGGAGTTAGTTTACCCTTTGAATATAGAAATTACGAATAGGGAGGTTATTCCTGTTAGGTTCGTTTACAAGAATCGTAGATTGGACATTAAGGGTCAGCAGCTGAGGGTAGATTTGATTCCGATAAAACTTGGGGAATTCGATGTCATACTGGGTATGGACTGGTTGTTCAACCATGGGGTGATAATCGACTGTCAGAAGAAGTCGGTAAACCTTATGACTCCGTCAAAATTAGTGTTCTATGGTAACAAATCGCCTAGACAAGCGAGTTGTCTGACGACCATGCAAGCCAAAAAACTTTTGACGTAAGGCTGTGTAGGATATCTTGCCTACATAGTAGATACGCGTAAGGAGGGCCCGAATATAGAAGAGATATATGTGGTTAGGGAGTTTGTGGACGTGTTTCCAAGCAATTTTCCAGGACTTCCGCCAGATAGGGAGATAGAGTTCGTGATCGACTTGGCGCCGGGAACTGCTCCAATTTCAAAAGCTCCGTACAGAATAACTCCAGTCGAAATGAAGGAATTAATGGTTCAACTTTAAGAGTTGCTAGACAAGACATATATTCAACCGAGCGTTTCGCTGTGGGGAGCGCCAGTGTTATTCATCAAGAAGAAGGACGGATCGATGCGTATCCTTTACCTAGGATCGTTACGATAAAAATTAAGTATCCTTTACCTAGGATCAATGACTTGTTCGATCAACTGAAGGGTGCTAGATACTTCTCGAAAATTAATTTGAGAAGTGGGTATCACCAGTTAAAGGTGAGAAGGGAAGATATACCGAAAACGGCTTTTAGGACTCGATATGGTCATTACGAGTTCTTGGTGATGTCATTTGGTCTGACGAATGCCCCAGCTGCATTTATAGACCTAATGAACAGGGTGTTTAAGCCATACCTAGATAAGTTCGTAGTGGTGTTCCTAGATGACATCCTGGTTTATTCCAAGACCGAGGAGGAACACATAAAACACCTAAGGCTGACCTTAGAATCGCTGAGACGAGAGAAGCTTTATGCAAAATTCTCGAAATGCAAATTTTAGTTGGAACGTGTGCAATTTCTTGGCCACGTAATCGACAAGGATGGTATTTTGGTAGATCCGTCAAAGGTTGAAGCTGTAATGAATTGGGATCAGCCAAAAACACCGTCTGAAGTGAGGAATTTCTTGGGATTGGCAGGTTATTACAGGAGATTTATCCAAGATTTTTCCAAGATCACAACTTCGTTGACGAATTTGACTCGTGAAATAGTTAAATTTGTTTGGACGAAAAAGTGTGAAGAAAGTTTTAAGGAACTGTGGAAGAGGTTGAGTACTGCGTCTGTATTATCTTTGTCAGATAGTACGGGAAATTTTGTAGTATATAGCGATGCCTCATATAAAGGATTAGGCTGTGTGTTGATGCAGAGCGGGAAAGTCATTGCCTATGCGTCACGTCAGCTGAAGGATTATGAGAAGGGGTATCCGACCCATGACTTAGAATTGGCGGCAGTAGTGTTTGCTCTGAATATATGGAGACACTACCTTTATGGAGAGAAGTGTGAAATATACACAGATCATAAGAGTCTGAAGTATATCTTCACCCAGAAGGATCTGAACATGCGCCAAAGAAGATGGTTAGAATTGATCAAAGACTACGATTGCGAGATACTTTACCATCCGGGTAAAGCTAATGTCGTCGCCGACGCTTTGAGCAAAAATGGTCGGGAGAAGCTAAACGTGTTAACTGATCAGGAATAGTTGATAAAGTAGATGGCTAATTTAGAGCTGGAAGTGAAGTATCCGAAGGAATCAGATGAGATGTTGTTTCAAGTAACTGCTGGCTCTACTCTAGTAGACAAAGTGAAAGAAGCACAACTTCACGATGAGAAATGCGAGAAAATTCAGAAAAGAATAACCGATGGCGAAGAGTTCAAGTTCAAGATCGATAACGAAGGACTGTTACGGTTTGAAGGGAGAATCTGTGTACCACCAGTAACAGAAGTTAAAGAGGAGATTTTGAGTGAATCTCACAGTTCGAGATATTCGATTCACCCTGGGAGTACGAAGATGTACCAGGATCTCAGACACCATTTCTGGTGGCCGACTATGAAGAGGGATGTTGCTGAATGCGTTGCGAAATGCTTAACGTGCCAGAAAGTCATGGTAGAACACCAGAGACCAAGTGGACTGCTACAACCGTTAGAAATTCTAGAGTGGAAGTGGGAGAACATCACGATGGATTTCGTGGTAGGTCTTCCAGCGACTCAGAAGGGATTTGATGCGATATGGGCTATAGTGGATCGACTGACGAAGTCAGCCCACTTTCTACTGATCAGAATTAAGTACAACTTGGAACAACTAGCGAAGCTGTATGTGAAGGAAATTATTTCTCGACATGGTGTTCCGGTGTCGATTGTGTCAGACAGAGATCCGCGGTTCATGTCTAATTTCTAAAAACATTTGCAAGAGTGTCTGGGAACGCAATTACGAATGAGTACAGCGTACCATCCTCAGACTGATGGCCAGAGTGAAAGAACGATTCAGACGCTTGAGAATATGCTGAGAGCTTGCGTAATGGACTTCAAGGGAAGCTGGGATGATCATCTACCGTTGGTGGAGTTCGCCTACAACAATAGTCACCACACGAGTTTTGGCATGCCACTTTACGAAGCGTTATACGGAAGAAAATGCAGAACTCCCTTGGGCTGGGATGATGTCGGTGAACGTCAACTGTTGGGACAGGAAGTGGTACAACAAACCGTCGAAATAGTGAAACTGATCAGAACGACACAAGTTGCTGCTCAAGACAGACAGAAGAAATATGCCGATCAACATCGCCAAAATTGAGAATTTTTACTAGGAAGTTTTGTTTTCCTGAAAGTATCTCCCTAGAAGGGGAAGATTCGATTTGGTAAGAAGGGAAAGCTGAGTCCCCGATTTATTGGACCTTTCAAGGTGCTAAGAAAAGTTGGCAAGGTAGCTTACGAGGTTGCATTACCTCCGGAGCTCGAGCATATACATAACATCTTTCATATTTCTGTGTTAAAATCTTACAAGCACGACTATAAGCATGTAATAGAATATGAGCCTTTACAATTCGATAAAGACTTAACTTATGAAGAGGTTCCTATTTAAATAGTTGATAAAAAGGAACAAGTACTTAGAAATAAAGTGATACCTTCTGTTAAGGTATTATGGAGGAACCACAGTGCTGAAGAAGCCACGTGAGAACACGAACATATTATGATGAAATCTTATTCGCAGTTATTTGCTCAACTTTTTGTGTATAACCCCTTATGTACCGATTCTGGGGATAGAATCCTTTTAAGGGGAGAAGAATGTAATAGACGAAAATAAATTTTTTCTTTTTACGTGTGATTCTGGGGACAAAATCCTTTTAAGGAGGAGAGATTGTAACGATTGAGATTTTATATTATAATTTTAAATATTTATTGAGCTAAATAAATATTTTATGTGATTTATTTATTGAGTTGAATAAATAAATTATGAGATTGTTGTGGAGTAATATAATTAAGTGTTATATATTAATTAAATAAATATTTAATAATTTATTTAATTGATGTCTATTAATTTTATAGTATAGTTCTAATTTAATTGAGAGAATTAAATTAGATGAATTATGTGATGAGTGTTACATGAATTATAATTAGCGAGTAATTATAATTATATTGCATTTTTTGTGTGATTAATTGATGTTAGTTTTAATTGATTAAATAAGAATGTCAAAGATTTAATTAATTAAAGTGTAACATTAAAATATGTGTTAAAATAATTTATTAAAATAAAAAAGAGAGTTTTTAAATGGTTTTAACTAAACAAGGCCCTTATTTTTGTTTTAAAAAGGTTTTGCCAAACAGGGTCCTTGCACTAGCTTAAACCTAATTTACCCAAACCATGCTTAAATTAATAAAACTAGTTTTTAAATTCATCTGTTGCCAAACAAGCCAAAAGCTTTTGAAATTCTATAACTGACATTTTAATTGGGGGAGTAATTGCCCTTAATAAATATTATTATTATAACCGTTATATTAGTATACGTATATAGTTTTACGTTAGTTTTATTAAAAGCCTAAACTAAGAACAAGAAGAGAAGAGAGAGCAGAGAAGTATCAGAGAAGAAGATAGAGAGAAAGAAAAAGAAAAAGCTTGAGAAGCTTGAGAGGAATCAAAAATCATCTTCTTCTTCTTCAATCCTCTAAGTAAAAAGAGGTATAATCGCTACCTTATGTTTTTAAAACTTTATATAGTTGTTTTTCTTTATGTTGAGTTCTCTATGAAAATCTTCTCCATGTAATTGTGATATTGATGTAGATAAGTAGAAATCTTGGTTACAAATTGTTTATAAGTGGATTGTATGTCATAGACAAGTTTTAGAAATTCAATTGGTTATAAAACATGTTTTAATGGAAAATTGATGTTCTTGTAAATTCATATGTTTTGGTTGAGTTTTAAATGAAAATTGAGGATTTCTTATGTGTTAATATGCCTATTTAGAATTTGTCATGATGTTATCTTCAATTACGAAAATATTGCATGAATTATGAGTTGAATTGGGTTATAATTGGATTTATAGTGAATTATTTTGTGAAAACTATGAGTTTTTGGAAAGTATAAAAATTGGAGTTTTTAAAACATGGATTCTTGTTGTTTAAAATAATTTTGTGTCTAGGAGCATGTTTAGGTATGTTAAAATCATGTTAGAAGCTTTAAGTTTATGTTTTCTATGAATTGATTTGAATTGCATGAACTGGAATTAGAGTCTGGTGTAGAGAAATAAGCCAAATTGGCTTTTTCTTTGTACAGCTTGCAAACTTGTCTGGGGGCTTGTCAAGAGAGAAACCCCCGCCCCGGCGCGGGGGGGGGGGGGGTGGCAGAAAAGGAAAGTTGTTGTTTTCTTTTGTATTTTGCAAAACTAACTTTATGTAATAACTTTTATGGCATGATTAAGCATACATTAAAATGCGAAATAATTTCTAATAAATTATATTAGTAAAATATAATATGTTATTATAATTTTGAATAGTTATAATTAGAGTAAAGGTATAATTTAAATTATAATTTTGTTAAATTATAATGAATATTATTTGATTTCTTTTAATCAAGTAAATGAAGATTTAAATTATAATTTGTGTCTTATAATGCATGATTAGTTATAAATTATAAATTTTCTATTATAATTTAATATTTGCATGCCTAATTATAATTTGTGTGATTATACTTTAGTGAATGCATGATGTAGTTTATTTAATTATAAATTATAAATTATTTATAATTTAATTAAAATAAAATATGATTATAATTTGAGTAATTATAATTAGATTAAATGTTTAAATTATAATTATTTAATTATAATTTGATTAATGTGAGCATACCTATGTGATGTAATTAAATTATGTGGTTATTAATTATTAACTTAATAATTAAATAAAAATGAGTTAACCTAGATGGGTCAACTAATTATGTGAATTAGTTACGTGTTAACTAATTTAGGTTATTGTGATAAAAAAAAATATGTGTAGGAAGTGTTAGAACGTGAGTGGTATTAGTAGCTTGCGCTTGAGGCAAGTATTTTAAATCCTAAACTCGTTAATTCTATGCAAGTTTTGATATTCCAATTATGTAATGTATTGACAATGTCCTTTTTATTTCTGCGTTGGACAAGTATTTATTTAGTTAAAGTGACCTTGACTTATTGTTCAAGCGAGGTACAGCTTATCTTTTAAATGCTTTAAGTTTAATTCTAAAGCATATGTTAATTCATAATTCTTTTATCTATGAATTATTCTAAGTTCTTGATTGTCGATTCAACTATTCCTTAGTTGATAAACGTTGAATTCTAAATTACCCTTCTTTGGTCCGGACTTGTACTCAAATACTGAGATGAAAAACTCTATTTACTAGCGGAGGTTACTATGCAAAAGCGTTAAGATGTTTGTGCGCAATACATGGTACGAAGGGCTGATCCCCCTAAGTACGAGTTAAGGTCCATAGTTATATTGACTGTTAAATGTTTTAAATAGAAATGGTATAACCTAGGACAAAAGTTCAAGGTCTTATGACCCTCAGATGGTTCTATATTCGAATTCTAAGTATTGAGGAAAGAATTATAATTCAATTATTTATTGTTGATGAAAGTTAACTATTCAAATTTTTAAAGATATTCTTTTATGTCTTAAATATTGTTGTATTCCAGTGAGCTGTTGTTTGCTCACTCTTGCATTAAATAACCATTGCAGCTAAAGTTGATAGCGTTTATGCCCCGTCAACGAGTAAAGGCAAAGGGAAGCTAAACAAGTGAAGACTTGTTTAATTATTTTGAATGAAGTTGTAATAAGACTTTTTGAGTTATGTTTTATTTCCGCATTATATATTTATGTTAAGGTTAGATTAAACCCTGGGAATTATATTTTGAAAAGTTGTAATCCCTTTTATAAGAAAGATTTTATTATTTATAAGAGTTGTAATTTATTTTGAAATTATTTATTACTGGGTAGATGTATGTTATATTTAGAAAGTGAACACCAAATCATGTGGAAAAAAAGTACCCGAATTTGGGGGTGTCACACCTGCCTTGCCCCGGTATTCCCTCCATTGAACGCCTTTCTCTTTGGCGCGCTAAAACCTCTGCATGCACTCTTTTGCCTGAAGCTTCCGTCAACCTTATTTTTATTCTTGTTCTCCTTTTGGTATAGGCTCAAGGCCTCACTACCATCCTCGGCTATTATAGCCTTCTCTAACACCGCTCCAAAGATTTTACTTTAGAAAATGAAAATTCGGTTGTAGAGCCAAGAATTCAACCCCAGCTCAAACCTCTTCGCTTTCCTCGCCTCGGTGTCCACTTGTTGTGGCGCAAACCTTGCTAGTTCATTAAACCTAGCAGCGTACTGGGGAACAGTCATATCCCCCTGTTTCAATTCCAGAAACTGGACCTCCATCTTACTCTACATGCTAGTGGGGAAATAGTTCTCAAAGAAAGTCTTTTTGAACTGTTCCCACGTAGCATCCACTAACTTGGCCCTATTCTGGTTTGCCTCCCACCAGAAGTTAGCCTCTGCTTTCACAAATGCCTTCTCGATTTCTTTTACCCAAGCTTGGGCAGCTATAGGATCCGTAGTCCCCTTGAACTCTGGAGGGCCTACGCCTTTGAAATCCTTAAATGTAGTTCCTACGACTACCCCAGGATTCACTCTCACACCCCCTCCAGTCTCTTTAAAGGCTGTAGTCATAAGGGTCACCGACTCCTGCATCGGGGTCTTTGGAACCCCTTATTCTTCCACATTTAGTGGCTCAGCTTGACGAGCTCGCTGCTGTCATTTTGGTGGCATTTTCCTGATAACGTAAATAAAGTTTCGTTATTATTTAATTCTTTCTGTTGGTTAGTATTCATGAAAAATAATAACACAACCACATTGCCAAGTGTTTTAAGAAACTTCTTATATTAAAATACTTCTTCATTACATGGTTAGAGCCATTTACAAGATTATCCCTCGATAGGTTGCCAAAAGTTGGGATTTACAAAAGACTACCCTTTAACTATACAAAAGAGGGTTTTACGTCCATTCTAACTACACCACTATTTACATAGCTATACACTCTACACTATACCACAGAACTACATCTGCCTCGACGCATTTTCGTGGTCTGCGTCAGCCATACCGGCCACTATATCCAGGCTAATAGTATGTCGGGTCTGTCCTTCCTCCACTGGATACCTAGCAATCTGGTGCTGGTAATCCGCATGCGAACTCCTATGGATATAGGACATCCGACTTATCTTCTGCTTCTTATTCAGAAGCTCATATTTTAGTTCTTGGAACTCCAGCTTTAGGTCATGAACTTTATCTTTAGCAATAACTTTCTCATCGTGCTCATCTTCCCAGAAGACCTCCACGTCTTCCCTATCCTCTATGACTTCTTGGACCACTTGCTTGAGGTCAGGGACCTCCTTGCTCAGTTGGACATTTTTGTCCAAGACTGCCATAAATAGAGCCTTCATGGACTCCTCCGGTGACATAACTTCTTCCTTCGTAGGTAGTACCAGATCAAATGATATTATATCCACCTCTTCTGACATACCATTAAATATGGTGGCATAGTCAAATTTGTCTTCATCCTTTGAAGGATCCTCTTCTTCAGGGTCAGTCTCATATAGGATCACTAATGGAACCTCTGCTTCTGGCATTCGTTCTAATTCTATGTAGTTGACACACGCTTCACATAGTAACTGTACATCGCTATCTGAATTCATAACTTCTGTTATCTATAATAAGACACATTAACTTGATTAGTATACAATTCAAATATTAAAAACACATAACACATTTAATATGTTTAAGGTTACTTTCTTCGTTAAAACTATACCCGAGTTTTATTTACTTCTAACATCTATTTCCAAGGTTATAACTTAAGGTTCCCCCCCCCCCCCTTAAGTTTTATAACCCAAGGCTTTGATACCAACCTGTAGCGCCCCCAAATCCGGATATCTTCAAACCCTGGATATGGTGCTTCACTGTACAACTATCTACTCATACATTCAACTAAATACTTCAATAACCTGTATAAGTTTAACCAACATTCCATTACAAAACTACCTTCCCAAGGTCTTATTAACCTTTACATACGTTTAGTGTCATAATATTGTTTATTACAACAGAATACTATGTTATTACAAGTGTAGCTAAGCATTCATCTTGGATTTGCCCTTGTCCTTACCGGATCCTTCGGTCCGATAGCTCCTAGCTGAAACATATGATTTTAAGCAAGAATGAGCATAACTAGCTCAGCAAGTTTAATATTTTACTTTGTAACCACAAAATCAAGAATTATATGTCTTCATCTTCAATAATTGTACAAGAGTAATGAAGAAATAGGAATAATAAAGATAATGTTTTGAATTCCTTTAAAACCATTCTCAAGGACACACAGTCGCTTAAGAATCTGAGCTAGTCAAAGACCATGAACATTCTCTTCCATTTTCATTCATAAAGGGACAACCCGATACAAGACCGTAAGCCTGATATCACTTACGAGCACGTTCAGGTGGTTAGCCTGTAGTACTCTGTGTTGATCAACACTGCATCTATAAACGTTTTCACGTTTAAGCTTTTTGGGAACACAATGCCTGGTTGAGTTAACGACATTAAAACCATTGTGTATTCATACTCAAGTTTTCATCAAAATCCGTACCAAATCAATTGGTATAGGATAGCTCATCAATAATACCTTGAAAGATTTATGAAAATCAATCAAAATACTTTACATATATGTCTAGACGAAGCAAATGGCATCGATTATTCAACAACACTTCATATATAGGCAACTATGCATATTGACAACTTGTCTGACATTACGTACAGACAAGAGTTCAGAAGTCTTGCATAACAAAGCATTAATACAAAGGTTAAAAACTTGCATCAAGTAGAACTTGTACAAGGTTAGAAAAACTTGCATTCACGTCTTTAAACCTTTTAGATATACTTTACTTGTCTTTATACTTCTACAAAATATAAACACATAGCATATCCATTAGATTATCTCAATTGATAAACATTGTGTAACCTAACTTCTCCTTTTCGTATAACTTAACCGAATTGTTAACCTTATAACATCCATTCAAATTCCACCCCATTATTCATGGTTTATTAACATTCATGCGTTATAAACCGAACACTCATTAATCATCATTGACTACCGCTTAATTGTCATGAAAAAGGTTGAGTAAATGAATGCAAATGTCAGACATTTTTCCCATGCTAGGGCTGCGACGCCAGCTTTGCCTTGCCAGGCGGCGCTGCGGCACCCCCTATGTAGGGTTCTATTCTGGCCTGGCGTTGTTGTGCTGGGAATAGTTATATGGGTGGCGCTGCGACGGCAGCCATGTTCTGCAGAAAATTTTTATTTTTCTGAAATTCCCCGCTCATAACGCGATTGTTACAAATGGGAATTGGCTCGTTCCAAAGCCAAAAGCTCATAAATCCTATGTTCTATGATGTCATTCAGTCGAAATTCATTTCTAAATCCGTCGACGAGAGTTTAGCCGATTAGTCCATTTTTACGTTTTCGTTAAACGTTCGTGAACGTTCGACGCTCAATTCTTCGTTTTAAGTCAGAATTGGTTCGTTCTTGATCCCACAAGTCTTATTTACCTAATTACATGTTTTGCAATCAAAAACCAACATTTCTGAATCACACGGCGACTTTTGACTTCTATTCCGTAAAATTTACGTTTTCGACGATTAACGTCTCATTGCGAATCTTTCGCTGAATCTTCGTTCTTTGATATTTTTACGTCAAACCAAATGGAATCAATCCATTGGTTGATTAATATCATTTATAACCATTGAAATCTTTTATGTTCTAATAATTTTACATAGTTATCATTCAAATCCTTTAATCAATTTATTTATGATTTCATTGTTTAATTCATTCACTTTCCAAGGCTTCCATTATTAAGTTCTTTATTACTTAATCATGGTTCCATAGTTCTTAGTTGTTAAGGTTTAAAAACCACTATCATCACCTTATCACTTCTTACTCTTCCTACTTCACCAACTACACTTCTCTATCAATATAGATTGAAGGAAGATGGAAGATTAAAAATTAAGTATGTATACCTTCTTGTGTTCTTGGTGGTTCTAGATTGCTCAAGAGATTAGTATTTATTCTTCTTGATTGTTTATCAATCACACAAGCTTAGCTTTTCTTGCTTTCTATCTATTTTGTTCTCAATTTAATCAACCAACAAATGAGCAAAAGAGCTCTCTATTTATAGGCTTGCAAAACTTAGGGTATTATAGTCATTTAGGCCCAAACCTCCTTAATCTTTCTTTGCCCCCAAGTTTTTGACTACCTCCTTAACTCTACTTTCCCACCAAGTTTATGACATCATGCTCATGACATCATGCATGTGACATCACAAGCTCGTGACTCACCACATGGGTTTCCCCATGGGTTTAACCCACCCATTAATGCATTGGTTCTACCCACGAGTTTAATAATTAAATTTAATTTTATTTAAACGTATTTGCTTGGTATAAAATTCGTATTATACGTCATACCAATCCTCGTATTTATTCCGTATTATGTACGTATAATAACTCGTATTATACTCGTATTAATATCGTATAATAATCATTATTATTATGCATAACCTATTTATTCTTAGGTTTTAATCTTTTTAACCCCTAGGGTCGTAAGTCCCCAAGCGAAAACTTCGTGAGCCATTACTGGAATTTTATTAGATATTCCATTTCGTCATCAATTCCTATCATTATGCGTTTCTTGGAATTTCAATATTCATTCTCGAGCAGAAATAGATGAATAGTGATTTTACGGAAATTTCTTAGAAAACTTTCATTTTTGTCTTGAAAATTCATATGATTTAATTTCAGCACGAAGCCAGAACACTAACCATATTCACATCTTCTAGGTCATAAATCGACCGAGAATTAGCTTACTCACTTGAATAAACATTAAATGTAATTTTATTGAAATAAGCAAATAAAAATTTCTTTACATAACGTCTGAAATTCTCGGGCGTTACAGTAATTTCATATCTTATATTTAATTGGGAATTGTATGGTGGAATGATTGAATTGTACGGTAACTATTAACTCACAGGTTCTTTTATGATTATTGTTAAAATCTATATTATCTAGAAAGTCGTTGATCGCTAGGGAGGCTTATCCCTATTGTAGAATAAATATTATTTTTTTTAAATAGATTATTAGTTTAATTTATTTATTTAAATAAGATTAAAATTGTTCTAATTAATTTATTCACAACCGGTTTAATATAGAGAACCTAAAGGGTCACACCATAAAAAGAAGAATAATTATTTAAGAAGGTAATGATATAATCGTAATAATTTGTTAAGTGTAATTAATTTAATCTATGGTGATAGAATAAATTAAATACCTTAATGTTTATTATTTAATATTTTGGAAATATTAAATATAAATTAATAAGAAGAGTCTTATTAATATTATTACAATTATTATTATTTTAATTCTAAATGAATTTAGAAATTAATTTAATATTAGTACTCTCACTTATTCCTAATGAGATTAGGAGGAAAATTAATTAAAGGAGTTTAATTAATTAATCCCAATATGTTGGGAAGCCTAATTAATTAAAAGAGTTTAATTAATTAATTAAATGAAACCCAATTCTAATTAGATTAGTAGGGTTGACCAATATCTATATAAGAGGAGTCTTATATCAGATATGATATATACGTAATTTCAAGAGTTGGAGAGTACTTCTTTTTCTATAGAAAATAGAAAACAGGTTTAGCCAACCACCCATCTTCTTGAGCAATTTCTCTTCCTTGGTGGATCACCTCTAGAGGCCAAACACTTAGGCGGCTAACGTTGAGCAAAGGAAGGAGCCAATACAGGAGATTTAAGGAGATAACGAAGAGCAAGGAGTAGAACTAGTACCTGTGGAAGCTAGTTTCTACAAGGGTATGATTCTAATTTATCCTTACTTTTCTATTATTGATAATTGAGCACAAAACATGATCATGATGAGGGGTTGTATAAAAATTTTAAAACCTAATTTATCTCGCTTCCGCTGTTAATTGTGTAATTTGATTGCTTGTATGCGTAACATACAAACCCAACAATATATAACTGATAGTTAGTGATTGTCAATTAATCCTCATAATTGATTAACTGCTCCCACTAACTTAAGGTCATGTTTGGTTGTCTCCTCTATTAACTCATTTCCCATTATTTTAATTAATTAAAGTGTTTAGTATATAGTTTAATTGTCGCACTTTAATTAATTAAATAATCTTATTTAAATTTAATTAAATAAAAGATAATATTACACATTAAATCAGATCATCACATAATTAAAATTGTCATTTTTTAATTATGTCATATCATTAAATCTCTAGTTAAGTATTAAATTAATTAGAATAACATTATGCTTATTAAATAATTCACTTAATTAAATAAACTCAATTAAATACATACTTTGAACTATAAAAATTCTCCACATTAATTTAATTAATGTAACACATATAATTAAATTAATCTATCACAGTTCCATCAAATAATTATTTAACTAAATAAATAAATCATCAAATATATTTATTTAATTCGATAAATATTTAAATTAAATTACAAAATTCTCATTCATCACATAACCTTAACTTCTCCTTCTTGTATAACTTAACCGAATTATTAAGCTAATAACATTCGTTCAAGTTACTTAACGTTTATTACGGCTTATTAACATCTATATGTCATAAACATACTCCCGTCGATCATCATTAAGCACAATGACGGACAAAACCTTAACCGGTTCGTTACGTTAACCACATTCCCGTTGGATTCCCCTTCTCGGACTCCGTGTAGAATTTACATGAGTTTTAACTTTATACGATGTCATTCATGCATTACGTACCTCTACTACATGTTATATAACTTTAAGCCACGCTCAAAACTCGATTACGATTCATAATTCACATTATCGGTTTTCGAGTTTTAAATTTAAATACGTTTCGTCAACGTTTAATTCATAAAATCGTTCTTAAACATGTTGTTTAATTGATTTTTCTTCATGAATATTCATCATTTAGTTGCCCCATAATTACCATATAGAAAGCTAAGTTTAGAAATCTACACGTCGGGATTTTTTTCATTAAGGGCGCGCCAGCGCCAACACCAAGCTTAAAGTCGGCGCTGCAGCGCTGCCTTGCAGTGTCCGAGCTCTGCCTTGGTGCTGCAGCGCTACTTGCAAGGGTCTGGGCGGCACGGCAGCGCCGGCCCCCAGATTCTGAAAATTTTGATTTTTGACGCGCTCGTAACATGATCATTTAAACTCGGAATTGGCTCGTTCCAAAGCCAATAGTTTATAAATGGTATGTTCTATCATTTCATTAAGTTGGAATTCATTTCTAAATCCTTCGGCTAGAATTTAGCCGATTAGTCCATTTATATGCTTTCGTTAAACGTTCGTGAACGTTCGACGCTTAATTCTTCGTTTTAAGTCCGAATTGATTTGTTCTTGCTCTTGCAAGTCTTATTTACCTAATTACACGTGTTATAATCGAAAACCATCATTTTCGAATCACACGACGACTTTTGACTTCTATTCTGGAAAAATTTACGATTTCGACGATTATCGTCTAATCGCGTAACTTTCGTCGAATCTTCGTTCTTCAATATTTTTACTTCAAACCAATTAGAATCAATCCATTGGTTGATTGTTAATGATTCTAACCATCCTAAACATTTATGTTTTCATGGTTTAATATGTTCATCATTCAAATTCTCCTAAATTGAATAGGTTCTTCATTAGTTCTTTAATCACTTATTATTATTTCATTATGCATGGCTTGTTAGGGTTCTTAGTTAATCATTAAGTCATCCTTATAACTTCTTATTATTCATTCTTTCACCAATCACTTCTCTATCAATTCTATTATTGAAAGATAAATGATTTTACACAATTTACCTATTGTTATACCTTTAGTGTTCTTGGATGTTTGTTGCGCCGTTTCGGTGTTAACAAAACGGGCATAAAACACATGCAAGCATACACAGTTGACAAGTAATAAAGTGATAAATCGAGATCGTTCCCACGGAGAAAAGGAGTTAGGCTTAAACTATCATGCAATAGTTCTATAGTTATCTTCAGCTGCTCAAACGAGTATTAAAGTATGACTTAATAACTAGACTGATTTTAACTTAAACTTAACTAATTAACAGACGAGGGGTTCAAATTAGAGAAATATGGGATCCTAACTTCACCTATTGCACTGTCTAGATTACCAACACCTCATGTCAAGTATAAATAATCACATAGGAAAGCTAGTCGGGAGCACGAATGTGAGACAAGGCTATTTTTCAATAAGCCAAGCCTATATCATATAATATCCACAAAAGAGATAGAAATCACATGAACACCAATAAAGCCTAAATCACTATATGTCTATGTGATTTATAAGGTATATCAGTTTAAGTGCAAGCCCCCAATAGACTACATATGGCAATACGATATATTTCTATTCGGATTACGAATCACAAAACTCATCGAATGCAAGTTTCACGAACATAAGCTGGCGTGGCAAAATCTAAGTTTACACTTCCTCTTTCAATTTCATGTAAACTATTACAGTAGATGTTGATCAAGCATCTAAACATATAACACAACCAATGCTAGGCAATCCATACATTTTCACCCAAACATTTAAAAGAGACATAAAACCTAGACTAAGCAATAAGATCCATTAGAATCTCATAATGGTAGTTAGTTCATCTCTGAACCACAAACCATTATGGGATTTAAACCAAGCATTGAAAGCAAATAACGAAAGTAAGAGAGTAGAGAGAATGGAGAATGCAAATCTTGTGGTTCCACTTCCAATAGAATGCTAGCAAGCTCAAGTTTAGACCACAACAAGCTCCAAAGTGAGCCCTAGAAATGTAAGTGCTACTTAGAACTAGAAGAGAAGAAGAGTTAAGCTCTCAAGCTCCCTAACCCTAGAAATGTAAGGACTTCAATAAATGTTAAGTCTGATAAGTGATGAGTGATCTCTATTCATTGCAACACAACCCTTATATTAATACAACCAGCCGAACTAAGAAAATAAAAAGTCATCAGTCAAAACCGGCGCGGCCGCGTGGCCTCCCTTAGTTCATCTGGCGCGGTCGCGCCCTTGTCCAGAGCAGCCTTTCTGATCTGCTAATCGACTTGGGCACGGGTGTTCCCTTTTCTATCTTGGCGCGGTCGCGCGGGCCACAAAATCCTGCTGGTGCATTTTACTGCTTGTGCTGCTTTCTTGTTACTTCTTTTCTTCTTTCTTTCTTGCTTCTTGCTTCTTCACTCTGCTGCTTTGAGACCATTGTGCACCTTCCCTTTTTATCATCATGCCAAGTCCAATCCCACCTTGCCTTGTTCCAATTCCTTGCCAAATCATGCCATTACCACGCCATTTCATGCCGTTTTCAATGCCATTCCATGCTTAACGAGTTTCCTGTCTGAAATATGCAAAACAATGATAAAACATATTAAAAGACACTAAAATGCTTGAGTTTAAGCCATAATCATAGCAAGTTGATATCCAATAAGTAGGTATAAAACAAACTTATCAAATACCCCCAAACTTGAACTATTGCTTGCCTTCAAGCAACAAACACAAATGCAAACTACATGCTATGCAACTAAACTACATGAAAATTGTGACGCCCCCAAAATAGGTTCAATACTCAACCCATTCTGAGCCGCTAAATACATGGTACATAATCCAAATACAATCTTTCATATCAAACGGTATTGCAAAATACGACCACACAACTGTGAGTGTCAATACAGACATGTAGAAAATATTAACATTCAAACTAAGTCCTCATTACATTTATTATCACAGTATTTTTTTTTAAAAATAGTGAGGACTTCTACAGCTCTAACTCGGACCATCACTCAATTCCCCGACTAGTACCCGTGATATTCTCATTTCCTGAAGATAACAATGGAAGAAAAGGGTGAGCTCAACTAGCCTAGTAAGGAATATTATGACAAAGATAATAAAAAATAAATTATCGTTAGCCTTCAATAAATCAGATAAAATATTATGGACAACAAGTTTTAGATCAATATTCACAGCGAAAATAACAATTCATTAGAAGAGTTAAGTAGAGAATGATGTCTACTATCTTCTTTGATTTAAAAGTCCATCATCAATATTTTATCCCTGTAATATCAATCAATATACATCTCGAATCAAATATTCATCTTTTGCACTACGGGCCAAAGATATTCATTTGTATCACCAGTTGGTTATGTTCATCTCAACACCTGTCCATCATTGCACTACGTGTAAGAACCCGAATTTTCAGATATTATTAAATAAGGATTTAATAAATAAAATTCTTAAACTGTGAGATGGGTTCGAATAAGAATATATATATATATATATATATATATATATATATGTGATATGAGGTATGTTGTATTATATTACATAGGATAATTTGGACTATGTAATATGTGTTTTTGTGATTTATAAATATATTATTAATATATATCATTAATTATTGTAGAGGCGATTCAGTTGAGATAAAAGAAGTGGATAAAATTTCTATCTATATAATTTATACAATTATTTTATCATAGTAAGTTGGTGACATTAAATATCCTTAATGTATAATCACCATATTCTTGTGTATGTGTGTTAATAACTAGTATATTTATAATATAGGTTATTAATAGCACTTAAGCTATCCGTGAATAAGTTTGGATAGTGAAGCATGGGTTAATTAAGGAATTAACTAATAAGAATAAATATTAGTCAATTTAAGTTGGGAGTTATATTATGGAATAGTATTATGTTAATATTAAACCTTAATTAACTATGGTGATATAGTACAGATTTAATTTACTTAAGTAAATGAGTGAATTAATAAGCGTGTTGAATATGTAATTATAGTTGATACTTTTTATATATATTACTTAGAGTGGTAATATGTGAGAAATTCTAATGTACGAATAACATTAATATATATATATATATATATGCGTTATTAAAGAGAAATAGAAATCATTATATCTTTAAATGAATATTTGAAGAAATTGTTTTGAGGACAATTGATAGAAAAGAAAGATAAATGATTATTATATATATAATTCTAATAAAGGATATTAAAATAAATTCTAATATTGAATTATTTTAATAAAGGAGAAAATGTTATTTTTGAATAATAATATTTCCTAATATGTTTTTCTACGAGGTAATAGGTATGATTAATTAATATGGTAAATATATTCAAACATATTTGCTATATGTAAATAAATTGATAGAAACAATTTATTATAATAGAAAATAAACCCACTATCTATTTTCTATATATAATATATGTACATGTGTTGTACATGTAATTATTTGATATTATATTATATTATAATATCTTGAGTTAATAAGTAAAGTATTTTCTAATAATGAATATCTTTATTTGGAGAAAACATAATATTTTATGTTATGGCTAAATACATAATTTCTAATGTATTTTCAAGGGAGTTTAATTAATGAAAGGAAACTAAGTTATTTTAATATATTAAATAACTTAAGTTATTATTTGATCGTGAATATTATTATTTGAATAATTAATAGAGTATATATATTAATTACTATAAGCGTAAAGGTTATACTTATTATAAGTATAATTAATTGAAGTAATTTAGCATTTTAATAGCTTGAGTTATTATATTACTGTAAAGGTTATATATAATATTTGAATATTCTACTTGTAAAATATTTATATGTGGACCTTGGATTTAATAGTTCTAATTTAATTGAATATGTTATGAGTAAGTGATGAGAATAATAATAAGCTTAAGATTAGGCTTGTGGGAAATGCCTTGTGTGGCACGAATAATAGATCCGACGATTAATTAATTCAAGGATGGAAGAATTATTATTTAACAATTAATTCATACTGTTAATTGTTATTATAATAATATGTTGATTTATTATTATAACTAGTGATAGTATAATAATAAGGAAATTGATTATAGATATAATCGAAATTGTATTAATGAGGAATTAGATATATTGTCTTATAATATTAATTATTATTATGAATAATATACTATTATCAAGTAATTATTTGATAATATGTTGATTAATGAGTAAATGATTTATAAATATAATAAGATTTATATTTATTTAATGTGATAATAAATCATATAAAGTGTTAATCAATTAGCGTGAAAATTATAATTCCATGGATTAATGAGAAATGGATTAATTAATTGATAAGATAAGTAATTTATTAACTCCTATGTGCAAACATGCGATATTAAAAGTATAACACATAGTAATGACACATGTGTTATATAAAGTGTAGTGCAACACTTAAGTGTGACCCTACAATTATATATAAACTATATTATATAACGCAATGTGACGCATTAACGTGGCTATATATGGTATATATAGACTATATAGTAAGACAAATCGCATTATGTGAGTTACATAATAGTAAGTGTTTATGTGACAATAAGTGTATGGGTGAACATTGATGTATAGTAATATCAATAACCATTGTTAATTGATAATGTATGCAATAAGTTATTATAACTGTAATAATAACCGTTATGATAATACCCAATTAAATTATATTTGGTATTAAGAAAATGTACATGGATTATATGTGGTATATATGTACCCCTACTTGATACATTGTAATTAGGAATTACACTTGCAATTCATTTATAACCTAAGTTAAATGAAATGAAATGAGTATATATATTATATAACCTAAGTGTTTATATATATTTGCAAGTTGCTATTGCTGAGTTCTTCCTTGTCCCAAGTTGAGTGCACATTGCACTCTTCACGTGAACACACAAGCACCTATGCTACTCTACGTCTTCTCAATTTCCTCACAATGGTAGCTAATGAGTGGATGGGGAATAGATTTCATGATTAATTTCAACTACTCCAACTACTCCCTATGAACCAATGTGTTCTTCTCATTTCTGTTGGTTTGATTTGGTGGAAAATGACATTATCTGTGTAATCAATCCTCTATAAATATAGCTCTCCCCTTCATGTTTTCATTTGCTGAGAAATCTTAATAAGTATAAGATATAGAGGTAGTTCATTGTATTGGCAAGGAGTCAGTGAATTGAAGGAATTGGATATAGCAGTGGTATAACTCCCTACCTATGTTCTTTAATTTTCAAATTCTAGATTTCTTGGTTAAGCATTAATTGATGATAAGTTGATTAGAGAGTGTGTATTAGTTACTATGATAGCTTATATGCATGATAGAACTAATATATAGTTGCTCATAATCGAATTGCTGTGGAAAATTTTGAGTTTGGGCTAAGTTCTGCCGAAGCAGGCTGTCTCTGCCCCTGGCCGGCCACCTGCGCAGCTGCGCTAGTTTTGTACAGGCCAGCGGCGCAGCTGCGCCGGTACCAGACTTGAGTTGGGCAAGGCCCTGTGCAGCTGCGCCAGTTTTGAACTGGGGAGCTGCGCAGCTGCGCCGGGACCAGTTTCTGGGTTTTCTTTTCTGTTGCAGGTTCTGTTATATGCTAGCATAGGTTATATAATTAGAACAAGAATGCACACTTAAATAACATGTATATATGAGTATCATGACATGACATAAGCATGATAGTATACATTATTGATGAAGAACTCATAATTTTCAAATGAAACTTATGATTTTCGATATGAACTTTGATACTTGTATAAACATGTGTGTTCTGACCTTGTAAGCGTATTTGTACGGCCTAGACATGCATGAAAGTTGGTATTAACTTATAGTACGTGTTCTTGATACTACATATACATGCATATCCATGTTAGTATGTACTATGGAAGGAAAACGTATGATTTTAAAATAAAACTTTTAGTTTTAGATTTGAACTTGGACGTATACATAGCATGTATATATTCTGATTTTGTGAGCATGTTTAGATGACTTAGAAATGCACATCGGACATGTCAACCTATATATATATAGTATGAACATGTTAGGTTTTGTTAGTGAGCTTCACTAATGAAAATGCGAGCTTTGAATGTGAACGTTAACATGTTACCTTAAGATTTGGGATTTTGATGTTTATGGACATATGTGATAGCACACTTGGACTTTCTCATGTATCATACATGTATATACATACCATGACTACATATCATGAAACCAAGTTTAGCGTAAACGAAGCATGTTTTCAAACTAATAATCGTGATAGTTACATGCATGAAGTATGAATATTCATGAACATGCCCAATATGAGTTATATAAATACTTTATGTGTTTAAAAGAACTAGCATGATAAACTTTGTGATGTTCATGACCCCGAGTGGCCTTCAATTGTGAGAATATTGACTTAAAACCTATATCATGTAAATTGAACGTGAAAAGGTTAACGAGCATGAAAGGTGGACTTAGAAAGTTTGAAAGTAATGGTTATATGAACCCGGGAATTATAATTTCGATAAAGTTTGAGGAACGTAAGAGCAATATAGATTATATATTTATGAGTTTTAAATATGTGTCGAACACTTAGATAGTTAAGTGTATTGAGTATGGTTAAGGTATTCCTATACGTACCTAGCTATACTAAGCGTATGATAAGAAAGTTAAATAAGGTTCTAAGAGCCAAGTTAGAAAACAATGTAATACTAATTATTATATTTAGAATATATGGAAGTGTATAACTGATAAGTGTGATCTCTATGGTTAATATAACTGTGTAGGATTACACGAAATGCAGATATTAAATATTACAACAAGTATTAAATATCGTAAGCATATATCAAGTACACTCCTAGAACCTAAACAGGGTTCAAAGGATAATCTAAATAGTATACTCCGTTGTGATACTATCTATCTTTATCAATCAAGAAGCACGAAGTCTTTATCGTAAGCCCTTAACCTGCAAAAGTGGTTATTTGCAAGAGTGAGCTCAACAGCTCAGCAATTCTGACAGTTTTCATGCATCACATAGTATACAACATCATACTCAGTTCATGCATTTATAAACAGTTTATATTTACTACGCATGTTGCTTTTCACATAACAAGTATATCATCAAAGATCAACTTTCAATCTCATTTATATCTCATATACAGTTCATATATAAGTTCACATTATCACAGCATAATATAATTCAACCAACAGTTATTAAATTCATATATCAAATAGGAACTGAAAGACTTTCCTGATTCGTAGTTTAACAAAGGATATTGAAAAGTTTAAATTATTCCATATTTTAGTAACATCGAATATGATGTAAAGACGAGATTTGGACATGAATAAAATTTATATTCTAAATTTTAATAAGCAAAGTTGTATTCTGTTACTGATGATTAAAAGATGTAATAGTTTGGCGATAGTAGTATCGTGACTGCACCGAATCCGAGGTTTCGAAGGAACGTGGATTTGGGGGCGTCACACTACGGGCCAAAGATATTCATCAGGTAATCATTCATCTTTGCACTACAGGCCAAATATATTTATTAAGTAATCATTCATCTTTGCACTATAGGCCAAAGATATTCAATTAAATCACCATTTAGGACTGAGGATGATGAAAAATAATACGAATAACGAATCCAGCGAGATAAAGAATAAATTTTAAAGAATTTATCCAGAGTTCAAGAATGAAGATCAAAATCTTGCTCCAATCAAAGATGATTTGGAAGAAAAAAAATATTTTTTTTACCGTGAATAGTACCCCTGTGAATAGTAACTCATGAATAGTAACTCGTTTTGAAGAGATAAAAATTTCACAAGAAAGTTCAGACCAATATTCGAGTGAAATGATATTAGATGAAGCGTAAAGCTCAAGGAATTTTTGATCATTTTCAGGAATTATAGAAGCAATATTTACCGTAGTAAGTTTAGAGTTAGGAATCTGAAATGAAACAATATACGAAACTGCAATTGAATTTTCACCTGTCAGGCGGTAGTCCGCTCAGACCGATTATTTCCATAATTTAATAACAACTAAATACGAAGGATTATTCACCAGCCATGCTGTAGTCTGCGTAGACAGGTTATTCCCATAGAATAATAAAGAATGGAATAACAAAAGGATTTCACCATGCATGCGGTAGTCCGCGTAGACAGGTTATTTCAACAGAATAATAAAGAATAGAATAATAACCCTTACGAGTATTGAAAGAAAATGGGAGCGAAGAGAGACCGGAAGAATGATTCATTTGGATCGACGAGCTTTTTCAGCCCAAAAACTAAGAATCAATGGAATGTCTGTCTATCCATGAACATCTATTCTATCTATATATCTAGGGGATCTCTCTATACATATAAAAGTGTTTTATGGCATGATATGATCGCCTAGCCGTAGCTGCATCTATACTTTCTCTCTCTATAGCTTTAGTGAATTGGTGAGAAATAATGAAGAAATGGGCTTCTATTTATAGGCTCGGCAGAGTAAGGATAAAATAGTCTTTTGTCCATAATTTATGATATCATCGCTTACATCATCGATCCTATGACATCATTGCTTACCTCATCATTCTGATGACATCATTGCTTACATCATCGTTCTGATGACATCATTGCTTACATAATAAGAATTCAAATTCAATTTATTCTCTTCTACCTCATTTTACTTTTATACCATGAATTTACTATAATAATATTACCATTCAAATTATAAAATTCATACTATTATATAATCACATCATATTACTATAAATTATAATAATATATTTGAATGAATTATTTTATCGAAAAATATAAAATACCAACTTTCAACAAATGTCAGATGCTAAAAATTCCTCTGTTTAAATCCACATTGAATAAATATTTCCTTATCATATATATTAAAAATTAATTATTCACAAATAATATTACAGAACTACAATATTGACAACCAGGTCATTCCCAGGAAAAAGGGGACCTTCCGATAAGGATTTCTCCTTACTGGCACGCAATTAAATAACCCCTCCTAAACAGAACTTCCTTAGACATTGCCAATAATGCTATCTAATAATATTATTCTAATAATATGAATTATTGATTTGATGACAATTAATGAATCACTAATATAACGTAGCAATTATTGACTCAATAAAATAAAATATTGAACAGTAATTACTGTAACAATTATTGAGTAGTGACTTCTTACGAAAGAATAAATAATTAGAATTACTGTGCAATACCCTGTGCTACCGTGCAACACCGCGTATTACTCTATTTTAACCACCAGGTATTTCAACAGTTTTAACGGTAAAAGTTTTACCGTTATTTTTGTAAAAAGGTTATTTCTGTCGCTTTCTATATCCGACATTCTTTCCATTGTGGGGTCCACCAATGACTGCGCCTTCGTACGAATATTCTCCGACAAAAACAATATTCCTCGACCAAACGAATATTCCCCAACACAACGAATATTTTATAGCCACTTGCTTACTTTGTAAACTTTGCACATCTTACCCATAACTTATCACATTTATCAAATCAACACCTTACTATTTTAAAATAATATATAAAGAAAATTAAATCTTTATTTATAAAATTTGGGGTCTTACAACCTCCCCTCCTTATGAAATTTCGTCCTCGAAATTGACGTACAGTACCTGGTATGTCGAAAAGGTGAGGATACCTCGCTTTCATTTCCGATTCCAACTCCCAGGTCATTTCCTCAATATCATGGTTCATCCACAAAAATTTAACTTGAGGAATAATCTTTAAGCGTAAGACATGTTCCTTCTTATCCAAGATCTTGACAGGTATCTCCTCGTACGTTAAATTTTCGGCTATCTCGTCTGGTTCTAACTCAATAATGTGATTTGGGTCTTTCACGTATTTACATAGCACGGATATGTGAAAAATGTTATAAACACGAGACATGCTTGAAGGTAAAGCGAGTCTATAGGCCACAGTTCCTACTCGGTCAAGAATTTCAAATGGACCAATAAATCGTAAATCGGTGTCCGTAACTTTCTGCAAGCTGAGCCTTTGGCACTTGATGTTCCGTCTTGACACGTTTACACGTTAAACACCTCGAGATAAATTTCGCAATCTCTCTCTTCATTTTGCTCCACCAAAATATATGTCAAAGATCACGATACATGTTGGTACTTCCAGGATGGATTGCAAACGGTGTGTTATATGCCTCCATCATGAATTTATATTTCAAATCAGAATCATTAGGAACACAAAGTCTGGAGTTGACTGGAAGTATTCCTTCTTCATCAATTCTTGCTTCTGGAATAACACCTTCTTGCACTTTCTTTTTCATCTTCAACAGCTCCGGATCCGTAGCTTGAGCAACTTTAACTTTATCAATTAAAGCTGGTTCTACGCGTATATTTGACATCATCACGTGGCTCCCTGGAGTCTTTAACTCTATCTCCATCCTTTGTACGTCATACAAAATGGACCTTTGTGTTGACAACATTGCACTCGTTCCTGCATATGATCTTCTACTCAACGCGTCAGCTACCGTATTTTTTTTTCCAGGATGGTATTGAATGGTATTTTTGAAATCTTTCAACAGCTCGAGCCAACGTCGTTGTCGTATGTTGTGTTCATTCTAAGTAAAGAAATATTTGAGGCTGTTGGAGTATATTAGGATGTCATCAATAATAACAACCATGAAATGATCCAAATATTTCTTATATATTCGGTTCATCATGTCCATGAAGGCAGCATGGACATTGGTAAATTCGAAAGATATAAGTAGAAATTCGTAATGCGCGTATCGAGTTCTAAAGGCAGTCTTTGGAATGTCATCAGTTCTAATCTTTAACTGATTATATCCAAAACGGAGATAGATCTTTGAGAAGAAATACGCACCTTGCAACTGGTCGAATAGGTCATCAATGCGAAGTAACGGATATCTATTCCTGATAGTGACATGGTTCAATTCCCGATAGTCAATAAATATTAGCATACTCCCGTCTTTTTTCTTTACAAATAAAATAGAAGCACCCCAAGGAGACGTACTAGGACGTATAAAATCGATGTCTAACAACACTTGTAGTTGGACCTTTAACTCCTGAAGTTCAATAGGAGCCATTCGATATGGGGTTTTAGAAATGGGTTTTGTACCGGGCTCAAGGTCAATAAAGAATTCAACTTCACGTTCTGGGGTAGACCAGAAAGTTCTTCGGGAAATACATCAGGAAATTCATTAACAACAAAAATATCATTCAAATCTGATGTATTTTGATTTAAATCAGTTACATGGGCTAAGAAAGCTTGACATCCGTTTTTCAATAAACGAATAGCTTTATAACGTGAAATCACATTAATTGATTTTAGTGGTCTGGTTGTCTAAATGAAAGCTAACAACCTTACGAAACAATCAATTTTGGAATGATGAGTGGTTAACCAGTCGATTCAAAAATGACATCAAATGCAAGTATTTTCAAAGATATAAAATCCACAGGTAGGGTGAGGGTGCCAATTTGAATCAAACAAGATTTGTAAACTGTGAATGTAACGAATGTTTTTCCTAACGGAGTTTCAACAGATAAGTCAAAGTCTAATTTCTCAGAAGTCAAGTTCAAACGTTGAGCACAAGTAGGTGAAATAAAAGAATGGGTAGAACGGGTATCTAACAAGGTATAGACCTCGCAAGAGTTTATGATTAACTTACCCATAATAACCTCGTTCAGGTTCCTCGCATTTTGGGCAGTCACGACAAACGCTCTTCTAGGAACCACCGACTTTGACTTGTTCGGGACAGCCTTTGGAATCACCATCCTCGCTGGACTTGGTTTCGCTACCAGACACTCTTTAGCTATATGTCCTTTTTCACAATTATAACATACCTTGAATTATTATAGCATGATCAACATCATGATTCTAAAAGCATTGCTTAAAACTATGGGTTATTTACATATTATAAAAATAACATCATGTGATAATTAAATGCATTTAATAAGTGAATACTTTTATTAATAAATAAATAAGATTGTCTCCAAAGTATATACTTTATCATCATATATGATTAGCTTGTATGCATACTACTTTCAATCTCCCACTTGCACTAAAGCTTGTGACACCTCGAAATTCGACCTATTTTTCACACCTGAATTTCGTACGTTACGATACTTCTCATTCCATATATACATCATTATATCCTGAAGATATATGATATATTCACACATTCCCAAGTTTTATTACCTTAAAACGTTCATTCATTAAAAATAATGGTAATTACATTATTCTTATCACATTACAAGTGTGAGTTAACTAGTCACCATATCTACAGAATAGTTTTAACTAACTATTCTATAAGTCTTGGCATGATCTTCACGCTCGTTCATAACATGAACAATAATTCGTCTTCTGACACTAATGGTACTTGCAACCATAGCATCTCACCATAGCAGGACATCGATCAGCTTGATCTTCGTCAGGTCTTTTAACGCATACTACCTTCGTTCGCTGAAAATGTTTTTATTTCAAACAAGTGTGAGCATTCAATTGTTCAACAGGTCATAGCATTTGAAGATTAACAACTCAAGAATCAAAACTCTTTTAAGACTTCAATAACCAAACAAGGGTCATGAAGCAGCTCAAATAATAGGAATATGTTCTGATTCCTATCATTTTAAAACATACATCACATATACTTTGCCATACTTTCATCCTTCTACCTTTTTCATATACCTCATGTCTGGCCAGAATCATTAGCACAGACTTAACAACAAAAGTTTGATCATAGAACAGTTTATTTCATAGCAACACCGAAGTGTTAACATTATGGCATAAGGCCTCATACATACTACCATCTTGTACAAATATCTCACATTTGCACATACAAAATTCTTCCTCATGTTCAACATCTGAGGAAGTTACATTCATATGAAAATGAACGAAGTTGAGAAACTTGCATCAAGTAGAACTTGAGCAAGATTAGAAACTTGCCTTAGCGATATGTACTGCTTACGCCTTATCGTTCACCACAATTCCTATATAACACATAAGGAATAACACATATCCATTAGTCACATTCATGATTTAAGAATTAGCTTATCTTCACTTTACTTCTTATGGTTCGTGTTCTTGTAATATAAGTCTATGTTTACGCGACCAACTTTACTTCCATTCCTTTCTTCTATTCTTTTGATAACATTACACTTAACACTCATCGAGTCTCTAATAGTAGTCAAATATAGTAGACTGAGTGGTTTCCCACAAACAACCAACAAACTAGTTTTTCGTCTCGTCTACACTATTTTTCACAGTGAGTTAGATCGGTTGCTAGTTCGTATATACCGTCGCTCTCTGACGGAAATCGTTTAGCCTAGATACTATATCTCGGCCATTATAGACTACGATTGCACTACATTTTAGACTTAACTTGTAACGATTGAGATTTTATATATTAAATTTTAATATTTATTGAGTTGAATAAATAAATTATGTGAATTTGTGGAGTGATTTAATTAAGAGTTATATATTAATTAATTGCATATTTAATATTTAATTTAATTAATATGTATTTATTTTATAGTATAGTTCTAATTTAATTGAGATAATTAAATTAGATGAGTTATTTGATGAGTGTTACATGAATTATAATTAGCGAGTAATTATAATTGTTATATGATAAATTTTTTTATGTGATTAATTGATGTTAGATTTTAATTAATTAAATAAGAATGTTAAAGATTTAATTAATTAAAGTGTAACATTTAAAGTATGTGTTAAAAGGATTTATTAAAATAAAGAAATTTTTTTTAAAAGGTTTTACCAAACAAGGCCCTTACTTTTGTTTTAATCATATTTTACCAAATAGGGCCTTAAGCTCAAAAAGTTAGTTTTAAAAATAAACAGTTTTTGCCAAACAAGCCTTATGGCTTTTCAAATTCAAATAAGTGTAACCTATGTAACTATTGTAGGAGTTATTATATGTCATTATAATTTGTAAGTTACATATATATATATATATGCTATATCTATTATATCTATATTATATTAATAGTTAAGTATATAGATGTACGTTAAGTTAGAATTGGTCAGTGTTAGAACAAAACAGAGAAAAGTTAGAGAGAATACAAAGTAGTCTAGAGAGAAAAGTTAGAGAGAATACAGAGTAGTCGAACTCTCTGCCATGATCACTCCTTATTGCCTTGATAGTCTCTCCTTTTTCATTCATCACCAGCTTGAACATCTTTATCAGTTGAGATCTTGTCTCATCTTTAGAGGAAAGAAAAAATACCCATATGAATCTAGTGTAGTCATCCACTACGACCAGTGAGTATCTCTTTCCTCCTAGGCTCACAGTTGGAATTGGCCCGAAGAGATCCATATGCAGTAATTATAGGGGACTATCAATTGAGTTGACTGCTTTGCCTTTGAATGAGCTCCTTGTTTATTTTCCAAGTTGGCATGCATTACATAGTCTTTCTTTGATGAAGCTGAACTTGGGTAAACCTACTACCAGATCTTTGGAGGCCAGCTTAGACATACTCTTGAAGTTGAGATGAGATAACCTTCAATGCCAAAGCCAACTTATTTCGTCAGATGCTTTAGCAAGAAAGCATACTGTCTCATCAGAACTGAGCTGAGCAAGGTTGACAGTATATATATTTCCTTCTCTTGTTCTTGTCAGCTTGATAGAAGATGTCTCCAGATCTCTGACTTGACACTGATTGTTGAGAAAGGTAACTTGATGACCTTTATCACAGAGTTAACTGTTGCTAAGAAGATTGTACTTTCGACCATCAACATAAGCTACTTTGCTGAAGGACACCACACCATTTCTAGCTAATCCATAACCTCTTGTCTTGCCAGAGCTGTTATCTCCAAAGATAACCATTGGTCCCTCCTTTTATGCGTAGTTCGACAGGAGGGCTTTGTTCCAGGTCATATGCCTTGAGCAACCACTGTCCAGATACCATGTTGTAGTCGTGGTGCTCATTTCCTGTAGACAGATTCAGCTTTCATATTGGTACCTAGACTAGCATGGGTCCTGCAATGTTAGTACCCTTAGGAACCCAAATCAGCTTGACTTTGGGTTTTCGATGCACAATATTATGAAAGCATGATGCAGCTTTATGACCAAATCTTCCACATGCAAAGCATCCAATATAATTTATGTGTGTGTGTGCAGATTCTTTCTCCATTTGGACTTGTGTGGGTATTTGTTGGCCTTACCTTTATATTGCATCTTCCTTTTCCATACAGCCTTGGAGTTCATGTTTTATGCTGAGTAAACCTCAACACCACGATTCCTTTCAAGTTGATCCATGGAGTCAGTTTTACTTGACTCTACGATTCGTCGAGATTGGGCAGTGGTGACTGAGTCACTCTTCACCTTTCTGAACAATAGGTCAGCATGAGATCCGTAGTGTTCAAAAACATGTCTTGGATCAGAAGAGCAAGGTTGCACTAGTTTATCCTTCTGTGTGGATTTTATAAATGTAATACTTCTATTTAAGTTAGAAGCACTACTCATGTTAGTTTCCTTTGTCTTTTCCACACTAGATTCTGAGGTAGATTCCCCAAACACTAAACCTGTTCTATCAGAGACACTTCTCTGATTAGATATCAGGGTGTCCATGGATGAAGAAGATCTATTCCATGTAGAGATAGTCTTTTCTAACTCCTCAATTTTAGAGGTTAGATTTGACTCTCTTTGTGTGCTCAGTTCATTGATCTGTCTTAAGATTTTATTCTCAGCTTCAACCTGAGAGAGAGAGAGGCAAAACTGAGTAGAGTTATTTCCAGTTCTTTCTGAACTTTCTCTTTCTATCATTGAAGGTCAGAATAATCTTTGGACAGAATTCTGAACCTCCTCATATATTGATATAGATCAGATGTTATGTCATGAAGAGCAGTTCTTAAGTCATCTATATCTCCATCAGGAGTTTTGAACTCAAATACCTCATCTATGTTTACCTCAGGATGGTCAGTATATTTTTTGTTGTTTGCATCCTTGGCCATCAGACATAGGTTTGCTTTTTGAGGCTCTTCAACATCTCCAGACTCAGCATTAGTGTCATTGTCTGAGTCACTCCACGAACTTCCAGCTACAAGACCTTTGTCTTTCTTCTGATGCTTCTTGTAGCCTCTGAACTCCTTCTTTGGATTTGTTCTTCTTTTGAGTTCTTCTTTGATGGGTTTATTGCAGTTTTCCATGAAGGGGCCAGGCTTCTTGCAGTTGTAGCATAGCTCATTGATCTGCTTTTGACTACTGATGTTTCTGTATCTTTTAGGTCTGTCGCTTCTTTCTTTGCGCATGAACCTTCTGAGCCTTCTTGCCAGTATTACAACTTCATCAGCATCATCATCATCTTCATTTGATGAAGATTCGTCTTCATCATAAGCTTTGGAGATCTCTTCTTTTGCCTTAAGAGCAACTCCTTTGTCCTTCTTTCTTCTTTCAGATAGAGTTTCTGCTCTTTGAGTCAGCTCCAGTTCATAGGTAAGGAGGTTTCCATAGAGTTGTTGAACAGTCATTTCATGCAAGTTCTTTGACTCTCGGATTGCAGTGGTTTTGGCATCCCACTTGCTTGGCAAGGATCTTATTACTTGATGATAAGATCTTTATTTGGATTGATCTTTCCATAAGCTCGGAGAGAGTTGAGCAGCAATGTGAATCTTTCATAAGTGGAAGTGACATTTTCTCCAGGAACATGAGCAAACATCTCATACTGTTGAGTCAGTAGAGATTGCTTATTTTCTCTTACTTCTTCAGTTCCTTCATGCAAGATGAGCAATGCTTCACAGATTTCCTTTGTTGTTTTGCAGTTGACCACGTTCTCAAACAGATTGTCTTCTAAGGATTGGAAAAATATATTTTTGGCCTTCTTGTCTAGCTGAACATCTTTCTTCTCGATTTCAGTCCATTCTGCTTTGACCTTGATCTGAACTCTGTTTGGATCATCTGGAGTTGGTGCAAGTTTTGTTGGAATATAGGGCCCATTCAGTACAGTTTTAAATAGCTCATCATCTATTGAATCCATGTATGCTTGCATCCGAACTTTCCAGTTGGCAAATCTATCTTTGTTGCACATAGGTGGCTTGCTTCCTCCACCTGTCTTGGTCTCGTTTATCAGATGTGCCATTGGATCTACTCAAGCTTGTATGCTAGTTGAGAGAACCTGCTCTGATACCAATTGTTAGTTCCCAAAAGCACGTTAGTTATCTAGAAGGGGGGTTGAATAGATGTTTTAAAATTTCTTGGTTTAAAATACTTTGTCAGTATTGATTATACTGATAGCAGCAGAATATATGTTTTATTCCCCCTAAGATATTGCAATTATGGTCTGATAAGCAGTTATGGCAGATATAGCAGATATAACATTTATAACAGTTAATGAGAGACAATGAGACACAAGGTTTTAAGTGGTTCAGAGCACACAAAGCTCCTAATCTACTCTTCTACTCCACGAGTAGGAAATCCACTAAGGATGTCTCTTACAACTAAATCACTTAGAGTCCTTCAAGGCCAGCAGTCCTGGAACTTCTCTTAGTTCACTTAGAACTCTTCAAGTCCTCTGACTTGGTACTTCTCTTAGTTCACTTTTGAACTCTTCAAGCCTTCTGACTTAGATCTCTTCTTAGTTCACTTTTGAACTCTTCCAGTCCTCTGCCTTGGTTCCTCACTTGGATTGACAATTGTTGTTGAGGAGTGCTACTCAGTTGCAATTAAGCATCAGTTCTGAGGAACTGAGTAGAGAAGCAAGCTTTCCTCTTTCAGGATCGTAGAGTTGATCGTTGAGTGTTCTTAAGCTTTTCTCTTAATATTCTATCTTGTTGTATCTTGCTTGCTTTGTCTGAATCCTTGTCTGATTTCCTTATAAAAGAGCCATTCGAAATATGTCCGTTTGAATGCTCCCGTTGTAGCATTTAATGCTTCAAACGTCTTCTGTGCAGTTGATGTTGACATCCTGGTTTCCTGCTGCACTGTCGACTGGCTCACTGACATAGCAGACTGCAGCTTCACCTAACACCTGAAAAGGTGTTTTCTGCAGGCGGTTTAGTCCTTTCCTTAGCTTCTTCAATACGCTTCTTCGATTTGAACTATGGATGAATATGGAATCATTGGGACTATCAAATTGTCAACGGATATTAGCCTTTCTTCATTTGTTGTTCTTCCTCCCTTCATCAGAACTACGATCTTTGATGCTGACTGGAGGAGCACTACGATTATGGTTATTGTGCCATAATCGTTGTGTGTTGGCTTGCACATGCTTGACTCAGACTTGATCGTAGAGAACACTATAATTTCTCTTAAGCTCTCTGGTAGACTACGATTCCTGCTTGATTGTCTTGCAGACTTCACACTTCTGGGAGCACACTGCATTTCTTGACTTAGCTCAGCAGGCGCTTGGATCTTCTTCATGATTCTCAGTGTGGCTTTCAAGGCAAACTACGATTCTGATATATTCACTCAAGCTCCACGAGTCTTGCCTTGGCCTCTGCAGACTTGTTTATCTTAGCAAACTACGATTCTGAACATCTTCATTTACGCTCCTTGATTCTGCCTTGTCTTCTATAGACTGTAATTCTCTTGGCAGACTACGATTCTGGATGTCTTCGTATAAGCTCCACGATTCTGCCTTGTCTTCTGAATGCTACCTTTGACAGACTACATTTCTGTCAAGGATTTAACTTTTACAGCTCAAATAGATCAACCTAACAAATTTGATCTTTTCTACTATACATTTATTTACATAAATGATAAACCTTAAAGCTCAGATCAACTTAACAATTTTGATCTATCATCTAAGTCCTTGTACATTGATTCTCTTAAGGACTGAACACTTAAGCATTTATATTTACTTTCAATATCAAATATGAATATGCAATTCCCAACAGAACTGATCAAGGACTACGACTGCGAGATACTTTACCATCCGGGTAAAGCTAACGTCGTCGCCGACGCTTTGAGCAGAAAAGGTCGGGAGAAGCTGAACACGTTGACTGATCAGGATCAGTTGATAGAACAGATGGCTAGATTAGAACTAAAAGTGAAGTTTCTGAAGGAATCGGATGAGAAGTTGTTTCAAGTAACTACTGGTTCTACTCTGGTAGACAAAGTGAAAAAAGCACAACTTCACGACGAAGAATGCGAGAAGATTTGGAAGAGAATAGCTGACGGCGAAGAGTTCAAGTTCAAGATCGATAACGAAGGACTGTTACGATTTGAAGGGAGAATCTGGGTACCGCCAGTACCAGAAGTCAAAGAGGAGATTTTGAGCAAATCTCACAGTTCGAGATATTCAATTCACCCTGGGAGTACGAAGATGTACCAGGATCTCAGGCACCATTTCTGGTGGCCGAACATGAAGAGGGACGTTGCTGAATGCATTGCAAAATGTATAACGTGCCAGAAAGTTAAAGTAGAACACCATAGACCAAGTGGATTGCTGCAACCGTTAGAAATTCCAGAGTGGAAGTGGGAGCACATCACGATGGATTTCGTGGTTAGTCTTCCAGCGACTCAGAAGGGATTTGATGCGATATGGGTTATAGTGGATCGACTGACGAAGTCAGCCCACTTTCTACAGATCAGGATTAAGTATAACTTGGATGAGTTAGTGAAGTTATACGTTAAGGAAATTATCTCTTGACACGGTGTTCCGGTGTCGATTGTGTCCGACAGAGATCCGCATTTTACGTCGAACTTCTGGAAACATTTGTAAGAGTGTCTGGGAACACATTTGCGAATAAGTACGGCATACCATCCTCAGACTGATGGCCAGAGCGAGAGAACGATTCAGACGCTTGAGGATATGCTGAGAGCTTGCGTAATGGACTTCAAGGGAAGCTGGGATGATCATCAACCATTGGTGGAGTTTGCCTACAACAATAGTTACCACGCAAGTATCGGATGCTGCCTTACTAAGCGTTATACGGCAGAAAATGTAGAACTCCCTTGTGTTGGGATGAAGTCGATGAATGTCAACTGTTAGGGCCGGAACTGGTACAACAAATAGCTGAAATCGTGAAGCTGATAAAAACAAGATTGGTTGCTGCTCATGATAGACAGAAGAAGTATGCTGATCAACATCGACAGAACAGAGAATTCTTACCAGGGAGCTTCGTTTTCTTGAAGGTATCTCCTTGGAAGGGGAAGATTAGATTTGGTAAGAATGGGAAGTTGAGTCCCCTATTTATTGGACCTTTCGAGGTACTACGAAAGGTGGGCGAGGTAGCTTACGAGGTGGCGTTACCTCTGGAGCTAGAGAATATATATAACGCCTTCCACATTTCTGTGTTGAGACCTTACAAGCACGACTATAAACATTTAATAGAATACGAGCCTTTACAATTCGATAAAGACTTAACATATGAAGAAGTGTCTGTTCAAATAGTTGATAGAAAGGAACAAGTACTTAGAAATAAAGTGATACCTTCTGTTAAGGTAATCTGGAGGAACCACAGTACTGAAGAAGCTATGTGGGAACTCAAAGATGTTATGATAAAATCTTATCCACAATTATTTGCTTAGTTTTGTGAAACCCTTATGTACCGATTCTGGGGACATAATCCTTTTAAGGGGGGAAGAATGTAATAAACAAGATTTTTTTTATGTATGATTCTAGGGACAGAATCCTTTTAAGGAGGGAAGATTGTAACGATTGAGATTTTATATATTAAATTTTAATATTTATTGAGTTGAATAAATAAATTATGTGAATTTGTGGAGTGATTTAATTAAGGGTTATATATTAATTAAGTGAATATTTAATATTTAATTTAATTAATATGTATTGATTTTATAGTATAGTTCTAATTTAATTGAGATAATTAAATTAGATGAGTTATGTGATGAGTGTTACATGAATTATAATTAGCGAATAATTATAATTGTTATGTGATAATTTTTTTTATGTGATTGATTGATGTTAGATTTTAATTAATTAAATAAGAATGTTAAAGATTTAATTAATTAAAGTGTAACATTTAAAGTATGTGCTAAAAGGATTTATTAAAATAAAGAAAAGGATTTTAAAATGTTTTACCAAACAAGGCCCTTACTTTTGTTTTAATCATATTTTACCAAATAGGGCCTTAAGCTCAAAAAGTTAGTTTTAAAAATAAACAGTTTTTGCCAAACAAGCCTTATGGCTTTTCAATTTCAAATAAGTTTAACCTATGTAATTATTGTAGGAGTTATTATATGCAATTATAATTTGTAAGTTATATATATATATATATATATATATATATATATATATATATATTTGTATGCTATATCTATTATATCTATATTATATTATCAGTTAAGTAATATAGATATACGTTAAGTTAGAACTGGTCAGTGTTAGAACAAAATAGAGAAAAGTTAGAGAGAATATAGAGTAGTCTAAAGAGAAAGGAAGAAGAAGGGGAAGAAAAGCTTTGAGGTTATCATCATCATCCCCTCCTTGCAATCCACTAGGCATAAGGGTATAACTCTCATCTTTAGTTGTTAGAAATTTTGTTTATATGTTCTTTATAAAGTATAAAATTCTCTGTTAATTGAGTTATGGTGAAAATTGTGTAAACATGAAATAATATGTATAAATTGTGTTCTAGCATGCTCATATATGAATTTCATGCCTAATTTAGTTTAATTCATGCTTATATGATAAACATGAAGAAATCGTGTTCATCAAAATTTACAGTGCATTGGTTTTGATAAATGGCTATTTTAAAATTAAAATTTGAGTTTAATTGTTAATTATTGTGTAATGTAATCGTAGATTATGTTAGCATGACTAGAAACTAATTGGTTATGATTGGAAATTGTGTGAATTGGTTTAAAAATAAAAGTATAGTGTTCAATTTCATAAAGAACATTTAACAATGGCTTTTCTTCAAAAATCATGAAATTAGTTGTTTTGATTATATATTATAATGTTTATATATGTTAAAATCATGTTAGAAGCTTTAAGTTTATGTTTTCTATAAAATTGATATGAATTGTATTGACTGGAATTGGAATTTGGTGTTGAGAAATAAACTAAATTGGCTTTTTCTCTACACAGTTCGCGAGCATGTCTGCCGACCCTATAAGATTCCCACCCCGGCGGGCCTATCAAGAGTAAAACCCCCGCCCCAGGGGGGGGGGGGGTGTGCAGAAAGTCAAGATGGGTTATTTTTTTATGTATTTTGTTGTATCATAAAAGGCTAATTAAAGGTGATAATTTGATGACATGAAAATAAATATTAATATATTATATTAATAAAATATATAGTGTGGTTATAATTTTGAATAATTATAATTAGAGTAAAGGTTTAATTTAAATTATAATTTTGTTAAATTATAATAAATATTATGTAATTTATTTTAATCAAATAAATGTTAATTTAAATTATAATTTATGTAATTATAATGTAATAAATGCATGATTAATTATAAGTTATAATTTGTGTATTATAATTCAATATTTGCATGATTAATTATAATTTGTGTAATTATAATTTAGTAAATGCAAGATGTAGTTTAATTAATTATAAATTATAAATTTTTTATAATTTAATTAATATAAGATGTGATTGTAATTTGAGTAATTATAATTAGATTAAATGTTTAACTTATAATTCATTTAATTATAATTTAATTAATATGAAACACATAATTATTATTGATTTAATTATGTGAGCATGTCTATGTGGTGTAATTAATTATGTGACGGTTAATTATTAACTTATTAATTAAACTAGAAAGAGTTAACCTATATGGGTTCACCAATTATGTGAATTTGTTACGTGTTAACTAATTTAGATTATTGTGAATAAACATATATGTGTAGGAAGTGTTAAAGAACGTGATTGTATTAGTAGCTTGCGCTTGAGGCAAGTTTTCTATCCTTAAACTCGTCAATTATATACAAGTTCTTTAATTCTTATATTGTGCAAATTTTCTAAACTTAAACTTGTTATTGTTATAAAAGTGTTTTAAATTCAAATACTTATTGTGTTCGAGATTGTTCTTTTATTTATGCACTTGACAAGTATGTATTTAAAATTCATGATTTACTTAAAGTAACTTTGACTTATTGTTCAAGCAAGGTCTATCTTATCTTTCGTATGCTTTAAGTTAAATTCTAAAGTATAAGTATTTCATAATTGTTATTATTGAATTATTCTTGATTATTGTAAGTCGACTCAACTATTTTTTAGTTGATGAACGTTGAATCCTAAATTAGCCTTTAAGCTTATCCAAACCAAACTTTCTTTGGTGTGGACTTGTACTCAAATACTGAGATGAACAACCCTATTTATTAGGGGAGGTTACTATGCAAAAGCGTTAAGATGGTTGTGCACAATATATGGTACGAATGGTTGATCCCCCTAAGTACAACTTAAGGTCCATAGTCTAAATGACTGTTAAAGGTTTTAAATAGAAATGTTTATAACCTAGGACAAAAGTTCAAGGTCTTATGACCCTCAGATGATTTCAATATTCGAAATTCTAGTTATTAATGAAAGAATTATTATTCAATTCTTTATGGTTGATGAAAGTAAAGTTATTCAGATCTATTGAAACTATTCTATTATATCCTTATTATTGTTGTATTCTAGTGAGCGTTTGTTTGCTCACTCTTGCATATTTAATAATCCCTTCCAGTTAAAGCCGAGAACGTTGACGTACCATCAACGAGTAATGGGAAAGGCAAAATGAACAAGTGAAGACTTGTTATCTTTTGATTTTGATTGTAATAAGACTTTTTGTTATGTTTTTATTTCCGCATTATTATTTATGTTAAGGTTAGATAAACCCTGAGATGATTTTGAATATGGTTGTAATTCCTTTTTAAGGAAGATTTTATTATTTATTCAAGGTTGTAATTTATTTTACGTTCCTTATTATGGGTAGATGTATGATCTATTTAGAAAGTGAACACCAAATCATGTGGAAACGAAGTACCCGGATTTGGGAGTGTCACAGGTTGGTATCAAAGCAGTTGGTTATGAACCTTAGGTGGGGCGAAAAACCTTAGGTAGTAGCCTTATAGGAAGATCGAAAAGTTAGTGGTGATAGGTAAAGATAATAAACTACCTTATGTGCTATGTGTTTACGTTTAAGTATTCGAAGAGTGACGACTCGATATCACGTAATAATAAACTTTAAAATTCTTTTGTCAGGATGACGAACGTTGGAGAATCCAGTTAGGCTAGGGAGGATATACCTCAGGTGCCTAGAAAGGAGGAGCCCCGAGACATCCATGTTGTCTGGGAGCAGTTGGTTAGGAGAGAGCCATCTCCAGTGATCACCGTAGCTGGTCGGGAGCATGGGCTGACACCTATTCTAGAGGAGGAGGACCAGGATGAGTCAGAGGAGGAAGAGGATCCCGAAGATGAATCCCACCTCACTCTACTAGTGATGAGATGTACGAGGCAATCTACAATAGTAACGTGGAGCTACATGGTCGAGTCGGAGAGCTTGAAGAAACCATCCAGCAGTGGGACGAGACTATCGAAGAGATGGATAATGAGCTAGGAGAAGCGCAATGGAAGCTAATTCACGTAGAGAATGATAGGGACGAGGCACGAGCCGAGATAGCGAAGATGAAGCAAGTCATCCAAGAGGAGTCGACGAAGCGTGCCAGAGCTGAGGAGACAAGCTTGAGGGCTATTCAACGAGCCGATCGAGCTGAAGACGAGGCTGAAGCCAAGAGGGCCAAGTTAAGGGAAATAGAATACGCATTCCATACGGCCATAGATAGGGCCCAAGACCGTATCTTCTATTACCCAGCTCAGTTCCAAGATTTACCATGGTATTTGGTGGACCGAAGGACAGCGTTTCGGGTGATGGAGGAAGAACGCAGAGAGGGTGTGCGACGTCTTAATATGCCTAGACATTAGAGCTTTTAAATTATTTGTTTCTTTTTGTAATAAATAAATGTAAATCCCATAATTTGACATAATAATGGGATAAAGTGATGATGTAGTCCTGTAAGTTGTTTCAGTTCAGGAAAGATGATGTAAATAGTAGAAATGTTATCTATTTGATGTTTTAAAACTACGTATGAATGAATAAAAGAAGTTTATCGACATGCTATATGTTCTATGTGAACTGAGTTATTTAAATGTTTAAGTATGAACTTGAATACTTAAGAATTGAATAAAGAATCTAATAATAATATTTTTTTAATAGAAAATGCCTCCTATAAGAAGACCTACACGGCAAAACCCCGAGGGTTCGACGAACAATAACAATAATAACGATGGGAAGTATCCCAATTCGGTGCAGCAGTTGGTGAACCTGCTGATGGGAGCACTTGCAAATCAGTCGCAAGTGCAGGGCATGAATTTTAAAGAGTTTAAGGTAGTAGGACCACCGGAGTTCAAGGGATCGATAAACCCGATAGATGCCCTGACGTGGGTATTGGAAATAGAGAAGGTCTTCGACGTAGTTAGAGTCGGTTAAGACCAGAAGACAGCATACGCGACTTTTATGTTAAAGTCAGATGCTAGTTTCTAGTAGCAAGCCAACAAGACTAAACAGGGTGAAGGAGTCATACCGTGGGAACGTTTCAAAGAGATGTTCTTTGAAATGTAGTTCCCTATTAGTTCGCAGGACCAGATGGAGGTCCAGTTTCTAGAGCTTAAGCAGGGAGGGATGACGGTGTTTGAGTATGTCTCGAAATTCAACGAGCTGGCCAAGTTCGCTACATACCAGGTCAGTACAGACGCTAAGAAGGCGAGGAGGTTTGAGAGGGGACTAAAGCCCTAGCTCTACAGCAAGGTTTCCATATTCCATCTGAACACGTCCGTAGTTGTGCTGGAAAAGGCTATACTCGCTGAGGGAGGAAGCGACGCGGTAACCAAATTCAATTAGGATAAGAAGAAGAAGAATGAGACGGAAACCAAGGCTGGTGGTAGCAGGACTATCAACCAGAAAAAGAAGTGGAACGAGAACACCTCTGCTGGGAGTCAGCAGGGAAGCCAGCAGAAGAAGAAGTTCGAAGCATGTGCTACATGCGGGAAGAATCACACTGGAGTGTGCATGAAGGGGAAGCGGGTGTGCTTCAACTGTGGTCAGGAAGGCCACATTGCGCCGAATTGCCCGAACCCAAATAAAAGAGCTTGATACACATGTGGATCCAAGGATAACATGGCCAATAGTTACCCTAAGAAGATAGCTGGAGGGTTAGCAGGGAGCGGCAGTACCTTGACTATCGCTGCACCATTGCAGGCTGTTCGTCCCACTGCCCGGACATTTAATATGACGGTGCAGGATGCTATGCAATCAAAAGACGTGGTGGCAGGTATTATTTCGGTCAATAGTATAAATGCATATGTATTATTTAATTCGGGTGCTACTTGTTCATTCATATCCGATGATTTTCCTAAAACCCTAGACTTACCTATAGAGGAATTAGTTTATCCCTTGAACATAGAGATTGCAAATAGGGAGGTTATTCCTATTAAGTGTGTTTACAAGAACTGTAGATTGGATATTAAGGGTTAGGAGCTGAGGGTAGATTTAATTCTGATAAAACTTGGGGAATTTGATGTCATACTGGGTATGGACTGATTGTTCAACCATGGGGCTGTAATCGATTGTTAGAAGAAGTTGATAAACCTTATGACTTCGTCGAAGGTAGTGTTTTATGGTAGTAAATCGCCTAGACAAGCGAGTTGTCTGACGGTTATGCAAGCTAAGAAACTTTTGACGCAAGGTTGTGTAGGATATCTAGCCTACATAGTAGCTACGCGTAAAGAGAGCCCGAAGATAGAAGAGATATCAGTGGTTAAGGAGTTGGTGGACGTATTTCCAAGCGACTTACCAGGACTTCTGCCAGATAGGGAGATTGAGTTCGTGATCAAATTAGCACCGGGAATTGCTCCAATTTTGAAAGCTCCGTATCGAATGGCTCTGATCGAGATGAAGGAACTGATGGTTCAACTACAAGAATTACTGGACAAGAAGTATATCCAGTTGAGCGTTTTGCCGTGGGGAGCGCCAGTTTTATTCGTAAAGAAGAAGGATGGCTCGATGCGGCTTTGCATTAATTATAGGGAATTGTATAAAGTTACGATCAAGAATAGGTAACCTTTACCTAGGATCGATGACTTATTCGATCAACTGAAGGGTGCTAAACACTTCTCAAAAATCGATTTGAGAAGCTGGTATCATCAATTGAAGGTGAGAAGGGAAGATATACCAAAAACGGCTTTCAGAACTCGATATGGACATTACGAGTTCTTAGTGATGTCATTTGGTATAACGAATGCCCCAGCTGTATTTATGGACTTAATAAATAGGGTGTTCAAGCCGTTCCTAGATAAGTTTGTAGTGGTGTTCATAGATGACATCCTGATTTATTCTAAGACCGAGGAGGAACACATCGAACATTTAAGGCTGACGTTAGAATCGCTGAGACGGGAAAAGCTATAAGAAAAATTCTCAAAATGCGAATTTTGGTTGGAATGTGTGCAATTTCTTGGCCACGTGATCGATAAGGATGGGATTTTGGTAAATTCGTCGAAGGTTGAAGCCATTATGAATTGGGAGGAGCTGAAGACGCCGTCCGAAGTTAGGAGTTTTTTGGGATTGGCAGGTTATTACCGGAGATTTATCCAAGACTTTTCCATGGTCGCAACTGCGTTAACGAATTTGACTCGTAAAATAGTTAAGTTTGTTTGGAAAGAAAAATGTGAGGAAAGTTTTTAGGAACTGAAGAAGAGGTTGAGTATTGCTCTTGTGTTGTCTTTGCCGGATAGTACGGGAATTTTCGTAGCATACAGTGATGCGTCATATAAGAGATTAGGCTGTGTGTTGATGCAGAATGGCAAAATCATTGCCTATACGTCACGTCAGCTGAAGAATTATGAGAAGGGGTATCCGACCCACGACTTAGAATTAGCGGCAGTAGTGTTTGCTCTGAAGATTTGGAGACATTACTTATATGGAGAAAAGTGTGAGATATATACAGATCATAAGAGTCTGAAGTATATCTTCACCTAGAAGGATTTGAACATGCGCCAAAGGAGATGGTTGGAACTTGTTAGTTCCCAAAAGCACGTTAGTTATCTACAAGGGGGGTTGAACAGATATTTTAAAATTTCTTTGTTTAAAATACTTTCTCAGTATTGATTATACAGACAGTAGCGGAATATATGTTTTGTTCCCCTTCAAGATATTGCAGTTATGGTTTGATAAGCAGTTATAGCAGTTAATGAGAGACAATGAGACACAAGGTTTTAAGTGGTTCAGAGCACACAAAGCTCCTAATCCACTCTTCTACTCCACGAGTAGGATATCCATTAAGGATGTTTCTTACAACTAAATCACTTAGATTCCTTCAAGGCTAGTAGCCTTGGAACTTCTCTTAGTTCACTTAGAACTCTTCAAGTCCTCTGACTGGGTACTTCTCTTAGTTCACTTTTGAACTCTTCAAGCCTTCTGACTTGGATCTCTTCTTAGTTCACTTTTGAACTCTTCAAGTCCTCTGCCTTGGTTCCTACTTGGATTGACAGTTGTTGTTGAGGAGTGCTACTCAGCTGCAATAAAGCATCAGTTCTGAGGAACTGAGTAGCGAAGCAAGCTTTCCTCTTTCAGGATCGTAGCATTGATCATTGAGTGTTCTTGAGCTTGTCTCTTGATATTCTATCTTGTTGTATCTTGCTTGCTTTGTCTGAATCCTTGTCTGATTTCCTTATAAAAGAGCCATTCGAAATATGTCCGTTTGAATGCTCCCGTTATAGCATTTAATGCTTCAGACGTCTTCTGTGCAGTTGATGTTGACATCCTAGTTTCCTGCAGTACTACTGACTGACCCACTGACACAGCAGACTGCAACTTCATCTACCACCTGAAAAGGTGTTTTCTGCAGGCTGTTTAGTCCTTTCCTTAGCTTCTTCAATACGCTTCTTTGATTTGAACTAAGGATGAATATGGAATCATTGGGACTATCAAATTATCAACGACTATTAGCCTTTCTTCATTTGTTGCTCTTCCTCCCTTCATCAGAACTACGATCTTTGATGCTAATTAGAGGAGCACTACGATTATGGTTATTGTGCCATAATTGTGTGTTGGCTTGCACATGCTTAACTCAGACTTGATCGTAGAGAACACTACGATTTCTCTTAAGCTCTCTGGTAGACTACGATTCCTGCTTGCTTATCTTGCAGACTTCACACTTCTGGGAGCACACTACGTTTCTTGACTTAGCTCAGCAGGCGCTCGAATCTTTTTCATGATTCCCAGTGTGGCTTTCAAGGCAAACTACGATTCTGATATATTCACTCAAGCTCCACGAGTCTTGCCTTGGCCTCTGCAGACTTGTTTCTCTTAGCAGACTACGATTCTGAACATCTTCATTTATGCTCCACGATTCTGCCTTGCTTTCTGCAGACTATAATTCTCTTGGCAGACTACGATTCTGGATGTCTTCATTTAAGCTCCACGATTCTGCCTTGTCTTATGAATGCTACCTTTGACAGACTACGATTCTGTCAAGGATTTAACTTTTACAGCATTTATATTTACTTTTAATATCAAATATAAATATGCAATTCCCAACAATCTCCCTCTATTTGATGTTAACATAATCAAGGAGATTTAGATCATATCATTATTTTCTAAATGCAGAGTACTAAAAAGTAAATATGGCTTAGTGTTTCAGTGAGCAACTGAAATTTCTAGAGAATAAGCATGAATTTATTGATGTTTGAAAAGATATTACAATCTAGCATAGAAACATCAATATATAGTTAAGCTTAGTCTTATCTCTATCTTCTCTACCTCTTTGGTTTTGGAGGATTGGCATGCTCTGCGATTCTTCTTCTCCTTGAGGCTTCATTTCTTCTTGTAATGTCCTCTAGCTCATCTCGGGTCAGTGGTTCCGAATGATCATGTCTGTTCATGAAGGCATGATTTCCAACTGGCATACTAAAACTAGTGGAGGTTATACCTTGTGAGCTAGAGGCTTGAACTTGGCTCCTTTGAGTGGGTTCAGCCATGAGAGGACTTTGCAGTCGTTGATCAAATCGTGAAGGCTGAGAGCTAGGACTTCTTTGAGTGCCACCACCCGACGATTTATCAATATATCTTTGCCTTCTACTTCCTCCTCTGCCTCTGTTTCTATCTCCTTCCTCATTATTCTCCCCCTTTATGTCAGCATCAAGGGTTCGAACATCTTTAGAGAGGTGCTTGATTCCTTCAACCAACTCATGCATCTGTGAGTGGTTTTGAGAAGTATCACTACAATTTTCGGCAACTCTATCCTCAGTGTGTCTTTGTTGTTGTTGAATTCGTTCCATTGCATCGTAATTCTGATTGATTTGGGATATACTGGATTCTTGGACGAATTGAAGTGAGGTTCGCAGTTCAGAAATTTGGTTGGTCAACAGCTCATTCTGAGATTGCTGATTCTTCTGCATGATCTCCATAGCTTCCTTATGTTTCTTTGTGGCAGCAAAGTGAATAGCATCCCTTTGACTTAGGCTTTTAGCCATTTCCTTGACAATCTCCTTCAGCTTCTTGTATAGTTAAGTTGCCAACTGTAACGATTGAGATTTTATATTTATTGAGTTAAATAAATATTTTATGTGATTTATTTATTGAGTTAAATAAATAAATTATGTGATTTATGGAGTGATTTAATTAAGTGATATATACTAATTAAATGAATGTGTAATAATTATTTAATTAATGTATATTAATTTTATATTATAGTTCTAATTTAATTGAGATAATTAAATTAGATGAGATATGTGATGAAGTGTTACATGGATTATAAGTAGCGAGTAATTATAATTATGTGGCTATGTTATGTGATTAATTGATGTTAGATTTTAATTGATTAAATTAGATGATTAATATTTAATTAATTAAAATGTGACATTAAAGTATGTGTTAAATAATTTATTAAAAAAAGGAAAAGAATTTTTAAATGATTTTTACCAAACAAGGCCCTTGCTTTTGTTTTAAAAGACTGTTCCCAAACAGGGCCCTTACACTAGCTTAAACCTAATATACCTAAACCATGCCTAAGTTAGTAAAACTAGTTCTAATTTTCCTGTTGCCAAACAAGCCAAAAGGACTTTTGAATTTTGTAACTCCTAATTTAATTGGATTATTAAATATTAGTTAGTACGTATATTATTGATATATGTCAGTTATATATTTATATACTACGTAAGGAAAAACTACGTTAGTTTAAGCCTAAGACTAAGAAGAAAAGAGAGAGAAGAGAGGAAGAATAGCATAGAAGAATTAGAGAAGAAGAGAAGGAAGGAGTAAGGAAATCATCATCTTCTTCACTTCTATTAATCAATAAAGGTATTCCTCAACTTCCTTATATTTGATATGTATTATGTTCTTCATATTTTCATTCTCTGTAAAGCATGTTCTTATGAAAATTGTATAGCATGATGGGTATATGTATATAGATTGTATTACTATGTTGTTTATAGTTGAATTATATGCCATGTACAAGTTTTAGAAATTTAATTGTGGTAAAAACGAGTTTTCATGGAGAAAGTTTCGTTTACAAGTGTTTATATATTATGGTTGGTTTTACATTGAGAAATTGGTATATGTTAGTATGTTGTTTAGAATTTGTCTATGGTACTACCTTGAATCATGAAAAGAATACATGTGTTATAAGTTGAAATTGATTAATAATTGGATTTACAGTGACTTATTTTGTTAAAGTATGAGTTTATATGAAAATATCAAAAATTGAGTTTTTAAAACACTGATTCTTGTTACTTAGGTGATTTTTGTGTTTAAGTACATGTTGTACATATGTATTGTTGCATGTATGTGTCCTATGTTGTTTGTATTGGTTGGTATTGCCAGTTGTTGGATTGTATGGGTTGTTCGGTAAAGCAGAGAGCCGTGGTTGTCTGCGTCTGGCCGAGTTGCTGCGCAGCTGCGCCGGCAGCAAGGCCATAAGCAGCGCAGCTGCACCGCTTGCCCATCTTTGATCCGACCCCTGCCCAGCTGCGCCGGTGCCCAGGCTGCTGGCTGCGCAGCTGCGCCGTGCACAGTGCTTGGATAGTGGTTTTAGTTTATTTGTGAAGATTACTTTTGAGCCTTAGTTTAATTATTCATTGATAGTGGACATATATTGAAATGATATAACATGTTGTTATATGATTGTGATAAATTTATATTTGAGAAAAAAAGAAACCTAATATAGTATTTAAATTATAAACTATAATTGTTTAATTGTAAAATAAGTTACTTAATTATAATTTGATTAATTATAATTAAGAGTAAATGTTTAATTTAAATTATAATTCTGTGAAATTATAATGTATAGAAGTTGATTTATTTTAATCAAATAGATGTTAATTTAAATTATAATTTAATAAATGCATGTTTAATTGTGGATTTTAAATTGATAATTACATGATTAATTATAAATTGTGTAATTATAATACATGTTATAGTTTAATTAATTATTGATTATAATTTGATTAAGTATTTGAATTATAATTGTTTAATTATAATTTAGTTAAATACATAATTAATTTAATTATGTGAATATGTAAGTGATGTAATTAACTATGTGATAGTTAATTATTATTATTTATTTAATTAGAGTGAGTTAACCATTAGGGTTAACCACTTATGTGAATTAGTTATGTATTAAGTAATTTAGATTATTATAATTGAATGTGTATAGGAAGTGTTTAAGTACGTGGTTGAGTTAAGTAGCTTGCGCTTAAGGCAAGTCTTCTAAACCCTAAACTTATTATTTCTACGCAAGTTTCTTGAGTTCATATATTCATTGTTGAGAATGTCCTTTCCATTTCTGTATTGGACAATTGTTTATTTAATTGAAAAGATCTTAACTTATTGTTCAAGTAAGATCCAGTTTATTATATTAAATGCTTTAAGTTTACTTCTAAAGCATATGTTAATTCATAATTCTTTTATTTACGAATTATTGAAAGTCGATTCAACTAATTCTTAGTTGATGAACGTGAATTCTAAATTACCCTTGTAAGCTTATCCAAACCAAACTTTCTTTGGTGCGGACTTGAATTCAAATTACTGAGTTGAACAACCCTATTTACTAGGGGAGGTTACTATGCATAGCGTTAAGATGTTTGTGCACAATACATGGTACAAAGGGCTGATCCCCTTAAGTACGAGTTAAGGTCCATAGTCTTATCGACTGTTAAAGGTTTAAATAGAAATATTTATAACCTAGGACAAGAGTTCAAAGGTCTTATGACCCTCAGATAAATTCTATATTTGAATTTTAATGTTGATAGAGAATTATTATTCAATTCTTTATTATTGAAGCAAGCTAAGTTGTTCAGATTCTTTTTAAAGATATCCTTTCATGTCTATATTATTGTTAAACTCCAGTGAGCTGTGGTTTGCTCACTCTTGCATTAAATAACAATTTCAGTAAAGGTTGATAACGCTGATGCTCCGTCTACGAGTAAGGACAAGGGAAAGCAAAACAAATGAAGAATTATTTAATTATTTTGAAATGATTGTAATAAGACTTGAATGTTATGTTTTTATTTTCGCACTTTATTATATTCATGTCAGGGTTAGAGTAACCCGGGATTTATTTACAAAGGTTGTAACCCTTGTTGTAAGGGAGATTTATTTATTTTAATTTAAGTTGTAGTTAATTTGCATTATTCATTGGGTAGATGTATGTTATATTAGAAAGTTAACACCAAATCATGTGGAAACGAAGTACTTGGATTTGGGGGTGTCACACCAACTCCCCTGGCAGAGGCTTGACTGATTCGATTATATGATCAAATCTCATGTGAAGCGCTATGGAGTGAGCTTCAAGAATCTCTCCAGATTCTGACCCTATTTGATTCAACGCTTCATTGAGCTCCTCCTTTGTTGGCGTGAGAGACAGTTGATTGAGAATTCGTTGTGTCTCAAGAGGAGGAGTAGCCGTAGTGTAATGACCAGGAATTTCAGGCTCCTTATTAATTTTTTATGTGATTTAAAATTTTTAGGAGTTAATTTTTTTAAACTTATTTAAACCTTATGTGGTTATGTGCTTATGTAATTTAACCTATGCGAATAAATGCTAGGATTTTTATTGAAGGGAATCACTAATGGTTATATAAATTAGTAGATTAACCTTGAGACTTTTATATCAGAATATTGATAAAAGTGTTAGTAATTATATATTCAAATATAGTGTAGAGAGTTAATCGTGATTGATTAATTGATATTGGTGTAATTAATCGATAACATATGAAATTATTATTGTTGTTGATTTATAATTATTATGAATAATAATTAATGAATTGGGAGTAATTAATTGATTATGTGTTGATTAATTATTATTATGAATAAATAATAATTAATGAGTAAGAGATAAATAAATATAATAATATTATATTTAATTGATTAATTATTTTATACAAGTATGTGATATGTAAACTTTTTATATATGGTAGTTAACTATATATTATATATAGTACAAGGTAACATATTAATGTAGCTTATATTATATATAGACTATATAGTAAGATTTATTTGCATTAGTAGAGTTGCACAATAATATTGCTTATGTGACTTGAAGTGTGTAAGTAAACATTCATGTATGCCTCATCAACATATAGTAATATCTAAAAATAATTGATCTCAGTAAGTTATTATAATGATAACAGTTATAATAATGAGTAATAATAATACCAAATTGCTTTACATTCGGTATTAAGAAAAATGTACATGGATTATATGTTGTGTACCTATTCATTATTAATTGCTATTTGAAATAACATGGTAACACCCATTTAAATGTATATGGAATAAATACATATAACTTAAGTATATCTATGTGCATAAACATTATATAATCTAAGTATGTATATATTGTGCTAAGTGTTGAGCATACATAATATATAGACAATTGCAAAGGCTGAGTTTACATTGTCCCTAAATGAGAGTCCCACCCTCATTTCTCATTCACGTGCCTACACTCCTCAAACTCAGCAAAGCTAAGATAGCCTTGTAGAAATAATGAGCAAAGGAGTGGAGATTATGATGAGATATACCAACTCCTCACCCACTATTTGATAACCATTAGCTAATTGCATCTCCCATTAGTTTGATTTGAGGAACAATGTCTAGAACCGGATATTGAAATTGCCTTTAAATTAGCTCTCTTCCTTCTCTATTACAATTGCTGAGATTTCCATACAAGTATAGAATTAGTAGAATTGCTAGTGAGAGTCTGTGAATTGAGAGAGTGAGAGATAGCAGGAAGTCCATTTCTTAACAGAGGTATAATTCCTATTATTTATGCTCTTCATTCTTGTTCTCTGTAAATTTCCAAAGTTATTGATTTCCTTGGAATTGGATGTTAATTGAGCTATAGAATATGTTTTGATAAGTGTTATATGAAGTTATATGCATGATAGGATTGTATTATAGCTGGTACAGGAAGAATTTTGTAAATTGATTTTGAGTTGGGCTAAGAACTGCCGAAAACTGCACTGCTCTGCGTCTGGCCGCCAGCTTGCGCAGCTGCGCCAGTGCCTGTCTGCAGAAAATTTTTTTGTTTTGCTTTCTACTCATGTTAGCTTGATGGTAATAATTTGGACAAGCATAAAAGTTAGTTTAACTCATATATATATATATATATATATATATATATATATGTTCTTGATGCCTACATACAAATTTTTGACCATGTAGTACATGTTATGGAAAGAAAGCTTATGGTTTTGAAATGAACCTAAACTAGTTAAAGTGGACTTTGTCATAAACTTAGCATATGTACATTATAATTTTTCAGGCATGATAATATAATGTAGAGATGCATGAAAGATGTATTACCTTGTGTATATAAGTATCATAATATAACTTGAACATGTGGACCTTAATAGTGAACATTTCTAACGAAACATATGAGTTTCAAGGATGAACGTTAGCATGAACGCATTTTGTATATTCTGATTTTTGGCAAGCATAATAGTATGATTTATATGAACATAGGATGCATGATTAGAGTATGAAACACACTAGCATACGAAATTGATGGATTTAAGAAGTTTTCAAGGAAAACTTAAGTAAACTTGACCAATAATTTTGTCTTGTGATATGAGATCATTCATGTGGCTTTGGTATGTGTTTCTAATGCAAGTGAGTCATAGTTACAAAACACTTGATTATACTAAACGACCTTTGTGGACTTAGTATACTTTTGAAAGAGAACTTAAGATGTGAAAGTAAATAACATCAAATACCATGTGAATGATATTATGACCATGCGAGCATGTGTATTAGAGTTCGTTATGCCTATAAGCATATTAACATAGCCCTCATTTGGTCAAAGCGTGAATTTCGCATATACACGTATTCATAAGAAATGAATTTCTGAAGCACGAACTACGTGATTAAAATATATGTGTGTAGTATACTCGAGCATACATATTATATATTGTTTAGCCTTGTTATATGAAAACATGACTTTAGTAATCAACTTTGAAGCATGAACTTGTATTAGTTAAAGTATATGAATTACCGGCATGAAAACATGGCTTTAAATTGGATTAGGATGAGCATGCTAGGTTTTCAAACTTGAAATTATAAAAATTATAAGCATATGTGTTGATTTATATCAGTAACTGGAAGTGCTATGTGTTCAAACCTATATTGATGCATAGAAACTACGTAATCTAAAGTTAGTAAATCTAAAGACAGGATTAGATCGACTTACGTGAACTATGTGATAGAATTATATAATGACTAGATTCTTGTATGTGTGAACTTATATTAGTTTATACTAATTGGAGAGATCGACTTGTTATTATTAGGTCGTTCCAACGCCATTTAAATTAAAGCTAAAATTATTTGTAGCTGAGCAAACAGGCAAGTTTTCTAGACCCTTGCATTACCTTATTCAACGGGATATTGTAAGCAAGTTCCCTATCTTCCTCAAGTTATATTTGAGCAAGTATCCTATCCTTGTGTTTACTTTACTCAAGGAACGTTATAAGCGAGTTTCTTAAACTTCACTTGATTTGAATGCAAGTCTCCCTAACCTTACTCAAATTTATATTGAGCAGGGTATTATTATATTGCAAGTTTTCCTGAACTACTCTTTTATTTGAGCAAGTTTTTCTTGACTTATACTTATTTATTATACAAGTATCTGGACCCTATTGTGCAAGTATTCTAAATTCTTGTACTACCTTATTCAATGGTAAGCGAGTTTCTAAACTTCACTTGTTTTTGGTGAAAGTTTCCTATCCTTCTCATATTGTATTAAGCAGGTAATTATTGTATTGTGAAAGTTCCCCGAACTTCACATTTTGAGTATTGTGAAAGTTCCCCGAACTTCACACTTTGGTTATTTTGCAAATTCTAGAACTTCATTTCTTTATTATGCAAGTTCTCTAAACTTATACAAACTCGTATATTGTGCAAGTATCTTATCTTTGTGTTTACTTTACTCAAAGAACGCTGTAAGCAAATGTCCTAACCTATGCATTAACTTTATGCAAGGGATCTATTATGGTAAAATTCCCCGAATTTCACTCTTTGATGTTGTACGTGTCTAAGCCTATGCATTTATTTTATACAAGGAATCTATTATCGTGCAAGTTCCCCGAACTTCACATTTTGAGTATTGTGCAAGTTCCCCGAACTTCACACGTTGAGTATTGTGCAAGTTCCCCGAACTTCACACATTGAGTATTGTGCAAGTTCCTCGAACTTACACAAATTCATATATTGTGCAAATTCTAAACTTCACTTTGTGCAAGTTCTCTATCCTTCTCATATTGTATTGAGTAGGTTATTGTTAAATCGAAAGTTGTTTACTTAATTGCTTGAACTTTATTTCCAAGCATGTTATTTAGTGGTTTAATTAGTTATCAATTATTCCACATTGATATTATTGATGTCCGCACCTAGTGCATTTGAGCTCGTACAGTCTTGGACTTGTACATTATTCAAGGTTCTAAAATTCTTGAACTATGTCAGTAAGAGTCTGAACCTTTGCTCGGTCAGACTAGTGTATGAAGTTTTCTTTGAAGCTGTCCAAATCAATTGATGGTAAGGATTCTTAGACAGAACAGAACACCCCTCATATGTAGGAGTGTGCCCAGGTATCTAATATATATGATACGAGTAAGCAGATATAAGTGTTATGCATATTCACGTTGTGCCCGAGGCTGATCTCCTCGAGGTACTTAGTTTCTGTAGCCAGTAGACAGTAATCCAAAGGGTCAATTAGCGATTGAACCCATTGGAAAGTTATAGTTCAGAGTCTACTCGACTATCAGTCATTTTAAAGGCAATTATTATCTTTGCTTTTAATATTCATATTGTTAAATTGTTCAGGTGTTCATATCGTTGAATATATCTAATATTCATATTATTGAATCGTTTTATTATTCATATTGTTGAATCGTTCAAATATTCATATTATTGAATCATTCTATTATTCATACTGTTGAATTGTTCAGATATTCATATTATTGAATCGTTCTAATATCCATATTGTTGAATCTTTAATATATTCATTTTGTTGAAATCATTGTCAGATATTTTTTCATTCATCATGATATATCCTTTATTGTTGTATTTAAACTTGTTGAGCAAACTTGTTGCTCATTCTTGCGATATTGTAATATCCGAGAGTATTATGTCTTTTAACAATTATCAATAAACGAATTTATGTGAAATTCTTGTGTGTTTTCTTTTATTAGATGTATCTGTGTTATACATACATGTGTTATTTTATGATATGTGATGAGGAGTATTTAAATGGTTAGTTCAGTTTAATTCAACTATTTAAATTGGTTAAGTATGGAATTAATTCTATTAATTTCGTGGGATGGCTTTAAAGCATGATTTTGAGTTTGGAGCGGAATTTAGAGACGCGGACTGCGTATTTGAGTCCAGAACGTCGAAATTAGTCAGGACAGACTATAACTACGAAAATGTGTCACAGTTGACTTTTTGGTCAAAGTCAACCGGTTGACTTTTCGGGTAAAAAGTCGACCACGAATTTTGGAGATGAATTTGACGAAACGGATAGTCCCATGACGTCCGGGACGTCGATTTTAGTAGGAGTCGATATGAGTATCGAAACGTTTAGCTGCGGAGGGCAAAACGGTCAAATGGTTATTTAATTGATTAAAATAATATTTTAATAAGGGAATTGCAGCAGCTGATGGGGCCATGTGTCAGCCAAATTGGGACAAGGAGGGAGAGTATATACGTATATTCTAAATGATTAGGAAGGGAGTTATATTTTCTTCCTTAAAACCAAAGCTCTTTCATTTCTCTAACTCCCACCTTCTTCAATTCGGTTAATGGTGGCATGGGGTGTAACTGATGAATTGTGGAGATGGAAGGGCTGGAGGAAACAATGTATATTATGTGCTATATATATATTCCCAATCCAAGTCTCTTCTCCTTTTCACAAAAAGTTCTAATCGAGAGAAAAAAAAATATTGAGAGTTTGAGAGTGATACTAGGTTGTCTAAGAATTCTGGAGATTACAGAGGAGTTAGCAAGCAAGGAGTGAGGCTCTATCAGATTAAAACAAGAAGGAATTCGTCCAAGAGGTAAGCCATGAAACCTATTCTATGTTCTTAAGAAAATAGTGAAGAAAATACATGTATAATTGTGGTAAATAATTTGTTTTGACTGTGTGATGCTATCTTAGTGTTGTTTACTGATATGGGGATATTGAGTATGAAAATTCTGGTCTAATCATGCTTCAAATACGTAGAGAATCAAAGAATTCAAGTTTGCATGCTAAGTGTTTGATAAAATGCCTCATAGATGTCAATTTGTTCAAATCATGGTAACTTAGTGGGTTTGATTATTGTAACATGTGTATATATGTTAGTATATGTGATCTGGACAGTAGGAATCAACCTCATGCATGCTAGAATCAAAATCATGGTTTTTGTCAAAGGTGGGTTAACTTAGAATCTGTGACTTTTTGGGTTTTTCGGAGCCTTGGAATCATAGCTTCTGCGAATCGTTGGTTGTATGTGTTAATTTTTTAAAATACTATGTAGTATGATGTCTCACCTGACCAATTTTCAAAAGAAACGGAGTTAAAATGAGCAAGTTATGAATTTCGTAAGCAAGCATGTTGGTATAAAAATCTGCATAATTCTGGGAATTTCCAGAAATTTTCTAAGTCTGGAAGGCAGTCTGGCACGCTTATCTAGGCTACTGGATCGAGGTCTTAACATGTTAGTTTTATGTATGTTGTATTTTTGTAAAATACTATGATGTATGGAGTGTATGGTGTCCAAATATCATGGTCATACAACCTGTAAACAAGTGGGAATTAAATTGCAAAGTGGGCTGCTCGAAACAAAAATCAGGATTTGGGCCTGATGAGCAGAGCAGCTGCGCCTTTCATAAGGCTTATACCTGCGCAGCTGCGCCACACAAAGATGGAATCCGGGTTGGCCAGACAGCGCAGCTGCGTCGGTAACACGGCTTGAGGCTGCGCAGCTGCGCCGTACTGGGTCGGGTCGGGTCTGATCCGGGTCAGGCCGGATCGAGCTGGGTCAGAAAAATGTCAGAAACTTGTTTTGCTCAGAATCTCATACTGAACCACTTTACCTATAAGACGCAACATGTTATATGATTAAATTAGCTTGATGATAGCATACATGGTAGTTTAATAATAAAATTAAATAAAAGGAAATCCTTTACTTTCAAATTAGAGTTCGAGGACCTAATTGCTTAACGTGACATATGTGATTAGGTTACGTGAAGGACTAATTGATAGCTTAAACTGTAGAAGACGTATCAGGCAAGTTTCCTAGCCCTAATTTCTATTGGGTATTTATTCAATCCTTACTTATTTTATCTCAGTGAGGGTAAGTATTGGACTTATGCTAGCTATTTATTCGTGCAAGTTCCTTTGTTGTGAAGTTATACAACTTCAATTATCTTGCAAGCTTATCGATGATTACTCAGTTATTATTCTAACAACTATGCTTATAAGTTTCATGTCATTATCGAACTGTTTCTAAGTATGTTTCCTGGCCTTTGTTTTCGGCTAGTTATTATTGATGAAAAATGATTTAATTCAAATCTTTCGAAGTTATTTAATGTTTACCAATCCAAATTGCTTTGGTGCGGTCTCGCATGAATACTAAGATGAACAACCCGAATAAATGGGCAAACAGATGTCGGGCATATAGTCCCATTTATGCTTATGCAGTTTAAACTTTATACTTGTGCACAATGTAGGGTACGATAGGCTGATCACCTGGAGTACTTGCAGAGACCGTTTACAATCTATTTAATTGTTAAACCGTCTGATGGTTTTCGATGAAACAAAGCAATGTTCAGGGTATTTTACACCACTTAGTATGCTATTGAGAATTCTAAACTCTTATCTTTGATATTCTTGTTTAACACTTGATAATTCCTTTAATTGTTGAGATATGGTCATACAAATGTTTTTACTCGTGATGTATGTTTCCAAACTTCTTTATATACTTGCTGGGCAATTTGTGCTCATTCTTGCTTAAACCTTTCAGTTAAGGATGAGAAGGCTGAGGGCTCGGGCAAGGACAAGGGGAAGTCTAAGATGAAATGATGCTAGTTACCTTATGAAATAAGTTTATATTTCCGCATATGATGTAATGTAGCGATAAACGCTAAGTTTAAGTTTTGGTTTATTAAAGGTTGTAAAGACTTGGGATTTTATTTTGTACGTAATAGTTATAATATTATTATTATTATTGCTAGAGTTACTTAGATAGATGATGATGTATGTTGTATCGTGAGTACCATGTCCTGTAATCGATGTTACACGGATGTGGGGGCGTCACAGGTTGGTATCAAAGCCGTAGGTTATAAACTTTAGGTGGGGAACCTTAGACTATAACCTTAGGGAAGTTAGTGGAGGTAATAAGGAGATGAACTCACGTAGAGTTCTAAGTGTAGTGTCGAAGCTATTTTTCTAAAAACAAAATCAATATCTATTTTTAAAATACTAATTGAGTTCTTTGTCTTGATTGTAGGATGTCAGGAGACGAGGAGGTTAGAGATATTCACGTAGTGAGTGAGCAGTTGGTGACAGCTGTACCTGAGCCTATAGCTGAGGCAGCAGCTGAGTCAGACCCAGAGGAGTATCCTGAAGAGGAAGAGGAGCCCGAGGAGGACTCCGAGGAAGCACCTGAGGATACTATATTGGATGAGTTGATGGATAGGATTACAGAATTGAATGACAAAGTCCATGAGTTGGAGGAGCTGTATCAGGGGGAGCAGCAGGCTGCAGCATTGCTTGGAGCATTGGTGCAACACCTGATAATTAGGAACGGGGATCTGGCTGACAAGCTGCGAACAGCAGGTCAGGAGGCGGATAGGCTGAAGGATGAGAAAGAAGCTATTAGGACCCACTTGGGACATACCATTAATGGGCTAGAGTTAAGGATTCAGAGTCTCCAAACTGACAAGCAGATCATTACCACATTCTGGGGAGATGAGAGGAGAGGCCGTGTTCAGGCCGAGAAGCTAACAGGCGAGTTAGAAGGAGAGGTAAGAGATAAGAAGGTTAGGATGGATAGAATGAAGTATGCATTTAAGACAGCACATGGGAGGTTCCAGTATAGAGTGTATCACTTTCCACGTGAGGAGTACCAGTCTAGACATGCTATAAGCCGTGGGCTGGTGCTGGAAATAGCAGATGAAGAGCATGAAGACGCCATTAGGCGGGGTCTTTAGTTTGTTCGTGTTAAACTTTTACTAGTAGCGTGTAGAACGCTTATCTATGAAATAAAACTTGGTTTCCAATGTTACTAAATATGATGGTTAAAGTGATGTAAATGGCTTAATGCCATAAGATGATGAAATACCTTGGGTATTATGTTTATAAATAAATATGCTTTTATTTAAATATGTGATGTGATGATTAAGTTTTTATATGAATTATAAATATTGTAGGAATAAGTTATGGGATAATAACACTAAGTTTATTTAAACAGAGAGATGGCTAGAGGAAGACGTCGTCAACAAGTACCAGATGGGTCAGGCGGTAATGCTGGGGGTCCACCGAACCCTATGCAACAGTTTGTAGACATGTTAGTTGGGGCATTACAGAATCGAACCCCGAATACCAATAACCCTCTAGCGGGCCAGGTGGCACACTTTAAAGACTTCAAGAGCGCGGGACCACCTGAGTTCAAAGGAACCACCGAACCTATCGAAGCCCAAACTTGGGTCAAGGAAATTGAAAAGGCGTTCGCTATTGCTAGCGTAGGAGATGATCAGAAAATAATCTTCGCCACTTACATGCTGAAGGGTGAAGCCAATTTCTGGTGGGAGGCAAACCAGATCAGGGCGGGAGAAGGTGTGATATCTTGGGAAGAGTTTAAGAAGATCTTCTTCGAAAACTATTTCCCTGCGAGTATGCAGAGTCGTATGGAGATGCGATTCTTGGAGCTGAAGCAAGAAGACATGACCGTACCCCAGTACGCCGCAAAGTTCAACGAACTAGCGAGGTTCGCGCCTCATCAGGTCGACACTGAGGAGAGGAAAATGAGGAGGTTTGAGCAGGGTCTCAAACCATGGTTATACAGTAGACTTTCGGTGTTGCAGACGAACAGCTTCGCGACTCTCTTGGAGAAGGCTATAATTGCTGAGGGCGGAAGTGAAGCCCTAATGAAGTTTAATAAGGAGAAAAAGAAGAAGAATGAAGGAGGGAATCGCAGGGAAGGTAGCAGCAGCAGTGGTGGAAACAAGAGGAAGTGGAACAACAACAACAACAATAACAATTTTAACTCGGGAAACTCTGGGGGAAAACCAGGTGAAGTAAAGAAGAGAACTGAGGCGTGTAAGGAGTGTGGGAGGAATCACTCGGGTGCATGTCTAAAAGGGAAGAATGTCTGTTTCAATTGCGGGCAAGAGGGGCACATCTCTCCCAATTGCTCTGCACCAAAGAGGAATGGATGTTTCAATTGTGGAGCATTGGATCATCAGGCAAGGAATTGCCCAAAGAAGAATTCAGCAGGAGGAAATGGAGGAAGGGGACCAAGTGGTGGAAATCTCACAATTACTGGACCACCAACTCAGAATCGACCAACAGCAAGGACTTTCAACATGACGGTTCAGGATGCAGTCGCATCCAAGGATGTGGTTTCAGGTATCATTCCGGTCAATGATATATCTGCTTACATATTATTTGATTCGGGTGCTACTTGTTCCTTCGTATCCCATGAATTCTCCCAACGATTAAACATACCCCAGGAAAAATTAGAATATCCTTTGAACATAGAAGTCGCTAATAAGGAAGTCATTCTCGTTAGCCATGTCTATAGGAATTGTGTTGTAGATATCAGGGGATATAAGTTGCCTGTGAATTTAATTCCGATTCAATTAGGGGAATTTGATGTAATTCTAGGAATGGATTGGTTATTTAACCATGGAGCGATGATAGATTGCCAGAAGAAGTGTATAAATCTTATGACTCCAAATCAGTCTAAGGTAGTATTCTACGGGGGTAAGTCGCCGAGACACTCGAGTTGTCTGACGATGTTGCAAGCGAGGAAGTTGCTAAGGAAGGGAAGTGTAGGATATTTGGCCCATATCGTCGATACACAGAAAATAGGTGTAGGAATGGGACAGATACCAGTAGTGAATGAATTTTTGGATGTATTTCCGGAAGAGTTACCAGGGCTTCCACCGGATAGAGAGGTCGAATTCGTTATAGATTTAGTACCGGGAACGGCCCCGATTTCGAAAGCCCCATACAGAATGGCACTGGCAGAGATGAAAGAGCTGATGGTACAGTTGCAGGAATTATTGGATAGAAAGTATATTCAACCGAGTGTGTCTCCTTGGGGAGCACCAGTTTTATTTGTGAAAAAGAAGGATGGATCGATGAGACTTTGTATCGACTATCGAGAGTTGAACAAAGTGACGATCAAGAACAAGTATCCATTACCTAGGATAGATGATCTGTTCGATCAGTTGAAGGGAGCGAAATATTTTTCCAAGATCGACTTGAGGACGGGATATCACCAATTGAGGGTGAGGAAGGAAGATGTTCCTAAGACAGCATTCAGGACTCGTTACGGTCACTACGAGTTCCTGGTGATGTCATTTGGATTAACGAACGCGTCGGCGGCATTTATGGACATGATGAATCGGGTATTCAAGCAATACCTAGATAAATTTGTGGTCGTGTTCATAGATGATATCCTGATCTATTCCAAGACTCAGGAGGATCATGCTGAACACTTAAGGTTGGTATTGGAGGCGTTGAGGAAGGATAAGTTATACGCAAAATTTTCAAAGTGCGAGTTTTGGTTGAAGAAAGTTCAATTTCTGGGTCACGTGATCGATAAGGACGGAATCTCTGTGGATCCAGCAAAGGTAGAAGCGGTGCAGAATTGGGAGCAACCAAAGACACCGACTGAAGTAAGAAGTTTCTTAGGACTGGCAGGCTATTATAGACGGTTTATCCAAGATTTTTCGAAGATAGCAGGAACTTTGACGAATTTAACAAAGAAGTCGGTCAAATTTGTCTGGACAGAGAAGTGTGAAGAAAGTTTTCGGGAACTTAAGAAAAGATTGAGTGAGGCACCGGTGTTGTCTTTACCAGACGATACAGGTGATTTCGTGATTTTCAGTGATGCGTCGCATAAAGGACTTGGCTGTGTGCTTATGCAACATGGTAAAGTTATTGCGTATGCATCACGTCAGTTGAAGGACTACGAGAAGGGATATCCTACCAATGACCTGGAATTGGCAGCGGTAGTATTTTCCCTAAAGATTTGGAGGCACTATTTATATGGTGTAAAGTGTGAAATATACACGGACCATAAAAGTCTGAAGTATATCTTCACGCAGAAGGAGTTGAATATGAGACAGAGAAGATGGTTGGAACTAATAAAGGATTATGATTGCGACATCTTATATCATCCGGGGAAAGCTAACGTGGTCGCAGATGCGCTAAGCAGAAAGGGCAGTGGCAGGTTGGCAATGCTAACGGCTCAAGAGGAGTTGATTAGGGAAATGGCCAGTTTGGAACTCGAGGTAAAGAGTCCGAGCGAGTCAGATGGGAAGTTGTTCGCAATGGAGGTTCGACCGACTCTATTGGACAAAATCAAGGAAGAACAAAGCAGCGATGAAGAATGCGAGAAGGTGAGGAAAATAATTTCAGATGGAGAGGAGCTTAAGTTTAATGTGGGTGGTGATGGATTATTAAGGTTTGAGAGGAGAATTTGGGTGCCAACGGTAACTGAATTATAGGAAGAAATCTTGCAGGAAGCCCATAGCTCAAGTTACTCAATTCACCCGGGAAGCACAAAAATGTATCAGGATCTTCGCCAACATTATTGGTGGCCCAATATGAAGAGAGAAGTGGCAGAGTGCGTCAGCAGATGTTTGACATGCCAGAGAGTTAAGGCGGAACATCAGAGACCGAGCGGGTTACTTCAACCATTAGAAATTCCGGAATGGAAATGGGAGCATATCACGATGGACTTCGTGGTAGGACTTCCAAACACACAGAAGGGATACGATGCAGTTTGGGTAATCGTTGATCGATTGACCAAGTCAGCGCATTTCTTGCCAATCAAAATCAGATATACCTTGGATCAGTTGGCAAAGCTTTATATCAAGGAGATCGTTTCCAGGCACGGTGTACCTGTATCAATTGTGTCAGATCGCGATCCGCGGTTCACAGCTAATTTCTGGAAAAGCTTTCAAGAACGCATGGGAACGCAACTGAGGTTGAGCACCGCGTATCATCCTCAAACAGACGGGCAGAGCGAAAGAACTATTCAAACGTTAGAGGATATGCTGAGAGCATGTGTAATGGACTTCAAAGGAAGCTGGGATGACCACCTACCGTTAGTGGAATTTGCATACAACAACAGTTATCACGCGAGTATCGGGATGCCACCTTATGAAGCTTTATATGGAAGAAAATGTAGAACGCCATTGTGCTGGGATGAAGTGGGAGAACGTCAATTGCTAGGGCCGGAATTAGTGTAGCAAACTGCAGATGTGATCAAAACGATACGAGCGAGATTAGTGACAGCTCAGGATCGACAGAAGAAATATGCTGATCAACACCGGCAACAACGAGACTTCGACGTCGGCACTTATGTGTTTCTAAAGGTTTCACCTTGGAAAGGGAAAATGAGATTTGGGAAGAAGGGAAAACTTAGTCCCAGATTCATAGGGCCCTTTGAAGTGTTAAGGCGAGTCGGTGAGGTAGCTTATGAAATAGCTTTACCTCAGGAGTTAGAACATATACACAACGTGTTCCACGTATCAGTGTTACGACCCTATAAACAGGATTACAAGCATATCATAGAGTATGAACCCATCCAATTTGAAAAGAACTTAACCTATGAAGAGGTTCCAGTACAGATAATTGATAGAAAAGAACAAGTGTTGAGGAATAAGATAATACCTTCTGTTAAGGTAGTATGGAGGAACCACAACGCCGAAGAGGCTACGTGGGAACTCGAGGAGAAAATGATGAAAAATTATCCTAATCTTTTTGTTTGATGTGTAATGATTCCGGGGACGGAATCCTTATAAGGGATGGTGAATGTAATATCTGAGAGTATTATGTCTTTTAACAATTATCAATAAACTAATTTATGTGAAATTCTTGTGTGTTTTCTTTTATTAGATGTATCTGTGTTATACATACATGTGTTATTTTATGATATGTGATGAGGAGTATTTAAATGGTTAGTTCAGTTTAATTCAACTATTTAAATTGGTTAAGTATGGAATTAATTCTATTAATTTCGTGGGATGGCTTTAAAGCATGATTTTGAGTTTGGAACGGAATTTAGAGACGCGGACTGCGTATTTGAGTCCGGAACGTCGAAATTAGTCAGGACAGACTATAACTACGAAAATATGTCACAGTTGACTTTTTGGTCAAAGTCAACCGGTTGACTTTTCGGGTAAAAAGTCAACCACGAATTTTGGAGATGAATTTGACGAAACGGATAGTCCCATGACGTCCGGGACGTCGATTTTAGTAGGAGTCGATATGAGTATCGAAACGTTTAGCTACGGAGGGCAAAACGGTCAAATGGTTATTTAATTGATTAAAATAATATTTTAATAAGGGAATTGCAGCAGCTGATGGGGCCATGTGTCAGCCAAATTGGGACAAGGAGGGAGAGTATATACGTATATTCTAAATGATTAGGAAGGGAGTTATATTTTCTTCCTTAAAACCAAAGCTCTTTCATTTCTCTAACTCCCACCTTCTTCAATTCGGTTAATGGTGGCATGGGGTGTAACTGATGAATTGTGGAGATGGAAGGGCTGGAGCAAACAATGTATATTATGTGCTATATATATATTCCCAATCCAAGTCTCTTCTCCTTTTTACAAAAAGTTCTAATCGAGAGAGAAAAAAATATTGAGAGTTTGAGAGTGATACTAGGTTGTCTAAGAATTCTGGAGATTACAGAGGAGTTAGCAAGCAAGGAGTGAGGCTCTATCAGATTAAAACAAGAAGGAATTCGTCCAAGAGGTAAGCCATGAAACCTATTCTATGTTCTTAAGAAAATAGTGAAGAAAATGCATGTATAATTGTGGTAAATAATTTGTTTTGACTGTGTGATGCTATCTTAGTGTTGTTTACTGATATGGGGATATTGAGAATGAAAATTGTGGTCTAATCATGCTTAAAATACATAGAGAATCAAAGAATTCAAGTTTGCATGCTAAGTGTTTGATAAAATGCCTCATAGATGTCAATTTGTTCAAATCATGGTAACTTAGTGGGTTTAATTATTGTAACATGTGTATATATATTAGTATATGTGATCTGGACAGTAGGAATCAACCTCATGCATGCTAGAATCAAAATCATGGTTTTTGTCAAAGGTGGGTTAACTTAGAATCTGTGACTTTTTGGGTTTTTTGGAGCCTTGGAATCATAGCTTCTGCGACTCGTTGGTTGTATGTGTTAATTTTGTAAAATACTATGTAGTATGATGTCTCACCTGACCAATTTTCAAAAGAAACGGAGTTAAAATGAGCAAGTTATGAATTTCGTAAGCAAGCATGTTGGTATAAAAATCTGCATAATTCTGGGAATTTCCAGAAATTTTTTTAGTCTGGAAGGCAGTCTGGCACGCTTATCTAGGCTGCTGGATCGAGGTCTTAACATGTTAGTTTCATGTATGTTGTATTTTTGTAAAATACTATGATGTATGGAGTGTATGGTGTCCAAATATCATGGTCATACAACCTGTAAACAAGTGGGAATTAAATTGCAAAGTGGGCTGCTCGAAACAAAAATCAGGATTTGGGCCTGATGAGCAGAGCAGCTGCGCCTTTCATAAGGCTTATACCTGCGCAGCTGCACCACACAAAGATGGATTCCGGGTTGGCCAAACAGCGCAGCTGCGCCGGTAACACGGCTTGAGGCTGCGCAGCTGCGCCGTACTGGGTCGGGTCGGGTCTGATCCGGGTCGGGCCGGGTCGGGCTGGGTCAGAAAAATGTCAGAAACTTATTTTGCTCAGAATCTCATACTGAACCACTTTACCTATAAGACACAACATGTTATATGATTAAATTAGCTTGATGATAGCGTACATGGTAGTTTAATAATAAAATTAAATAAAAGGAAATCCTTTACTTTCAAATTAGAGTTCGAGGACCTAATTGCTTAACGTGACATATGTGATTAGGTTACGTGAAGGACTAATTGATAGCTTAAACTGTAGAAGACGTATCAGGAAAGTTTCCTAGCCCTAATTTCTATTGGGTATTTATTCAATCCTTACTTATTTTATCTCAGTGAGGGTAAGTATTGAACTTATGCTAGCTATTTATTCGTGCAAGTTCCTTTGTTGTGAAGTTATACAACTTCAATTATCTTGCAAGCTTATCGATGATTACTCAGTTATTATTCTAACAACTATGCTTATAAGTTTCATGTCATTATCGAACTGTTTCTATGTATGTTTCCTGGCCTTTGTTTTCGGCTAGTTATTATTGATGAAAAATGATTTAATTCAAATCTTTCGAAGCTATTTAATGTTTACCAATCCAAATTGCTTTGGTGTGGTCTCGCATGAATACTAAGATGAACAACCCGAATAAATGGGCAAACAGATGTCGGGCATATAGTCCCATTTATGCTTATGCAGTTTAAACTTTATACTTGTGCACAATGTAGGGTATGATAGGCTGATCACCTGGAGTACTTGCAGAGACTGTTTACAATCTATTTGATTGTTAAACCGTCTGATGGTTTTCGATGAAACAAGGCAATGTTTAGGGTATTTTACACCACTTAGTATGCTAGTTGAGAATTCTAAACTCTTATCTTTGATATTCTTGTTTAACACTTGATAATTCCTTTAATTGTTGAGATATGGTCATACAAATGTTTTTACTCGTGATGTATGTTTCCAAACTTCTTTATATACTTGCTGGGCAATTTGTGCTCATTCTTGCTTAAACCTTTCGGTTAAGGATGAGAAGGCTGAGGGCTCGGGCAAGGACAAGGGGAAGTCTAAGATGAAATGATGCTAGTTACCTTATGAAATAAGTTTATATTTCCACATATGATGTAATGTAGCGATAAATGCTAAGTTTAAGTTTTGGTTTATTAAAGGTTGTAAAGACTTGGGATTTTATTTTGTACGTAATAGTTATAATATTATTATTATTATTGCTGGAGTTACTTAGATAGATGATGATGTATGTTGTATCGTGAGTACCATGTCCTGTAATCGATGTTACATGGATGTGGGGGCGTCACATATATCATGACTTATATTGCAGTTGAGCCCGAGGCCCTCAGGGAAGGACAAGGGTAAAGGAAAGATTTAGGATGGTTTGCAAGGAGCAGACTTTGTCTTTGTGATTTGTTTAATTACTGTTAATGTAATATGAACCCTAATGTTTATTCTAGGGTATATTTGTATTGATTATTAAGGTTATCGAATCTTGGGACTAGTAACACCTTTTGAATGAACGACGTACGTTTATTATATTCCGCATTTTAGTTATCGTATGTTACTTAAAGGTGGATGTTAGTATTGTTTCGTGGCGATCGGACCGGGGTCAGAGGACCCGGATTCGGGGGTGTCACAGGTTGGTATCAAAGCTTTAGGTTATAAACGTTAGGAATGCAAAACCTAAGTTATAACCTTAGTAGAAAACTCAAGTAGAGTTTGTAGGTTATGGATTGAGGATATCCATCGAGTCTTATTGTGATACTGAAGTTGTTTATTTAAATCATCTATGATTGATAGACGTCCTAACTTCTTAATGCTAACATGGATAGCAGAGCTTAGGGGATTTTCGCAGAACCAGAGGGAGGAATGATCTATTAGCAATGGTGGAGGGGGAAATGCCAACCCAATGCAGAGCTTCGTTAACCTATTAACAGAAGCAATGCAAAACATAACCCCGCCAGCAGCTGAGCAGCCAGGACATTACTTGGCTAGCTTTAAGGACTTTAAATTAGTAGGACCACCAAAATTCTGAGAAACCTTGGACCCAATTGAAGCCAGACATGGGTACAAGAAATTGAGAAGGTGTTTGAGGTCGCACGGGTGGCCGAGGCACAGAAGACGAGTTTTGCCACATTCATGATGAAGGACGAAGCTAATAATTGGTGGGAACCCAATAAAGGACTAGCAGGCGAAGAAGTTATTATGTGGGACAGATTTAAGAATTTCTTTTCGGAGAATATGCAACAAGATATGGAAGTTAAGTTTCTGGAGATGAGACAAGGAGGTATGTCAGTCTCAGAGAACGCGGCAAGATTTAAAGAGTGGGCTCGATTCACCTTGCATCAGGTGGATACGGAGGCCAGGAAAATAGAGAGATTTGAATTAGGATTGAAACCATGGGTGCAAAAGGCAATAGATGTATTGAAGATTAAGACTTTTTCTGATCTTTTGGAAAGGGCTATCATTGCCGAAGGAGGCATTGAAGCCATAACGCTATTTAAACAAGATAAGAAGACCGGCCAGGAAGGACCGAAAGTGGGAAGCGGCGGAGGCAGCAACCCCAATAAGCGTAAATGGATGGAGAGCCAATCATCCGGAGGTGGCAAATCCAGGGGAAAGGCTAAGAAAAGTTTAAAGTGCAGTAACTGTGGAAGGAACCACTCGGGGGAATGCTTGAAGGGGAAGAACGTATGTTATCATTATGGACAACCAGGGCACATGGCTCCTCAATGTCCGAATAAGCCAAGAGGAGGATATTTCGCGTGTAGAGCCACAGACCATCAAATCAAGGACTGCCCGAAGAGAAAGGGCGTTGCAGTTAGCGACAACCGCAACAACAAGGACGTAGTGTCAGGTATCATCCCGATCAATTATATAGATGCATATGTGCTATTCAATTCCGGTGCCACCTGCTTTTTTGTTTCTGAAGAATTTGTTAAACAGTTAGACTTACCCCTTGAGAAATTAGAACACCCTATGGGCGTAGGAGTAGCAAACAAGGAAGTTATCACCGTAGAATACATTCATAAGAATTGTTATTCTAATTTGAAGGGAATTTGTGGATGTCTTCCCAAACGAGATTTAGCAGCGGTAGTTTTTGCCTTGGAGTTTTGGAAGCATTATTTGTATAGCGAGAAGTGTGAGACATACACAGTCTGAAGTATATCTTCACACAGAAGGAATTAAACATGAGGTAGCGCCGATGGCTAGAATTGATCAAAGATTATGATTGTGAAATTCTGTACCATCCCGACTAGGCAAATGTAGTGACAGATGCCTTGAGTAGGAAAGGCAGAGGGAAGTTATCGAGGTTGACCATTCAGGAGAATTAGTGAAAGATTTTTGAAAGACTAGACTTAGAGGTTAAGTATCCGATGGAGACCAAAGAGGGATTAATTACAGTGTCAGTAATCCCGACTTTATTAGATAAGGTTAAGGAGGCACAAGAGAAGGACGAAGTTTGTGATAACATCAAGAAGCGATTAGCTGAAGGTGATGAGTTAAAATTTAAGATTGATAGCACTGAACTGCTAAGATTTGAAGGACAAATTTGGGTACCGTTAGTACTAGAACTAAGAGAAGAGATTTTTCTAGAAGCATTTTATGGGAGATAGTGTCAAACACCGTTGTGTTGGGATAAAATAGCTGAACGTCGACTGTTGGGACCAAAAGTGGTACAACAGACGGTAGAGATTATCTAAGTGATAAGGGCAAATTATCTGTTTTTATTGGAGTAACATTATTTTTACAATTCCGAGGACGGAATTTTTATACGGGGGGAGGGATGTAACGACAAGGAATTTCAGGCTCCTTATTAATTTTATATGTGATTTAAAAATTTTAGGAGTTAATTTTTTTTAAAACTTATTTAAACCTTATGTGGTTATGTGCTTATGTAATTTAACCTATGCGAATAAATGCTAGGATTTTTATTGAAGGGAATCACTAATGGTTATATAAATTAGTAGATTAACCCTGAGACTTTTATATCAGAATATTGATAAAAGTGTTAGTAATTATATATTCAAATATAGTGTAGAGAGTTAATCGTGATTGATTAATTGATATTGGTGTAATTAAATGATAACGTATGAAATTATTATTGTTGTTGATTTATAATTATTATGAATAATAATTAATGAATTGGGAGTAATTAATTGATTATGTGTTGATTAATTATTATTATGAATAAATAATAATTAATGAGTAAGAGATAAATAAATATAATAATATTATATTTAATTGATTAATTATTTTATACAAACATGTGATATGTAAACTTTTTATATATGGTAGTTAACTATATATTATATATAGTACAAGGTAACATATTAATGTGGCTTATATTATATATATAGACTATATAGTAAGATTTATTTGCATTAGTAGAGTTACACAATAATATTGCTTATGTGACTTGAAGTGTGTAAGTAAACATTCATGTATAACTCATCAACATATAGTAATATCTATAAATAATTGATCTCAGTAAGTTATTATAATGATAACAGTTATAATAATGAGTAATAATAATACCCAATTGCTTTACATTCGGTATTAAGGAAAATGTACATGGATTATATGTTGTGTACCTATTCATTATTAATTGCTATTTTGAAATAACATGGTAACACCCAATTAAATGTATATGGAATAAATACATAAACTTAAGTATATTTATAAGCATATACATTATATAATCTAAGTATGTATATATTGTGCTAAGTGTTGAGCATACATAATATATAGACAATTGCAAAGGCTGAGTTTACATTGTCCCTAAATGAGAGTCCCACCCTCATTTCTCATTCACGTGCCTACACTCCTCAAACTCAGCAAAGCTAGGATAGCCTTGTAGCAATAATGAGCAAAGGAGTGGAGATTATGATGAGATATACCAACTCCTCACCCACTATTTAATAACCATTAGCTAATTGCATCTCCCATTAGTTTGATTTGAGGAACAATGTCTAGAACCGGATATTAAAATTGCCTATAAATTAGCTCTCTTCCTTCTCTATTACAATTGCTGAGATTTCCATACAAGTATAGAAATATTAGAATTGCTAGTGAGAGTCTATGAATTGAGAGAGTGAGAGATAGCAGCTAGTTCATTTCTTAACAGAGGTATAATTCCTATTATTTATGCTCTTCATTCTTGTTCTCTGTAAATTTCCAAAGTTATTGATTTCCTTGGAATTGAATGTTAATTGAACTATAGAATATGTTTTGATAAGTGTTATATGAAGTTATATGCATGATAGGATTGTATTATAGTTGGTAGAGGAAGAATTTTGTAAATTGATTTTGAGTTGGGCTAAGAACTGCCGCAAACTGCACTGCTCTGCGTCTGGCCGCCAGCTTGCGCAGCTGTGCCAGTGTTGCACTGGCCAGCGGCGCAGCTGCGCCAGTGCCTGTCTGCAGAAAATTTTTCTGTTTTGCTTTCCACTCATGCTAGGTTGATGGTAATAATTTGGACATGCATAAAAGTTAGTTTAACTTATATATATATGTTGTTGATGCCTACATACAAATTTTTGACCATGTAGTACATGTTATGGAAAGAAAGCTTATGGTTTTGAAATGAACCTAGACTAGTTAAAGTGGACTTTGTCATAAACTTAGCATATGTACATTCTAATTTTTCAGGCATGATAATATAATGTAGAGATGCATGAAAGATGTATTACCTTGTGTATATAGGTATCATAATATAACTTGAACATGTGGACCTTAAAAGTGAACATTTCTAACGAAACATATGAGTTTCAAGGATGAATGTTAGCATGAACGTATTTTGTATATTCTGATTTTTTGCAAGCATGATAGTACAATTTATATGAACATAGGATGCATGATTAGAGTATGAAACACACTAGCATACGAGATTGATGGATTTAAGAAGTTTTCAAGGAAAACTTAAGTAAACTTGACCAATAATTTTGTCTTGTGATATGAGATCATTCATGTGGCTTTGGTATGTGTTTCTAATGCAAGTGAGTCATAGTTACAAAACACTTGATTATACTAAACGACCTTTGTGGACTTAGTATACTTTTGAAAGAGAACTTAAGATGTGAAAGTAAATAACATCAAATACCATGTGAATGATATTATGACCATGCGAGCATGTGTATTAGAGTTCGTTATGCCTATAAGAATATTAACATAGTCCTCGTTTGGTCAAAGCGAGAATTTCGCATATACACGTATTCATAAGAAATGAATTTCTGAAGCACGAACTACGTGATTAAAGTATATGTGTGTAGTATACTCGAGCATACATATTATATATTGTTTAGCCTTGTTATATGAAAACATGACTTTAGTAATCAACTTTGAAGCATGAACTTGTATTAGTTAAAGTATGTGAATTACCGGCATGAAAACATGACTTTAAATTGGATTAGGATGAGCATGCTAGGTTTTCAAACTTGAAATTATAAAAATTATAAGCATATGTGTTGATTTATATCAGTAACTGGAAGTTCTATGTGTTCAAACCTATATTGATGCATAGAAACTAAGTAATCTAAAGTTAGTAAATCTAAAGACAGGATTAGATCGACTTACGTGAACTATGTGATAGAATTATATAATGACTAGATTCTTGTATGTGTGAACTTATATTAGTTTATACTAATTGGAGAGATCGACTTGTTATTATTAGGTCGTTCCAACGCCATTTAAATTAAAGCTAGAATTATTTGTAGCTGAGCAAACAGGCAAGTTTCCTAGACCCTTGCATTACTTTTTTCAACGGATATTGTAAGCAAGTTCCCTATCTTCCTCAAGTTATATTTGAGCAAGTATCCTATCCTTGTGTTTACTTTACTCAAGGAACGTTATAAGCGAGTTTCTTAAACTTCACTTGATTTGAATGCAAGTCTCCCTAACCTTACTCAAATTTATATTGAGCAAGGTATTATTATATTACAAGTTTTACTAAACTACTCTTTTATTTGAGCAAGTTTTTCTTGACTTATACTTATTTATTGTACAAGTATCCGGACCCTATTGTGCAAGTATTCTAAATTCTTGTACTACCTTATTCAATGAACCGTGTAAGCGAGTTTATAAACTTTACTTATTTTTGGTGAAAGTTTCCTATCCTTCTCATATTATATTGAGCAGGTTATTATTGTATTGAGAAAGTTCCCCGAACTTCACATTTTGAGTATTGTAAAAGTTCCCCGAACTTCACACTTTGGTTATTTTGCAAATTCCCGAACTTTATTTCTTTATTATGCAAGTTCTCTAAACTTATACAAACTCGTATATTGTGCAAGTATCTTATCTTTATGTTTACTTTACTCAAAGAACGTTGTAAGCAAATGTCCTAACCTATGCATTTACTTTATGCAAGGGATCTATTATGGTGAAATTCCTCGAATTTCACTCTTTGATTGTAAGTGTCTAAGCCTATGCATTTTTTTTATGCAAGGAATCTATTATCGTGCAAGTTCCCCGAACTTCATATTTTGAGTATTGTGCAAGTTCCCCGAACTTCACACATTGAGTATTGTGCAAGTTCCCCGAACTTCGCACATTGAGTATTGTGCATGTTCCCCGAACTTACACAAATTCATATATTGTGCAAATTCTAAACTTCACTTTGTGCAACTTCTCTATCCTTCTCATATTGTATTGAGCATGTTATTGTTGAATCGAAAGTTGTTTACTTAATTGCTTGAACTTTATTTCCAAGCATGTTATTTAGTGGTTTAATTACTTATCAATTATTCCACATTAATATTATTGATGTCCGCACCTAGTGCATTTGAGCTCGTACAGTCTTGGACTTGTACATTATTCAAGGTTCTAAATTTCTTGAACTATGTCAGTAAGAGTCTGAACCTTTGCTCGGTCAGACTAGTGTATGAAGTTTTCTTTGAAGCTATCCAAACCAATTGATGGTAAGGATTCTTAGACAGAACAGAACACCCCTCATATGTAGGAGTGTGCCCAAGTATCTAATATATATGATACGAGTAAGCAGATATAAGTGTTATGCATATTCACGTTGTGCCCGAGGCTGATCTCCTCGAAGTACTTAGTTTCTGTAGCCAGTAGCCAGTAGCCAGTAATCCAAAGGGTCAATTAGCTATTGAACCCATTGGAAAGTTATAGTTCAGAGTCTACTCAATTATCAGTCATTCTAAAGGCAATTATTATCTTTGCTTTTAATATTCATATTATTGAATTTTTCAGATGTTCATATCGTTGAATCTATCTAATATTCATATTATTGAATCATTCTATTATTCATATTGTTGAATCGTTCAGATATTCATATTATTGAATCGTTCTATTATTCATACTGTTGAATCGTTCAGATATTCATATTATTGAATCGTTCTAATATTCATATTGTTGAATCTTTAAGATATTCATTTTGTTGAAATCATTGTCAGATATTTTTCCATTCATCATGATATATCCTTTATTATTGTATTTAAACTTGCTGAGCAAACTTGTTGCTCATTCTTTCTATATCATGACTTATATTGCAGTTGTGCCCGAGCCCTCAGGGAAGGACAAGGGTAAAGGAAAGATTTAGGATGGTTTGCAAAGAACAGACTTTATCTTTGTGATTTGTTTAATTACTGTTAATGTAATATGAACCCTAATATTTATTCTAAGGTATATTTATATTGATGTATTAAGGTTATCAAATCTTGGGACTAGTAACACCTTTTGAATGAACGACGTACGTTTATTATATTCCGCATTTTAGTTATCGTATGTTACTTAAAGGTGGATGTTAGTATTGTTTCGTGGCGACCAGACCGGGGTCAGAGGACCCGGATTCGGGGGTGTCACACGTAGTGTGTTCATCTCTCCTTGATAAACTTGCGAGAGCAAGAGTTATATCCAAATATTCCTTGTTGGAGGATGATGGAATGTCTGCTTGGGTTAGAGGAGTTTGTGTTTGCTGTATAGGCGTAGTGTTTGGCTCAGATGTCTGTGTTTCTATTTCGTTGAGCTGTTCTGGAGACTCTACGATTTCTGCATCAGATTGATCACTATGCATGAATCGTATTGTGTCGTCCAGGATTGGTGTTTCAATGGTTGAGCTTGCAAGCATTTCTTCGACAACTCTTGTGATGTGCTCAATCATCATTGGGTCATTCATAGTTTGCTCTACGAGAACGAGTTGGTTATTTGGTTCATCAGATACAGAGTTTAGGGACTATGTAACTGGAAATTGATTGAGTGGATGCAGGACCACTTCCAACCATTTGGGTACTTCGTAGAACTGATTGAAGTGTGATGATGGAGTGTGGTTGATAATAAACGAGAGAGGAGTGGAATATACCTCATGCTCAGGTTCTAAGGTTGAAGCATTCTTGATCAGTTTCTGAGCAAACCTCCTTTCTCTTGGGAAACCATGGGCAAGCACTGAGATTGCCGGATATGCCTTGAAAGTCTAGAATATGTGATCCCGGGAATTGAGAATCATATCTCTATGACATGGCATCATGGGTAAATAATTGAACAGCTGATTGTAGTTTGTTGTTCTTTCACCATCCCGTCCCACATATATGGCCTCAAGATCATCATCTTCTTCTTCATCACTCTCTGCATCATAAACTTGCACAACATTAATCATCTCATCATCTACAATATTCATCATTTCTACAGCAGCAAACTCTACGAATTCTTCATGAACTGGGGAGACTTTCAGATTTTCTTTTGGTAGCTCCCCCTCAGCTTCTGCATACTTTGGCTCTTGTGCTTTTAACAACTCCCCCTCAGCTGTAGCACTTGCTTGAATTTGATCTTCCAGAGTGTCTGTCAACACTTTATCTTGGCTCAACTCTGGTTCTTCTAGCACTTTTTCTTCAGATTGAGTTGTTTCTTCTTCAATCAGAACCTTTTCAGAGGGAACAGTCACCTCAGGTTGTAGCTCCTCAACAACAGCACTTGGTTCTGGTATTTCTTTTTCCTGCACTTCAGCAGTGACTTCATTATTATGAACACCAGTATCAGGCACTTCTTCTTCAGCTTGGTTCATTTTCGAATCAGGTGCAGCAGTGTTGTCTGCATGACTGATGTTGGTCTGACCCTCTATTATTTTGGTTTCTTCTGGGTTTAGACTAGATGCTTGAGGCTTAGTGATCTGTACAGCCTTCTCATCAGCCCTTCTTCTGTCATCTTCCCTTAATATTTCCTCATTGGTAAGAACATATTTCTTAACCAACATTTTCTTCCTCTTGGGCTTGATTAAATCTTTAGATCCTTCTCCAGCTTCAGCCCTAATAGTCTGGTCAGGCTGAGAGGCTGATGCAGCATCTCCTTCTGCAAAGACAGCCAGTCTGGACTCTACGATTAGTGATGACTCCACAATCATAGTGAGTGAAGACTTTCTTGTTCTGTGGCCGCATTTCTTCTTTTGTTAAGGCTCAGAGCTCTCTTCTGCCCTGTCCTCACATGTCTCCCTCTTCTTCTTCTTCTTCTTCTTTTCTTTCAGAACCTCCTCTGGTGATTTAGAAGTGATGACTCTATCAGTGGTAAGGCTTATAAACTTCATTTCAATATCAGGACCTCCTTGAGGTGCATCAGTGGTTGACCCTTGGGGCTCCTCAGCCACTTGCATACCTTCATTAAATTTTTTCTTCCCTTTGCTTTTTCTGACCAGAGCCACAGCCTTTTCTTGGTTAACTTCTTCTTCTTTTTCCCTGGCTTCCCTCACTGCAAATGAAGTTGCAGACATCATCTTTACATTTTCTGCTGGGTTTTTCTTCTAGTTCTGGAATAGTTGTTGGGTCATCTTTCTATTAGGAACAATAGAAACACCTTCTTTGTCTTCAATCCTGTCTCCAAGACTAGCTTCCAAGATGATGCTGATAAACCTTCCATAGGGCATCTTTGCAGTGCTCATGAACTTCTTGGTGCTTTCCATCCATTTCCCAAACCATTCCATTAGTAGAGCTCCATAGTTGAGTTGAACTCTGTACCGGATGGCTGTCATGAGCTTTAGTTGCTTCTCGTTGACAGAATCATGGCCAGAGCCCTTGCAGCATATGCATTTTCTAACAATATCTGCAAGAAACTCATATTCTTGGGGAAACTCTTTCTTTCTGTAGCCACTCTTTCCTTCAGTTTTGACGTGTTTCATCTTCTTTAGGCCTTCAAGAAAATCAATTCTTTCCAGTGAAGGAAGTGATAGTAGTGTGCATACAAGCCAATCATGTATGATGCTAAAGCACATACTTTGTAAATAATCTTATTTATTTATTAATAAAATATTAATTTAAGGCATTTAAATATCTACATGGTGCTGTTTTTATAATATGTAAATAACCCATAGTTTTAAGCAATGCTTTTAGAATCATGATGAGATCATGCTAATGAGATCTAAATTCTTAGAAAGCTTAAAAACAAAAATAGTTCTCAATCGTGGGATTTCTAAAATGGGGATTAGTAAATTCGGATAGATTGGTACATATGTTGCTTGCTCATTGGATGAGGATGACTGATCTCATGGTCATTTGTATGGAGACACTAAAGCAAGTATGTAGGTGCTTATTAGAGAATAAGTTCACTGAGCGTGACTCGCTATGGAATACCTAATGGAGTTTTACTCGCCTGTCAATAGGAATTTCTAATGTGATAGTAGTACAAGTGATCCTTGGACTTGAGATCATCATAATATCTTGTATGTAACAAATTATACTTTGACTTATTCCTTAAGGCCTTTTAAGGCATATATAGGGTATGCTTGGGTATAATGAGTTACATATGGAGATAATGAATGGTCAACAAAGAATCTACCACCTCTAGTAAAAGAGGAGATATGTCCTATGTGATTTGTTAAATGACAACCCAGGAATCCTTGGCCAAGGTAGAATGAAATTAGAAAGAGGTTTTTAATTTGCATTATTTGGAGTTGTGCATTTTCTAATCGAAATACATATGATTAAATAAATTAAGATTTGACAGTAAATCCATGTCTTATATTTAATTGGGACATTGTATGGTGGAAGGATTGAATTGTACGGTAACGATTAACTCACAGGTTCTTTTATGATTAATGTTGAAATCTACATTATTTGGAAAGTCGTTGATCGCTAGGGAGGCTTATCCCTATTGTAGAATAAATGTTATTTATTTAAATAGATTATTAGTTTAATTTATTTATTTAAATAAGATTAGAATTGTTCTAATTGATTTATTCACAACCGGTTTAATATGGAGAACCTAAAGGGTCACACCATAAAAGGAAGAAGAATTATTTAAGAAAAAAATGGCATGTTAGTAATAATGCATTAAGTGTAATTAATTTAATCTATGGTGATAGAATAAATTAAATAGCTTAATGTTTATTATTTAATATTTTAGAAATATTAAATATAAATTAATAAGATAAGTCTTCTTAATATTAATATTATTATTATTATTTTAATTCTAAAGGAGTTTAGGAATTAATATAATATCAGTACTCTTTCTCTCTCTCTCAATCCTAATAAGATTAGGATATAAATTAATTCAAAGTGTTTAATTAATTAATTAAATAAAACTCTATTCTAATTGGATTAGGAGGGTTTACCTAATATCTATATAAGAAAGTCTTATATCAGAAATAAGGTACGTGAATTTTTCCAAGGGTTGGGAGTACACATATTCTATAGAGATAGAAACAAGGGTTAAGCCAATAACCCATCTTCCTGAGTTCTTCATCTTCCTTGGTGGATCACCATTAGAGGCTAAACATTTGGGTGGCTGACATTGATCAAGGGAAGGACCCACTACAGAGGAATCAAAGGAATCAAAGGAGTATAACTTGTACCTGAGGAAGCTTGGATCTTCAAAGGTATAATTCCATCCTCTCCTTCTATGTATTGACTGATAATTGATGCACAAGAAAGATCATGGTTAAGGGTTTGTAAGAAATTTTAAAATTTGATTTTTCATCCCTTCCGCTGCGTTTATGTAATTTGATTGCATGCTTATGTTTCTAGCAAACCCAATAGTGGTATCAGAGCCAATCTTGTGATAATTATCAGTTTATGTGATTTCACACATGTATAATATGCGATTGGATCGAGTTCTTGGGCAACAAAAATTTTTTGATTCTGCGAAGCTGCGCCGGTGCAAGGCCTTCTTGCTGCGCAACTGTGCCGGTGTCTTGTCCTGGTTTTCATGCTGCGCCGGTTCCCTTTATATTCCTAGCGCAGCTGCGCCACTGGACAAGAACTGATTTTTTTTTTTGTTTTATTTAATTAAATGAATGGTTTATTTATTTTATAAAGGTTTAAAATAAATATGTTTATTTTATATGAAATGAGATTTTAGAATTGCTAAAATTGAAGAGTTTAATTTGGAATTATTTTTGAATAAAATAAAGGAGTTTATTTTTCCAAAAATAAAGTTTAGCAAACTTTTGCCCATTAAACTGATATTGATACATATATGGAATGAATTTACTTTCATGAGATGAATAAGTTTTATTGATACGTATAATGATATGTATGTTAATAAAAGGGATTGATTATTGACTATGACCAATGGGATTGGATTATTTTTTGGATGAATGCTTGATTATATGGGTTTTATAAAATGGGGTATGCGTACCTCACCTCGTCTTCTCTGGTTTTATTCTCGGTGTAAATTCTATCTCCCTCCTATATACTTCCCCTTGACTGCTGATCAAGGTTTCTATTTAATTATAACTAGTTTATGTAATAGAGATAGTTAGAATTATCTTGAAGAAACTAGAGACCAAGGAACAAGGAGCGCATGAAGACCCGTTTGTATGGAGCCCGGGTTTAAATGTAATAGTTACATTTAAAATTTAAATTCTTGCACTCCTAGGTTTGACCTTTTGGTTCACTTGGTGGCTCTAGTGAACCAAACTAAAATAAAAATCCATAATCAATCCGGGTAGAATATAGTATTCTATATTGCATGCTATATATTATATATATTATATTTTATGCAAACATGCTTCGCATGTTTAATAAAATAACACGTATTTTATATATATATATATGTGCATGCACGCTAAACAAGATGAGACAAATAATAACAAACCCCTCAAAGAAATAATATTAAGTCTAAAGCGTTCAAATGATATTTGGAATATCGAACGTCGCCTTCTAGCATGATTAATTAATAGAGTATTAAATATTTAATATGAGTTTGTTGTGCTATCCACAAGGTGAGTATTGAGTATTTAAAATGTTAATTAATCACATTTGATGCTTATCAAGAAAATTGAACGATCTAGTCTTGTTGTGCTATCCACAAGGATGAACATTTTTCTTTTTTGAATTTATGGAAGTGCTAGGCTGGACTTAACTTAAATTATTTTAGTTCGGATGTGCACACACATGACCATTATGATTTAAGAGGTAAAATAAAAGGAGTTACATGGTGATGTAATTGACAAGAGTTGTCTACCTATTTATTTGTATATCGCTGGTTGTGCTATCCACAAGGTTATATACATTTGAAATGGGATCCTAAATCTCACTAGCAAATCTTTAATTAGATGTTGCCGAACTATATAAGTGAGGGTAATATAGTTTGATGAAAATAGTGGGAGATACCAATTTAAAATACAGACCTAAATTTATTTTGGTATGCAAAGTTAATAAAATAAATATTTGATAAAAATATTGTCTTTTCACATGCAAAATTTTAAAAAATGTTAAAATCACTAATCTCACTACGAAGCATACTTGATGCAAATAAGCTTACCGGCCCGAATTATGAGGACTGGCTAAGAAATCTGAGAATTGTTCTCACCTCTGAAAAGATTTCTTATGTCCTAAATTCAACTATCCCTGAATCTGTTTCAAAAATAGCCTTTGAGGAAGAGATTGCCACTTTCAATAAGTGGCAAGATGATGCATCTGTGGCTCAATGCATCATGCTCGCATCCATGAATAACGAGCTTCAGCGTCAGCACGTAAATATGGATGCTCCTGCTATGTTGCTTCACCTCAAGGAGTTGTATGGTGAACAGAGTAGGACTGCTAGATATGAGATATCTAAGGAGCTCTTCCGATCTCGGATGACCGAGGGAACTGCCGTCGAGACTCATGTTCTGAAGGTAATCAATTTGATTGAACGCCTTGGACAGCTTGGGTTCGTCATGGATGGGGAGTTGAGTCAAGACTTGGTCTTTCAGTAACTCCCTGAGACCTTCTCGCAGTTTGTGGTTAACTTTCACATGAATAAGCTAGATGTCAGCTTGCCTGAGCTGCTTAACATGCTGAAAACTGCAGAAGGTCACTTCTCATCCAAGAAGAACCATGTCTTGATGGTGGATTCTTCCAATAAAAGGAAGAGGCCCAAGGTGTCTTCTGAAAAGAAGAAATCCAAGAAGGCTAAGGGAAAGGGGAAAGAAAAGGAACAAAAGAAACTTGAATCAGCTAAAGGAATGTGCTTTCATTGCAACGAGCCGGGACATTGGAAGAGGAACTGCAAGAAGTTTCTAGCAGAGAAGAAGCTTGGAGAAGCTTCGGCTTTCAATCAAGGTTTGTTTATGATTGAAATTAATTTTTCTGAAAGTAATAATTCTACTTGGGTATTGGATACCGGCTGTGGGTCTCACATATGTAACACTGTGCAGGGACTGGTCAGAAGTAGAAAGCTGAACAATAAAGAGGTGATCTTACGAGTGGGGAATGGAGCAAAGGTTGCTGCATTAGCTGTAGGAACTTATTGTTTAGCAATGCCTTCGGGCAAGTCCATTTATCTTAATAACTGTTATTATGTTCCGAATATTATTAAAAACATTATTTCAATTTTGTATTGGATATGGAAGGTTTTGACGTTATTATAAAGAACAATGGTTGTTCTATTTATAAAGACGATGTTTTATATGGTATTGGAAATTTGCGAAATGGACTTTATACACTTGACTTACAAGAAAATATATTTCAAATTGAACAAACTAAGAAAAGGAAAAGAGATGATATTAATTATACCTACATGTGGCACTGTAGACTAGGTCATATCAATGAAACAAGATTATCCAAGTTGCATAAGGATGGGCTCCTAGAGCTATCCGATTATGAATCATATCCAACTTGTGAATCTTGTCTCATGGGTAAAATGACTAAATCTCCTTTTAGTGGAAAAGGAGAAAGAGTTACAGAGTTGTTGGCATTGATTCACACAGACGTTTGTGGACCTATGACAACAAGTGCACGGGGTGGGTATTCTTATTTTATTACTTTCACTGATGATCACTCAAGATTTGGATATGTGTATTTAATGAAATACAAATCAGAATCATTTGAAAAGTTTAAAGAGTTTAGAAGTGAAGTAGAGAAACAAACGGGCAAGAGTATTAATATACTTTGATCAGATCGAGGTGGAGAATACTTAAGCGGTGAGTTTCTCAATTGTCTCAAAGAAAATGGTATAATCTCACAATGGACTCCTCTAGGTACACCACAGTTAAATGGAGTATCTGAAAGGAGAAATCGAACACTGTTGGACATGGTTCGATCCATGATGAGTTTTACCGACCTTCCAATTTCCTTTTGGGGTTATGCCCTAGAAACAGCTGCATACCTACTTAACAAGGTACCTACCAAATCCGCCCCAAAGACTCCATATGAGATGTGGAAAGGGAGGAAACCAAATCTTAAGTATGTTAAGACTTAAGGTTATCCAGCTTATGTCAAAAAGTTTGAAAATGATAAGCTACAGAATAAACCCGATAAGTGTAGATTTGTGGGATACCCTAAAGAAACCGTAGGGTATTATTTCTATCATCTCACTGATCAAAAGGTGTTTGTTGCGAAATATGATACCTTCTTGGAGAAAGAGTTTATCCATGAAGGGGTCAGTGGGAGTAAGATATATCTTGAAGAAGTTCAAGAACCACAAATTACCATGGATCAAAGTCAGGTACCTAACCAAATAGAAAAACCTACTGTACCACACTCTGTTCGTAAATCTGGAAGAGTAACGAAGATACCTGAGAGGTATGGATTCGTTATAGAGGATGACGATGAGGTACACATCATGAATGATGATGATCCATTGAATTACGAATAGGCTATGAGTAATAAAGACTCAGAGAAATGGTAGATGACTATAAAATCTAAAATGGTTTAGGAAGCTATGCTCAAGTCCATTTGGATTTTTCTTGTGATTGCAGCTTATTTTACTTAATCTGGCAAAATGGATGTGGAGACGCCCTTCCTTAAATATATATTATTAGGAGAATGTATGTATGATACAGCCAGATGGTTTTTGTTTCAATGGTTGAAGCAAATCATGTATATGAGCTACAACAATCCATTCGTGGATTGAAGCAAGATTCTTGTAAATGGAACTTTCGTTTTGATGAGACAATCAAAGAGTTTGATTTCATAAAAAACGAGGATGAACCATGTGTGTACAAGAAGGTTAGTGGGAGCGCTGTTTCATTCTATGTATTATATGTTGATGATATATTACTGATAGGAAATGAAATTCCTATGCTAAAATTAATCAAAATAAAGTTGTCTAAACATTCCTCCATGAATGATTTGGGTAGAACGTCCCGCATTGGGGATATAAATCTGTATTAATAGGTTTAAAAGGATGTTCGGCTTAACCTAAGGAAACGTATATTCATTAGATGCTAAAGGCGTTTAGCATGGCAAACTCCAAAAGAGTGCCTCATGATGATGAGCCATAGAGTGTATCTCTCTAATATTATCCTCAGTAAAAGAGAGATCGCATGAGTTACTATTATGTATGCAATGAAATATACGAGACTTGATGTTGATCAGTCAGATTCTGGAGAAGATCACTGTGAGACAGTGATAAACATCCCAAAGTACTTAACTAACACTAAGGATGTCATCATGACACATGATGGGTCTGAATGAATCTAGAGTGCTAAACAGACTCAAGTTTTTAGACTGACCAAGACGACAGTAAATCCACTATAGGGTAAGTCGTTACCTTGAAAGGTGGTGCAGTGAATTGGAAATGTTTCAAACAGCAAAAGGTTGCTGATTTAGTGATAAAGACAAAGTATATAACTATAAGTGAAGCTGCAAGTTGATGTTTCGGATGAAAAGTTCATTACAGAACTAGGAATAGTTCCTAAGTCTCATCTTGAATCTAAACATGCGTTACGACACTTTGATTAAAGAAATCATTGAAAGAAGAGCATATAGACTCCCAAGACAACATTGCAGATCCATTTACTAAAGCTCTAACACAACAGCAGTTTGATCGTCACTTAGAGAAGATGGGTATGAGATACTATGGCGATTGGCTTTAGTGCAAGTGGAAGATAGATAGTAGTGTGCATACAAGCCAATCATGTATGATGATAAAGCACATACTTTGTAAATAATCTTATTTATTTATTAATACAATATAAATTTAAGGCATTTAAATATCTACATAGTGCTGTTTTTATATTATGTAAATAACCCATAGTTTTAAGCAATGCTTTTAGAATCATGATGAGATCATGCTAATGAGATCTAAATTCTTAGAAAGCTTAAAAACTAAAATAGTTCTCAATCGTGGGATTTTTAAAATGGGGATTAGTAAATCCGGATAGATTGGTACATATGTTGCTTGCTCATTGGATGAGGATGACTGATCTCATAGTCATTTGTGTGGAGACACTAAAGCAAGTATGTAGGTGCTTATTAGAGAATAAGTTCACTTAACGCGACTCGCTATGGATTACCTAATAGAGTTTTACTCGCCTGTCAATAGGAATTCCTAATGTGATAGTAGTACAAGTGATCCTTGGACTTGAGATCATCATAGTATCTTGTATGTAACAAATTATACTTTGACTTATTCCTTAAGGCCTTTTAAGGCATATATAGGGTATGCTTGGGTATAATGAGTTACATATGGAGATAATGAATGATCAACAAAGAATCTACCACCTCTAGTAAAAGAGGAGATATGTCCTATGTGATTTGTTAAATGACAACCCAGGAATCCTTGGCCAAGGTAGAATGAAATTAGAAAGAGGTTTTTAATTTGCATTATTTGGAGTTGTGCATTTTCTAATCGAAATACATATGATTAAATAAATTAAGATTTGACAGTAAATCCATGTCTTATATTTAATTGGGACATTGTATGGTGGAAGGATTGAATTGTACGGTAACTATTAACTCACAGGTTCTTTTATGATTAATGTTGAAATCTATATTATCTGGAAAGTCGTTGATCGCTAGGGAGGCTTATCCCTATTGTAGAATAAATATTATTTATTTAAATAGATTATTAGTTTAATTTATTTATTTAAATAAGATTAGAATTATTTTAATTGATTTATTTACAACCGGTTTAATATGGAGAACCTAAAGGGTCACACCATAAAAGGAAGAAGATTTATTTAAGAAGAAAATTGCATGATAGTAATAATGCATTAAGTGTAATTAAATTAATCTATTGTGATAGAATAAATTAAATAGTTTAATGTTTATTATTTAATATTTAATATTTTAGAAATATTAAATATAAATTAATAAAAGGAGTCTTATTAATATTAATATTATTATTATTATTTTAATTCTAAAGGAGTTTAGGAATTAATATAATATCAGTACTCTCTCTCTCTCTCAATCCTAATAAGATTAGGATATAAATTAATTAAAAGTGTTTAATTAATTAATTAAATAAAACCCTATTCTAATTGGATTAGGAGGGTTAACCTAATATCTATATAAGAGAGTCTTATATCAGAAATAAGGTACGTGAGTTTTTCCAAGGGTTGGGAGTACACATATTTTATTGAGATAGAAACAAGGGTTAAGCCAATAACCCATCTTCCTGAGTTCTTCATCTTCCTTGGTGGATCACCGTTAGAGGCCAAACATTTGGGTGGCTGACATTGATCAAGGGAAGGAGCCACTACAGAGGAATCAAAGGAATGAAAGGAGTAGAACTTGTACCTGAGGAAGCTTGGATCTTCAAAGGTATAATTCCATCCTCTCCTTCTATGTATTGACTGATAATTGATGCACGAGAAAGATCATGGTTAAGGGTTTGTAAGAAATTTTTAAATCTGATTTTTCATCCCTTCCGCTACGTTTATGTAATTTGATTGCATGCTTATGTTTCTCGCAAACCCGACAGGAAGACCTTCATTGTTGAAACCTAGGGCTAGGTTTATGCTTTCGACGTTGAACCTAATTTTCTCACCCTTGATTTTGGTGAGTATAGAGTCTCCTTCAATGACTCCATTGATGTAAAACTCTTTCACCAGCTTTGGATAAATCAGGGTGCTGATGCTTAAAGCGTCTTCAAGTCCAGCTTTCTTCAGTAGTGAAAGAACTCTTTGAATTTCTGGGCCAGCATCCTTGAACCCGTCAAAGCATAGTTGGTAACCCAAAACAACTTTGGAAGCAGCCATAGACGTAGATTGATTGTCCTGTAATGAACGGATTTGTCTTAGCTTTCTAAAACTTAGGGTTTCGTTGGAGAGAGAGAGAGAGAGTGAAGCGTTTGGAATTCAAAAAGTAAATTGACAAATGACAGTTTAAAATTGATTTATAACTTCCCTCCATATGTTTTGCATCGTGGGACACGTGTCGAGTTCTGCAGGACTCAACGGTTTTAAGTTATGTGGAAATCTCCTTTTTTCCCTTAGCTCCCCCTGAGCTAGTGAGTCCTTGTGAGAGGACTACGATTGCCTAGAACCACTCCACGATTGTTGAGTTAAATCCTTTGCTTGTTCTTCGACCGTTGACTCTACGGTTTTTGTGATGCATTCTGAAATGACATCCCTTCTGGATTAAGGTTGGTCAGGAAGGGCCAATCTCTTAGTTTGACCCTAAGGATCAGGTTTGTCCCTGAGATACTTATCAGAAGGGTTTCTTGGCTTGATGATGTTGCTATCACGGTGAGCTTATCTATTTTGGCTGGATCACACCACTATCGTAGTTCCTCTTTGTCATCTCTATGATTTTGACTTAGCCTTTATATCTACAAGGTTAGCACCATCTAGAGCGTAGAATTTATTGTTACAAATTTAACATACCTAACTCACTTATCAGTTTATTAAATCTGGATTCATCTAAAGGTTTAGTAAACACATCAGTAAGTTGATTTTCAGTAGGGATGTATTGCAAAGATATTGTACCATTTTGAACATGATCCCTAATAAAATGATATCTTATTTCTATATGCTTGGTCCTAGAATGCATGACAGGATTATTTGTTATTGCTATGGCACTTGTGTTATCACAGTGTATGGGTATAGATTTGAAATCAAACCCATAATCTGCTAGCTGGTTCTTCATCCGTAGGATTTGAGCACAACAGCTGCCTGCAGCAATATATTCAGCTTCTGCTGTTGAAGTTGATACTGAGTTTTGCTTTTTACTGAACTAGGACACTAGTCTATTTCCTAGAAGTTGACAAGTGCCACTGGTACTTTTTCTATCTATCTTACATCTTGCAAAGTCAGCATCTGAATATCCTGTCAGTTCGAATGAGGACTCCTTGTGATACCATAAACCCAAGTAGGGTGTACCTTTAAGATACCTGAAAATCCTTTTTACAGTAGTTAAATGTGATTCCTTAGGATTGGCTTGAAATCTAGCACATATATATGTTGCAAACATTATATCTGGTCTACTGGCAGTTAAGTAGAGAAGGGAACCTATCATACCTCTATATTGAGTAATATCAATACTTTTACCTTTCTCATCTTTGTCAAGCTTAGTTGCTGAAGCAATTGGTGTTTTCATGGAAGAGGCTGATTTCATGCCATACTTCTTAAGTAAGTCTTTGATGTACTTGACTTGGTTAATGAAGATACCTTCATCTGTCTGCTTCACTTGCAATCCAAGGGAGAAGTTCAGCTCACCCATCATGCTCATTTTAAACTTGCTCTGCATAAGCTTGGCAAATCTCTTGCACAGATTTTCATTAGTAGAACCAAAGATAATATATCTATATATGTTTGAACTAGTAAAACTTTATCTTTTTGCTTCCTAAGAAATAGTGTAGTGTCTACTCTACCTCTAGTGAATCCTTTTTCAATAAGAAAGTTTGTTAGTGTTTCATACCATGCTCTAGGTGCTTGTTTAAGTCCATATAAGGCTTTATCTAATCTATAGACATAGTTAGAGAGGTTGGATTGACAAAACCTGGGGGTTGTTCCACATATACTTCTTCTATAAGTTCACCATTTAGGAATGCACTCTTGACATCCATTTGAAATACTTTGAACTTCATTTGGGCAGCAAATGCAAGAAATATTCAGATTGCTTCAAGTCTAGCAACTGGTGCGAAGGTTTCATCGTAGTCTATGCCTTCTTCTTGAGAATAACCTTTGGCCACCAGTCTTGCTTTGTTCCTTGTGATCACCCCATCTTCATCCATCTTGTTTATGAAGACCCATTTGGTGCCGATGACTGGGTGATTCTTTGGTCTTTGAACTAATCTCCAGACTTTGCTTCTCTCAAATTAATTTAGCTCCTCTTGCATGGCTTCAATCTTCTTTGGCTCTATTTGGGACAGAAAACTCAAATAGAAGCATTCATTTTGAGTTGCAGATCTTGTTCTGATTCTGGCAGTTGGATCACCAATGATCAGATCTTGAGTGTGATCTCTTGCCCACCTGTTCCCTGTTGGAACATCTGTTCTGGTGCCTTCTTGTCTGAACTCCTCAAGATTTACTTCTGGTTCTTGTTGTCTAGAGTCGTCGTCTGGTTCAGCTCTCTCTACGATTTCTTCTTCGGACACTACGATTCTTTGTTCAGGAACTACGATCGTAGTGCTAGGCTCAACCACTTCATTCGTAGTTACAGTATCGTCAATCGTAATGTCTTGTGGTGCAGACTTGTTCGAGTCTATTTCATCAAAGATGATGTGGATCGAGACTTCAACACTTAGTGTCTTCTTGTTGAACACTCTATAAGCTTTGCTGTCTGTGGCATATCCAAGGAAGATTCTTTCATCTGACTTGGGTTGGAACTTAGTCAGATATTTCTTTCCATTGGTGAAAATGTAGCATGAACAGCCGAATACATGGAAGTAACTGACATTTGTTTATATTCCTTTCCACAGCTCGTAGGGAGTCTTCTTCAACATAGAGTGTACAAGACATCTGTTCTGTGTGTTTCATCTTCTTAAGGCCTTCAAGAAAATCAATTCTTTCTAGTGACGGAAAACCTTCATTGTTGAAACCTAGGGCTAGGTTTATGCTGTCGACGTTGAACCTTATTTTCTCGCCCTTGATTTTGGTGAGTATGGAGTCTCCTTCAATGACTCCATTGATGCAAAACTCTTTCACCAGCTTTGGATAAATCAGGGTGCTAATGCTCAAAGCGTCTTCAAGTCCAGCTTTCTTCAGTAGCGAAAGAACTCTTTGAATTTCTGGGCTAGCATCCTTGAACCCGTCAAAGCATAGTTTGTAACCCGAAACAACTTTGGAAGCAACCATTGATGTAGATTGATTTTCCTGTAATGAACGGATTTGGCTTAGCTTTCTAAAACTTAGGGTTTCATTTGAGAGAGAGAGAAGCGTTTGGAATTCAAAAAGTAAATTGACAAATGACAGTTTAAAATTGATTTATAACTTCCCTCCATATGTTTTGCATCGTGGGACACGTGTCGAGTTCTGCAGAACTCCACGATTTTGAGTTATGTGGAAATCTCCTTTTTGCCCTTACTCCCCTTGAGTTAGTGAGTCCTTGCGAGATGACTACGATTGCCTAGAACCACTCCACGATTGTTGAGTTCGATCCTTTGCTTGCTCTTCGACCGTTGACTCTACGATATTTGTGATGCATTCTGAAATGACATCCCTTCTGGATTAAGGTTGGTCAGGAAGGGCCAATCTCTTAGTTTGACCCTAAGGATCAGGTTTGTACCTGAGATACTTATCAGAAGGGTTTCTTGGCTTGATGATGTTGCTATCACAGTGAGCTTATCTATTTTGGCTGGATCACTCCACGATCATAGTTCCTCTTTGTCATCTCTACGATTTTGACTTAGCCTTTATATCTACAAGGTTAGCACCATCTAGAGCGTAGAATTTATTATTGCAAATTTAACATACCTAACTCACTTATCAGTTTATTAAATCTGGATTCATCTAAAGGTTTAGTAAACACATCAGCAAGTTGATTTTCAGTAGGGATGTATTGCAAAGATATTATACCATTTTGAACATGATCCCTAATAAAATGATATCTTATTTCTATATGCTTGGTCCTAGAATGCATGACATGATTATTTGTTATTGCTATGGCACTTGTGTTATCACAGTGTATGGGTATAGATTTGAAATTAAACCCATAATCTGCTAGCTGGTTCTTCATCTGTAGGATTTGAGCACAACAGCTGCCTGCAACAATATATTCAGCTTCTGCTGTTGAAGTTGATACTTAGTTTTGCTTTTTGCTGAACCAGGACACTAGTCTATTTCCTAGAAGTTAACAAGTGCCACTGGTACTTTTTCTATCTATCTTGCATCTTGCAAAGTCAGCATCTGAATATCCTGTCAGTTCGAATGAGGACACCTTTTGATACCATAGACCCAAGTAGGGTGTACCTTTAAGATACCTGAAAATTCTTTTTACAGCAGTTAAATGTGATTCCTTAGGATTAGCTTGAAATCTAGCACATATACATGTTACAAACATTATATCTGGTCTACTGGCAGTTAAGTAGAGAAGGGAACCTATCATACCTCTATATTGAGTAATATCAATACTTTTACCTTTCTCATCTTTGTCAAGCTTAGTTGCTAGAGCAATTGGTGTTTTCATGGGAGAGGCTGATTCCATGCCATACTTCTTAAGTAAGTCTTTGATATACTTGGCTTGGTTAATGATTTGATGTACTTGGCTTGGTTAATGAAGATACCTTCATCAGTCTGCTTCACTTGCAATCCAAGGAAGAAGTTCAGCTCACCCATCATGCTCATTTCAAACATGCTCTGCATAAGCTTGGCAAATCTCTTGCACAAATTTTCATCAATAGAACCAAAGATAATATCATCTACATATGTTTGAACTAGTAAAACTTTATCTGTGTGCTTCCTAAGAAATAGTGTAGTGTCTACTCTACCTCTAGTGAATCCTTTTTCAATAAGAAAGTTTGTTAGTGTTTCATACCATGCTCTAGGTGCTTGTTTAAGTCCATATAAGGCTTTATATAATCTATAGACATAGTTAGAGAGGTTGGATTGACATAACCTGGGGGTTGTTCCACATATACTTCTTCTTGAAGTTCACCACTTAGGAATGCACTCTTGACATCCATTTGAAATACTTTGAACTTCCTGTAGGCAGCAATTGCAAGGAATATTCTGATTGCTTCAAGTCTAGCAACTGGTGCGAAGGTTTCATCGTAGTCTATGCCTTCTTCTTGAGAATAACCTTTGGCCACCAGTCTTGCTTTGTTCCTTGTGATCACCCCATCTTCATCCATCTTATTTCTGAAGACCCATTTGGTGCAGATGACTGGGTGATTCTTTGGTCTTTGAACTAATCTCCAGACTTTGCTTCTCTCAAATTAATTTAGCTCCTCTTGCATGTCTTCAATCTTCTTTGGCTCTATTTAAGACAGAAAACTCAAATAGAAGCATTCATTCTGAGTTGTAGATCTTCTTCTGATTCTGGCAGTTGGATCACCAATGATCAGATCTTGAGTGTGATCTCTTACCCACCTGTTCCCTGTTGGAACATCTGTTCTGGTGCCTTCTTGTCTGAACTCCTCAAGATTTACTTCTGGTTCTTATTGTTTAGAGTCGTCGTCTGGTTCAGCTCTCTTTGCGATTTCTTCTTCGGACACTACGATTCTTTGTTCAGGAACTACGGTCGTAGTGCTAGGCTCAACCACTTCATTCGTAGTGTCAGTATCGTCAATCGTAATGTCTTGTGGTGCAGACTTGTTCGAGTCTGTTTCATCAAAGATGATGTGGATCGAGACTTCAACACTTAGTGTCTTCTTGTTGAACACTCTATAAGCTTTGTTGTCTGTGGCATATCCAAGGAAGATTCTTTCATCTGACTTGGGTTGGAACTTAGTCAGATATTGCTTTCCATTGATGAGAATGTAGCATGAACAACCGAATACATGGAAGTAACTGACATTTGGTTATTTCTTTTATGTATTTTGTTGTATCATAAAGACTAATTGAAGGTGATAATTTGATGACATGAAAATGAATATTAATATATTAGAGTAAAGGTTTAATTTTAAATATAATTTTGTTAAATTATAATGAATATTATTTAATTTATTTTAATCAAATAAATGTTAATTTAAATTATAATTTATGTAATTATAATTTAATAAATGCATGATTAATTATAAGTTATAATTTGTGTATTATAATTCAATATTTGCATGATTAATTATAATTTGTGTAATTATAATTTAGTAAATGCATGATGTAGTTTAATTAATTATAAATTGTTTATAATTTAATTAATATAAGATGTGATTATAATTTGAGTAATTATAATTAGATTAAATGTTTAAGTTATGATTCATTTAATTATAATTTAATTAATATGAAATAAATAATTATTATTGATTTAATTATGTGAGCATGCCTATGTGGTGTAATTAATTATGTGACGGTTAATTATTAACTTATTAATTAAATTAGAAAGAGTTAACCAATACGGGTTAACCAATTATGTGAATTAGTTACGTGTTAACTAATTTAGATTATTGTGAATAAACATATATGTGTAGGAAGTGTTAAAGAATGTGATTGTATTAGTAGCTTGCGCTTGAGGCAAGTTTTCTATCCTTAAACTCGTCAATTATATACAAGTTCTTTAATTCTTATATTGTGCAAGTTTTCTAAACTCAAACTTATTATTGTTATAAAAGTGTTTTAAATTCAAATATTTATTGTGTTCGAGATTGTCCTTTTATTTCTGCACTGGACAAGTATGTATTTAAAATTCACGATTTACTTAAAGTGACTTTAACTTATTGTTCAAGCAAGGTCTATCTTATTTTTCGTATGCTTTAAGTTAAATTCTAAAGCATAAGTATTTCATAATTGTTATTATTGAATTATTCTTGATTATTGTAAGTCGACTCAACTATTCCTTAGTTGATGAATGTTGAATCCTAAATTACCCTTTAAGCTTATCCAAACCAAACTTTCTTTGGTGCAGACTTGTACTCAAATACTGAGATGAACAACCTATTTATTAGAGGAGGTTACTATGCAAAAGCGTTAAGATGGTTGTGCACAATACATGGTAGGAAGGGCTGATCCCCCTAAGTACGAGTTAAGGTCCATAGTCTAAATGACTGTTAAAGATTTTAAATAGAAATGTTTATAACCTAGGACAAAAGTTCAAGGTCTTATGACCCTCAGATGATTTCAATATTAGAAATTCTAGTTATTAATGAAAGAATTATTATTCAATTCTTTATAGTTGATGAAAGTAAAGTTATTCAGATCTATTGAAACTATTCAATTATATCCTTATTATTGTTGTATTCCAGTGAGCGTTTGTTTGCTCACTCTTGCATATTTAATAATCCCTTGCAGTTAAAGCCAAGAACGTTGATGTGCCGTCAACGAGTAAAGGGAAAGGCAAGATGAACAAGTGAAGACTTGTTTTCTTTTGATTTTGATTGTAATAAGACTTTATGTTATGTTTTTATTTCCACATTATTATTTATGTTAAGGTTAGATAAACCCTGGGATGATTTTGAATAAGGTTATAATTCTTTTTTAAGTAAGATTTTATTATTTATTCAAGGTTGTAATTTATTTTACATTCCTTATTATGGGTAGATGTATGTTCTATTTAGAAAGTTAACACCAAATCATGTGGAAACGAAGTACCCGGATTTGGGGGGGTCACATAACTTATATGAACCATTATAACTATAATGTTCGTTAAGTTACTCTTCATTACATTTCTTACCACGCCCAGTCCATACGACTCGGAACGTTTATTTAAGTTATTACCATTAACTCGGCTTTTCAACGTTATACGTTATTCTTCATTCTCTTATTATCGTTCGTTACGGCTTATTAACATTCATATGCCATCAACCGACTCTCGTCGATCATAGTTAGATAACATGACAAATGAAACCCTAATTGGTTTGCTAGGTCGCACGCATTTTCACTGGATTCCCGTTATCGAACTCTGTATAGAAATTACATAAGTTTTATCTTCATTTCATAACATTCTCGCACCTCATGCCTCTACTACATCTTACTATGTCAACATTCTTTAACGTCTAAGTCATACAACCAATGTATACTTAGAACGCTCACCCGACAGCCATACGATTCTGAGAATCGTTCACGTATCCGGCGTCCCCGTTACTTGTCTCTTACTTTCAATCAACCTTTACTTAAGATTTAAATCACTTTTTTAAGTGTTACATTAAATGAATTATATGTTCACTATCGTTCCGTACACTTCTCCCCAAGTGTTGAGCATTGAAAAGCTCTTCACTGGCTTTTCCCTGAGCAGGTGCTGCGGCGCCAGCTCTTAAGGCATGGGCGGCGCTGCGGCACTGACCCTAGTTCCATTGAAATTATTTTTTGAGTTTTCAAATTCTGAAATTCCCGAGCTCATAAAGCGATCGTTATAACTCGGAATTGGCTCATTCTAAATCCAATAGTTCACATATCTTATGTTCTACGATTCCATCCATTCAGAAGTAATTTCTGAATACGTTGACGAAAATTCACCGTTTCGTCAATTTTTACATTTTCGTTAAATGTTCGACGCTCGTTTCTTCGTTTTAACTTCTAATTCGTTCGTTCTTGCTCCTTCTATTCTGGGAAATTCACGATTTCGACGATTAACGTCTAATCGCGTAAACTTCTGCTGAATCTTCGTTACTCGTTATTTTTAAGTCAAACCAACTGGAATAAATCCATTGGTTATTCATCCATGTTTCTAACCATTCTAAACATCTAAATTTTAATGGTTTTCTTCATTAAGTTCATTAACCATTTTGTTATGGCTTTTACTCATTTCTTCATTAATTCTTTAACCATTTCAGTATGGTTTCACTTGTTCTTGATTATTAGTGCTTTAAAGTCCACTAGTAATAATCTCATGACTTCCTAACATGCATGCTTTGTCCATTTTAGTCTCTATCAATTTGAGAATTGAAAGAAAGATGAAAATTACAGGCTTAACACATAACCTTATAAGTGTTCTTGAACTCTTAGACTTTGTTCTTGATCAAAGTCTTAAGCTAGCTTCCTCTTGCTTCTTGGTTTCTCATCACAAGAGCTCTTCCTCTTCTCTTCTCTCTCGCTCACATGGTTGGTGATTTTCAAAACCAACTAATGAAGCCTTAAGCTTGCTATTTATAGAAGTGGCAAGATCAAGGGTAGAATGGTCATTAGACCAAACATCCTTAACCCCCACCTCCGTTCACATGCTACACCATGCCTCCTACATGTTAAACCATGTCCTCCCATATGCTAGCATGTGCTAACACATGGCCACCATGTCACACCATGTGCTCATGGGTTTTCCCATGGGTTTTACCCACCCGTTTACCCGCCGGTTTGACCCACGGGTTTAACTCTTAATATAATTCAAATTAAATCTATTTACTTCGTATAAAATTCATATTATACGTCGTATTAATTCTCGTATCCTTCTCATATTATACTACGTATGATAATTATTATTATACGCATATTTATTATGTATAATAATTATTTATTATTACACAAAACTATTTTCTTCTTTAATTCCACTTTCCCTAACCCTTAGGATTTTAAGTCCGCAGGCGAAAACTTTGCGAGCCATAAATGAAATATTATTACATATTTCATCTCGTCTTAAAATCCTATCATTACGAGTTTCTCAGAATTTCAATATAAATTCCCGAGCAGAAATGGATGAACAGTGATTTTCTTCTGAGAAAACTTTTTCTCGACAAACTTAACTTTACACGACATATTGTCGTCAAATCTTTTGACAGAATGTCATTCTGACATTCCGATCTCCCAAAAAGGCTTAGGGTTCAGACCTTAACCTTAACCCTTAAAGTTTTATGAATAGTGTCTATTTCGTCTTTTTCTCAAAAATATTTTTATTTTCGAAAATCTTTTATTTTCGTCTTGAAAATTCATACTCGTTCATTCTAGCTCGTAGCCAGAATCCTCCCCATTTCTAATCATCCTATGTCATAGAATGATTAATATACATATAACAAATAATATAATCAATAAAATTACTTTTATTAATTATTACTTCTTTAATCTTAATTTCTGGAAAATTCAATTTTCCGGGTTGTCACAAAGCTAATCGTCATGGTATCTCATACTCTTCTTCTCTAAGTGACGATCAAACTGCTGTTGTGTTAAAGCTTTAGTAAATGGATCTGCAATGTTTATCTTGAGAGTTCACTATATAAGACCCCAACTTTTTATGAATAAAATTGAATTTTCTCTATATATTATTTTGAATAGTAAGGGGTTGATTTGATAAATGTGGTAAGTTATGGGTAATATGCATAAATATTTCAAAATAAGTAAGTGGTTATAAAATATTCATTGTTGTTGGGAAATATTCGTTTGGTCATGGAATATTCTTGCTGTCGAGAAATATTCGTACGATGGAGCAGCCATTTGTGGGCCCCATAACAAAAAACTGTCGGATGAAGAAAATGACAAGAATGAGTTTTCTAAAAATAACGACGTAACGGTTACCGTTAACACTGTTGAAATACCCGGTGGTTAAAAATGAAGTAATACGCATCGTTGCACAGTAGCACACGGTATTGCATAGTATTTTATATTATTGTTGTTTCAATAATTGTCACTACACAATATTTTACTTTATCAAATCAATAATTAATATTATTTGAATAATATTAATAGACAGCATTATTCACAATGTCTAAGGAAGTTCTGTCCAGAAAAAGGGTTAGGTAATTGCGCGCCAGTAAGGAGAAATTCTTATCGGAAGGCCCCCTCTTTCCTGGGAACAACCTGGTTGTCATTGTTGAGATTCTGTAATATTATTTGTGAATAATTAATTATTAATAAAAATGATAAGGAAATATTTATTTAATGGAGGAATTTTTAAAGAGATAATTACTGAGAGTTGATATTTTATCTTCTTCGATAAAATAATTCATTCAAATATATTATTGTAATATTACATTATAAGTGTATGATGTAATAATATAATAATATAATAATAGTGATATTTTTTACAATAAATTCACGATATGAGGAGAAACAGAGCAAATTGGGTCCGGAGTATTTTTGTTACAAAACACATGTTAAATATGTTGGTGGGCCACGTTTTTGACTGAAGTTTGATTATACCCTGCAAGTTCATCCGTATGTAAATTTAGGTCATTTTTCATTCAAAATTTGGAAAACTTTTCTTCTACAAAGTTGTAGAGAATTAAATTTTCTATGGAATGGACATGAGATTCGTATTTTTCTGATAAAAGGGCTATTTATTATGAATTATTGAAGTTCCGGAATATTGGGTCTGAATTATTTTTTTTTACAAAAGTTGATTGATAAGTGGTTTTATAACCACTTATTTAGATATCAATTTACTTCTATTGTTGCTTAAACTCTTGTGTTACTGTAGCTTTTCATGCATTTATGTTTATTTTTGTAGATTTCTGTATTTGGGACTCTCCTGGTGCAAATTGAGCTTAAAATGATTAAAAGGTGCTAAAAAGGAGCAAAACTTAAAGAACAAAGTTATGGCATGTGATGGACAGAACAAGAGGCAGCAAAGCATTGGCATGGGGGGATAAAAAGGAGCAAAAAGGCTGGATTAAAGCATGGGGCATCATGAATCAATACAGGAATGCTGCAGCAGAAGTGAAGCATGAAAGCCAGGCTCTGCAGCTGCGCAGGGGAGCAGGCCAAACCTGGCGCAGCTGCGCCGGTCCTCCTTTTTGTCCTGTTGACTTTTTAATTCAGCAGTTTTTGATTTTGGCTGGGGCATTGCAGGCAGACTCGAACGGGCAGCATATAAGGGTCATTTTGGCTGGCATTTGAGATATCTCCTCTGAAGGCCCTAGCTTGCTCATCTCTTTCCTTTTCTTTTCATTTTCTTTGTATAGATTAGGAGTAGAGATTAGACTAGTTTATAGTAGTTAATATTCTAAGGTTTCATTAGACTTGATGGTTGAAATGAGTGGATGTTATTGAAGATACACTATTGGATGCTTGGAGACTCAGATTTGCATTTCCTATCTTTAAACTCTCTTTGCGTTCTATTTTGTAATCTCATGATGTATATTCATAGTGTGGATGGTATATTTGAGTTGTCTATGACTTAAATTGTATTTTGAGGTTCCAATGGAACCTAGTGAGTAGTCAATGTTGATTTCCCTTCCATATTGGTTCTTATTGATTGTTATGTGATTGTCTGCTGCGATTTATGCTTTCATTGCGTAATTGAGTCATGACCAATTACTGTAATAACCCACATGGGATTGAAAGACGAAGTGTGGGTTTAGATCTAATCGTAGTAGCGGGCAATTGTACGTTCACATGGCGTTGGACGTATGATTTGCGCTTAGGATAGACATATACCGAAGCGCCGCTCGTAGTCAATAGAGGGCTTGACCTTAAACCCTATTTATTTGTAAACACCATAGACATATAGGGGTTTAGATAATGTGGGTGTTCACGTGCGTTCTATCATCTGTGGATTGCATGTGATATGGATTAGGTGCATCGAGAGATAGCCTTCTCTCACTTTCGTGTTCTCGGCTAGCACACTTAACGATTAATTTGACCTAATTGGAAGTGAAACGATTTAGATGAATCATTAGGGGAAATTGGAATCTCATGCCTTCACTATCTGATTTTACCCTAGGATTAATTAGTTTAAGCTTAATTCCTTGTCTAGTTAACTTAGTTTAAATTTAATCTCTTTACTGCTCGTTTAAATAAGATTGAAATGATTGCGTGCTAGTGGTTTGGTGACTGTTTATCTATTAATTCCTCGTGGGAATGATATCTGTACTTACACTTTATTACTTGTTGACCGCGTATACTTGCACGAATATATTGACCGATAAATCGGCTAACATTGATTAAAACATAGTTTGTGTCGGTGGGTCCCACTTGTGGTTGGCTAATTGCTGGAAAATTTTGCTGGTTGGCGTCCGTTGAAAAAAATATATAATAAAATTTTATTAAATCTTCTGCTTTGGCGTCCTAAGCAATTTTCTATAAATAGGGTGCTTAGTTAGAATTTGAAAAACACACCAGAATCAGAAGTTCTCTCTCTATAATATCGAGCGTAATTTTGTGAGTATTTAGATACTTTGAGTGTTTCTATACAGTGCAAGTTTCCTTCAGTATTATATCCAATTAGAAGTACTATTCTTTTGAGGTAAGGAATGTTATTTTGTTTTAAAAAAAATGATGTTATGTCTTTCAATATCATGACACCAAAATATTGGTATGAATTTTATTGTGAAATTTTTACCTTTTCATATTGGGGTTACTATTCACGTTACGATAGTATTCACATATACGGCACTATTCACGAATATGGTACTATTCATAAAAAAATTAAATTTTCTTTTCTTTGTCCAAGTTGTCTGTTATGGTTCCTATCTTTGATTGAATCTATGTTTCGAACTTCATTCTTGAATTTTGCTCCACAAGTGATTATTATGGAGTATTCTTGAACTTGGATAAACTAATTTACGAATCCCTAATCTTTGTCCTTTATCTCACTGGATTCGTTATTAATATTGTTTTTCATCATCTTCAGTCTTAAATGGTGATATAAACAAATATCTTTGGCCTGTAGTGCATAGATGAATGGTTACTTGATGAATATCTTTGGCCTGTAGTGCAAAGATTAATAATTACCTGATGAATATCTTTGGCCCGTAGTGCAAAGATGGACAGGTGTTGAGATGAACATGACCAACTGGTGGTACAAATGAATATCTTTGGCCTGTAGTGCAAAGATGAATATTTGATTCAAGATATATATGTTGATTGATGTTACAAGGATAAAATATTGATTATGGACTTTTAAATCATAGAAGATAGTAGACATTATTTCCTACTTAACTCTTCTGATGCATTGTTACTTCCGCTGCAGTTGTTGATCTAAAACTTGTTGTCCATAATATTTTATCTGATTTGTTGAAGACTAATGATAAATTTTTCTTTATTATCTTAGTCCTAATATTCTTTACTGGGCTAGTTGAGCTCACCAATTTATTCTATTGTCCTCTTCAGGAAATGAGAATGTTGCAGGGACTAGTCGGGGAATCCGAGTGATGGGCAGAGTTAAGAGCAGTAGTAGTCCTCACTATTTTTGTATAACAGTGTGAAAATAATTGTAACTATTGAGGACTGAATTTGAGTGTTTATATTTCGTATTATATACAATTTGTATTGACGCTCACAGCTTGTATGGTTGTCCTGCTCACGACCTTTTGATATAAAAGTTTGTATTTGGATTCTGTACCATGTGTTTGGACCTACTCAGAATGAGTTGGGTTGATTGGACCTATTCTGGGGGCTTCACAGTTGGTATCAGAGCTTAGGGATATGGTCTCTGGCGGAGATCGGGGAATAAAACTAGGAGGGGAGAGACGAGTAAATCCTTCACTAGTGTGTCCTACCTAAGATTATCTGGTATTTAATTGGTCAGTTGGAGCATAGAGTTAATATGTGATATGTTAATTTGTTTAATTAACCCTTGTTTTGTGGCAGTATTTAAGAATGGCAGCTGAAAATGTTAATAATGAAGTGAATGAGACCGTTGAGACACCTTTAATCACCAACCAGGAGAATGTGCAACAGGAAAGCAATATTCCTCATATAAACAACACCACTGATCAGACGATGAATGATGGGATGTTTAGAAGCTTTTTGTAGTTCATGCAAAACTAGACGAGGGAGACTCGTGTGCAAAATATGGGTGGAAATAATAGCAACTCGCGGCTTGTCACTGTGACAACCCGAGAATTTATAAGATTTTAAATGATTAAATAAAGGTTAAATAATAAGACCTAGACTGGAAAGAGAGTATGAATTTAAAAAATTTGTGAAGGACTTCTATGATTTTGTGTATTGTTTATATATTTATAAAGAGAATTAAGAATAAAGTCTTGTAACCTAATATATATATTAGGTATAGAAATTAAATAACTTAATGGTTATAATATGTAAGGATGTTAGTATTTAGAATTTTTACTAACCTAAGAGATTAAGTTTATTATCCTAATTTATTAATTTTATTAAAGCAAGTCTAATTAGGTTAAGTAATTAAATGTACATGAGTAAGGATTTGAATTACAAATGTGGTGAATAGAAATCCTAATTAAATGATTAGGGTAGGATAGAATTATAAATAGTGGACTATGTTAATTTACATAGCCCAATTATTTTTTAGCAAGCCCAAAAGAATTAAATTAGAGCCCAATCTTTTAGCTAATTAAAGAGGGGTTTTTTTGGCATTTAATATAGCTAGATAAAGGAATAAAGACAAAACAAAATTTGTGGAAAAGATGAAGCTAGCACATCCGGCCAAACAAGGAAGAAATAAGGAGGAAATATATGTAATTATTGGATTTAACAACTCTCCACCAACTCTAGCTAGGTGTCAAGTTTTAATTTTTGCCAACACATTTAGCCAAGTGTGCAAACCATCTTTTTACTAAACTTTCAAGCAACTAATAGATGATGAGTGAGAGAGAGAAAGAAGTCGGGAGAATGTAAGTAGATATACAAAATATATCTATACACATATTCCCAACACCCAAAAACCCATTCCATTTCTCTCTCATCTCCTATTAACTAACACAAAGAAAACCAAATAGAGAGAGAAGTAAGGACATTCGGCAGCCATAGAGAGAAAGAAGGAAGCTTTGATCTTTCTTCTCCTCTAAATCATCATCTATTTGGATAGATCAAGAAAGAATATTTACAAAGCAAAGGTATAAGCTTTAAACTAGTTCATGAAATTTGTGTTTGATTGTTCTAAATCAAAACTTGGGTTTATTTTATTGAACTTCAAAACTCTAGATCTACATGATCTAGAGTGTGTTATGTGTAGATCTATCACTTTTAAGTTTCAAAAGTTAGAACAAAAGCAAGAAAAAGGAAACTATATTTTAAAAGTTAGAAAACCTTGATTTTCTTAGCATAAACTATGTTTTGCTTGGATTTGATGTATGTTTGGTGTAGTAGATCATAGATCATAGTAGATCCATGATCTTAAGGAGTATTAGTATGTATTATAATAGTTTATGATATTTAATGTTTGGTTAATCAAGAGATCTAGGAAGATTTCTTAGAAAACACAAAGATTAGAAAAAACTATTTTTGGAGAAAACGGAACATGATATTAAAACAACCATATCTCTCATTGTGTTTTGAATTTTTGAGTGTGGTAAATTCTAAAATTAGATCTATGCATCTTCTAACAGATCCAAGTGGAATCACTGAAAAATTCCATGTAGATTTCCGGCTGGACAGTTTTTAGCAAAGTACGAAAAATTTGAAAAACGATAAAAGCGATCTATCTGGATTTTTGAAGGGCAGTTTTGGCCACTTAATTTGTGTAATAAATTTTGGCCTTTTGGGACATCAAAATATATGTTATAAACTAGCTTGTGTCCAAAAATGAGCTCATTCCGACTTAAATTGAGCAAGTTATGACCATTTCAATATTTGCATTTTTTCGACGAAAATTGCTATAACCGGAGTTGTATAACTCCAATGGCCACGAAATTTAAATTGTAAGCTCACGTTAACATGTGTAAGATCCCACTAAGAGTTCAGAATTTCTGGAGTTAAGCGTGAGGTAGCAAATTTCTTAAAGAATTAACTAGAAATGGATTTTTGAAAAATACTTAAGGAAGTTGAAAAATTCCTGAAAAATTATTTTTGTGTATGGAATATATGTATTTATGTGTTGACAAAAGATAAAAAATAATAAGATGATTTGGTTAAAAAAAGGGGAATCCAGTTTGCTGGATTGGAATCTAGTTTGCTGGATTGCAATCTGATTTGCTGGATTGACCATCAAGTTGCTGGAATGATCTGTTTGGATAATCCAGGTTGCTGGATTAGAGGTCAGTTGAATTTAGTCTGCTGGATAGGGAAAATAGTTTACTAAATTGAAATTCAGTTTGAATTTAGGTTGCTGGATTAGGAATTCGGCTTACTAAATTATAAAGGACTTATAAAATGAAAGACTAAATGCTAATTCACAAGTTATATGATAAAGTAGTGTTAAATCTAAGGGAGTTCAGTCGTACCCTTTAATGGTTGATGTATAGTAGCTGGGCTAAACGACTCCTTCATATGGGGAATGGATCTACGAATTAGTAACCGATCTAACTCGCTGTGAAAACAGTGTAGACAAGACGGAAGCTAATTTGTTAGTTGTTTGTGTGAAACCACTCAGTATACTATATTGAATATTATTAAAGACTCGATGTGTGCTAGGTTTAGACTTGTGTGCATATATAATATTAAGGTTATCTAATATTGGACTATGTGTTTAAATGTTAGATAGTATAGTAATAGAATTATGGAATAAGATATGTTATGCTAATTGAAAGATATATCTTATAACTGATAGGTCTTTTCAATAAAGAGATTAACTTAAATTGCGTAGCAGTAATCGACCGGTACAGGCAAGTTTCCTAACTTGAACTCAAGTTGTTATTGTAAAGCATGTTCGTGAATAATTATTGTTGATTATTAATATCTATACTGATTATTGATTCGCACGTTGTGCATATTGTATATATTCATCAGGTATGAAAGGCTGATCACCTTCATTACCATATTGTTCAGTTGAATTTATTCATGTTCATTGTTGGCTATTCAACATTATTGATTTATGTTCTTTCACAATTCTTATATTGTTGAAAGTTTGTCAGCTTATTATTCTTTTCAATCATGATATATCTTCATTTGAACTTAAACTTGCTAGGTAAACTTGTTGCTCACCCTTGCTATATCATGATAAACATTTCAGATTAAAAAAGAAACTTCGGACACAATCAAAGACAAAGACAAGTTTCAGGATGGAATTATTATACGGTTAAAATGGTAATAATATAGAATACAAATGACATTGTATATCGTGTAGGATATTGAATGCAGGCATTAAGTTAAGGTTACAGACCTTGGGAATTATGTTGTAAAAGTTATTATATAAACAATTTATGTTTATATCTTCCGCAGTAGTTATATAAATGATGTACCAAGTCCGAGGTTCTGGGGATCCGAATTTGGGGGCACTACAGTTTGTATCAGAGCTGTAGGTTATAAACCTTAGGTAGTGTTACCTTAGGCTATAACCGCAGGGATGAGGAATAGGAATAAACTCAAATAGAGATTAAGTTCTAAGCGATGAATTTAGGCAATGTATTAATAAGTCAATAAGATTCAAAGAAGAATCTTGACAAGTAATAAAGATCCAGAGTTACCTAACTCTAATAATAAAGATGAACAGTAGTAATGAATAGATAGAGTCTAAAAGACTAAAAGTATAAAGAGAAAGAAGATCGTAAAACAAAACGATCATAACATAGAAAAGAATCGTAATATAATACGATTATATTATCAGATTACAACGTGATCTGATTGTGACAACCCAAAAAATCGGATTGTCCAGAAAATTAAGATTAAAAAATTAATAATTAATAAAAGTGATTTTATTGATTATTATTCTGCGATATGTGGTTATTAATCATTCTATGACATAGGATGACTAGAAATGGAGAGGATTCTGGCTATGAGCTAGAATGAACGAGTAAGAATTTTCGAGACGAAAATAAATGATTTCTGGGAATAAAAATATTTTCGAGAAAAAGACAAAATAAGCACTATTTATTAAACCCTAAAGGTTAGGGTTTGACCCTAAAGGTTAGGGTTCGTGGAACCCTAAGCTCGTGCGAGAGTTCAGAATGTCGGAATGTCATTCTGTCGAAAGATTTGACGGCAATATGTCGTGAAAAGTTAAGTTAGCTAAGAAAAGTTTTCTCGTGAAAAAATGATAAAAATCACTATTCATCCGTTTCTGTTCGAGAATTTATTTTGAAATTCCGAGAAACGCGTAATGATAGGATTTTGAGACGAGATGAAATATGTAATAATATTTCATTTATGGCTCGCGAAGTTTTCGCGTAGGGACTTAAAATCCTATGCGTTAGGAAAAGTAAAATCAATGATTAAATTGATTACGTATAATAATAAATGATTATTATACGGAATGAATACGAGTATAATACGAGTTATTATACGAGTATAATACGAGGAGGATACGAGAATTAATACGTCGTATAATACGAATTTTTTACGAAGTAAATAGATTTAATTGGAATTAAATCTAATAATTTAAACCCGTGGGTCGAACCGGCAGGTAAACGGGTGGTTTAAACCCATGGGGCAACTCATGACCCATGTTTGCATGTGGAGGGACATGGGGGAGCACATGGTAGCATGTGCTAGCACATGGGAGGCACACGGGCTCAAACTTGGGCACAAAGAAAAGGGTATTCATGAACACATATCATCTTAGCAAAAAGCTCCATTACTTATTCTTTATCATACTTAAGGAAATTCAAGTTATCAGATTTACCTTCAACTTCTAAAGTAGGATTAGAGAATACCTGCTGCTTGGGTTTTCCAGAACCATAAATATAAGCCAACCAAATAGAGCAGGAGTTCATGTGCCTATTCAAATGACTGGTAGACCTCGTATTCTGAAGAGCAAGCCTTGAATGGCAATGCTTGCCCTCAACCTTCTTGGTTCCATCTCTTAATGTAACAACAGTAAACTCGTCCCATGCTTCTGAGGTCTTTTTTTTTTCATTTTTCCCAAGCTCAACTTCAGCATCAACCTCAGTAGCATTTTCAGGCTGAAAATCACTAGTAAGTTGAGGCTGATTTTCAATTTGAGTATTTGGCACTTAAGATGGTCCAGATGGGTCTTCAATCAAGCTTATGACCTCATTGTGGCCATAAGACCAATATGTGGAGATGTCATGCTACAAAAATTGATAACCCTTTTATGCAAGTTCCAATCCGAATCCAAAAAATGAGCAGTGAGGCACATAAAACCAACAGTTTAATTAGAAGTGCACAAATCATATGTTAAACTTATTCTACTAATACCATTAAACTGAGCCTTAATTTTTTGCTTCTTTAAAGTATAAAGTTTCATGCAGTCATTCCTTACTGTCATCCTAAAAATGGAATCAAATCTTGGATTCAAAATTTTCAAAAATAGTATGAAAAATTTATGCTCAATTATACGAAAAGGGTATTCATGCACACATATCATCTTAGCAAAAAGCTCCCTTACTTTTTCTTTAAAATATTTGAAGATATTCAAGTTACCAGATTTACCTTGAACTTCTAAATTAGGATAAGATAATACCTGCTGCTTGGGTTTTCCAAAAACATAAATTGAAGCCAACCGAATAGAGCAGGAGTTCATGTGCCTATTCAAATGACTAGTAGACGCCATATTCTGAAGAGCAAGCCTTGAATGGCAATGCTTGCACTCAACCTTCTTGGTTCCATATCTTAATGTAACAACAGTAAACTCGTCCCATGCTTTTGAGGTCTTTTTTTTTCTTTTTTACCATGCTCAACTTCAACATCATCCTCAGTAGCATTTTCAGGCTGAAAATCACTAGTAAGTTGGGGCTGATTTTCAATATGAGTATTTGGCAATTGAGATGGTCCAGATGGGTCTTCAAACAAGCTTATGACCTCATTGTTCCAATAAGACCGGTGTGGGAAGGTGTTATGCTATAAAAAATTGATAACCCTTTTATGCAAGTTCCAATCTAAATCTAAAAAATAAGTTGTGAGGCACATATAACCAATAGTTTGATTAGAAGTCCACAAATCATATGTTAAACTTATTCTACTAATATCATCAAACAGAGCCTTAATTTTTTTCTTCTCTAAAGCATAAAGATTCATGTAGTCATTCCTACTGTCATCCGAAAAATGGAATCAAATCATGGATTCAAAATTTTCAAAAATAGTATGAAAAATTCATGCTCAATTATACGAAAAGGGTATTCATGCACACATATCATCTTAGCAAAAAGCTCCCTTACTTTTTCTTTATCATACTTGAAGAAATTCAAGTTACCAGATTTACCTTCAACTTCTAAAGTAGGACAAGATAATACCTGCTGCGTGGGTTTTCCAGTACCCTAAATTGAAGCCAACCGAATAGAGCAGGAGTTCATGTACCTATTTAAATGACTAGTAGACCCCATATTCTAAAGAGCAAGCCTTAAATGGTAATGCTTACACTCAACATTCTTGGTTCCATCTTTTAATGTAACAACAGTAACCTCGTCCCATGCTTTTGAGGTTTTTTTTTATTCTTTTTTTCCCATGCTTAACTTCGACATTAACCTCAGTAGCATTTTCAGGGTGAGAATCACTAGTGAGTTGAGGCTGATTTTTAATATGAGTATTTGGCACTTGAGATGGTCCAAATAGGTCTTCAATCAAGCTTATGACCTCATTGTTGCCATAAGACCAATGTGTGGAGGTGTCATGCTACAAAAATTGATAACCCTTTTATGCTAGTTCCAATCTGAATCCAATAAATGAGCAGTGAGGCACATATAACCAATAGTTTGATTAGTAGTCCACAAATCATATGTTAAATTTATTCTACTAATACCATCAAACAGAGCCTTAATTTTTTTTTCTCTAAAGCAGAAAGCTTCATGCAGTCATTCCTTACTGTCATCCTAAAAATGGGATCAAATCTTAGATTCAAAATTTTCAAAAATAGTATGATAAATTCATGCTCAATTATACGAAAAGGGTATTCATGCACACATATCATCTTAGCAAAAAGCTCTCTTACTTTTTCTTTATCATACTTGAAGAAATTCAAGTTACTAGATTTACCTTCAACTTCCAAAGTAGGAGAAGATAATACCTGCTGCTTGGGTTTTCCAGAACCATAAATTGAAGCCAACCGAATAAAGCAGGAGTTCATGTGCCTATTCAGATGACTGGTAGACCCCATATTCTGAAGAGCAAGCCTTGAATGGCATTGCTTGCACTCAACCTTCTTGGTTCCATTTCTTAATGTAATAACAGTAAACTCGTCCCAGGCTTTTGAGGTCTTTTTTTTCTTTTTTTCCCCATGTTCAACTTCAGCATCAACCTCAGTAGCATTTTCAGGCTGAAAATCACTAATAAGTTGAGGCTGATTTTCAATTTGAGTAATTGGCACTTAAGATGGTCCAGATGGGTCTTCAATCAAGCTTATGACCTCATTGTTGCAATAAGACCAATGTGTGGAGGTGTCTTGCTATAAAATTTGATAACCCTTTTATGCAAGTTCCAATGCGAATCCAAAAAATGAGAAGTGAGGCACATATAACCAATAGTTTGATTAGAAGTCCACAAATCATATGTTAAACTTATTCTACTAAAACCATCAAACATAGCCTTAATTTTTTTCTTCTCTAAAGCATAAAGCTTCATGCAGTCATTCCTTATTGTTATCCTAAAAATGGGATCAAATCTTGGATTCAAAATTTTCAAAAATAGTATGAAAAATCCATGCTCAAATATACGAAAATGGTATTCATGCACACATATCATCTTAGCAAAAAACTCGCTTACTTTTTCTTTATCATACTTGAAGAAATTAAAGTTATCAGATTTACCTTCAACTTCTAAAGTAGGATAAAATAATACATGCTGCTTAGGTTTTCCAGAATCATAAATTGAAGTCAACCGAATAGAGCAAGAGTTCATGTGCATATTCAAATGACTGGTAGACCCCGTATTATGAAGAGCAAGCCTTGAATGGCAATCCTTGCACTCAACCTTCTCGGTTCCAACACTTAATGTAACAACAGTAAACTCGTCCAATGCATTTGAGGTCTTTTTTTTTTGTTTTTTTCCCATGCTCAATTTCAGCATCAACCTCAGTAGCATTTTCAGGCTGAGAATCAATAGTAAGTTGAGGCTGATTTTCAATTTGAGTATTTGGTACTTGAGATGGTCCAGATGGGTCTTTAATCAAGCTTATGACCTCATTGTTGCCATAAGACCAGTGTGTGGAGGTGTCATGCTACAAAAATTGATAACCCATTTATGCAAGTTCCAATCAGAATCCAAAAAATGAGCAGTGAGGCATATATAACCAATAGTTTAATTAGAAATGCACAAATCATATGTTAAACTTATTCTACTAATACCATCAAACAGAGCCTTAATTTTTTTTCTTCTCTAAAGCATAAAGCTTCAGGCAGTCATTCCTTACTGTCATCCTAAAAATGGGATCAAATCTTGGATTCAAAATTTTTGAAAAAAGTATGAAAAATTAATCCTCAATTATACGAAAAGGGTATTCATGCACACATATCATCTTATAAAAAAACTCTTTTACTTTTTCTTTATCATACTTGAAGAAATTCAAGTTACCAGATTTACCTTCAACTTCTAAACTAGGATAAGATAATACCTGCTACTTGGGTTTTCCAGAACCATAAATTAAAGCCAACCGAATAGAGCAGGAGTTCATGTGCCTATTCGAATGATTGGTAGACCCCATATTCTGAAGTGCAAGCCTTGAATGGAAATGCTTGCACTCAATCTTCTTGGTTCCATCTATTAATGTAACAATAGTAAACTCGTCCCATGCTTTTGAGGTCTTTTTTTATTCTTTTTTTCCCATACTCAACTTCAACATCAACCTCAGTAGCATTTTCAGGCTGAGAATCACTTGTAAGTTGAGGCTGATTTTCAATTTGAGTATTTGGCACTTAAGGTGGTCCAGATGGGTCTTCAATCAAGCTTATGACCTCATTGTTGCTATAAGACCAGTGTGTGGAGGTGTCATGCTACAAAAATTGATAACCCTTTTCTGCAAGTTCCAATCCGAATACAAAAAATGAGCAGTGAGGCACATATAACCAATAGTTTGATTAGAAGTCCACAATGTTGGGTTTGTACAAAATTGTGACGCAATTAAATTGCAAAAATTAGCAGAAGCATAGTATGTCAAAGTTTAAAAATATTTACAAAACCATTACCCGGATCATCCCTTATGTAAATTATTAATTTAAAAAGATAAATAATATGTTATGGAATCATACCCTTATAGAACGAAGCTTCCACAGGTACGAGTTCAACTCCTTGTTCTTTGTAATCTTCTTGAATTTTTGGGTTAGATTCCTTCTTTTAATCAATGTTAGCCACCCAAGTATTTGGCCTCTAGAGGTAATCAACCAAGGAAGAAGAATTATTCAAGAAAGAGGGTGGTTGGATAAACCCTAGTTTTCTATCCTCTATTGAAAAGGAGTATTCTCCAACAATTAGAATTGCATCAACAGATATCTAACATAAGACTCCTCTTATTTAGATATTGGTCAACCCTTCTAATCCTATTAGAAATAGGTTTTCAATTAATTAATTAAACTCCTTTAATTAATTAGGCTTCCCAACAGTTTGGAATTAATTAATTAAACTCCTTTAATTAATTTGCCTCCTAATCTTATTAGGAATTAATGAGAGTACTAATATTAAATTAATTCTTAAACTCCTTTAGAAATTAAAATAATAATAATTATAATAATATTAATAAGACTCCTCTTATTAATTTATATTTAATATTTCTAAAATATTAAATAATAAACATTAAGCTATTTAATTTATTCTATCACAATAGATTAAATTAATTACACTTAATGCATTATTACGATTATGTCATTACCTTCTTAAATAATTATTCTTCCTTTTATGGTGTGACCTTTTAGGTTCTTCTTATTAAACCGGTTGTGAATAAATCAATTAGAACAATTCTAATCTTATTTAAATAAATAAATTAAACTAATAATCTATTTAAATAAATAATATTTATTCTATAATAGGGATAAGCCTCCCTAGCGATGAACGACTTTCCAGATAATATAGATTTCAACATTAATTATAAAAGAACATGTGAGTAAATAGTTACCGTACAATTCAATCCTTCCACCATACAATGTCCCAGTTAAATATAAGACATGGACTTACTGTCAAGTCTTATTTTATTTAATTATATGTATTTCGATTAGAAAATGCACAACTTCAAATAATGCAAATTAAAAACTCCTTTCTAATTTCATTCTGCCTTGGCCAAGGACTACTGGGTTGTCATTTAACGAATCACATAGGACATATCTCTTCTTTTATTAGAAGTGGTAGTTTATTTATTGACCATTCATTATCTCTATATGTAACTTTTACACCCCAAGTATATCCTTTGATATACCCTAAGGGTCTTAAGGAATAAGTCAAAGTATAATTCATTACACAAAAGATACTATGATGATCTCAAGTCCAAGGATCACTTGTACTACTATCACATTAAGAATTCCTATTCACAGGCAAGTAAAACTCCATTAGGTATTCCATAGAGAATCACGTTCAGTGAACTTATTCTTCAATAAGCACCTATATACTTGCTTTAGTGTCTCCACACAAATGATCATGAGATCAATCATCCTCATCCAATGAGCAAGCAACATATGTACCAATCTATCCGGATTTACTAATCCTCTTTTTTAGTAATCCCACGATTGAGAACTATTTTAGTTTTAAACTTTCTAAGAATTTAGATCTCATTAGCATGATCAACATCATGATTCTAAAAGCATTGTTTAAAACTAAGGATTATTTACAAATTATAAAACAGCATCATGTAGATAATTAAATCCCTTTAATAAATGAATATTTTTATTAATAAATAAATAAGATCATTTACAAAGTATATGCTTTATTATCATACATGATTGACTTGTATTAATACTACTTTGACACAAATCATATGTTAAACTTATTCTACTAATACCATCAAACAGAGCCTTAATTTTTTTTTCTCTAAAGCATAAAGCTTCATGCAATCATTCCTTACTGTCATCCTAAAAATGGGATCAAATGGTATAGAGAAGAATAAGTCCATGTCTTATATTTAATTGGGATATTGTATGGTGGAAGGATTGAATTGTACGGTAACTATTAACTCAAGAGTTCTTTTATGATTGATGTTAAAATCTATATTATCTGGAAAGTCGTTGATCTCTAAGGAGTCTTATCCCTATTGTAGAATAAATATTATTTATTTAAATAGATTATTAGTTTAATTTATTTATTTTAAAAAAAGATTAGAATTATTCTAATAGATTTATTCACAACTGGTTTAATATGGAGAACCTAAAGGGTCACACCATAAAAAGAAGAATAATTATTTAAGAAGGTAATGACATAATCATAATAATATGTTAAGTGTAATTAATTTAATCTATGGTGATAGAATAAATTAAATAGCTTAATGTTTATTATTTAATATTTTGGAAATATTAATCATAAATTAATAAGATGAGTCTTATTAATATTATTACAATTATTATTATTTTAATTTCTAAAAGAGTTTAGGAATTAATTTAATATTAGTACTCTCATTTATTCCTAATAAGATTAGGAGGCAAATTAATTAAAAGAGTTAAATTAATTATTCCCAAGGTGTTGGGAAGACTTAATTAATTAGAGGAGTTTGATTAATTAAATGAAACCCTATTTTTAATTTGATTAAAAGGGTTGACCAATATCTATATAAGAAGAGTTTTATGTTAGATATCGGTTGATGCAATTCCAATTGTTGGAGAGTACTCCTTTTCTATAGAGAATAGAAAACTAGGGTTTAGCCAACCACCCTCATTGAGTAATTCTTCTTCCTTGGTGGATTCCCTCTAGAGGCCAAACACTTGGGTGGCTAACGTTGATCAAAGGAAAGAATGAATCTCGGAGATTCAATGAGATCGCGAAGAACAATGAGTTGAACTCGTACCTGTGAAAGCTTAGTTCTACAAGGGTATGAGTCCATAACTTCTTATTTATCGTTTTAAATTAATAAGTTGCATAAAGAATGATCCGAGTAATTGGTTTGTAGAAAAATTTTAAACTCTGATTTTACTATGCTTCCGCTAATTTTTGTAATTTGATTGCGCCATGATTTCATACAAACCTAATAGTGGCATCAGAGCTAAACCTTTATGCGAGTTATTAATTGTTTTGATTTGATATATATACTGATATGTGTTTTGAAAAATTTAATTGGGATTAATAGTTAGCTAGGAATTATGTTTTTGGAGAAAAACTGCACAATTCACGAATCAGAAAAATAGACACTGCCCAGCGGCGCTGCAGCACCTGTCACAGGCTTTACAGCAGCGCCGGCTCCGTGTCCCGGATGCTGACATGGCGCTGCAGCGCCTGAAGCCAGTACTTCAGCAACGCCACAGTGCCAGCCAGCTGTATTTGTTTTTGGCGACGTGGCGCGGCAGCACCGGATGCTAGTTCTCTAGCGGCGTCGCAGCGCCACCCCCCCCCCCCCCAGAAAATAATTTTTTTTTATGTTTTTGTTTAATCAAGATAAAAGGTTTATTTTAATTAAAATTAAAATTAATTTTTTTTTCTGTAATTCTAGTTTAATAAAGGAGTTTATTAGATTTGGAATTGGATTGAAGTAGAGATGTTTATTTTAATTGGAATTGGATTTCATGCTAACTAATTAGAGTTGGAATTGGATTCCATGATAACTAATTAGAGTTGAAATTGATTTCCGAAACTAACTAGATTGCCCATTAAATCGATGTAGACACTCGAAATTTTGCATTCCTTTTACTAATCCTGTAAGAGGGAAAAATCGTCTTTTACCTTTCACTACTTTCTCATTATGTCTTGGCCAAGGACTACTGAGTTGTCATTTATCGAATGACAGCTCAGTATCCTTGGGACAAGGCAAACATCCTTTTAGATCTATCTCTATAGATTTTTATCCCCAAAATATATGATGCTTCTCCCAAGTCCTTCATGGAGAAGTGTTTAGATAACCAGATTTTAATCGACTGTAGCATCGGAATATCATTCTCTATCAGTAATATATCATCAACATATAGTACAAGGAATGATATAACGCTCCCACTAACCTTCTTGTACACACATGGTTCATCCTCATTTTTGATAAAATCAAACTCTTTGATTGTCTCATCAAAATGGATGTTCAACCTTCGAGAAGCTTGCTTCAATCCGTAAATGGATCGTTGTAGCTTACAGTCTTGATTTGTTCCAATCGTTGAAACAAAACCCTCTGGCTGTGTCATATACATATCCTGCTCAAGTTTCCCATTGAGGAATGCCGTTTCCACGTCCATTTGCCAGATCTCGTAGTTGTTATAAGCTGCAATCACAAGCAAAATTCGAATGGACTTGAGCATAGCTACTGGTGAGAAGGTTTCATCATAGTCAATTTCTTGCCTTTGTTTGAAACTTTTTCCAACCAGTCTGGCCTTACAGGTCTCTACCTTGCCATCCTCTCCAGTTTTTATCTTAAAGACCCATTTGCACCCAATAGGCTTAATACCCTTAGGTGCTGAAACCAAAGTCCATACCTTGGTTTTCATATATGGAGTCCATGTAATAACTTGAGTTTTCAGAAAATATTAAAATAAGAATTAAATAAATAAAATTCTTATTAAATGATATGTTGTGTGATATTGTATCACATAAGTGAATACATGTTAAGAAATATGTGAGGTTGTGTATAATAAATATATTAGTATTATATATTTATTATATGTAGGGGCAATTTATTAAAGGAAATGAGATGAGTAAATTAAAATAATTTATAATATTAAATTATTTTAATATGGTGAAGTGGCGGCATTAAATATACTTAATATATAATCACCATTTTATTGAAGAAATCATATATTACATTATGGAGTATAATGTATGCATGTTTTAATGTAGTGAATATATATTATTATTTTTATTACAGTTAAATTGTTGAAAATAATTTATAGAGGGAAAAAGAAAATGATTAGTTTGAGTGTACAAAAATTATTGTATACATTAAATAAAGGATATTAAAATAAATTCTGGCATTGAATTATTTTAATAAATAGAGAATATTATTTTTATTATATATGTAAACAAATTGATATAAACAATTTATAATGTGAGAGAATAAATTTATTAATTATTTTCTAGATGTGATGGAAGTATATGGGTATTACTTGGAGTATTTGTAAGGTAATAAATAGATATATTTATTTTGTATATGTTTATTATGCGAGGAAATAAAAATTGTTGTGAACAATTTGTATAATGAATTAAAGGAGGTGGTTCAAGTATATAATATTTACATATACTTTACCTAGAGGTATTAGAATAAATTCTTATATGAATTATTTGATATTATATTTATAATAATATCTTGAGAATGTAAATAATTGTATTTGCATGAGGAAGTATGTGTAGCATATTTATTTTGCAATTATAAAATAAATATGTAATTTAAGTGTGTTATGTAATATTTTATATAATTTATATATCAAATGAGATACCCCCAAATTCGGGTACTTCAATTTTTACGGGATTTGGTGTTCACTGTACAAATATCATCTATCTATCTATCCATAAATAATGTAAACCATGCAATAGATAGAAATAAATCCATCATCTCCCCTTATGGGGTTACAACATCTGAATAATAATACATAATCAATCTCAGGTTATACTTAACCTTAAATCTCTGTTGCGAAAACGTAAACAAATAATAAGTCTTAAACATTACACATAAGTCTTAAAAAAATATTATCAATTAAACAACAAGTCTTCATCACTTGTTGACCTTTCCCTTGCCTTTACTAGTGGAAGGCTCGACAGATCTTTCGTTCTTAACTGCAATGTTATTATTACGCAAGAGTGAGCACGATTGCCCACAAGTATACAAATATAACAATATAATAACATGCGAGTGAATCAAAGACTTCTGAATAAAGAAAACTCGACTTTTGAATCAAGAATGAAGAACAAGAATCAAAATAACATCTGAGGGTCATAAGACCTTGAACTATGTCCGAGGTTGTCAATTGTTTTTACTTAAACCTTTAGCAGTCGTTAGACTATGGACCTTACTTCTCGTACTTAGGGGGATCAGCCCTTAGTACCATACTGTGCACAATATCTTAATGTTAAAGCATCATCAATCCTCTATAATAGGGTTGTTCATCTCAGTTTGACATCAGAGTCTGCATCAAAGAAAATTTAGTTTGGATAAGCTAGGTAATAGTTCTAGAATTTAGAATGTTCATCAACTATAGACTAGTCGAATCAATAAGGGTTCGCTAGTCTTACAAGGTTCAACAATAATTGATATTCAATTCGAATAATAAATCTCAGGAGTATACAATTGAATAAATATTGTATAACTGAAGTAATACTTCAAAAGAATTATAATATCTCATATGAAATCTTGAACTTGAATAATTAAGAACAAGAACTTGATTGATATGGAATCATAAGTATAGAACTTGCTCAACGAATAACTTTGAAAGTTAAAAAGCTTGCTCAATTTAAAGAGTATGAATAAGAAAACTTGCATAATCGTAAACGAGTTAGGGTACGGAAACTTGCCTCGTGCGCAAGCTACAAATATAGTTACAATTCAATTCCTTAACGTCCTACACATTACATTATGCATACGATGTCAATTAGTTTCATAACTTCTATGTTCAACTGTTGAACTTTTCATTTAAGTTCAACTTACAACTTGGTTCCTAGTGTTAACTTATTAACTAACCACATAACATGAGTATGAATTCATAATATGTGTATCATATAGGTATAATCTTTCAAACAATCATAATCAAGTTTTACAATCACAATATTCAAGTTTGCACTTAGTTTGTTAACTTGAACCTTCACATTATCTTATACATGTCAATAGCTTAGTTTATTAACATGAACTTCAAATCATATAATATGTGTTAATAACATGTTATAGCATAGCATTACATGTTTTATAACTTAGAACAACATCTTTTATCGCCGAGAGCACTACACTTGCGTACATGCACGTCTGACGCCCTTTGATTGTCTCCGAATATGCATTAGCCACAAAGATGGCCAGTTTGACACCTGCTAAGGACTTCAAATCAAAAAACTTAAAGAATGAAAATTGTAGGTCTACTCGTTATCTTTCCGAATCATCCTGAATTGCCTTAATCGGAGTTTGTATGAAGAAGTTATTCATATTTTACTATAGGAGGTCAAAACAGTCTCGACTTACACTATTTACTCGTTGGGGCGGATAAAATCTGCATGGAGCCCACTGGGGCGGGTGTGACCTGGCAGTTCAGCGATAGTTTGCGATTTTGACAGTTCTTAGCCCAATTATATGTAAATTAAACTAACACAGTGATTTTCATGAAGTACCATCTTTGTAGAAACATCATACAATGATACTAATATGGTTTTAACACTTAATATCACATAATTACTCAAATCAAATCACAAAATTTCACTGTTCTTGGTATTTTTGAAGGTTTTGAAGAAAAACATGAAAATCATCGTCACAGATTCGTTATAACTCCGAATCCGTCCATTCAAAGTTTGTTTTCTTTGTTTTAACATGTATAATCATAATCTATTGCAAAATTTAAGTTAAACAATCAATTCAAAGCATACAATTTGTACGTATGGGCCATATATACAATTTTCATACTTTGTAACTTCACAAAACCCAATTAAAACTTAATTACATGGTGTTGATCACTGTAATTCATGTATGCATGATATAAAACATGTTATTAACATATAATAACAAGTATATGATCATATCTTAAGTTAATTATAAAATCGTTCTTCACAGAGAACTTTAAAGCACGTTAATGGAAACTCTAAAAACTAAAATTTGAAAACTCAAGAGAAGAGATTACCCTTGCTAGTTTGTTATGATAATTCAAGAATGATGATACAATCTCTTTAATTCTTCTTCAATCTTTTCTCTCTGAAATCTCTAAGTTTTCTTCTGATGAAAGATATAAAATAGAAACCGATGTATATATGATATATGTATAATGTGTATATAACATCACGTATGTATTCAACTGACAAGGTAGTGGGGTCAGTTAATGTGACAACCTGGAAAATTGAGTTGTCCAGAAAATTAAGATTAAAGAATTAATAATTAATAAAAGTAATTTTACTGATTATTTTCTGTGTTATGTGTATATTAATCATTCTATGACATATGACGATTAGAAATGGGGAGGATTCGGGCTACGAGCTGGAATGAACGAGTATGAATTTTCAAGATGAAAATAAATGATTTCCGGGAATAAAAATATTTCCGAGAAAAAGACGAAATATGTATTATTCATATATGAAACTTAAGGGTTACGGTTTTGACCCTAAGCCTTTTCGGGAGTTTGGAATGTCAGAATGACATTCTGTTAAAAGATTTGACGATAATATGTTGTGAAAAGTTAAGTTAGCCGAGAAAAATTTTCTCGAGAAGAAAATGACGAAAATCACTATTCATCTATTTTTGCTAAGGAATTTATTTTGAAATTTCGAAAAACGCGTAATGATAGGATTTTGAGGCAAGATAGAATATGTAATAATATTTTATTTATGGCTCGCAAAGTTTTCGTGTAGGGACTTAAAATCCTATGCGTTAGGAAAAGTAAAATCAATGATTAAATTGATTACGTATAATAATAATTGATTATTATACAGAATGTATACGAGTATAATACGAGGAGGATACAAGAATTAATATGTCATATAATACGAATTTTATACGAAGTAAAAGAGATTTAATTTGAATTAAATCTAATTATTAAACTCGTGGGTCGAATCAGCGGGTAAACGGGTGGTTTAAACCCATGGGCACATGGTGTGACATGGGAGGCCATGTGCTAGCACATGGGGAGATATAGGTTGAATAAGGGGGGGAGGTGGAGAGGAGGTGGGTTGAGGAGGTTTAGTCCAAAGACCAAACTATCCTTGGTCTTGCTTGCCTAAAGACCATCCTACCCTTAGCCTTGATTTGCCTATAAATAGAAGGCTTACGCCTTCATTTTTCATTGTTTAAAAATCCCACCAATATCTAGAGAGGGAGAGAGAGCTTGAGATCTTGAAGGAGAAGAGAGAAAGAAGAGCTTGATGAGCAACCAAGAAGGAAGAGAAGCTAGTCTAAGGAGACAAGAACACTTATAAGGTATAAGTGTTAAACCTTAATCTTCATCTTTCTTTAATTTTAAAGATTGATAGAGAAGTGAAAATGGACAAAGCATACATGTTAGGAAGTATGGAGATTGATATTGGTGGACTTTAAACCATTAATAATCTAGAACAAGTGAAACCATAATAAAATGGTTAAGAAGTTAAGGAAGAAATGAGTTAAAATCATAATGATTGGTTAATGAATGAAATAGATGTCAGAAGATGTTAGGGGATGATTTGGATGAGTTATATGCACTCTCCGATGTTATAAGGTTGAATTATCAAACTTATAACGTTAGAATGCAAGAAAACATAAAATCATAATCATAACATTGATTATGAACGAAGAACGAACAAAGAACACGAAGAACATAATGATGAAAGCCATTAAAACTTAGATGTTTTAGATGGTGAGAATCATAGATGAACTACCAATGGATTGATTCCATTTAGTTTGACGTAAAAATAACAAGAAATGAAGATTCGACGGAAGTTTATGCGATTAGACGTTAAGCGTCGAAATCGTGAATTTCCTGGAATGAAAGTCAAAATTCGTCGTGTGATTTGGAAATGATGATTTCGATTGCAACACATGTAATTATGTAAACAAGACTTGCGAGAGTAAGAACGAACGACTTCGGAGTTAAAACGAAGAAACGAGCGTCGAACGTTCTCGAACGTTCGACGGACACGTAAAAATGGACTAATCGGTGAATTTCTTGTCGACGGATTTGGAAACAAATTCTGAATTGATAGGATGGTAGAGCATGTCATTTGTGAACTTTTGGCTTTGGAACGAGCCAATTCCGAGTTGTAACGGTTACATTACGAGCTTGGGAATTTCAGAATTTTTAAAGACTTAGAAATTTTTCTGAGATGCAGGGATAGCGCCGCAGCGCCACCCAATAGGCTTAAAACGGCGTCGCAGCGCCACTCCAGGGAGAAATCTCTAGAGGGGTAGCGCTGCATCGCCACTCCAAGAGGAAAATCTTGCGCCGCAGCTCCAACATGGCAAAAAATTCTGACATTGCTAGTAAGTACTTAACCTTTTGCATATCAATTAAGGGGCTATCAAGTGATGTAATGTAAGCTTTAAGCAACATGTTTAATCAATGTTTATGAGAGTTAAACGTTGAACAAACGTAATTGAACTTAAGCTTGGAAACATTAACCAAAGTTTAAGTCAAAGAACAAGTTAAGATCTCGTCAATCATCATACTTAGTGATAATTGATGAAAGTTCGAGTGAACATAGAATTCACTTAATGTAACACTTCAACAACTGATTTAAATCTTAAGTAAAGGTTGATTGAAAGTAAGAGGCAAGCAACAGGGATGCTGGATACGTGAACGATTCTCGGAATCGTATCGGCTTCGTGTGAGCGTTCTAAGTATACATTGGTTGTATGACTTAGACGTTAATGAATGTTGACATAGTAAGATGTTAATGAGCCGTAATGAACAGTAATAATAGAATGATGAGTAACATTTATCGTTGATAAGCCGAGTTAATGGTAATAACTTGAATAACGTTCCGAGTCGTATGGACAGGACGTTGTAATAAATGTAATGAAGATTAACTTAACGAACATTATAGTTATAATGGTTCGGATAAGTTAAGCCTAAAATGGTAATTCAAGTCATAGTCTATAATGGTCGAGATATAATATCTGGGCTAAACGATTCCATCAGAGAGCGACGGTATATACGAACTAGCAACCGATCTAACTCACTATGTAAGACAGTGTAGACGAGACAGGAAACTAGTTTGTTGGTTGTTTGTGGGAAATCACTCAGTGTACTATATTTGACTACTGTTAGAGACTCGATGTGTGATAAGTAAAATTTTATTGAAGGAATAGAAGAATGGAAGTAAAGATTGGTCGCGTAGACGTAGATTACAAGAACGCAAACCATAAGAAGTAAAGAGAGGTATAAGATAATGCTTAAGTCAAGTATTTGACTAATTGGATATGTGTTTCCAATATGCTTTATAGGGATCGTGATGAACGATAAGGCGTAAGCAGTATGCATCGCTAAGGCAAGTTCCTAATCTTGCTCGAATTCTACTTGATGCAAGTTCCTAACTTCATTCATTCTCAATGTTAGTTTCTTAACTTCCTCAGATGTTGAACATGAGGAAGAAATTTCGTATATGCAAATGTGCGATATTTGTACAAGATGGTAATATATATGAGGCCTTGTGCCACAATGTTAACACTTCAGTGTTTAAGTGAAATGAACTGTTCTGTGATTGAACTGTTAAGTATGTAAGAGTTCGGTTTATTCATGAACCGTTCTTGTTAAGTCTGTGCTAATAATTCTAGCCAGACAGAATGTGTATAGAAAAGGTAGAAGGATGAAAGTATGATAAGTATAGGTGATGTATGTTTAAAATGATAGGAATCGAAACGTATTCCTATTATTCGAACTGCTTCATAATCATTTTTCGGTTATTGAAGACTTAAAAGAACTTTGATTCTTGCTTTGGTTGTTTACTCAACTGCTATAACTTGCTTAGCAATTGAATGCTCACACTTGCTTGAAATATAAAAACATTTTCAGCGAACGACTGTAGTATATGTTAAAGGACAAGAGGAAGATCATGATGATGGATGTCCTGCTATGGTAAAATACTATAGTCGCGAGTACCATTAGCATCACAAGATGAAGAACTGTTCATGTGATGAACACATGTGAAGATCAAGTCGAGACTTGAAGAATAGTTAGGTTAAAACTATTCTGTAGATGCGGTGACTAGTTAAGTCACGATTGTAATGTAATAAGAATAATGTAAATACCATTATTTTTATTGAATGAACGTTTTGAGGTAACAGAACCTGGGAATGGTGTGAATATATCATGTATCTTCAGGATATAATGATGTATGTATGGAATGGGAAGTATCATAACGCACGGAGATTCGACAAGAAAAATAGGCCGGATTTCGAGGCGTCACAGCTAATCCGTAATGGTTAACTGGTCCAACTCCCCTTAGGGCCTTGTTTGGATGGCTCTATTCTTCCTTTTTCCTTTATTTTAATTACATGCTTATAATATAGTTTAATAATGTCACACCTTTATTAATCAAATAATCTTATTTAAATCAATTAAATCAAATAGAATAATTCCACATTAAATCACATAGTCATATAATTAAAATTCTCATTTATTAATTATGTAAAATCTTTAAATCTCTAATTAATTGGAATAACTTATGCTTATTAAATAATTCATTTAATCAAATAAGCTCAATTAAATTCATACTTTGAATAATAAAATTCTCCACATTAATTTAATCAATGTAACACATATAATTAAATTAATCTACCATAATTCCATCACATAATTATTTAACTCAATAATTAAATCATCAAAAAATATTTATTTAATTCAATAAATATTCAAATTAAATTACAAAATTCTCGTTCGTCACATCAACGATAAGTTATATAAATTATATGTTTCCAAGAGGGTAAGACATTTTTAGGAGGTTTATGTAGTAACTTATTTAATTAGATTAAGTTACTAAGGTTGGGTAATTAAATTACTTAACAAAAGCTTTAATGGAATAATTGGAATCAATCCGATTAACGAGCAACGCGTAAGAAATTTGCAAAGTAGCTAGTTCGATAAGCGGGCAACTGAGCAGCGACAACATAGCTGGGCAGCAGCGTGCTCGCGCGCTGGGCGTGCGGCACTGCGCTGCTGGGCAGCTGCCTGACATGTTTTTTGTTCGATGTTTTGATTGATTTTTGTGATCCATTTTCGCTGTGTGAAATTTTTCTAAAATACTATGGCATGAGGTCTATAACATATCAAAATTTCACTGTTATATGACTTATAGTTTGAGAATTAAAAATAGGCGAACAAGCATGTCTGGACTAAAATTTGGGCGACGCCGAGCGTCGACGAGTCTAGAGATTTTGACGTTCAACATTTCGAATCGCGTTCCGGTGAAATAATAAGTCATAATAAATCTAATAATGTCCTACGGGACGAGATTTGACTATAAGTGATATTTTATGCCGAGAAACATCCTTTCGGGAAGAAATAAAAGTAATAAATATATGTAATAAATATAAATTTACATATTTAAGTGAAAGAAAACCTAAGGTTGCCTATAAAATTATTTTGTGTTGCAACGAAGTGAGAGAAACCTTTAAAAAATTATATTAATCATAAAAATGATATTTTGATATTTCTGGGGTTCAAAATAAGATTTTTGAGCTGAGATTTATATAGCGGTGTGTGTGTGTGTGTATGTGTGTGTGTGTATATATATATATATATATATATATATATATATATATATATATATATATATATATAGCAAAAATGCGAGTTAATTGTAAAACGAGAAATGAAGCAAATGTGCGGACATGATAAAATGTTTATATATGAAGCAAAAGTCTAAGTTGACTCATGAGTGGACAAAAAGGTATACAAATTATTTAAATCAAGAAATAATATAGTAAACCGAGTTTTTACTATAAATGATATATAATATCTTTTTAAAACTTGAATTCGCAAATAAAAGCAAAAAATATTCCTAAAGTGGAATATAGAGGAGTTAAGTTTCAAAATGTAAAATGTTTTCATACTAAAATGTGAGGGACCTTTATTTGGCGTAAAAATATTAAAAAGAATTAAGTTTTTAAATAAATTACTATTCATTTTGAGTAAGAATAAATGATATTAGTTTGTATAAAACTAATAATTTTTATTGATGAATATACATACATGTTTTGTAACATATTTAATTATCTAATATGTGTGTGCATGTAAATATAATTCTGTAGGAATTATGGAAAAACTCTAAGTTAAATTTTGTGATAATCTCCAATCATGGCAAGTTTTTCAATTCTATTATGTTTGTGGATTATATGTGATTATGTGGTAAGTTATATACCATGCTTAATGAATTGTGAAAGTCAAAATATGACTAAATCGATTAGGTTATGGAACTCAATTTATATATGATATGTGATAACATATGTTGTATGATGTAACTCGATAATTAGAAATGTATAATACATGAATATATATGCATTGCAAAGAATTATTGATACATGTAGAATATGCATAGGAAAGAAAATATGTTGCATGTGGTGAATATAGAGTTATGTGCTATGTGAAGCATGATAGAATGTTAAATTTACGGGACCGTCGAGCTCAATCTTACAAACACAAACATTTTGCAGGTTCATGATGTCATGCAATGTTACTTGCTATGCGGATGATAAAGCTTGAACGAAGTGCAAAAATGAATACATTTTCTTGAGTTAGAAATTGTGTAGAGCTATGATGTATAGTTCTTATATATGTAACTAACAGATATGTATAGTTAAAATATTCAATAAAGAATATTTGTTTTAGATGTATTGTGATGAATACTTTATAAAAGAAATAAAGTGATATAGTGACATTACTATATAAGAAAGAATTTGTATTAAAGATTGAGTTGTATATATATACATATAACTTTGATAGAATAAATCATATAAAATGAATATGATTTTAGTTTAAAGAAGAATTGTAAAGGCTACGATTCAGGGAATGAATGAAAGGCAGAAAAAGAAAAAAAATTATTCTGCATTTTTAGCTATTTTAACATTAAATAATATTTTAAAAGCTAGAACAAGATAGTATTAATGCATAAGATCGGGAAGAGAAATAGTCCTGATTTTGGGGTCGTTACAGTTGGTATCAGAGCTAAGGGTTATAAACTTTAGGTAAGTGAACCTTAGGCTATAATCGTAAGCAAGGTAGATGAAAAGAAAGAAGATGTTAAAACTCAAATGAGGATTAAACGATCTTAAATGAATTTAGAAAATTCATTAAGAATGCGTTAAGATAAGACGTAGAGGTTCAAAGAAGAATCTTATAAGGCAAAGAGTAAAGGATCAGGGGACATCTGATTCAAATAATCATAAAATAATATGATTAGAGAACAAAGAAAGAAGATCGTAAAAATGAAACGATCATAGAATGAGAAAAAATTATAATATAACATGATTATAAGCTAAAATCACAACGTGATCTGATCAAGTAAAAGAAAGACGGGTAATCAATCAAATGATTTAAAATTTATAGCAGAATGGCTATATGGAAAAGGTACTATGAAATAGTACAAGAATAAAACTCGAAAAAAGTTATAGATGATAAAATACAAATTAAATAAAATTTGTATTGAGCAAAGAACAAGATAAGATTTAATGGGATTAGGTGGGATTTCAATTGATGACTTGTGTTAGAGGTTGAGTTGTACGATTCCTTGTATGGGCGGGGAATTTGTGTTTGGTTTGAGAACCACTTAGCTTTCTATATTGATATTGTGACACCCCCAAATCCGTGTAACATCGATTACAGGACATGGTGCTCACGATACAACATACATCATCATCTATCTAAGTAAACTCCAGCAATAATAATAGTAATATTATAATTATTACGTACTTACTCAAAATAAAATCCCAAGTCTTTACAACCTTTAATAAACCAAAACTTAAACTTAGCGTTTATCGCTACATTACATCATATGCGGAAATATAAACTTATTTTATAAGGTAACTAGCATCATTTCATCTTAGTCTTCCCCTTGTCCTTGCCCGAGCCCTCAGCCTTCTCATCCTTAACTGAAAGGTTTAAGCAAGAATGAGCACAAATTGCCCAGCAAGTATATAAAGAAGTTTGAAAACATACATCAGGAGTAAAAACATCTGTATGAAAATATCTCAACAGTTGAAAGAATTATCAAGTGTTAAACAAGAATATCAAAGATAAGAGTTTAGAATTCTCCATAGCATACTAAGGGGTGTTAAATACCCTGAACGTTATTTTGTTTCATCGAAAACCATCAGACAATTTAACAATCAAATAGATTGTAAACGGTCTCTGCAAGTACTCCAGGTGATCAGCCTATTGTACCCTACATTGTGCATAAGTATAAAGTTTAAACTGCATAAGCATAAATGGGACTATATGCCCGACATCTGTTTGCCCGTTTATTCGGGTTGTTCATCTTAGTATTCATGCGAGACCGCACCAAAGCAATTTGGATTGGTAAACATTAAATAGCTTCGAAAGATTTGAATTAAATCATTTTTCATCAATAATAACTAGCCGAAAACAAAGGCCAGGAAATATACTTAGAAACATTTCGATAATGACATGAAACTTATAAGCATAGTTGTTAGAATAATAACTGAGTAATCATCGATAAGCTTGCAAGAAAATTGAGGTTGTATAACTTCACAACAAAGGAACTTGCACGAATAAATAGCTAGCATAAGTCCAATACTTACCCTCACTGAGATAAAAATAAGTAAGGATTGAATAAATACCCAATAGAAATTAGGGCTAGGAAACTTTCCTGATACGTCTGTTATCGTTAAAGCTAGCAATTAACCTTCACGTAACCTAATCATATGTGTCACATTAAGCCATTAGGTTCTTGAACTCTAATTCGAAAGAAAATAATTTCCTTTCATTATAATTTCATTAATCAACTACCACGTATGCTATCATCAAACTAATTTCATCATATAACATGTTGCGTCATATAGATAAAGTGGTTCAATATGAGAATCTGAGTAAAAATAAGTTTCTGGAATTTTTCCCGGTCCGACCCAACCCGGATCAGACCCGACCCGGACCGACGCAGCTGCGCAGCCTCAAGCCGTGTTACCGGCGCAGCTGCGCTGCCTGGAAAACCCGGAACCCATCTTTGAGTGGCGCAGCTGCGCATCATTAAGCCGTATGAACGGCGCAGCTACGCTGCTCTTCATGCCTAGAAAATTTTTGCAGTTTTGAGCAGCCATCTTAGCGAATTAATTCCGATTAAACCATACATGATATGACCATGAAACTTGGACACAACATACTTCATCTAGCATACTATTTTACAAAAATATCACATTCCAGAAAATAGCAAATTAAGACCACGAACCGGCTACCTTGAAAAGCGTGCCAGAACAGGTTCTAACACTTAGAAAAATTCTGGAAAACCCAGAAATTTGCAGATTTTTATTTCCAACATACTTGCTCTCGAAAATCATAACTTGCTCAACTCCGTTTCTTATGAAATTTGGTCAGGTTATACATCATACTACACAGTATTTTACAAAATCATTACACCCACTAATCGGGTCATAGAAACCATGATTCCAAGGCTCCGAAAAACCCGAAAAGTCACAGATTCTATGTTAAGCCATCTTTGACAAATTTTGTGATTTTGATTCTAGCATGCATGGGGTTGATTCCTACTGTCCAGACCACACATACTAACATATATAAACGTAACCCAACCTTTAACTTCACTAAGTTACCATGATTTGAATAATTTGACATCTAAGAGGCATTTTAGAAAACACTTAGCATGCATGGCATAAATTCATACGATTCAATGTGTAAGAGACATGAATTAAACCAGAACTTTCGTTCTCTACACCCACATATCAGTAACCAACATGAACATAGCCTCACAAAATCAAAACAAATCATTTGCAAGGTCTCATATGCATATTTTCTCATTTTTACTTAAGAACATGAAAAAGAGAGTTCATGGCTACCTCTTTGATGAATTCTTTTTGTTCGAATTCCTCTAATGACTCTCTTTGCTTGGTTAGTCTCTGCAAACTCCAGAATTCGCCACCCTCTCAAGCTCTTTCCTCTCTCACTCTCAACTTCACTCACGATAGGATATTTTACAAAAGAAAGAAATAGAATTTTAGGTGGAGAGTATATATAGAAATCATTAGTATAAGCTTCCCTTGCCTCTTCCATTCTCAATTCAGCAGTTACAACATTAAGTTAGAACATTAGTTTAGCAAATTAAATAAGAAGAATGTGGGGGTTAGAGAAAATGAAAGGATTTTTGGTTTTAAGGAGTAAAATGAAGTACTCCCTCCTTAGCTATATGTAATATACATATACTCCTTCCCTTGTCCCAATTCGTGAGTCACAAGGGTCCCACCAGCTGCTGACTTGTACCACATAAAATATTATTATAATCAATTAAATCAATTAAATAATTATTTTGACCATTTTGCCCCTCGTAGCAAAACGTTGCGATACTTATATCGATTCCTACTAAAGTCGACGTCCCGGACGTCATGGAACTATCTGTTTCATCAAAATCCTCTCCGAAATTCGTGGTTGACTTTTTACCCGAAAAAGTCAACCGGTTGACTTTGACCAAAAAGTCAACCGTGACACATTTTCGTGGTTACAGTCTAACCTGACTAAATTCGACGTCCCGGACTCAAATACGCAGTCCGCGTCTCTAAATTCCACTCTGATCTCAAAATCATGCTTTAAAGCCATCCCACGAAATTAATAGAATTAATTCCATACTTAACCTATTTAAATAGTTAAATTAAACTAAACCAACCATTTAAATACTCCTCATCACATATCATAAAATAACACATGTATGTATAACGTATATACATCTAAATAACAGAAAACACGCCAAAATTTTACATAAATTCGTTTATTGATAATTGTTAAAAGACATAATAATCTCGGATATTACATTCACCCTCCCTTATAAGGATTCCGTCCCCGGAATCATTACATATCAAACAAAAAGACTAGGGTAGTTTTTCATCATTTTCTCATCCCTCGCTGCAAAAGCTGAATCTCTGGCAATCAATGTCTCCTCAATATCGACAAAACCAGCGTCTCGAGAAGATCGAGCCTTGTCTCTCTCAACCAATGTCATATCTCAAATGGTCGAGCCTCATCTCTGTCCGCAAAAGCTATATCTCTGCCAGACAGCGCAGTCAACATCAGCGCTCTAGCCTGATCTCTCTCAAAGGTCATCCTAGCTAGGGAGTCTGCCAAAGCTGGATCTGTCCCAGTAGGAATGATAGGCGGATCACTAACTAGTGCTACTGTTAGACCCATGAACAACTCATCCTCAGTAGGAGACTCGGGATCCTTCATAGGCTGCTCCTCATCTGAGTCCACTATCGGAGCTGACTGAATGAATGCCACTAATGCGATATCTACCTCCAACCACGCTGAGTACTCTGGAGAATGATCTGGATGGCTATTGGAGAAATCTGCCCTCTCCCTATGAGTCCAACACTTGTACACCCTAATCAAATTAGCAGACGCCATAGACGAAGCTGACATCCTCTGATTAACAACCCCCTCAAACTGATGCAGGCTCTGAAACTGATCAAACTGGCTCATAACAGCCACAGGATGGTAAGTAGTCACTCCCCTGAATCCCGCTAGGGGCAAATAGTCCATGCCAGATGCGTGGGTAATGAAACTATGGGGAGACTAGCCCTGAGCAGGAAAAAATTGAGAAGGGATGCGCAATATCAGACAGAAATGCTGACCATGTCTCTGCATCAGTACAGTCCGCGGGCTGGAAGGAGTAAGACATAGCTATCTTATGGGTGAAATAATACCCCTGGTGTCTGAAAAATCCAATCGGTCGTAAATGGGACATGAGCCATACATACAGCAAGACTGAACTGCCTCTAAAAAACCCCTTTCAAGTGGGTACTGCAATGGGTGGCTACTCTCAGCGTCTCAGAAAATATCATAGGAAAAATGGTGCTACCCTGTCTAAGGGCCCGAACCATGACCATCAATCCGACATCTAAGTGGTCCAAGTGAACGGGCATGTAGATGTAGGCTATTATGCACATCAGCAAAACATCTACCCTGGCCAAATGCCATACCTCTACCGAGACAATAAAATCTCCAGCATAAAGATCGTAGCTGTCCAGCCGACCAAAATTTTCAATCAAGAAGTCTATAGAGATCACAAGTCCATAAACAATCTCATCAGAGACTACACTATGACATAGACCAGACATCCAAAGAAACGGTCTCCTCATATTGCTAACCGCAGTGCGAGCGCAGGGCAAGTCTAAAGCCAAACTATTGAATCACGCATACTCCTCTAAAGTCGGAGTCAGCTCGTGCCGCCCAAAATAGAAAACCTGTCTCTCGAGTATCCAAAAGGTTAAAAGACCATCTATGAACCCATACAGAACCTGAAAATCTACGAAGGCCAATGAATGCCCTAACATCTGATCCACTGCCCCTCTGGCTGGGAAGGGCAGACTCTTATACCGCGATCTCAAGGATGACGCCACCACATATGGTGGTAAATGCTCAATACGACTGACGGTAGACGACGACATATGTATCACTGTATCACAAGACCATCCAGGGGTCAAATCTGAACTCATCTATCTAAATGCATACACATGACATAATATATGCATAATGACAATGATAAACATGATGCGATAGATAGGAAATATCATGCAATAAACTATCTACTACAAACATCATTCTTTTTTGATGATACAAAGCAAAATAAAGAGTACAGGAATATGGGGCACCACCACCCAACTACTAACAGTGGTCTATCAAAATGGGGCACATCCTCCCAAAAAGCCAAAACAGTGGCCGACCAAAAGATATAGCTACAATAGCTATCCAAAAAGATCTAAAACATCTACGCTCAGGAGGGTAACCTGCTCCATCTCCTCCGTGGACACAAAGTCGCAGTCATCAGGCCTGTCTGGGTGGTACAAGGGAGGATCAGCCCATGCAAAACTGCAAGAAAATCGACCTGATGAAGGGCCCACTCCTGAGCTGGAATGGTCGAAAGAAGATGCCTCTAACGGATCTCGGCCAAGATGCCTAATGAACAGCTCTCTCCAACTTTTGGGTCAGTCCTGTAATCTGGTCCAAATGAGTAGGCTCCCTGAGGCAAGCTATCCAGCTTGTCATCATCATAGACCCTAGCACCATGTCTTCCATGAACTGGGTGGCACGAGTCTGAGCTCCAATCGTGCGAGGACTCCACCAGCCGCTGAATGCCTCCTGGCTGTAAGGCCCCTCTGATAGGGTAAAGCCATCTACGACCTCCATAGGGATATCTATCAGTGGTTGGATCAATGGCCAATGATGCCAAGCCAGAGTAACAAAGGGAATGTGGATTTGACCTGTAATACTCCAGATAGCAAGCTCTTCTAGATAGAGCTCCTAGCCTCCCTCTGTCAAAAATGGGACTCTGTGGGTCGACAATGCAAACTCCCGAGCAGTGGGGACGCCTCCCTCAAATCCAACAGTCAAAAACTCAAAGGTATATAGGATCCATGAGATCGCTCCGGCTGTCAAAAGCTCCAACTACAGGCGGGAATGAGTAAAGCTTTCAGCAACAGGGACCTCCATCAGAGTGGAGTGTTGCCAATGCCGTCCCCGGGGATAGGTCTCCAGACCTAAAGCAATGGCGGGTCGTAGGCAAGGAAGCCTCTCATACGCCCAGAACTGGCCATGAAAATATTAAAAGTCCTCAGTGACCAAGACTGACAAATATAAATGCAGAAATCAAAAAAGTACAAGAAAGATGTACTCACCAGCAGAAATGGGTAGAACCCTAACCAAGCCTCCGTCAAACCCTCCGAGAGCATGCTCATACCTCAGAGAAAATAGGCAAAGGTGTAGGAACCCCAATCAAAGTCACTGAGGCACTTTACATGTCGAGTAGCACTGACCAGGACGAAGGACACAGTCGATGAGTTGTCCGCCACAAAACAACCCTTGATGATCACCAGAAATAGTCGCCTTAAGATTCGATCCCTAACCCTCTGATCATCAGGCAGAGGCTCAAGTAAAGCCCCACTCTAGGCATCTATGCTCAAGGGACCTGATCGAACCGTCCAACCCTTGATCGCCGTCGTAGGAACTCCCAGCAGGGACCGAACTGCAGTGGGTGTGATGTCAGCCACGACAGGCACTGGCTCACCCTTGAACTCTATGCCGGTGATAAACCTCCAATCCATAAGGGTCATCATCACCTCATAGTCCAACAAATGCAGGGACTGAGTCTGGTGGAACTAGCGCTCAGACAAAGCCCTCATATAACCCCCAGGGGAAACGGCGGGGAAGAATAGAGAATAAGGCCTGAAACCCCCAGCCGTCAACGATATCCCTGTACTCCTGGTGCAAAGTATGGTAAAGGGAGTGCACGTTAAACCAGTTCCCTCTGGGCTGCGTAAAGCCGGAAACCTGCATCAAAAGCCAACCCATGTCAAAAACCTGTGCCCCGAGAATGGCAAAAGAAAGAAAGAGAATCCATAGAGAAGAAAACTTTAAGTCACCTCGTTGGCATGGAGAAACCTCGATGGATGATGACTCAAGTCTTCCAGCAACCCCTGGGTCGACACAACAATGCCCGGAAGCTCCGCACGTGGGGCCTGAGCCGGGGCAGGAGCAGCAAAAGGAGCCTGCACATCATTAATATCAATAGGCTGCTCATCCTAGGTTGGGCAAATCACCGACTCTGCTAATCTGCGAGGCGGTCGAGCTAGACGTGGCTGAGGAACATCAAAAGCTTGCCTCCGTCTAACGCCTGAAACTACCCCGCTAGCACTGCCGGGTCTGTCTCGGTCCATCACCTGGACAAAGTCTTCAAATCACCTGAGAAAGGGTGTGGTAAGCCTAAAACCTGTGGCTTATTAATTTAAATCAGTTTCTTATGCATTTCTAAAGTCCTAAAACATGCATGGGGTAGTCAAAAATCCCCAGAAAAATTAAAACTGCATGTTTTTCAAAAAAGCTGAATAACATGTGTGGGTCAGTCAAAAATCCCAGTAGAGTCAAAATTACATGTTTATTAAATGCTCGGGCTTTTGAAAAAATTTCGCCAGAGTCTCCTTTGTAAAATGGACTTTTCGCATGCACATAGGCATGACTAGGTGGCTATTCAGTAGCACACCTTCCCAAAAACAGGAACAGTTCATATTTATGAAATAAAGTCAAAAGTAAACTTCACATGGTAGCCAAATTACCATGGACATTTTTAGTTGAAAATCCAGGCTCACTAGGCCCCAAAAAGGATGAGTAAACTGATCAAAAAGAGCATAATATGACTGTCTCAGAATCTAAATTTTGCTACGTTAAAACGTGCATGACAGTAAAATATGCATATATATGAAGTCAAAAAAAATTTAGCAGGTCATATAGGCATACATTTTGCATACATTGCGTCTAAAAGCACCCTACATGGTTTACATGCTTTTAACGGTCAAAACTTGCAAAAAAATGACGTAAAACGTTACCTGCGATGCGGTGAACGCTTGGGATTTGACGAAAACTAAAAAAGATTGCCCGAACTTCGTAGATCTAAAAAAGAAAATTAAATTCCGTTTGAAACTCGAAATGAAACTGATTTCAAATGAACTTTCGCAGCCAATATAAAGCCACAGGTAGAAGCGAGCCCACCTGCGGTTGCCACACCTCTACCTGTGGCTCCCCAGGGTGGGCTCTGCTCCCTCCGACTCAGTTTGGTTCGTGTTGAAACGGAGTTTATATGAGCTAAGAAGTCAAATCTGTGGTAAAATCGCTACACGATTGAACGGTTTGTCTTGAAATCCTGCGTTTAAGCAGCGTAATCCTGACAAAAAAGGGAACTCTTTGAAAACCCTTGGTATTCATCTCGGAGCAATGTCTGGGGATCAATGATGAATAATGCTAAAAAATTGCCGAAAAACAGAGCAAAACTGCCGAAAACCGCCACTTTCGAAGCATCGGGTACAGATCGGTGACAGTTCAACCGTTGGCTCAACCCCAGCAAAGCGTCGGGTACAAACAGGTGATAGTTCAGCCGTTGGCTCAAGCCCAGCGAAGCGACGGGTACAGACCGAGGACAGTTCAGTCGTTGGCTCAACTCCAACAAAGCGTCGGGTACTGACCAAGGACAGTACAGCCGTTGGCACAACCCCAGCAAAGCGTCGGGTACAGACCGAGGACAATTCAGCCGTTGGCTCAAGCCCAACAAAGTATCAGCCATTGGCTCAACCCGAACGAAGTATCAGACGTTGGCTCAACCCCAGCGAAGCGTCGAGTACAAACCGGTGATAGTTCAATCGATGGTTCAACCCCAGCGAAGCGTCGGGTACAGACCAAGGACAGTTCAGTCGTTGGCTCAACCCCAGCGAAGCGTTGGGTACAGACGAGTGACAGTTCAGCCGTTGGCTCAACCCCAGCGAAGCATTGGGTACAGACCGATGATAGTTCAGCCGTTAGCTCAACCCCAGTGAAGCCGTCGGGTACAGACCGGTGACAGTTGAGGCGTTGGATCAACCCCAGCGAAGCGTCGGGTACAGACCGAGGACAGTTCAGTCGTTGGCTTAACCCCAACGAAGCGTCGGGTACAGACCGAGGACAGTTCAGCCGTTAGCTCAACCCTAGTGAAGCGTCGGGTACAGATCGAGGATAGGTCAGCCATTGGCTCAACCCCAATGAAGTATCAGTCATTGGCTCAACCCCAGCGATGTCTCAGCCATTGGCGCAAACCCCGCGAAGCATCGGAAGTGATCCGGTGATGGAAGCAATATAATAATCCATCCCCGATGATGGAATCTTTTATACACATCCTCAGAGGGAGTACCAAAAAGGTATGGTGATTCAACCCCCTGTTGTAATCTACCAGTGTAAATTATCATCAAGATAGGCATCGGAATCACACACTGAGATTCTCGACAACCGAGATATATCCCCGGAGGAAAAACAGGCAAAAAGATACGACGACATCAGCCGTGAAGGAAAGAATGCCTTATGAAGACGACATCAGCGAGACGAGAACAATCTGTGGTTGCTTAACTCTGATAACCTGTAAGTGGTTATCCTATTAGTAATCGTCTGACAGTGCCACCACAAGGGTTATCACGGGTAACATTATCCCCAGCAGAAACTAACGTAATCAATCAGTGATAACCCAACCCCCTTGAAGGTATCTAACATTCATCGCATATCATGTCATGCATTGCTTCCCCTTTGCATGTGAATTTCCCGTGTCTACTAATCTTTATCCTGTTCATTCCACTACATTGCATGAGCATGATAAAGAGGGGCATCTGTAGACACTCAAAATTTTCTTTCCCTATTACTAACACTGTAGGAGGGCAAGATTATCTTTTAAAATCAACCCCGATCTCAATATCGAGCCATCAACTAAACCCCGGTCTCAATACTGGGCCATAAACTCAACCCCATTCTCAATACCGTACCATCAACTCAACCCCGGTCTCCATACCAGGCCATCAACTCAACATCGGTCTTAATATCGGGCCATTAAATCATACCCAGTCTCAATACCGAGCCATCAAATCAACTCCAGTCCCAATATCGGGCCATCAAATCAACCCCGGTCTCAATTTTGGGCCGTCAAATCAACCCCGATTTAAATACTGGGCCATCAAATCAACCCCGGTGTCAATATCGGGCCATCAAATCAACTCTGGTCTCAATACCGAGCCATCAAATCAGTCCCGGTCTCAATACCGGGCCATCAACTTAACCCCGGTCTCAATACCGGGCCATCAAATCAACTCTGGTCTCAATATCGAGCCTTCAAATCAACCCCGGTCTCAATACCGGGCCCTCAAATCAACCCCGGTCTCAATACCGGGCCACCAACTCAACCCCAGTCTCAATACCGGGCCATCAACTCAACCCCGGTCTCAATACCGGGCCGTCAAATCAATCCCGATCTCAATACCGGGCCTTCAACTCAACCCTGGTCTCAATACAGGGCCGTCAAATCAACCCCGGTCTCAATACCAGGCCATCAAATTAACCTCGGTCTCAATACTGGGCCATCAAATCAACTCCGATCTCAATACCGGGCCATCAAATCAATCCCTATCTCAATATCGGGCCATCAAATCAACTCCGATCTCAATACTGGGTCATCAAGTCAACCTCAGTCTCAACCCGAGAAGTACAGGTTAGCATGGGTCTCAACTCGAGAGGTACAGGTCAGCCCCGGTCTCAACCCGGGAGGTACAGGTCAGCCCCGGCCTCAACCCGAGAGGTACAAGTCAGCCCCGGTTTTAATCTAGGAGATTCAGGTCAGCCCCGAACTCAACCCGGGAGGTACAGGTCAACCCCGGTTTCAACTGGGAGGTACAGGTCAGCCCCGGTCTCAACCCGGGAAGTACAGGTCAGCATGGTCTCAACCTAGGAGGTACAAGTCAGCTCTGGTCTTAACCTAGGAGGTACAGGTCAGCCCCGGTCTCAACCCGAAAGGTACATGTCAGCCCCGGTCTCAACTGGGGAAGTCAGGTCAACTTTAGAAGCAATCCTGAAGCATCAAAACATCTCCAGAGGAAAACCTGGAAGGACCAAGTCAGCCTCAGAGACAACACTGAGGAAAAACAGACTCGAATGGGATCCAAACCTTGGAAACAATCCCAGGAAGTCAACCAAAGGCCATGCCGACATTGAAGGCAACCCGGGAGGGGTAAAATGGTTATTTTACCAACTTTAAGCCGATTCGGTCAAACTCAAGCAGAATTGATGCCACCAAGGTCAGAAAGAACCATAACAATGATCCCGAGTGCAAACAGCGCAAGATATCTCAACGGACAAACTGCGGAGAATTGAAGACCTGGTTATGAACTCGTCTTCTTGGACTTGGAAAATATTTTATCCCATGTCATTGTGACACTCTTGGCTAGGGCTTTCCAAAAAAGTACAGCACGCCTCAAACAGAAGCTCCGATTAAAAGTTGGATAGTTTTGAACCTGACATCGCATTGCTCAAATTGCACGTACTTCGATGCAACGGAACCCGCCATGTGGGCCCTGCCACATGGAACCGCACCTCTACCTATGGCAGCAGCAGGTAGAGTGGAGGCTTCTAGGTCTATATATATGAGCTCACCCTTAGCACATTTGAAAAAAAACGCTCTGAACCCCTGCCCATTTGGTTTTTGAGCCATTTTCTTGTCTTCTAAACTCAAATTTTTTCACTCAAACACGTAGATATACCCACATACTACCACATATCAGAAAATAACTGATAGATTTGGACGTTTAAAGCCTACGATTTGGCAAAAATCACGTGTAGCAGTCCATGGTAAGTATTTTTACGATCAAAAAGTTATTATTACTTTTTTGCACTTTTATACACTTGCATATCAAGTTTCATTTACTAAATATTCCCGGAACTCAGTTCCGTGGCCGTTTTTGTTTACTTTTGGTACATTTTAGTACCTAAATGCATTTTCTAGCATTTCTACAACTCGGATTGACGATCCGTCGCTTCCAGCAGCGTTTAAATACTTGCATCTTCGTTTTGAGCAACTTCGTCGGACTGGGTTATCTTCCGAGTCCGGGTTTGGCTTTTTTGTATCTATTTAACTATATATATACTAACTTTTCAATTCTGTCAAACCCGAATGTCAAATCTGCGGTAGTTTATTGCTTTTATATATATACATATTTATGAAACATTCACCATACTGGGTTATCTTCCCAGTCCTGGTTCGACTATTTTTTTGTCTATATATATAACTATATATATATATATATATATTTACATTCCAGTTCGGCCTGGATCATTCTGTGGCCTTTTTACTGTTTTTGCAACATTCACCATATTGGGTTATCTTCCCAGTCCTGGTTTGACTACTTTTCTGTCTATATATAACTATACACATATATATATATATATATATTTACATTCCAGTTCGGCCTAGATCATTCAGTGACCTTTTTACTATTTTTGCACAATTCACCATACTCGGTTATCTTCCTAGTCCTAGTTTGACTACTTTTCTGTATATATATATATATATATTTACTTTCTAGTCCGGACACAAGCGTAAAAACCCATCTCCCTTTTTATAGTTTATATATATATATATATATTATTTGTGTCAAAGCCTGGATCATTCTGTGGCTATTTACAGCTTTTATAAATATATATATATATATATATATATATATATATATATATATTTCAATTCTAGTACGGGCTTGCGAGTGAAAATCCATCGCCCTTTACATCTTTCATATATTGCTTTACTCATTTTTATTAGATTGCTGCTTTAAATATTCATTTGTTATGAATCGGCATTAACATTTCTGCGGGCGAACTAGATTTTTTTAAATCTCGCCAAATCTAGCTTTCAAACTGTTCAAAATAGGTCTAGACAGAACCGGGAAGCTAGAATGGCTGAGATTCATTTAAATCTAGTATTTTTCTAGTTTTAGTTATAAAAGCAACCTCGCGGCCAGTAGATCGCTATCTAATGGGAACGAGATGCTTCGGCCATGTGCGAGCCAGGATTTACTGATGAATCCTTGGTTCTGGCGGTATATGGATATATTTCTATACAAATTTGAGCTGTGCAGCTTTATTGGCCTCCCTATGTGTGCCTAGGAATCGTGGGATTCATGATCGAGCTGATCAGAATCTGATTCCCACGATGGACAAACTCCAATTTACAAATGTACCTTGGCAGTTTTTCTGTAAAAATATACATACAAAAGACCATAAAACGGTTATCCAGATTTAAGGTCTCAACATAGTAAAAATATGGTTTGTCGTGTCAGAGTCACTCTGATGGCTGTCATGCCCATGAGGAGATCGACATTTATATATTTTGTGATCGAGGATGCTTTGCAGCCCGACAATCACCATTCAAATTGAGCCTTAAGGCTGAAAAGATAAAACTGAAGTATCCGTATGCTTAAATTCCTATGTTAGCATAAGGGTTTGAAAACCTTCTTTCAAATCATCATTTCAATAATCTTATCGAACAAAGAAGCTTTTGCAAATCAAATAAAGCACTTTTACAAATCAAATCAAAGACTTTTTGCAAATCAAATCAAACCTTTCGTACATAGGTTCAAAGATGCATAAACATACTTCCAATCAAAGCATAGGCCCAATTTTTCTTCCAGCATTCACACACACATTGCAGATTTAAAAGGGAAATATTGAAAAGATGTGGTAACGGTTTTACACGGGAGTTGTGGGGTGCCTAACACCTTCTCCACACTTAACCAAGCCCCCGAACACAAAACTTCGATTTCAAAGATCAAGTTTCGACAGTGTCCAGTAATTGGGCCTCTTTTTCATAACAAACTCGGTTGAGTTGGTACAACCATTTCAACACTACCAACTAGCGACTCTGTAAAACATTCAATCGTCAACATGATACCTGTTGGCCTTTTCCTAAAAAACCCTTCAAAATCTTTTTTCACAATAAAAAGAGTATGGGTAGACATAACTTAGGAAGGGAGAAAGATCCGTGTTGTGACCCGACCCCCGAATTTTTTCCTGACGTCGATAGTTATGTTTTTGAAAAATATATTTGGTCAAAATATTGAACCAATAAGTTTTAAAAAGTTCGATTATTTCCTATGTCTATGCTAATGGTTTCGGCTAGACAAGTTTTAAATATAAAAATATATTTTATATAGTCATCAATCAGTTATTAATATGATGTAGATATGATAAATGATGGAGTCATCAGTGTAGACTAACCTAGTGTTGGATGTGATCTAGGGATCGTCAACCCACTATAGTATGATGTAGTATGACAAAATCATAACATGACAACATCCTCAATGGGTTGTTGAAAATAGTGCGGTACTATGTGTCATAAAATGATTTTCAGTGTTTTAATAATTAAAGAGGTGTTAATGCCATTTGAATCGGCTATACACAGATTATATTGCTTTTATGTTAAGCTTTTGAAATGTCCAACTAAATTGAGTTGGTATGAATTCCAGATTGAGTAAGAACTTCCCTATAATGAGATTATTTTATATTACGTCCTGGGGACGGCAAAGAGGAACTGAAAGAAATTGTTCCTTTAAGATAGTGTTGATCAACACAGAACCTCCTGAAACTGGGAAATTTTGTTTGCGCAAAATAGCGGCAAAGATATTATTGGTCAACACAGGGTATAAACATGCTGATCACCTATATGCCCGTAAGATATGTCGGTTTGCAGATGAATTTCTATTAAAACCTTTTCAGAAATAGACTTTATGACTTTAACATGATACAAAAAGCTCTTTCTAATCGAATCTTTTGGATTCTTGAATTATTCATATTGCTTCACAATTATTGATCAATTGTGGAGAATTTCTCTTCTAGAAATTGGGTATAGAAAGAATGAAGTACTTAAGAAGAAGTAAGTCGTAAAATACGACAATGGTTTATGAATCCTTGAAGAAGGAAAAAAATAGAAGAGTTATGAAAAATAAAGATTTTTGGATAATGAAAATTGATAAGAAATAGTCACGTAAAGATTAGAAACGTGAAAGAATAAAAAATTAAGTTTGAGAATTATAGGACTTTTAGAAGAATATGAAGAATGTAATGGTTTAGAAATATCCTAAGAAAAAGGACATTGAGAAGTAACTAATACTCGTAACATAATCGAGTTTAAACAACAATTATGAATTATAACCTATAAGAATTGATAGGTGATATAAACCATAAATAAAATAGAATGTTGAAATGATTCAACGATAAGGTTACGAGAAGGAATAAGATCTAAACCGATTAAGAACGATTCGGTATTGTGATTCCGGAGACGGAATCCTTATAAGAGGGGAAAAATTTAATAACCCGAGTTTTTAGAAAATATTAAAATAAGAATTAAATAAATAAAATTCTTATTAAATGATATGTTGTGTGATATTGTATCACATAAGTGAATACGCGTTAAGAAATATGTGAGGTTGTGTATAATAAATATATTAGTATTATATATTTATTATATGTAGGGACAATTAATTAAAGAAAATGAGATGAGTAAATTAAAATAATTTATAATAATAAATTATTTTAATATGGTGAATTAGGGGCATTAAATATACTTAATGTATAATCACCACTTTATTAAAGAAATCAGATATTACATTATGGATATAATGTATGCATGTTTTAATGTAGTGAATATATATTATTATTTTTATTACAGTTAAATTGTTAAAAATAATTTATAGAGGGGAAAAGAAAATGATTAGTTTGAGTGTACAAAAATTATTGTATCCTTTAAATAAATGATATTAAAGTAAATTCTGGCATTGAATTATTTTAATAAATAGAGAATATTATTTTTATTATATATGTAAATAAATTGATATAAATAATTTATAATGTGAGAGAATAAATTTATTAATTATTTTCTAGATGTGATGAAAGTATATGGGTATTACTTGGAGTATTTGTAAGAAAATAAATATATATATTTATTTTGTATATGTTTATTATGCGAGGAAATAAAAATTGTTGTGAACAATTTGTATGATGAATTAAAGGAGGTGGTTCAAGTATATAATATTTACATATACTTTACCTATGGGTATTAGAATAAATTCTTATATGAATTATTTGATATTATATTTATAATAATATCTTGATAATATAAATAATTGTATTTGCATGAGGAAGTATGTGTAGCATATTTATTTTGTAATTATAAAATAAATATGTAATTTAAGTGTGTTATGTTATGTTTTATATAATTTATATATCAAAGATAAGTTATATAAATTATATGTTTCCAAGAGGGTAAGACATTTTTAGGAGGTTTATGTAGTAACTTATTTAATTAGATTAAGTTACTAAGGTTGAGTAATTAAATTACGTAACAAAAGCTTTAATAGAATAATTGGAATCAATCCGATTAACGAGCAACGCGTAAGAAATTTGCGAAGTAGCTAATTTGATAAGCGGGCAACTGAACAACGGTAGCACAGCAAGTCAGCAGCGTCCGCGCGGGCTGGGCGTGCGATGCCGCGCTGCTGGGCAGCTGCCTGACATGCTTTTTGTTCGATGTTTTGATTGGTTTTTTTGATCCGTTTTTGCGGTGTGAAATTTTTCTAAAATACTATGACATGAGGTCTATAACATAACAAAATTTCACTGTTATATGACTTGTAGTTTGAGAATTAGAAATAGGCGAACAGGCATGTCAAGACTAAAATTACGGCGACGCCGAGCGTCAATGCGTTTAGCGATTTTGACGTTCGAAGTTCCGAATCGCATTCCGACGAAATAATAAGTCATAATAAATCTAATAAAGTCCTACGGGGCGAGATTTGATTATAAGTGATATTTTATGTCTAGAAACTTTTTTTCTGGCATAAATAAAGTAATAAAAATATGTAATAAATATAAATTTACATATTTAAGTGAAAGAAAACCTAAGGTTGCCTATAAAATTATTTTTGTGGTGCAACGAAGGGAGAGAAACCTTTAAAATATTGTACTAATAATAAAAATGATATTTTGAGATTTCTAAGGTTCAAACTGAGATTTTTGAGCTGCGATTTATATAGCAATATATATATATATATAAAGCGAAAATGCTAGTTAATTGTAAAATGAGAAATGAAGCAAATGTGCGGACATGATAAAATGTTTATATATGAAGCAAATGTTTGAGTTGACTCATGAGTGGACAAAAAGGTAAAAAAATATTTAAATCAAAAAATAATATAGTAAACTAAGTTTTTACTATAAAAGATATATAGTATCTGTTTAAAACTTGAATTCACAAATAAATGCAAAAGATATTCCTAAAGTAGAATATAGATGATTTAAGCTTTGAAATGTAAAATGTTTTCATACTAAAATGTGAGGGACCTTTATTTGGCATAAAAAGGTTAAAAAGAATTAAGTTTTTAAATAAACTGTTGGGTTTGTACGAAATCGTGACGCAATCAAATTGCAAAATTAGCGGAAGCATAATATATCAGAGTTTAAATTTTTTTTTACAAAACCATTACCCGGATCATCCTTTATGCAAATTATTAATTTAAAATGATAAATAAGAAGTTATGGAATCATACCCTTGTAAAATGAAGCTTCCACGGGTATGAGTTCAACTCCTTGTTCTTCGTGATCTTCTTGAATTTTTGGGTTAGATTCCTTCCTTTGATCAACATTAGCCACCCATGTGTTTGGCCTCTAGAGGTACTCCACCAAGGAAAAGGAATTTTTCAAGAAGGAGGGTGGTTGGCTAAGCCTTAGTTTTCTATCCTCTATAAAAAAGGAGTACTCTCCAACAATTAGAATTGCATCATCTAATATCTATTATAAGACTTCTCTTATATAGATATTGGTCAACCCTTCTAATCATATTAGACACGGGGTTTCATTTAATTAATTAAACTCCTTTAATTAATTTAGGCATCCCACCACATTGAGAATAATTAATTAAATTTATTTAATTAATTTGCCTCCTAATCTTATTAGGAATAAATGAGAGTACTAATATTAAATTAATTCCTAAACTCATTTAGAAATTAAAATAATAATAATTGTAATAATATTAATAAGACTCCTCTTATTAATTTATATTTAATATTTTCAAAATATTAAATAATAAACATTAAGCTATTTAATTTATTCTATCACCATACATCAAATTAATTACACTTAATGTATTATTACGATTATGCCATTACATTCTTAAATAATTATTCTTCCTTTTATGGTGTGACCCTTTAGGTTCTCCATATTAAACCGGTTGTGAATAAATTAATTAGAACAATTCTAATCTTATTTAAATAAATAAATTAAACTAATAATCTATTTAAATAAATAATATTTATTCTACAATAGGAAAAAGCCTCCCTAGCGATCAACGACTTTTCAGATAATATAGATTTTAACATTAATCATAAAAGAACTTGTGAGTTAATAATTACCGTACAATTCATTCCTTCCATCATACAATGTCCCAATTAAATATAAGACATTGAATTATTATCAAGTCTTATTTTATTTAATCATATGTATTTCGATTGAAAAATGCACAACTCCAAACAATGCAAATTAGAAACTCCTTTCTAATTTCATTCTACCTTGACCAATGACTACTGGGTTGTCATTTAACGAATCACATAAGACATATCTCTTCTTTTAGAAGTGGTATATTCTTTATTGATCATTCATTATCTCCATATGTAACTCATTATACCCAAGAATACCCTTTGATATACCCTAAGGGTTTTTTAAGGAATAAGTCTAAGTATAATTCATTACATACAAGATACTATGATGATCTCAAATCCAATGATCACTTGTACTACTATCACATTAGGAATTTCTATTGACAGACAAGTAAAACTCCATTAGGTATTCTATAGCGACTCACGTTCAGTGAACTTATTCTCCAATAAGCACCTATATACTTGTTTTAGTGTCTCCACGCAAATGATCATGAGATCAATCATCCTCATCCAATGAGCAAGCAACATATGTACCAATCTATCCAGATTTACTAATCCCATTTTTAGTAATCCAACGATTGGGAACTATTTTAGTTTTAAGCTTTCTAAGAATTTAGATCTCATTAGCATAATCAACATCATGATTCAAAAAGCATTGCTTAAAACTATGGGTTATTTACATATTATAAAAACAACATCATGTAGATAATTAAATGTCTTTAATAAATGAATACTTTTATTAATAAATAAATAAGATTGTCTCCAAAGTATATGCTTTATCATCATACGTGATTGGCTTGTATACATACTACTTTCAATCTTCCACTTGCACTAAAGCCAATAGCCATTGTATCTCATACCCATCTTCTCTAAGTGACGATCAAACTGCTATTGTGTTAAAGCTTTAGTAAATAGATCTGTGATGTTGTCTTGAGAGTTCACTATCTCTAGTGACTTTTCCTCTTTTAATGATTTCTTTAATCAAAGTGTCGCAACACATGTTTGGATTCAAGATGAGGCTTAGGAACTATTCCTAGTTCTGTAATGAACTTTTCATCCGAAACATCAATTTGCAGCTTCACTTACAGTTATATACTTTGTCTTTGTCACTAAATTAGCAACCTTTTGCTGTTTGGAACCATTCCAATTCATTGCACCACCTTTCAAGGTAATGACTTACCTTATAGTGGATTTGTTGTCGTCTTGGTTAGTCTGAAAACTTGAGTCTGTTTAGTCCTCTAGTTTAATTAAGATCTATTATATGTCATGATGACATCCTTAGTGTCAGTTAAGTATTTTAGGATGTTTATCACTGTCCTACAGTGATCTTCTCTGGAATCTGACTGATCAACATCAAGTCTCGTATATTTTATTGCATACATGATAGTAACTCATGCGATCTCTCTTTTATTGAGGACAATTTTAGAGAGTTATACTCCATGGCTCATCATCATGAGACACCTTTTTGGAGTTTGTCATGCTAAACGCCTTTAGCATCTAATGAATATATGTTCTTTGGGTTAAGCCGAACATCCTTTTAAATCTATTTATACAGATTTATATCCCCAATGTAGGATGTTCTACCCAAATCATTCATGGAGAAATGTTTAGACAACTTTATTTTGATCGATTGTAGCATAGAAATGTCATTTCTTATCAGTAATATATCATCAACATATAATACAAAGAATGAAGCATCACTCCCACTAACCTTCTTGTACACACATGGTTCATCCTCATTTTTGATAAAATTAAACTCTTTGATTATCTCATCAAAACGGATGTTCCATCTACAAGAAGCTTGCTTTAATCCATAAATGGATTGTTGTAGTTCATATACATGATTTACTTCAACCATTGAAAAAATCCATCTGGCTGTATCATACATACATTCTCCTCTAATAATGTATATTTGAGGAAGGGCGTCTCCACGTCCATTTTGCCAGATTTTGTAATAATAAGCTGCAATCGCAAGTACAATCCAAATAGACTTGAGCATTGCTTCAAAGATCCATTTTAGATTATATGGTCATCTACCATTTCCCTAAGTCTTTATTACTCATAGCCTGTTCATAATTCTATGGATCATCACCATTCAGGACGTGTACCTCATCATCCTCCTCTATGACGAATCCAAACCTCTCAAGTATCTTCAGTACTCTTCCAGATTTATGAATAAGGTGTTGTAGAGAAGGTGTCTCTACTTGGACAGGTTCATCCAATTGATCTGTAGTGGTTTGTGATTCTTGAATTTCTTCAAGATCTATTTTCCTCCCACTAGCTACTTCAAGGATAAACTCCCTTTCCAAGAAGGCATCATGTTTCGCAACAAACACCTTTTGCTCAGTCGAATTGTAGAAATAGTAGCCCAAACTTTCTTTAAGATATCCCACAAACGTACACTTATCAGATCTTATCCCAAGATCATCAGTTTGAAACCTTTTTCACATAAGCTGGACATCCCCAAATCTTAACATGCTTAAGACCATGTTTCCTCCCTGTCCACATCAAATATGGAGTCTTGGGGATGGATTTCGAGGGGACCTTATTTAGTAGTTATGCAGCCGATTCTAGGGCATAACTCCAAGTTAAAATTGAAAGATCAGTAAAACTCATCATGGAACGAACCATGTCCAACAATGTTCGATTTCTCCGTTCAGATACTCCATTTTGATTGTGGTGTACCTGGTGGAGTCCATTATGAGATTATACCATTATCTTTGAGATAATTATGAAACTCACCGCTTAAGTATTCTCCATCTCGATCTGATCAAAGAATCTTAATAATTTTGTCCGTTTGTTTCTCTACTTCACTTCTGAACTCTTTGAACTTTTTAAACGATTCAGATTTGTATTTCATTAAATACATATATCCAAATCTTGAGTGATCATCAGTGAAAGTAATAAAATAAGAATACCCTCCCCGTGCAATCGTTGTCATAGGTCCACAAACGTCTGTGTGAACAAACGCTAACAACTCTGTAACTATTTTCTCATTTTCCACTAAAAGGAGATTTAGTCATTTTACCCGTGAGACAATATTCACAAGTTGGATATGATTCATAATCGGATAGCTCTAAGAGCCCATCCTTATGCAACTTGGATAATCTTGTTTCATTGATATGACCGAGTCTACAGTGCCACATATAGGTATAACTAACATCCTCTTTTTTTCTTTTCTTAGTTTGTTCAATTTGAAATATATTTTTATGCAAGTCAAGTATATAAAGTCCATTTCGTAAATTACCAACACCATATAAAACATTGTTATTATAAATAGAACAACTGTTGTTCTTTAATATAATGTCAAATCCATCCATATCTAATACGGAAACAGAAATAATGTTTCTAATGATATTCGAAAAAATAACAATTATTTTAATAAATGGACTTGCCGTAGGCAGTGCTAAACTATAAGTGCCTACAGCTAAAGAAGCAACCTTTGCTTCATTTCCATTCGTAGGACAAACTCATCTTTGTTCAGCTTTCTACTTCTGACCAGTCCCTGCACAGTATTACATATGTGAGAACCACAGTCAGTATCCAATACCCAAGTAGAATTTTGACTTTTTGAAAAAATAATTTTAATCAGGAACAAACCTTGATTGGAAGTCGAAGCTTCTCCAAGCTTCTTTTCTGCCAGAAACTTCTTGCAGTTCCTCTTCCAATGAGCCGGCTCGTTGCAATGGAAGCATATTCCTTTGCTTGTTGGATCGAGTTTCTTTTGATTCTTCCTGTTCACCTTGCCCTTAGCCTTCTTAGATTTTTTTTTTCAAAAGATACCTTGGGTCTCTTCCTTTTCTTGAAAGAATCCAACATTAAGACATGGTTCTTCTTGGATGGGAAGTGACCTTCTGCAGTTTTCAACATATTAAGTAATTTAGGCAAGCTGACATCTAACTTATTCATGTGAAAATTAACAACGAACTGCGAGAAGGTCTTAGGGAGTGACTGCAAGACCAAGTCTTGACTCAACTCACCATCCATGATGAACCCAAGCTATCCAAGGTATTCAATCAGATTGATCACCCTTAGGACATAAGTCTCAACGGCTGTGCCCTCGGTCATCTGAGATCGGAAGAGCTCCTTAGATATCTCATATCTAGCAGTCCTACTTTGTTCACCATACAACTCCTTGAGGTGAAGCAACGTAGTAGGAGCATCCATGTTTTCATACTGATGCTGATGCTAAAGCTAGTTATTCATGGATGCGAGCATGATGCATTGAGCCACAGATGCATCATCTTGCCACTTTCCAATGGTGGCAATCTTTTCCTCAGAGGCTGATTCTGGAATAGTTCCAGGGATAGGTGAATTTAGGACATAAGAAATCTTTTTAGCAGTGAGAATTATTCTTAGATTCCTTAACCAATCCGTGTAATTCGGCCCGATTAGTTTGTTAGCATCAAGTACGCTACACAGTGAAATTAGTGATTTTGACATTTTTAAATTTCTGTATATGAAAAGATAACATTTCAGCAAACATTCATTTAATTAATTTTATATACCAAAATAAATTAGGTCTTATTTTAAATTGGTATCTCCCACTCTTTTCTTCAAACTATATTACCCTCACTTATATAGTTCGACAACATCTAATTAAAGATTTGCTAGTGAGATTAAGGATCTCATTTCAAATGTATATAGCCTCGTGTGTGCACAACAAATGATATATAAATAAATTGGTAGACAACTCTTGTCAATCACATCAACATGTGACTCCTTGTATTTTGCCTCTTAAATCATAATGGTCAAGTGTGTGCACATCCGAACTAAAATAATTTAAGTTAAGTCCAACCTAGCACTCCATATATTCAAAAAAAAAAATATTGTTCTTATGTGTGCACAACAAAACAATATTGTTTAATTAACTTTATAAGCATCAAATATGATTAAATTAATATCTTAAATACGCAATACTGGCCTTGTGTGTGCACAACAAACTCATATTAAATATTTAATACTCTATTAATTTATCATGCTAGAAGACGACGTTCGATATTCCAAATATCTTTAAACGCTTTAGACTAAATATAATTTCATTGAGGGGTTTGTTATTATTTGTCTCATCTTGTTTAGCGCGCATTCACACACACACACACACACACACACATATATATATATATATATATATGTATATATATAATACGTGTCATTTTATTAAACATGTGAAGCATGTTTGCATAAAATATAATATATATATAATACTTAGCATGCACATATAGAATACTATATTCTACCAGAATTGATTATTGACTTTTATTCTAATTTGGTTCACTAGAGCCACCAAGTAAACAAAAAGGTCAAAAATAGGAGTGCAAGAATTTAAATTTAAACGTAACTATTATATTTAAACTCGGGCTCTACACAAACGGATTTTCACGCGCTCCTTGCTCCTTGGTCTCCAATTTCTTCAAGATAATTCTAACTATTTCTATTACATTAAACTATTTAATTTAAATAAAAACCTTGATCAACAGTCAAGGGGATGTACATAGGAGGGAGATAGAATTTTACATCAAGAAAAAATCAAAGAAGACGAGGTATGAAGACTCCATTTAATAAAACTCATTCATTCAAGCATTCAACTAAAATAAAATCCAATCACATTGGTCAAATAGTCCATAATCAATCTCCATTTATTATCATATATATCACCATATATATCAATAAATAAATATCCATCTCATGAATTAAAACATTCCATATATGTATGAGTATCATTTAATGGGCAATTTTAAATTACATGAAATCCAATTTCAAGATTAAAATAAACTCTTTATTTTAATTATAAAATTATTAAGAATATTATTTATATATATATATAATAACCGTATATATATAAAATACATAATAGCTACGTGTATATATATATATATATATATATATATATATATACACATAATTTTAACGTGAATCCTCTTTTGAATTGGATCAATTTCTATACAAATCCTGATCACCATTTCCTTTTTACAAATCCTTGGTACTTCATTTATATAATATATATAAAACATGAATCAGACTAAACGTGATGCAGCGTGAATCAAGCTATTTTTAAAAGGATACGGAAATATATATATACGAAGTGTAGTACTCTCTTGTTACTTTTAAAAGGAGACGAAAATTCCCACAAAAAAAAAAAATTCTTTCGGATTCAATTCGGAATGACTTCCTTTTTTTTCATAAAAAATAATTTTACACAAGTAATTATGCCCAATAAATTATTCTAAATACATACTCATACATATATATGGAATCAAAACAATTAATAATTGCATAAGGGTTTGGCCTTGATACCACTGTTGGGTTTGTACGAAATCGTGACGCAATCTAATTGCAAAATTAGCGGAAGCATGATATATCAGATTTTTAAAAAAATTCTACAAAACCATTACCCGGATCATCCTTTATGCAAATTATTAATTTAAAACGATAAATAAGAAGTTATGGAATCATATCCATGTAGAACAAAGCTTCCACGGGTACGAGTTCAACTCCTTGTTCTTTGTGATCTCTTTGAATTTCCGGGTTAGATTACTTTCTTTGATCAACGTTAGCCACCCAAGTGTTTGGCCTCTAGAGGTAATCTACCAAGGAAAAGGAATTATTCAAGAAGGAGGATGGTTGGCTAAGCCATAGTTTTTTATCCTCTATGGAAAAGGAGTACTCTCCAACAATTGAAATTGCATCATCTGATATCTATTATAAGACTCCTCTTATATAGATATTGGTCAACCCTTCTAATCCTATTAGACATGGTGTTTCATTTAATTAATTAAACTCTCCTTTAATTAATTTAGGCTTCCCACCACATTGAAAATAATTAATTAAATTCATTTAATTAATTTTCCTTCTAATCTTATTAGAAATAAATGAGAGTACTAATATTAAATTAATTTCTAAACTCCTTTAAAAATTAAAATTATAATTATAATTATAATAATATTAGTAAAACTCCTCTTATTAATTTATATTTAATATTTGTAAAATATTAAATAATAAACATTAAGCTATTTAATTTATTCTATCACCATAGATCAAGTTAATTACACTTAATGTATTATTACGATTATGCCATTACCTTTTTAAATAATTATTCTTCCTTTTATGGTGTGACCCTTTAGGTTCTTCATATTAAACCGGTTGTGAATAAATCAATTAGAACAATTCTAATCTTATTTAAATAAATAAATAAAACTAATAATCTATTTAAATGAATAATATTTATTCTACATTAGGGATAAGCATCCCTAGCGATCAATGACTTTTCAGATAATATAGATTTCAACATTATTTATAAAAGAACCTGTGAGTTAATAGTTACCGTACAATTCAATCATTCCACCATGCAATGTCCCAATTAAATATAAGACATGAAATTACTGTCAAGTCTTATTTTATTTAATCATATGTATTTCGATTAAAAAATCCACAACTCCGAATAAAGCAAATTTGAAATATATTTTCATGCAAGTCAAGTATATAAAGTCCATTTCACAAATTACCAACACCATATAAAACATTGTTATTATAAATAGAACAACTGTTGTTCTTTATTATAATGTCAAATCCATCCATATCTAATACGGAAACAGAAATAATATTTCTAATGATATTCAAAATAATAATAATTATTTTAATAAATGGACTTGCCCGTAGGCAGTGCTAAACTATAAGTGCATACAGCTAAAGAAGCAACCTTTGCTTCATTTTTCATTCGTAAGACAACCTTATCCTTGTTCAGCTTTCTATTTCTGACCAGTCCCTGCACAGTATTACATATGTGAGAACCACAGTCGGTATCCAATACCCAAGTAGAATTTTGACTTTTTGAAAAAATAATTTCAATCATGAACAAACCTTGATTGGAAGTCGAAGCTTCTCCAAGCTTCTTTTCTGCCAAAAACTTCTTGCAGTTCCTCTTCCAATGAGCCGGCTCGTTGCAATGGAAGCACATTCCTTTGCTTGTTGGATCAAGTTTTTTTAGATTCTTTCTGTTCACCTTACCCTTAGCCTTCTTAGATTTTTTTTTTCCAGAAGATACCTTGGGTCTCTTCCTTTTCGTGAAAGAATCCACCATTAAGACATGGTTCTTCTTGGATGGGAAGTGACCTTCTGCAGTTTTTAACATGTTAACTAATTTAAGCAAGCTGACATCTAATTTCTTCATGTGCAAATTAACAACGAACTGCGAGAAGGTCTTAGGGAGTGACTGCAAGACCAAGTCTTGACTCAACTTACCATCCATGATGAACCCAAGCTGTCCAAGGCATTCAATCAGATTGATCACCCTTAGGACATGAGTCTCAACGGCTGTGCCCTCGGTCATCCGAGATTGGAAGAGCTCCTTAGATATCTCATATCTAGCAGTCCTACTTTGTACTTCACCATACAACTCCTTGAGGTGAAGTAATATAGTAGGAGCATCAAAGTAGGAGCATCCATGTTTTCATGCTGACGCTGACGCTGAAGCTCGTTATTCATAGATGCGAGCATGATGCATTGAGCCACAGATGCATCATCTTGCCACTTTACAATGGTGGCAATCTTTTCCTCAGAGGCTGATTCTGGAACAGTTCCAGGGACAGATGAATTTAGGACATAAGAAATCTTTTCAGCAGTGAGAACTATTCTCAGATTCCTTAACCAGTCTATGTAATTCGTCCAGATTAGTTTGTTAGCATCAAGTATGCTATGCAGTGAAATTAGTGATTTCGACATTTTTAAATTTCTGTATGTGAAAAGATAACATTTTAGCAAACATTCATTTAATTAATTTTATATACCAAAATAAATTAAGTCTTATTTTAAATTGGTATCTCCCACTATTTTTTTCAAACTATATTACCCTCACTTATATAGTTCGACAACATCTAATTAAAGATTTGCTAGTGAGATTAAGAATCCCATTTCAAACGTATATAGCCTTGTGTGTGCACAACAAACGATATATAAATAAATTGGTAGACAACTCTTGTCAATCACATCAACATGTGACTCATTGTATTTTGCCTCTTAAATCATAATGGTCAAGTGTGTGCACATTCGATCTAAAATGATTCAAGTTAAGTCCAACCTAGCACTCCATATATTCAAAAAAGAAAAATATTTTTCTTGTGTGTGCACAACAAAACAATATTGTTCAATTAACTTTATAAGCATCAAATATGATTAAATTAATATCTTAAATACGCAATACTCGCCTTGTGTGTGCACAACAAACTCGTATTAAATATTTAATGCTCAATTAATTTATCATGCTAGAAGACGACGTCCGATATTCCAAATATCTTTGAACGCTTTAGACTTAATATAATTTCTTTGAGGGGTTTGTTATTATTTGTCTCATCTTGTTTAGCGCGCATGCACACACACACACACATATATGTATATATATATATATATATATATATATATATATATATATGTATATATATATATATATATATGTATATATATGTATATATATATATTAAACATGCGAAGTATGTTTGAATAAAATATAATATATATAATACTTAGCATGCACATATAGAATACTATATTCTACCCGGATTGATTATGGATTTTTATTTTAGTTTGGTTCACTAGAGCCACCAAGTAAACAAAAAGGTCAAAACTAGGAGTGCAAAAATTTAAATTTAAACTTAACTATTACATTTAAACCCGGTCTCTATACAAATGGGTTTTCACGCGCTCCTTCCTCCTTGGTCTCCAATTTCTTCAAGATAATTCTAACTATTTTTATTATATTAAACTATTTAATTTAAATAGAAACCTTGATCAGCAGTCTAGGAGAAGTACATATGAGGGAGATAGAATTTTACATCAAGAAAAAACCAAAGAAGACGAGGTACGTAGACCCCATTTAATAAAACTCATTCATTCAAGCATTCAACTAAAATAAAATCCAATCACATTGGTCAAGTAGTCCATAATCAATCTCCATTTATTATCATATATATCACCATATATATCAATAAATAAATATCTATCTCATGAATTAAAACATTCCATATATATATGAGTATCATTTAATGGGCAATTTTAAATTACATGAAATTCAATTTCAAGATTAAAATAAACTCTTTATTGTAATTATAAAATTATTAAGAATATTATATATAGATATATATATTTATATAATAACCGTATATATATATATATAAAATACATAACAGTTACGTATATATATATATATATATATATATATAATATTAACGTGAATCCTCTTTTGAATTGAATCAATTTTGCTTTATACAAATTCTGATCACCATTTCCTTTTTAGAAATCCTTGGTACTTCATTTATATAATATATATATATATATATATATATAACATGAATCAGGCCAAACGTGATGCAGCGTGAATCAAGCTACTTTTAAAAGGATACGAAAATATATATATACGAAGAGTAGTACTCTCTTGTTACTTTTAAAAGGAGACGGAAATTCCCACATAAAAAAAATTCTTTCGTATTCAATTCGGTATGAGACTTTCTTTTCTTTTTTTCATAAAAAATAATTTTATACAAGTAATTATGCCCAATAAATTATTCTAAATACATACTCATACATATATATGAAATAAAAATAATTAATAATTGCATAAAGGTTTGGCCTTGATACCACTGTTGGGTTTGTACGAAATCGTAACGCAATCTAATTGCAAAATTAGCGGAAGCATGATATATCAAATTTTAAAAAAAAAATCTGCAAAACCATTACCCGGATCATCCTTTTTACAAATTATTAATTTAAAACGATAAATAAGAAGTTATGGAATCATATCCTTGTAGAACGAAGATTCCACGGGTACGAGTTCAACTCCTTGTTCTTCGTGATCTTTTTGAATTTTCGGGTAAGATTCATTTCTTTGATCAACGTTAGCCACCCAAGTGTTTGGCCTCTAGAGGTAATCCACCATGGAAAAGGAATTATTCAAGAAGGAGGGTGGTTGGCTAAGCCATAGTTTTTTATCCTCTATAGAAAAGGAGTACTCTCCAACAATTGAAATTGCATCATCTGATATCTATTATAAGACTCCTCTTATATAGATATTGGTCAACCCTTCTAATCCTATTAGATATGGTGTTTCATTTAATTAATTAAACTCCTTTAATTAATTTAGGCTTCCCACCACATTGAGAATAATTAATTAAATTCATTTAATTAATTTTCCTTCTAATCTTATTAGGAATAAATGAGAGTACTAATATTAAATTAATTCCTAAACTCCTTTAAAAATTAAAATAATAATAATAATTATAATAATAGTAATAAGACTCCTCTTATTAATTTATATTTAATATTTGTAAAATATTAAATAATAAAATTAAGCTATTTAATTTATTCTATCACCATAGATCAAGTTAATTACACTTAATGTATTATTACGATCATACCATTACCTTCTTAAATAATTATTCTTTCTTTTATGGTGTGACCCTTTAGGTTCTCCATATTAAACCGGTTGTGAATAAATCAATTAGAACAATTCTAATCTTATTTACATAAATAAATTAAACTAATAATCTATTTAAATAAATAATATTTCTTCTACATTAGGGATAAGCATCTCTAGCGATCAACGACTTTTCAGATAATATAGATTTCAACATTATTCATAAAAGAACCTGTGAGTTAATAGTTACCGTACAATTCAATCATTCCACCATACAATGTCCCAATTAAATATAAGACATGGAATTACTGTCAAGTCTTATTTTATTTAATCATATGTATTTCAATTAGAAAATCCACAACTCCAAATAATACAAATTAGAAACTCCTTTCTAATTTCATTCTGCCTTGGCCAAGGACTACTGGGTTGTCATTTAACGAATCACATAGGATATATCTCTTCTTTTACTAGAAGTGGTAGATTCTTTATTGATCATTCATTATCTCCATATGTAACTCATTATACCCAAACATACCATTTGATATACCCTAAGGGTTTTTAAGGAATAAGTCAAAGTATAATTCATTACATACAAGATACTATGATAATCTCAAGTCCAAGGATCACTTGTACTACTATCACATTAGGAATTCCTATTGACAAGTAAGTAAAGCTCCATTAGGTATTCCATAGCGAGTCACGTTCAGTGAACTTATTCTCCAATAAACACCTACATACTTGCTTTAGTGTCTCCACACAATTGATCATGAGATCAATCATTCTCATCCAATGAGCAAGAAACATATGTACCAATCTATCCGGATTTACTAATCCCCTTTTTAGTAATCTAATTATTGTGAACTATTTTAGTTTTAATATTTCTAAGAATTTAGATCTCATTAGCATGATCAACATCATGATTCTAAAAGCATTGCTTAAAACTATGGGATATTTACATATTATAAAAACAGCATCATGTAGATAATTAAATGCCTTTAATAAATGAATACTTTTATTAATAAATAAATAAGATTAGCTCCAAAGTATATGTTTTATCATCATACATGATTGGCTTGTTTGCATATTACTTTCATAAACTACTATTCGTTTTGAGTAAGAATAAATAATATTAGTTTGTATAAAACTAATAATTATTATTGATGAATATACATGCATGTTTTGTAACATATTTAATTATCTAATATGTGTGTGCATGTAAATATAATTCTGTAGGAATTGTGGAAAAACTCTAAGTTAAATTTTGTGGTAATCTCCAATCAAGGCAAGTTTTTCATTTCTGTTATGTTTGTGGATTATATGTGATTATGTGGTAAGTTATATACCATGTTTAATGAATTGTGAAAGTCAAAATATGACTAAATCGATCGGGTTATGGAACTCAATTTATATGTGACATGTGATAACATATGTTGTATGATGTAACTCGATAATTAGAAATGTATAAAGTATGAATATATATGCATTACAAAGAATTATTGATGCATGTAGAATATGCATAGTAAAGGAAATATGTTACATGTGGTGAATATAGAGTTGTGTGCTATGTGAAGCATGATAGACTGATAAATTTGCTAGGCCGTCGAGCTCAATCTTGCAAACACAAACAAATTGCAGGTTCATAATGTCATGCAATGTTACTTGCTATACGGATGATGAAGGTTGAACGAAGTACGAAAATGAATACATTTTCTTGAGTTAGAAATTGTGTAGAGCTATGATGTATAGTTCTGATACATGTAACTAACAGATGTGTATAGTTAAAATATTCAATAAAGAATATATGTTTTAGATGTATTGTGATGAATACTTTATAAAAAATAAAAATAAAGTGATATAGTGACATTACTATATAAGAAATAATTTGTATTAAAGATTGAGTTGTATATATATACATATAACTTTGATAGAATAAATCATATAAAATGAATATGCTTTTAGTTTAAAGAAGAATTTTAAAGGTTATGATTCAGGGAACGAATGAAGGGCGGAAAAAGAAAAAAAAATATTATGTATTTTTAGCTATTTTAACATTAAATAATGTTTTAAACGCTAGAACAAGATAGTATTAACCCAAAAGAACGGAAAGAGAAATAGTTCTGATTTTGGGGTCGTTATAGTCCATCTTGGATTTCATGGCTTCTTGCCATTTTTTGAGTCTTTACTACTCATAGCATATTCGTAATTCAATGGATCATCATCATTCATGATGCGTACCTCATCGCCATCCTCTATGACGAATCTATACCTATCAGGTATCTTCGGTATCCTTCCAGATTTATGAATAGGGTGTTGTACAGTAGGTTCTTTTACTTGGATAGGTTCATCCAATTGATCTGTAATGGTTGTGGTTCTTGAATTTCTTCAAGATCTATTTTCCTCCCACTAGCCCCTCAAGGATAAACTCCTATTTCCAAGAAGGCAGCGTGTTTCACAACAAACACCTTTTATTTAGTAGGATTGTAGAAATAGTATACTAAACTTTTTTTAGGATATCCCACAAATGTGCACTTATCAGATCTTTCCCCAAACTTATCATTTTGAAACTTTTTCACATAAGTTGGATATCTCCAAATCTTAACATGCTTAAGACTAGATTTCCTCCCTGTCCATATCTCATATGGAGTATTGGGGACGGATTTTGAGGGGACCTTATTTAGTAGATATGTAGCCGCTTCTGGGGCATAGCCCCAGAATGATACTAAAAGATCGGTAAAACTCATCATGGATCGAACTATGTTCAATAATGTTCGATTTCTCCTTTCAGATACACCATTCAACTGTAGTGTTCCTGGTGGAGTCCATTGTGAGATTATACCATTTTCTTTGAGATAATTGAGAAACTCGCCACTTAAGTATTCACCAGCTCGATCCGATCGAAGAATCTTAATACTCTTGCCAGTTTGTTTCTCTACTTCACTTTTGAATTCTTTGAACTTTTCAAACGATTCAAATTTGTATTTCATTAAATATACATATCCAAATCATGAATGATCATCAGTGAAAGTAATAAAGTAAGAATACCCTCCTCGTGCATTCGTTGTCATAGGTCCACATACGTCTGTGTGTACCAACGCTAACAACTCTGTAACTCTGTTTCCTTTTCCACTAAAAGGAGATTTAGTCATTTTACCCATGAGACAAGATTCACAAGTAGGATATAATTCATAATCAGATAGCTCTAAGAGCCCATCCTTGTGTAACTAGGATAATGTTGTTTCGTTGATATGACCGAGTCTACAGTGCCACATAAAAGTATAATTAACAACATCTCTTTTTCGTTTCTTAGTTTGTTCAATTTAAAGTATATTTTCATGTAAGTCAAGTATAAAAAGTCCATTCAACAATTTACCGACACAATATAAAACATTCTTATTATAAATAAAATAACTGTTGTTTTTTATTATAATTTCAAAACCATCCATATCCAATACAGACATTGAAATAATGTTTCTTATAAGAGTTAGAAAAAAATAACAATTAATTAAAGTAATGGACTTGCCCATAGGTTGTGCTAAACAATAAGTTCCTACAACTAATGCAGCAACCTTTGCTCCATTTCCCACTCGTAGTACGACCTCATCCTTGTTCAGCTTTCTACTTCTGACTAGTCCCTACACAGTATTACATATATGAGAACCACTACCGGTATCCAATACCAAAGTAGAATTATGACTTTCAGAAAAATTAATTTCAATCATGAACAAACCTTGATTGGAAGTTGAAGCTTCTCCAAGCTTCTTCTGCTTATGTTCCGCAAGGAACTTATCATAGTTCCTCTTTCAGTGTCCTGGCTTGTTGTAATGGGAACATATTCCATTGCTATCTGAATCAGTTTTTGTAATTTCCTTTTTCTTTGCCTTGCCCTTAGCCTTCTTGCTTTTCTTCTTTTCAGAAGATACCTTGGGCCTCTTCCTTTGCTTAGAAGAATCACCTATCATTAAGACATGATCCGGTTTGGATGGGAGGTGACTTTCAGCAGTTTTTGAACATGTTAAGTAACTCTGGCAAGCTGACGTCCAACTTATTCATGTGAAAATTCACAACAAATTATGAGAAAGTGTCTAAGAGTGACTGCAAGATCAAATTTTGACTCAACTTCCCATCCATGCCGAATCCCAATTGCTCCAGTCGTTCAATCAAATTGATCAACTTTAAACAATGAGTCTCAACATTAGTGCCCTCAAACATACGTGATCGAAAGAGCTCTCTAGATATCTGATACCTAGCAGTTCTACTTTGCTCATTATATAATTCTTTTAGGTGCAACAAAATAGAATTGGCATCCATTTTCTCATGCTGATGTTGTATCTCGTTACTCATGGATGTGAGCATGATGCATTGTGTCATGGATGCATTGTAGACACTCGAAATTTTCTTCAGTTCTGTTGTAGACAATCGAGATTTTGTGGTCCTGTTACTAACCTTGCAGGAGGGCAAAACAGTTAACTCAACCCCAGTCTCAATACCGGGATGTCAACTCAACCCCGGTCTCAATATCGGGATGCCAGTTCAACCCCGATCTCAATATCGGGATGCCAGTTCAACCCCGGTCTCAATACCGGCATGCCAGTTCAACCCCGATCTCAATATTAGGATGCCAGTTCAACCCCGGTCTCAATACTTGGATGCCAATTCAACCCTGGTCTCAATACCGGGATGCCATATCAACCCTGGTTATAATACCAGGATGCAAGTTCAACCCCGATCACAATACTGGGATGCCAGTTCAACCCTGGTCTCGATATCGGGATGCTAGTTCAACCCCAGTCACATCTCGGGAGGTACAGGTCAGCCCCGGTCACATCCTGGGAGGTACAAGTCAGCCCCGGTCATAACCTGAGAGATATAGGTCAGCACCAGTCACATCCCAGGAGGTACAGGTCAGCCCCGATCACATCTCTAGAGGTACAGGTCAGCCCCGGTCACATCTCAGGAGGTACAGGTCAGCCCCGGTCACATCCCGAGAGGTACAGGTCAGCCTCGGTCACAACCCGGGAGGTACAGGTCAGCCCCGGTCACATCCCAAGAGGTACAGGTCAACCCCGGTCACATCCCGGGAAGTACAAGTTAACCCCGGTCTCAACCCGGGAGGTCAAATCAACTTTGGAGATAACCCCAAAGCCTCACATCATCTCCAAAGACAAACCTAGAAGGACCAAGTTAGCCTCAGAGACAACCTTGAGAACAAACAGAATCGGCTGGGATCCAAACCTCGGAGACAACCTCGGGAAATCAGTCGAAGACCATGCCAGCACTAAAGGTAACCCCAGGAGGGGCAAAATGGTCATTTTTCTAACTTAAAGAAAATTCGGTCAAACTCAAGCCGAATTGATACCACCAAGGTCAGAAAAAACCATAACGGTGATCCCGAGTGAAAACAGCGCAAGACAGCTCAACGGAAAAACTACGGGGAAACGAAGACTTGGTTATGAACCTATCTTTTTGGACTCAAAAAAGGTTTACTACCATGTCATTGCGACACTCTCGGCGAGGGCTTTTTGGAAAGGTACAGCACGCCTCAAACGGACGCTCCAATCAAAAGTTAAAAAGTTTCTAATCTGACCTCGCGTTGCTCGAAGTGCACATACTTCGAGACGATGGGACCCGCCACGTGGGCCCTGCCACATGGAGCCGCAGGTAGATCTGCGGCTGCCTCTGGTAGAGCCGCTTCCATTGGGTTTATATATATGAGTGCACCCCCAGCTCATTTCAAATAGAAAAAACGCTTTGGAACTCGGCCCGTTTCGTTTCTTAGCCCTACCTCTTGTACTCCAAAACCAGATTTTATCACTCTAACACGTAGATATACTTATATACTACCACATACCAGAAATTAACCGGTAGAAACGGACGTATGAAGCCTACGATTTGGCAAAAAGCCCGTGTATCAGTCTATTGTGAGTATTTTTACAATTAGAAAGTTCATACTACTTCATTGTGCATTTATACACTTGCACGTTAAGTTTCACTTTCTGATTTTGCTCGAAACTCAGTTCCGTGGCCGTTTTTGCTTACGTTTTCTTACATTTTAGTACATAAACACGTTTTCTGGCATTTTCACCATCCGAATAGTCGATCCGCGACTTTTAACAGCTTATATATATATATATATATATCTACGTCTATAGCAACTTCGCCAGACTGGGTTATCTTTCCAGTCCTGGTTTGAATTTTTTATGTATATATTTAAATGTATATGTACTAATTTTTCAACTCTGTCAAGCTCGGATGTCAAATTCGTGGTAGTTTACCGCTTATATATATATAACTATATATATATATATATATATATATATATAATTTTCTAACTTCGTTTGGCCTAGATTTATACTTCGTGGCCTTTTTATTGCTTTAATATATATATATATATATATATATATATATATATTAACATTTCTACTTTCGTTCGGCCTGGATCATTTCGTGGCCCTTTTATCACTTTTATAAATATATATATATATATATATATATATACATATATATATATATACATTTCTGTTCGGGCATCGGAGTGAAAATCCACCGCCCTTTTACCGCTTATATATATATATTTATATTCTGTCAAGCCTGGATCACTCCGTGGCATTTTACAGCTTTGATGTATATATATTTCAATTCTGTCTTGCCTGGATTATTTCGTGGCTTTTTATAGTTTTTTATAAATATATATACTTCCATTCCAGTCCGGGCACAGGATTGAGTCCGTCGCCCTTTACCGCTTTTATACACACACACACACACACACACACACACATATATATATATATATATATATTTCCATTTTATCTAGCCTAGATTACTCCGTGGCTTTTTACAGCTTTTATATATATATATATATATTTCCATTCCAGTCCGGGCATCGGAGTGAAAACCCATCGCCCTTTACAGCTTTCGTATATATATAACTACATATATATCTTTTATTTATTCCGATTAAATTGCTACTTTAAATATTCATTTTTCATGAATCGGCGCTGACATCTCTTTGGGGGAACTAGATTTCTTTAAATCTTGTCAGCTCTAGCTTTCAAACGGTTCAAAATAGGTTCAGACAGAACCGGGAAGCTAGAATGGCTGAGATGTACTTTAATCTAGCAGTTTTTCTAGTTTAATTCATTTGGAAAGCAACCTCGTGGCCCTTAGATCGCTATCTAGTGGGAACGAGACGCTTTGGCTACGCGCAGGTCAGGATTTACTGATGAATCCTTGGTTATTGCGACGTTTGGATGTAAATATCTATTTTCTGTACATATTTGAGCTGTGCAGGTTTTCTTGGCTTCTCTCTGTGACCCTAGGAATCGTGGGATTCACGATCGAACTGATTTGAATCTAATTCCCACAATGAACAAACTCCACTTTACAAATATACCCTGCCAGTTTTTCTCTAAAATTATAAATTCAAAAGACCTTAAAACGGTTATCCGAGTTTATGGTCTCAACATAGTGGAAATATATTTTGTCGTGCTAGAGTCACTCTGATGGCTGTCATGCCCATGAGAAGACCGACACTTGTCTATATTTTGTGGTCGAGGATGCTTCATCGCCCGACAATTACCATTTAAATTGAGTCAAAAGGCTGAAAAGATAAAAATTGGAAGTATCAACAGGCTTCTATTCCTATGAGAGCGTAAGGGTTTGAAAACTATCTTTCAAAACATCATTTTCAATATCTTGTCTAAAAAGGACTTTTGTAAATCAAATCAAATCCTTCGTATATAGGTTCAACGAAGCACATCCATACTTTCAAATCAATCAAGCATAGGCCCAATTTCTTCCAGCATTCCACATACATTGCAAATTAAAAGGGAAATATTAAAAAGATGCAGTACCGTGTTTACACGGGAGTCGTGGGGTACCTAACACCTTCCCAACATTTAACCAAGCCCCCGAACTAGAACTTCGATTTCAAAGATTCTGTTTCGATAGTGTCCAGCAATTGGGCCTCCTTTCAAATAAAACTCGATTGAGTTGGTACAACCATTTCAAATCTACCAACTGGTGACTCTGTAAAACGTTCAAATCGTCGACATGATACATGTTATCCTTTTCCTAAAAAACCCCATCAAAACCTTTTTCATAAAAAAAGATAAAATAATGGTAGACAAAACTTAGGAAGAGAGAAAGATTCGGGTCCAACTCGACCAACATTTTTTCCCGACGTCGACAGGTGGCGACTCTACTGGGTACAATAGAGGGCTTAGGCCGCGTTCAAATCTTTTCAAAATTTTCCTTTCATATCTGCGTATGTGTGAATGCTGTGTCTCTACATTGAATGAATGTGAATGAATGCTTCGTCTTTACATTAAATGAATATGAATGAATGCTTTACTGCTTTATATTAGTGCTTCGCACCAATGTCATCATATGCATACGGTAAGACACGATGTATGTGAATGTATGTTGTGTGATTCCTCTACCAGGAGGCAAACCCGTCGGTGACAGAGTAATGTCTTCGAGGGTGAATAAGTCTTCGGGGCTCATGAAAAAGCACCACTCAGTTCCGCTCCAGTTGAAAGATCGGATTAATTTCCCCTCTAGTACATTGCGATGATCTGGGGACCTTCATGCCAAAAAGCCACGAGAGTAGCCTAAAATAGGTCAGCCTCTGATTAACCGAATCTGAAGGGGAGCATCTTCATGCCTTCCTCTTTTAATTCAATGTCAAGTTTTCAAATTCCAATGTAAATGTCATAATGTACATTCCATGTCTTCTAAATCCTATCATATTATCCTGTCATCAAAATAACCGACCTTTGTTTTGCAGGGTAAGATTAAAAAACCTTAAAAACTCATCATGGCATGCATCCTATCCATACCTACCTCAGGAAATTGACACGCCTACATTTATTGTAGGTGAAAAATTGGTCCTGTCACTAGATCTAAGTCTAAGAAAGCACTAAGTTCATCTCTGGACATGGCTTCCAGTGCTCAGCCAGAATCTACCCTCGTCTCTAGGGAAGAGTTTGAAGGATTAAAGAACCAGATAGCCAAATTGGCTCTTTTCCTAAGAGAGAAAAGTAAACCTCTTAAAGGGAAACAAGCACAGGGTCATACAGAACCAGGTACACCTGGTGGAAGTCAAGAGACCGAGAAGAAGGACACTAAGATTCCTGAACTACAGAACCAGGATATTACTAACAAAACCCCTGAAATCACCATCCTTAACAAAGACCTAAAAGCTGGTGATATTATGAAGAAAGTCCAACAGATGGAAGAAACTATTCGGTCTATTAAAGGGACTGGGGCATTTGGCAGTGTCAATTATTCAGACTTATGTATTTTCCCTGGGGCTCATTATCCCGAAAAATTTTAAGTCCCTGATTTTGAGAAATACGATGGATTGGGGGACCCATACACCTATTTGAAAGTATTCATTGGAGAGCTCGGATCCTATACAGAGGACGAGAAACTCCGAATGAAGTTATTCCAAAAAAGTCTGACCGGAGAGGCTAGAGCCTGGTATGCCCGTCTGGACAACTCTAAAATTCACAGCTAGGAAGAGCTGGCACATGCCTTCCTCAATCATTACAGTTTTCAGTCTCAACTGGCTCCAGACAGATATCAAATAACCAAAATCAAGAAACAAAACACTGAGTCATTCAGAGAATACGCTCAACGCTGGAGACGAATAACGGCACAAGTCACTCCACCAATGACTAAGTCTGAGATAGTCATGACCTTCATCGACATTCAAGAAGCTCCATATTATGAAAGGGTCCTAGCAGACATAGGAAATCCATTCTCGGAGATGATCGAACATGGTGAAATGGCAGAAATGGGGCTCAAATCTAGGAAGATAAAGGATCTGACCGCCTTAGAAGCTGTTGCCAAGCATATTCAATTTGGGAGTTATGAGAATAATCCCCGGAGGATACACAAGAAGAAAGACGAAGAAGTGTCCTTTGTATTGCAAGGACAGAATCAGAGGAGCGAGTCGAGCAGCATGCCCCTTCAAAAGAGGAACTATTCCCCTTTTCAAGTTTCAGCACAACCTTCGAATCCTCCATTTCAGAAAAATTTGAAGGCCAGACGTCGGAGAACGTTTACTCCGTTATGGGATTCACTCAAAAATGTGCTAAAACTGTTGACGGCACAGAAAAAGATTGTACAACTCCTTCCACAAACCAACACCGATGGACGGAGTTTTGACCCGAGTAAGAAGTGCACATACCATTCCAGATCTCCGGGCCATGATACACAAGATTGCTGGTTTCTTAAGCACAAAATCCAGGACTTGATAAACAATGGAGAGATTGTGGTGGCCAAACCGGAGCAACCGCACGTGCAAGATAATCCCCTCCCTCAGCATAAAGAGGAGGGTGTCAACATGATTAGCATGAAAAATGGACAAGGATCCAAATACCTCCGATACGTCGGAGAAATAACTCAATCCAGCAACAATAGCCCAGACAGTTGGGAGTTATCAGAAAGGTGATTCCTGATAAAATAATAGATTAAGTCTATCAAGGAACAGATTGGACAGTTAACAGAGCTGGTCATATATCTGCATCAGGTAACCAGACAGCTGATAAACCAGTCCAACCAGTCTGTAGAAAGTCCTCCTACACCAGAGATTAGCCCCGTCGCTATAAGGGATCACTATCGGTTTCATGAGCATGAACCCTGGGCCGATAAGGTGGCCAAGGAAGAAAAGTTTCAAGCTGATAGGGAATTCGTCTTTCAGAGGAATTTCACTAACCTGAACCAGCCGATGAAGGAAATCCTCCAGATGTTGATTAATGAGGGGATGGTTACAGATCTGTTACCCCCGATGAACCCTCGATCCAGGAAATTCAAGCCTGACAAGATCTGTCAATATCACTCCAATGCACCCGGTCATGACACCGAAGATTGATGGGGACTTCGTCACTTAATTCAGAATATGATTGAAAGCGGTGAACTGATAAGAGGGAATCAAGATTATGACCTTCCTGATGAAGAAACACTCTTTATTCCCATGGCATGGAATCAGGAAACAGTGGTTGTTATTTCCTGTGAGAAGGAGCTGGCCGGAACACCCTTAGTTCTGCCAGGGAAAGGGGTCCAAGAAGCATTAAATCTGGTGAAGGTAGCTGCGCCCGAGCCTTTAATCTTACCTTTTAGACCCCAGTATCCAGTGATCAGTCTGAAGAGAGTCCCATAGAACTATCGGAATGATGAAGGTTCCACCTCAAACAACTTTACCATTATATCCAAGGAGAATCCATTGTACCTACCTCAGCGGGTGATCAATTCAGTTATCAAGACCAAAGGGAAGGTGGCTGAAGAGAAAATCGAAGAGTTCCTCAATAAAATGGGACACGATGAAATCAAGGTGGTGCAAAGTTTGAAGGATGCACCCAAGAAGATGCCCATCCTAGATTTGGTCTTATCCTCAGTGGATCATTGCAACATTCTGGTGAAAATACTGGAAAAAGCCCATTTTCCAAAGACAGTGGATGCCGAGAAATTCTATCATACGATAAAACACATCTTTAATAGCAATGTGATATCTTTTACTGACGATGATATACCCGCAGAAGGGACGGGCCATTGTAAGTCACTGCACATAGCGGTGATGTCATCAGGGTATGTGATAGGAGGTGTGCTAATAGATGGAGGGTCGTCCCTAAACATTTGTCCCTATAAGAGAATATAGTCCAATCATAGAAAATGTATTTTGATGGAGCAATAAATATGGAAGGTGCCGGAGCTGGGGCAGTCCTTATCTCTGGTACAGGAGAACAATATCATGTGGCTACTAAGTTTCAGTTTGTCAATACCAATAACACAACTTAGTATGAAGGCTGCATAATGGGGTTAAAACTAGCCCAATCCATGGGTAGCCAACATCTACTAGTCTTTGGAGATTTTGAGTTGGTCATCAGACAAATCACCGGTGCATATCACACCAAAGAACTGCATTTGCTACCCTATCACTGGCAGGTCATCAAAATATCCATGGAGTTTGAAGACATAACTTTCATCCATATCCCTCGTGGAAGGAACGACTTTGCGGATGCATTGGCAACTTTGGCTTCACTGATCAATATATAAGGTAGGAGGGGAATTCCCGACATCAAATTCATAAACCAAAAGACCCTGACATATGGGAATTACATTGGAGAAGTATTAGATGAAATACCTCCTATCAATCAGCCTTGGTATCAAGACATCAAGGAATATCTCCGAGATGGATCTACACCCGCTGGGACAAGCCAATCTGAAAGAAAATAGGTTCACAAGATGGCTATGAAGTTCTATCTGAGTGGAGATGCACTCTATAAAAGGGATGCTGGAATAGGCCTGTTATGATGCCTTGACAAAGAGCATGCCCAAAGATTAATGGATGAAGTCCACGGTGGAGTCTGCGGTCCACACATGAGCTGTCATTTGTTGGCCAAGAAAATATTGAGAACAGGGCATTACTAGATCTCTGTCAGAGCCGACTATGATGACCACGTCAAGAGGTGCTACCAATGCCAAATATATGGAAATGCCATTCACTCTCCTCTTAATGTGCTACACAATATGAGTTTGCCATGGCCTTTCTCTATTTGGGGAATGGATGTGATTGGGCCAATCGAACCCAAAGCCAGTAACGGATATCGATTCATCTTCACTATGATTGATTACTTCACCAAGTGGGTCAAAGCTGCCTCTTTTTCCAAAGTCACCAAAGAGGTCATCATTGGTTTCATCAAAAATAATGTCGTCTGTCGATATGGACAACCAGAGGTGATCGTATCAGACAACGCCAAGAACCTAAAAAATTAGATAATAAGAGAACTATGCAGCAAGTTCCACATCAAGCATCTCAATTTCGTCATCTATCAGCCCAAGATGAATGGTACCGTCGAAGCGGCCAACAAGAACATCAAGAAAATCATGCAGAAAATGTCCGCCAATCACAAAGAATGGCCTGACCTGTTACCTCTAACCCTGTTAGCATACAGGACATCAATGCGTACCTCTACTAGGGCTACTCTCTATTCATTGGTCTATGGCATGGAAGCAGTGCTTCCCATAGAAGTAGAAATGGAGTCCATGAGAGTGTTAATAGACGCTCAAATGGAAGAAGATCAGTGGTTGCGAGAGCGGTACCACCAATTGTCCCTGATAGATGAAAAGAGGGCTATAACCATTTTTCATGGATAGTTATATCAGCAAAGGATTGCTCGATCATACAACAAGAAAGTCCGAATCCGGCAATTCAAAGAAAATAAACTAGTGCTGAAGAAAGTTTTGGCCAATCAAGACGAAGCTAAAGGAAAGTTCGCCCCAAATTGGGAAGGCCCTTTCATTGTCAAAGAAGTTTTGATAGGAGGAGCTATCAGATTGCAAGAAATGGACGGGAGCAAATTTCCCCAACTCATCAACTCAGACACCTTAAAAAGGTACTATGTCTGAAACACATGCTAGTCATCATTTTGGTCCTGCAAATCGATCAAATCAGTTTTGGTTTTCACTAGAAAACTGAACTACGAATGACCTAATCTCCCTATACCAGGTAGTACGTAGGCAACCATTCATGGTGCGGTTTGACATTCAAGAAAATACAAAAACCAATAAAAATCGGTCCCAAGACACCGAAACCATATAAAACCTAAATACTATCAAGCCTCCCTGGTTAACAAGCCCGTTTGAGATATTCTCCGACATCTCAATGTCAATCCATCAAGGATAAGCTCATGATACATCAACAACAGCAAGTCATGAAAGAAGTGGTAATCACTCATCAATGACAATACATATCCAAATAGGGAAGTGAATCAAAATAAATTTCTCTAATATATAATACTGTTTGATATATACACTGTGTCCTGTACATGACAAATATGACTGATCTAGTATGTGCAGGAAAAAATAAACTAGTCTATGGACCCATGGACAAGCGGGATAGCAGTGCCAGCATGGCATCTAAACGGTTATCCGGGTTTAAGGTCTCAACATAGTGAAAATATGGTTTGTCGTGCTAGAGTCACTCCGATGGCTGTCATGCCCATGAGAAGACCGACACTTGTCTATATTTTGTGGTCGAGGATGCTTCGCAGCCCGACAATCACCATTCAAATTGAACCAAAAGGCTGAAAAGATAAAAATTATAAGTATCAACAGGCTTCTATTCCTTTGAGAGCGTAAGGGTTTGAAAACTGGCTTTCAAAATATCATTTTTAATATCTTGTCTAAAAAGGACTTTTGCAAATCAAATCAAACCCTTCGTATATAGGTTCAATGAAGCACGTCCATACTTTCAAATCAATCAAGCATAGGCCTAATTTCTTTCAGCATTCACACACACATTGCAAATTAAAAGGGTAATATTGAAAAGATACGGTACCGTGTTTACACGAGAGTCGTGGGGTACCTAACACCTTTCCCATAATTAACCAAGCCCCCGAACTAGAACTTTGGTTTCAAAGATTCAGTTTCGACAATTTCCAGCAATTGGGCCTCCTTTCAAACAAAACTTAGTTGAGTTAGTACAACCATTTCAAATCTACCACCTGGCGACTCTATAAAACGTTCAAATCGTCGACTAATACATGTTGGCCTTTTCCTAAAAAACCCCTTCAAAACCTTTTTCATAAAAAAAGATAAAATATGGGTGGATAAAACTTAGGAAGAGAGAAAGATTCGGGTCCAACTCGACCCGCATTTTTTGCCGACGTCAACATGCATCATCTTGCCACTTATTAAAAGTAACAATCTCTTTCTCAGAAGCTGTTTCTGCAACTTTTGCAGGGATAGGCGAATTTTGGATATAAGAACGCTTTTCAGTAATGAGAACAATTCTCAAATTTCTTAACCAGTTCGTGTAATTCGGTCCGGATCAACTTGTTAGCATCAAGTATGCTACGCAGTGATAATGAGTGTGACATTTTTCAAATTCTGCATGTGAAATAAAATAACATTTTAGCATACATTCATTTAATTAATTACCAAAATAAATTAGGTCCTATTTCAAATTGGTATCTCCCACTATTTTCTTCAAACTATATTACCCTCATAATATATAGTTCGGTAAATTTAATTAAAGATTTGCTAGTGAGAATAAGGATCTCATTTCAAATGTATATAGCCTTGTGTGTGCACAACAAACTATATATAAATAAATAGGTAGACAACTTTTGTCAATTACATCACCATGTAACTCCTTGTATTTTTTCTCTTAGAATATTATGGTCAAATGTGTGCACATCCGAACCAAAACGATCATAGTTAAGTCCGACCCAACATTTCCATATAAGTGAAGAGAAAATTACACCTCTTGTGTGTGCACAACAAAGCGGTAATGTTCAATTTTTTTTATAAATATTTAATGTAATAAAATAACATCTTAAATATTTAATGTTTGTCTTGTGTGGGCACAACAAGCTCATATTAAATATTTAATACTCTATTGTTTTATCATGCTAGAAGGCGACGTTCGATATTCCAAATATTTTTGAACGTTACAATTTAATATAATTTCTTTGAGGAGTTTGTTATTATTTGTCTCATCGTGTTTAGCGTGCATGCACATATATATATATATATATATATATATATATATATATATAAAATACGCGTCATATTAATTGACATGCGAAGCATGTTGCATAATATATATATATAGTATAAGCATGCATATAGAATACAATATTCTACCTGGATTGATTATGAACTTTTATTCTAGTTTGATTCACTCGAGCCACCAAGTGAACCAAAAGGTCAAATCTAGAGGTGCACGAATTAAATTTAAACATAACTATTATATTTAAACATGGGCTCCATTACAAATGGGTCTTCAAGCGCTCCTTGCTCCTTGGTCTCTAATTGTTCAAGATAATTCTAACTAGTCCTATTACATAAACTATTTAATTTAAATAGAAACCTTGATCAGCAGTCAAGGGAAAGTACATAGGAGGGAGATAGAATTTTACATCAAGAAAAATTAGAGAAGACAAGGTGCGCATACCCCATTTAATAAAACCCCCATACATTCAAGCATCCAACTAAAATAAAATCCAATCACATTGGTCAATAGTCCATAATCAACCCCATTTATTATCATACATATCATCATATGTATCAATAAAAAATATTCATCTCATGAATTAATAAGCATTCAATATATATATATATATTGATATCGATTTAATGGGCAAATTAATTAGCATTAATTCTAATTATGATTTAAAAATAAACTCCTTTATTTAATCAACTTGGAATCTAATTCTACATACAAAATAAATAATTTTATTTTAATTTAGAATTACTGAAAAACATTGAATTTAATTTTTAATTTAAATAAATATTTTATTTTAATTAGAAATCAGAAAAATAAATAAAATAAATTTTTATTTAATTCTGGGCACCGGCGCTGCGGCGCCCAGAATGAACTGGCTTCGGGCGCTGCGGCGCAGGGTAACCCATTGTTTCAAAAAATCGGACCTGGCGTTGCGGCGCCCGTTTACTCTATAAACAGGCGCTGCAGCGCCTGGTCGCCCGTTTCATGACCCGGATCGGCGCTTCAACGCCCAGATTACACTGTAATCTAGCGCTACAGCACCAAGAGCTGTTTTTTCAGTTCGCGAATTGTGCAGTTTTTCTCCATAAACATGATTCCTTACTAATAATTATGCCCAAATAAATTGTTCCAAACACATATCAATATACATATCAAATCAAAATAATTAATAACTCGCATAAAGGTTTGGCTCTGATGTCTTTGTTAGGTTTGTATGATTCATAAGCATGCAACAATTACATACATAGCAACGAAAGCGTAAAAATAGGAATTTTAAAATTTTACAAACCATAAACCCGTATCATCCTTTATGCGCAATTATTAATTAAACGAAAAGAAGAAGATGAGATTCATACCCTTGAAGATATGAGCTTCCTCAGGTACGAGTTCAACTCCAATCCTTTCCTTGTTCGACTTGAATTTATCGGGTGTGATTCCTTCCTTTGATCAACGTCAGTCACCCAAGTGTTTGGCCTCTGGAGGCGATCCACCAATGATGAACAAGTATTAAGAAGGTGGGTTATTGGCAAAATCTTAATTTTTTTTCTCTCTAGAAATAGTGTTGTCTCTCAACTCTTGGAAATTGTATTAACCCTAAATCAAAATAAGACTCCTCTTATTTATAGATGTAGGCAACCCTCCTAAATATTTTAGGATTAGGATTTCATATTAATTAATTAAACTCTGTTAATTAATTAGACTTCCTAATCTTATTACGGGCAATTAATTAAACTCCTTTAATTAATTTACCTCCTAATCTTATTAAGAATATGGGAGAGTACTTTTATTAATTAATTTCCAAACTCCTTTAGAAATTAAACTAATAATAATAGTAATAATAATAATAAGACTCCTCTTATTAATTTATATTTAATATTTCTAAAATATTAAATAATAAATATTAAGCTATTTAATTTATTCTATCACCATAAATTAAATTAAATACACTTAACTTATAATTACGATTATGCTATTTGCTTCTTAAATAAATATTCATCCTTTTTATGGTGTGACCCTTTAGGTTCTCCATATTAAACCGGTTGTGAATAAATCAATTAGAACAATTCTAATTTTATTTAAATAAATAAATTAACTATTAATTTATTTAAATAAATAATATTTATTCTACAATAAGGGTAAACCCCCTTAGCGCTCAACGATTTTCTAGATAATATAGATTTCAATATTAATCAATAAGGAACATTTGAGTAAATAGTTACTGTATAATTCATTCCTTCTACCATACAATATCCCAATTAAATATAAGACATGAATTTACTATCAAGTCTTATTTTATTTAATTATATGTATTGTGATCCTAAATGCACAAACTCCGATAATTCAAATTAGAAACTATTTTTTAATTTTATTTTGCATTGGCCAGGGACTACTGAGTTGTCATTTATCGAATCACATAGGACATTTTCTTCTTTTACTAGAAGTGGTAAATCCTTTATTGATCATTCATTATCTTCATGTATAATTAATTATATCCAAGAATACCCTTTAATATACCCTTAGGGTCTTAAAGGACATGTTAAAGTATAACTCATCATACATAAGATACTATGATGATCTCAAGTATAAGGATTACTTGCACTAGTATCACCAAAGAAATTCTTATTGATAGGCGAGTAAAACTCCATTAAGTATTTCTTAGCGAGCCACGTTCAGTGTACTTATTCTCCAATAAGCATCTACATACTTACTTTAGTATCTCCACATAAATAATTATGAGATCGATCATTCCCTTCCAAAGAGCAAGCAACGTATGTACCAATCTATCCGGATTCACTAATCCTCTATTTAGTAATCCATCGATTGGGAACTATTTTAGTTTTAAGCTATCTAAGAATTTAGATCTCATTAGCATGATCATCATCATGATTCTAAAAGAATTGCTTAAAACTATGGGTTTATCACATTTAAATATAACATCATTATGTAGATAATATTAACGCCTTTAAATAAATAATTCTTTTATTAATAAATGAATAAGATTGTTATAAAGTAAATGCTTCATCATATCAAGTATGATTGGCTTATGTGCATACTATTTTATGCTGTAAGGACCGAGAATTTTATATGATTATATATGTAAATTTTTACGAATAATTTTTTTTATTATAAAGTACTTGAACCATATAAGTGAATATGTGAATTAAGCAAGATAGTTAATTTATTTTAAGTTAACTAAGATGAATACTTAATCAATTTGATTAAGGAAGAGTAAGACAAGTTATGTTAAAAATTAACATAGCTTGAATGTTAATCTTAAATGGTAAATTAAAAAGATTTACAATCTTTAAGTGATTAATTATTGATATAAATTATATAAAGTGATTATATGAATGTGTAATAACTTATCAAGCCAATTAGGGCTAATTAAGTTAATGAATTATTGGAACAAAAAGAAAAGCCAAGAAATAATAATATATTAATTAAATACTAATGATATTGAAAACTTAGTGACATATAGTGAATGATTATGTAAGTATTTAAATATAACAACGATTTATCAATAATGATAAATGTGTTATGGATTATGTGAAAAAATATATGTGGTTAAATAAATAAATATATATATATGTATATATATATATATATATATATATATTATGAATATGTATATATATTTATTTATTAAGTGAACTAAAAAAAGTTACATAACCTAATTATCAATTAGGTATGGAAATTTAATAATCTAAGTGTTATTGCATTAAAGATTATTTGTATTTAAAATATATATTAACCTTAAGAGATTTATTTTATACATCTCAATTAATTAATTTTATAACTTAATTAAAGCAAGTCTAATTGGGTTATAAAATTAAATGTACTTGAGTGATTATTTAAAATCCAAAATGAGTGGAATAAAAATATTAATTAAATAATTAAGATAAGATAAAATTATGTGTTGGACATAAACTAATTTTCATGGCCAAAATATTTTAATTGGAAAGCCCAAACATTTAAAAGGGAACCCAAAACTTAGCCTAACTTGGGAAGGGCTTTTTAGTCATTTGTTAAGAAAAATTTGCAAATAAAATAAATTAAAATTTTGGGCTAAAGAGGAGAAGAGATGGGCGGCCATGATGGGGCAAAAAATGAGCATGTGATGAAATTATGATTACTTGTTTTAGTTGCTAAAGTGGTTCACCCACTCCTACCAACTACAATAGGTGTCAACCTTTTATTTTACCATCTTCTTTAGCCAATCTTGCAAGCAACTTTAAGATAATGAGTAAGACAGAGAAGGATAGATGTGTTGGAAGATTTTATATAGATATACTATCTATATGTATATATTTTTTCCAATACTAAAAACCTTTAACACGTTACCAATTTCTCTTTACTTCTTATTTCAAAAATTGCGAAGTAAAAGAAAAGAGAGAGAGAGAAGGAGGGAGCATTTGGAAGCCCTTAGTGGGAGAGGAAGGGATATTATTTTTTATTCCACCAAAAGATTTGAGCTACCTTAGAAGAAGAAAGGGTTCACTTGATCAAAGGTATAAAAACCTATATATAAACTAGTTTATTCCTTATATTTAATTTATTTTGATGAAATAAAGATCTAAGATTTCAAAACTCAAAAACCTTAGATCAACATGTTAATAAGTGTTTTATGTTTAGATCTAACCCTTTTGAGTGTCAAAAGTTCGATCAAAAGAAAGAAAAGTAAAACTAGTTGCTAAAGGGCTAGAAAACCCTAACTTTCAACTACTTTGAAAGGTTATAACTTGAGATCTACACATCTTTTTTGCCATCCGTCAAAGAGGGATGCTAGATATGTAAGTTATATTTCAAACCCAACTGGTAGCACTCAAAATTATTGACTTTTCAAGCCGTGGTTGCTGTTTCGATAAAAATAGTCCAGATTTTTCAAAAAGGAAAATATATTGTTCCTGGTGTGTCCCTTCCAGGGTATTTTCATCATTTTTCTGTGCTTTAAAAATTCTGAGAAACGTTCGACTGTTAATATGATGAGTTATCTAGATATGACGATTTTTGGATGTGTAGAATGAGAGTTATTGATTTTATAAGAAAGGACTACTTCAAAAATAAACTTGAATAACTCTTTGTGTGTAACTCCAAACATTGTAACAATTTTACTAGAAATACATATACATAACAGAAACATCCCCTGAAAATTTTGTAATTTTTGGACTTAAGGACTGTTGTTGATAAATGTTGCAAGATCCGACTGTTTTGGTCATTTTAAATATAGTAAATTAAATTCAAAAATTTCAGAACAAATATATGTTCATTAGAATATTATATACTGATATATCCCAAAAGAAAAAAAAATTTGGAGTTATTTTGGTATTTTTCATGGGTGTGCTTTAGTTATGAATAAATAAAAATAATAAGTTATGTAATGTTAAAATTTGTGTAATTGTTCATTTCTTGACAAAAGGCCCTTAAAATGATAGGATCAGGTTTGTGAAGGGTGTTTTGGTCATTTTTGATAATATTTTATATTTATGGCCTTTTATGATTATTAAATAAATGATTTAGTAAAGAGTAAATAATTAAAATAAATTATTTATAAGTTTAATAAATGATTAAAATATTATTAAAATATTAATAATATTAGATTAAGATATTATTAAGTAATTAATAATATTTAGATTAAAGTTAAATTTAAAATACTATTAAATGATTAATAATAATATTTAAGTGATTAAATTATTATTAAATGATTAATAATATTAGTGAAGGATTAAAATATTATTAAATGATTAATAAAGAGGTGAGTAAAGTATTATTAAATGATTAATAATACTTGTGAATGAATAAAATATTATTAAATAATTAATAATATTAAATAAGAGTTTAAAATGAATAATAAAGAGAAATTAAGTTATTTTAAGAATATAGTATAATTGGACATTTAATATGCTATATTGAGTATATAGTATGTTGAAAAGGGAAAATGGTTTGCATTCAGTTTGTTATATTAGCATTCGATTTGATGTATTAGCATTCGATTTGCTGTATTAGCATTCGGTTTGCCGTATTAGCATTCGGTTTGCTGGATTATAAAGAAGAACTTATAAAATGAAAGATTAAGTGTTAAATCTCAATATATATGGTATAGTGATTGAAATATTATCAAAGGACGATAATATTACTAATTATTTATGGTAGTATCAGATATTTAATTATGTGATTACATGTTATATAAATTATTTTAAAATAATGGTATTATAAGTAAGATATATAATGCTAATTGAGAGATCAATCTTATTATTGATAAGTCTTACAAAAGAAGTTAAATTAAATTGTTTAGCAGTAGTCAACAGATCAGGCAAGTTTCCTAACTCAACTTGAGTTATTAATTTTAAAACATGATTAGTGGATAATTATTTTTGATTATTTACATTCATAATGATTATTGTTATTCTCACATAGTTCAATTGATTCATATTCTATTATTTGAACTATTTGTCGACGTTGGAAAATTTAAGAAATACCGCTGGTTGGTTTATAACCCAATTTTTCTCAAATCGATCTTCCTAAGTTATCTCTACCCTTATTCTTCATATTACAAAAAAGGTTTTGAAGGATATTTTAGGAAAGAGGCCATCATGTGTATATGTCGACGATTTGATTTGATTTAAACAGAGTCGCCAGTTGGTAGTTTTGAAAATGGTTGTACCAACTCAACCTAATTTGATTTGAAAAGAGGCCCAATTGCTGAACACTGTCGAAACTTGATCTTTGAAATCGGAGTTTTGAGTTCGAGGTCTTGGTTAAGTGTGGGGAAGGTGTTAGGCACCCCACGACTCCCGTGTAAACACGGTACCACAATCATTTCAATATTTCCCTTAAAACTGAAATGCGTGAGTGAATGCTATTTGAAAATTGGGCCTTTTGATTGATTGAAAGCTTTGACAGGCTTCGTTGAGCCTATATACGAAGGGTTTGATTTGATTTGAAAATCAATCTTTGATTTGATTTGCAAAAAACATTATTTAATTTGATTTGCAAAAAGCTTTTGAATTGAATTGACAGTGATGTTTTGAAAGCTGGTTTTATCAAACCCTTACGCTGACATAGGAATTGAAGCATATCGCTACTCTCAATTTTATCTTTATAGCCTTAAGGCTGCATGAAAATGATGATTTGTCGGGCTGCGAAACATCCTCGATCATAGAAATATGAAGTGTCGGTCTCCTCATGGGTATGAAAACCATCGGAGGGACGCTGACACGACAATCCATATTTTCACTATGTTGAGACCTTAAATTCGGATAACCGTTTTACGGTCTGTGCATGTACATTTTACAGAAAAAAATTGGCAGGGTACATCTGTAAACTGGAGTTTGTCCATCGTGAGAATCAGATTCTGATCAGTTTAATCATGAATCCCACGATTCCTATGCTCACATATGAGTAGCCAAAACTTGCACAGTTCAAATTTGTACAGAAACAAATATATATACATCCTCACGTCGCAATGGAACCAAAGATTCATCAGTAAATCCTGACTGCGCGTGACCAAAGTGTCTCGTTCCCACTAGATAGCGATCTAAGGGACGCGAGGTTGCTTTTAAAGCTGAAACTATAAAAATAACTAGATTTAAAGAAATCTCAGCCATTATAGCTTCCAGGTTTTGTCGGGACCTGTTTGAACCGTTGAAAGCTAGAAGTGGCGAGATTTGGATAAATCTAGTTCGCCCGCAGACATGTCAGTGCAAATTCATATACAAATGAATGTTAAATGCAGCAATTGAATAAATTGAATAAAGTAATATATATAAAAGCTATAAAGGGCGATGGGTTTTCACTCGCAAGCCCGGACTGGAATTGAAATATATATGTAGATATATATATTGACAGAAACGTAGTCAACCAAGACTGAAAATGTGATAATCCGAATAATTATAGATGGTGAATTATATAGTATATTAATTCTACGAGTAGAATATATGGTAATGATCTTTAGTAAGGGAAGGAATGAGTTAAAGAAAATATATTATATTTGATATACGATTGTGTTTGATTGAAGGTTAAGTAATAAAACCTTAACCTTGTTGAAGATGTGAATTTAGTAGAGATATATGTGTAGTTTATATAAATGTCGTTATGATAATGAGTTAAAGTTATTCAACAATAAACCTGTGAAAGAGATTTTTGTGAAAACTTGAGTAAGGTAGGGTTTCGGTGATTCTGAGGACGGAATCCTTATAAGGAGGGAAGAATGTGACATCCCAGATTTTTAGAATTTATAAATAAGAATTTAATAAATAAAATTCTTATTATCTGATGTTTTGCGTTTAAGTATGTGAATACGTGTCATATATGGTGAAATATGTGAATCTATGTGAAGATAATTTAAATATTAATGTTAATATTTATTGGAGTAAATAAATATTTTAATTGAATTATTTATTGAGTTAAATAAATAATTATGTGATTATTATGGAGTAATGTAATTAAGTGTAGTATATTAATTAAATGAATATTTAGTATTTAATTTAATTGATATAATGATTTTATGTTATAGTTCTAATTTAATTGAGATAATTAAATTAGATGAGTAATGTGATGAGTGTTACATGCAATTATAATTAGCAATTAATTATAATTATGTGACAATTTTATGTGCTTAATTGATGTTAGACTTTTAATTAATTAAATTAGAATGTTAAGATTTAATTAATTAAAGAGTATCATTAAAGTAAGTGTTAAAAGGATTTATTAAAATAAAGAAAAGAGTTTTTAAATAATTTTTTTTTTCCAAACAAGGCCCTTACTTTTGTTTTAAAACTGTTTTACCCAAACATGGCCTTAACTACTAAAAAAAATCTGTTTTTAAAATAACTTGTTTTTCCAAACAAGCCTTAGGGCTTTTTAAATTTCAAATGTTGTAACTTATATATATTAAATGCAATTATGGTATTAAAGGATGATTTAATTGGGAGTTAAATATATATTATATAGTTATACATATAATATATATGATATCAGTTTACGTTTTGTAAAAACTATGTTAATTCTTAACCTAAGTCTAAAACAAAGAAAAAGATTAGTCTGTGTTAGAGAGAAAACACAGAGAAAGATGGAGTGAAAAGAGAAGAAGAAGAAAGAAAAAGAAGAGGAAAGGAGGAAAGCCTTGAGAGAGTCATTGCTAAACCTCACCATCTTCTTACTCACTAAGCATCAAGGGTATAATTTGAACCCTTGTATTTTAAAGATTTTGTTTTATATTTTTCATTGTTAGTTCTATGATAATTGAACTTCTATGAAAATTGGTATATACATAATTATATATACATAACGTGTTCATGAGTTTTAATGAATGAATTGATAGATGTTGTAATCCCTTACATGTATACTATAAACGATTTTTCAGAAATTAAAGTATTGTAAAAATAAATTTTTAATGGAGAACTTGTGTTCTTATGGGTTTATGTGTTGTGGTTGAATTTTAGAGTAACAATTTAGGAATTTATATGTGTTATTATGCCTAATTAGAATTGGTTATGATGTTATGTTCAATTACGAAGAGATTGTATGTGTGGTAACTTGAATTGGTTGAGAATTGAAATTACAGTAAATGTTTTTTTGGAAAAATATAAGTTTTTGTAAAAATGTTAAAATTGAGTTTTTCAAAACCTTTGATTTTCATAATTTGGACAAGTTCAGTGATTGGTAGTATATATAGCATGTGTATCATTACATATGAATGATTTACAATGAATATGTTGCTTGTAATTTCCATTTGTTGGCATGTTGGGTTTAATCGATGAAACAGGGAGGCTGCACTGCCTGCTTCTGTCTGCGTACCTGCGTAGCTGCGTCGGGAGCACAGCCAAAAGCAGCGCAGCTGCGCCACTGGGTTTTCTCAGGCTGGTCACCTGGGCTGATGCCAAGGCTTATGGCTGCGCAGCTGCGCCGTGTCCTGGGCAGAGGCAGTGAATTTTATTTAAGTGTGCAGTTTATTTTTATGACTAAGTTACATTATTGCTAGAATAATGATCATATATTTAAGTTGCAATAGCATGTTGATAACATGAATTTGACAATTTGGTAATTGTAAAAGAAAAGAGGTTTTGAAAACCTTAAAGTATTAATTGAATTATTGTTTAATGGTGAATTGGTATAATTATAATCAAGAGTAAATGTTTAAATTAAATTATAATTTTTGTTAAATTATAATGAATATTAGTTGATTTATTTTAATCAATTAGATGTTAATTTAAATTATAATTTATGTAATTATAATTTAATAAATGCATGTTTAGTTATGGATTATAAATTGATTATTGCATGATTAATTATAATTTGTGTAATGCATGATATAGTTTAATTGATTATAAGTTATAATTTGTTTAATTATAACTTAATATGTGATTATAATTTGGAATAATTATAATCAAGGTAAAAGTGTAATTTAAATTATAATTTATATAATTATAATTTAATGAGGGCATGAATAAAAATTGAGTATTTATAATCTAAGTAATGGGTTAAGTTAAGTATGCTTAAATTATGATTTAATGCATGATGTAGTTGATTCATTATAAATTATGATTGTTTAATTGTAGTTTGATTAAAGTGGATGTTCAAATCATAATTTGTTTAATTATAATTTAAAATGAGTATGTAATTATTAGTTGATTAATCATGAGAAATGTAAAATGACTATGTGATGTGATTAATTATGTGGTAATTAATTATTAACTTATGAGTTAAAGAGGAATGAGTTAACCTAAAGTGGATAACTAAATATTAGGATTAGATATGTGATAATTAACTGATATTGTTAATTATACATAAGGTTTGACAGCGAGTGTCAAACGAGTAAATAGAAGAGAATTAGAAAGTATAAAGTATTATTTACTTAGACATTTGATAAGCATTGCTAGGTGACTAATAATTGATGCGTATGGTAATACGTTATGTAGGATCATGAAGCAGATTATATTAAGCTATTTTTCGGTATTGGTAATCTACGAGCCAGGCAAGTCTTTCGGTTCCTATTTTCTATGTGAACTTGATGATATTATGAACTGTTTGAAATTGTATTGCACAGAGTATGCTATGTTGTATATGTTGCAAGCATGAAATGTTAAAGTCAATTTATGACTACATTGATTGATTTAATAATGTTGATTGAGTAAGGAACTCAATCTTTATACTTGTTATGTGATTAAAGCATGTATGCCATGTTACTTTAATATTGAGCATGTTAATTATGTGCTATGTGATGCATGAAAACTGTTAGAGCTTGCTGAGCTGTCGAGCTCACTCTTGTAAATAACCATTTTTGCAGGTCAAGGATGCAAGGTAAAGATACGTGTTAAATGATTTATAGAGATCAATGTTAAAGAATATTAATTTTGTTAAATTTTAAATTGTAGTTGATGTTTTTATTGTAATTTAATTGTTAAGTTGTAAGTTGAGCTATCCGACGTGTAATGGATATTGCTTAGTGATGTAAGACTTTGTATAGTCCCTTCGTTGTAGCGATTCATGTAATAGAATTGAATCAAATATTTGAAATGTTAAGGTTGCGATTCAGGGCAATATAGAAAGAAAGTTTATAAAAGTTTTAAATATTCCGCATTTTTAGTGATTTTAATATCGAATAATGATGTAAAGATAGATTAAAGATGTATTGTTAACGATCGAGGATGAGAATTATATTGTATGATTTTTGGGGTCGTTACAGGAAAGATGACCAGTGATGGTGAAGGCTGCTTATATATGCATATATATATATAAAAGTAGTAAAAAGGCCACAAAATGATCCAGGCCGAACTAAAATGTAAATTGCAGAAAAGTAGTCAAACAGTGACTGGGGAGAGCACCCAGTATGGCGAAGTGTGCAAAAATAGTAAAAAGGGTGATGGGTTTTCATGCCTGTGCCCGGACTGAATTGAAATATATATATATTGACAGGAATGTAGTTAACCAATACTGGTACGAAGGCCAGTTATGATGAAAATCACTTAGATATGCGTAAGTATATATAAAAGCGGTAAACTACCTCGGATTTAAAATTCGGGCTTGACAGAATTGAAATGTTAGTACATAAATAATTAAATATCTACAAAAAAGGCGAAACCCAGACTGGGAAGACAACCCAGTCAGGTGAAGTTGCCAAAACTGTGTGTGCTAGTGCATTGAAGCTACTGGAGCTGACGGATAGTCAATCCGAGTTGTAAAAATGTTGAAAACGGAGTTTATGTACAAAAAATGTATTAAATTTTGACGAAAATGGCCAGGAAACTAAGTTTCGGGCATATTTAGAAGATAAAACTTGATGTGCAGGTGTAAAACAGTGCAAAGTAGTAGTATTGACTTGTTGATCGTAAAAATACTTACAATGAGCTGCACTACGAGCTTTTTGCCAAATCGTAGACCTTAAGCGTCCAAATCTACCGGTGGTTTTTTGATATGTGGTAGTATATGGGTTTATCTATGTGTTGGAGTGAAAATATTTGGGTTTGGAAGAGGTGTAAAAGTTGAAAAATTAGTCGGGCTCCTTGCTTATGCAAATGAGAGGGAGCTGCCCCTCTATTTATAGAGGGGGGAGCCGCACCTCTACATCCGACTATCGCAAGTAGAGGTGCGGCCACTCGAGGTGGGTCCTGCGTGCCCGGCTTGGTCGTCTTGAAGTACGTGCACTCCGAGCAATGTGCTGTCCGGTCAGAAACTTTTTAACTTTTGATCGGAGCGTCCGTTTGTGGCGTGCGATACCTTTCCGAAAAGCTCTCACCGAGAGTGTTGCAATGACATGGGGAAAAACCTTTTTCGGGTCCAGGAAGACGGGTTCATAACCAAGTCTTAGATTCCCCGCAGTTTATTCGTTGAACTATCTTGCGTTGTTGCTACTCGGGATCGTCATTAGGGTTCATTCTGACTTTGGCGGCATTGACCAAGTCGGTTCAAAGTTGGTAAAATGACCGTTGTAACCCTACCAGGGCTGCCTGTAGTGTCGGCATGGTCGCTGGTTGACTTTTGGGAGCTGATTCCAAGACTTGGATCCCAGTCGAGTCTTTTGACCTCAGGGTTGTCTCTGAGGCTGACATTGTCGTTCCAGGTTTTGCTATGGAGTTGTTACGAGGCTTCAGGCTGATGTCTGAAGTTGGCTTGACGTCCCGGGTTGAGACCGTGGATGACCTGCACTTCCCGGGTTGAGACCGGGGTTGATTTTGACTTCCCGTGTTGAGACCGGGGTTGATTGATATCTCCCGGGTTGCTGTCGGGGCCGATTGGTACCTCCCGGGTTGAGACCGAGGTTGAGCTTGATGATCCGATTGATTGTCGGAGCTTGATGATCCGATTGATTGTCGGAGCTTGATTGATGGTCCGATTGACTATCGGAGCTTGATTGATGGTCCGATTGACTGTCAGAACTTGATTGATGGTCTGATTGACTGTCGAAACTTGATTGATGGTCCGATTGATTGTCGGAACTCGATTACCGATATTGGGAATCGAATTTGACTGAAGCACCGATATTGTGGATTGGATTTGGGTTGATTAACGGTTTTACCCATTTACTGGATGAGTATCGGGGCAAGGAAAATCTCGAGTGTCTACACTGTTTATGAGCCATGTCTCAGCTAGTTGTTTTGGCAAGACTAATATTTGTTAAAGTATGAAACGTTCTATTAATTATGAACTGATTTATTATTGGAAGATCTATGCCATTTATTTCGGCTAGATCAATATTGATATTATATGTTGAACTCATAGCATTTCTTTGAAAGCAATTCAAACCATATTGTTGTGGTACGGACTCATGATGTAAGACTAAAAAGAACAACCCTTATAAAAAGGGGAACTTTATTGTCGGACTTCCGACCCTTTGCGCTATTTTTAAGTATTATGCATAATATAGGGTACAATGGGGCTGATCACCCCATGTACTCACAGAAAAGTATAATTGTAAGAACCGTGAATTTCATGAATAATATTTTTTTTATTGATACAATAAGAGAACGGATATTTATTGAAACATAAATGTTTATAATGAGTTATGAGAAAAGTAATTCGATTATATTAAATTGAATTTAGAAGAAAATATAGAGGAATTCAACGAACTTGTAAAATGCCTTGTGTGGCATGAGAAGGGAAAGGGTGGTGATTTAATTAATTAAATGATGAAGGAATTAATAAGAAGGATTAATTAATATTACATTATTAAGTAATTGTCGTAATTAGTAATAGCATATTAATAAGTAAATATTTATAATATGTTATTATGAGTAACAAAACATTTACGAGTAAGTAATTGATGAATATGATAAGAGTTATATTTAATTGATTATTTGTTGAGTACAATACATGTGATAGTTAATCGTACAATAATGTTATTAAGTGTTATTATGAATAATAATCGGTTAAAGAGTAAATGAATTATTAAGTGAACAGTTAATCTATATTAATTATTAATTATTATTAACAGAAATATAATAATAATGTGTTGATTTATTATTTTTGCAAGTAATAGTATAATACTAAGAAAATGGTTTATAAATATAATGAGATTTGTATTTATTAAACTATTAGAGAATGTGATTATTTGTCGTATAATAATAATTGATAAGGGTAAATTAATGAAGGAATTACTATGTGAACTATTAATTAAATATTAATTGTTATTTAATTATAATAGAATATTAATTGTGATTAATTATTAATAATATATGATTATTATTATTGCAAGTAATATAATAATAATAAGTGACTTGGTTATAAGTATAATAAGATTTATATTTATTTAACGTGATAATTAATCATATAAATGTTAGTTAATTACTATGGAGATTAATAACTTCATTAATCTATGAGGAAGGAATTGATTAATATTTTATTAATTAATTAATTGCTATTATAAAATAAATAAGTAAGTTATTAATATAATGAGATTATATTGATTACTATGTGCAAGTATGCAAAGTAAATGTATAATATATAATAGCTACCTATATGTTATATGAAGTGTAATGCAATGTGACTAGACAATTGTATATAAACTACATTACAATGTGACTATACATATAGGACTATATGTTATGACTAATTAATTAAGTTGTATGAATATATCATGAGGATATGTGACATTGTTAAAATCACAAATATATAGTAAACAATTGTGACTTAATAATGATTTCACTAAAATAATATAATACCCGATTAAATTATATTCGGTATTAATAAATGTACATGGATTATATGTATATTACATTGCCATATCACATCTACTACTTGAAATATTAAGCATGTGACTTACATTATAATGTTAATTATAATCTAAATATATAGTATGAATATATATGTAATAGCCTAAGTGTATGATATATGTTATAACATTTCATTGTACAATTGCTAGAATGCTGAGATTGAAATTGGCTTGTCCCATTATATGAGACCCATTCTCATTTACATGTATAGCATACAAGCTACTCTACTCTATATTCTCAATTTCAGCAAACAATTCATATGCTACTCTACCACCTCAAACTCAGCAATTCTTAGCATATCATCACAAGGGGAGTGGGCTTAATCATGGGATTCACCAACTATCTAACAACTCTCCCTTAACCATTGAGTTCTTGCTTCTCACGTTGGTTTAATTTGGTGAATTATTATATTGTCTGTATATTGCATTCTCTATAAATATAAGCTTCTTTCCTTCAAATTTTCATTTGTTGAGTTCTGTTAACTGAGAGTATTGGTTTAAGGGAGAGTATCATAGTAGCATTATATATAATTTGTTTAGCAGCAAAGCATTCACAAAGGTACAATTCCATCTCCATGTTCTTCATTTTTTATTTCTGAGAATTGTTAATTCTTGATTTTAGTGGGAATTTATGATTTGGTGATTTGATAATGTTAAATTGGTTGTCATATAAGCTAATACAAGTGTTAAAAAGGTAATGTAATTAGTCTAATAGAAAATTCGTATGAAATTTTGTGATTTGGGCTGAAACCTGCCGAAGCAGGGAACTCACTGGTGTTGGCCGAAGCACGGCGCAGCTGCGCCGGTTTATAACTGAGGCGCAGCGCAGCTGCGCCGGCCTCTGGAGACAGTTCCTGCTTTTGTTTGCAATCTGGTCATTGTTAACTTAGATACACTACTTAGGCCAGCATGAGGAATATGTTAGCATGGGTATATGTGTTTATTGAGATAGCATGGGTTGTTTTAACTTCATTAAAATCCCTTGCTAAGTGAACTTAGAATTTAAAAAGGAACTTAGAGCTTTTAAAAGTAAATTTGACATGTGTGTATGATGTTGAGGTTCTGACTTTTGATACATATTATTGTGACAAGAAATGTATAAAAATCATGCTAAATTGTGTATATATATTTCATAATGTAACATGAACATACAGGCCTCACTAGCGGACATTTCTAAACGAAAATTATAGTTTTTGAAATAAACTTTGACATATAGGTATCATATTTATATTTTGACCATATGAACATATATATGTGGGTAGGTCATGAGTGAAATATAGTTTACATGTGTTAAGTCAGTTCAAGTTGACTTTTAAAGAGAAACTTGAAAGTTTTGAAGAACTAACGTTCATGAGCATGTTAAAGAATACATTATGATATTTTGTTATGCATGATAATACTCTTAACATCACTAAGCTAGTCTATATGTACACACAATGTGTTAGAAATAATGGAAGTTAACCGAGCATGAGTCTAGGCAAGTTTGAGAGTAATAAGCGCTATTAACTAGATGTAAATAAATCAAATACGTGCAAGCATGCATATTACAAATGTTATGACTACCTCGTAGGTTCATATGGTAAACATAGAAATCTTGTGATTTTGTGTCCTCAATTGACCGTAACTCATTAGAAATCCTAAATGAGAATCCTAACATATTAAGGTGAACGTATGATGATTGTAAAAGCATGAAAGACCTTTATTGTGTGTACGTGTTATGTGTATCCATCTAATATGACATGACATAAGATCGTGGAAACATGATTCGTACGAGTTTTCAAAGAATGAACAAAACTAAATAAGTGCATATAAAATGAGGACCTATGTAAGAATACATACAAACTGATATCATGACTACCTCACATGTATACATGGCAAACATTAAATCCTTTGTGATTTCATGATCTTGATTAGCCTTAGCTCATTTGAAATTATAAGTTAAAGACCATAGCGTATCAAGAATAAGTGTAAGATCGTAATAAAAGTATGTAAGAGCCTTTAATATGTTATTATATTATATATGAATGTTGCGTTCATGACCAGACAAAAACCACAAAGCAACAGCTCAGCCTTGGCTTGGCCAGAGGGCTGCGCAGCTGCGCCGGCCCTAGGCTTAGTCATGGCACAGCTGCGCCATACTGGAATCAGGATTGAGTCAGTTTGTTGATCTGATTTTGACAGTTAGCTTATATGATTACTTTAACTTGTAGTATATGAATAGTATGCTAAGTAATGTGTTGAGAGGTATGCTAAGTGATAGAATTGAACGTTTGATTATAAACTTCCCAATGATAAGTCTAAAAGGTGTTTGTGAACTATAAAGCAATGATTAGAAACTATGTTGATGACTTCATGATGTCTTGTAAACTGAACTGTACTATATGTACGCAAAAGTATGTGATGAAGTATGTGTATAGTATACGACTAAGTTAAACGTTTATAGGTGCGTTTAAATTTACATATTATATATGGGCATAAGTAACTAATGAACATTCTATACATGTATTATATAAATAGGATTCGAAAGTGTTGATTTACTTAACGAGGATAAACTACGCATAAGGCAAGTATCCTGACTACACTCATTTATAGTGCGAGTATCTGAGCCCTACTTTTATTGTGTTGCAAGTATCCTATCCTTGTGGTTACTTGTTCGAGGAACGTCGTAAGCAAGTTCCCTAATTTATACTCTTTCATTGTGCAAGTTTCCTTAAAACTGTTCTTGAATATTAATTGCAAGCATCTGACTACTCTTTTATTGAGCAAATATTTGATTCATACTCTTTATTGAACACATATTGGAGCTTGTACTAACTTTGGTTGTACGAGTAAATAGGTGCTAGAATAATTCTTGCCTTACAAACTTATGTTTCATAGATTGATTTAAATCACGATTATATTCTTCGAATTATTGTTGTGAGTATTGAACTCATAAATTGTTCTTATATACATTGTTGAAATTGTCTACGCCATTTAATTCGGCTAGACCAATATCATGAATTGGAAAATGATCCACACCAATTGCCTTGGTGCGGACTCTTAGAAATTGACTGAGTTGAACAACCCTTGTAAAAAGGGGAACTATATAGTAGGGGTGCCGACAGTGGTGTGGTAGGTTATGCATAACTCCAGGTACGATAAGCTGATCCCCTAATTGTACTTGGTTGGGTTACCAAAAATATTTTTGATGATTCTAGTAGAAGTTTGTGGTTCTTAGCGACCACTCAGTATCCAGTATTTATTTACTTGAAACTTTGAATTCTTTGGATTCTTTTATAAATCCTTGGTCTACAGCTACACTTAGTGATATCTATTCATTCACTTGAAATTGTTGAAACTTTTGAATCCTTTAATAACTTCTCGACCCGTAGTAGTCCTTATTCAACTTCACAAAATAGATTTGAAAGTCATTGTTATTTATTTTGTTCACAACATTCTTATTTGAAATCCTGAGCGATTAATTACCATTTTACCCTTGAGATTTAGAACTGTATATATTCATGTTCACATTTATTGGCATATTACTTGCTGAGCAAATTTGTTGCTCACTCTTACTTCCCATAAATATTTCAGTTAGGGCAAGGCAAGGTGGTACCCCAGGACAGGACAAGTACGAAGGCAAGGCTATGGAGTAGCTGTGCTTTTCTATATTAGGATGTTTCTATTATGTTATATTAAGACTTATTTAAATGTTATGTATTAAGATATGTTTGGTTTAAGTTATGAAGTGTATTAGTAATAGTTTCGAGACTTAGGACGAGAATATTTATGTTATATCAATGTAAATTATTCTGTTATTCCACTATTTGAGATTTTAGTTATTATTAGAATTAGTACGCGATGAACCAAATTCGAGATCAGTGACGATCTGAATTTGGGGGCGTCACAATAATTGGTTTTTATAGCTAACTTATATTCTTGAGATAATTCAGTTTTATTAACTGATGATTCCTCTAGTAGTTCTTAATCCAGTTATGATCACTCAGCATGAAATCTAGGAGTATCCCACTTTATTGAGTATTGTTGCAGTATTGCTAACTTTTCTTAATCAATTAAATATTATTGAATTTTTGAAAGAATTTTACTCTTTCAATCTTGAAGAATTATTCAGCATGAAATTTATGAAATTCCTTGTTATTGAAAATGATTTATTGTTCAGTTACTTCACAATCTTTTGAATATTGTTGAAGTTCTAGAAAGTTAGATTCTTATATATCTTTTATTGTATTCATTAACTTGCAGAGCAAACTAGTTGCTCAACCTTGCCTAAATAAAATATTTCAGCTAAAGTCGAGGTAGCCGAAGGGTCAAGGAAAGACAAATACAAAGGCAAAGCTCAAGAGTAGTTTAATGTGAACTTTTAATTGTTATGTTACATTATGTAAATTATTTATGTAACCCTTTTGAGTATCTAAAGGTAGGTAAGTTAAGTTAAGATTAGTAAAACCTGGGATAATGTTATATTTATGTATTAAGGTATGTAATGAATGATGTAATTCGTAATGAATGGATAGTTAGATGAGATGTGGATGTTGTACCGTGAACACCGAATCTGAGGTTTGAGGGACCCGATTTGGGGGCGTCACAAGTTGGTATCAAAGTTATAGGTTATAAACCCTAGGTGGGAGGAAAGCCTTAGGAATATAACCATTAGAAAGATAGAGAAAACTCATTTAGAGTTCTAAGTGATGGATTGAGAAAATTCATCAATAGTAAGATGTTGATGCTTAGTATTCCGAATTATGTGTATTAGTAATGTACTAATTAAGTTGTTTAAAATTGATTATAGGATGTCAGGAGATGATGAAATTAGAGAAACCCATGTGGTTACTAAGGTATTAGCAGCTGCACCAATGCCAATAGCCGAGGGGGCAGCTCAGCGTGATTTGGTAGGTGAATCAAAGAAGAATTTTGAAGAAGAAAAGATAGTTGAGAAAGTCCTAAAAGAAGAACCTGCGGTAAATCTAGGAAGCGATCATGACGAATACCCCGAGATGGAACTGAATGAAGAGGAAGAATTAGATTCCAAAGAAACTAAGGTGGAGCTAGAAATAAAGGCTGAAGATGAAGAGAAAGGCAGTGTAGTAGCCGTAGATGGTCAAGCATCGGGGGAAGTTCAAGATTTAAGGGATAAGGTGTTTTTCCTAGAGGAAATGTGGAATGCAGAAAGATTATTAAATGATCAGTTGTTAAAGGCATTGAGTGAGATAATCAAAGAACGAAATGATCTGAAGGCACAAGACGATGGTATGAGAGCTGAGTGCAATGTATCGTCTGAAGCTTTAAGTAAGAAGGAGAAGGGGAATAATAAAAGGAAATGGAGCAACGACAGTGACAACAACTCAGGGAATTCAAAGTCGGAGAAGAAGGCATGTATTGATTGTGGAAAGAAATATTTTGGGGAATGTATGAAGGGTAAGAATGTGTGTTATAATTGCGGACAAGGAAGGCATATATCTCCCAATTGTCCCAAACCTAAGAAAGGAGGATGTTTTTCGTGCGGAGAAAAAGGACATCATGTAGGAATTATCCTAAGAAGAGGACAGGTGAAGGAAGTTGACGGAAGAAAGATTAAGTATGAGAGGTAGAACGTTTTGAAGTAATACAATATTTAAAAAAAAAGTAGTAACATAGACGGTGGATAGGTATTTGTATGCAGATATATATATATATATATATATATATATATATATATATATATATATATGGATGTAATTTTAGTTTTTGAATGAATATCAAGAAAACTTTTGTAAGTCTCAACTTTTTGTATAAAGTTGTACTAGTGAATCCCGACTTTTGTCGCAAATGGATATTAGATGTTTATAGCAATATGCACTATACTATGTAAAGTACTATGAACTAATTGAATGAATATTAATATATGTTTGATTAAGTAAATAAGATTTGAGAATAAAGATAGTAAGCTGTCTATTTGATGAATTTGTTAATTCAGCAAACTGAATTCGTTAATCCAGCAAGCTGGATTTGATAATTCAGTAAATTGAATTCGTTAATTCAGAAAGCTAAATTGGTATGTGTTTAAACTTTTGTGTTAACTTTTTATTATACCACTAATAAGATGTGGCATAAAGATGTAAGAGATGAAGAAATAATGTAAGGTTTTATTTAATCAGATAATGCCGCTAAGACGACAAAATCAAAACCAAAGGGAGGAACGATCGGGGTAAATAATGAAGGAGGTCAAGCAGACCCAATGCAGAACTTTGTAGACATTTTAGCTCAAGCTATGCAGACTAGAGCACCAGCAGCAAGAAATCGACTAGATAACAGATTGGAAAACTTCAAAGACTTTAAGACAGTAGGACCGCCAGAAATTAGAGGAACCACTGACCCTATTGAAGCCCAAACTTGGATAAGGAGATGGAGAAGGCTTTTGTTGTTGCTAGAGTAGCAGAGGAACAAAAGACAGTTTTTGCTACCTGTTTGATGAAGGGTGAGGCGAATTATTGGTGGGAGACAAACTAGAATAGAGCCGGAATAGCGGTGGTAACATGGATAAGGTTTAAGGAATTATTTTTTGAGAATAGTTTCTCACCAAGTATGAAAGAAATAATGGAGGTAAAATTTTTAGAGTTGAAGCAGGAGAATATGTCCGTTTTAGAGTACGCCACCAAATTCAACGAATTAGCTATAAAGGCGTGAAGGTTTGAGAATTGACTGAAGCCAGGGAAATTTAGCAAAGTAGTTGTGTTGCAGATCAATACATTTTTGACCTTGTTGGAAAAAGCCATCATCGCCGAGGGAGGAAGTGAAGCCGTATCAAAGTATCATCAAGAGAAGAAGAAGAACACGAATGAAGGAGGTAGCAGTGGAGGGAGTAACTCAAATAAGCGTAAGTGGAATGAAAACACCCAATCGGGAAATAAGTCAGGAGAAAGTAGGAAGAGAGGTGAGCCGTGTGCAGTTAGTTTGCGGTAAGAATCATCAAGGAGTCTGCTTAAAGGGAAAATGAATGTGTTTTAACTGTGGACAAGAGGGACACATTTCTCCCAACTGTCCCAGTCCAAAGAAGTTGCAAGGTTATTTTTCTTGTCGATTGCCAGACCATCAAATACGTAACTGTCCAAAGAAGAATGCAGAGAAAGAAAGCAACAACAGTGGAAACAACAGTGGGACATTAACGATCAAAGGACCTGTTCAGTCTGAAAGATTGACGACGTGCACGTTTAACATAATGGTTTAGGATGCAGTCACTTCAAAGGAAGTAGTGTCAGGTAAAATTATAATTAGTAATATAATTGCGTACGTATTATTTGATAGATATCACTGTGAGGTGTTTTTCCTTTACGGATATGAGTCACAGGTTAGTATGAAGGAATTGATGATACAACTTTAAAAAGTTATTAGAAAACGAGAATATCCACGTGGTCTATTATAATCCTTAGAGGTTCCAAAGTAGAATGAGAGAAAGCATAAGTTGCTTAATATATTAAAGGAATACTATTGTGAGTAAGATGTTGATACCTAAATATAATAGGTAAATATGAGATATTGTGACACCCCCAAATCTGGGTACTTTGTTTTCACACGATTTGGTGTTCACTATCTAAATAAAGCATATATCTACCCAATAATAAGGAATGCAAAATAATGACAACTTTATAATTAAATAAAAATCTTCCTTATAAAAAGGATTACAACCTTAAATCAAAATATCCCAGGGATTATCTAACCTTAACATAAACAATAATACAGAAATAAAATATCATAACATAATGTCTTATTACATATTGAAACCAATAATCTAAACAAGTATTCATTTGTTCATCTTGCCTTTCCCTTTACTCGTTGACGGTACGTCAACGTTCTCGACTTTAGCTGCAATGGTTATTTAATTGCAAGAGTGAGCAAACAAAAGCACACTTGGAATACAATAATAATAATGACATAAACTGAATGGCTTCAATAGATTTGAATAACTTTTCTTTCATCAACAATAAAGAATTGAATAATAATTCTTTCATCAACATTTAGAATTTCGAATATTGAAATCAACTGAGGGTCATAAGACCTTAAACTTTGTCATAGGTTATAAATAATTCTATTTAAAACCTTTAACAGTCATTTAGACTATGGACTCTTAACTTGTACTTAGGGGGATCAGCCCTTCGTACCATGTATTTGTTGGGTTTGTACGAAATCGTGACGCAATCAAATTGCAAAAATTAGCGGAAGAATGGTATATCAGAGTTTAAAAAAATTTCTACAAAACCATTACCCGGATCATCCTTTATGCAAATTATTAATTTAAAACGATAAATAAGAAGTTATGGAATCATACCCTTGTAGAATGAAGCTTCCACAGGTACTAGTTCAACTCCTTGTTCTTCGTGATCTCCTTGAATTTCCAGATTAGATTCCTTCCTTTGATCAACGTTAGCCACCCAAGTGTTTGGCCTCTAGAGGTGATCCACCAAGGAAGAGAAATTAACAAGAAGGAGGGTGTTTGGCTAAACCTTAGTTTTCTATCCTCTATAGAAAAGGAGTACTCTCCAACAATTAGAATTTCATCAAGTAATATCTATTATAAGAATCCTCTTATATAGATATTGGTCAACCCTTCTAATCCTATTAGACATGGGATTTCTTTTAATTAATTAAACTCCTTTAATTAATTTAGGCTTCCCACCACATGGGAAATAATTAATTAAATTCATTTAATTAATTTGTCTCCTAATCTTATTAGGAATAAATGAGAGTACTAATATTAAATTAATTACTAAACTCCTTTAGAAATTAAAATAATAATAATTATAATAATATTAATAAGACTCCTCTTATTAATTTATATTTAATATTTCCAAAATATTAAATAATAAATATTAAGCTATTTAATTTATTCTATCACCATAGATTAAATTAATTTCACTTAATGCATTATTACGATTATGTCATTACCTTCTTAAATAATTATTCTTCCTTTTATGGTGTGACCCTTTAGGTTCTCCATATTAAACCGGTTGTGAATAAATCAATTAGAATAATTCTAATCTTATTTAAATAAATAAATAAAACTAATAATCTATTTAAATAAATAATATTTATTCTACAATAGGGATAAGCCTCCCTAGCGATCAACGACTTTCCAGATAATATAGATTTCAACATTAATCATAAAAGAACCTGTGAGTAAATAGTTACCATACAATTCAATCCTTCCACCATACAATGTCCCAATTAAATATAAGACATGAATTTACTGTCAAGTCTTATTTTATTTAATTATATGTATTTCGATTAGAAAATGCACAACTCCAAATAATGTAAATTAGAAACTCCTTTCTAATTTCATTTTACCTTGGCCAAGGATTCGTGGGTTGTCATTTAACGAATCACATAGGACATATCTCCTCCTTTACTAGAGGTGGTAGATTCTTTATTGATCATTCATTGTCTCCATATGTAACTCATTATACCCAAGCATACCCTTTTATATACCCTAAAGGGCTTTAAGGAATAAGTCAAAGTATAATTCATTACATACAAGATACTATGATAATCTCAAGTCCAAGGATCACTTGTACTACTATCACATTAGGAATTCCTATTGACAAGTAAGTAAAGCTCCATTAGGTATTCCATAGCGAGTCACGTTCAGTGAACTTATTCTCCAATAAACACCTACATACTTGCTTTAGTGTCTCCACACAATTGATCATGAGATCAATCATTCTCATCCAATGAGCAAGAAACATATGTACCAATCTATCCGGATTTACTAATCCCCTTTTTAGTAATCTAATTATTGTGAACTATTTTAGTTTTAATATTTCTAAGAATTTAGATCTCATTAGCATGATCAACATCATGATTCTAAAAGCATTGCTTAAAACTATGGGATATTTACATATTATAAAAACAGCACCATGTAGATAATTAAATGCCTTTAATAAATGAATACTTTTATTAATAAATAAATAAGATTAGCTCCAAAGTATATGCTTTATCATCATACATGATTGGCTTGTATGCATACTACTTTCAATCTCCCACTTGCACTAAAGCCAATCGCCATGGTATCTCATACCCAACTTCTCTAAGTGACGATTAAACTGCTGTTGTGTTAAAGCTTTAGTTAATGGATCTGCAATGTTGTCTTGAGAGTCTACACTCTCCTCTTTCAATGATTTCTTTAATCAAAGTGCCGCAACACATGTTTAGATTCAAGATGAGACTTAGGACCTATTCCTAGTTCTGTAATGAACTTTTCATCTAAAACATCAACTTGCAGCTTCACTTACAGTTATATACTTTGTCTTTGTCACTAAACCAACAACCTTTTGTTGTTTGGAACCTTTTCAATTCACTGCACCATCTTTCAAGGTAAACACATACCCTGAAACAGATTTACTGTCATCTTGGTCTGTTTGAAAACTTGAGTCTGTGAATCCCTTGAGTTTTGATTCAGACCCACCGTAGACAAGAAAAATATCTTTAGTCCTTCTCAAGTACTTTAGGATATTCTTCACTGCCTTCCAGTGCTCTTCTCCAGGGTTTGACTGGTATCTGCTCATTACACTAAGTGCATGAGCAACATCCGGTCTAGTACATATCATACCGTACATGATAGATCCTATTGCAGAAGCATAAGGGATCTTACTCATACGGTCTCTCTCCTCAGGTGTCTTTGGGGCCTGTTTCTTGGAGAGATGTATTCCATGGCTCATCGGCATGAGACCTCTTTTGGAATCTCCTATGCTAAACCTCTTTAGCATTGCATCAATGTACGTTCCTTGGGATAAACCAAGCATCCTTTTAGATCTATCTCTATAGATCTTTATCCCCAAAATATAGGATGCTTCTCCCAAGTCCTTCATGGAGAAGTGTTTAGATAACCAGATTTTAATCGATTGTAGCATAGGAATGTCATTCCCTATCAGTAATATATCATCAACATATAATACAAAGAATGAAACTGCGCTCCCACTAACCTTCTTTTTCACACATGGTTCATCGTCGTTTTTGACAAAATCAAACTCTTTGATTGTCTCATCAAAACGAATGTTCCATCTACGAGAAGCTTGCTTCAATCCATAAATGGATCGTTGCAGCTTACAGACTTGATTTGTTCCAACCTTTGAAACAAATCCCTCTGGCTGTGTCATATACACATCCTCCTCAAGTTTCCCATTGAGGAAGGCCATTTTCACGTCCATCTGCCAGATCTCATAGTCGTTATAAGCTGCAATCGCAAGTAAAATCCGAATGGACTTGAGCATAGCTACTGGTGAGAAGGTTTCATCATAGTCAACTCCTTGTCTTTGTTTGAAACCTTTTGCAACCAGTCCGGCCTTATAGGTCTCTACCTTGTCGTCCGCTTCAGTCTTTCTTTTAAAGACCCATTTACACCCAATAGGCTTAATGCCTTCAGGTGGTGAAATCAAAGTCCATACTTTGTTTTCATACATGGAGTCCATTTCGAATTTCATAGCTTCAAGCCATTTCCCTGAGTCTTTATTACTCATAGCCTGTTCATAATTCAATGGATCATCATCATTCATGATGTGTACCTCATCGTCATCCTCTATAACGAATCTATATCTCTCAGGTATCTTCGGTACTCTTCCAGATTTACGAACAGGGTGTGGTATAGTAGGTTCTTCTACTTTGTCAGGTACCTGACTTTGATCCGTGGTAATTTGTGGGTCTTGAACTTCTTCAAGATATATCTTACTCCCACTGACCCCTTCATGGATAAAATCCTTTTCCAAGAAGGCAGTATGTTTCGCAACAAACACCTTTTGATCAGTTGGATGATAGAAATAATACCCTAAAGTTTCTTTAGGGTATCCCACAAATCTACACTTATCGGATTTAGTCTGTAGCTTATCGTTTTCAAACTTTTTGACATAAGCTGGACAACCCCAAGTCTTAACATGCTTAAGATTTGGTTTCCTCCCCTTCCATATCTCATATGGAGTCTTTGGGGCGGATTTGGTAGGTACCTTGTTAAGTAGGTATGCAGCCGTTTCTAGGGCATATCCCCATAAGGAAATTGGAAGGTCGGTAAAACTCATCATAGATCGAACCATGTCCAACAGTGTTCGATTTCTCCTTTCAGATACTCCATTTAACTGTGGTGTACCTGGAGGAGTCCATTGTGAGATTATACCATTTTCTTTGAGACAATTGAGAAACTCACCGCTTAAGTATTCTCCGCCTCGATCTGATCGAAGTATCTTTATACTCTTGCCCGTTTGTTTCTCTACTTCACTTCTGAACTCTTTGAACTTTTCAAATGATTCTGACTTGTATTTCATTAAATACACATATCCAAATCTTGAGTGATCATCAGTGAAAGTAATAAAATAAGAATACCCACCCCGTGCACTTGTTGTCATAGGCCCACAAACGTCTGTGTGAATCAATGCCAACAACTCTGTAACTCTTTCTCCTCTTCCACTAAAAGGAGATTTAGTCATTTTACCCATGAGACAAGATTCACAAGTTGGATATGATTCATAATCGGATAGCTCGAGGAGCCCATCTTTATGCAACTTGGATAATCTTGTTTCATTGATATGACCGAGTCTACAGTGCCACATGTAGGTATAATTAATATCATCTCTTTTCCTTTTCTTAGTTTGTTCAATTTGAAAAATATTTTCTTGTAAGTCAAGTGTATAAAGTCCATTTCGCAAATTTCCAACACCATATAAAATATCGTCTTTATAAATAGAACAACTATTGTTCTTTATAACAACGTTTAATCCTTCCATATCCAATACAGAAATTGAAATAATGTTTTTAATAATATTCGGAACATAATAACAATTATTAAGATAAATGGACTTGCCCGAAGGCATTGCTAAATAATAAGTTCATACAGCTAATGCAGCAACCTTTGCTCCATTCCCCACTCGTAGGATCACCTCATCATTGTTTAGCTTTCTACTTCTGACCAGTCCCTTCACATTATTACATATGTGAGAACCACAGCCGGTATCCAATACCCAAGTAGAATTTTAACTTTCTGAAAAATTAATTTCAATCATGAACAAACCTTGATTGGAAGTCGAAGCTTCTCCAAGCTTCTTCTTTGCCAGAAACTTCTTGCAGTTCCTCTTCCAATGACCCGGCTCGTTGCAATGGAAGCACATTCCTTTGCTAGCTGGATCAGATTTCTTTTGTTCCTTTATGTTCACTTTGCCCTTGGTCATCCGAGATCGGAAGAGCTCCTTAGATATCTCATATCTAGCAGTCCTACTTTGTTCACCATACAACTCCTTGAGGTGAATCAACATAGTAGGAGCATCCATATTTTCGTGCTGACGCTGAAGCTCGTTATTCATGGATGCGAGCATGATGCATTGAGCCACAGATGCATCATCTTGCCACTTTACAATGGTGGCAATCTCTTCCTCAGAGGCTGTTTCTGGAACAGTTCCAGGGACAGGTGAGTTTAGGACATAAGAAATCTTTTTTGCAGTGAGAACTATTCTCAGATTTCTTAGCCAGTCCGTATAATTCGGCCCGGTAAGCTTATTAGCATCAAGTATGCTTCGCAGTGAAATTAGTGATTTTGATATTTTTAAAATTTTGCATGTGAAAAACAACATTTTAGCAAACATTCATTTTATTAATTTTGCATACCAAAATAAATTTAGGTCTTTATTTTAAATTGGTATCTCCCACTATTTTTATCAAACTATATTACCCTCACTTATATAGTTCGGCAACATCTAATTAAAGATTTGCTAGTGAGAATAAGGATCCCATTTCAAATGTATATAACCTTGTGGATAGCACAACAAGCGATATACAAATAAATAGGTAGACAACTCTTGTCAATTACATCACTATATAACTCCTTTTATTTTGCCTCTTAAATCATAATGGTCAAGTGTGTGCACATCCGAACTAAAATAATTTAAGTTAAGTCCAACCTAGCACTTCCATAAATTCAAAAAAGAAAAATGTTCGTCCTTGTGGATAGCACAACAAGACTAGATCGTTCAATTTTCTTGATAAGCATCAAATGTGATTAATTAACATCTTAAATACGCAATACTCGCCTTGTGGATAGCACAAAGAACTCATATTAAATATTTAATACTCTATTAATTAACCAAGCTAGAAGGCGACGTTCGATATTCTAAATATTATTTGAACGCTTCGGACTTAATATTATTTCTTTGAGGGGTTTGTTATTATTTGTCTCATCTTGTTTAGCGTGCATGCACATATATATATAAAATACGAGTCATTTTATTAAACATGCGAAGCATGTTTGCATAAAATATAATATATATATAATATTTAGCATGCAATATAGAATACTATATTCTACCCAGATTGATTATGGACTTTTATTCTAGTTTGGTTCACTAGAGCCACCAAGTGAACCAAAAGGTCAAACCTAGGAGTGCAATAATTTAAATTTAAATATAACTATTACATTTAAACCCGGGCTCCATACAAACGGGTCTTCACGCGCTCCTTGCTCCTTGGTCTCCAATTTTTTTCAAGATAATTCTAACTATTTCTATTACATTAAACTATTTAATTTAAATAGAAACCTTGATCAGCAGTCAAGGGGAAGTACATAGGAAGGAGATAGAATTTTACATCACGAAATTTTTTTTTAGAGAAGACGAGGTACACAGACCCCATTTAATAAAACCCATTCATTCAAGCATTCAACTAAAATAAAATCCAATCACATTGGTCAAATAGTCCATAATCAATCCCCATTTATTATCATACATATCACCATATATATCAATAAATAAATATTCATCTCATGAATTAAAACATTCCATATATATATGAGTATCATTTAATGGGCAATTTTAAATTGCATGAAATCCAATTTCAAGATTAAAATAAACTCTTTATTTTAATTATAAAATTATTTAGAATATAATATATAAATATATCATATTTATTTTTTTAAAAAGAAGTCACCTTCTTTTATTAAAAGAGTCCTGCAGGTTTATTAAAAGAGTCCTTTCCTGATGGGTCACATTCTTTTTGGAGTAAGAAAGAGACAACACATTTTCTTTGCAGAATTCAAGATTAGCACCCAAAAAAAAAAAATTGTGATTCGTCCCAAAAAAAAAAATGTCATTTTTTTTTCTTAAAAAATAATAATTTTATACAATAAAATTATGCCCAATAAATTATTTTAAATATATACCCATATGTATATGAAATCAAAAATAAATTAATAATTGCATAAAAGTTTGGCTCTGATGCCACTGTTGGGTTTGTACGAAATCGTGACGCAATCAAATTGCAAAAATTAGCGGAAGCATGGTATATCAGAGTTTAAAAAAATTTCTACAAAACCATTACCCGGATCATCCTTTATGCAAATTATTAATTTAAAACGATAAATAAGAAGTTATGGAATCATACCCTTGTAGAACGAAGCTTCCACAGGTACTAGTTCAACTCCTTGTTCTTCGTGATCTCCTTGAATTTCCGGATTAGATTCCTTCCTTTGATCAACGTTAGCCACCCAAGTGTTTGGCCTCTAGAGGTGATCCACCAAGGAAGAGAAATTAACAAGAAGGAGGGTGTTTGGCTAAACCTTAGTTTTCTATCCTCTATAGAAAAGGAGTACTATCCAACAATTGGAATTTCATCAAGTAATATCTATTATAAGAATCCTCTTATATAGATATTGGTCAACCCTTCTAATCCTATTAGACATGGGATTTCTTTTAATTAATTAAACTCCTTTAATTAATTTAGGCTTCCCACCACATGGGAAATAATTAATTAAATTCATTTAATTAATTTGTCTCCTAATCTTATTAGGAATAAATGAGAGTACTAATATTAAATTAATTACTAAACTCCTTTAGAAATTAAAATAATAATAATTATAATAATATTAATAAGACTCCTCTTATTAATTTATATTTAATATTTCCAAAATATTAAATAATAAATATTAAGCTATTTAATTTATTCTATCACCATAGATTAAATTAATTTCACTTAATGCATTATTACGATTATGTCATTACCTTCTTAAATAATTATTCTTCCTTTTATGGTGTGACCCTTTAGGTTCTCCATATTAAACCGGTTGTGAATAAATCAATTAGAATAATTCTAATCTTATTTAAATAAATAAATAAAACTAATAATCTATTTAAATAAATAATATTTATTCTACAATAGGGATAAGCCTCCCTAGCGATCAACGACTTTCCAGATAATATAGATTTCAACGTTAATCATAAAAGAACCTGTGAGTAAATAGTTACCATACAATTCAATCCTTCCACCATACAATGTCCCAATTAAATATAAGACATGAATTTACTGTCAAGTCTTATTTTATTTAATTATATATATTTCGATTAGAAAATGCACAACTCCAAATAATGTAAATTAGAAACTCCTTTCTAATTTCATTTTACCTTGGCCAAGGATTCGTGGGTTGTCATTTAACGAATCACATAGGACATATCTCCTCCTTTACTAGAGGTGGTAGATTCTTTATTGATCATTCATTGTCTCCATATGTAACTCATTATACCCAAGCATACCCTTTTATATACCCTAAAGGGCTTTAAGGAATAAGTCAAAGTATAATTCATTACATACAAGATACTATGATGATCTCAAGTCCAAGGATCACTTGTACTACTATCACATTAGGAATTCCTATTGACAGGCGAGTAAAACTCCATTAGGTATTCCATAGCGAGTCACGTTCAATGAACTTATTATCCAATAAGCACCTACATACTTGCTTTAGTGTCTCCACACAAATGATTATGAGATCAATCATCCTCATCTAATGAGCAAGCAACATATGTACTAATCTATCCGAATTTACTAATCCCCTTTTTAGTAATCCCATGATTAGGAACTATTTTAGTTTTAGAGCTTTCTAAGAATTTAGATCTCATTGGCATGATCATCATCATGATTCTAAAAGCATTGCTTAAAACTATGAGTTATTTACATATTATAAAAACAGCACCATGTAGATAATTAAATGCCTTTAATAAATGAATATTTTTATTAATAAATAAATAAGATTGCCTCCAAAGTATATGCTTTATCATCATACATGATTGGCTTGTATGCATACTACTTTCCGTATTGTGCACAAACATTTAACTCTTTCGGATAGTAACCTCCCCTAATAAATAGGGTTGTTCATCTCAGTATTTGATATAAGCCCGCACCAAAGAATGTTTGGTTTGGATAGCTAAAAAGGAAATTTGGAGTTTCAACTATCATCAACTAAGGAGTAGTTGAATCGACTCACAATAATCAAGAATAATTCAATAATAACGAATTATGAAATAATTTATGCTTTAGAATTTAAACTTAAAGCATACGAAAGACAAGATAGACCTTACTTCAACAATTAAGTCAATGTCACTTTAATTAAATCATGAACTTTAAATAAGTACTTGTCCATTATAAAAATAAAAGAACAATCTCAAATACAATCAATATTTGAATTTAAAACACTTGCATATAATTAACAAGTTTAAGGATAGAAGACTTGCCTCAAGCGCAAGCTACAATTACTATCACGTTCCTTAACAAATCCTACACATATATATATTTAACCATAATAATCTAAATTAGTTATCACATAACTAATTCACATAATTAGTTAACTCATTAGGTTAACTCATACCTCTTTAATTATTAAATTAATAATCACATAGTTAATCATATCACATGTTCACATTATATACTCACATAATTAATCAAATAATAATTATGTATCCATATTAATTAAATTATAATAAAACAAATTATAATTCAAATTAAACATTCACTTTAATTATAATTAATCAAATTATAATTACATCTTATATTAATTAAATTATAATTTAAACAAATTATAATTTAAGTTAAACATTTACTTTAATTAAAAAAAATCAAACTATATTCATTATAATTTAACAAATTATAATTTAAATTAAACCTTTACTTTAATTATAATTATTCAAATTATAATCACACATTATATATTTTATTAATAAAATTCATTACTACTCATTTAGCATTTTAATGTGTGCCTATCATGTTATCAATTACATCACATTAAGTTAGTTTTTCAAAATATACCAAAAAATAAAACATAATTATTTTCTGCAACCCCCCCCCCCCCCCGTCGGGGCGGGTGTATTAGCCTTGATAGGCCCGCCGGGGCGGGCCCCCTGCAGCGATGAACTCCTGGCTCGCGAACTGTGCAGAGAAAAAGTCAATTTGACTTATTTCTCCACATCGAGTTTCGAATTCAGCCAACAATTTGCATATAAAACTTTATAGAAAATAAAATTTAAAGCTTCTAACATGTTTTAACACATTGAATCATCAAAACACATAATTTAAAACTCTCAATTTCATGATTTTTGAAGAAAAGCCATTGTTAAGTGTTCTTGATGAAATTGAACACTGTGAATTTGTTTTTAAACCAATTCACACATTTTAGGCATATCAATTAGTTTCTAAACATGCTATCATTCTCTATAATTACTTTAAACAACAATCAACAATCAAACATGAATTTTTGATTTTAAAAGAGTCATTTAGAAAAAACCAATTCTTTGTAACTCGTGATGAACATAAAAACATATTAAAAATAAGGAATTAAGAATATACCCTTGTTGCTTAGTGAGGAAGAAGATGATGATTGATGCTTTGATTTCTCAAGCTTTTCCTTTCTTCTCTTCTTCTTCTCTCTTCTCTCTCTTTTCTTTCTCTGTTTTGTTCTATCTTCTAACACTGACTAACTCTTTTGTTTTTTTAAACTAACGTATATTATAACAGTTATAGATATAATATACATATAACATATATACATAATATGTAACTTACAACATATTAATGTATATAATAAATCCTATAATAATTACATAAGTTACAATTATTTGAAAATAAAAAACCTTAAGGCTTTGTTTGGTAAAAACAGTTTATTTTCAAAACTAGCTTTTTAAATAGTTAAGGCTCCGTTTGGTAAAAACAGATTTAAAACAGGTGCAAGGGCCTTGTTTGGCAAAACGATTTTTAAAAACTCTTTCTTTATTTTAATAAATCCTTTAACACATAGTTTAAATGTTACCCTTTATTTAATTAAATTCCAACCTTATAATTTTATTAAATAAAAGCTAACATCAATTATCCATATAAAAATTGCCACATAACAATTACAATTACTCGCTAATTGTAATTTCATGAAACAATTATCACATAAACTTGATCTAATTTAATTATCTCAATTAAATTAGAACAATACCATAAAATCATTGCACATCAATTAACAAGATTATTAAATATTCATTTAATTAATATATAACACTTAATTAAATTATTCTACACAATCACATAATTTATTTATTTAACTCAATAAATAAATCAATTAAAATATTTATTTAATTCAATAAATATTTAAAATTAATATATAAAATTCTCATTCGTTACAATCTTCCCTCTTTAAAAGGATTCTGTCCCCAGAATCACAAAAAAACTCATCTGCTACATTCTTCTCCCTTAAAAAGATTCTGTCTCCAGAATCGGGGATACGATTTCATCATAACATCTTCAAGTTTCCACGTAGCTTCTTCAGCACTGTGGTTCCTCCAGATTACCTTAACAGAAGGTATCACTTTATTTATAAGTACTTGTCCTTTTCTATCAACTATTTGAACAGGTACTTCATCATAAATTAAGTCTTTATCAAATTATAAAGGCTCGTATTCTATTACATGCTTGTAGTCGTGTTTGTACGGTCGCAACACAGAAATATCTAAAACATTGTGTATATTATCTAGCTCCGAAGGTAACGCCACCTCGTAAGCCACTTTGCCCACCTTTCGTAGAACCTCAAAAGGTCCAATGAATCGGGGACTCAGCTTCCCCTTCTTGCCAAATCAAATCTTCCCCTTCTAGGGAGATACCTTCAGGAAAATGAAGCTTCCTGCTATAAAATCTCGGTTCTGTCAATGTTGATCGGCATACTTCTTCTGTCCGTCTTGAGTAGGAACCAATCTCGTTCTAATCAACTTCACGATTTCGGCGGTTTGTTGCACCAATTCTGGTCCCAAGAGTTGACGTTCACCGACCTCATCCCAGAATAATGGGGTTCTGCATTTCCTGCCGTATAACGCTTCGTTATGCGGCATGCCAATACTCGAGTGGTAACTATTGTTGTAGGCGAACTCCACCAACGATAGATGTTCATCCCAGCTTCCTTTGAAGTCTATAATACAAGCTCTCAGCATGTCCTCTAGCGTCTGAATCATTCTATCTCTTTGGCCATCAGTCTAAGGATGGTACACCGTACTCAGTCGCAATTGCGTTCCCAAAAATTCTTGTAAATGCTTCCAGAAATTCGACGTAAAACGCGAATCTCTGTCGGACACAATCGACACCGGTACCCCGTGTCGAGAAATAATTTTCCTAATATATAGCTTCGCTAACTGATCTAAGTTGAACTTAATCTTGATCGGTGGGAAATGTGCTGACTTCGTCAGTCGATCCACAATCACCTATATCGCGTCAAAACCCTTTTGAGTCGCGGGAAGTCCAACCACTGAAATTTTTTGTGATATGCTCCCACTTCCATTCCGAAATCTCTAGCGGTTGTAGCAATCCACTTGGTCTCTGGTGTTCTGCTTTAACTTCCTGGCACGTTAAGCATCTCGCAACGCATTCAGCAACGTCCCTCTTCATATTCGGCCACCAAAAATGGTGTCTGAGATTCTGGTACATCTTCGTACTGCCAGGGTGAATTGAATATCTTGAACTGTGAGTTTCACTCAAAATCTCCTCTTTGACGTCCTGTACTGGCAGTACCCAGATTCTTCCTTCAAATCGTAACAATTCTTCGTTATCGATCTTAAACTTTATTTCTTCACCATCGGCTATTCTTTTTCGGATCTTCTCGTATTCTTCGTCATGAAGTTGTGTCTCTTTCAACTGGTCTACCAGAGTAGAACCAGTGGTTACTTGAAACAGCTTCTCATCCGATTCCTTCGGATACTTAACTTCAAGTTCCAACTTAGCCATCTCTTTTATTAACTGGTCCTGATCAGTTAATATATTTAGCTTCTCCCAACCCTTCTGGCTTAAAGCTTCTGCGACGATGTTAGCTTTATCCGAATGGTAAAGTATCTCGCAGTCGTAGTGTGACGCCCCCAAATCTGGGTTCCTCTCTTTCCTCGGATCCGGTGCAGTCACGATACTACTATCGTCAAACTATTACATCTTTTAATCATTAGTAAAAGAATACAACTTTTTTTATTATAATTTAGAATATAAATTCTATTCATATCCAAGATCTCGTCTTTACATCATATTCGATGTTACTAAAATGTGGAATAACTTAAACTTTTTCAGTCTTCCTTGAACAAAATCTTTTATTGATTCCATAACTTGAATCCATTACATTTTCCTGAATCAAACTATATCACGATTCACTCTATTCAAATTTCTGTATAATCTCATACATCTTAACTTAATATCCTCTATGTATTATCTAATACATCTTTACAGTACGACAAGCATTAAACCTCGTAAACAAATATCAAGTACAACTACTAGAACCTAAACATGGTTCGAGTAATAATCTAAACAGTATTCTTCATTGCGATACTATCTATCTTTATCAATCAAGAAGCACGAAGTCTTTATCGTAAGTCCTTAACCTGCAAAAGTGGTTATTTGCAAGAGTGAGCTCGACAGCTCAGCAATTCTAACAGTTTTCATGCATCACATAGTATACAACATCATACCCAGTTCATGCATTTATAAACAATTTATATTTACTACGCATGTTACTTTTCACATAACAAGTATATCATCAAAGATCAACTTTCAATCTCATTTATATCTCATATACAGTTCATATATAAGTTCACATTATCACAGCATAATATAATTCAACTAACAGTTATTGAATTCATATATCAAATAGGAACTGAAAGACTTGCCTGATTCGTAGTTTAACAACTACGACTTAACTGCTTATGAATATCTGCACTTCGCGTAATCCTACACAGTTATATTAACCATAAAGATCACACTCATTAGTTATACGTATCCACACATTCTCAATATAATAATAAATGTTACATTGTTATCTAACTTGGTTCTTAGAACTTTCGTCTCACTTTCTTATTGTATTCTTAGAATAACTATGTACGTATAAGTATACTTTAACCATACATACTTACTACCATTCTCTACATACACATGCCCATCTACCACTAATCTATTTACATATAGCTAGTGTAGTCCATCTTTTGAGTTAATCATTCTCATATATCATTACTAACACATAAGGCCATAACAAAGCAAATATACCCTATTAACCGTCGAAGTCGAATTCAAGTATTAACATATGGTCCTGCATAGCATGTATACATATTAAAGGATACTTTCATGCTCGTTCAACCTTTTCATGTTCAATTTACATGATATAGGTTCTAAGTCAACATTCCAACAATTTAAGGCCACTCAAGGTCATGAACATCACAAAGTTTATCATGCTAGTTCTTTAAACACATAAAGTATTCATATAACTCATACTGGGCATGTTCATGAATATTCATACTTCATACATGTAACTATCACGATTATTAGTTTGAAAAAATGCTTCGTTTACGCTACACTTGGTTTCATGATATGTAGTCATGGTAAATATACATGTATGATACATGAGAGAGTCCAAGAGTGCTATTACATATGTTCATAAAAATCAAAATCCAAATCTCAAGGTAATATGTTAACGTGCACGACCACATCTTATATTTTCATTAGTAAGCTCACTAATAAGGCTCATATGTTCACATTATATTGTGAAACATATGTACGTAAGTTAACATGCTCGTCATGCATTCTTAAACCATACCAATATGTTTGTAAAATCAGAACGTTAGCATGGTATATACATGTCAAAAGTTCATTTTGTAAAACTTACATTTTTGCTACTAGTGAGGTTTGCATGTTCGTATTTCATTATGAAGCTTATCTACGCAAGTGAACATACGAATCATGTATTTCAAGGTCATACAAACATGTCTCAAAAGTCAGAATGTATATATGGTATTCTCATGTCAATATCCACCTTCAAAACTTTCATTTTAGTTATAAAGGTTCAATAGTGGGGTTCGTATGTCCATGTCACATTATGAAGCATACACACACAAGTCAACATGCATTCCATGCATTCTTAAGCCATACTAATGTGTCTCAAAAGTCAGAATATAAACATGACTTATATACACCAAAATTCGTTTATAAAACCTTAAGTTTATTTTCAAACTATAAGTTTCTTCATCAAGTTTGTATCTATCATGGTTATACATGCTCGTACTACGTCTACGTACATATATATACATATTAACCATGTCCACATGCTTGCCAAATAAGATATTACATGATAGCATCTAACAGTTCTACAACAGAAAATAAGAAACCAGAATCTGGTACAGGCGCAGTTGCGCCGCTGGCCAGTATAAAACTGGAGCAGCTGTGCCACTGGCCGGCCAGGAACAGACATGGCTGCTTCGGCAGTCCAATTAACCCAACTCAACATTTTCTTATCAATTCAATTATACGCCAGCCATATAACATAACTAACATGATTATAACCTTGTATAACACTTAACAAACACATTTCATAATTCAATTAACACTTAATTCACATAACCAAGAAGTTTCCATTGATGAATATGAAATGAAGTATAGGAATTATACCTCTGAAATTCCTACTTGAGTTTGCTGCTACACTGGTTCTTACAATGCTGCTATACTATTAAAACTCTCAACTCACTCTAAAATATTCCAGCAAAATCAAAGAAGAAGGAGAGAGTGCATTATATAGGCAAATCCTTATCTAGTCCATGCCTTTATTCATCAAAACAAACTAATGGATTGAGCAAGTCTCTATTGGTTCATGTAGATTAGGTAGGAGGTTGGTGAATCCCATCATTATCTCCACTCCCCCATGATTATTAGTTCTACATTGTTGAAATTGAGAAGGAAGGTAGGGTAGCTAGCCTTTTGGCATAATACGTGAGGAGAAATGAGATGGGCACATAATGTGGGATAATAAATAACTCAGCAACTGGCAATACAATACACTAAGGTTATATATATAGTCTATCATGCTTACTAAGACTATATCATAATTCATTTCATAAACACTTAGGTTATAAATGAATTAGAGGGTACACAATATCATTCATAATGAGCAAATAATAATATAATGTATCAAGTAGTGTACATACATATAATCTATGTATATTTTATTAACACCAAATATAAAGTAATTGGGTATTATTATTACTCATTATCACAACAGTTATTATTATAAACTTAATGAAATCATTATCAATAAATTGTTTATTGATATTAGTATAAGGGTATAAGGTATGCATTAAGGTCTACCCCCACACTTCATGTTACATAAGCAATGATATTATGTAACTCACATAATGCAATTAATCTTACTATATAGTCTATATAAATAATATATAGCCACGATAATGCGTCACATTGCATTATATAATATAGTTTATATATAATTGTAGGGTCACATTTAAGTGTTGCACTACACTTTATATAACACATGTGTCATTACTATATGTTATACTTTTAAATTATCACATCCCTTGCACATGTCAATTAGTTGAGCAAATATAATTTACTCGTTTATATATTATCATTAATTAATGACTTATCTTATCAATTAATTAATAATAATATTAATTAATTCATCACTCATCAATCAATGTAATTATTAATCTCCATAACAATTAATTAACATTTATATAGTTAATTATCACGTTAAATAAATATAAATCTTATTACATTTATAAACAAGTTGCTTATTATTATTATTCTATTATTTGCAATAATAATAATCGACACATCATCAATTAATCCTCATTAATATATTATTCCTCATAATAGCAATAACAATTAATATTTGATTAATCGTTCACGTAGAAATTCCTTTATTAATACAGTTTCTGATTATATTCATAATCAATTTACTTATTATCATGCTATCACTCGCAATAATAATAATTCATCATACCATTAATAATAACAATTAATATAGATTAATTGTTTAATTAATAATTCCTCCATCCTTGAATTAATTAATCGTCGGATCTATTATCGTGCTACACAAGGCATTTCACACAAGCTTACATCGAGCTTATTATCATTCTCAACCCTTATTTATTTCCACCACACTTATTATTCTTTGAATATAATATTTGTGTGACTCAAGCACTTAAATGCTAAATTATCTCAATTAATTATACTTATAATAAGTATAACATTTACGCTTATAATAATTAATATATACTCTATTAATTATTTAAATGATAACATCCACAATAAAATAATAACTTAAGTTATTTAATAACTTAGTTTTCTTCCATTAATCAAACTCCCTTGAAAATATATTAAAAATTATGTATTTAGCTATAACACAAAATATTATGTTTTCTCCAAATAAAGACATTCATTATTAGAAAATAATTTACTTATTGTCTTAAGATATTATTCTTAATATAATATCTATTAAAATAATTACATGTACGGCAAATGTACATATATTATATATAGAAAATAGATAATAAGTTTATTTTCTATTATAATAAATTATTTTCATCAATTTATTTACATATAGCAATACATTTAATATATTTACTATAATAATTAATCATACCTATCATCTCAAATATATAAGGTAATATTATTATTCAAAAATAACATTTCCTTCATTTATTAAAATAATTCAATATTAGAAATTATTTTAATATCCTTTATTAGAAATATATACTAATTATTTCCTTTTTCTTTCAATAAATTGTCTCCAAAATAATTTCTTTAAATCTATACATTTAACCATATCCCAAATATTAATTATTCATTTAAAGATATAATGATTTCTATTTCCCTTTAATAACGTATATATATTTATTAACGCTATTCGCACGTCAAACTTTCTCACATATTACCACTCTAAGTAATATATATAAAAAGTATCAACTATAATTACATATTCAACACACATATTAATTCACTCCTTTACTTAAGTAAATTAAACACTGTACTATATCATCATAGTTAATTAAGGTTCAATACTCACATTATATTATTTTCTAATATAACTCCCAACTTAAATTAACTAATAATTATTCTTATTAGCTAATTCCCTTAACTAACTCATGCTTTACTATCCAAACCTATTCACGGATAGATTAAGTGCTATTAATAACCTATATTATAAACATACTAGTTATTAATACACATACACAAAAATATGGTGATTATACATTAAGGATATTTAATGTCACCAACTTACTATGATAAAATAATTCTATAAATTATTTAATATCGATAGGAATTTATCCACATCCTTTACCTCAATTGAATCGTCTCTAAAAAATATATAATAATAATAATATATTTATTAATCACAAAATCACATATTACATAGTCCATATTACCATATGTAATATAATACCACATACCTCATATCACACACACACACACACACACACACACATATATATATATATATATATATTCTTATTTGAACCCATCTCATAGTTTAAGAATTTTATTTATTAAATTCTTATTTAATAATATCTGAAAATTCGGGTTCTTACACATAGTCCATTATTAGTTCTAACCATCTTCTTTGGCGCATGTTCAAATCCTTCTGGGTGAAGATATACTTCAAACTCTTATGATCTGTGTATATTTCGCACCTTTCTCTATAAAGGTAGTGTCTCCAAATCTTCATAGCAAACACTACTGCCGCCAATTCTAAGTCATGGGTCAGATACCCTTTTTCATAATCCTTCAGCTGACATGACGCATAGGCAATGACTTTGCCACTCTGCATCAGTACACAGCCTAATCCCTTATGTGAGGCATCACTGTATAGTACAAACTTCCCTGTACTATCCGGTAAAGACAACAAAGGTGCAGTACTCAACCTCTTCTTCAATTCCTGAAAACTCTCCTCATACTTTTCCGTCCAAACAAATTTAACTATTTTACGAGTCAAATTCGTCAACGGAGTTGCAATCTTGGAAAAGTCCTGAATAAATCTTCCGTAATAACCTGTCAATCCCAAGAAACTCCTCACTTCAGACGGCGTCTTTGGCCGATCCCAATTTATTACAGCTTTAACCTTCGACGGATCTACTGAAATCCCATCTTTGTCAATCACGTGGCCAAGAAATTGCACACGTTTTAACTAGAATTTGCACTTTGAGAATTTCGCGTAAAGCTTCTCTCATCTCAGAGATTCTAAGGTCAGCCTCAAATGTTTAGTGTGTTCCTCCTCAGTTTTGGAATAAACCAGAATGTCATCTATGAACACCACCACGAACTTATCTAGGAATGGCTTAAACACCCTATTCATTAAGTCCATAAATGCAGCTGGGGCATTCGTTAGACCAAATGACATCACCAAGAACTCGTAATATCTATACCGAGTTCTGAAAGCCGTCTTCGGTATATCTTCTTTCCTTACCTTCAACTGATGATATCCACTTCTCAAATCAATTTTTAAGAAGTATCTAGCACCCTTTAGTTGATCAAACAAGTCATCGATCCTAGGTAAAGGATACCTATTCTTGATCGTAACTTTGTTCAACTCTCTATAATCAATGCATAGCCTTATTGATCCATCCTTCTTCTTTACGAATAAAACTGGCGCTCCCCATGGTGAAACGCTCGGTTGAATATACTTCTTGTCCAGCAATTCCTGCAGTTAAACCATCAACTCCTTCATCTCGACTGGAGCCATTCTGTATGGAGCTTTCAAAAGTGGAGCGATTTTTGGCTCTAAGTCGATCACGAACTCTATCTCTCTATCTGGCGAAAGTCCTGGCAAGTTGTTCAAAAATACGTCCACAAACTCCCTAACCATTGATATCTCTTCTATCTTCGGGCTCTCCTTACGAGTATCTACTATGTAGGCTAGATATCCTAGACAGCCTTGCGTCAAAAGTTTCTTGGCTTGGATGATCATCAGGAAACTCGCTTGTCTAGGCGATTTGCTACCATAGAATACTAACTTCGACGGAGTCGTAAGGTTTACCGACTTCTTCTGACAATCGATTATCACCCCATGGTTGAACAGCCAATCCATACCCAGTATCACATCGAATTCTCCAAGTTTTATCAGAATCAAATCTACCCTCAATTCTTGACCCTTAATGTCCAATCTACAGTTCTTGTATACAAACCTAACATGAATAACCTCCCTATTCACAATCTCTATGTTCAAGGGATAAACTAATTCCTCTTTAGGTAAGTCTAGGGTCTTAGCAAAATATCAGATATGAATGAGCAAGTAGCACCCAAATCAAATAATACATTGGCATTTATACTATTGACCGAAATAATATCTGACATCACATCTTTTGACTGCACAGCATCCTGCACCGTCATATTGAATGATCTGGCAGTGGGTCGAACGGCCTGCAGTGGTCCAGCGATAGCCAAGGTGCTGCCGCTGCCATTCCCTCTATTCCCTGTTGACCCTGCCGCTGGCTTCCTCGGGCAGCTACGGGCCATGTGATCCTAGGATCTACATGTGTAGCAAGCTCCTTTCTTCGGGTTTGGGCAATTTGGCGCAATGGGGCCTTCTTGACCACAATTGAAGCACACTTGTCTCCCCTTCATGCACACTCCAGTATGATTCTTCCCGCATATCGCACATGCTTCAATCTTCTTCTTCTGCTAGTTTCCCTGCTGACTTCCAGCAGAGGTGTTGTCGTTCCACTTCCTTTTCTGGTTGATAGCACTGCTACCACCAGTCTTGATTTCTGTCTCATTCTTCTTCTTCTTCTGATCCTGGTTATATTTAGTCACCGTGTCGCTCCCACCTTCAGCGAGAATGGCCTTTTCCAATATAGCTGCAAACGTATTCAGCTAGAACATAGAAACCTTACTGTAGAGCCAGGGCTTAAGTCCCAGCTCAAACCTTCTCGCCTTCCTAGCGTCAGTATTGATCTAGTATGTAGCGAACCTGGCCAGCTCGTTAAACTTCGTGGCGTATTCCAACACCGTCATCCCTCCCTATATAAGCTCTAGAAACTGAACCTCCATCTGGTCCTGCGAGCTAACGGGGAAGTACATTTCAAAGAAAATTTCCTTAAAACGTTCCCATGCTATAACTCATTCTCCTTCCCTAGTCTTGTTGGCCTGCCACCAAAAGCTGGCATCCGACTTCAACATAAAAGTTGTGAAAGCCGTCTTCTGGTCCTTGCCAACTCTAGCTACGTCGAAGACCTTCTCCATCTACATTACCCATGTTTGGGCATCTATCGGGTTTACCGATCCCTGAAACTCTTACGGTCCTACTGCCTTAAATTCCTTAAACGTCGTATCCTGCACTTGTGGCTGATTCGTAAGTTCTCCCGTCAGCAGGTTCACTCACTATTGAACCGAGTTGGGATTCGGCCCATCGTTATTGTTGTTATTATTGTTCGTCGATCCCTCTAGGTTTGACGTGTAGGTCTTCTTCTAGGAAGCATCTTTCTGTTAAGAAATATTCTTATTAGATCATTTACTCATTTCTTAAATATTCAAGTTTAATTTAAAATATTTAAATAATTTACACTTGAACACATAGCACGTCAAATAATTTTGTTATTTTATTCATTCATAGTTTTGAAAACATAGAATAGATATCATTCCTGCTATTTACATCATCTTTCTTGAACTGAAAAAATTACAGGATTACATTATTATCTTATCCCATTATTATCTTAAATTATGAGATTTATATTTATTTAATAAAAGAAGCACATAATTAATAATTCTACTATCTAGGCATATTAAGACGTCGCACGGCCTCTCTACGTTCTTCCTCCATCACCCGGAATGCTGTTCTGCTATCCACCATGTACAATGGTAAACCTTGGAACTGAGCTGGGTAATAGAAGACACGATCCTGGGCCCTATCTATAGTCGTACGGAAAGCGTATTCCTTCTCCCTTAGATTGGCCTTCTTTGCTTGAGCCTCGTCTTCAGCTTGATCGGCACGTTGAGTAGCCCTCAAGCATGTTTCCTCTGCTTTGGCGCGCTTTGATGACTCCTCCTGGATGTCATTCTTTAGCCTTTCTAGTTCTGCCAGCTCGTCATCTCTTTCACTCTCCATGTGGATTAGATCCCACTTCATGTTTCCAACCACAATGTCCAACTCTTCAATCGTCTCGTCCAGCTGTTGTATGGTTACTTCGAGCTCTCTAACTCGACCATGTAGCTCCACATTACGGTCGTAGACCTCCTCGTACATATCAGCACTAGTAGAGTGAGGTGGGAATTCCTCTTCAGGATCCTCCTCCTCCTCAGACTCATCGTCGTCCTCATCATCTTGGTCATATGTCGGCTCATGCTCCTGACCAGCTATGGTGATCAATGGAGATGGCTCTCTCTGAACCAACTGCCCCCAGATAACATGGATGTCTCGGGGCTCCTCGTCCCTTGGCATCTGAGGTAACTCCTCCTTAGCCTGACTGGACTCTCCAACGTTCGTCATCCTGATAAGAAAATTTTAAAGTTTAATTATTAAGTGATCTCGGTCGACACTCTTTGGATACTAGAATGTAAACACATAGCACATACGGTAATTTATTATCTTTGGCTATCACCACTATCTTTTCGATCTTCCTATAAGGCTACTACCTAAGGTTTCTGTAATACCCGAGAATTTCCATATATTATTAAATAAATATATCAATGGAAATGAGAATTTATTTGAATATAAATGATTTTGTGTTATGAGATGAATTAATTCAATTATATATAATTGAATAATTATAATAATTGAGAAATTGGTGGAGTTTGTGATAAACTCGTTGATTGCCTTGTGTGGCACAGTGACGTAATATAAGAATGATTATATTAATTTAAGCGAACAATTAATCTATATTAATTGTTAATCGAAGAATATTAATTAACTGTTATAAAATACTAATGAGGATTGATTAATAATATGTGATTATTATTATTGCAAGAAACATAATAATAATGAGCAACGTGTTTATAAATATAATAAGATTTCTATCAAAGTGATGATTAATCATATAAGGGTTAATTAAATTGTTATGGAGGTTAACAATTATATTGATTGATGTAGGATATGTGTATATTATTAATTAATATTCAATTTATAAGATGAGAAATTATATGTGCAAGCATGCGAATTAAATGTGTAGCATATATTAGCTGACTATGTATTATGTGAAGTGTAATATGACACTATTATATGGTAAGGCTTATTAAACCATGTGAGCTACTTGATTAATAACTTGTGTGACAATAAATATGTGGGTATACATTGTATAATATATCATGAACATATTGTAAACAATTAGTTTTAATAAAGGAGACAGTGTAATGTGTTAACATCTGATTAGATTATATCCGGTATTAACAAAATGTACATGGATTATACGTGTCACTTACTACAGTATATGAATTATTGTGACATTTCAATTAAAGACCTAAGTGTCTAAATATGTGTGTGTATATAACCTAAGTATTAACACTAGTTTGTTTACAAATTGGAAATGCTGAGATTTTTATGCCTTGTCCCATATTAATATGACACAAACCTTGTACACGTGAAATGCATCATGAAGCTAGCCTACTCTCTTCTCTCAAACTCAGCATTCTAGCCATCATGATCATGAAGGGAGTGGGTGGAATAGTGGAGATCACCAACTAATTACCAACTCCCTCTTATCTAGCAAACATTCCTATAATCTGTTAGTTTGATTTTGGATGTAATTGCATTGCCTGGTTATGAAATTCTTCTATAAATATAACCCATCCTCTTCCTAATTCATTTGCTGAGAATTTTGGCTAAGTAAGTTAAGAGTTATATATATATTTATCAGTGTTCTTGAGTAGCAGCAAGTTCAGAATCTAACAGAAGGTATAATACAGTTTCCTTTGTTCTTCATTTTCGTTTTCTGTTTCCGAAGTTTCCTTCAAATTTTTGATTATGCCAAATTGGTTCATGATTGGTTTGTAGAACCCTTATATTGTTGTTATATGAACATACATACGTGATGGAACCACTATATAGCTTTCTTGACTTTCATTTCCATTGTTGCTCTGTAATTTCTGTAAAGCATCGAATTCATGAAATTAGTTGGAGTTCATGAAATTGGGAATCTTTTGGGCGATTGACTGTTATATAAGCATATATATGTGTTAGTAAGTTAAAAAGGTTAGTCTAATAGCATATGGGTATGTCGAGATCGATAAAATGGGAGGTTTTGGGTCGGTTTCGCTGCAGTCTGAACTGAGGAACTGTCCCCACGCCGCAGCGCCGCAGCGCCGCAGCGCCGAAAATCGCGCCGTAGCGCCGCAGCCCGCGCCGCAGCCCCACCCACGCCGCAGCCCGCGCCGCAGCGCCACCCGCGCCACAGCGCTAGAATATGGCTGCTGTTGCCGCGCCGCAGCGCCGGCCTCTGTGTTCAGTTTTCTGCATTCTGCAACAAAACTGTTATGTACTAATTGGTTGATTTTTGTTTAAACAAGCATGGAAGCATGATTAATACATATATATAAACCTAATGAGGCAATGTAAGCATGTTTTAGTGTATTAGCATGCATGGTTAACAAAACGACATGAAGCTTGGAAACGAACTTAAAATTTCATAAACAATCATTAACATTATAAAGCATGTTTACATACTGACCTTGCAAGCACGTTAGTACCACCTAGAGACACATGAAGTGCATGTTAGCTTATCTATATTGGTTCCGTAATAAAATATGAACATGTGAACCTAACTAGTGCTCATTCCTAACAAAAATATAAGTTTGAAGGTGGATATGATCATGTAAATGCTATATAGTCATTTTGATGTTATGAGCATGTTTAGATAACTTTAAAATATATGAATGAAGCCTTAACTTGTGTTTATATAGTTCGTAAGGAAGCATGAACATGTTAGGCTCTATTAGTAAGATTCACTAATAGAAATACAAGCCTTGCACATGAGCATTAACACGATACGTGGAGATTTAAATTCTGATATTTATGGACACATGTGATAGTACTCTTAGACTCATTCATGTGTCATGCATATATATACCATGATTGGTTGCCGTGATTAAAGTTTAGCATAAACAAAGCATGTTTTCAAGATAATAACAATGCTAGCTACATATATGCAATACGAGTACTCATGAGCATGACTAATACAAGTTATAAGAATATCTTATGTGTTTAAAAACGACCATGTTAGACCATATGAGTTCGTGTCCTTGAATGGCTTTAAGTATTAACTTAAGAACCTATACCATGTACGATTGGATTTGGAAAAGTTATACAAGCATGTAAAGTATCCTTTAAATATGAATACATGCTACGTGATATTATATGATGTTACTTGAACCCGATTTTGACGGTTAACTTAAGGAGATGCCGTAACTTGCTAAAATGAAATATATTTAGTATTGATTGTGGTCTTATGTGATATTAATAATATGCAAGCATGTTTGCTAATTGTTGAGATCTTATATAATATGAGAATGCGTTTAAACTCTAAAGAAGGAACGTTAAGGATAGAAATTATATTCTATATAACTGTGTAGCTAGGTAAAACTTACCTTATGTGTTGATCGTATATTCAAAGAGAAAATGTGAAGTTAAATTATATGACTAATGAATATCATATATATACGTAACTGTATTACGATAGGAATTCGAAAGTGTTGATTGCTTTTCGTGGATAAACTACGCTAAAGGAAAGTTCTCTTACTTACACTCTTTTAAAGTGCAAGTATCCTAACCGACGCATTTACTTTATGCAAGGAAAGCTATGATTGTGAAAGTTTCCTAACTTATACTCTTTTACTATGCAAGTATCCTATCTTGTGTATTGCGAACTAGTTTTCTATTTAATCGGTTGAATTGAATTAGCATACTTGAACTCTTATTTCATTAAAGCTATTATTCATGTTGAACTTAGTATTGTTCTTGAATATTGTGAAAGTGTCTATGCCATTTGATTCGGCTGGACTTATGTTATTGAAAAGCAACCCAAACTAATTGATTGGTGCGGGATCTTGTATTTGACTGAGAAGAACAACCTTCTTTGAAGGGAATATATAATTGTCGGAGAACCGACGTGTACACTTGAGTATGATTGATTGTTATGCATAACAAGGGTACTTTAGGCTGATCACCTGTTGTACCTGTTTTTGTTGGATTTTCAGTTTATTACTGTCAATTCTAGTAGAAGTTCATAGTCCGTAGTGACTACTTAGTATTCAATTATTTGAAATCTTGAACTGACTTATTATTGAATCATATTGATATTATCCTGTCCTTAGCGACTGTTATTGAGAACTGTTGATATTCTTGTTATTCTTGAACTATCAAATCTTGCTACACCCTTTCAAGAATTGAGAATCTTATTATTCACCCTTATTGTATATTACTTGCTGGGCAATTTGTGCTCATTCTTGCTTTCCCTAAAACATTTCAGTTAAGGCAGAGCATGGCGAACCTTCGGGCATTGATAAGGGCAAGGGCAAGGCTACCAACTAGCTTATGTCTGTTATGTTTCAAATATATTAATATTGTGTGAAGATGATGTAGTAAGACTGGATTTGTTTATGTTTAAGCTTAAGTTAGATTATATAACAAGTCGTTAATTGATATTGCTATGTAATCTATTAAGTACTGTAGGTTGCGAGACTTGGGGGAATAATTATAATAAATCATTGTAAATTATTCTAGAATAGATTTTCCGCTGTGGTTGTGTGATATTTAGTTATCATTATTGCGATGTATTACCATGAGCACGTGATGAACCGAATTCGAGAGACCAAGTGGCGGTCCTGGAATTTAGGGGCGTCACAGTTTCCCCCACCTAAGGTTCATAACCTACTGCTGTGATACCAACTTGTGACACCCCTGTCGACGCTAGGAAGAAGAATTTAAGTCCTCGCTTGCCCTCCTTTTTGTTGAAGGAGGAGGTCTTTCTCTTCGGTTTGGTTTTCCATCCTCTATTATTCGGGGAAAAAGAGAGGAATGCCCATATTCCCTAATTTGATATTATTCGACCCTTTCTCTTTTGCTTTGTCTTTGGGGTTCCGTTTAAAGGGTGAATTTTGTAGGAAACTGGTACCGATATATGCGTTGATGATTTGAAAAGATTGATTTTATTTTGATGATTGGACCGAATGAGACAGAGTCGCCAGTTGGTATTTTGGAAATGGATGTACCAACTCATCCGAGTTTTAATGGTTTTTTTGCAAGATGGTCCAATACGTCTCTAAAGATTGGTCTTGAAACCCGAGATTCATGGAATCCGGGGGCTAGGTTAAGCGGGGGGAAGGTGTTAGGCACCCCCCAACTCCCGTGAAAGCACGATACCGCATTTTATTAATTTTTTATACATAAAGTGTGTGTGTGTGTGTGTGTGTGTTTTATTTTTGAAAGCTTTATTAGTCTTTTTTTCAAAGTCTTTATTTTGGGTGACTTGAAAGTAGTGTTGTAGCTCTTTTGCGCCTAGGTACGAAGGATTTGATTTAATGAAAAGTTCATTTTTAATAGGATATATGAATTGAAGTGAGGTTTTAGAAAGTAAGATTTTCAAATCCTTTGCCCGACTAGGAATCCAAGGACTTAGATACTTCCTTTTATTCTTTACGTTCATTATGTGATCCACCCCGAATCGCTTTATTGTTCATCAAAAGCTCTTTGTGGTTTTATTAGAAATCATTTTGATGATATGCATGCAAAAGCGTTAAAAAGGATTCGGATCATCATCGGGCATGTAAGCCATCTCGATGAACTGAGCTCCCGTAATCACGGTTTTCACTATCACGGGATCTTGAATCCGACCTCTCTAGACTAACCCCTCAAGTTCGTTTTCAAGATCCAAATATTACATGTATAACGATATTTATGCTATTAAAATATTAGAACATAAAAACCGGTCCATCGTTGGAATCAAGTCAGATCCATTCGGGGATCTCAACATCGGGATTCCTAGGCTCACATGATTTGCACGATATTAAATATACATAATGTCCACAGCTTCGATATTAGATGATTTCATCGATTGAAATCACCATTTAAGCCATTTCGCCCCCCTTTCACCACTAAATATAAATTTAGTGTTATACGGGATAACCGGGACCATTTCAAATGATAAATCCATAGATATACCATGAATCTAAGCCATCCTAGCACACGGGTTAAAGCTTCATGCTTAATAACCTCTCAAAGGCTAGATTAGGCTTAGATTTAGGTATATCCAGCCTCCGCGGTTGATTTACAACGTAATAAGCACAATATAACCGATAGAAATGTAAAGTCTATCAACTATTACACGATATGCTTCCAATATAACAAGTTTAGCTATATTCAAATAAGATATCTCATTAATCTATCAACATTTACAAAGAAACGAAGCTCAAAAGTGCGTTATTTCACCTTGGGGGACGGGTGAACAAGCGTTTTTGACTCCCGGGATGAACTTAGAACACTAGTGGGGCTTCAAGTATATGCTAGATGGGATGATGAAGCTTCAATTTGGTTGTATTGAGTTCCACCCGAGCCACTCTCTATCTAGAATGACTTTCTCTCTCTATATTATCTCTCTCTTTTTTTCTAAAATGAACTAATGTAGGGGATTTAAGCTGTCGAAGGCAGCTGCAACCATATATGCAGCTAGCTGTAGATATGGTTAAGGCTGGCCCAAGTGGGCCCCACAGGCTCGACAGGTGGTCCTTCGGTCTCAGTTCGACAGAAGTTGACATTCGTCGCTCGACCTTTTGGACAGTCTTTGAGGAATGCAGAGAGAATAAATTGATTCTGATTGGATTAGGGTTCGAAAAGTCAATACTCGTAGCCGAGATATATCCACGTGGTCTGGATATTAGTTAGCTGACTCGTCTTTGATGGCACGTCGTTCGGGGTTTGTTGAAGTGGTTTTCAGCGATCATTGTCTCAACTCGTCGATCCTCGATCGGTTTGCGGTATGTTCAGACGTCATTGGTCCTTTGCATCACTCCTGGGGTTGTCTCCGAGATGACCCGGCTCTTTTGCCCTACCTCAGGGTTATTGCCAGAGTAAAATTATGCCTTTGCCTTTCTGCAAGGTTAGTACAAAGAAAGAGAAATTTTGAGTGTCTACAGATGCCCCTTTTTGTCATGTTCATGCAATGTAATGGAATGAACACGACAAAGATTACTAGACATAGAGAATGCATGACAAGGTATATCTGATGATGCAATGTTATGTATAACAGATGTGATGATATATGAGATTTAGAGAAAGGTTACTTCCCTGGCTGAGGATGTTGAGGATTACGTTGTCGGGATCAAACCGACCTGCGCTGAATTATAGTCAACGGATTGCACTATCGGGGTCATGTTGATGCCCTCACTGGGTTGTAGCCAACAGATTACGCCATCGGGGATTTGCCGAACCGCGTAGGGTTGTCTCCAACGGATTACATTATCGGGGATTTGCCGACCTGCGTAGGGTTTTTGCCCACGGATTACATCATCGGTGATTTGTCGACCTGCGTTGGGTTATAGTCAACGGATTACATCATCGGGGATTTACCGACCTACATAGGGTTGTTATCAACGGATTGCATCATCGAGGATTTGTCGACCTGCGTATGGTTGTTGCTAACAGATTACATCATCGGGGATTTGCTGACCTACGTAGGGTTGTTGCCAACGGATTACATCATCAGGGATTTGCTGACCTGCGTAGGGTTGTTGCCAACGGATTACATCATCGGGGATTTGCCGACTTGCGTAGGGTTGTTGCCAACGGATTATCATCAGGGATTTGTCGACCTGCGTAGGGTTGTTGCCAATGTATTACATCATTGGGGATTTGTCAACCTGCGTAGGGTTGTTGCCAACAGATTACATCATCGGGGATTTGCCGACCTGCGTAGGGTTGTTGCCAACGGATTACATCATCGGGGATTTACCGACGCCTTCACTGATTCGTTGTCGGTGGATTACATCTTCGGGGGTCGAGCCGACTCCTTCACTGATTCGTTGCTAGTGGATTTCATCGTCGGGGTTCGAGCCGATGCCTTCACTGATTCATTATCGGTGGATTTCATCATCAGAGGTTGAGCCAATGCCTTCACTGATTCGTTGTCGGTGGATTTCATCATTGGGGTTCGAGCCGATGCCTTCACTGATTCGTTATCGATGGATTTCATCGTCGTGGGTCGAGCCGACGCCTTCACTGATTCATTGTGGGTGGATTTCATCGTCGGCTGCGTCGATTCCTACCATGGGGTATGATGGTTTTCACTTGTCTGACTGTCTGATCAATTCTGAGGACTTTATCGCTTGGTGGGGGCCACACACGATAGGAGCTCAGACCCGGGCTACCCAGTTCTTGGGAGATATGGTTCTAGGGTCCCTTATGATGAAGGAATGGATATCATATTTTCAGGAGCCTTCTCATCAGGTTCAGATTGCTGATTTGAGACTTCAGTTGGAGCAGCTGTTGGTCTACTGTCGCTATAATGGGTTGGACCCATCCTTAGCTAGTACTTTTGCTTCTCAGGGTCATGAGGCCAGACCGTCAGGCGGTGGTGGCTCTCACGATGCTGTACCCTAAGGTTTTGGTGGTGCTGGTGATAGAGATGATCTTTTCCCTCGTCACCCGGATATGCAAGAGACACCCTATCGCCCTGATCAGCAGGATGTGCCCACTCTAGGCAGACAACCCCAGGTTGACCAGTTTGATGATCCCCTCACCTTCTTGGGTGATTTTGATGAGGCAGCGAGCCCATAGGTCATCTGTTAGTCATTGGGCATTTGTGCCCTAGTATCCTGTACTTTTTATTTTTAGTTTTCACATGTATCATAGGTATGACAGTGATGTTTATGAAACTAATGTACTTGGCAAATATCTATATATGATGCTTTTTATTTATTAATCACACATGCTATTTTATCACTCGATATGATACATGCTTGAGATATATTTAAATGATTGCATAGAGATTGACCCTGTATGGTCTTATTGACATAGTTTTTACAGATGTTGTCATCTGCTGTGGTGCGTTTGGACCACCTTCCTCCTAGCTATGTAGCTACTAGTTTGAGGGTTTGGTATGGTTAGTTGTCATATACCAACGGTGTCGCTGTCAGCCGCATGTTAGGCCACTCCATATCTCTGCTGTCCTTTCAGGTTCCAACGAGATTTATTGCCAGGATACTCAGGTATTGGATTGTTGAGCGTCATGTCTTCCGTTTTGGCTCGGCCGAGTTAACTCCTACTTTGGAGGAGTATGGTCGTATCTCGGGATTATCGATGGAGGGGCCATGTGCTCGGATGGCTTTGGGCCATATGCGCCGCCAATTCATGATGATGACTGGACTCAGGAGGGCAGTTGTGTTGGCCGAGGTGGGTGGTAGCCACGTTTTCTCCATGAACTTTATAATCAGTCACTTTGCTTCTATGGATAGTTTCGCTATTTATCATGGAGACTTTTCCATTTCAAAGGAGCGATGGGACGTTGCCCGAGTGGATGCCTTGGTTATGTGCCTCATAGCTTATCTATATATGCCATTTTATATTGACCATCTGGATGTGGCGATGTCGATGGCTGTTATAGTTCTCCGAGAGAACTTTACTATACTTCCCCTTATCCTGGCAAAGACATTGATATCAGCCTCTATCTACCATGACATTGGGGATCAGGAGTTCAGAGGTAGCCCAGTGCTTTTATACATCTGGTTGATGACACACCTCAGACCGATAGGGCGACTTCGTCGCCACAGGCTTTGTTTTGGATATGGCTTGTCTCAGGTCTACTCATATCGCCTGACTTCTTGCGTCGATGAGGCGACATGGATTTCATTTCTAGGTACTATGGAGGAGCCTTTTCCTATAGTTATGTATTCTAGGTATTGCTCCTTTTTGAGTTTCATCACCCATGCAGCCGACCTGGATTTCCTCCCCTTGGCGGGTTTGAGGCGTGTGGCGACCTATCATCCTCTGGCGGTGATGGGTCAGTTTGATCAGTACCAGGAGGTCCATGTTTTTGAGGGGACTGAGGATTATTACTTCCCCGTCTGCTCAGTTACCGAGGCTGATTTGGCTCGTGTTTATGGATTCTGGTCTCATTGACAGACAGCGGAGTTTAGAGACTGCCATCCCGGTCGATCTGCAGAGTATTCAGCTTTTCTTGAGTCGGATTTGGCACCAGAGACCGCAGATTAGGTTGAGACAGGATCTTTATCCGATGACGATGGTTAGTCCACAGATGCTGCGGAACCGATGGAGGATCCTATATCTCTAACTGAGGATGCTTTATTTGTATATTTGACTGCTTCTCTAGTGAGCACTGTCCCGCGTTCGGCCTCAATTTCCATGGAGGCGATGGATAGGCAGCTTCACCTTGTGACCTTTGAGAGGGATCAGGCTCGGGCTCTGTTGTTAACCACTGTAGCTGGTCGGGATGCTGCTATAACTGCGAGAGGCGCAACCCGTGCTTCCAAAGACCAGGCCCTTGTTGACAGAGATGAGGCCCAGACTTTCTCAGATGGACTCATTGGTCACGTACAGGGTGTAGTGCAGAGTTGAGAGAAGATTTTTCTTATGGCAGCAGAGATGCTGAGGCGGGTTGATATGTTGGAGCATGAGTTCAGAGCTGCTCCCCCGACTACAGAGACTGCTGGATATTTGGCGATGTTAGCTCATCTCACCACTGATTTATAGCTCTATTTTATTTTCCTGTAGAGACTTTGTTATTATCACTTGTCATAGGTTAGAATCAACTTTTATATTCTTAACAGTTGTATATATAAAAAGAACCAAGTTCAGTTCACTTCCCTTGTTTGCGCATGTCTAGCTTTGCACACGATTTCCATTTTCGCTTCATGATTTATTATGTCGACATAAGACTGGTCTCGTCATGTGGCATCAGATTCGGTGGGAGTGATGCTGATATGTCGCTAGGTCTTCTCCGCATGAGCCGTCGATTGGGTGGGCTTTATGGATACGGTTTTGATTTCTGTATAGGTTAGGATTTGAATAATAGGAAAGGGTTTGGATTTTTTTCGAAGGTTAGACCGCACTATAAATAGTTGCCTACGTACTCCTACAGATAGGAGATCAGGTATTTCGTAGTTTAGGCTCAAACCTGAAAAGTTTGAAAAAGGGGTTTATTTGAGTTTGAGTTTGATTTGATAGGATCTTGATTTGATTTTTTGTTTGATTTGATAGGATTTTGATGTTTTTCAAGGGTCAGACCGCACCATAAATGGTTGCCTACGTACTCCCACAGATAGGAGATCAGGTCTTTCGTAGTTCAGGCTCAGACCTGAAAAACTAGACTTGATATATTTTTTTCTATTTTTTTTCATTTTTTCATTTTTTTCATTTTTTAATTTTTTTTTTTTTTTTATCAAGACGTAGTAGTCCAGTTTGAAAGCGAAAGGGGTCTCAGACATAATACCGTTTCACCGAGTCGTAATTGATCAGTTGCGGGAATTTCTCACTGTCCATCTCTTCCAATTTCAAAGCTCCGCCCGATAGGATTGCTTTGACAAAAAAGTGTCCTTCCCAATTTGGGGCAAATTTTCCTTTAGCTGCATCCTGGCCCGGAATGATCTTCTTTAGTACCAAGTCATGCTCTTTGAATTCTCGAGGTCGCACCTTCTTGTTATAAGATCGGGACATTCGTTGCTGATAGAGTTGACTGTGGAATATAGCAGCAGTTCTTCTTTCATCTATCAGGGATAACTGATCGTATCGATCTTGTATCCATTGGCTTTCCTCTATCTGGGCATCTAGCATCACTCTTAGTGATTCCATCTCCACTTCGACAGGAAGTATAGCCTCCATACCATATACCAGTGAGTAGGGTGTTGCCCCAGTCGAGGTTCGAGTCGACGTCTAGTATGCGAGTAGGGTTAACAGCAATAGATCAGGCCATCCCCGGTGATTTGCTGACATCTTCATCATTATCTTCTTAATGTTCTTATTAGCCGCCTCCACCGCGCCGTTCATCTTCGGACGATAAATAACCGAATTGAGGTGTTTGATATTGAACTTGCTGCACAGTTCCCTCATCATCTCGTTATTCAAGTTCTTCGCGTTGTCTGATATGATAACCTCGGGTTGTCCATACCGACAGATGACGTTGTTTCTAATCAAACCAACGATGACCTCTTTGGTGACCCTGGGGAAAGAAGCTGCTTCCACCCACTTGGTAAAGTAGTCAATCATAGTGAAGATGAATCAATAAGCGTTACTGGCTTTAGGCTCAACTGGTCCTATCATGTCCATTCCCCACATGGAAAAAGGCCATGGTGATGTTATGCAATGTAGTTGATTCGGAGGCGCGTGAATAATGTTGGCGTGGATTTGGCATTGATAGCAACGCTTGACATGATCATCACAATCCGCTTTGAGGGATATCCAGTAGTGTCCGGTCCTCAGAATCTTCTTGGCAAGCAGAGGTCCACTCATATATGCTCCGCATACTCCACCATGTACTTCATTCATAAGTCGTTGGGCTTGATCTCGGTCTAGACATCTCAGAAGGCCTACACTTGGGTCTCTCTTATAGAGAGCATCTCCACTTAGGTAGAACTTCATGGCCATTTTCTGTATTCGCTTCTTCGCGACTTGACTCATCCCTTCAAGGGTTGATTGATCTCGTAGATATTCTTTAATATGGTGGTAACAAGGTGGTCCCGCAGGTGCTATCTCTTCTGATATCTCCCCTACGTTGTTTCCATATGACGATGTATTCTGCACAGTGAAGGTGATGACCGGCATTCCCCTTCTTGCTGACAGGTTCAGCAGTGAAGCTAATGTGGCCAATGCATCAACGAAATCATTTCGGTTCCGGGGGATATGCATAAAGGCAATGTCTTCAAATTCCCCTGCCAATCTAAGGACATATCGATGATACGGCAGTAAATGTAGCTCCTTGGTGGTGTATGCCCTGATAGACTGTCTAATGACTAGCTCCGAATCTCCAAACACCGCTAACCATTTACTCCCATGGACTGAGCCAGCTTCAACCCCACAATGCACCCTTCATACTCTGCGGTATGTTGCAGTTATTGAAATGCAACTTGGTGGCCACGGGGTATTAAGCTCCCGTGATGGATACCAGGACTGCCCCGGCTCCAGCGCCTTCAGCGTTTGATGCGCCGTCAAAATACATTTTCTAGAATTAACCTTGATCCTCCTTATCGATCAGTTGAACATTCAACACTTCCTCCTCTGAGAAATACATTTCCAGAGGCTCAAAACCCCCTGTTGGTGCAGCCGACAGGTGATCCGCAATCCCTTGCCCTTTACTGGACTTTTGGGTGACATAGCTGATGTCGAACTGTTGCAGGATTAACTGCCACTTGGATAAACAACAATTCAAAATCGTCCTGCTGAAGATGTATTTCAAAGGATCCATCCTCGAGATGAGATAAGTGGTATGGCCGTGTAGGTAATGCTGTAACCTTGTGGCTGCCCAAGCTAATGGACAGCAGGTTCTTTCGATCAGAGTATATTTTTGTTCTCCGCTGCTGAAGCGTTTACTGAGATAATAGATTGCTCTTTCTTTCCCCATGTCATCCTTCTGCCCTAGTAGGCAACCCATAGCATTGGAGTTGACTAAGATATATATGAACAACGGAATTCCATCCCTTGGGGGTACCAAGATAGGTGCTTCAATCAACCTCTTCTGGATGATGTGAAAAGCTTTTCGGCAGTCTTCATTCCATTTTCCCAAAGAGTTCTTCCTTAATAGTTTGAAAATGGGTTCACAGGTTGCTGTCAACTGTGATATGAACCGGCTGATGAAGTTGATTCTCCCAGAAAACCTCGTATTTCCTTCTCGGTCTTTGGCTCAGGCATTTCTGTGATGGCTTTGATTTTGGCAGGATCCAATTCAATGCCCCGGTTGCTCACGAGAAATCCCAGCAGTTTACCGGATTTCACACCAAAAGCACATTTCGCTGGGTTTAACTTCAAATTGAACTTGCGGAGTTATTCAAACAACCTCCGAAGATGGGTGCAATAGTCATCAGCCTGTCGGGACTTTATGATGATATCATCCACATACACTTCGATTTCTTTATGCATCATATCGTGGAATAAGGTCATCATGGCCCTCTGATAAGTAGCACCAGCATTGATAAGGCCAAAAGCTAGTCTTCGATAACAAAAGGTTCCCCAAGGGGTAATGAAGGCGGTCTTTTCTCTGTCTTCTTCAGCAACCATGATCTGGTGATATCTAGCAAATCAATCAGCGAAAGAATACATCTCAAACTATTCGGTGTTGTCGATTAATATGTGGATGAACGGAACTGGGAAGTCATCTTTAAGGCTGGCTTTGTTGAGATCTCGATAATCTATGCATACTCGCACCTTTCCCCCAGGTTTCGGCACTGGGACTATGTTAGACAACCATTCAGGGTACGTTGACACCATAATGATTCCCGCTTTGAACTGTTTGATAATTTCTTCTTTGACCTTCATGCTCCATTATGGTTTCAACAGTCTCAATTTCTGCTTGATTGGTTTGAACCCTTCTTTAATTGGTAGTCGATGGACAACGATATCGGTGGATAGACCTATCATGTCTTCATGAGACCAGGCAAAAACATCCTTGAATTGGGTTAAGAGTTATATTAGTTCTTTTTCTTGGTTAGGGGGAAGGTTGATCCCAATCTGTATCTCTTTAGGATTGTCGGGGGTTCCGATATTTATGGTGGTGGTTTGATTGAGGTTGGGTTTAGGTTTATCTTCGACCTATGCTTTGATTTCCTCAGGCACCTCGTCATCATCCCCTTCCTCCTACTTGATTCCCATCAAGTCAAAGTCCAATTCTATGTCAAAATCATAATCATTACTCAAATTTGGCAAGTCATGGACATGTCTAGGAATACGAAAATTTGGAAACCTGAGACAAAAACTTGATTGCTAAATATATACAAGTAGTCATCAATTACAAAAAGATTCATCAGTTAGTATGACAACTAGCAATAACAAGCTACAGATGAAATGAAATAGACATAAATATAGATAAAGGTAGAGCTCCCTGTCAGCGGTCACTTCATGGTTTTTTTACCCTTTTCGGAAGATCTGTAGGGTGATCATCCAATTGCTGGTCATGAGATCCAGGGGAATCGCTGAGATAGACGCGCTACTGGAGTCGTCGTCTTCCAAGATGGCCATAACTGGTTGGGAACTGGTCCCTGGATCCTCGTTTGGGACGTTTACATTTCCCCAGTTAAGGACTGGGAGGATAGGTTGATCACTTGACAGATCTTCCCCGTTGGACTTCTTCAGGTCCTCTTTAAAAAGGCAAAAACTGCTCATGAACTACAACTGAATCTCCTCCAGAAACTTCTTGTCTTTGGCCTTCTGGGCCGCATCCTTGAGAGGATTTCCATTCTCATCCTGCCGAGGTCCTCTTGATTGACTTTAGGAATCAGAAGGTTTGAGATAACGACGGGGATCTTCTTTAATGGTTCTTTAAATCCTGCTTCACTGAGGTTTGGCTTGAGGTGAATCAGCTGAGTAACTGGTCTGTGCTTGTGAGGATTTTGGTGTTTGGATCCACCAGAATATCTTAGTCCAGCCTTTCCCAACTGCGTGGGTATACGGATTGGGTTCCTGATTCCTTGGCCATTTTTTCCCAATCCTCGGCCTAGTAGATGTCCTCGGGACAGCATCTCTTGGCCAACTGCCATCACTTCAGGAGATATCCGGGGAATTAAGACCGGTGCCCCCACAGCTTTATATCACGGATTATTTATTTCGAAGGCTTGAAAACTGGCGGGCTAGACACCTTCATTCACGCCTATCAGGGGCATATCTCCTAGATCATGAATAGGATAATTAGGTTCTGCACAGACAGTTACCAGATTGTCGTTGACGATATATTTCAGTTATTGATGAAGAGTTGAAGGAACGGCGCCAGCCATATAGATCCATGGTCGTCCTAACAACAGATTATACCCGGTAGTGATCTTTAGGATCTGAAAAGGTATGTTGAAAGTGAAAGGGCCAATTTCCACAGGAAGTTCAATCTCCCCCACGATATCCCTTCTTGATCCGTCGAAAGCTCGCACCACGACATGGCTTTCTAGAATTCGATTTGGGTTGATCTTCATCTTCTCCAGAGTATCCTGCGGACAGATGTTTAAGGACAATCCTTCGTCTATTAGCACGCCACCTACCACATATCCTGATGAAACGACAACAATATGCAATGGTTTGTGACGCCCAGTTCCTTCAGCTGGTATATCATCGTCAGCGAAGGATATCACATTACTGTCCAGTACATGGTTGATCAGCGAAGGCTATCACAATATGCAATGGTTTGTGACGCCCAGTTCCTTCAGCTGGTATATCATCGTCAACGAAGGATATCACATTACTGTCCAGTATATGGCTGATCAGGTGCTGGAATTTCTCAGTATTGATAGTCTTGGGTAAGTGTGTTTCCTCCAATACTTATATCAGGATTTGACGATGGTCGTCAGAATCTAATACCAAATCCAGGAAGGTAATTTGATATAGTTTGACTTCCAACTGCCTCACCGTCCTTGCTTCACCGTGCCCCATCTTATAGAGGAAATCTGCGATCTTTCCAGTAAATACCTTCCTATATACCTTGGTTGTCGATTTCGCCAAACGCTCCGGGAGGTAAAATGGATTCTCCCTAGGTATGATGGCGGTACAGTTAGGTGCCAACTTGATACCGTCTCCGTAATTCCACTGCATCTTCTTCAGGCTACGAATAGGGGAGTTGCGGCCACGGAACCAACATCAGGGGTTTCGACGCTGGTATCTCAAGAGTGGCCTTGTTTCTCTGCTCAAATATTTCTTTGATGGTTATGGGTCCGCCGGATGTTCCTTCCATGCAGAGAAAAACCGCTATCATACACTCTAAATTCCTCGGTCCTCGAGGGTAGTTTATCTCTTCCTCGTAGAAGATCTCAGCTTTGTTTATCAATTCTAGTTCCCCTGATTCAATCAAGTGTCTGGATTAGATGTTGCAAGGCCCAACATTCCTCTGTGGCATGTCCAGGAGCATTCGAATGGTAAAGGCAGGATCTGGAAGGATCAAAACCTTCGATCTCGTATCTGGGGGTGGCAAAAATTCTATAATCTTCCCCTCCTCGATCAAGTTACAGAGAATCTCCTCCCTGGATTGCCTTAACGGGGCGAATTTCCATTTGGCGACAAAATCTCGTCTGTTCTGCAGTCTAGCTTCTCGGGCCATCTTTTTAGTCCATTTGTTCTGCTCCTGGCAGCGAATCCGATCCCTTCCGGAGGTTGAAACATCTTGGAAAGATATAGGGTCGGTTGGCCTTGGTAGGGTCTGGTCTATTAGTTGTCGGGTCAACTGGTGTTGGTATACAACCAATTCAGCCAGCTAATCCACTTGCGCCTTGATTGAAGCCAAGTCTTGCTCTACCCCATACTTTTCTTCAGGGTATCCCAAATTGTAGGGTCATGTGCAGAGGGTAACTCTCCCATCTTCCATAGGTACTTACGGTTTTCCCTGCTTCCGGCATTGATTATATTGACTCTTTCCTCTGTATGCTGAGGCAGAGGGTTGTTGTTGACATTCGGCTGCTCGGGCGCTTTGACTATAATCTCCCCGCTGTCAATCAAGTTTTGAATTTTGTGCTTCAGAGTCCAACACTCCTGAGTATCATGCCCAGGCGAGTTAGAATGGTAGGCGCATTTCTTGCTGGAATCGAATTGCCTTCAATTTGGATCGGAAGGTGGAGCAAGCTCAACGATCTTTTTTTGGGCGATCAGTAGGGCTAATATGTTCTCCAAGGAGTCTCCCAAAGGAGTGAATATCCTTCTTCGGTTGTTTTCCCCAACTTTTACTGCTGTAGGATTTTGAAAATTCGCTGAATGAGGGTTCTGCCTCTGGATAGGCGAGTTAGGGCTCTTGCTGGCAGATTGTCCTTACAATATTAAAGAGACATCTTCTTCCTTCTTTTTCGATCTTCTTTTGGGAGCGCTGGCATAATTTCCCGACTGTATGTTCTCGGGAACGGCTTCCAAAGCAGTGAGGTCTTTGATTTTTCCAGACTTCAAACCCATTTCTGCTATTTCCCCATGTTTGATCATTTCGGAGAAGGATTTTCCTAACCCGGAGAGAACTCTCTCATAGAAAAGGGGCTTCTTGGCTCGAGATCGGGTTTTAGGACCAATCTGCACAAAATCGATATCTAGTTTAGACTGGATATTGGTGGATAGGGATGCATGATATGTTATGCATCAGTTCAATGGTTTTTTAATCTTTTCCTGCAATACAATGGGTTAGTCGAATTGATGACAGGATGTGAAAGATGTATGTATGACAGTTCAAGATGACGGTCATTTATATACACGGAAGATTAAATAGGGCATGCAGAAGCACACCGCACGTTTGGTTTATCAGAGTCTGATCTATCTTAGGGTTACTCTCACGGGCTGTTTGAAATTGGTTCCCAGATCTTTGCATTTTACTTGATGAAAACATCCATTTTTCAATTTGAGCGAATCTGAGTGGTGCCTTTCCTGAGCCTCACAATGGAAACACCCAGAGGAGTCCAGTAATAAACAACCGACGGGATTGCCTCCTAATGGAGGTACCACACAACATACATTCACATACATTCACGTCCTCACTGCATGTAATATGATGACATTGTGCGAAGCACTAATATATTGTGCGAGGCACTAATACAAAATGCTAAAAGATTGACACACACAGAGATCATTCACACAAAATGCATATGCAGAATGAAAATCAAAAAGTTTGATCGCGGCTTAAGCCCTCTTTGTGTTGGGTTTGCTAGAAACATAAGCATGCAATCAAATTACATAAACACAGTGGAAGGGATGAAAAGCAAATTTTAAAAATTTCTTGCAAACCCTTAACCATGATCTTTCTTGTGCATTAAATATTAGTCAATACATAAAAGGACAAGATGGAATTATACCTTTGAAGATCCAAGCTTCCTCAGGTACAAGTTCTACTCCTTTGATTCCTTTGATTCCTCTGTAGTGGCTCCTTCCCTTGATCAATGTCAGCCACCCAAATGTTTGGCCTCTAACGGTGATCCACCAAGGAAGATGAAGAACTCAGAAAGATGGGTTATTGGCTTAACCCTTGTTTCTATCTCTATAGAATATGTGTACTCCTTATCCTTGAAAAATTCACGTACCTTATTTCTGATATAAGACTCTCTTATATAGATATTAGGTTAACCTTTCTAATCCAATTAGAATAGGGTTTTATTTAATTAATTAATTAAACACTTTTAATTAATTTATATCCTAATCTTATTAAGATTGAGATAGAGTGCTAATATTATATTAATTCCTAAACTCCTTTAGAATTAAAATAATAATAACAATAATAATATTAATAAGACTCCTCTTATTAATTTATATTTAATATTTCTAAAATATTAAATAATAAACATTAAGCTATTTAATTTATTCTATCACCATAGATTAAATTAATTACACTTAATGCATTATTACTATCATGCCATTTTCTTCTTAAACAATTCTTCTTCCTTTTATGGTGTGACCCTTTAGGTTCTCCATATTAAACCGGTTGTGAATAAATCAATTAGAACAATTATAATCTTATTTAAATAAATAAATTAAACTAATAATCTATTTAAATAAATAACATTTATTCTACAATAGGGATAAGCCTCCCTAGCGATCAACGACTTTCAAGATAATATAGATTTCAACATTAATCATAAAAGAACTTGTGAGTTAATAGTTACCGTACAATTCAATCCTTCCACCATACAATGTCCCAATTAAATATAAGACATGGATTTACTATCAAGTCTTAATTTATTTAATCATATGTATTTCGATTAGAAAACGAACAACTCCAAATAATGCAAATTAGAAACCTCTTTCTAATTTCATTCCACCTTGGCTAAGGATTCCTAGGTTGTCATTTAATGAATCACATAGGACATATCTCCTCTTTTACTAGAGGTGGTAGATTCTTTATTGATCATACATTATCTCCATATGTAACTCATTATACCCAAGCATACCCTATATATACCTTAAAAGGCCTTAAGGAATAAGTCAAAGTATAATTTGTTACATACAAGATACTATGATGATCTCAAGTCCAAGGATCACTTGTACTACTATCACATTAGGAATTCCTATTGACAGGCGAGTAAAACTCCATTAGGTATTCCATAGCGAGTCACGTTCAGTGAACTTATTCTCCAATAAGTACCTACATACTTGCTTTAGTGTCTCCACACAAATGACCATGAGATCAGTCATCCTCATCCAATGAGCAAGCAACATATGTACCAATCTATCCGGATTTACTAATTCTCATTTTAGTAATCTCACGATTTGGAACTATTTTAGTTTTTAAGCTTTCTAAGAATTTAGATCTCATTAGCATGATCTCATCATGATTCTAAAAGAATTGCTTAAAACTATGGGTTATTTACATATTATAAAAAACGGCACCATGTAGATAATTAAATGCCTTAAATGAATATTTTATTAATAAATAAATAAGATTATTTATAAAGTATGTGCTTTATCATCATACATGATTGGTTTGTATGCACACTACTATCAATCTCCCACTTGTACTAAAGCCAGTCGCCATGGTATCTCATACCTATCTTCTCTAAGTGACGATCAAACTGCTGTTGTGTTAGAGCTTTAGTAAATGGATCTATAATGTTGTCTTGAGAGTCCACACGCTCCAAGGTGACGTCTCCTCTTTCAATGATCTCCTTGATCAAGTGAAATCGGCGCAACACGTATTTGGATTTCTGATGAGACCTGGGTTCCTTAGCCTGTGCAACCACTTCGGTGTTGTCACAGTATACGGGAACTACTTCTCCAATGCTAGGAACCACACCAAGTTCAGTTATGAACTTCTTCATCCAAACAGCTTCCTTTGCAGCTTCACTTGCAGCTATATACTCTGCCTCTGTCACTAAATCAGCAACTGTTTGCTGCTTGGAACTCTTTCAACTCACTGCACCTCCGTTCAAGGTAAACACATACCCTGAAACAGATTTACTGTCATCTTGGTCTGTTTGAAAACTTGAGTCCGTGAATCCCTCGAGTTTTAATTCAGACCCACCGTAGATAAGAAAAATATCTTTAGTCCTTCTCAAGTACTTTAGGATATTCTTCACTGCCTTCTAGTGCTCTTCTCCAGGATTCAACTGGTATCTGCTCATTACACTAAGTGCATGAGCAACATCCGGTCTAGTACATATCATATCGTACATGATAGATCCTATTATAAAAGCATAAGGGATCTTACTCATACGGTCTCTCTCCTCAGGTGTCTTTGGGGCCTGTTTCTTGGAGAGATGTATTCCATAGCTCATCGGCATGAGACCTCTTTTGGAATCTTCCATGCTAAACCTCTTTAGCATCGTATCAATGTACGTTCCTTGGGATAAGCCGAGCATCCTTTTAGATCTATCTCTATATATCTTTATCCCTAAAATATAGGATGCTTCACCCAAGTCCTTCATGGAGAAATTTTTAGATAACCAGATTTTAATAGATTGTAACATAGGAATGTCATTCCCTATCAGTAATATATCATCAACATATAATACAAGGAATGATACTGCGCTCCCACTAACCTTCTTGTATACATATGGTTCATCCTCGTTTTTGATAAAATCAAACTCTTTGATTGTCTCATCAAAATGAATGTTCCATCTACGAGAAGCTTACTTCAACCCATAAATGGATCGTTGTAGCTTACAAACTTGATTTGTTCCAACCTTTGAAACAAATCCCTCTGGCTGTGTCATATACACATCTTCCTCAAGTTTCCCATTGAAGAAGGTCGTTTTTACGTCCATCTGCCAGATTTCATAGTTGTTATAAGCTGCAATTGCAAGCAAAATCCGAATGGACTTGAGCATGGCTACTGGTGAGAAGGTTTCATCATAGTCAACTCCTTGTCTTTGTTTGAAACCTTTTGCAACCAGTCGGGCTTTATAGGTCTCCACCTTCCCGTCTGCTCCAGTCTTTCTTTTAAAGACCCATTTACACCCAATAGGCTTAATGCCTTCAGGTGGTGAAACCAAAGTCCATACTTTGTTCTCATATATGGAGTCCATTTTGGATTTCATGGCTTCAAGCCATTTCCCTGAGTCTTTATTACTCATAGTCTGTTAGTAATTTAATGGATCATCATCATTCATGATGTGTACCTCATCGTCATCCTCTATGACGAATCCATACCTCTCAGGCATCTTTGATACTCTTCCAGATTTATGAATAGGGTGTGGTACAATAGGTTCTTTTACTTGGTCAAGTACCTGACTTTGATCCATGGCAACTTGTGGTTCCTGAACTTCTTCAAGATATATCTTACTCCCACTGACCCCTTCATGGATAAACTCCTTCTCCAAGAAGGCAGCATGTTTCGCAACAAACAACTTTTGATCAGTTGGATGATAGAAATAATACCCTACAGTTTCTTTAGAGTATCCCATAAATCTACACTTATCGGATTTAGTCTGTAGCTTATTATTTTAAAACTTTTTGACATAAGCTGGACAACCCCAAGTCTTAATATGCTTAAGATTTGGTTTCCTCCCCTTCCACATCTCATATGGGGTCTTTGGGGCGGATTTGGTAGGTACCTTGTTAAGTAGGTATGCAGCTGTTTCTAGGGCATATCCCCAGAAGGAAATTAGAAGGTCGATAAAACTCATCATGGATCAAACCATGTCTAATAGTGTTCGATTTCTCCTTTCAAATACTCCATTTAACTGTGGTGTACCTGGAAGAGTCCATTGTGAGATTATACCATTTTTTGAGACAATTGAGAAACTCACCGCTTAAGTATTCTCCACCTCGATCTGATCGAAGTATCTTAATACTCTTGCCCGTTTGTTTCTCTACTTCACTTCTGAACTCTTTGAACTTTTCAAATGATTCTGACTTGTATTTCATTAAATACACATATCCAAATCTTGAGTGATCATCAATGAAAGTAATAAAATAAGAATACCCACCCCATGCACTTGTTGTCATAGGTCCACATGCGTCAACCACTAACGTCATAGGTCCAAATTAAACCAGATAGCCGAATTGGCTTTTTTCCTAAGAGAATAAAGTAAGGCTCTTAAAGGGAAGCAAGCACAAGGTCACACAGAACCCGGTACACTTGGTGGAAGTCAAGATACCAGTAAAAAGGACACTCAAATTCCTGAAACACAAGATCAGGACACAACCAACAAAACCCCTGAAATCACCACCCTCAACAAAGAATAGGAAGCTGGTGACATTCTGAAGAAAGTCCAATAGATGGAAGAAACCATCCGGTCTATAAAAGAGACTAGGGCATTCGGCAGTGTCAATTATTCTGATATATGCATTTTCCAAGGGGCTCGTTATCCCGAAAAATTTTGAGCTCCTGATTTTGAGAAATACGATGGATTAGGAGACCCCTACACTCACTTAAAGGTGTTCATTGGAGAGCTCGGATCCTATGCAGAGGACGAGAAACTCCGAATGCAGTTATTCTAGAAAAGTCTGACTGGAGAGGATAGAGTATGGGATTACTAAAATTAAAAAGTTTAATTTGGATTTGTTTTTTAACTGAAATAAAGGAGTTTATTTTTTCAAAAACAAAGTTTAGCAAAATTTTGCCCATTAATTGATATTAGTATATATATATAGAATGATTTTATTTGCATAAGATGAATGGATGTTTTATTGATACGTATGATGATATGTATGATAATAAAAGGGATTGATTATGGACTATGACCAATGTGATTAGATTTTATTTTGGATGAATGCTTGAATGAATGGGTTTTATAAAATGGAGTCTGCGTACCTCGTCTTCTCTAGTTTAATTTTCGATGTAAATTCTATCTCCTTCCCATGTACTTCTCCTTGACTGTTGATCAAGGTTTCTATTTAATTATAGTTTATGTAATAGAGATAGTTAGAATTATCTTGAAGAAACTGGAGACCAAGGAGCAATGAGCGCATGAAGACCCGTTTGTATGAAGCCCAGATTTAAATGTAATAGTTACATTTAAATTTAACTTCTTGCACTCCTAGGTTTGACCTTTTGGTTCACTTGGTGGCTCTAGTGAACCAAACTAGAATAAAAGTCTATAATCAATCAGGGTAGAATATAGTATTCTATATTGCATGCTAAATATTATATATATTATATTTTATGCTAACATACTTCGCATGTTTAATAAAATGATGTGTATTATATATATATATATATATATATATATATATATATATATGTGTGTGTGTGTGTGTGTGTGTGTGCATGCGCGTTAAACAAGATGAGACAAATAATAACAAACCCCTCAAAGAAATAATATTAAGTCCGAAGCGTTCAAATGATATTTACAATATCGAATGTCGCCTTCTAGCATGATTAATTAATAGAGTATTAAATATTTAATATGAGTTTGTTGTGCTATCCACAAGGCGAGTATTGAGTATTTAAGATGTTAATTAATCACATTTGATGCTTATCAAGAAAATTGAACGATCTAGTCTTGTTGTGCTATCCACAAGGACAAACATTTTTCTTTTTTGAATTTATGAAAGTGCTAGGCTGGACTTAACTTAAATCATTTTAGTTTGGATGTGCACACACATGACCATTATGATTTAAGAGGCAAAATAAAAGGAGTTACATGGTGATGTAATTGACAAGAGTTGTTTACCTATTTATTTGTATATCGCTTGTTGTGCTATCCACAAGGTTATATACATTTAAAATAGGATTCTTAATCTCACTAGCAAATCTTTAATTAGATGTTGCCGAACTATATAAGTGAGGATAATATAGTTTGATGAAAATAGTGGGATATACCAATTTCAAGTAAAGACCAAAATTTATTTTGGTATGCAAAATTAATAAAATGAATGTTTGCTAAAATGTTGTCTTTTCACATGCAGAATTTTAAAAATGTCAAATCACTAATCTCACTACGAAGCATACTTGATGCAAATAAGCTTACCGGGCCAAATTATGAAGACTGGCTAAGAAATCTAAGAATTATTCTCACTGCTGAAAAGATTTCTTATGTCCTAAATTCAACTGTCCCTGAATCTGTTTCGGAAACAGCCTCTGAGGAAGAGATTGCCACTTTTAAAAAGTGGCAAGATGATGCATCTGTGGCTCAATGCATCATGCTCGCATCCATGAATAACGAGATTCAGCGTCAGCACGAAAAAATGGATGCTTCTGCTATGCTGCTTCACCTCAAGGAGTTGTATGGTGAACAGAGTAGGACTGCTAGATATGAGATATCTAAGGAGCTCTTCTGATCTTGGATGACCGAGGGTACTGCCGTCAAGACTCATGTCCTGAAAGTGATCAATTTGATTGAACGCCTTGGACAGCTTGGGTTCGTCATAGATGGGGAAATTGAGTCAAGACTTGGTCTTGCAGTCACTCCCTGAGACCTTCTCGCAGTTTATGGTTAATTTTCACATGAATAAGCTAGATGTCAGCTTACCTGAGCTGCTTAACATGCTGAAAACTGCAGAAGGTCACTTCTCATCTAAGAAGAACCATGTCTTGATGGTGGATTCTTCCAATAAAAGAAAAAGGCCCAAGGTGTCTTCTGAAAAGAAGAAATCCAAGAAGGCTAAGGGAAAGGGGAAAGAAAAGGAACAAAAGAAACCTGAACCAGCTAAAGGAATGTGCTTTCATTGCAATGAGCTGGGACATTGGAAGAGGAACTGCAAGAAGTTTCTAGCAGAGAAGAAGCTTGGAGAAGCTTCGACTTCCAATCAAGGTTTGTTTATGATTGAAATAAATTTTTCTGAAAGTCATAATTCTACTTGGGTATTGGATACCGGCTGTGGGTCTTACATATATAACACTGTGCAGGGACTGGTCAGAAGTAGAAAGCTGAACAATGATGAGGTGATCCTACGAGTGGGGAATGGAACAAAGGTTGTTGCATTAGTTGTAGGAACTTATTGTTTAGCAATGCCCTCGGGCAAGACCATTTATCTTAATAATTGTTATTATGTTCCGAATATTATTAAAATATTATTTTAATTTCTGTATTGGATATGGAAGGATTTGACGTTATTATAAAGAACAATGGTTGTTATATTTATAAAGACGATGTTTTATATGGTATTGAAAATTTGCGAAATGGATTTTACATACTTGACTTGCAAGAAAATATATTTCAAATTAAACAAACTAAGAAAAGGAAAAGAGATGATATTAATTATACCTACATGTGGCACTATAGACTTGGTCATATCAATGAAACAAGATTATCCAAGTTACATAAGGATGGGCTCCTAGAGCTATCCGATTATGAATCATATCCAACTTGTGAATCTTGTCTCATGGGTAAAATGACTAAATCTCCTTTTAGTGGAAAAGGAGAAAGAGTTACAGAGTTGTACCAATCTATCCGGATTTACTAATACCCATTTTAGTAATCCCATGATTAGGAACTATTTTAGTTTTTAAGCTTTCTAAGAATTTAGATCTCATTAGCATGATCTCATCATGATTCTAAAAGCATTGCTAAACTATGGGTTATTTACATATTATAAAAAATAGCACCATGTAGATAATTAAATGCCTTAAATGAATATTTTATTAATAAATAAATAAGATTGTTTACAAAGTATGTGCTTTATCATCATACATGATTGGCTTGTATGCACACTACTATCACTTTGATCCCCAGCAGAGTCGCCACCTGTCGACTCCGGGAAGAAGAATTTAAGTCCTCGCTTGCTCTCCTTTTTGTTGAAGGAGGAGGTCTTTCTCTTCGGTTTGGTTTTCCATCCTCTCTTATTCGGGAAAAAAGAGAGGAATGTCCATATTCCCTAATTTGATATTATTCGACCCTTTTGCTTTCGCTTTGTCTTTGGGGTTCCGTTTAAAGGGTGAATTTTGTAGGAAACTGGTACCGACATATGTGTCGACGATTTGAAAAGATTGATTTTATTTTTATGATTGGACCGAATGAGACAGAGTCACCAGTTGGTATTTTGGAAATGAATGTACCAACTCATCCGAGTTTTAATGGTTTTTTCGCAAGATTGTCTAATACGTGACTCTAAAGATTGGTCTTGAAACCCGAGATTCGTGGAATTCGGGTGCTAGGTTAAGCGGGGGGAAGGTTTTAGGCACCCCCCGACTCCCGTGCAAGCACGGTACCATATCTTATTGATTTTTTATGCATAAAGTGTGTATGTATATGTGTGTGTATTTTATTTTTGAAAGCTTTATTAGTCTCTTTTCTAAGTCTTTATTTTGGGTGACTTGAAAATAGTGTTGTACGTCTTTTGCGCCAAGGTACGAAGGATTTGATTTAATGAAAAGTTTAATTTTAACAAGATATATGAATTGAAGTGAGGTTTTGGAAAGTAAGATTTTCAAATCCTTTGCCCGACTAGGAATCCAAGGACTTCGATACTTCCTTTTATTCTTTACGTTCATTACGTGATTTACGCCGAATCGCTTTATTGTTCATCAAAAGCTCTTTGTGGTTTTATTAGAAATCATTTTGATGATATGCATGAAAAATTGTTAAAAAGGATTCGGATCATCATCGGGCATGTAAGCCATCTCAATGAACCGAGCTCCCGCAATCACGGTTTTCACTATCACGGGATCTTGAATCCGACCTCTCGAGACTAACCCCTCAAGTTCATTTTCAAGATCCAAATATTACATGTACAGCGATATTTATGCTATTAAAACATTACAACATAAAAATCGGTCCATCGTGGGAATCAAGTCGGATCTATTCGGGGATCTCAACATCAGGATTCCTAGGCTCACATGATTTGCATGATATTAAATATACATAATGTCCACGGCTTCGATATTAGATGATTTCATCGATTGAAATCACTTTTTAAGCCATTTCGGCCCCCCTTTCATCACTAAATATAAATTTAGGGTTATACGGGATAACCGAGACCATTTGAAATGCTAAATCCATAAATATACCATGAATCTAAGCCATCCTAGCACATGGGTTAAAGCTTCATGCTTAATAACCTCTCAAAGGCTAGATTAGGCTTAGATTTAGGTATATCTAGCCTCCGCGGTTGATTTACAACGTAATAAGCACAATATAATCGATAGAAACATAAAGTCTATCAACTATTACACGATATGCTTACAATACAACAAGTTTAGATATATTCAAACAAGATATCTCATTAATCTATCATTTGAACAATATTTACAAAGAAACAAAGCTCGAAAGTGCGTTATTTCACCTTGGGGGACGCATGAACAAGCATTTTGACTCCCGGGATGAACTTAGAACACTAGTGGGGCTTCAAGTATATGATAGATGGGATGATTAAGCTTCAAGTTGGTTGTATTGAGTTCCACCTGAGCTTCCCTCTCTAGAATGACTTTTTCTCTCTATATTGTCTCTCTTTTTTTCTAAAATGAACTAATGTGGGGGATTTAAGGTGCCGAAGGCAGCCGTAACCATATATGCGACTAGCCGCAAATATGGTCAAGGCTGTCCCAAGTAGGCCCCACAGGCTCGGTAGGTGGTCCTTCGGTCTCAGTTCGACAGAAGTTGACGTCCGCCGCTCGACCTTTCGGGCAGTCTTTGAGGAATGAAGAGGGAATAAATTGATTCTGACTGGATTAGGGTTCGGGAAGTCGATACTCGTAGTCGAGATATATCCACCAGGTTCGGATATCAGTTAGCTGACTCGTCTCTGATGGCACGTCGTTTGAGGTTTGCTGAAGTGGTTTTCGACGATCACTGTCTCAGCTCGTCGATCCTTGATCGGTTCGCGGTATATTCAGACGTCATTGGTCCTTTGCATCACTCCCGGGGTTGTCTCCGAGATGACCCTGCTCTTTTGCCCTACCTCAGGGTTGTCGTCGGAGTAAAATTATGCATTTGCCCTTCTGTAAGGTTAGTACAAAGAAATCAAAATTTCAAGTGTCTACAACCCCCAAATTCGGGTACTTCGTTTTCACACGATTTGGTGTTCACTATCTAAATAAAACATACATCTACCTAATAATAAGGAATGCAAAATAATGACAACCTTATAAATAAATAAAAATCTTCCTTATAAAAAGGATTACACCCTTAAATCAAAATATCCCAGGGTTTATCTAACCTTAACATAAACAATAATGCAGAAATAAAATATCATAACATAAAGTCTTATTACATATTAAAACCAATAATCTAAATAAGTCTTCTCTTGTTCATCTTGCCTTTCCCTTTACTCGTTGACGGTACGTCAACGTTCTCGACTTTAGCTGCAATGGTTATTTAATTGCAAGAGTGAGCAAACAAAAGCTCACTAGGAATACAATAATAATAATGACATAAACTGAATGGCTTCAATAGATTTGAATAACTTTTCTTTCATCAACAATAAAGAATTGAATAATAATTCTTTCATCAACATTTAAAATTTCGAATATTGAAATCATCTGAGGGTCATAAGACCTTGAACTTTGTTCTAGGTTATAAATAATTCTATTTAAAACCTTTAACAGTCATTTAGACTATGGATTCTCAACTCGTACTTAGGGGGATCAGCCATTCGTACCATGTATTGTGCACAAACATTTAATGCTTTCGCATAGTAATCTCCCCTAATAAATAGGGTTGTTCATCTCAGTATTTGATACAAGTCCGCACCAAAAAAAGATTGGTTTGGATAGCTAAAAAGGAAATTTGGAGTTTCAACTATCATCAACTAAGGAGTAGTTGAATCGACTCACAATAATAAAAAATAATTCAATAATAACGAATTATAAAATAACTTATGCTTTAGAATTTAAACTTAAAGCATACGAAAGACAAGATAGACCTTACTTCAACAATTAAGTCAAGGTCACTTTAATTAAATCATGAACTTTAAATAAGTACTTGTCCATTGCAGAAATAAAAGAACAATCTCAAATACAATCAATATTTGAATTTAAAACACTTGGACATAATTAACAAGTTTAAGGATAGAAGACTTGCCTCAAGTGCAAGCTACAATTACTATCACGTTCCTTAACAAATCTTACACATATATATATATTTAGCCATAATAATCTAAATTAGTTATCACATAACTAATTCACATAATTAGTTAACTCATTAGGTTAATTCATACCTCTTTAATTATTAAATTAATAATCACATAGTTAATCACATCACATGTTCACATTATATACTTACATAATTAATCAAATAATAATTATGTATCCATATTAATTAAATTATAATAAAAAACATTATAATTTAAATTAAACATTCACTTTAATTATAATTAATCAAATTATAATTACATCTTATATTAATTAAATTATAATTTAAGTTAAACATTTACTTTGATTAAAAATAATCAAACTATATTCATTATAATTTAACAAATTATAATTTAAATTAAACCTTTACTTTAATTATAATTATTCAAATTATAATCACACATTATATATTTTATTAATAAAATCCATTACTACTCATTTAGCTATTTAATGTGTTCCTATCATGTTATCAATTACATCATATTAAGTTAGTTTTTCAAAATACACAAAAAAATAAAATATAATTATTTTCTGCACACACACCCCCGGCCCGGGGCGGGTGTATTAGCCTTGATAGGCCCGCCGGGGCGGGCCCTTCTTTAGCGGCGAATTCCTGGCTCGCGAACTGTGCAGAGAAAAAGTCAATTTGACTTATTTCTCCACATCTAGTTGCAAATTCAGCCAACAATTTGCATATAAAGCTTTAAATAAAATAAAATTTAAAGCTTCTAACATGTTTTAACACATTGAATCATCAAAACACATAATTTAAAACTCTCAATTTCATGATTTTTGAAAAAAAGTCATTGTTAAGTGTTCTTGATGAAATTGAACACTGTGAATTTGTTTTTAAACTAATTCACACAATTCCAGGCATATCAATTAGTTTCTAAACATGCTATCATTCTCTATAATTACTTTAAACAACAATCAACAATCAAACATGAATTTTTTATTTTAAAAAAGCCATTTAGAAAAAAAAACCAATTCTCTGTAACTCTTGATGAACATAAAAACATATTAAAAATAAGGAATTAAGAATATACCCTTGTTGCTTAGTGTGGAAGAAGAAGATGATTGATGCTTTGATTTCTCAAGCTTTTCCTTTATCTTCTTCTTCTTTTCTCTTCTCTCTCTTTTCTTTCTCTGTTTTGTTCTATCTTCTAACACTGACTAACTCTTTTGTTTTTCTAAACTAACGAATATTATAACAATTATAGATATAATATACATATAACATATATACATAATATGTAACTTACAACATATTAATGTATATAATAAATCCTATAATAATTACTTAAGTTACAATTATTTGAAAATCAAAAGCCTTAAGGCTTTGTTTGGTAAAATAGTTTATTTTCAAAACTAGCTTTTTAAATAGTTAAGGACCCATTTGGCAAAAACGGATTTAAAACAAGTGCAAGGGGCTTGTTTGGCAAAACGGTTTTTAAAAACTCTTTCTTTATTTTAATAAATCCTTTAACACATAGCTTAAATGTTACCTTTTATTAATTAAATTCCAACATTCTAATTTAATTAAATAAAAGCTAACATCAATTATCCACATAAAAATTACCACATAATAATTTTAATTTCTCTAATTATAATTTCATGCAACAATTATCACATAAACTTCATCTAATTTAATTATCTCAATTAAATTAGAACTATACCATAAAATCATTACACATCAATTAAATAGATTATTAAATATTCATTTAATTAATATATAACACTTAATTAAATTACTCTACACAATCACATAATTTATTTATTTAAATCAATAAATAAATTAATTAAAATATTTATTTAATTTAATAAATATTTAAAATTAATATATAAAATTCGAATTTGTTACAGATATGCCAAGTCAAATGAGACTTGAGTTAAGCACAGATTTTTCACCCTGAATTGGGATAGGAAAGAATAAATGAAGTAATAAATACGATTAGAGTAATTCAATAAAAATTGATTGATTACTAAATAAAGATTTAAGGATATACATAATTTGAATGTAAGGTAATAGTGATTCCAGGGACGAAATCCTTATAAGGAGGGAAGAATGTAAGGACCGAGAATTTTATATGATTATATATGTAAATATTTACGAATAAATTTTTTTTTTATTAGAAATTACTTGAACCATATAAGTGAATATGTGAATTAAGCAAGATAGTTAATTTATTTTAAGTTAACTAAGATGAATACTTAATCAATTTGATTAAAGAAGAGTAAGACAAGTTATGTTAAAAATTAACATAGCTTGAATATTAATCTTGAACGGTAAATTAAAAAGATTTACAATCTTTAAGGGATTAATTATTAATATAAATTATATAAAGTGATTATATGAATGTGTAATAACTTATCAAGCCAATTAGGGCTAATTAAGTTAATAAATTAATGGAACAAAAAGGAAAGCCAAGAAATAAGAATATATTAATTAAATATTAATAATATTAAAAACTTAGTGACATATAGTGAATGATTATGTGAGTATTTAAATATAACAAGGATTTATCAATAATGATAAATGTGTTATGGATTATGTGGCTAAATAAGTATATATTATGAATATGCATATATATTTATTTATTAAGTGAATTAAAAAAAAAGTTACATAACTTAATTATACATTAGGTTTGGAAATTTAATAATCAAAGGGTTATGGTATTAAAGAATATTAGTCTTTAAAATATATACTAACCCGAAGAGATTTATTTTATATATCTCAATTAATTAATTTTATAATTTAATTAAAGCAAGTCTAATTGTGTTATAAAATTAAATGTACTTGAGTGATTATTTAAACTCCAAAATGAGTGGAATAGAAATTTTAATTAAATAATTAAGGTAAGATAAAATTATGTGTTGGACCTAAATTAATTTTTATGGCCCAAATATTTTAATTGAAAATCCCAAACATTTAAAGGGGAGCCCAAAACTTAGCCCAACTTGGGAAGGAATTTTTAGTCATTTGTTAAGCAAAATTTGCAAATAAAATAAATCAAAATTTTGGGCTAAAGAGGAGAAGAGATGGGCGACCATGATAGGGCAAAATATGAACATGTGATGAAATTATGAATACTTGTTTTAGTTGCTAAAGTGGTTCACCCACTCCTACCAGCTACAATAGGTGTCAACCTTTTATTTTGCCACCTTCTTTAGCCAATCTTGCAAGCAACTTAAAGATGATGAGTAAGAGAGAGAAGGATAGATGTGTTGGAAGATTTTATATAGATATACTATCTATCTGTATATATATTTTTTCCAATACTAAAAACCTTTAACACTTTACCAATTTCTCTTTACTTCTCATTTCCAAAATTGCTAAGTAAAAAAGAGAGAGAGAGAGGAGGGAGCATTCGGCAGCCCTTAGTGGGAGAGGAAGGGAGATTAATTTTCATTCCACCAAAAGATTTGAGCTACCTTAGAAGAAGAAGAAGAGGTTCCCTTGATCAAAGGTATAAAAACCTATATATAAACTAGTTTATTCCTTCTATTTAATTTATTTTGATGAAATAAAGATCTAAGATTTCAAATCTCAAAAACATTATATCAACATGTTAATGAGTGTTTTATGTTTATATCTAACCCTTTTGAGTGTCAAAAGTTGAATCAAAAGAAAGAAAGTAAAACTAGAAAATCCTAACTTTATACTACTTTGAAACATTATAACTTGAGATCTACACATCTTTTTTGCGATCCGTCAAAGAGAGGTGCTAGATATATAAGTTATACTTCAAACCCAACTGGTAGCACTCAAAAATATTGATTGTTGTGGCTATTTTGGTAAAAATAATCCAAATTTTTCAGAAAGGAAAATACACTGTTCCTGACTAGTCCCTTCAAGGGGTATTTTCGTTATTTTTCTGTTCTTTAAAAATTTTGAGAAACTTTGGGATATTAATACGATGAGTTATCTAGATCCAGTCCAAAGATGACGATTTTTGGATGTGTAGAATGAGAGTTATATATTTTATAAGAAAGGACTACTTCAAAAGTAAACTTGAATAACTCTTTGTGTGTAACTCCAAGCATTGTAACAATTTTACTGAAAGTACATATACATAACAGGAACATCCCCATGAAAATTTTGTAATTTTTGGACTTAAAGACTGTTCTTGATAAATGTTGCAAGATCGGGCTGTTTTGGTCATTTTAAATAAAGTAAATGAAATTCAAAAATTCCAGAACAAATATATGTTCATGAGAATATTATATACTGATATATTTCAGAAGAGAAAAAAATTTGGAGTTGTTTTGGTATTTTTCATGGATGTGCTTTAGTTATGAATTGTTAGGTTTGTATGAAATCATGACGCAATTAAATTGCAAAAATTAGCAGAAGCATGGTAAAATCAGAGTTTAAAATTTTCTACAAACCAATTATCCGGATTATCCTTTATTTAAATTATTAATTTAAAATAATAAATAAGAAGTTATTGAATCATACCTTTGTAGAACTAAACTTCCATAGGTACGAGTTCAACTGCTTGTTCTTCGCGATCACCTTGAATCTCCGGGATTGATTCCTTACTTTTATCATCTTTAGCCACCCAAATGTTTGGCCTCTAGAGGTGATCCACTAAGGAAAATGAATTGTTCAAGAAGGAGAGTGATTGGCTAAACCCTAGTTTTCTATTCTCTATAGAAAATGAGTACTCTCTGACAATTAAAATTTTATCAACTGATATCTAACATAAGACCCCTCTTATATAAATATTCATCAACCCTTCTAATCTAATTAGAAATAGAGTTTCATTAATTAAACTCCTTTAATTAATTAGGCTTCCCAACCCATTGAGAATAATTAATCAAACCCCTTAAATTGATTTGCCTCCTAATCTTACTAGGAATAAATGAGAGTACTAATATTAAATTAATTTCTAAACTCCTCTAGAAATTAAAATAATAATAATTGTAATAATATTAATAAGACTCCTCTTATTAATTTATATTTAATATTTCCAAAATATTAAATAATAAACATTAAGCTATTTAATTTATTCTATCACCATATATTAAATTAATTACACTTAATATATTATTATGATTATGCAATTACATTCTTAAATAATTATTCTTCGTTTTATGGTGTGACTCTTTAGGTTCTCCATATTAAACCGGTTGTGAATAAATCAATTAGAATAATTCTAATATTATTTAAATAAATAAATTAAACTAATAATCTATTTAAATGAATAATATTTATTCTACAATAGGAATAAGCCTCCCTAGCGATCAACGACTTTCCAGATAATATAGATTTTAATATTAATCATAAAAGAACCCTTGAGTTAATAGTTACCATACAAGTCAATCATTCCACCATACAATGTCCCAATTAAATATAAGACATAAAATTACTGTCAAGTCTTATTTTATTTAATTATATGTATTTCGATCGAAAAATGCACAACTCCAAATAATGCAAATTAGAAACTCTTTTCTAATTTTATTCCACCTTGGCCAAGGATTCTTGGGTTGTCATTTATCGAATCACATAGGACATATCTCTTCTTTTACTAGAAGCGGTAGATTCTTTATTGATCATGCGATATCTAAATATATAATTTATTACACCCAAGCATACCATTTGATATACCCTAAGGGTCTTAAGAAATAAGTCAAAGTATAATTCATTATACATAAGATACTATGATGATCTCAAGTCTGAGGATCACTTGTACTACTATCACATTACGAATTCCTATTGACAGGCGAGTAAAACTCCATTAGGTATTCCTTAGCGAGTCACGTTCAGTGTACTTATTCTGCAATAAGCACTTACACACTTGCTTTATTGTCTCCACATAAATGATCATGAAATCAATCATCCTCATCCAATAAGGAAGTAACATATGTACCAATCTATCCGGATTTACTAATCCCCTTTTTAGTAATCCATCGATTGAGAACTATTTTAGTTTTAAGCTATCTAAAAATTTAGATCTCATTAGCATGATCAACATCATGATTGTAACACTCCAGTCCCACATTGAAAGATAGGGGAAAAAATTTATCTACCTTCAGTCATGACTTTTGGGTGAGCTTGTGGTGGGCTAAGATGACCCAAGAAGATATTATTGGGCTAGTAGTTTAAGGCCTTATTTTGGATGGATTTGATTCGATTCGGACTTGGGATTTGACCCGAGATTTGTTCCGGACTCAGGATTTGACCCGGGTTGTTACATATGGTATAAGAGCCGACACTCGAAAGCTCGGGTCGGGTCATCCGATCGAGTTGCCAGAGGTGGGGACACGAAGGCTGGTGGTATTATCCACAATGGAGAAAAAGAGGTCCGGAGGTGGGGACACGAAGCCAGTCGGTATTATCCTACAATGGCTATAGAGACAAATATATTTGGACCGTGTGTGTGATCGGTTCTGACGGGGACGTTAAAAATTTAAGTGGGGGAGTTTGTAACACTCCAGTCCCACATCGAAAGATAGGGGAAAATTTTTATCTACCGTAAGTCATGACTTTTGGATGAGCCTGTGGTGGGCTAAGATGACCCAAAAAGATACTATTGGGCCAGTAGTTTAAGGCCTTATTTTGGACAGATTTGATTCGATTCAGACTTAGGATTTGACCCTAGATTTGTTACAAACTCGGAATTTGACCCGGGTTGTTACAATGATTCTAAAAGCATTGCTTAAAACTATGGATTATTTACATATTATAAAAACAACATCATATAGATAATTAAATGCCTTTAATAAATAAATACTTTTATTAATAACTAAATAAGATCGTTTCCAAAGTATATGCTTTATCATCATACATGATTGGCTTGTATGCATACTACTTTCAAACTCCCACTTGCACTAAAGCCAATCGCCATGGTATCTCATACCCATCTTCTCTAAGTGACGATCAAACTGCTGTTGTGTTAAAGCTTTAGTAAATAGATCTGCAATGTTGTCTTGAGAGTCTACACGCTCCAAGGTGACGTCTCCTCTTTCAATGATCTCTTTGATCAACTGAAATCGCCGCAATACGTGTTTGAATTTCTGATGAGACCTGAGTTCCTTAGCCTGTGCAACAGCTCAGGTTTTGTCATAGTACAAGGGGACTGCTCCTCCAATGCTAGGAACCACACCAAGTTCGGTTATGAACTTCTTCATCCAAACAACATCCTTTGCAGCTTCACTTGCAGCTATGTACTCTACCTCTGTCACTGAATCAGCAACTGGTTGCTATTTGGAATTCTTTCAACTCACTGCACTACCGTTTAAGGTAAACACATACCCCAAAATAGATTTACTGTCATATTGGTCAGTTTGAAAATTTGAGTCTGTGAAGCCCTCGAGTTTTAATTCAGACCCATTGTAGACAAGAAATACATCCTTAGTCCTTTGTAAGTACTTTAATATACTTTAATTCAGACTTTGTGTTCCTAACGATCCTGATTTGAAGTATAGAATCATGATGGAGGCACACAACACAGTTTGCAATCCATCCTGGGAGTACCAAAATGTATCGTGATCTTCGACATACATTTTGGTGGAGCAATATGAAGAGAGAGATCGCAGAGTTTATCTCAAGGTGTTTAACGTGTCAACGTGTCAAGGCGGAGCATCAAGTGCCAAAGGTTCCATTGCAACCACTTGAGATTCCAAAATGGAAGTGGGAACACATTACAATGGATTTCGTTACGGGTCTTCCCAAGGTTTCTCAAGGCATAGATGCAATTTGGGTTATTGTAGATTGATTAACCAAGTCTTTTCATTTCTTGCCTATACGAGAGACTTATTCACTAGAACATCTTGCTCGTATGTACATAAATGAGATTGTGAGATTGCATGGCATGCCAGTATCCATAGTTTCGGATCGTGACCCAAGATTCACTTCACGATTTTGGGTCAATTTGCAGAAAGCTATGGGCACGGATTTACGATTCAGTTCGGCGTATCAACCTCAAACGGAAGGACAATCAGAAAGAACTATTCAAACTCTTGAAGATCTATTGAGACTCTGTGTTCTAGACTTCAAAGGGAGTTGGGATAAGTACTTACCATTGGTGGAATTCTCCTACAACAATAGTTATCAGGCAAGTATAGGCGTGGCTCCATTCTAAGCGTTGTATGGATGAGAGTGTCGCTCTCCAGTATGCTGCGATGAGGTGGGTGAAGCAACATTGTTGGGACCAGAGTTGGAACGTATGACTATGAAAAAGATTCAAATGATCCGACAACGTATACAAACGGCACAGGATCGACAAAAGAGTTATGCGGATCTTCATCGAAAGGACGTGGAATTTAATGTTAGGGATCATTTATTGTTACGTGTTGCTCCGTGGAAGGGAGTTACGAGGTTTGGCAAGAGAGGAAAGCTCAATCCACTATTCATTGGTCTATTTGAGATTCTTGACCGAGTAGAAAATGTGGCCTATAGACTCGCTTTATCTCCAAGCATGTCTCGTGTTCATAACGTTTTTCACATATCTGTGTTACGTAAATATGTGAAAGATCCAAACCACATTATTGAGTTAGAACCGGACGAAATAGCTGAAGATTTAACGTATGAGGAGGTACCTGTCAAAATCTTGGATAAGAAGGAACATGTCATACGCTCGAAGATTGTGACACCCCCAAATCCGGGTACTTTGTTTCTACATGATTTGGTGTTCACTTTCTAATATAACATACATCTACCCAATGAATAATGCAAAATAAACTACAATTTAAATTAAAATAAATAAATCTCCCTTACAACAAGGGTTACAACCTTTTTAAAATAATCTCGGGTTACTGACATGAATATAATAAAGTACGGAAATAAAAACATAACATTCAAGTCTTAGTACAATCATTCTCAGTTAAATAAAAACAAGTCTTCACTTGCTTTGCTTTCCCTTGCCCTTACTTGTAGACGGAGCATCAGTGTTATCAAACTTAACTGAAATTGTTATTTAATGCAAGAGTGAGCAAACCACAGCTCACTGGAGTTTAACAATAATAGATACATGAAAGGATATCTTTCAAAGAATTTGAGTGATATGATTTGCTTCAACAATAAAGAATTGAATAATAATTCTTTTATCGCAATTACAATTCAAAAATAGAATTTATCTGAGTATTATAAGACCTTTGAACTCTTGTCCTACGTTATAAATATTTCTATTTAAACCTTTAACAGTCAATAAGACTATGGACCTTAACTCGTACTTAGGGGGATCAGCCCTTTGTACTATGTATTGTGCACAAACATCTTAACGCTATGCGTAGTAACCTCCCCTAGTAAATAGGGTTGGTCAACTCAGCAATTTTAATTCAAGTCCGCACCAAAGAAAGTTTGGTTTGGATAAGCTTATAAGGGTAATTTATAATTCACGTTCATCAACTAAGGATTAGTTGAATCGACTATCAATAATTCGTAAATAACAGAATTATGAACTAACATATGCTTTAGAATCAACTTAAAGCATTTAAAATAATAACTGGATCCTACTTGAACAATAACTTAAGATCATTTCAATTAAATACACAATTGTCCAATACAGAAAGGGAAATGACATTCTCAATAATGAATATATGAATTCAAGAATTTGTATATAATTAACAAGTTTAGGGTTAGAAGACTTGTATAAAAATTAATACAAGATCAGGGTTTAGAAAACTTGCATAAAAATTAATACAAGAGCAGGGTTTAGAAAACTTGCCTTAAGCGCAAGCTACTTAACTCAATTCACGTACTTTAATACTTCCTACACATATATATTTAATCACAATAACCTAAATTAGTTAACACATAACTAATTCACATAAGTGGTTAACCCTCATGGTTAACTCACTCTAATTAAATAAATAATAATAATCAGCTATCACATAGTTAATTACATCACATTCATATTCACATAATTAAATCAATTATGTATTTAGCTAAACAATTTTAATTCAACCACTTAATCAAATTATAATTACTTAAATTATAATTACCTTTTAAATTATAAACAAATTATAATTTATAATCAATTAAACTATATCATGCATTATAATTACATAAATTATAATTAATCATGAAATTATCAATTTATAATCCATAATTAAACATGCATTTATTAAATTATAATTTAAATTAACATCTAATTGATTAAAATAAATCAACTTCTATACTTTATAATTTCACAAAAATTATAATTTAATTTAAACATTTACTCTTAATTATAATTAATCAAATTATAATTAAGTAACTTATTTTACAATTAAATAATTATAGTTTATCATTTAAATACTATACTAAGTTTTCAAAACTTCCTTTTTCTCAAATTATAACACCTGTTATAGCAGCTAGATACATGCTCATTGTCATAGAATAATTAAACTAAGCTTATAAATAACACTGCACAAATAACTAGCATTCACTGCCTCTGAACAGAGCATGGCGCAGCTGCGCAGCCAGCTACCTTGAAACCGGCGCAGTTGCGCAGGGAAAGAATCTGGAAAGGCCAAGCGGCGCAGCTGTGCTGCTCCTGGCCTTGCTGCCGGTGCAGCTGCGCAGCAACTCGGTCAGACGCAGACAGCCACGGCTCTCTGCTTTACCGATTAACCCAAACAAGCCAACAAACGGAAAATTACAATAACGTAGACATTGTAAATCATACATATGCAATAATACATATATATAACACGCTTCTAAAATACAAAACCATCTAAACAACAAGAATCAATGGTTTTAAAAGTCCAATTTGGCTATTTTCATAAAAACTCATATTTTAACAAAATAAGTCACTGTAATAAAATTTCTCAAGCAATTCAACTTTATATACATACATTATTTCTGTTATAGAAGCTAGTAACGTAACAACTACCAATTTGTACAATTCACATATATATAATTCATAAATTTCTACTCTAAATCAACCAAATACATGAATTTCCATAAGAACACTATTTTCACATATAAAACTTGTTTTTACAGTACTTTAATTTCTGAAAATCATTTATAGCATATAACCCACTATAAACAACACATGAACACAATCTATATATATACCATTCATGTTTATACAATTTCATAACAACTTATTTTTTTAACAGAGAACGAATATGAAAAACATATAACTGAGTTCTATAACAATTAGAGATTATAGATGATACCTTTTGTTAATAGGTTGAAAGAGAAGGTGATGTGAGTTTAATTCTAGAAATTCGTGTTCCTCTTTTCTCTTCTTCTCTAACTCTTTTCTTCTCTTCCTTCTCTCTGCTTTCTTTTCTTCTTAGTTCTTAGTTAGACTTAGGATTAGAACTAACGTAGTAGATATATTATAACTGATATAATATACGTATATAATAGACATAATAACATACAACGTAACTGACAAATATATAATGTCTAAATTAAATAATTAGCAGTTATAATTTGTTTTGAATTTTAAAAGCCATAAGGTCATGTTTGGCTATTTAAAAACAGATTTTAGTTACTAAGGCCATGTTTGGTAGGAATAGGTTTAAAACAAATACATACAAGGGCCTTGTTTGGCAAAACAATTTAAAAATCCTTTTCTTTATTTTAACAAATCATTTAACACATACTTTAATGTCACATTTTAATTAATTAAATATCAATCATCTAATTTAATCAATTAAAATCTAACATCAATTAATCACATAAAATTACCACATAATTATAATTACTCGCTAATTATAATCCATGTAACACTTCATCACATATCTCATCTAATTTAATTATCTCAATTAAATTAGAACTATAATATAAAATTAATATACATTAATTAAATTAAATATTACACATTCATTTAATTAATATATACACTTAATTAAATCACTCCATAAATCACATAATTTATTTATTTAACTCAATAAATAAATCATATAAAATATTTATTTAATTTAATAAATATTTAAAATTAAATATAAAATCTCAATCGTTACAAAGATTATACCTCAAGTTAAAGTTTTATGGAGGAACCATGATATCGAGAAAATGACCTGGGAGTTAGAATCGAAAATAAAAATGAGGTATCCTCACCTTTTCGACATACCAGGTACGTATGTCAATTTCGAGGACGAAATTTCATAAGGAGGGGAGGTTGTAAGACCCCAACTTTTATGAATAAAATTGAATTTTCTCTATATATTATATTGAAATAGTAAGGGGTTAATTTGATGAATGTGGTCAGTTATGGGGTGATTTGTGCAAGTTTTACAAAATAAGCAAGTGGCCATAAAATATTCATTGTGTCGGGAATATTCGTTTAGTCGGGAAATATTCTTTTTGTCGGGGAATATTCGTACAACGACGCAATCATTTGTGGGCCCTTAACGAAAAATTGTTGGATGAAGAAAACGACAAGAATAGGTTTTCTAAAAATAATAGCAAAACTTTTACCGTTAAAACTGTTGAAATGCCCTGTGATAAAAGAACAGCAATACGCGTGGTTGCACAGTAGCACACGGTATTGTACATTATCTTTGATTATTGATGCTTACGTGAGAAGCCACTCAATTTTATTTAATTATTGCCACAGTAGTTGATGCATAGTGTCTCATATTATTGATTCAATTATTGTCACAGTATCATCTGCACAATATTTTATATTATTAAATCAATAATTGAGACGACGAAGTTATTCATATTATTATTTGCATTATTGACAATATCTAGAAAATTCTGTAGAGGAAAGGGGTTAGGTTATTTAATTGCGCGCCAATAAGGAGAAATCTATATCGGAAAGCCCCCTCTTTCTTGAGAATGATCTAGTTGTTAATATTACGAGTTATAATATTAATGATGAATAATTATTGATTAAAAATGTGTTTTGTGAAACTATTGTAAATTTTACTTATTATATGGACCCCCACTTGCTCATTTTTTCAAAATCGTAGGTAGAAAGTTTATATATATAAAGGTGTCGTATATATATATATATATATATATATATATATATATATATATATATATATATATATATTATAATAAGTTTTGTTTTATTAGATTATAAATAGAATATATTATATTTTATTTAAAGTTTTTGTTTTATTAGAATATTTTATTGCACAGTAATGTATAGTGAAAACAAAATTTTCAGACAAATTTGTTCACCTGTGATTGTTACTGTTGGTCCGTGATTTTTATTTTTAAATAGTACCCTTCCATTTTCCTCTAAATAGGATGCTTAGTTTAAAAATGAAAATCACACCAGAATCAGAGAATTCTTCTTCTATAATATTGAGCGTATTTCTTTAGAGTTTAAGGAAGCTTTGAGTGTAGAAAATAGTGCAAGTTTTTTTCAAGAATATCCCCGCCCTACCAATCAGAAATACTCTTCTTTTAAGGTAAAGGGATATTATTTTTCTCGTAAATGATGTTATTTTCTTTCAATATTCATAAAGAATATTATTTTCTTTCATATTCCATATTATGAAAGCGATAATATTTTATCTCATATACCCAAATTAAAACTTACTTCGGTAAGTATTGCTTCTATAATTCCTGAAATGATCAAAAATTCTTCGAATTTTGCGTTTCATCTAGTATCATTTCATTGGAATGTTGGTATGAATTTTATTATGAAATTTTTACCTTTTCATGTCGGGATTACTATTCATGTATAAGTACTATTCACGTATACGGCACTATTCGCGTATACGGCACTATTCATAGAAAAATTAAATTTTCTTTGATTTATCCAAGTTGTCTGTTATGGTTACTTTCTTTGATTGTATCCATGTTTTGAACTTCATTCTTGAATTTTGCTCCACAATTGATTATTATGGAGTATTCTTGAACTTGGATAAACTAAATTACGAATTCCTAATCTTTGTCCTTTATCTCACTGGATTCGTTATTTTATATTATATTTTTCATCATCCTCAGTCCTAAATGATGATATAACTGAATATATTTGGCCTGTAGAGCAAAGATGAATGATTACCTGATGAATATCTTTGGCCCGTAGTGCAAAGATGAATATTTAATTCGAGATGTATATTGATTGATGTTACAGGGATAAAATATTGATGATGGACCTTTAAATCATAGAAGATAGTAGACTTCATTCTCTATTTAATTCTTCTAATAAATTGTTATTTTCGCTGCGAATATTGATCTAAAACTTGTTGTCCATAATATTTTATCTGATTTATTGAAGGCTAACGATAATTTATTTTTCATTATCTTAGTCATAATATTCTTTACTGGGCTAGTTGAGCTCACCCTTTTCATTTATTGTCTTCTTCAGGGAATGAGAATGTTGCGGGAACTAGTCGGGGAACAGTGTGATGGTCAGAGTAGAGCAGTAGTAGTCCTCACTATTTTTGTAAAATAGTGTGATAATAATTGTAATGAGGACTTAGTTTGAGTGTTTATATTTTTTACATGGTTGTATTGACACTCACAGTTGTATGGTCGTATTTCTCACGACCTTTTGTTATAAAAGATTTGTATTTGGAATTTTGTACCATGTATTTGGCGACTCAGAATGAGTTGGTATTGAACCTATTTTGGAGGCGTCACAGTTGGTATCAGAGCTTAGGGATATGATCTCTGGCGGAGATATGAGAATAGAATTAGGAGGGGAGAGACGAGTAAATCCTTCACTAGTGTGTCCTACCTAAGCTTATTTGGTATTTAATTGGTCAGTCGGAGCATAGGGTTAATATATGATATGTTAATTTGTTTAATTAACCCTTGTTTTGTGGCAGTATTTGAGAATGGCAGCTGAAAACTTAAGCAACGGAGTGAATGAGACCGTTAAGACACCTTTAATCACCAACCAAGAGAACGTGCAACAGGAAGGCAATACCACTGATCAGACGATAAACGATAGGATGTTTAGAAGTGCAGTTCATGCAAAATCAGACGAGGGAGACTCGTGCGCAAAATACAAGTGAAAATAATAACAACTAGCGGCTTGTCACTGCCAAGCAGTTCAAAGAGTTGGGACCACCAGAGTTTTAGGGAATGCCAGTCCAATCAAAGCAGAGACGTGGGTTAAGAAAATTATCAATATATTTGATGTCTTAGGGATGCACGGAGGAACATAAGGTTCCATTCGCCACGTTTATGTTCTGCGGAGAGACAGATTACTGGTGGGAATCTGTGAATCATACCCAGCCTGCCGCACTCAAGATGTCATGGGAGGAATTTCAGAAACTGTTCAATGACGAGTACTTTCCAGAAAGTATTTGTCATATGAAGGAGGTAGAATTTATTAAACTGGAACAGAACAACATGACTGTGTCCCAGTATAAGGCTAAGTTCGCAGAGTTATCCTGGTTCGCATCTCATTTGGTTGATAATGAGAAACGTATGACGCGGATGCTTCTAAGAGGTTTGAAATCCGAAATTCGTCAGTACCTCATTTCTCACAAACTTTGTTTATATTCAGATGTGGTGAACAAGGCCCAATTATTAGAACGGGATAATGATTATGTTCAACCAAGGGACAACAACCAAGGTCGTACCGGTGGCAGCAGTCATCAGAATAATGACAATCAGTGGGGAAGAAAGTATCATGACAGAAGCGGTAACCACTCCGGTGGTAATCGTAGCCATGATAATAGAATAAGTGAGTCAGGGGAAGATTTCAAGAAGAGAAGGTACAACAATGATAACGTGAAGACGTCAACACCAACATCAACAACTGTTTCTAGGGGAGGAGAACGACCACCGGTCGTATGCTATAAATACTGGCAAGAAGGACATATCAGCCCTAACTGAACACAACAATCTAAGGTGTGCTATAACTGTGGAAAGGAAGGTCACATTGCTCGAGTGTGTCCTGTAGCGAAACCAAGTCCAGCGGGGATGGTGACTCCAAAGGCCGTCCCGGACAAGTTAAAGTCAGTGGTTCCTGGAAGAGCTTTTTTCGTAACTGCCCAACAAGTGAGGAACCCGAATGAGGTTATTACGGGTAAGTTAATCATAAACTCTTGCGAAGTTTACACCTTATTAGATACCGGTGCTACCCATTCTTTTATTTCACCTTCTTGTGCTTAACGTTTGAACTTGAATCCTGAGAAATTAGACATTGACTTATCTGTTGAAACTCTGTTAGGAGAAACTTTTGTTACATCTACAGTTTACAAATCTTGCTTGATTCAAATTGGTACCCTCACCCTACCTGTTGATCTTATATCTTTGAAAATACTTGCATTTGACGTGATTTTAGGAATTGACTGGTTAACCACTTATCATGCCAAAATTGATTATTTTCGTAGGGTTGTTAGTTTTCATATTCCTAACCAACCTGTTGTGCGAATTCAAACAACCAAACCCCTAAAATCAATCAATGTCATTTCAAATCATAAAGCTATTCGTTTATTAAAAAATGGATGTTAAGCTTTCTTAGCCCATGTCACTGATCTAAACCAGAATACGTCAGGTTTGAAGGATATTTCTATTGTTATGAGTTTCCTAATGTATTTCCCGAAGAACTTCCCGGTCTACCCCCAGAACGTGAAGTTGAATTCTTTATTGACCTTGAACCCGATACAAAATCCATTTCTAAAACCCCATATCGAATAGCTCCTATTGAACTTCAGGAGTTAAAGGTCCAACTACAGGAGTTATTGGACATCGATTTTATTCTTCCTAGTACATCTGCTTGGGGTGCTCCTATTTTATTCGTAAATAAGAAAGACAGGAGTATTCAACTTTGTATTGACTATCGAGAGTTGAACCATGTCACCATCAAGAATAGGTATCCACTACCTCATATTGATGACCTGTTCGACCAGTTGCAAGGTGCACAATTCTTTTCAAAGATCAATCTTCGTTCTGGATATCATCAGCTGAAGATTAAAATTGAGGATATTCCAAAAATTGCTTTCAGAACTCGGTACGGGCATTATGAATTCTTAGTCATGTCTTTTGGATTGACTAATGCTCCTGCTATTTTTATGGATATGATGAACCGGGTATTCAAGGAATATTTGGATCAGTTCGTGGTTGTCTTTATTAATGACATCCTCATCTATTCCAAAAGCAGTGAAGATCATGAGCACCACTTGAAGCTGGTACTTCAAAGGCTTCGTGAAAACAAGCTATATGCTAAGCTGAAGAAATGCGAGTTCTGGCTTGAGGAGGTAGCATTCCTTGGGCACATGGTATCAAAATGTGGAGTATCTGTTGACCCGGCGAAGATTGAAGAAATACAAAGTTGGGAGCAACTAAAGTCAGTGACTGAAGTACGTAGCTTTCTGGGTTTAGCTGGTTATTATCAGAGATTCGTGGAAGGATTTTCTCGAATCGCTACTCCATTAACTCAGCTGACTCAAAAAAATACAAAATTCATATGGAACGAGGAATGCGAGAAATGTTTCCAAGAGCTGAAGAGGAGACTCATTTCAGCACCTATTCTGACAATACCATCTGGTTCGGATGGATTTGTCATCTACAGCGATGCTTCGGGCAAAGGGTTAGGATGTGTTCTCATGCAACATGGGAAAGTCATAGCCTATGCCTCACGGAAACTCAAAGAATATGAGAGGAATTATCATACTCATGATCTAGAGTTGGCAGCAGTCGTTTTCGCATTGAAGATCTGGAGACACTACCTGTATGGAGAGAAAGTGGAGATTTATACGGATCATAAGAGCATTAAATATTTCTTCACTCAAAAGGAACTCAACATGCGACAACGACGTTGGCTTGAGCTATTGAAAGATTACGACCATACCATCCAATACCATCCTAGAAAAGTGAACGTGGTAGCTGACGCGTTGAGTAGAAAATCATATGCGGGAACGAGTGCGATGATGTCAAGTATACGTGTAGAACCACCTTTAATTAATAAAGTTTAAGTTGCTTAAGCTACAGACCCGGAGATGATAAAGATGAAGAAGAAAGTGCAAGAAGGTGTTATTCCAGAAGAAAGAATCGATGAAGAAGGAATACTTCGAGTCAACTCTAGACTTTGTGCTCCTAACTATCCTGATTTGAAGTATAGAATCATGATGGAGGCACACAACACACAGTTTGTAATCCATCATGGGAGTATCAAAATGTATCGTGATCTTCGACATACATTTTGGTGGAGCAATACGAAGAGAGAGATTGCAGAGTTTATCTCGAGGTGTTTAACGTGTCAACGTGTCAAGGCGGAGCATCAAGTGCCAAAGGGCCCATTGCAACCACTTGAGATTCAAAAATGGAAGTGGGAACACATTACCATGAATTTCGTTCTGGGTCTTCCCAAGATTTCTCAAGGTATAGATGCAATTTGGGTTATTGTCGATAGATTAACCAAGTCTTTTCATTTCTTGCCTATACGAGAGACTTATTCACTGGAACATCTTGCTCGTATGTACATAAATGAGATTGTGAGATTTCATGGCATGCCAGTATCCATAGTTTTGGATCGTGACCCAAGATTCACTTCACAATTTTGGGTCAGTTTGCAGAAAGCTATGGGCACGGATTTACGATTCAGTTCGGCGTATCATCCTCAAACGGAAGGACAATCAGAAAGGACTATTCAAACTCTTGAAGATCTATTGAGACTCTGTGTTCTAGACTTCAAAGGGAGTTGGGATAAGTACTTACCATTGGTGGAATTCTCCTACAACAATAGTTATCAAGCAAGTATAGGTGTGGCTCCATTCGAAGCGTTGTATGGACGAAAGTGTCGCTCTCCAGTATGTTGGGATGAGGTGGGTGAAGCAATATTATTGGGACCAGAGTTGGTACATATAACTACGAAAAAGATTCAAATGATCTGACAACGTATACAAACGGCATAGGTTCGACAAAAGAGTTATTCGGATCTTCATCGAAAGGACGTGGAATTTAATGTTGGGGATCATGTATTGTTACGTGTTGCTCCGTGGAATGGAGTTACGAGGTTTGGCAAGAGAGGAAAGCTCAATCCACGATTCATTGGTCCATTTGAGATTCTTAACCGAGTAGGAAATGTGGCTTATAGACTCGCTTTACCTCCAAGCATGTCTCGTGTTCATAACGTTTTTCACATATCCGTGTTACGTAAATATGTGAAAGATCCAAACCACATTATTAAGTTAGAACCGGACGAGATAGTTGAAGATTTAACGTATGAGGAGGTACCTGTCAAAATCTTGGATAAGAAAGAACATGTCCTACGCTCGAAGATTATACCTCAAGTTAAAGTTTTGTGGAGGAACCATGATATCGAGAAAATGACCTGGGAGTTAGAATCGAAAATAAAAACGAGGTATCCTCACCTTTTCGACATACCAGGTACGTACGTCAATTTCGAGGACGAAATTTCATAAGGAGGGGAGGTTGTAAGACCCCAACTTTTATGAATAAAATTAAATTTCCTCTATATATTATTTTGAAATAGTAAGGGGTTGATTTGATGAATGTGGTAAGTTATGGGGTGATTTGTATAAATTTTACAAAATAAGCAAGTGGCCATAAAATATTCATTGTATCGGGGAATATTCGTTTGGTCGGGGAATATTCTTTTTGTTGGGGAATATTCATACGACGGCGCAATCATTTGTGGGCCCCTAACGGAAAATTGTCGGATGAAGAAAACGACAAGAATAGGGTTTCTAAAAATAACAACAAAACTTTTACCGTTAAAACTGTTGAAATACCCGGTGATAAAAGAATAGTAATACGCGTGGTTGCACAGTAGCACACGGTATAGTACAGTATCTTTGATTATTGATGCTTACGTGAGAAGCCACTCAGTTTTATTCAATTATTGTCACAGTAATTGATGCATAGTATCTCATATTATTGATTCAATTATTGTCACAGTATCATCTGCATAATATTTTATATTATTAAATCAATAATTGAGACGACGAAGTTATTCATATTATTATTTGCATTATTGACAATGTCTAGAAAATTCTGTCGAGGAAAGAGGTTAGGTTATTTAATTGTGCGCCAATAAAGAGAAATTCTTATCGGAAAGCCCCCTCTTTCTTGGGAATAATCTGGTTGTTAATATTGCGAGTTATAATATTAATGATGAATAATTGTTGATTAAAAATGTATTTTGTGAAGCCAAGTGAATTGAGATAAATAGAGGGGTTTTTATTGAAGTATTTATTGTAAATTTTACTTATTATATGGACCCCCACTTGCTTATTTTTTCAAAATCGCCGGTAGAAAGTTTATATATATAAAGGTACTGTGTGTGTGTGTGTATATATATATATATATATATATATATATATATATTATAACAAGTTTTGTTTTATTAGATTATAAATAGAATATATTATATTTTATTTAAAGTTTTTATTTTATTAGAAAATTTTATTGCCAGTAATGAATAGTGAAAATAAAATTTTCAGACGAATTCGTTCGCCTGTGATTGTTATTGTTGGTCCGTGATTTTTATTTTTAAATAGTACCCTTCCATTTTCCTACAAATAGGATGCTTAGTTTAGAAATAAAAATCACACCAGAATCAGATAATTCTTCTTCTATAATATTGAGCGTATTTCTTTAGAGTTTAAGGAAGCTTTGAGTGTTGAAAATAGTGCAAGTTTTCTTCAAGAATATTCCCGCCCTACCAGTCAGAAATACTCTTCTTTTAAGGTAAAGGGATATTATTTTTCTCGTAAATGATGTTACTTTCTTTCAATATTTATAAAGAATATTATTTTCTTTTATATTCCATATTATGAAAGCGATAATATTTCATCTCATATACCCCAATTAAAACTTACTTCGGTAAGTATTGCTTCTATAATTCCTGAAATGATCAGAAATTCTTCGAATTTTGCATTTCATCTAGTATCATTTCATTGGAATGTTGGTATGAATTTTATTATAAAATTTTTACCTTTTCATGTCGGGGTTACTATTCACGTATACGATACTATTCACGCATATGGCACTATTCACGTATACGATACTATTCACAGAAAAATTAAATTTTCTTTTATTTGTCCAAGTTGTTTGTTATGGTTACTTTCTTTGATTGTATCCATGTTTTGAACTTCATTCTTGAATTTTGCTCCACAATTAATTATTATGGAGTATTCTTGAATTTGGATAAACTAAATTATGAATCCCTAATCTTTGTCCTTTATCTCACTTAATTCGTTATTTATATTATATTTTTCATCATCCTCAGTCCTAAATGATGATATAACTGAATATCTTTGGCCTGTAGAGTAAAGATGAATGATTATTTGATGAATATCTTTGGCCCGTAGTGCAAAGATGGACAGGTGTTGAGATGAACATGACCAACTGGTGATACAAATGAATATCTTTTGCCCGTAGTGCAAAGATGAATATTTGATTCGAGATGTATATTGATTGATGTTACAGGGATAAAATATTGATGATGGATTTTTAAATCATAGAAGATAGTAGACTTCATTCTCTATTTAATTCTTCTAATGAATTGTTATTTTTGATGCGAATATTGATCTAAAACTTGTTGTCCATAATATTTTATCTGATTTATTGAAGGCTAAAGATAATTTATTTTTCATTATCTTAGTCATAATATTCTTTACTGGGCTAGTTAAGCTCACCCTTTTCATTTATTGTCCTCTTTAGGGATTGAGAATGTTGCGGGAACTAGTCGGAGAACAGTGTGATGGTCAGAGTAGAGCAGTAGTTGTCCTCACTATTTTTGTAAAATAGTATGATAATAATTGTAATGAGGACTTAGTTTGAGTGTTTATATTTTTTACATGTTTGTATTGACACTCACAGTTGTATGGTCGTATTTCTCATGATCTTTTGTTATAAAAGATTTGTATTTGGAATTCTGTACCATGTATTTGGCGACTCAGAATGGGTTGGTATTGAACCTATTTTGGGGGCGTCACATTTGACTTATATCTGCTTATTACACTAAGAGCGTGAGCGACATCCGGTCTAGTACATATCATACCGTATATGATAGATCCTATTACTGAGGCATAAGGAATCTTACTCATACGGTCTCTCTCCTCAGGTGTCTTTGGTGCCTGTTTCTTGAAGAGATATATTCCATGGCTCTTCAGCATAAGACATCTTTTGGAATCTTCCATGCTAAACCTCTTTAGCATCGAGTCAATGTACGTTCCTTGGGATAAGCTAAGCATCCTTTTAGATCTATCTTTATAGATCTTTATCCCCAAAATATAGGATGCTTCTCCCAAGTCCTTCATGAAGAAGTGTTTAGATAACCAGATTTTAATTGATTGTAGCATAGGAATATCATTCCCTTTCAGTAATATATCATTAACATATAATACAAAGAATGAAACAACGCTCCCACTAACCTTCTTGTACACACAGGGTTCATCCTCATTTTTGATAAAATCAAACACTTTGATTGTCTCATCAAAACAGATGTTCCATCTACGAGAAGCTTGCTTTAACCCATAAATGGATCGTTGCAGCTTACAGACTTGATTTGTTCCAACCTTTATAACAAATCACTCTGGCTGTGTCATATACATATCCTCCTCAAGTTTCCCATTGAGGAAGGTCGTTTTCTCATCCATTTGCCAGATCTCATAGTCGTAATAAGCTGCAATCGCAAGCAAAATCCGAATGGACTTGAGCATAGCTACTGGTGAGAAGGTTTCATCATAGTCAACTCCTTGTCTTTGTTTGAAACCTTTTGCAACCAGTCAGGCTGTTAGGTCTCTACCTTGCCGTCCGCTCCAGTCTTTCTTCTAAAGACCCATTTACACCCAATAGGCTTAATGCCTTCAGGTGGTGAAACCAAAGTCCATACTTGGTTTTCATCCATATAGTCCATCTCGGATTTCATGGCTGCTAGCCATTTTCCTGAGTCTTTATTACTCATCGCCAGTTCTTAATTTAATGAATCATCCTCATTCATGATGCGTACCTCATCGTCATCCTCTATGACGAATCCATACCTTTCAGGTATCTTCGGTACTCTTCCAGATTTATGAATAGGGTGATGTATAGTAGGTTCATCCACTTGGTCAGGTACCTGACTTTGAACCGTTGTAATTTATGGTTCTTGAACTTCTTCAAGATATATCTTACTCCCACTCACCTTTACATGGATAAACTCCTTTTCCAAGAAGGCAGCATATTTCGCAACAAACACCTTTTGATCAGTTGGATGATAGAAATAATACCCTCGTATTTCTTTAGGGTGTCCCACAAATCTACACTTGTCAGATTTAGTCTGTAGCTTATCATTTTCAAACTTTTTGACATAAGCTGGATAACCCCAAGTCTTAACATACTTAAGATTTGGTTTCCTCCCTTTCCATATCTCATATGGGGTCTTTGGGACGAATTTGGTAGGCACCTTGTTAAGTAGGTATGCAGCCGTTTCTAGGGCATAATCCCAGAAGTAAATTGGAAGATCGGTAAAACTCATCATGGAACGAACCATATCCAACAATGTTCGATTTCTCCTTTTAGATACTCCATTTAACTATGGTGTTCCTGGTGGAGTCCATTGTGAGATTATACCATTATCTTTGAGACAATTGAGAAACTCACCGCTTAAGTATTCTCCACCTCGAACCGATCGAATAATCTTAATACTTTTATCAGTTTGTTTCTCTACTTCACTTCTAAACTCTTTGAACTTTTTAAATGATTCAGATTTGTATTTCATTAAATACACATATCCAAATCTTGAGTGATCATCAATGAAAGTAATAAAATAAGAATACCCTCCCCGTGCATTCGTTGTCATAGGTTCACAAACGTTTATGTGAACCAACGCTAACAACTCTGTAACTCTTTCTCCTTTTCTACTAAAAGGAGATTTAGTCATTTTACCCATGAGATAAGATTCACAAGTTGGATATGATTCATAATCAGATAGCTTTAAGAGCCCATCCTTATGCAACTTGAATAATCTTGTTTCATTGATATGACCGAGTCTACAGTGCCACATATAGGTATAATTAACATCATCTCTTTTCCTTTTCTTAGTTTGTTCAATTTGAAATATATTTTCATGCAAGTCAAGTATGTAAAGTCCATTTAGCAAATTACCAACACCATATAAAACATTGTTATTATAAATAGAACAATTGTTGTTCTTTATTATAATGTCATATACATCCATATCTAATAAGAAAATAGAAATAATGTTTCTAATGATATTCGGAACAAAAAAACAATTATTCAAATTAATGGACTTGTCCGTAGGCAGTGCTAAACAATAAGTGCCTACAGCTAATGCATCAACCTTTGCTCCATTTCTCACTCGTAGGACGACCTCATCCATGTTCAACTTTCTACTTTTGACCAGTCCCTGCATGGTATTACATATGTGAGAACCACAGCCGGTATCCAATACCTGATGAGTGGGTTTTATACCTATGAATTGGACATCGTAAAGGCTTAATTCTTTGTTAACTTTAAGTATTTTTAGTGTTCTTTTACTTGTTTTTGTGTTTGTGTTGTAGGAAACGACTTCGGAGGGTCAAAACATGAAAAATAGAGCTTAATGACATTTTCGTAATTTTAGTAACTGTACCCCCGCCTAGGCGGGCTTCCACAGGCCAAAAAGCCCGAGGGGGCGGGGGTCACATTATTAATTTTCGTATTGGACACCCGAGGGGGCAGGGGTTTCTAGTAAAAAAAGCCCGAGGGGGCGGGCATGTTGGGAAGAAAAAGCTGATTTTTAGAAGTTGACTCGGAAAAGGATTTGAGAGTTGATTTGCTGAAGGAACATAAGAGGGTTATAAAATGAGAAGAATACACAAGGATTAGGGGATTCTATTCCATTCCATTAGAGTTATATTCCATGAGATTAGATTAGATTAGTTACAAACCCTAGTTGGGATTGCATTGGAGATTGAAGCAACTTAGAGACCATTGAAGATCAAGAGCAGGAGCAAGAGGGAGCATGAGATTTGCCGACAACAGATTCTATTCTCTTTTCTACTCTTATTTCTATCTTTTAATGTTTATTCAATTATGAATTCTTGGTTTTAATTCAATAATAATGAACTAAATCTTTTGTTTAAGATTACAATGGATCTTATTGCGTAGCTTATTTTAATATAATTCTCTATTAATTATTATGATCTACCGTGGGAATTGTCTATTGTGATTTGGAATTAATTGTTTAATTGTCTAGCTAACAATTACTGTGATAATCTATATGAAATTGAGAGACGGATTATAGATTTAGTTCTGATTATAATAGCATGTGATTGTGTTTTCTGCATGGCGTTGGAATTCATGATTTGTGTTTAGGATAGAGATATACCTTTACACCACATGTAATCTCATAAGAACTTGTGCTTGAAATCCTCTTTAATTATAATTCATATAGAGATATAGTGGATTAATTAATTAGGGTGTTCTTCTTAATTTTATCATATGTGGATTTAAGTTGGTTTTAGTATGATGCATTGAGAGATGGTCATATTTACTTATGTGTTCTTGATTAACAATTCAGAATAGTGAGAATAATTGATAAGTATATTAATTTAAGTGAAGCAATAAGTGAAGTTGTGATCTTAATTCTCCATAATCTTATTTTAACTAGTGGTAATTAGTATTAGTGTAAATCAATAGTTTAATTCAAAACTTTAAATGACTTCTTTAAACAAAATTAGTTTGGTTAAGAGTTAGTATTTGGTAATTTTTACTAAATAATTCTTCGTGGGAACGATACTCTACTTTCACTTTATTACTTGTTGACCACGTATACTTGCGTGTTGTGCGTAACTAGATTTTACTCAACAAGTTTTTGGCGCCATTGCCGGGGAATTATTTTAATAATTATTTGCCAATATTAATTTCAATCAAATTAGTCTTAAGTTAACCATTTTTTTTAATTTTATTTTAATTCTCTTCCTATATTTCTCTCTTTTTAGGTAGCATGAATGACTTTGCTTATCAATGGACATACACGAGCATGACTCAACAAAGGGAAACAGGGATTGATGGACTTAATCCACTTTCTGCATTATCAGCACAGCTTGAGACACTTTCGAAGAGGTTGGTTGTTCTTACAGCCCAACGTATTCGAAGGATATCAGTAGTTTGTAATTATTGTGCTGGAAACTATCCGTGTCATCAATGCACCGTCAGTTTTGAACTGAGACATTATGGTGTTGATTACTTCAACAACTTCGCTTAACCTAACTATCACCAAGATTGGGGGTATCACCCGAATTCTTCATGGAACTACAATTATGAAGATCAATACTACGATCCAAATCCAACATACACACCGGAACTCTCATGTCCACCTCCACTGCCACAAGAAGAAAAGTCAAATCTGGAGGAATTCATGTCAAAGCTCATAGTAAACCAAGATGAGATGATGAGGAGTCAGGAAATATAGAGCCAAAATTTTTAGACCTAGTTGGAACAACTCATCATTACCTCAACCAATGGTCCTCAATACATGGATTCCGAAACTGAAACAAAAAATTCAAGATTGGAGGAATTGTTGTCCAAGTTCATAGCGTCGAATGAGGAGAGGAGAATTAATCAAGAGATGTCAATTTAAAATCTTGAGAATCAGATAGAGCAAATGACCAAATCTTAATCAACCTCCAAACACTTGGCTTTATGCAATGGATTCCGAGACTGATGAAGTGCCTGGCCCAAATCTGCAACTAGTTGAGCCACAAGATATCGAAAGACAGGAGACAAGTGGGGATAAGGAAAAGTAAGTCGACAAAGATCTAAATGTGAATTTTAAAGAAGATGAGCTAATTTTGTTAGTACCCCGAGAGCTTTCTCCACCAAAGTTCGAGTCTCCAGTTAGATTTTCAAAACCATGGCCTCTTGGTAGTCATATCGTCGGCAAAGTTCTTTATGACATAATAGCGAGTGCAACTTTGGAGCCATTGTGGGACGAGAAAGAGAAGATAGACGAAGAACCCATTGTGTTTGACAAACTTCCACGCCCAAATATGATTGGAGACACAATGGAGATAACACCTAGTTATTTGCACTTCTTAATGAAGATCATACCTAATAAGAGCATGCTAGGTAACTTTGATCCACTGGCCATTACTAATGGGAATCTCCCAAATAACACATTGCTACTGATGGATGTAGGGTTCCTCAACTTCCGAAGAGGAATTGGATAGCATTGACCAGATAAAGTCAGGCTGAAAGACTGTAAATCAAGCGCTAACTGGGAGGCAACCCAGGATTTTTTTATATTTATTTACTTTATAGATAGGAAATAAAGTTGTTATATTTGGCGGGTTAGACTAATGGCCACTATGACTACCCAATCGGGGGTCTCGCTCACCGGTGAGCGAGCGGTTGCCCAGCTCGCAGGTGAACTGGCGGGGGTTTCAAGGGGGAAGCGCCCCCTGGAAGCCAAGCACTTATGAGCTTAATTACAGAACGTCCATTTGTCAAATCCATAACTTTTCAACTAATTAATGCTTTTACTTTGTCAATTTTTAGGATTTACGTGCTTTTAAGTTTCATACTCATAATCTAAAGTGTTTAGTGTAATCCATGTTGTCTCTCATTATTGTAGGCATTGGGGGTTCAATGGGTAGCCAACAGAACATGGAAAGTGAAGCAAAGCACTGGGACTGCACAGAAAAATAGCAGGAATTTTTTTCCCAGAATATAGCATAGCTCGCCCCGGCGGGGGGTGTTTAAGGCCAAAATGCCCGCCCCGGCGTACCCTTCTAGTGCAAAAATACCCACCCTGACAGAAGTCCCAGTGCAGAAATTTACAGATTTTATAGTTTATTCCCCAGTCGACTGAGCATAACTTCTTTCTCATTCCAACTCAACTCCTTCTTGCCTTAACAGACGAAAACAACCCTTCATTCCATTTCACAACCACTTGTTTCCAAAGTTCCATTCCAAATCATACTATCACATAGATTCAAGGGTTTCAACATTGAAATTTTGGGGATTAGTTTGGATTACATTTGTATTCGAGTCCCACCCACTCTCCACCATTCTCTTAGCAATCTTCATTCCCAACCGAATTCATTAAGTTTCACACACCTCCACACACCGATCTCGTTCAAACTTAGTACACCCAAATTCACAAATACTACCATGCACTCAACAAGCTCTAACTCTTATCCTTCTAATGGACGAAACCAAGAACTTATGAGCTTAATTACAGAAGGTCCATTTGTCAAATCCTCAAATTTTCAGCTAATTAATGCTTTTATAATTTTTAAGATTTACGTGCTTTATAAGTGTCATACTCATGATCCAAAGTGTTTACTCAAATCCAAATTGTCTCTCATTATTGCAGGCATTGGGGTTTCAGTGGGTAGCCAACAGAACATGGAAAGGGAAGCGAAGCCCTGGGACTGTACAGAAAAATAGCAGGATTTTTTTTCAGAACATAGCATAGCCTGCCCCAGCGGGGGCGTGTACGACCAAAATGCCCGCCCTGGCGGCATTTCTCGCTGCATCAAGCCTGCCCCGCCCCCGTGAGCCCTCCTAGTGAAAAAATACCAGCCCCGGCGGGGGTCCCAGTGCAGAAATTTTAAGATTTTATAGTTTATTCCCCAGTCGACCGAGCATAAATTCTTTCTCATTCCAACACAACTCCTTCTTGCCTTAACAGACGAAAACAACCCTTCATTCCCTTTCACAACCACTTGTTTCCAAAGTTCCATTCCAAATAATACTTTCACATGGATTCAAGGGTTTTAACATTCTAATTTTGGGGGTTAGTTTGAATTACATTCGTATTCAAGTCCCACCCACTCTCCTCCATTCTCTTAGCAATCTTCATTCTCAACCGAATTCATTAAGTTTCACATACCTCCACACACCGTTCTCATTAGAACTCAGTACACCTAAATTCACAAATACTACCATGCACTCAACAAGCTCTAACTCTTATCCTTCTAATGAACGAAACCAAGCACTTATAAGCTTAATTACAGAACGTCTATTTGTCAAATCCTCAAATTTTCAACTAATTAATGCTTTTATTTTGTCAATTTTTAGGATTTACGTGCTTTATAAGTTTCATACTCATGATCCAAAGTGTTTACTCTAATCCATGTTGTCTCTTATTATTGTAGGCATCGGGGGTTTAATGGGTAGCCAACAAAACATGGAAAGGGAAGCGAAGCACTAGGACAGCATAGAAAAATACCAGGAAATTTTTTTTCAGTACATATCATAACCCGCTACGGCGGGTGTTTTTAAGGCCAAAATGTTCGCCCTGGCAGCATTTATCGCTGCATCAATCCCGCCCTGGCAGGCCCTCCTAGTGCAAAAATACCACCCCAGCGGGGGTCCCAATGCAGAAAATTTTAGATTTTATAGTTTATTCCCTAGTCGACCGAGCATAACTTCTTTCTCATTCCAACTCAGCTCCTTCTTGCCTGAACAGACGAAAACAACCCTTCATTCCATTTCACAACCACTTATTTCCAAAGTTCCATTACAAATTATTATTTCACATGGATTCAAGGGTTTCAACAATCCAATTTTGGGGGTTAGTTTGAATTACATTCGTGTTTGGGTCCCTCCTACTCTCCTCCATTCTCTTAGCAATCTTCATTCTCAACCGAATTCATTAAGTTTAACACACCTCCACACACCGTTATCATTCAAACTCATTACACCCAAATTCATAAATACTACCATGCACTCAACAAGCTATAACTCTTATCCTTCTAATGAACGAAACCAAGCACTTATGGGCTTAATTACAGAACGTCCATTTATCAAATCCTCAAATTTTCAACTAATTAATGCTTTTATTTTGTCAATTTTTAGGATTTACAAGCTTTATAAGTTTCATACTAATGATCCAAAGTGTTTATTCTAATCCATGTTGTCTCTCATTATTGCAAGCATTGGGGGTTCAATGGGTAGCCAACAGAACATGGAAATGGAAGCGAAGCACTGGGATTGCACAGAAAAATAGCAGGAATTTGTTTTTCAGAATATAGCATAGCCCGCCCTGGCAGGCGTGTTTTAGGCCAAAATATCCATCCCGGCGGGGCCCTCCTAGTGCAAAAATACCCACCTCGACGGGGGTCCCAGTGCAGAAATTTCCAAATTTTACACTTTATTCCCCAGTCGACCGAGCATAACTTCTTTCTAATTCCAACTCAACTCCTTCTTGCCTTAACAGACGAAAACAAGTCTTCATTCCATTTCACAACCAATTGTTTCCAAAGTTCCATTCCAAATCATACTTTCACATGGATTCAAATTCGTATTCGGGTCCCATCCACTCTCCTCCATTCTCTTAGCAATCTTTATTCTCAACTGAATTCATTAAGTTTCACACACCTCCACACACCGTTCTTGTTCAAACTCAGTACACCCAAATTCATAAATACTACCATGCACTCAACAAGCTCTAACTTTTATCCTTCTAATGGACAAAACCAAGCACTTATAAGCTTAATTACAAAACGTCCATTTGTCAAATCCTTAAATTTTCAACTAATTAATGCTTTTATTTTGTCAATTTTTAGGATTTACGTGCTTTATAAGTTTCATACTCATGATCCAAAGGGAAGTGAAGCACTGGGATTGCACAGAAAAATAGCATATATTTTTTCAGAACATAGCATAGCCCGCCCCGGCGGGGATGTTTAAGGCCAAAATGCCTGCCCCAACTGTATTTCTCGCTGCATCAAGCCCGCCCTGGCTGGCCCTCCTAGTGCAAAAGTACCTGCCCCGGCGGGGGTCCAAGTGCAGAAATTTTTAGACTTTACAATTTATTCCCTAGTCGACCTAGCATAACTTCTTTCTCATTCCAACTCTACTCCTTTTTGCCTTAACAGACGAAAACAACACTTCATTCCATTTCAAAACCACTTGTTTCCAAAGTTCCATTCCAAATCATACTTTCACATGGATTCAAGGATTTTAACATTCCAATTTTGGGGGTTAGTTTGAATTACATTTGTATTCGATTCCCACCCGCTCTCCTCCATTCTCTTAGCAATATTCATTCTCAACTAAATTCTTTAAGTTTCACACACCTCCACACATCGTTCTCGTTCAAACTCAGTGCACCCAAATTCACAAATACTACCACGCACTCAACAAGCTCTAACTCTTATCCTTTTAATGAACGTAACAAATCATTTTTGAGCTATATTACAGAACGTCCGTTTGTCAAATCCTTAAATTTTTAACTAATTAATGCTCTTACTTTGTCAATTTTTAGGATTTACGTGCTTTATAAGTTTCATACTCATGATCCAAAGTGTTTACTCTAATCCATGTTATCTCTCATTATTGTCGGCATTGGGGGTTCAATGTGTAGCCAACAGAACATTGAAAGGGAAGCGAAGAATTGGGACTGCACAGAAAAATAGCAGAAATTTTTTTTCAAGACATAGCATAGCCAGCCCCGACAGGGGTGTATAAGGACAAAATGCACGTCCCGGTGGCATTTCTTGCTGCATCAAGCCTACCCCGGCAGGCCCTCCTAGTGCCAAAATACCCGCCCCGATGGGGGTTTCAGTGCAGAAATTTCTAGATTTTACAGTTTATTCCCCAGTCGACCAAGCGTAACTTCTTTCTCATTCCAACTCAACTCCATGTTGCCTTAACAGACGAAAACAAGCTTTCATTCCATTTAACAACCACTTGTTTCCAAAGTTCCATTCCAAATCATACTTTCACATGGATTCAAGGGTTTCAACATTCCAATTTTGGGGGTTAGTTTGAATTACATTCGTATTCGAGTCCCACCCGGTCTCTTCCATGCTCTTAGCAATTTTCAATCTCAACCGAATTTATTAAGTTTCACACACCTCCACACACCGTTCTCGTTCAAACTTAGTACACCCAAATTCACAAATACTACCATGCACTCAACAAGCTCTAACTCTTATCCTTCTAATGAACGAAACCAAGCATTTATGAGCTTAATTACAGAACGTCCGTTTGTCAAATCCTCAAATTTTTAACTAATTAATGCTTTTATTTTGTTAATTTTTAGGATTTACGTGCTTTAGAAGTTTCATACTCATGATTCAAAGTGTTTACTTTAATCCATGTTTTCTCTCATTATTGCAGGCATTGGGGGTTCAATGGGTTGCCAACAGAACATGGAAAGGGAAGCGAAGCACTAGGACTGCACAGAAAAATAGTAGGAAATTTTGCAGTTTATTCCCCAGTCGACCGAGCATAACTTCTTTCTCATTACAACTCAACTCCTTCTTGCCTTAACAAACGAAAACAACCCTTCATTCCATTTCACAACCACTTGTTTCCAAAGTTCCATTCCAAATCATACTTTCACATAGATTCAAGGGTTTCAACATTCCAATTTTGGGGGTTAGTTTAAATTACGTTCGTATTCGGGTCCCACCCACTCTCCTCCATTCTCTTAGCAATCTTCATTCTCAACCGAATTCATTAAGTTTCACACACGTCCACACACCTTTCTCCTTCACACTAAGTACACCCAAATTCAAAAATACTACCATGCACTCAACAACCTCTAACTCTTATCCTTCTAATAAACGAAACCAAGCATTTATGAGCATAATTACAGAACGTCCGTTTGTCAAATCCTCAAATTTTTAACTAATTAATGCTTTTATTTTGTTAATTTTTAGGATTTACTTGCTTTATAAGTTTCATACTCATGATCCAAAGTTTTTACTCTAATCCATGTTGTCTCTCATTATTGTAGGCATTGGGGGTTCAATGGGTAGCCAATAGAACATGGAAAGGGAAGCGAAAAATTGGGACTGCACAAAAAAATAGAAGGAATTTTTTTTCAAAACATAGCATAGCCCGCCCCGGCGGCATTTCTAGCTGCATCTTGCCCGCCCCGGCGGGCCCTCTTAGTGCAAAAATACCCGCCCCTGCTGTGGTCCCAGTGCAAAAATTTCCAAATTTTACAGTTTATTCCCAAGTCAACCGAGCATAACTTCTTTCTCATTCCAACTCAACTCCTTCTTGCCTTAATAGACGAAAACAACCCTTCATTCCATTTTACAACCACTTGTTTCCAAAGTTCCAATCAAAATCATACTTTCAAATGGATTCAATGGTTTCAACATTCTAATTTTGGTGGTAAGTTTGAATTACATTCGTAATCGGGCCCCACCCACTCTCCTCCATTCTCTTAGCAATCTTCATTCTCAACCGAATTCATTAAGTTTCACACACCTCCACACACCGTTATCATTCAAACTCAGTACACCCAAATTCATAAATACTACCATGCACACAATAAGCTCTAACTCTTATCCTTCTAATGAACGAAACCAAGTACTTATGAGCATAATTACAGAACGTCCATTTGTCAAATTCTTAAATTTTAAACTAATTAATGCTTTTATTTTGTAAATTTTTAGGATTTTCGTGCTTTATAAGTTTCATACTCATGATCCAAAATGTATACTCTAATCCTTGTTGTCTCTCATTATTGCAGGAATTGGAGGTTCAATGGGTAGCCAAAAGAACATGGAAAGGGAAGCGAAGCACTGGGACTGCACAGAAAAATTGCAGGAATTTTTTTTAAAATTATAGCATAGCCCACCCCGGCGGGGGTGTTTAAAACCAAAATGCCCGCCCCTGTTGGCCTCCTAGTGCAAAAATACTCCCCTCGGAGGGGGTTCCAGTGCAAAAATTTCCAGATTTAAATTTTATTCCCCAATCGGCCGAGCATAACTTCTTCCTCATTCCAACTCAACTACTTATTGCCTTAACAGACGAAAACAAGCCTTCATTCCATGTCATAACCACTTGTTTCCAAAGTTCCATTCCAAATCATACTTTCACATAGATTCAAGAATTTCAACATTCCAATATTGGGGGTTAGTTTGAATTATATTCGTATTCGGGTCCCACCCACTCTCCTCCATTCTCTTAGCAATCTTCATTCTTAAGCGAATTCATTAGATTTCACACACCTCCACACACCGTTCTCGTTCAAACTCAGTACACCCTAATTCACAAATACTACCATGTACTCAACAAGCCCTAACTGTTATCCTTCTAATGGACGAAACCAAGCACTTATGAGCTTAATTACAGAACGTTTATTTGTCAAAACCTCAAATTTTCAACTAATTAATGCTATTATGTTGTCAATTTTTAGGATTTATGTGCTTTATAAGTTTCATACTCATGATCCAAAGTGTTTACTCTAATCCATGTTGTCTCTCATTATTGCAGGCATTGGGGGTTCAATGGGTAGCCAACAGAACATGGAAAGGAAAGCGAAGCATTGGGACTACACAGAAAAATAGCAGGAATTTGTTTTTACAGAATATAGCATAGCCCGCCGCGGCGGGGGTGTTTAAGGCCAAAATGTCTGCCCCAGCGGTATTTCTCACTGCATCAAGCCCTCCCCGACGGGCCCTCCTTGAGCAAAAATACCCGCCCTGGCATGGGTGTTAGTGCAGAAATTTCCAGATTTTACTGTTTATTCCCCAGTCGGCCTAGCATAACTTCTTTCTCATTCCAACTCAACTCCTTCTTGCCTTAATAGACGAAAATAACCGTTCATTCCATTTCACAAACCACTTGTTTCCAAAGTTCCATTCCAAATCATACTTTCACATGGATTCAAGGGTTTCAACATTCCAATTTTGGGGGTTAGTTTGAATTACATTCGTATTCGGGTCCCACCCACTCTCCTCCATTATCTTAGCAATCTTAATTCTCAACCGAATTCATTAAGTTTCACACACCTCAACACACCGTTCTCCTTCAAACTCAGTACACCCAAATTCACAAATACTTCCATGCACTCAATAAGCTCTAACTCTTATACTTCTAACGAATGAAACCAAGCATTTATGAGCTTAATTATAGAATGTCTATTTGTGAAATCCTCAAATTTTTAACTAATTAATGCTTTTATTTTGTCAATTTTTAGGATTTACGTGTTTTATAAGTTTCATACTAATGATCCAAAGTGTTTACTCTAATCCATGTTGTCTCTCATTATTGCAGGCATTGGGGGTTCAATGGGTAGCCAACAGAACATCAAAATGGAAGCGAAACACTTGGACTGCATAGAAAAATAGCAGGAATTATTTTTCAAAACATAGAATAGCCCGCCCCGGCGGGGGTTCTAGTGCAGAAATTTCTAGATTTTACAATTTATTCCCCAGTTGAACGAGCATAATTTCTTTCTCATTCCAACTCAACTCCTTCTTCCGTAACAGACGAAAACAACCCTTCATTCCATTTCACAACCACTTGTTTCCAAAGTTCCATTCCAAATCATACTTTCTGTAATACCCGAGAATTTCCTAATATTATTAAATAAATATATTAATGGATATGAGAATTTATTTGAAATATAAATGATTTCGTGTTATGAGAATAATTAATTCAATTATATATAAAATTGAATAATTATAATAATTGAGAAATTAATGGAGTGTGCGATAAACTCATTGATAGCCTTGTGTGGCACAGTGACGTAATATAAGAATGATTATATTAATTTAAGCGAACAATTAATCTATATTAATTGTTAATCGTAGAATATTAATTAATTGTCATCGTAGAATAATTGTTATAGAATATTAATGGTGATTAATTAATAATATGTGATTATTATTATTGCAAGAAATATAATAATAATAATAAGCAATGTGTTTATATTATAATAAGATTTATATTCATTTAATGTGATATTTAATCATCTAAGTGTTAATCGATTATTATGGAAATTAATAATTAGTGAGGAATGGATTAATTAATATTATTATTAATTAATCAATGAAATGAATAATTTATTTATTTGATATTATGAATAATAAAATAAATAAGTAAGTTATTAATATAATAAGATTATATTCATTGTTATGTGCAAGCATGCGAATTAAATGTGTAACATACATTAGCTAACTATGTATTATGTGAACTGTAATATGACACTATTATATGGTAAGGCTTATTAAACTATATGAGCTACTTGATTAATAGCCTATGTGACAATATGTATTTAAGTATACATTAAAATATTGTATCATAAATATAAATAATAATTGATGAATATTTATATATATAATGGAGTAATAAAATTTAATAAAGGAAATAATGTGATGTGATTATATCCGGTATTAATAAATGTACATGGATGATATGTATGTTGCATTGCCATATCACATCTACTACTTTGAAATATTAAGCATGTGACTTACATTATAATGATAATTATAATCTAAATATATAGTATGAATGTATATGTAATATCCTAAGTGTATGATATATGTATATATAGCCTTAGTGTTAATACACTTCATGTTGCAAAATGCTGGATACTTAGAAGCTTGGCCCATGCTGACAAACACAATCCTTATACATGTGAACAACTCAAGCTAGCCTACTCCCTATTTCTTCCTCAAACTCAGCATTGCATGGCTCATGATTATGGAGGGAATGAGATTCATGATGAATCCAACTACCATTTACCTACTACTCTTTAACCCCCATGCAATTCACAAATCTCGTTGGTTTAATTTGTTGTACAATTACATTGTCTGGGTCTTGGCTTTGCTATTTATATGGCCCCTTCTCCTTCAATTTCATTTGCTGTGAGTTTGCATAAGTGTTGAGTTGAGAGAATACATTGATAGTATTGCATTGTAAGTAGTAGTATAGCAGCAAGTTCAATTCACAAACTAACAGAGGTATAATTCCTCTCCTTGCTCTTCATTTTCATTTCCAATTTCTGTTACTGCAATTGCTTAAATTCTTGATTATGCAAAATTGGATTGCAATTGGATTATAGAGCACTTATTTAGTTGTTATGTGAACTTATATACATGTTTAAATTATAATGTAGTTGATTATAATCAAATTCGTGAAGTAATTTGGCATTTGGCCTGGAAGTCTGCCGACGCAGGCTGTTCTTAAACTGAACTGGACGCGGCGCAGCTGCGCCGGCATTACACTGCGGCGCAGCGCAGCTGCGCAGGTCCCCTGCTGCAGTTTTTGATTTTCTGCTTGCTTCCTGCTATATGATAGTTCTTGCATTGACGTACATAAAGCATGCTAGCATGACTAACTTACATGTATAGATACGTAGACCTAAAATGATCATGTTCTATTACGCTTGTGTTCATGGTTAATGAAAAGTATAGTTTTCCAAAACAAACTTAGAACTTTAATACAAGACTTTGACATGTGTGTATGATATCAATGTTCTGACTTATACGATATCTTGACCTTGCAAGCATATTATTATGATCTAGGAAAGCATGAAAAGCATGTTAATAGATGTATACATGTTTCGTAAGGTATCATGAGCAGGTGGATTGCGTTAAATGAACTTTACTAGTGAAAGTATAAGATTTGAACCTAAATCTTGACATGTTATATCGAAGTCTAGATTCTGATCATTATGAACATGTTGGATAATGTTTTTAACCTCACTAATGTGTCATACAAACACGTGTGTACACACCATGCTAGGTGCCATAAAGACTAAATGAAGCATGATTTCAAAACCAATAGCAATGCTAGTAATATGTATATGGTAAAGATATTCATGAACATGCCTAGAACACGTTACATGACCACCTTATGTGTGTACATGACAAGTATGATAGCTTCGTGGTTTCATGACCTTGAATGGCTTTAAGTTATTGAAAGTATTGACTTAGAATCTTTATCACATATATTTGAAACGAGGAAAGGTTGTACAAACATAAAAGTATCTTTTAATATGTTTATATGCTATGTGGTGTTGTTGGCTTGCATGATCGGACAAAAATCATAAGGCACAGCTCAGCCTTGGCTTGGCCAGAGGGATGCGCAGCTGCGCTGGCCCTAGGCTTAGCCATGGCACAGCTGCGCTGGTCTGGAATCTAAATTGTTGAAATCTACTTGTTCTGGTCATGTCAGTTAGTGTAAATTGTTGTTCAAAACTGCTAGAAATGGTTTACACCCTATTGATATGTGTATATATGTGATGATTAAGTAATAAGATAATGTTTCACTTATATAATGGGTCAAAGGATCATAACCACTTGAGCATAATGAATTGCTATAGTATCAGTTATGTTATAACTATGTACTTAATTCGTGATAACTTATAATCTAATGAGTATAAGTATGACATGTGACTAAGATAGTAACATATATGTATATTGAGTAATAAGTTTGTGTAACGGATGTGTTAACTAATGAAAATCTTATACATGTAATACATTATAAATAGGATTCCAAAGTGTTGGCTAGCTTTACGTGAGTAAACTACGCATAAGGCAAGTATCCTAAACCCTTGCATTACTTTATTCAACGGATATCGTAAGCGAATATCTAAACCTTATCTCTTTAGATGCAAGTATTCTATCTTTATATATTGCGAACTAGTTTTCTACTTAATCGTTGAATTGCGTTAGCATACTTGAACTCTTATTTCATTAAAGCTATTATTCATGTTGAACTTAGTATTGTTCTTGAATATTGTGAAAGTGTCTATGCCATTTGATTCGGCTAGACTTATATTATTGAAAAGCGACCCAAAACCAATTGATTGGTGCGGGATCTTATATTTGACTGAGAAGAACAAACTATAACTGTCGAAGAACCGACGCGCGCATATTAGTATGATTGAGTGTTATGCATAACATAGGGTACTTTAGGCTGATCACCTGTTGTACTTGTTTTTGTTGGATTTTTAGTTTATTACTGTCAATTCCTGTGGAAGTTCATAGTCCTTAGCAACTGCTCAGTATTCAGTTATCTTGAAATCTTGAATTGATTTGTTATTGAATCATATTGATATTATTCTGTCCATAGCGACTATTATTGAAAACTGTTGATATTCTTGTTATCCTTGAACTATCAAACCTTGTTATACCCTTTCGAGAATTAAGAATTATATCACTTACCCTTATTGTATATTACTTGCTGGGAAATTTGTGCTCATTCTTGCTTTCCCTAAAACATTTCAGTTAAGGCAGAGCAGGGCGAACCTTCGGGCGTTGATAAGGGCAAGGGCAAGGCTACCAACTAGCTTGTCTCTTTTATGTTTTTAAATATTTTATTGTTGTATTAAGATGATGTAGTAAGACTGGTTTTGATTATGTTTAAGCTTAAGTTAGGTTATGTAATAAGTCGTTAATTGATATTATTATGTAATCTATTAAGTACTATAGGTTGCGAGACTTGGAGGAATAATTATAATAAATCATTGTAAATTATTCTAGAATAGATTTTCCGCTGTGATGTGTGTTGTTTAGTTATTATTATTGTGATGTATTACCATGAGCACGTGATGAACCGAATTCGAGAGACCAAGTGGCGGTCTTGGAATTTGGGGGCGTCACAGGTTGGTATCAAAGCTGTAGTTATAAACCATAGGAACGAGTGTCCTTAGACTATAACTTAGGCGAACTTAGAAGTTAGGAAGGAGATAAAACTCATGTAGAGTTTTCCTTGAGAGACTTAGTCTGTTATGAAATGTAACTTCATTCTATACAATGAACTTATGTTTTATTTAACATTCTAATGGAGTTGCTGTTTGTTTGTCTTGTGTTTGTGATTGTAGGATTACAGACACAGGTGTACCTAGTAGAGTGGCAGAGGAGGAGCCCAGGGATATATATGTAGTATACGAGGAACCTCTAGAGGCTGTGCCAGTGCAGGAAATTGCACCATCCGAGTTTGATGACGAGGATGAGATCGAGATTGAGATAGAGACTGATCCAGAGGAGGAGCCGATGGAGGATGAACCAGTAGAGGACTCTGATGAGGCTACTATAGAGGAGCAGATATTAGGAGAGTACGAGGAGCGGATCCTAGAGTTAGACTGCAGGGTCTAGGAGCTGGAGGCAGAGGCCCAAGAGAGAGAGTCCGAGTTCCAGAAACTGAGGGACGAGGACCATCAGAGGAAGCTGGCTATGCAGGAGTTAGAGGTGGAGATTGCCTACCGTAGGGAGGCAGGGATCTAGATGGGGACTCTGTTTCACAGGTCAGTGGCTCGAAACATGGATCTGGCAGGAAAGCTGGAAGAAGTAGAACAGAGAGAATTGAGTGAGAAGACTGAGAAAGAGGCACTCCGTACTCAGCTAGAGTTGGAGGTGATGGATAGGTTACACTTCGAGGAGAAGTGGGAGGCATCCAATGAGAGAGCTGACGACCTAGAGGACGAGGTCAGGAGCAAGAAGAGAAAGATGAACAAGATGGGGTATGTGTTCTGTTCAGCTTTTGAGAGGGTACTTGATGGTGTGTACCACTACCCGGCAGAGCAGGGACAGACCCTACACACTATGAGCCGAGAGCTGGTTGCTTATATAGCACAGTTGGAGTACAAGAGCGCAGTGGAGCGCTAGATGATGGGATGAGATTCCCTTAGTCAGTCTAGTAGTAGTTTAGTAGAATTTATCTTTATGTGTTGTACATACTATGTTGTAATCCCAATCTTTTGTGTAAGATGTGGGATAATGATGTGAACCCCGTGTTAGCTTTTGTTAGAGGGGTAGTTTGGTAGTAGGTTGGTAGATTCCCCGTCTTTTGTGATATTAGGGGATATATGTGATAACATTTATAGCAGTATGCTAGGAAATCTTGTAATGAAACGATTTGGCATATGAATATAAATGAAGTTTATTTAGAAACGTGTTATAATTTATTCTTTTAGTATTAAAAGAAATACTTAAGTAATATACTTGAATAATATTAAAATGAAAACTTGTGATGCAGATAATGCCGCCCAAACGTAAATTGACTACACCTGAGGAGTCAGTGAACAATGAGAGGGAACAAGTAGACCCGATCCAGAAACTGGTAGACTTGTTAGGAGAGGCCTTAAGGGGAAGGAACAATGAACCCATTCGCCCAAACCCTCAGACTGTGCCAGTAACAACCTTTAAAGATTTTAAGAGTGTAGGACCCCCGGAGTTCGAGGGAACTACCGACCCAATCGTCGCACAAACCTGGATCAAAGAGATCGAAAAAGCTTTCACTATAGCTAGCGTAGGCGAAGATCAGAAGACGGTGTTTGCCACGTACATGATGAGGGGAGAAGCGAACTACTGGTGGGAGGCTAATCAACAAAGAGCTGGAGAAGGGATAATAGCTTGGGATAAGTTTAAGACGCTGTTCTTCGAGAATTACTTCCCGAAGAGTATAAAGAATAGGATGGAGGTGAAATTCCTAGAGTTAAAACAAGGTGAGATGACGGTGGCGCAATACGCGGCTAGGTTTAACGAACTAGCGCGATTTGCGGAGCACCAAGTTGGTGATGAAGAGAGAAAGGCTAGACGCTTCGAACAAGGGTTGAAGCCATGGCTGTTCAACAAGGTATCAGTTCTTCAAATTGATTCCTTTGTAACATTACTGGAAAAGGCAATCATTGCGAAAGGTGGCAGTGAGGCCTTAAGCCTGTATAACAAAGAGAGAAAGGAAAGAATGCTGGAGGAGAGAATCGTACTGGAGGAAGCAGCTGTGGAGGAAGTAATTTGGTTAAGAGAAAGTGGGAGAATAACAACAAAAACAACAATAATCAATCAGGGAATTTTCGTGGAGATTTCAAGAAGAAGGCTGAAGGATTCCCAAAGTGTGGGAAGAATCACCAGGGCGAGTGCTGGAAGGGACGTAGCACTTGCTACAACTGCGGACAGGAAGGGCACATCTCGCCCAACTGTCCGAAACCAAAGAAGATCCAAGGGTGTTTTGCTTGCGGCTCAACTGAGCACCGTATTAAGGATTGCCCGAAGAAGGGAAGTGGCAGAAGTGGTAGCCAACAAGGGGGAGGAAACAAACTGATGATCGGTGGACCGGCACAATCCAACCGCCCAACTGCCAGAACCTTTAACATGACTGTCCAGGACACCGTGGCTGCGAAGGACGTGGTGTCAGTGTTAGAGCTTATGCCCTAGAGGCTAATTCTTTGATGTAATTGCTTAAACATTTTTTGATATTATATTTGATTGAATAAATGAATTATTTTATTATGGTTTTATTTACTGCATTATATAAATGTTAACATAATAAAAGTCCTTAGAATAGTGATACAAATTATATGGCTTCAAGTATGTGACTTGAACATGAGATCATATAGTTACAATTAGTATCATTACTCTTAAATGTCCCTAGTCGAGTGTCATTGTTAATGGGACAACAATGATACATTGAGACTAGTATGTGGATTGACTGATGGCCAAATCTCATTGGTCATAAATATATGAGGTATTGAGTCAATGCATAGGTACATGTTAGAGAACAATGTACTGGGCAGACCCACCATGAGAATTCTACGTGGAGCATTATGCAAAGTGTCATAAGCAATTCTCATAGTGACAATGATGTAATGATCCTCCGACCTGAAATCACTATATTACTACACGAGAATTTATGTACTTTGATATCATCAAAGGCCACCTTTAATAGGTGGACGATAAAGGTGATTATTGGGTATATCATGAATCGTGTGAGGAATATGAGTGATCTAGATGGAATTTAACCCTCCTATATATTAGGGGTGATATCCATAGGCCTCTTGATTGAGTAGGACTATGAAATGCATGGCTATGCTCAAATAGTGATTTATTTCATATAGTCTACTCATCGATCAAGAAAACTCAGATTAAATTATGAAGAGGATGACACATTCCATGCCTCGAGTTTAATCTAGGATGTCAAGGTTAAAAGGATTAAATTACATTGAAACATTGGTCACGAAAAGGTTGTATCGAATCACCGATCTTATTATTATTTGGGTAGCAGTGATGCATTACTAGATGCCGCTCACTGTTTATAATTTTATAATATGATTTTAAAATTATTGTCAACATAATAATAACCTATAGGGTCACACACTTAGAACGTAATTAAAAGGGAATTAATTTAAATTGTATGGATTTAAATATATCAATATGATTGATAGTATTTAAATTATGAATTTAAATTAATAGGATAATTTGTATATATATATATATATATATGTATATTAATTAAGTAAGACTTAATTAAGATATAATATATATATATATAAATTCGGATTTTATATTTCTAATTGGATTAGGTTTTGGTTAATTCCTTTAACTGCTATATATATGATATATCAGCCGTTTAGGGTATCATCGATATCAAAACCCTAGCCGCTCTTAGAGAGAGACTAGAGAGAAAAATTTCGAAAAGTCCAGATCCTTGGCGGCTAGTACCGCAGCTTTCCTTGCTGCAGATCGTGTGACGATTCGCGGGACGTTCGTGTGGATACCGTAGAGGCGCAGTTCCGTTGGATTGCGTTGAGGATTCGAAGCAGTTCCAGAATCTCTATCGTCTCCTTTCAGGCTTGAATAATCGGTAAAACATATCTTAACCTCTGAATTAATATATTTTCGTATGGATCCTGTTTTAGGGTTTTAAAAATTTTTAATTTTCGCTGCGTTTATGTGCCGAAAACCCTACAGTCAGGTATAATCCCAATCAATGATATAAATGCTTATGTATTATTTGATTCGGGTGCCACCTATTCTTTTGTATCTGAGGAATTTGCTAGTAGACTTAGTACACCCCGAGAACGATTAGAAAATCCTTTGATCATAGAAGTTGCTAATAAGGAAGTGATCCCTGTTGAATACATTTATCGAGATTGTCACGCAAACATTAGAGAACATGAACTGAGCGTAGACTTGATTCCTATTAGATTGGGAGAATTTGACGTAATACTGGGAATGGATTGGTTGTATAACCATGCTGCGATAATTGACTGTCAGAATAAATGTGTGAACCTTCAGACTCCGAGTAAGTCTAAGATAGTGTTTTATGGTAGCTCATCGCTTAAGCAATCGTGTTGCGTTACGATGATGCAGGCCAAGAAATTGTTAAGAAAAGGATGTGTAGGTTATCTAGCTTACATCGTTGATACTCGAAAAAAGGGAGTAGAAATTAAAGATATATCCATAGTTAATGAATTTCTAGATGTGTTTCCGGACAATCTGCCTGGTCTTCCTCCAGACAAAGAAATCGAATTCATAATAGACTTAGCACCGGGAACGGCACCGATTTTGAAAGCTCCATATCGTATGGTGCCAGTAAAAATGAAGGAATTGATGATACAATTGCAAGAGTTATTGGATAAGGGTTACATTTGACCGAGTGTTTCTCCTTGGGGAGCACCAGTGCTATTCGTTAAGAAGAAGGACGGATCGATGAGACTCTGTATCGATTATAGAGAATTGAACAGAGTAACGATCAAGAACCGATATCCGCTACCGAGGATAGACGACTTGTTTGATCAACTGAAGGGAGCAAAGTATTTCTCGAAGATCGACCTACGAATAGGATATCATCAACTGAAGGTACGGGATGAGGACATACCAAAGACTGCGTTTCGAACCCGTTATGGACACTACGAGTTTTTGGTAATGTCATTTGGATTGACTAATGCTCCGGCAGCATTTATGGACTTGATGAACCGAGTTTTCAAGCCATACTTGGATAAATTTGTAGTGGTTTTTATCGATGACATTTTGATCTACTCGAAGACAGAGGAAGAACACGCCGAACATCTGAATATTGTTTTGGAGGCACTAAGGAAGGAAAAGATGTATGCAAAATTTTCAAAGTGCGAATTTTGGATGGAGAAGGTTCAATTCTTAGGCCACGTGGTGGATAAGAATGGAATCTCTGTAGACCCTACGAAGGTTGAAGCAGTAAGTAATTGGGAACAACCGAGAACACCGACGGAGGTGAGAAGCTTTTTAGGGTTAGCTGGATACTATCGAAGATTCATCCAAGATTTTTCTAAGATAGCAACCCCGCTGACCAATTTGACTAGAAAGACGGTGAAATTTGTATGGACCGACAAATGCGAAGAAAGTTTTCAAGAACTGAAAAGGAGATTGAGCAAAGCACCTGTGTTATCCTTACCAGATGATGCGGGAAATTTTGTGGTGTATAGTGATGCATCGCACAAGGGACTTGGCTATGAGCTTATGCAGCACGGCAAGGTCATTCCGTATGCATCACGACAATTGAAGGATTACGAAAAACGATACCCTACTCACGACTTAGAGTTAGCGGAAGTAGTTTTTGCGTTAAAGATATGGAGGCATTATTTGTACTGAGAAAAATGCGAGATATACACGGACCACAAGAGTCTGAAATATATCTTCACACAGAAGGAGTTGAATATGCGTCAGAGGAGGTGGTTAGAATTGATCAAGGATTATGACTGCGATATTCTTAATCACCCGAGAAAGGCAAACGTGGTTGCCGACGCTCTGAGCAGAAAAGGAAGGGAAAAGTTGTTTAACTTGACGACTCAGGAAGAATTGATAAGAGAGATGGAGAAATTGGAAATAGAAGTGAAAGAACCAAAGAAGCCTGGAGAGAAGTTGTTTGTAGTGGGAGCTCATCCGACATTGTTGGATAGAGTAAAGGAAGCCCATGAAAAGGATGAAGAGTGTTAGAAAATTCGAAAGAGGATCACGGAAAATGAGGAAGAAAAATTTTGAATGGATAAAGACGGTATTTTGAGATTTGAAGGAAGAGTGTGGGTACCAGCGGTAACCGAGTTGAGGGAAGAGATTTTGCACGAGGCACACAATACGACGTATTCCGTTCATCCGGGAGGCACTAAGATGTACCGAGATTTGAAGCAACATTTTTGGTGGCCCAATTTGAAACGGGAAGTCGCAGAGTGCGTCAGTAGATGTTTGACTTGCCAACGCGTTAAAGCAGAGCATCAACGGCCAAGTGGTTTACTACAACCGTTAGAAATACCAGAGTGGAAATGGGAGCATATTACGATGGACTTCGTGGTAGGACTTCCAGTTACGCAAAAAGGTTATGATGCTATTTGGGTTATCGTGGATCGACTAACCAAGACCGCACATTTTCTACCAATCAAGATCCGCTACAGTTTGAATCAGTTAGCAAGCTTATACGTAAAAGAAATTGTCTCACGACATGGAGTGCCGGTGTCAATTGTCTCTGATCGAGATCCACGCTTCACGTCTAATTTTTGGAAGAGTTTGCAAGAAAGAATGGGAACGCAGTTGAGGTTAAGTACTGCTTACCATCCTCAGACAGACGGACAGAGTGAGCGAACAATACAAACGCTGGAGGACATGCTTAGGACTTGCGTGATGGATTTTAAGGGAAATTGGGACGACCACCTACCCTTAGTAGAATTCGCATATAATAATAGTTACCATGCAAGTATCGGCATGCCACCGTACGAAGCTCTTTACGGAAGAAAGTGCAGAACGCCATTATGTTGGGACGAAGTCAGGGAGCGATGAATACTCGGACCAGAGTTAGTACAACAAACCACAGACGTGGTGACAGTGATAAGAGCCAGATTAGTAGCAGCTCAAGATCGCCAGAAGAAATACGCAGATTTGCATCGGCAGGACCGAGACTTCAAAGTCGGCAGTTTCATATTCTTAAAGGTATCTCCTTGGAAGGGAAAAATCCGTTTCGGCAAAAAAGGAAAATTGAGTCCAAGATTCATAGGACCGTTCGAGATACTGAAGCGAGTGGGCGAAGTGGCATACAAAGTTGCGTTACCACCCGAACTGGAGCACATCCACAACGTGTTTCACATTTCCGTGTTGCGACCGTACAAGGCCGACTACAAGCACGTGATTTCTTACGAGCCCATTCAAGTGGAGAAGAACTTGGCATATGAAGAAATTCCTGTCCAGATATTAGATAGGAAAGAGCAAACCTTGAGAAATAAAATTATTTCATCTGTAAAAGTACTTTGGCATAACCACGATGTCGAGGAGGCAACGTGGGAGTTAGAAGATAGGATGACGAAGGACTATCCCCATCTATTCGTGTAACCTTGTAGCAATTCCAGGACGGAATTTTTGTAAGGGGGGGAGGATGTAATACCCGAGAATTTTCTAATATTATTAAATAAATATATTAATGGATATGAGAATTTATTTGAAATATAAATGATTTCGTGTTATGAGAATAATTAATTCAATTATATATAAAATTGAATAATTATAATAATTGAGAAATTGATGGAGTTTGCGATAAACTCATTGATAGCCTTGTGTGGCACAGTGACGTAATATAAGAATGATTATATTAATTTAAGCGAACAATTAATCTATATTAATTGTTAATCGTAGAATATTAATTAATTATCATCGTAGAATAATTGTTATAGAATATTAATGGTGATTAATTAATAATATGTGATTATTATTATTGCAAGAAATATAATAATAATAATAATAATAATAATAATAATAAGCAATGTGTTTATATTATAATAAGATTTATATTTATTTAATGTGATATTTAATCATATAAGTGTTAATCGATTATTATGGAAATTAATAATCAGTGAGGAATGGATTAATTAATATTATTATTGATTAATCAATGAAATGAATAATTTATTTATTTGATATTATGAATAATAAAATAAATAAGTAAGTTATTAATATAATAAGATTATATTCATTGTTATGTGCAAGCATGCGAATTAAATGTGTAACATACATTAGCTAACTATGTATTATGTGAACTGTAATATGACACTATTATATAGTAAGGCTTATTAAACTATATGAGCTACTTGATTAATAGCCTATGTGGCAATATGTATGTAAGTATACATTAAAATATTGTATCATAAATATAAATAATAATTGATGAATAGTTATATATATAATGGAATAATAAAATTTAATAAAGGAAATAATGTGATGTGATTATATCCGGTATTAATAAATGTACATGGATGATATGTATGTTACATTGCCATATCACATCTACTACTTTGAAATATTAAGCATGTGACTTACATTATAATGATAATTATAATCTAAATATATAGTATGAATGTATATGTAATAGCCTAAGTGTATGATATATGTATATATGGCCTTAGTGTTAATACACTTCATGTTGCAAAATGCTGGATACTTAGAAGCTTGGCCCATGCTGACAAACACAATCCTTATACACGTGAACAACTCAAGCTAGCCTACTCCCTATTTCTTCCTCAAACTCAGCATTGCATAGCTCATGATTATGGAGGGAATGGGATTCATGATGAATCCAACTACCATTTACCTACTACTCTTTAACCCCCATGCAATTCACAAATCTCGTTGGTTTAATTTGTTGTACAATTACATTGTCTGGGTCTTGGCTTTGCTATTTATATGGCCCCTTCTCCTTCAATTTCATTTGCTGTGAGTTTGCATAAGTGTTGAGTTGAGAGAATACATTGATAGTATAGCAGCATTGTAAGTAGTAGTATAGCAGCAAGTTCAATTCACAAACTAACAGTATAATTCCTCTCCTTGTTCTTCATTTTCATTTCCTGTTTCTGTTACTGCAATTGCTTAAATTCTTGATTATGCAAAATTGGATTGCAATTGGATTGTAGAGCACTTATTTAGTTGTTATGTGAACTTATATACATGTTTAAATTATAATGTAGTTGATTATAATCAAATTCGTGAAGTAATTTGGCATTTGGTCTGGAAGTCTGCCGACGCAGGCTGTTCTTGAACTGAACCGGACGCGGCGCAGCTACGCCGGCATTACACTGCGGCGCAGCGCAGCTGCGCAGGTCCCCTGCTGCAGTTTTTGATTTTCTGCTTGCTTCCTGCTATATGATAGTTCTTGCATTGACGTACATGAAGCATGCTAGCATGACTAACTTACATGTATAGATACGTAGACCTAAAATGATCATGTTCTATTACGCTTGTGTTCATGGTTGATGAAAAGTATAGTTTTCCAAAACAAACTTAGAACTTTAATACAAGACTTTGACATGTGTGTATGATATCAATGTTCTGACTTATACGATATCTTGACCTTGCAAGCATATTATTATGATCTAGGAAAGCATGAAAAGCATGTTAATAGATGTATACATGTTTCGTAAGGTATCATGAGCACGTGGATTGCGTTAAATAAACTTTACTAGTGAAAGTATAAGTTTTGAACCTAAATCTTGACATGTTATATCGAACTCTAGATTCTGATCATTATGAACATGTTGGATAATGTTTTTAACCTCACTAATGTGTCATACAAACACGTGTGTACACACCATGCTAGGTGCCATAAAGACTAAATGAAGCATGATTTCAAAACCAATAGAAATGCTAGTAACATGTATGTGGTAAAGATATTCATGAACATGCCTAGAACACGTTACACGACCACCTTATGTGTGTACATGACTATTATGATAGCTTCGTGGTTTCATGACCTTGAATGGCTTTAAGTTATTGAAAGTATTGACTTAGAATCTTTATCACATATATTTGAAACGAGGAAAGGTTGTACAAACATAAAAGTATCTTTTAATATGTTTATATGCTATGTGGTGTTGTTGGCTTGCATGACCGGACAGAAATCATAAGGCACAGCTCAGCCTTGGCTTGGCCAGAGGGCTGCGCAGCTGCGCTGGCCCTAGGCTTAGCCATGGCGCAGCTGCGCCGGTCTGGAATCCAAATTGTTGAAATCTACTTGTTATGGTAATGTCAGTTAGTGTAAATTATTGTTCAAAACTGCTAGAAATGGTTTACACCCTACTGATATGTGTATATATGTGATGATTATGTAATAAGATAATGTTTCACTTATATAATGGGTCAAAGGATCATAACCACTTGAGCATGATGAGTTGCTATAGTATCAGTTATGTTATAACTATGTACTTAATTCGTGATAACTTATAATCTAATGAGTATAAGTATGACATGTGACTAAGATAGTAACATATATGTATATTGAGTAATAAGTTTGTGTAACGGATGTGTTAACTAATGAAAATCCTATACATGTAATACATTATAAATAGGATTCCAAAGTGTTGGCTAGCTTTACGTGAGTAAACTATGCATAAGGCAAGTATCCTAAACCCTTGTATTACTTTATTCAACGGATATCGTAAGCGAGTATCTAAACCTTATCTCTTTAGATGCAAGTATTCTATCTTTGTATATTGCGAACTAGTTTTCTACTTAATCGTTGAATTGAAATAGCATACTTGAACTCTTATTTCATTAAAGCTATTATTCATGTTGAACTTAGTATTGTTCTTGAATATTGTGAAAGTGTCTATGCCATTTGATTCGGCTAGACTTATATTATTGAAAAGCGACCCAAAACCAATTGATTGGTGCGGGATCTTATATTTGACTGAGAAGAACAAACTATAACTGTCGGAGAACCGACGAGCGCATATTAGTATGATTGAGTGTTATGCATAACATAGGGTACTTTAGGCTGATCACCTGTGGTACTTGTTTTTGTTGGATTTTCAGTTTATTACTGTCAATTCCTGTGAAAGTTCATAGTCCTTAGCAACTGCTCAGTTTTCAGTTATCTTGAAATCTTGAATTGATTTGTTATTGAATCATATTGATATTATTCTGTCCATAGCGACTATTATTGAAAACTGTTGATATTCTTGTTATCCTTGAACTATCAAACCTTGTTATACCCTTTCGAGAATTAAGAATTATATCACTTACCCTTATTGTATATTACTTGCTGGGCAATTTGTGCTCATTCTTGCTTTCCCTAAAACATTTCAGTTAAGGCAGAGCAGGGCGAACCTTCGGGCGTTGATAAGGGCAAGGGCAAGGCTACCAACTAGCTTGTCTCTTTTATGTTTTTAAATATTTTATTGTTATATTAAGATGATGTAGTAAGACTGGTTTTGATTATGTTTAAGCTTAAGTTAGGTTATGTAATAAGTCGTTAATTGATATTATTATGTAATCTATTAAGTACTGTAGGTTGCGAGACTTGGAGGAATAATTATAATAAATTATTGTAAATTATTCTAGAATAGATTTTCCGCTGTGATGTGTGTTGTTTAGTTATTATTATTGTGATGTATTACCATGAGCACGTGATGAACCGAATTCGAGAGACCAAGTGGCGGTCCTGGAATTTGGGGGCGTCACACTTTCACATGGATTCAAGGGTTTCAACATTCCAATTTTGGGGATTAGTTTGAATTAGATTCGTATTCGGGTCCCACCCACTCTCCTCCATTCTCTTAGCAATCTTCATTCTCAATCGAATTCATTAAGTTACACACACCTCCTACACATCGTTCTCGTTCAAACTCAATACACCCAAATTCACAAATACTACTCTGCACTCAACGAGCTCTAACTCTTATCCTTCTAATGAATGAAACCAAGCATTTATGAGCTTAATTACAGAACGGCCGTTTGTCAAATCCTCAAATTTTTTACTAATTAATGCTTTTATTTTGTCAATTTTTTGGATTTACGTGCTTTATAAGTTTCATACTCATGATCCAAAGTGTTTACTCTAATCCATGTTATCTCTCATTATTGCAGGCATTGGGGATTCAATGGGTAGCCAACAGAACATGGAAAGGGAAGCGAAGCACTGGGAATTCACAGAAAAATATTAGGAATTTTTTTTCAGAACATAACATAGCCCGCCCTGGAGGGGGTGTTTAAGGCCAAAATGCCCGCCCCGGCGACATTTCTCGTTGCATCAAGCCCGCCTCGGTGGGCGCTCTTAGTGCAAAAATACCCACCCCGGTTGGGGTCTCAATGCAGAAATTTCCTAATTTTATAGTTTATTCCCCAGTCGACCGAGCATAACTTCTTTCTCATTCCAACTCAACTCCTTCTTGCATTAACAGACGAAAACAACCCTTCATTCCATTTCACAACCACTTGTTTCCAAAGTTCCATTCCAAATCATACTTTCACATGGATTCAAGGGTTTCAACATTCCAATTTTGGGGGTTTGTTTAAATTACATTCAAATTAATGTCCTACCAACTCTCTTTCATTCTCTTAGAAATCTTCATTCTTAACCGAATTCATTAAGTTTAACACACCTCCACACACCGTTCTCGTTCAAACTCAGTACACCCAAATTGACAAATAATACCATGCAATCAACAAGCTCTAATCATTATCCTTTGAATGGACGAAACCAAGCACTTATGAGCTTAATTACAGAACGTCCATTTGTCAAATCCTCAAATTTTCAACTAATTAATGATTTTATTTTGTTAATTTTTAGGATTTGCGTGCTTTATAAGTTTCATACTCATGATCCAAAGTGTTTACTCTAAACCATGTTGTCTCTCATTATTGCAGGCATTGGGAGTTCAATGTGTAGCCAACAGAACATTAAAAGGGAAGCGAAGAATTGGGACTGCACAGAAAAATAGCAGTAAATTTTTTTCAAGACATAGCATAGCCTGCCTCGACAGGGGTGTATAAGGACAAAATGCGTGCCCCGGTGGCATTTTTTGCTGCATCAAGCCCGCCATGGCAAGCCCTCCTAGTGCCAAAATACCCACCCCGATGGGGGTTTTAGTGCAGAAATTTCTAGATTTTACAGTTTATTCCCCAGTCGACCGAGCATAACTTCTTTCTCATTCCAACTCAACTCCTTCTTTCCTTAACAGACGAAAACAACCCTTCATTCCATTTCACAACCACTTGTTTCCAAAGTTTCCATTCCAAATCATACTTTCACATGGATTCAAGGGTTTCAACATTCTAATTCTGGGGGTTAGTTTGAATTACATTCGTATTCGGGTTCCGCCCACTCTACTCCATTCTCTTAGCAATCTTCATTCTCAACCGAATTCATTAAGTTTCACACACCTCCATACACTGTGTTGTTCAAACTCAATACATCCAAATTCACAAATACTACCATGCACTCAACAAGCTCTAACTCTTATCCTTCTAATGGAAGAAACCAAGCACTTATGAGCTTAATTACAGAACGTCCATTTGTCAAATCCTAAAATTTTCAACTAATTAATGCTTTTATTTTGTCAATTTATAGGATTTACGAGCTTTATAAGTTTCATACTCAAGATCCAAAGTGTTTACTTTAATCCATGTTGTCTCTCATTATTACAGGCATTGGGGGTTCAATGGGTAGCCAACTGAATATGGAAAGGGAAGCGAAGCACTGGGACTGCACAGAAAAATAGCAGGAACTTTTTTTCAGAACATAGCATAGCCCGCCACGGCGGAGGTGTTTAAGGCTAAAATGCCCGCCCCGGTGGCAATTCTCGCAGCATCAAGCTCGCCCCGGCGGGCCATTCTAGTGCAAAATACCCGCCCTTGTAGGGGTCCCAGTGCAGAAATTTCCAGATTTTACAGTTTATTCCCTAGCCGACCGAGCATAACTTCTTTCTCATTCCAACTCAACTCCTTCTTGCCTTAATAGAAAACAACCCTTCATTCCACTTCACAACCACTTGTTTCCAAAGTTCCATTCCAAATCATACTTTCACATGGATTCAAGGGTTTCAACATTCCAATTTTGGTGGTTTATTTGAATTACATTCGTATTCGAGTCCCAACCACTCTCCTCCATTTTCTTAGCAATCTTTATTCTCAACCGAATTCATTAAGTTTCACACACCTCTACACACCGTTCTCGTTCAAACTCAGTACACCCAAATTCACAAATATTACCATGCACTCAACAAGCTCTAACTCTTATCATTCTAATGGACGAAACCAAGCACTTATGAGCTTAATTACAGAACGTCCATTTATTAAATCCTCAATGTTTCAACTAATTAATGCTTTTATTTTGTTAATTTTTAGGATTTACGTGCTTTATAAGTTTCATACTCATGGTCCAAATTGTTTACTCTAATCAATGTTGTCTCTCATTATTGCAGGCATTGGGGGTTCAATGGGTAGCCAACAGAACATGGAAAGGGAAATGAAGCACTGGGACTGCACAAAAAAATAGCATTTTTTTAGAACATAGCATAGCCCACCCCGGCGGGGATGTTTAAGGCAAAAATGCCTGCCCCAGCGATATTTCTCGTTGCATCAAGCCCGCCTGGCAGGCCCTCCTAGTGCAAAAATAACTGCACCGGCGGAGGTCCCAGTGCAGAAATTTTTAAATTTTATAGTTTATTCCCCAGTCGACCTAGCATAACTTCTTTTGCATTCCAACTCTACTCCTTCTTGCCTTAATAGACGAAAACAACCCTTCAATCCATTTCATATCCACTTGTTTCCAAAGTTCTATTCCAAATCATACTTTCACATGGATTAAAGGTTTTAACATTCCAATTTGGACAATTGTATTCGAGTCCCACCCACTCTCCTCCATTCTCTTAGCAATATTCATTCTCAACCGAATTCTTTAAGTTTCACATACCTCCACTCACCGTTCTCGTTCAAACTCAGTGCACCCAAATTCACAAATACTACCATGCACTCAACAAGCTCTAACTTTTATCCTTTTAATGAACAAAACCAAGCATTTATGATCTTAATTACAGAACGTCCGTTTGTCAAATACTTAAATTTTCAACTAATTAATGCTTTTATTTTGTCAATTGTTAGGATTTACGTGCTTTATAAGTTTCAAACTCACGATTTAAAGTGTTTACTCTAATCCATGTTTTCTCTCATTTTTTGCAGGCTTTGAGGGTTCAATGGGTAGCCAACAGAACATGGAAACGGAAGCGAAGCACTAGGATTGCACAGAAAAATAGCAAGAAATTTTGCAAGTTATTCCCCAGTCGACCGAGCATAACTTCTTTCTCATTACAACTCAACTCCTTCTTGCCTTAACAGGCGAAAACAACCCTTTATTCCATTTCACAACCACTTGTTTCCAAAGTTCCATTCCAAATCATACTTTCACATAGATTCAAGGGTTTCAACATTCCAATTTTGGGGGTTAGTTTGAATTATGTTCGTATTCGGGTCCCACCGACTCTCCTCCATTCTCTTAGCAATCTTCATTCTCAACCTAATTTATTAAGTTTCACACACATCCACAAACCTTTCTCCTTCAAACTAAGTACACCCAAATTCACAAATACTACCATACACTCAACAAGCTCTAACTCTTATCCTTCTAATGAACGAAACCAAGCATTTATGAGCTGAATTACAGAACGTCCATTTGTCAAATCCTCAAATTTTAAACTAATTAGAGATTTTATTTTGTCAATTTTTAGGATTTACTTGTTTTATAAGTTTCATACTCATGATCCAAAGTTTTTACTCTAATCCATGTTGTCTCTCATTATTGTAGGCATGGGGGTTCAATGGGTAGCCAACAGAACATGAAAAGGGAAGCGAAAAACAGGGACTGCACAGAAAATAGCAGGATTTTTTTTTCAAAACATAGCATAGCCCGCCCTGGCGTGGGTGTTTAAGGCCAAAATGCAAGCCCCAGCGGCATTTATCGCTGCATCTTGCCCGCCCCAGCGGGCCCTTCTAGAGCAAAAATACCTGCCCCTGCTAGGGTCCCAGTGCAAAAATTTCCAAATTTTACAGTTTATTCCCCAATCGACCGAGCATAACTTCTTTCTCATTCCAACTCAACTCCTTCTTGCCTTAACAAACAAAAATAACCCTTCATTCCATTTCACAACCACTGGTTTCCAAACTTCCAATCAAAATCATACTTTCACATGGATTCAATTGTTTCAACATTCCAAATTTGGGGGTAAGTTTGAATTACATTCGTAATTGGGTCCCACCCACTCTCATCCATTCTCTTAACAATCTTCATTCTCAACCGAATTCATTAAGTTTCACACACCTCCACACATCGTTATCATTCAAACTCAGTAAACCCAAATTCAGAAATACTACCATGCACTCAACAAGCTCTAACTCTTATCCTTCTAATGAACAAAACCAAGTACTTATGAGCTTAATTACAGAACGTCCGTTTGTCAAATCCTCAAATTTTAACTAATTAATACTTTTATTTTGTAAATTTTTAGGATTTACGTGCTTTATAAGTTTCATACTCATGATCCAAAGTGTTTACTCTAATCCATGTTGTCTCTTATTATTGCAGGCATTGGAGGTTCAAAGGGTAGACAAAAGAACATGGAAAGGGAAGCGAAGCACTGGGACTGCACAGAAAAAAAGCAGGAATTTTTTTTAAAAAACATAGCATAGCCAGCCATGGCGGGGGTGTTTAAAGCCAAAATTCCCGCCCTTGCGGGCCCTTCTAGTGCAAAAATACCAGCCTCGGCGGGTGTCCCAGTGCAGAAATTTCCAGATTTAAAGTTTATTCCCCTGTCGACCGAGCATAAGTTCTTTCTCATTCCAACTCAACTCCTTATTGCCTTAACAGACGAAAACAAGCCTTCATTTCATTTCATAACCACTTGTTTCCAAAGTTCCATTCCAAATCATACTTTCACATGGATTCAAGAGTTTTAACATTCCAATTTTGGGGTTTGTTTGAATTATATCAGTATTCGGTTTCTTAGCAATCTTCATTCTCAATCGATTCATTAAGTTTCACACACCTCCACACACCGTTCTTGTTCAAACTCAGTACACCCTAATTCACAAATACTACCATGCACTCAACAAGCTCTGACTCTTATCCTTCTAATGGACGAAACCAAGCACTTATGAGCTTAATTACAGAACGTTTATTTGTCAAATCCTCAAATTTTCAACTTATTAATGCTTTTATTGTGACGCCCCCAAATCCGGGTCCCTTCTATTTCCTCGGATCCGGTGCAGTCACGATACTACTATTGCGGAACTATTACATTTTTTAGTCGTTAGTAAAAGAATACAACTTCACTTGATTACAAAATAGAATATAATTTTGCTTATTGAATATAAATTATATTCATATCTAGGATCTTGTATGATGACTCCAAACTTTTACAAGTTTCAAAACCCGGTCATATACCATCCATGTCTAAACATCACATTCGATGTTACTAAAATATGGAATAACTTAAACTTTTCAATATCCTGTGAATAAAATCTTTTATTGATTTCATAACTTGAATCAATTACAAATCCCTGAATCAACTTTATAATATGATTCATTCTATTTGAGTTATCGTATAACGTTTACAACTCGACTTGATATCCTCTATGTATCAACTAATATATCTTTACAGTACGACAAGTTTTAAACAACGTATACAATTATCAAGTACAACTCTTAGAACCTAAACAGGGTTCAAACGATAATCTAAATAGTATTCTTCGTTGCGATACTATCTATCTCTATCAATCAAGAAGCACGAAATCTTTATCGTAAGTCCTTAACGTACAAAAATGATTATTTGCAAGAGTGAGCTCTACAGCTCAGCAATTCTAACAGTTTTCATGCATCACATAGCATATAACATCATACTCAGTTCATGCATTTATAAACAATTTATATTTACTACGCATGTTACTTCTCACATAACAAGCATATCATCAAAGATCAACTTTCAATCTCATATATATCTCATATACAGTTCATATATAAGTTCACATCATCACAACAAAATAAAATTCAACTAACAGTTATTGAATTCATATATCAAATAAGAACTGAAAGACTTGCCTGATGCGTAGTTTAACAACTACGACTTAACTGCTTATAGATATCTGCACTTCGTGGAATCCTACACAGTTATATTAATCATAGAGATCACTCTCATCAGTTATATACATCCATATATCCTCAATATAATAATAAGTATTATATTGTTTTCCATCTTGGTTCTTAGAACCTTTGTTTCACTTTCTTATCGTATTCTTAGAATAATTATGTACGTATAAGTATATTTTAACCTTACGTACTTACTACCATTCTTCACATACACACTCCCGTCTACCACTAATCTATTTACATATAGCTAGTGTAGTCCATCTTTTGAGTTAATCATTCTCATATATCATTACTGACGCATAAGACTATAACAAAGCAAATATACTCTATTAACCGTCGAAATCGGATTCAAGTATTAATATATGACCTTACATAGCATGTATACCTATTAAAAGGCACTCCCATGATTGTCTAACCTTTCTAAGTTCAATCTTTCATGATATAGGTCCTAAGTCAACATTTCAATAATTTAAGGCCACTCGAGGTCATGAACATCTCAAAGTTCATCATGCTAGCTCTTTAAACACATAAAGTATTCATGTAACTCATGTTAGGCATGTTCATGAATATTCATATTTCATACATGTAACTATCATAGTTATTAGTTTAAAAACATGCTTTGTTTATCACTTTAAAACATGCTTGAACTCATGCTTGGTTAGTTGTCAATATATCCAAACACATACGAATCATATTTAGAGACGTAATAAACACAAACATGACATCTTCAATCTTTAGAATCTAGCTACTCATACTTAATGCAACTTGATTTGAAAACATATTCAAGTTCGCCTTTGAAATCATTTTAAACTTGAACGATACAATTCGACACATACAAGACAACTTTAAAGCTCTTAGCATATGTAGTTAAGGCATGTTAACATCTTCACAAGATCAGAATGTTCATCATATAGTATTCATGAATATTTGCTTTGATATATCAAGCTTTTTATTAAAAATAATTTCTAACACAAAGTCTAACAAGTTGGTCATGAATATAATAACTATAATTCATAACTCATGCTCACTTACGTTTGAAATCAGTCATGTGTATAGACTACTAAGCTCAGAACTCATAGAACATAAGTTCCATCAAAGTTCGTTTTCAAAACTTTAAGTTTATTTTCAACTATAAGCTTCTTCATCAAGTTTGTATCTATCATGGTTATACATGCTCGTACTACGTCTACGTACATATATATGTATGTTACTCATGCTCTTATGATTGCCTAATGTGGTACTACATGATGACATTCAACAGGCTGCTTAACAGAAAAACAAAACTGGTTCCAGGACCCTGCGCAGCTGCCCTGCGCCCAGGTATTAACCCGGCGCAGCTGCGCTGATGTCCGGCCAATCCAGGAATTGTTCAACTTCAGCAGAAACCAGCCCAAACTCAGAATTTTCTCTACATAATCCATTTCAGATATATTCTAACACAGTTCTAACATACTAGTAAGCTAACATAGCAACTAATAACATTTCCCAATCGACTTATTTAATTAATCATGATAAAGTCAAGAATCAAGAACTTATAAATTTACAAAATTTGGAGAACAAGATGGGAATATACCTCTGCAATGGAAAATGAACTTGCTGCTAAACAAATTCTCCCTCACTGATAACTCTCACAGTAACTTACTCATTATAATGCTATACTCACTAGCCTTACTTCACAGAATTCTCAGCAAAAGAAAATGAGAGGAAGAGAGGCTATATTTATAGGCAATTGTATAACCAGACATTGTAATTCTCCACCATTTAAAACCAAAAGATTGCAAAATTGCATAATGGTTCATATGGATTAGGTAGGAGGTTGGTGAATCCCATCATCATCTCCACTCCCCTATAATCATAAGCTATATTTGCTGAAATTGAGAAGGAAGGTAGACTAGCTAGCCATGTGGGAGTTCACGTGAGAGAATGAGATGGACTCTCATATAGGGACAAGCAATTCTCAGCATTGTAATATAACACTTGGGTTATACATCCATATACACTTTGGTTATAATATATGCACACATAGTATATTTTTAAGTCACAATGCCCCTTCTAAATACAATGTAACAAATAAGGGTACATCCATATAATTCATGTACATTTTCTTTAATACCAATTACCTATTTCAATTGGGTATCATTATTATTCATTATCACAATGGTTATTATTTCTATTATAATAACTATTGAAATCATTATCAATTATCAATTGTTATTGATATTACTATATAATAATAGGGTATACAACAAGGTCTACCCATACACCTCATGTTACATAAGCAATAATATTATGTAACTCACATACTGTAATTAATCTTACTATATAGTCTATATATATAATATATAGCCACATTAATGTGCCACATTGCACTATATAGTTTATATATAATTGTAGGGTCACACTTAAGTGTTGCACTACACTTTATATAACACATGCGTAACTACTATATGTTATACTCTTAATAATCACATCCTTTGCACATATCAACTAGTTGAGCAATTATAATCATATTAATAATCTACTCGTTTATATATTATTATACTCAATGGTAATTAATTAATTAATAAAATATTAATTAATTCATCCCTCATCAATCAATATAATTATTAATCTCCATAACAATTAATTAACATTTAGATGGTTAATTATCACATTAAATAAACATAAATTTTATTATATTTATTACCAATATACTTATTATCATGCTATCACTCGCAATAATAATAATTCAACATACCATTATAAAAATTAACAATTAATATAGATTAATTGTTTAATTAATAATTCCTCCATCCTTAAATAACTTAATTAATTCATCATCGAATCTACTATCGTGCCACACAAGGCATTTCTCACAAGCTCAATATTAAGCTCATTATAACTTCCACCACACTTAAAATTCTTTTAATATAATGTTTGTGTGACTCAAGCATTTTAACGCTAAGCTACCTCAATTAATTATACTTATAATAAGTATAACCCTTACGATTATAATAATTAATATATACTCTATTAACTATTTAAATAATAATATTATCGATAAAATAATAACTTAAGTTATTTAATATATTAAAAATAACTTAGTTTTTCTTTCATTAATTAACTTTCTTGAGAATACATTAGAAATTATGTATTTTGCCATAACATAAAATATTATGTTTTCTCCAAATAAAGACATTCAAAATTTACTTATTGTCTCAAGATATTATTCTTAATATAATATCAAATAATTACATGTACAACACATGTACATATATTATATATAGAAAATAGATAATAAGTTTATTTTTTATTATAATAAATTATTTCCATCAATTTATTTACATATAGCAAATATGTTTTAATATATTTACCATAATAATTAATCATATCTATTACCTCATACAAAAACATATAAGGTAATATTATTATTCAAAAATAATATTTTCTCCTTTTATTAAAATAATTCAATATTAGAAATTATTTTAATATCCTTTATTAGAAATATATAATATTTATTTCTCTTTTCTTTCTATAAATTGCCCCCAAAATAATTTTTTCAAATATTAATTATTCATTTAAAGATATAATAATTTCCACCTCCCTTTAATAACGTATATATATTTATTAACGTTATTCGCACATCAAACTTTCTCACATATTACTACTCTAAGTAATATATATAAAAAGTATCAACTATAATTATATATTCAACACACATATTAATTCACTCCTTTACTTAAGTAAATTAAACAATGTACTATATCATCATAGTTAATTAAGGTTCAATACTCACATTATAGTATTCCCTAATATAACTCCCAACTTAAATTAACTAATATTTATTCTTATTAGTTAATATCCTTAACTAACTCATGCTTCACTATCCAAACCCATTCACGGATAGTTTAAGATTTATCAATAACCTATATTATAAGCATACTAGTTATTAGCATACATACACAAGAAAATAGTGATTATACATTAAACGTATTTAACATCACCAACTTACTATGATAAAATAGTCCTATGAATTATTTAATATCAATAGGAAATTTTATCCACTTCCTTTACCTCAACTGAATCGTCTCTAAAATAAACAACAAATATATATTAATAATATATTTATTAATCACAAAATCACATAGTTCATATTACCCTATGTAACACAATACTTCCTTCCTCGTAACATGCATATATATATATATATATATATATATATATATATATATATATATTCAAATCCAATACATGTCTTAAGAATTATATTTAATAAATTCTTATTATAGAAAATACTGAAAATTCGGGTTCTTACATTTATTTTCTCAATTTTTAGGATTTACGTGTTTTATAAGTTTCATACTCATGATCCAAAGTGTTTACTTTAATCCATGTTGTCTCTCATTATTGCAGGCATTGGGGGTTCAATGGGTAGCCAACAGAACATAGAAAGGGAAGCGAAGCACTAGGAATGCAAAGAAAAATATTAGGAATTTTTTTTCAAAACATAGCATAAGCCGCCCTGGCGGGAGTGTTTATAGCCAAAATGCCTGCCCCAACGGCATTTCTCGTTACATCAAGCCCGCCCCGGCGGGCGCTCTTAGTGCAAAAATACCCACCCCGACGGGGGTCTCAGTGCAGACATTTCCAGATTTTACAGTTTAATCCCTAGTCGAGCGAGCATAACTTCTTTCTCATTCCAACTCAAGTCCTTCTTGCATTAACAGACGAAAACAACCCTTCATTCCATTTCAATACCACTTGTTTCCAAAGTTCCATTCCAAATCACACTTTTACATAGATTCAAGGGTTTCAACATTCCAATTTTGGGGGTCTGTTTAAATTACATTCGTATTCGTGTCCCACCAACTCTCCTTCATTCTCTTAGCAATCTTCATTCTGAACCGAATTCATTAAGTTTAACACACCTCTACACACCGTTCTCGTTCAAACTCAGTACACCCAAATTGACAAATACTACCATACAATCAACAAGCTCTAACTCTTATCCTTCGAATGGACGAAACCAAGCACTTATGAGCTTAATTATAGAACGTATATTTGTCAAATCCTTAAATTTTTAACTAATTAATGATTTTATTTTGTCAATTTTTAGGATTTACGTGCTTTATAAGTTTTATACTCATGATCCAAAGTGTTTACTCTAATCCATGTTGTCTCTCATTATTGCAGGCATTGGGGGTTTAATGGGTAGCCAACAGAACATGGAAACGAAAGCAAAGCAGTGGGACTGCACACAAAAAAATAGCAGAAATTATTTTTTTGAACATAGCATAGCCCGCCCCGGCGGGGGTGTTTAAAACCAAAATTCCCGCCCCAGCGGCATTTCTCGCTGCATCAAGCCCGCCACGAAGGGCCCACCTAGTGCAAAAATACCTGCCCTGGTGGGGGTCCCTGTACAGAAATTTCCAAATTTTACAGTTTATTCCCCAGTCGACCGAGCATAACTTCTTTCTCATTCAAACTCAACTCCTTCTTGCCTTAACAGACGAAAATAACCTTTCATTCCATTTCACAACCACTTGTTTCCAAAGTTCCATTCCAAATCATACTTTCACATGGATTCAAGGGTTTCAACATTCTAATTCTAGGGGTTAGTTTGAATTAAATTCGTATTCGAGTTCCGCCCACTCTCCTCCATTTTCTTAGCAATCTTCATTATCAACCGAATTCATTAAGTTTCACATATCTCCACACAACGTGTTGTTCAAACTCAGTACATCCATATTCACAAATACTATCATGCACTCAACAAGCTCTAACTCTTATCCTTCTAATTGAAGAAACCAAGCATTTATGAGCTAAATTACAGAACGTCCATTTGTCAAATCCTCAAATTTTCAACTAATTAATGCTTTTATTTTGTCAATTTATAGGATTTACGTGCTTTAAAAGTTTCATACTCATGATCCAAAGTGTTTACTCTAATCCATGTTGTCTCTCATTATTGTAGGCTTTGGGGGTTCAATGGGTTGCCAACAGAATATGGAAAGGGAAGCGAAGCACTAGGACTGCACAGAAAAATAGCAAGAAATTTTTTTCAGAACATAGCATAGCCCGGCGGAGGTATTTAAGGCCAAAATACCCACCCCGGTGGCATTTCTCGTAGCTTCAAGCCCTCCCCGGCGGGACCTCCCCGGCGGGCCCTCCTAGTGCAAAAATACCCGCACCGACAGGGGTCCCAGTGCAGAAATTTCCAGATTTTATAGTTTATTCCCTAGTCGACCAAGCATAACTTCTTTCTCATTCCAACTCAACTCCTTCTTGCCTTAACAGAAAATAACCCGTCATTCCATTTCACAACCACTTGTTTCCAAAGTTCCATTCCAAATCATACTTTCACATGGATTCAAGGGTTTCAACATTCCAATTATGGGGGTTAGTTTGAATTACATTCGTATTCGGGTCCCAACCACTCTCCTCCATACTCTTAGCAATCTTCATTCTCAACCGAATTAATTAAGCTTCACACACCTCTACACACCGTTCTCGTTTAAACTCAGTACACCTAAATTAACAAATATTACCATGCGCTCAACAAGCTCTAACTCTTATCATTCTAATGGACGAAACCAAGCACTTATGAGCTTAATTACAGAACATCCATTTTTTAAATCCTCAATATTTCAACTAATTAATGCTTTTATATTGGTAATTTTTAGGATTTACGTGCTTTATAAGTTTCATACTCATGTTCCAAAGTGTTTACTTTAATCCATGTTGTCTCTCATTATTGCAGGCATTGGGGGTTCAATGGGTAGCCAACAGAACATGGAAAGGGAAGTGAAGCCCTGGGACTGCACCGAAAAATAGCATATTTTTTTTCAGAACATAGCATAGCCTGCCCCGGCTGGGATGTTTAAGGCCAAAATGCCTGCCCCAGCGGTATTTCTCGCTGCATCAAGCCCGCCATGGCGGGCCTTCCTAGTGCAAAAATACTTGCCCTGGCAGGGGTCCTAGTGCAGAAATTTTTAGATTTTACAGTTTATTTCCAAGTCGACCTAGCATAACTTCTTTCTCATTCCAACTCTACTCCTTCTTGCCTTAACAGACGAAAACAACCCTTCATTCCATTTCACAACCACTTGTTTCCAAAGTTCCATTCCAAATCATACTTTCACATGGATTAAAGGGTTTTAACATTCCAATTTTGGGGGTTAGTTTGAATTACATTTGTATTCGAGTCCCACCCACTCTCCTCCATTCTCTTAGCAATATTCATTCTCAACCGAATTCTTTAAGTTTCACACACCTCATGTAATATCCGGGATTTTATATGTAATTTAATAATTATCAATAAATGAATTTAGGTGAAGTTCTTGTGTGTTTTCTTTTTTTAGATATATATGTGTAATACATACATGTGTTATTTTATGATATGTGATGAGGAGTATTTAAATGGTTGGTTCAGTTTAATTCAACTATTTAAATTGGTTAAGTATGGAATTAATTCTATTAATTTCGTGGGATGGATTTAAAGTATGAGTTTGAGTTCGGAGCGGAATTTAAAGACGCGGACTGCGTATTTGAGTCCGGAACGTTGAAATTAGTCCGGATAGACTGTAACTACAAAAATATGTCACGGTTGACTTTTTGTTCAAAGTCAACTGGTTGACTTTTTTTGGGGGAAAAGTCAACTATGAATTTCGGAGATAAATTTGATGAAACGGATAGTCCCATGACGTCCGGAACGTCGACTTTAGTAGGAATCGATATAAGTATCGCAACATTCCATTACGGAGGGTAAAATGGTCAAAATAATTATTTAATTGATTAAATGATTATAATAATATTGTTATTTATACAAAGTCAGTTGTTGGGAGTCTTGGTGACAGCCAAATTGGGACAATGAGGGAGAGTATATACGTATATAACAATATTGTGAAAGGAGGGGGTTATATTTGCATTCTTTTATTCCTAGACCTTTCCACTCCATAACCTCCTTCTTTAATTATTTGAATTGATGATTGTAACTGGTATGTGCATATGGAGGGGCTGCAAAATCAGTTTCTCTATCACCTATTATATATATACACTCCTCCCCAAAGTGCATTTTCCTTTCACTTTGCAAAGTTCCACCCAAGAGAGCAAATAGATATTGAGAGTGAGTGTTTGAGAGTGTTAGAAGATTTCTGGAGTTTTGGGAGAATCTAACATGCAAGGCTATCGGATTAAACAAGGAGGAATTCGTATTCAAGGTAAGCCATGAAACCTACTTTTATGTTCTTGAAGGAAAATAGTGAAAAATGCATGAATGAGCATGGTAGATATTTTATTTTAACTTTGTAATGCCATACTTTGGTGTGATTCTGTTATGTGGCTATTAAGGAACGAAAGTTCTGGACTTAATCATGTTTCAAGTACATTGAGAATCATGAAATTCGAGTATGCATGCTATATGTTTGATTAAATGCCACTAACATGCTAAATTCATCAAAACATGTAAAGTTAGTGTGTTTGAGTGTTGTAACATGTGTATATATGTTAGTGAGGGTGGTCTGAACAGTAGGAGTCAACCCCATGCATGCTAGAATCAAAATCATGATTTTGTCAAAGTTGGTTTAAAAGTGAAATCTGTGATTTTTGGGTTTTTCGGAGCCTTGGAATCATGGTTTTTGTGACCCGATTAGTGTATGTAATAATTTTGTAAAATACTATGTAGTATCAAGTCCAATTTATCCAAATTTCATAGTAATCGGAGTTATATTGAGTGAGATATGAAATTCGTAAGCATGCATGTTCATAATAAAGTCTGCAGAAAATCTGGAAATTCCAGAAATTTTCTAAGTGTTAGAACCTGTTTTGGCACACTTTTCAAGGCAGCCGGTTCGTGGTCTTAACTTGCTATTTTCTGGAATATGATATTTTTGTAAAATACTAGGATGTATGGAGTGTATGGTGTCCAAATATCATGGTCACACAACCTGTAAACAAGTGGGAATTAAATCAAAAAGTAGGCTGCTCGGCAGGAAAAAATTTCTGGGCATGAAGAGCAGCGCAGCTGCGCCGTTCATACGGCTTAACGCTGCACAGTTGCGCCACTCAAAGATGGGTTCTGGGTTTGCCAGGCAGCGCAGCTGCACCGGTAACACGGCTCGAGGCTGCGCAGCTGCGCCGGGCCGAGTCGGGTCGGGTCGAATCCGGGTCGGGTCGGGTCAGAATGTCAGAAATTTATTTTCTTTCAGTTTCCAATATTGAACACTTTTATCTATGTGATGCAACATGCTTGTGTAATTAAATTGTATTGATGATTGAATGCAAGTTGGTTTAACAACCTAATTAATATAAAAGGAAACAATTATATTTGAAATTAGAGTGGGATTACTTAGTTGCTTAATGTGACATATGTGATTAGGTTACGTGAAGGACTAGTTGATAGCTTAAATTGTAGAAGACGTATCAGGCAAGTTTCCTTACTCAGATTTGATTATGCAAGTTTCCTAACCTTATTTTCATTGAGAAATTATTAAAACCTTACTTGTTTGATTTCAGCGAGGGTAAGTTCGAACTTGTGATTATTTAATTCAAGTTCCTTTGTCGTAGAGTTCTACAACTTCAATTATCTTGCAAGTTTTATTGTTGATTACTCAGTTATTGCTTCAACTGCTATGCTTTAAAGTTCTATTTATTTAAAGAACTGTTTCTAAGTATGTTTCCTGGCCTTTGTTTTCGGCTAGTTTTTATTGATGAAAAAATGGTTTAATTCAAATCCTTCAAAGCTATTTATTGTTTACCAATCCAAATTGTTTTGGTGCGGTCTCACATGAATACTAAGATGAACAACCCGTATAAACGGGCAAACAGATGTCGGGCATGTAGTCCCATTTATACTTATGCAGTTTAAACTTTATACTTGTGCACAATGTAGGGTACGATAGGCTGATCACCTGGAGTACTTGCAAAGACCGTTTGCAATCTATTTGATTGTTAAATCGTCTGATGGTTTTCGATGAAACAAAGTAATGTTCAGGGTATTCAACACCCCTTAGTATGCTATTGAGAATTCTAAACTCTTATCTTTGATATTCTTGTTTAACACTTGATAATTCTTTCAACTGTTGAGATATTGTCATACAGATATTTTTACTCCTGATGTATATTTTCAAACTTCTTTATATATTTGCTGGGCGATTTGTGCTCATTCTTGCTTAAACCTTTTAGTTAAGGATGAACAGGCTGAGGGCTCGGGCAAGGACAAGGGAAAATCTAAGATGAAATGTTGCCAGTTACCTTATGTAATAAGTTTATATTTCCGCATATGATGTTATGTAGCGATAAACGCTAAGTTTAAGTTTCAGTTTATTTAAGGTTGTAAAGACTTGGGATTTTCTTTGAATAAGTATGTAATAGTTATATTATTATTATTATGGTTGGAGTTTACATAGATAGATGATGATGTTTGTTGTATCGTGAGCACCAGGTCCTGTAATCGATGTTACACGGATTTGGGGCGTCACACCTCCACACACCGTTCTCGTTCAAACTCAGTGCACCCAAATTCACAAATACAACCATGCACTCAACAAGCTCTAACTCTTATCCTTTTAATGAACGAAACCAAGCATTTATGAGCTTTATTACAGAACGTCCGTTTGTCAAATCCTCAAATTTTCAACTAATTAATGATTTTATTTTGTCAATTTGTAGGATTTACATGCTTTATAAGTTTCATATTCATGATCCAAAATGTTTACTCTGATTCATGTTGCCTCTCATTTTTGCAGGCATTGGTGGTTCAATGGGTAGCCAACAGAACATGGAAAAGGAAGCGAAGCACTTGGACTGCACGAAAAAATAGTAGGATTTTTTTTCAGAACATAGCATAGCCCGCCCTGGCAAGCGTGTTTAAAACTAAAATGCCCGCCTTGGCGTCATTTCTCCCTGCATTAAGCCCACCCCGGCGGGCCCTCCTAGTGCAAAAATACCCGCCCCGGCTGTCCAAGTGCAGAAATTTCTAGATTTTATAGTTTTTTCCCCAATCGACCGAGCATAACTTCTTTCTCAGTCTAACTCAACTCCTTCTTGCCTTAACAGACGAAAACAACCCTTCATTCCATTTCACAACCACTTGTTTTCAAAGTTCCATTCCAAATCATCCTTTCACATGGATTCAAGGGTTTTAACATTCTAATTTTAGGGGTTAGTTTAAATTACATTCGTATTCGGGTCCCACCCACTCTCCTCCATTCTCTTAGCAATCTTCATTCTTAATCGAATTCATTAAGTTTCACACACCTCCACACACCGTTCTCGTTCAAATTTAGTACACCAAATACCACAAATACTACCATGCACTCAACAAGCTCTAACTCTTATCCTTCTAATGGACAAAACCACATACATACAACATGCTCACATTCACGAAGTGGTTGTCCAAGTAATTAAGCGGAGTCATCAAATTGGGTATATTGGTCAAGAATTTCTCCATCCAATCCACAAATTGCACAGATTTGTCATGCCGCTCCGAATCATTCCCGAGCCTTAACCGTCGCTAGGTTAGCCACCACTAGACATCAATGAAGTGGAGGTCGAGTACTACGCTTGACCATTCAGGGAAGTTCTCTGTTTTAATTCCTTTTATTTAAACAATTAGGACATTGTTCACTTTGAGTTAAGGGGTGGATCATATTGCATTGCATAATTATTTAGTTCACATGCATTGCATTTGTTAATTGTTTTTGCATATTGTATGCATATTTCACAGTAAAAATTCACAAAAATATTTTCTTTTTGCATTTAGTGTTTGCATATAGATTGTTTACATGAATCTAAGCAATGGATTGGTATGAATTTAGCTCGGCCTATGATAAGATTGGTATTGCATTAACTTGAACAGTGTGATGATTAATGATGAGTTTGAATTTTAATCATGAGGAAAATCTAAGTCTGTCTGAAACTTATGTAACTGGTTAGCACTTATGGTTTAGCTGTTTTAATCAACTTGGTTTAAGGGTTTCATACATTGTTTCTAGAGGGAAATTCTGGGTTAAAATCTAAGGAAAGTAGTGAGCTGGCAGTAAAAGTTAAAATTAAGGCAAAAGCTTGAATTTTGGGGAATCTATGAGGTATATATATGAAAAATGATGAAAAAGAAAGAAAAATAATAATAAAATAGAAAATACAGAAAAAGAAAAAAATATGAATAAACACATTGACTAGTTTGGTTCTGTGGCCTTTGTTACTCGAACAAGGAAGCCCTAGGGGATGTCTCTACACCTAGTGCCCTAAAACCATCTGGTTTGGGAGTCGTTGGTCAAAAGTTCGCTATATGGGTAACATTGAAAAGCCTAAGAGAATCAGATATTGCACAGTCAGTAGTACACGCGGGATAGAGTGTAAAACGCACTCGTGGTGGAAGAATAATAGTAAAAATAAACCTCGAAGTGACCCCTATACTTGGTAATTGCGTAATTTTAAATGGAATTGTCATGTGTTTGCAAAGATACTTGAATTGGAAATGAAATTTTCCTTCTATGAACTTTGTTATGTGATTATCTAAAATTGTGGTTGGTTAGAATGGTTAACGAGCACATACGCACAATATGGGTGATGACAAGTTTGGATTGACTATTTGGTTAAGTTATGGACTTTGACTTGATTGGATATATTATTTGAGGATCATATTGGTATCTTTGACGCTTGTTGCTAGACATCATACTAATTTGTTGCTGGGATTCATAGGCATAGTAGGAAGTAGATCATGCATATGCATTCATGTAGTTAGGTTAGTTTATTTTTTTTAGCTCTTGTGTGTTTTTGCTTGAGGACAAGCAAAGTCTTGAGTTTAGGGGTACTTGATGAGTGGGTTTTATACCTACGAATTTGACACAGTTAAGGCTTAATTCTTTGTTAACTTTAAGTATTTTTAGTGCTCTTTTACTTATTTTTGTGTTTGTGTTGTATGAAACGGCTTCGGAGGGTCAAAACATAAAAAATGGAGTTTAATGACATTTTCGTAATTTCAGTGACTGTACTCCCGCCTAGGCGAGCTTCTACAGGCCATAAAGCCCGAGGGGGCGGGGGTCACATTATCAATTTTCATATTGGACGCCAGAGGGGGCGGGGGTTTCTAGTACAAAAAGCCCGAGGGGGCAGGCATGCCGGGAAGAAAAAGCTGATTTTTAGAAGTTAACTCGGAAAGGGATTCTGAGAGTTGATTTGAAGAAAGTCATAAGAGGACTATAAAAGGAGAAGAATACACAAGGATTAGCGGATTCTATTCCATTCCATTAGAGTTATATTCCATGAGATTAGATTAGTTACAAACCCTAGTTGGGATTAGATTAGAGATTGAAGCAACTTGGAGACCATTGAAGATCAAGAGCAAGAGCAAGAGGGAGCATGAGATTTGCCGACAACAGATTCTATTCTCTTTTCTACTCTTATTTCTATCTTTTAATGTTTATTCAATTATGAATTCTTGGTTTTAATTCAATAATAATGAACTAAATCTTTTGTTTAAGATTACAATGGATCTTATTGCGTAGCTTATTTTAATATGATTCTCTATTAATTATTATGATCTATTGTGGGAATTGTCTATTGTGATTTGGACTTAATTGTTTAATTGTCTAGCTAACAATTACTGTGATAATCTATATGAAATTGAGAGACAGATTATAGATTTATATCTGATCATAATAGCATGTGATTGTGTTTTCAGCATGGCGTTGGAATTCATGATTTGTGTTTAGGATAGAGATATATCTTTACACCACATGTAATCTGATAAGAACTTGTGCTTGAAATCCTCTTTAATTATAATTCACGTAGAGATATAGTGGATTAGTTAATTAGGGTGTTTTTCTTAATTCTATCATATGTGGATTTAAGTTGGTTTGAGTATGATGCATTGAGAGATGGTCATATTTACTTATGTGTTCTTGATTAACAATTCAGAATAGTGAGAATAATTGATAAGTGTATTAATTTAAGTGAATCAATAAGTGAAGTTGTGATCTTAATTCTCCATAATCTTATTTTAACTAGTGGTAATTAGTATTAGTGTAATTAAATAGTTTAATTCAAAACTTTAAATGATTTGTTTAAATAAAATTAGTTTGGTTAAGAGTTAGTATTTGGTAATTTTTACTAAATAATTCCTCGTGGGAGCGATACTCTACTTTCACTTTATTACTTGTTGACCACGTATACTTGCGTGTTGCGCGTAACTAGATTTTACCCAACAAGTTTTTGGCAAGTAGAATTTTGACTTTTTGAAAATCTAATTTCAATCATAAACAAACCTTGATTAGGATTTGAAGCTTCTCCAAGATTTTTCTGCTTTTGTTCTGCAAGGAAATCCTTACAGTTCCTCTTCTAGTGACCTGACTTATTACAATGGAAGCACATTCCTTTGCTATCTGGATCAGGTTTCTTATTATCCTTTACATTCGCCTTGCCCTTATCCTTCTTAGATTTCTTCTTTTGAGAAGATACCTTGGGCCTCTTCCTTTTCTTGGAAGAATCATCCACTATTAAAATATGGTTCTTCTTGGATGGGAAGTGGCCTTCAGCAGTTTTTAACATGTTAAGCAATTCAGGAAAGTTGACATCCAACTTATTAATGTGAAAATTCACAACAAATTGTGAGAAGGTCTCAGGGAATAACTACAAGACTAAGTCATGACTCAACTCCCCATCCATGACGAATCCAAGCTGTCCAAGGTGTTCAATCAGATTGATCACCCTTAGGACATGAGTCTCAATGGTAGTGCACTCGGTCATCCGAGATCGAAAGAGCTCCTTAGATAACTCATATCTAGCAGTCCTACTTTATTCACCATACAACTCCTTGAGGTGAAGCAATATAGTAGGAACATCCATGTTTTCATACTGACGCTGAAGCTCGTTATTCATGGATGCGAGCAGGATGCATTGAGCCACTGATGCATCATCTTTCCCTAGCACCACATATATAATTTTCACTATTTTGGGGCCTTAAATCCGAATAATCGTTTTAAGGCCCTAGATTTACAAGTACAATATTTGCAAGCTGGCTGTACAACTCAAAAAGGTCCATCATGGGAATCGGATCTAGATCCATTGGTTGAATCATAGATCCTGTAGCTCCTTGGCTCATAGGATATCAAATAAATAGCCTGCATAATGAATATACTGAAATAAAACATATAACTATACTAGACATCGTTAAACAAAGGATTCATCAGTCAAATCCTCGTACGCGAGTAGCTCATAGCTTCCAGTCCTCTAGATACAGATCTAGGGTCACATGGTCACTAATACTTACAAAAACAGAAAGAAAACTAGATCTGTACAGATCTTAGAAATTCTAGCTTCCAGGTTCAAGTTTTACAACTTTTGAACTGGTTAAAAGCTAGATCTGGCTAGATCTAGTCAATAAAATTTAAATACTGACTATTTACAAGAAATGAATGGTAAAAAACTCAAATTTGACAAATATAAGCTACTAAATATATGTATATAACACTTATATACGTATTAGAGTAAGCGAAGAAGACAGATCTGGCAAAATCTTACAATATTTTGTGAGAACGGCTCCCGAACGGCTTCTAGGGCCTCAAAAATTGTTTCCCACTGTTTAAAATTTGATATGTTGTAGTATATATGTATATGAGTGTTTACAAAGAAGTTTTACAAAAATCGGAGGACGATAGAAGCTCCGTTTAGCTATTATAGCCTCTATTTCTCTCACCGCGACCCTTTCCTTCTCTCTTCTTCTCTTGAAAGCTAAAAGGGGGAGAAGGTATATATAGCCACGATCAGCCACGGCCCTACCTACGGCTGAGCCTGGTGGGTCCCGCTATCTCAAAGTACGTGCACTCCGACCAACACATTGTCTGCTTGAACCTTCATAACTTGTAATTAGGGAATCCTATGGAGGCGTGCTATACCTTTCTGGAAAGCCCTTTTCGAGAGCTATGCACTAACATGGGGATTGACCTTTTTTGAATCCGAGAAGATGTGTCCATGGCCAGATCTTTGAGTCTCCGCAGTCCGTTCGTTAAGCTGTCTGGCATAGTTTTCACTCGGGATTGCTGTAATGGTTCTGTATGACCTTCTTCATAGTGATTTGATCTGATTTTATCTTGAGTTGGAAAAATTACTCTTTTCCCTTCCAAGTTGGTTTCCGGGCTTGATGTAGCTGCCTCTATCTTTCTCGGGGTTATCTCCGGGGTTTGACTGTTTTTGACTTCTGTCGGTCCTCAGGGTTATCCCTGAGGTTGATTTGATATTTCCCGGGGCTGTCTCCAGGGAAATTGATTTGATGATTTCCCGGGGCTATCTCCAGGGGTCTAGTTTGATGATATAGACTTCCAGGGTTGTCTCTAAAAGGTAAAAGATGGTCTTGCCCTCCTGCATGGTTAGTAACAGAAAAGCAAAATTTTGAGTTTCTATAGGTGCCCCTCTTTATCATGTTTATGTAATGCAATGGAATGAACAAGATCAAGATTGCTAGACACTGGAAATATGATAAATGCAAATGTAATGCAATGCATGGTATGATATGCTATGAATGCTATATGCCTCTGTGGGGTTAGCTGCCACAGGTTGTATCAACGTCCATTCCCTATTCTCTGCTGGGGATGACTTTCATGGCTGATACCATCGAACCTTCCCGAAGATCACATTGGGGTTGTTACCAACGTTCTCTTTTCCCAATACGCATTCTGATTCATCCTCCGTTGGGGATATTCCACTTTTTACAAATGACCTCATTGGGGATTCCCGATGCCTATCCTGATGATAGCTCGCACCGGTTTACATCATCGGATCATTCCCGACGCTATGCTAGAGCTGTCACCAACGATTTGGATTTTATTTTTGAATGATCCCGATGTTTTTATCGGGGATAGAGATTTCGATGATCTCTATTATAGAATTTTCTCAAAAACTACTTGAACGGTAGTTTTCAAAGGTTGACCATCACCGAACTTTGTCGATGCCTACTCGAATTATAATTTACACAGCTTGGCCATCATCGAACCTTCTCGGTGCCTACTCTAATGGTAGTTTACATAGGTTGACCATTACCGCACCTTCTTGAGGCATACTTGAATGGTAATTTACAACAGTCGACTATCATCGAACCCTCTCGATGCTTACGCGAATGGTAGTTTACACAGGTTGACCATCACCGAACCTTCTCGATGCCTACTCAAACGGTAGTTTACAACGGTCGACTATCACCGAACCTTCTCGATGTCTACTCGAACGGTAGTTTACAGGGGTTGATCATCACTGAACCTTCTTGATGCCTACTAAAATGGTAGTTTACAACGATCGACTATCACCGAACCTTCTCGATGCCTACTCAGACGGTAGTTTACAAAGGTTGATTATCACCAAACCTTCTCAATGACTTAGCTGGAGATGTCTTTTATAATAGATTCCATCATCGGTCCTTCCCGATGAAGATAGTTTTCCATTGTTGACTTCACTAGGTCTTCCAGGTGCTATGTCGTGTTGATATCAGTGATTTGCAATAGTCAGATTCTCTGATATTGACGGAAGTATCGTTTAACGGTTTACACCACCAGACACTTCCCGATGCTACGCTGGAGCTGTCACCAACAGTTTGCAATATCATATACTCTGATCTTCGCTGAAGTAGTTCTCAACGACTTACACCACCTGACCCTTCCCAATGCTACGCCGCCAATGGTTTACACTGTTAGATACTCTGATCTTCGTCGAGAAAGTTCTTAACGGCTTCCATCACCTAACCCTTCCCTGATGCTACGCTGGAGTTATTGCCAATGGGTTGAATCACAGAATCCCTCTCAGATGCTACGCTGGAGCTGTATCAAACGATTTACAGAAGATTTTCAGACTTCAAAGTTTGACGTCCCGTTTCAGGGTTTCAGGCCTTTTCTGCTCAATCGTGTAGAATCTTTTTTGCTGATTTGACTTTTTGGCATTAAGGGACCCTGCTGTAACTCAAATTTGATCGAGTTGGAGGGGGTGGGACCTACATTGGGTTGTCGTAGGTCTAACTACGGCTGTCGCAGGTAGACTCGCAGCAGATCGCGGGTGGATTTATACCCCCTGGCCATTTTAAAGTCATTTTTAACTTCAAAGTTTTCTAAAAAAACTAAAATTCTCTCTTAGATCTACTCAGTTCGGGCTGTTTTTCACAAAATTCGTCACCATACAAACGTTCTGCACAACTCCAGTAACGTTTACATCCTTTCTTTTCAAGTTTTGACCGTTAGAATGTTAGTTATTATGTAGTATGAGTTTAAACGCAATGTATCAAATATGTATGCATAGATGACTTAATAAAAATGAACAGACCTAGTAAATACGTGTATTTTACCATGCTGAACATTCCGATATGATCAAATTTCATTTTTGTGACAGTCAGTTTTCACCCTTTTTTGGGGGTTTATTCATCCTATTTGAGGACAAATGAGCATGGATTTTCAAATAAAAATATACATGGTAATTTAGTTGCCTTTGTGAGTTTAATTTTAATGTCTTTCATATATATGAAATGCTCATGATTTTGGGTTGGTGTGCTACTAAATGGCCACCTAATCATGCCTATATGCATGCGGATAGTCCATTTTACAAATGAGACTCTGGCGAAATTTTTTCACGAGTCTGGGCATTTAATATGCATGCAATTTAACTCTACTGGGGAAGTATGCCTATCCTGATGATAGCTCGCACCGGTTTACATCATCGGATCATTCCCGACGCTATGTTAGGGCTGTCACCAACGATTTGGAATTCATATCTTAATGATGCCGATGTTTTTATCGGGGATAGAGCTTTCGATGATCCCTATTACAAAATTTTCTCGATAACTACTTGAACGGTAGTTTTCAAAGGTTGACCATCACAGAACTTTGTCGATGCCTACTCAAATTATAATTTACACAGGTTGACCATCACCGAACCTTCTCGGTGCCTACTCGAATGGTAGTTTACATAGGTTGACCATCACCGCACCTTCTTGATGCGTACTGGAATGGTAATTTACAACGGTCGACTATCATCGAACCCTCTCGATGCTTACGCGAACGGTAGTTTACACAGGTTGACCATCACCGAACCTTCTCGATGCCTACTCAAACGATAGTTTACAACTATCGACTATCACCGAACCTTCTCGATGTCTACTCGAACGGTAGTTTATAGGGGTTGACCATCACGAACCTTCTCGATGCCTACTCAAACAGTAGTTTACAATGGTCGACTATCACCGAGCCTTCTCGATAACTTAGCTGGAGATGTCTTTTATAGCAGATTCCATCATCGGTCCTTCCCGATGAAGATAGTTTTCCATGGTTGACTTTACCAGGTTTTCCCGGTGCTATGTTGTGTTGATATCAGTGATTTGCAATGTCAGATCCTCTGATCTTAATGGAAGTATCGTTCAACGGTTTACATCACCAGACACTTCCCAATGCTACGCTGGAGCTGTCACCAACAGTTTGCAATATCATATACTCTGATCTTCGCTGAAGTAGTTCTCAACGACTTACACCACCTGACCCTTCCCAATGCTACGCCGCCAATGGTTTACACTGTTAGATACTCTGATCTTCGTCGAGAAAGTTCTTAACGGCTTTCATCACCTAACCTTCCCTGATGCTACGCTGGAGTTATTGCCAACAGGTTGAATCACAGAATCCCTCTCAGATGCTACACTGGAGCTGTATCAAACGATTTACAGAAGATTTTCAGACTTCAAAGTTTGACGTCCCGTTTCAGGGTTTCAGGCCTTTTCTGCTCAATCATGTAGAATCTTTTTTCCTGATTTGACTTTTTGGCATTAAGGGACCCTGCTGTAACTCAAATTTGATCGAGTTGGAGGGGGTGGGACCTATGTTGGGTTGTCGTAGGTCTAACTACGGCTGTCGCAGGTAGACTCGCGGCAGATCGCTGGTGGATTTATACCCCCTGGCCATTTTAAAGTCATTTTTAACTTCAAAGTTTTCTAAAAAAACTAAAATTCTCTCTCAGATCTACTCAATTCGGGCTGTTTTTCACAAAATTCGTCACCATACAAACGTTCTGCACAACTCCGGTAACGTTTACATCCTTTCTTTTCAAGTTTTGACCGTTAGAATTTTAGTTATTATGTAGTATGAGTTTAAACGCAATGTATCAAATATGTATGCATAGATGACTTAATAAAAATGAACAGACCTAGTAAATACGTGTATTTTACCATGCTGAACATTCCGATATGATCAAATTTCATTTTTGTGACAGTCAGTTTTCACCCTTTTTGGCTGGTTTATTCATCCTATTTGAGGACAAATGAGCATGGATTTTCAAATAAAAATATACATGGTAATTTAGCTGCCTTTGTGAGTTTAATTTTAATGTCTTTCATATATATGAAATGCTCATGATTTTGGGTTGGTGTGCTACTAAATGGCCACCTAATCATTCCTATATGCATGCGGATAGTCCATTTTACAAATGAGACTCTGGCGAAATTTTTTCACGAGTCTGGGCATTTAATATGCATGCAATTTAACTCTACTGCGGATGTATGCCTATCCTGATGATAGCTCGCACTGGTTTACATCATCGGATCATTCCCGACGCTATGTTAGGGCTGTCACCAACGATTTGGAATTCATATCTTAATGTTGCCGATGTATTTATCGGGGATAGAGCTTTCGACGATCCCTATTATAAAATTTTCTCGATAACTACTTGAACGGTAGTTTTCAAAGGTTGTCCATCACCGAACTTTGTCGATGCCTACTCAAATTATAATTTACACAGGTTGACCATCACCGAACCTTCTCGGTGCCTACTCGAATGGTAGTTTACATAGGTTGACCATCACCGCACCTTCTTGATGCGTACTGGAATGGTAATTTACAACTGATCGACTATCATCGAACCCTCTCGATGCTTACGCGAACGGTAGTTTACACAGGTTGACCATCACCGAACCTTCTCGATGCCTACTCAAACGGTAGTTTACAACTATCGACTATCACCGAACCTTATCGATGTCTACTCGAACGGTAGTTTATAGGGGTTGACCATCACGAACCTTCTCGATGCCTACTCAAACAGTAGTTTACAAAGGTCGATTATCACCAAACCTTCTCGATAACTTAGCTGGAGATGTCTTTTATAGCAGATTCCATCATCGGTCCTTCCCGATGAAGATAGTTTTCCATGGTTGACTTTACCAGGTTTTCCCGGTGCTAAGTTGTGTTGATATCAGTGATTTGCAATGTCAGATCCTCTGATCTTGATGGAAGTATCGTTCAACGGTTTACATCACCAGACACTTCCCGATGCTACGCTGGAGCTGTCACCAATAGTTTGCAATATCATATACTCTGATCTTCGCTGAAGTAGTTCTCAACGACTTACACAACCTGACCCTTCCCAATGCTACGCTGGAGCTGTCACCAACAGTTTGCAATATCATATACTCTGATCTTCGCTGAAGTAGTTCTCAACGACTGACACCACCTGACCCTTCCCAATGCTACGCCGCCAATGGTTTACACTGTTAGATACTCTGATCTTCGTCGAGAAAGTTCTTAACGGCTTTCATCACCTAACCCTTACCTGATGCTACGCTGGAGTTATTGCCAATGGGTTGAATCACAGAATCCCTCTCAGATGCTACGCTGGAGCTGTATCAAACGATTTACAGAAGATTTTCAGACTTCAAAGTTTGACGTCCCGTTTCAGGGTTTCAGGCCTTTTCTGCTCAATCGTGTAGAATCTTTTTTGCTGATTTGACTTTTTGGCATTAAGGGACCCTGCTGTAACTCAAATTTGATCGAGTTGGAGGGGGTGGGACCTATATTGGGTTGTCGTAGGTCTAACTATGGCTGTCGCAGGTAGACTCGCGGCAGATCGCGGGTGGATTTATACCCCCTGGCCATTTTAAAGTCATTTTTAACTTCAAAGTTTTCTAAAAAAACTGAAATTCTCTCTCAGATCTACTCAGTTCGGGCTGTTTTTCACAAAATTCGTCACCATACAAACGTTCTGCACAACTCCGGTAACGTTTACATCCTTTCTTTTCAAGTTTTGACCGTTAGAATGTTAGTTATTATGTAGTATGAGTTTAAACGCAATGTATCAAATATGTATGCATAGATGACTTAATAAAAATGAACAGACCTAGTAAATACGTGTATTTTACCATGCTGAACATTCCGATATGATCAAATTTCATTTTTGTGACAGTCAGTTTTCACCCTTTTTGGCTGGTTTATTCATCCTATTTGAGGACAAATGAGCATGGATTTTCAAATAAAAATATACATGGTAATTTAGCTGCCTTTGTGAGTTTAATTTTAATGTCTTTCATATATATGAAATGCTCATGATTTTGGGTTGGTGTGCTACTAAATGGCCACCTAATCATGCCTATATGCATGCGGATAGTCCATTTTACAAATGAGACTCTGGCGAAATTTTTTCACGAGTCTGGGCATTTAATATGCATGCAATTTAACTCTACTGGGGAAGTATGCCTATCCTGATGATAGCTCGCACCGGTTTACATCATCGGATCATTCCCGACGCTATGTTAGGGCTGTCACCAACGATTTGGAATTCATATCTTAATGATGCCGATGTATTTATCGGGGATAGAGCTTTCGATGATCCCTATTACAAAATTTTCTCGATAACTACTTGAACGGTAGTTTTCAAAGGTTGACCATCACCGAACTTTGTCGATGCCTACTCAAATTATAATTTACACAGGTTGACCATCACCGAACCTTCTCGGTGCCTATTCGAATGGTAGTTTACATAGGTTGACCATCACCGCACCTTCTTGATGCGTACTAGAATGGTAATTTACAACGGTCGACTATCATCGAACCCTCTCGATGCTTACGCGAACGGTAGTTTACACAGGTTGACCATCACCGAACCTTCTCGATGCCTACTCAAACGGTAGTTTACAACGATCGACTATCACCGAACCTTCTCGATGTCTACTCGAACGGTAGTTTACAAGGGTTGATCATCACTGAACCTTCTTGATGCCTACTAAAATGGTAGTTTACAATGGTCGACTATCACCGAACCTTCTCAATGACTACTCGAACGGTAGTTTATAGGGGTTGACCATCACGAACCTTCTCGATGCCTACTCAAACAGTAGTTTACAAAGGTCGATTATCACCAAACCTTCTCGATAACTTAGCTGGAGATGTCTTTTATAACAGATTCCATCATCGGTCCTTCCCGATGAAGATAGTTTTCCATGGTTGACTTCACCAGGTCTTCCCGGTGCTATGTTGTGTTGATATCAGTGATTTGCAATGTCAGATCCTCTGATCTTGATGGAAGTATCGTTCAACGGTTTACATCACCAGACACTTCCCGATGCTACGCTGGAGCTGTCACCAACAGTTTGCAATATCATATACTCTGATCTTCGCTGAAGTAGTTCTCAACGACTTACACCACCTGACCCTTCCCAATGTTACGCCGCCAATGGTTTACACTGTTAGATACTCTGATCTTCGTCGAGAAAGTTCTTAACGGCTTTCATCACCTAACCCTTCCTTGATGCTACGCTAGAGTTATTGCCAACGGGTTGAATCACAGAATCCCTCTCAGATGCTACGCTGGAGCTGTATCAAACGATTTACAGAAGATTTTCAGACTTCAAAGTTTGACGTCCCGTTTCAGGGTTTCAGGCCTTTTCTGCTCAATCGTGTAGAATCTTTTTTGCTGATTTGACTTTTTCGCATTAAGGGACCCTGCTGTAACTCAAATTTGATCGAGTTGGAGGGGGTGGGACCTACATTGGGTTGTCGTAGGTCTAACTATGGCTGTCGCAGGTAGACTCGCGGCAGATCGCGGGTGGATTTATACCCCCTAGCCATTTTAAAGTCATTTTTAACTTCAAAGTTTTCTAAAAAAACTGAAATTCTCTCTCAGATCTACTCAGTTCGGGCTGTTTTTCACAAAATTCGTCACCATACAAACGTTCTGCACAACTCCGGTAACGTTTACATCCTTTCTTTTCAAGTTTTGACCGTTAGAATGTTAGTTATTATGTAGTATGAGTTTAAACGCAATGTATCAAATATGTATGCATAGATGACTTAATAAAAATGAACAGACCTAGTAAATACGTGTATTTTACCATGCTGAACATTCCGATATGATCAAATTTCATTTTTGTGACAGTCAGTTTTCACCCTTTTTGGCTGGTTTATTCATCCTATTTGAGGACAAATGAGCATGGATTTTCAAATAAAAATATACATGGTAATTTAGCTGCCTTTGTGAGTTTAATTTTAATGTCTTTCATATATATGAAATGCTCATGATTTTGGGTTGGTGTGCTACTAAATGACCACCTAATCATGCCTATATGCATGCGGATAGTCCATTTTACAAATGAGACTCTGGCGAAATTTTTTCACGAGTCTGGGCATTTAATATGCATGCAATTTAACTCTACTGGGGAAGTATGCCTATCCTAATGATAGCTCGCACCGGTTTACATCATCGGATCATTCCCGACGCTATGTTAGGGCTGTCACCAACGATTTGGAATTCATATCTTAATGATGCCGATGTTTTTATCGGGGATAGAGCTTTCGATGATCCCTATTACAAAATTTTCTCGATAACTACTTGAACGGTAGTTTTCAAAGGTTGTCCATCACCGAACTTTGTCGATGCCTACTCAAATTATAATTTACACAGGTTGACCATCACCGAACCTTCTCGGTGCCTACTCGAATGGTAGTTTACATAGGTTGACCATCACCGCACCTTCTTGATGCGTACTGGAATGGTAATTTACAACGGTCGACTATCATCGAACCCTCTCGATGCTTACGCGAACGGTAGTTTACACAGGTTGACCATCACCGAACCTTCTCGATGCCTACTCAAACGATAGTTTACAACTATCGACTATCACCGAACCTTCTCGATGTCTACTCGAACGGTAGTTTATAGGGGTTGACCATCACGAACCTTCTCGATGCCTACTCAAACAGTAGTTTACAATGGTCGACTATCACCGAGCCTTCTCGATAACTTAGCTGGAGATGTCTTTTATAGCAGATTCCATCATCGGTCCTTCCCGATGAAGATAGTTTTCCATAGGTTGACTTTACCAGGTTTTCCCGGTGCTATGTTGTGTTGATATCAGTGATTTGCAATGTCAGATCCTCTGATCTTGATGGAAGTATCGTTCAACGGTTTACATCACCAGACACTTCCCGATGCTACGCTGGAGCTGTCACCAACAGTTTGCAATATCATATACTCTGATCTTCGCTGAAGTAGTTCTCAACGACTTACACCACCTGACCCTTCCCAATGCTACGCCGCCAATGGTTTACACTGTTAGATACTCTGATCTTCGTCGAGAAAGTTCTTAACGGCTTCCATCACCTAACCCTTCCCTGATGCTACGCTGGAGTTATTGCCAATGGGTTGAATCACAGAATCCCTCTCAGATGCTACGCTGGAGCTGTATCAAACGATTTACAGAAGATTTTCAGACTTCAAAGTTTGACGTCCCGTTTCAGGGTTTCAGGCCTTTTCTGCTCTATCGTGTAGAATCTTTTTTGCTGATTTGACTTTTTGGCATTAAGAGACCCTGCTGTAACTCAAATTTGATCGAGTTGGAGGGGAAGGGACCTATATTGGGTTGTCGTAGGTCTAACTACGGCTGTCACAGGTAGACTCGCGGCAGATCGCGGGTGGATTTTGAAAGTAGTATGCATACAAGCCAATCATGTATGATGATAAAGCATATACTTTGGAGGCAATCTTATTTATTTATTAATAAAAATATTCATTTATTAAAGGCATTTAATTATCTACATGGTGCTGTTTTTATAATATGTAAATAACCCATAGTTTTAAGCAATGCTTTTAGAATCATGATGGTGATCATGCCAATGAGATCTAAATTCTTAGAAAGCTCTAAAACTAAAATAGTTCCTAATCATGGGATTACTAAAAAGGGGATTAGTAAATCCGGATAGATTAGTACATATGTTGCTTGCTCATTAGATGAGGATGATTGATCTCATAATCATTTGTGTGGAGACACTAAAGCAAGTATGTAGGTGGTTATTGGAGAATAAGTTCACTGAACGTGACTCGCTATGGAATACCTAATGGAGTTTTACTCGCCTGTCAATAGGAATTCCTAATGTGATAGTAGTACAAGTGATCCTTGGACTTGAGATCATCATAGTATCTTGTATGTAATGAATTATACTTTGACTTATTCCTTAAAGCCCTTTAGGGTATATAAAAGGGTATGCTTGGGTATAATGAGTTACATATGGAGACAATGAATGATCAATAAAGAATCTACCACCTCTAGTAAAGGAGGAGATATGTCCTATGTGATTCGTTAAATGACAACCCAGGAATCCTTGGCCAAGGTAAAATGAAATTAGAAAGGAGTTTCTAATTTGCATTATTTGGAGTTGTGCATTTTCTAATCGAAATACATATAATTAAATAAAATAAGACTTGACAGTAAATCCATGTCTTATATTTAATTGGGACATTGTATGGTGGAAGGATTGAATTGTATGGTAACTATTAACTCACAGGTTCTTTTATGATTAATGTTGAAATCTATATTATCTAGAAAGTCGTTGATCGCTAGGGAGGCTTATCCCTATTGTAGAATAAATGTTATTTATTTAAATAGATTATTAGTTTAATTTATTTATTTAAATAAGATTAGAATTGTTCTAATTGATTTATTCACAACCGGTTTAATATGGAGAACCTAAAGGGTCACACCATAAAAGGAAAAATAATTATTTAAGAAGGTAATGGCATAATCGTAATAATGCATTAAGTGGAATTAATTTAATCTATAGTGATAGAATAAATTAAATAGCTTAATGTTTATTAATATTTTAGAAATATTAAATATAAATTAATAAGAGGAGTCTTATTAATATTATTACAATTATTATTATTTTAATTTCTAAAAGAGTTTAGTAATTAATTTAATATTAGTACTCTCATTTATTCCTAATAAGATTAGGAGAAAAATTAATTAAATGAATTTAATTAATTATTCCCATGTGATGGGAAGCCTAAATTAATTAAATGAGTTTAATTAATTAAAAGAAATCCCATGTCTAATAGGATTAGAAGGGTTGACCAATATCTATATAAGAGGAGTCTTATAATAGATATCAGTTGATGCAATTTCAATTGTTAGAAAGTACTCCTTTTCTATAGATGATAGAAAACTAAGCCAACAACCCTCCTTCTTGATAATTCATCTTCCTTGATGGATCACCTCTAGAGGCCAAACACTTGGGTGGCTAACGTTGATCAAAGGAAGGAATCTAATCCGTAAAATTCAAGGAGATCACGAAGAACAAGGAGTTGAACTAGTACCTGTGGAAGCTTCGTTCTACAAGGGTATGATTCCATAACTTCTTATTTATCGTTTTAAATTAATAATTTGCATAAAGGATGATCTGCGTAATGGTTTTGTAGAAATTTTTTTAAACTTTGATATACCATGCTTCCGCTAATTTTTGCAATTTGATTGCGTCACGATTTCGTACAAACCCAACAGTGGCATCAGAGCCAAACCTTTATGCAATTATTAATTTATTTTTGATTTCATATACATATGGGTATATATTTAAAATAATTTATTGGGCATAATTTTATTGTATAAAATTATTTTTTTTAAGAAAAAAAAATGTCGTTTTTTTTTTTGGGGACGAATCACAATTTTTTTTTTTTGGGTGCTAATCTTGAATTCTACAAAGAAAAGGTGTTGTCTCTTTCTTACTCCAAAAAGAAGGTGACCCATCAGGAAAGGACTCTTTTAATAAACCTGCAGGACTCTTTTAATAAAAGAAGGTGACTTCTTTTTAAAAAATAAATGAGAATTTATATTATATATATATATATATATATATGATATTCTAAATAATTTTATAATTAAAATAAAGAGTTTATTTTAATCTTGAAATTGGATTTCATGCAATTTAAAATTGTCCATTAAATGATACTCATATATATATGGAATGTTTTAATTCATGAGATGAATATTTATTTCTTGATATATATTGTGATATGTATGATAATAAATGGGGATTGATTATGGACTATTTGACCAATGTGATTGGATTTTATTTTAGTTGAATGCTTGAATGAATGAGTTTTATTAAATGGGGTCTGTGTACCTCGTCTTCTCTAATTTTTTTTTTCGTGATGTAAAATTCTATCTCCCTCCTATGTACTTCCCCTTGACTGCTGATCAAGATTTCTATTTAAATTAAATAGTTTAATGTAATAGAAATAGTTAGAATTATCTTGAAAAAATTGGAGACCAAGGAGCAAGGAGCGCGTGAAGACCCGTTTGTATGGAGCACGGGTTTAAATGTAATAGTTATATTTAAATTTAAATTCTTGCACTCCTAGGTTTGACCTTTTGGTTCACTTGGTGGCTCTAGTGAACCAAACTAGAATAAAAGTCCATAATCAATCTGGGTAGAATATAGTATTCTATATTGCATGCTAAATATTATATATATTATATTTTATGCAAACATGCTTCGCATGTTTAATAAAATGACGCGTATTTTATATATATATGTGCATGCACGCTAAACAAGATGAGACAAATAATAACAAATCCCTCAAAGAAATAATATTAAGTCCGAAGCGTTCAAATGATATTTGGAATATCGAACGTCGCCTTCTAGCATGATAAATTAATAGAGTATTAAATATTTAATATGAGCTTGTTATGCTATCCACAAGGCGAGTATTGCATATTTAAGATGTTAATTAATCACATTTGATGCTTATCAAGAAAATTGAACGATCTAGTCTTGTTGTGCTATCCACAAGGACGAACATTTTTCTTTTTTGAATTTATAGAAGTGCTAGGCTGGACTTAACTTAAATCGTTTTAGTTCGGATGTGCACACACTTGACCATTATGATTTAAGAGGCAAAATAAAAGGAGTTATATAGTGATGTAATTGACAAGAGTTGTCTACCTATTTATTTGTATATCGCTTGTTGTGCTATCCACAAGGTTATATACATTTGAAATGGGATCCTTATTCTCACTAGCAAATCTTTAATTAGATGTTGCCGAACTATATAAGTGAGGGTAATATAGTTTGATAAAAATAGTGGGAGATACCAATTTAAAATAAAGACCTAAATTTATTTTGGTATGTAAAATTAATAAAATGAATGTTTGCTAAAATGTTATTTTTCACATGCAAAATTTTAAAAATGTCAAAATCACTAATTTCACTGCGAAGCATACTTGATGCTAATAAGCTTACCGGGCCGAATTATACGGACTGGCTAAGAAATCTGAGAATAGTTCTCACTGCTGAAAAGATTTCTTATGTCCTAAACTCACCTGTCCCTGGAACTGTTCCAGAAACAGCCTCTGAGGAAGAGATTGCCACCATTGTAAAGTGGCAAGATGATGCATCTGTGGCTCAATGCATCATGCTCGCATCCATGAATAACGAGCTTCAGCGTCAGCACGAAAACATGGATGCTCCTACTATGTTGATTCACCTCAAGGAGTTGTATGGTGAACAAAGTAGGACTGCTAGATATGAGATATCTAAGGAGCTCTTTCGATCTCGGATGACCAAGGGCAAAGTGAACATAAAGGAACAAAAGAAATCTGATCCAGCTAGCAAAGGAATGTGCTTCCATTGCAACGAGCCGAGTCATTGGAAGAGGAACTGCAAGAAGTTTCTGGCAAAGAAGAAGCTTGGAGAAGCTTCGACTTCCAATCAAGGTTTGTTCATGATTGAAATTAATTTTTCAGAAAGTCAAAATTCTACTTGGGTATTGGATACCGGCTGTGGTTCTCACATATGTAATAATGTGAAGGGACTGGTCAGAAGTAGAAAGCTGAACAATGATGAGGTGATCCTACGAGTGGGGAATGGAGCAAAGGTTGCTGCATTAGCTATAGGAACTTATTATTTAGCAATGCCTTCGGGCAAGTCCATTTATCTTAATAATTGTTATTATGTTCCAAATATTATTAAAAACATTATTTCAATTTCTGTATTGGATATGGAAGGATTTAACGTTGTTATAAAGAACAATAGTTGTTCTATTTATAAAGACGATGTTTTATATGGTATTGAAAATTTGCGAAATGGACTTTATACACTTGACTTACAAGAAAATATTTTTCAAATTGAACAAACTAAGAAAAGGAAAAGAGATGATATTAATTATACCTACATGTGGCACTGTAGACTCGGTCATATCAATGAAACATGATTATCCAAGTTGCATAAAGATGGGCTCTTTGAGTTATCTGATTATGAATCATATCCAACTTGTGAATCTTGTCTCATGGGTAAAATGACTAAATCTCCTTTTAGTGGAAAAGGAAAAAGAGTTACAGAGTTATTGGCATTGATTCACACAGACGTTTGTGGACTTATGACAACAAGTGCACGGGGTGGGTATTCTTATTTTATTACTTTCACTGATGATCACTCAAGATTTGGATATGTGTATTTAATGAAATACAAGTCAGAATCATTTGAAAAGTTCAAAGAGTTCAGAAGTGAAGTAGAGAAACAAACGGGCAAGAGTATAAAGATACTTTGATCAGATCGAGGTGGAGAATACTTAAGCGGTGAGTTTCTCAATTGTCTCAAAGAAAATGGTATAATCTCATAATGGACTCCTTCAGGTACACCACAGTTAAATGGAGTATCTGAAAGGAGAAATCGAACACTGTTGGACATGGTTCGATCCATGATGAGTTTTACCGACCTTCCAATTTATTTCTGGGGATATGCCCTAGAAATGGCTGCATACCTACTTAACAAGGTACCTACCAAATCCGCCCCAAAGACTCCATATGAGATGTGGAAGGGGAGGAAACCAAATCTTAAGCATGTTAAGACTTGGGGTTGTCCAGCTTATGTCAAAAAGTTTGAAAATGATAAGCTACAAACTAAATCCGACAAGTGTAGATTTGTGGGATACCCTAAAGAAACTGTAGGGTATTATTTCTATCATCCAACTGATCAAAAGGTGTTTGTTGCGAAACATGCTGCCTTCTTGGAAAAGGAGTTTATCCATGAAGGGGTCAGTGGGAGTAAGATATATCTTGAAGAAGTTCAAGAACCACAAATTACCACGGATCAAAATCAGGTACCTGACCAAGTAGAAGAACCTACTATACCACACCCTGTTCGTAAATCTGGAAGAGTACCGAAGATACCTGAGAGGTATGGATTCGTTATAGAGGATGACGATGAGGTACGCATCATGAATGATGATGATCCATTGAATTACGAACAGGCTATGAGTAATAAAGACTCAGGGAAATTGCTTGAAGCCATGAAATTCGAAATGGACTCTATGTATGAAAACAAAGTATGGACTTTGGTTTCACCACCTGAAGGCATTAAGCCTATTGGGTGTAAATGGGTCTTTAAAAGAAAGACTGGAGCGGACGGCAAGGTGGAGACCTATAAGGCCCGACTGGTTGCAAAAGATTTCAAACAAAGACAAGGAGTTGATTATGATGAAACCTTTTCACCAGTAGCTATGCTCAAGTCCATTCGGATTTTGCTTGCGATTGCAGCTTATAACGACTATGAGATCTGGCAGATGGACGTGAAAACGGCCTTCCTCAATGGGAAACTTGAGGAGGATGTGTATATGACACAGCCAGAGAGATTTATTTCAAAGGTTGGAATAAATCAAGTCTGTAAGCTGCAACGATCCATTTATGGATTGAAGCAAGCTTCTCGTAGATGGAACATTCGTTTTGATGAGACAATCAAAGAGTTTGATTTTATCAAAAACGACGATGAACCATGTGTGTACAAGAAGGTTAGTGGGAGCGCAGTTTCATTTCTTGTATTATATGTTGATGATATATTACTGATAGGGAATGACATTCCTATGCTACAATCGATTAAAATCTGGTTATCTAAACACTTCTCCATGAAGGACTTGGGAGAAGCATCCTATATTTTGGGGATAAAGATCTATAGAGATAGATCTAAAAGGATGCTTGGTTTATCCCAAGGAACGTACATTGATGCAATGCTAAAGAGGTTTAGCATGGAAGATTCCAAAAGAGGTCTCATGTCGATGAGCCATGGAATACATCTCTCCAAGAAACAGTCCCCAAAGACACCTGAGGAGAGAGACCGTATGAGTAAGATCCCTTATGCTTCTGCAATAGGATCTATCATGTACGGTATGATATGTACAAGACCGGATGTTGCTCATGCACTTAGTGTAATGAGCAGATACCAGTCAAACCCTGGAGAAGAGCACTGGAAGGCAGTGAAGAATATCCTAAAGTACTTGAGAAGGACTAAAGATATTTTTCTTGTCTACGGTGGGTCTGAATTAAAACTCAAAGGATTCACAGACTCAAGTTTTCAAACAGACCAAGATGACAGTAAATCTGTTTCAGGGTATGTGTTTACCTTGAAAGATGGTGCAGTGAATTGAAAAGGTTCCAAACAACAAAAGGTTGTTGGTTTAGTGACAAAGACAAAGTATATAACTGTAAGTGAAGCTGCAAGTTGATGTTTTAGATGAAAAGTTCATTACAGAACTAGGAATAGGTCCTAAGTCTCATCTTGAATCTAAACATGTGTTGCGGCACTTTGATTAAAGAAATCATTGAAAGAGGAGAGTGTAGACTCTCAAGACAACATTGCAGATCCATTAACTAAAGCTTTAACACAACAGCAGTTTGATCGTCACTTAGAGAAGTTGGGTATGAGATACCATGGCGATTGGCTTTAGTGCAAGTGGGAGATTGAAAGTAGTATGCATACAAGCCAATCATGTATGATGATAAAGCATATACTTTGGAGGCAATCTTATTTATTTATTAATAAAAATATTCATTTATTAAAGGCATTTAATTATCTACATGGTGCTGTTTTTATAATATGTAAATAACCCATAGTTTTAAGCAATGCTTTTAGAATCATGATGGTGATCATGCCAATGAGATCTAAATTCTTAGAAAGCTCTAAAACTAAAATAGTTCCTAATCATGGGATTACTAAAAAGGGGATTAGTAAATCCGGATAGATTAGTACATATGTTGCTTGCTCATTAGATGAGGATGATTGATCTCATAATCATTTGTGTGGAGACACTAAAGCAAGTATGTAGGTGGTTATTGGAGAATAAGTTCACTGAACGTGACTCGCTATGGAATACCTAATGGAGTTTTACTCGCCTGTCAATAGGAATTCCTAATGTGATAGTAGTACAAGTGATCCTTGGACTTGAGATCATCATAGTATCTTGTATGTAATGAATTATACTTTGACTTATTCCTTAAAGCCCTTTAGGGTATATAAAAGGGTATGCTTGGGTATAATGAGTTACATATGGAGACAATGAATGATCAATAAAGAATCTACCACCTCTAGTAAAGGAGGAGATATGTCCTATGTGATTCGTTAAATGACAACCCAGGAATCCTTGGCCAAGGTAAAATGAAATTAGAAAGGAGTTTCTAATTTGCATTATTTGGAGTTGTGCATTTTCTAATCGAAATACATATAATTAAATAAAATAAGACTTGACAGTAAATCCATGTCTTATATTTAATTGGGACATTGTATGGTGGAAGGATTGAATTGTATGGTAACTATTAACTCACAGGTTCTTTTATGATTAATGTTGAAATCTATATTATCTAGAAAGTCGTTGATCGCTAGGGAGGCTTATCCCTATTGTAGAATAAATGTTATTTATTTAAATTGATTATTAGTTTAATTTATTTATTTAAATAAGATTAGAATTGTTCTAATTGATTTATTCACAACCGGTTTAATATGGAGAACCTAAAGGGTCACACCATAAAAGGAAAAATAATTATTTAAGAAGGTAATGGCATAATCGTAATAATGCATTAAGTGGAATTAATTTAATCTATAGTGATAGAATAAATTAAATAGCTTAATGTTTATTAATATTTTAGAAATATTAAATATAAATTAATAAGAGGAGTCTTATTAATATTATTACAATTATTATTATTTTAATTTCTAAAAGAGTTTAGTAATTAATTTAATATTAGTACTCTCATTTATTCCTAATAAGATTAGGAGAAAAATTAATTAAATGAATTTAATTAATTATTCCCATGTGATGGGAAGCCTAAATTAATTAAATGAGTTTAATTAATTAAAAGAAATCCCATGTCTAATAGGATTAGAAGGGTTGACCAATATCTATATAAGAGGAGTCTTATAATAGATATCAGTTGATGCAATTTCAATTGTTAGAGAGTACTCCTTTTCTATAGAGGATAGAAAACTAAGCCAACAACCCTCCTTCTTGATAATTCATCTTCCTTGATGGATCACCTCTAGAGGCCAAACACTTGGGTGGCTAACCTTGATCAAAGGAAGGAATCTAATCCGTAAAATTCAAGGAGATCACGAAGAACAAGGAGTTGAACTAGTACCTGTGGAAGCTTCGTTCTACAAGGGTATGATTCCATAACTTCTTATTTATCGTTTTAAATTAATAATTTGCATAAAGGATGATCTGGGTAATGGTTTTGTAGAAATTTTTTTAAACTTTGATATACCATGCTTCCGCTAATTTTTGCAATTTGATTGCGTCACGATTTCGTACAAACCCAACAGATTTATACCCCCTGGCCATTTTAAAGTCATTTTTAACTTCAAAGTTTTCTAAAAAAACTGAAATTCTCTCTCAGATCTACTCAGTTCGGGCTGTTTTTCACAAAATTCGTCACCATACAAGCGTTCTGCACAACTCCGGTAACGTTTACATCCTTTCTTTTCAAGTTTTGACCGTTAGAATGTTAGTTATTATGTAGTATGAGTTTAAACGCAATGTATCAAATATGTATGCATAGATGACTTAATAAAAATGAACAGACCTAGTAAATACGTGTATTTTACCATGCTGAACATTCCCATGTGATCAAATTTCATTTTTGTGACAGTCAGTTTTCACCCTTTTTGGCTGGTTTATTCATCCTATTTGAGGACAAATGAGCATGGATTTTCAAATAAAAATATACATGGTAATTTAGCTGCCTTTATGAGTTTAATTTTAATGTCTTTCATATATATGAAATGCTCATGATTTTGGGTTGGTGTGCTACTAAATGGCCACCTAATCATGCCTATATGCATGCGGATAGTCCATTTTACAAATGAGACTCTGGCGAAATTTTTTCACGAGTCTGGGCATTTAATATGCATGCAATTTAACTCTACTGGGGAAGTATGCCTATCCTGATGATAGATCGCACCGGTTTACATCATCGGATCATTCCCGACGCTATGTTAGGGCTATCACCAACGATTTGGAATTCATATCTTAATGATGCCGATGTTTTTATCGGGGATAGAGCTTTCGATGATCCCTATTACAAAATTTTCTCGATAACTACTTGAACGGTAGTTTTCAAAGGTTGACCATCACCGAACTTTGTCGATGCCTACTCAAATTATAATTTACACAGGTTGATCATCACCGAACCTTCTCGGTGCCTACTCGAATGGTAGTTTACATAGGTTGACCATCACCGCACCTTCTTGATGCGTACTGGAATGGTAATTTACAACGGTCGACTATCATCGAACCCTATCTATGCTTACGCGAACGGTAGTTTACACAGGTTGACCATCACCGAACCTTCTCGATGCCAACTCAAACGGTAGTTTACAACTATCGACTATCACCGAACCTTCTCGATGTCTACTCGAACGGTAGTTTATAGGGGTTGACCATCACGAACCTTCTCGATGCCTACTCAAACAGTAGTTTACAATGGTCGACTATCACCGAACCTTCTCGATAACTTAGCTGGAGATGTCTTTTATAGCAGATTCCATCATCGGTCCTTCCCGATGAAGATAGTTTTCCATAGTTGACTTTACCAGGTTTTCCCGGTGCTATGTTGTGTTGATTTCAGTGATTTACAATGTCAGATCCTCTGATCTTGATGGAAGTATCGTTCAACGGTTTACATCACCAGACACTTCCCGATGCTACGCTGGAGCTGTCACCAACAGTTTGCAATATCATATACTCTGATCTTCGCTGAAGTAGTTCTCAACGACTTACACCACCTGACCCTTCCCAATGCTACGCCGCCAATGGTTTACACTGTTAGATACTCTGATCTTCGTCGAGAAAGTTCTTAACGGCTTTCATCACCTAACCCTTCCCTGATGCTACGCTGGAGTTTTTGCCAATGGGTTGAATCACAGAATCCCTCTCAGATGCTACGCTGGAGCTGTATCAAACGATTTACAGAAGATTTTCAGACTTCAAAGTTTGACGTCCCGTTTCAGGGTTTCAGGCCTTTTCTGCTCAATCGTGCAGAATCTTTTTTGCTGATTTGACTTTTTGGCATTAAGGGACCCTGCTGTAACTCAAATTTGATCGAGTTGGAGGGGGTGGGACCTATATTGGGTTGTCGTAGGTCTAACTACGGCTGTCGCAGGTAGACTCGCGGCAGATCGCGGGTGGATTTATACCCCCTGGCCATTTTAAAGTCATTTTTAACTTCAAAGTTTTCTAAAAAAACTGAAATTCTCTCTCAGATCTACTCAGTTCGGGCTGTTTTTCACAAAATTCGTCACCATACAAACGTTCTGCACAACTCCGGTAAAGTTTACATCCTTTCTTTTCAAGTTTTGACCGTTAGAATGTTAGTTATTATGTAGTATGAGTTTAAACGCAATGTATCAAATATGTATGCATAGATGACTTAATAAAAATGAACAGACCTAGTAAATACGTGTATTTTACCATGCTGAACATTCCGATATGATCAAATTTCATTTTTGTGACAGTCAGTTTTCACCCTTTTTGGCTGGTTTATTCATCCTATTTGAGGACAAATGAGCATGGATTTTCAAATAAAAATATACATGGTAATTTAGCTGCCTTTGTGAGTTTAATTTTAATGTCTTTCATATATATGAAATGCTCATGATTTTGGATAGGTGTGCTACTAAATGGCCACCTAATCAAGCCTATATGCATGCGGATAGTCCATTTTACAAATGAAACTCTGGCGAAATTTTTTCACGAGTCTGGGCATTTAATATGCATGCAATTTAACTCTACTGGGGAAGTATGCCTATCCTGATGATAGCTCGCACCGGTTTACATCATCAGATCATTCCCGACGCTATGTTAGGGCTGTCACCAACGATTTGGAATTCATATCTTAATGATGCCGATGTTTTTATCGGGGATAGAGCTTTCGATGATCCCTATTACAAAATTTTCTCGATAACTACTTGAACGGTAGTTTTCAAAGGTTGACCATCACCGAACTTTGTCGATGCCTACTCAAATTATAATTTACACAGGTTGACCATCACCGAACCTTCTCGGTGCCTACTCGAATGGTAGTTTACATAGGTTGACCATCACCGCACCTTCTTGATGCGTACTGGAATGGTAATTTACAACGGTCGACTATCATCAAACCCTCTCGATGCTTACGCGAACGGTAGTTTACACAGGTTGACCATCACCGAACCTTCTCGATGCCTACTTAAACGGTAGTTTACAACGATCGACTATCACCGAACCTTCTCGATGTCTACTCGAACGGTAGTTTACAAGGGTTGATCATCACTGAACCTTCTTGATGCCTACTAAAATGGTAGTTTACAATGGTCGACTATCACCGAACCTTCTCAATGACTACTCGAACGGTAGTTTATAGGGGTTGACCATCACGAACCTTCTCGATGCCTACTCAAACAGTAGTTTACAAAGGTCGATTATCACCAAACCTTCTCGATAACTTAGCTGGAGATGTCTTTTATAACAGATTCCATCATCGGTCCTTCCCGATGAAGATAGTTTTCCATGGTTGACTTCACCAGGTCTTCCCGGTGCTATGTTGTGTTGATATCAGTGATTTGCAATGTCAGATCCTCTGATCTTAATGGAAGTATCGTTCAACGGTTTACATCACCAGACACTTCCCGATGCTACGCTGGAGCTGTCACCAACAGTTTGCAATATCATATACTCTGATCTTCGCTGAAGTAGTTCTCAACGACTTACACCACCTGACCCTTCCCAATGCTACGCCGCCAATGGTTTACACTGTTAGATACTCTGATCTTCGTCGAGAAAGTTCTTAACGGCTTTCATCACCTAACCCTTCCCTGATGCTACGCTGGAGTTATTGCCAACGGGTTGAATCACAGAATCCCTCTCAGATGCTACGCTGCAGCTGTATCAAACGATTTACAGAAGATTTTCAGACTTCAAAGTTTGACGTCCCGTTTTAGGGTTTCAGGCCTTTTCTGCTCAATCGTGTAGAATCTTTTTTGCTGATTTGACTTTTTGGCATTAAGGGACCCTGCTGTAACTCAAATTTGATTGAGTTGGAGGGGGTGGGACCTACATTAGGTTGTCGTAGGTCTAACTACGGCTGTCGCAGGTAGACTCGCGGCAGATCGCGGGTGGATTTATACCCCCTGGCCATTTTAAAGTCATTTTTAACTTAAAAGTTTTCTAAAAAAACTAAAATTCTCTCTCAGATCTACTCAGTTCAGGCTACTTTTTGCAAAATCCGTCACCATACAAACGTTCTGCACAACCCCGGTAACGTTTACATCCTTTCTTTTCAAGTTTTGACTGTTAGAATGTTAGTTATTATGCAGTATGAGTTTAAACGCAATGTATCAAATATGTATGCATAGATGACTTAATAAAAATGAACAGACCTAGTAAATACGTGTATTTTACCATGCTGAACATTCCGATATGATCAAATTTCATTTTTATGACAGTCAGTTTTCACCCTTTTTCGGGGGTTTTTTCATCCTATTTGAGGACAAATGAGCATGGATTTTCAAATAAAAATATACATGGTAATTTAGCTGCCTTTGTGAGTTTAATTTTAATGTCTTTCATATATATGAAATGCTCATGATTTTGGGTTGGTGTGCTACTAAATGGCCACCTAATCATGCCTATATGCATGCGGATAGTCCATTTTACAAATGAGACTCTGGCGAAATTTTTTCACGAGTCTGGGCATTTAATATGCATGCAATTTAACTCTACTGGGGAAGTATGCCTATCCTGATGATAGCTCGCACCGGTTTACATCATCGGATCATTCCCGACGCTATGTTAGGGCTGTCACCAACGATTTGGAATTCATATCTTAATGATGCCGATGTTTTTATCGGGGATAGAGCTTTCGATGATCCCTATTACAAAATTTTCTCGATAACTACTTGAACGGTAGTTTTCAAAGGTTGTCCATCACCGAACTTTGTCGATGCCTACTCAAATTATAATTTACACAGGTTGACCATCACCGAACCTTCTCGGTGCCTACTCGAATGGTAGTTTACATAGGTTGACCATCACCGCACCTTCTTGATGCGTACTGGAATGGTAATTTACAACGGTCGACTATCATCGAACCCTCTCGATGCTTACGCGAACGGTAGTTTACACAGGTTGACCATCACCGAACCTTCTCGATGCCTACTCAAACGATAGTTTACAACTATCGACTATCACCGAACCTTCTCGATGTCTACTCGAACGGTAGTTTATAGGGGTTGACCATCACGAACCTTCTCGATGCCTACTCAAACAGTAGTTTACAATGGTCGACTATCACCGAGCCTTCTCGATAACTTAGCTGGAGATGTCTTTTATAGCAGATTCCATCATCGGTCCTTCCCGATGAAGATAGTTTTCCATGGTTGACTTTACCAGGTTTTCCCGGTGCTATGTTGTGTTGATATCAGTGATTTGCAATGTCAGATCCTCTGATCTTGATGGAAGTATCGTTCAACGGTTTACATCACCAGACACTTCCCGATGCTACGCTGGAGCTGTCACCAACAGTTTGCAATATCATATACTCTGATCTTCGCTGAAGTAGTTCTCAACGACTTACACCACCTGACCCTTCCCAATGCTACGCCGCCAATGGTTTACACTGTTAGATACTCTGATCTTCGTCGAGAAAGTTCTTAACGGCTTTCATCACCTAACCCTTCCCTGATGCTACGCTGGAGTTATTGCCAATGGGTTGAATCACAGAATCCCTCTCAGATGCTACGCTGGAGCTGTATCAAACGATTTACAGAAGATTTTCAGACTTCAAAGTTTGACGTCCCGTTTCAGGGTTTCAGGCCTTTTCTGCTCTATCGTGTAGAATCTTTTTTGCTGATTTGACTTTTTGGCATTAAGGGACCCTGCTGTAACTCAAATTTGATCGAGTTGGAGGGGAAGGGACCTATATTGGGTTGTCGTAGGTCTAACTACGGCTGTCGCAGGTAGACTCGCGGCAGATCGCGGGTGGATTTTGAAAGTAGTATGCATACAAGCCAATCATGTATGATGATAAAGCATATACTTTGGAGGCAATCTTATTTATTTATTAATAAAAATATTCATTTATTAAAGGCATTTAATTATCTACATGGTGCTGTTTTTATAATATGTAAATAACCCATAGTTTTAAGCAATGCTTTTAGAATCATGATGGTGATCATGCCAATGAGATCTAAATTCTTAGAAAGCTCTAAAACTAAAATAGTTCCTAATCATGGGATTACTAAAAAGGGGATTAGTAAATCCGGATAGATTAGTACATATGTTGCTTGCTCATTAGATGAGGATGATTGATCTCATAATCATTTGTGTGGAGACACTAAAGCAAGTATGTAGGTGGTTATTGGAGAATAAGTTCACTGAACGTGACTCGCTATGGAATACCTAATGGAGTTTTACTCGCCTGTCAATAGGAATTCCTAATGTGATAGTAGTACAAGTGATCCTTGGACTTGAGATCATCATAGTATCTTGTATGTAATGAATTATACTTTGACTTATTCCTTAAAGCCCTTTAGGGTATATAAAAGGGTATGCTTGGGTATAATGAGTTACATATGGAGACAATGAATGATCAATAAAGAATCTACCACCTCTAGTAAAGGAGGAGATATGTCCTATGTGATTCGTTAAATGACAACCCAGGAATCCTTGGCCAAGGTAAAATGAAATTAGAAAGGAGTTTCTAATTTGCATTATTTGGAGTTGTGCATTTTCTAATCGAAATACATATAATTAAATAAAATAAGACTTGACAGTAAATCCATGTCTTATATTTAATTGGGACATTGTATGGTGGAAGGATTGAATTGTATGGTAACTATTAACTCACAGGTTCTTTTATGATTAATGTTGAAATCTATATTATCTAGAAAGTCGTTGATCGCTAGGGAGGCTTATCCCTATTGTAGAATAAATGTTATTTATTTAAATAGATTATTAGTTTAATTTATTTATTTAAATAAGATTAGAATTGTTCTAATTGATTTATTCACAACCGGTTTAATATGGAGAACCTAAAGGGTCACACCATAAAAGGAAAAATAATTATTTAAGAAGGTAATGGCATAATCGTAATAATGCATTAAGTGGAATTAATTTAATCTATAGTGATAGAATAAATTAAATAGCTTAATGTTTATTAATATTTTAGAAATATTAAATATAAATTAATAAGAGGAGTCTTATTAATATTATTACAATTATTATTATTTTAATTTCTAAAAGAGTTTAGTAATTAATTTAATATTAGTACTCTCATTTATTCCTAATAAGATTAGGAGAAAAATTAATTAAATGAATTTAATTAATTATTCCCATGTGATGGGAAGCCTAAATTAATTAAATGAGTTTAATTAATTAAAAGAAATCCCATGTCTAATAGGATTAGAAGGGTTGACCAATATCTATATAAGAGGAGTCTTATAATAGATATCAGTTGATGCAATTTCAATTGTTAGAGAGTACTCCTTTTCTATAGAGGATAGAAAACTAAGCCAACAACCCTCCTTCTTGATAATTCATCTTCCTTGATGGATCACCTCTAGAGGCCAAACACTTGGGTGGCTAACCTTGATCAAAGGAAGGAATCTAATCCGTAAAATTCAAGGAGATCACGAAGAACAAGGAGTTGAACTAGTACCTGTGGAAGCTTCGTTCTACAAGGGTATGATTCCATAACTTCTTATTTATCGTTTTAAATTAATAATTTGCATAAAGGATGATCCGGGTAATGGTTTTGTAGAAATTTTTTTAAACTTTGATATACCATGCTTCCGCTAATTTTTGCAATTTGATTGCGTCACGATTTCGTACAAACCCAACAGATTTATACCCCCTGGCCATTTTAAAGTCATTTTTAACTTCAAAGTTTTCTAAAAAAACTGAAATTCTCTCTCAGATCTACTCAGTTCGGGCTGTTTTTCACAAAATTCGTCACCATACAAGCGTTCTGCACAACTCCGGTAACGTTTACATCCTTTCTTTTCAAGTTTTGACCGTTAGAATGTTAGTTATTATGTAGTATGAGTTTAAACGCAATGTATCAAATATGTAAGCATAGATGACTTAATAAAAATGAACAGACCTAGTAAATACGTGTATTTTACCATGCTGAACATTCCCATATGATCAAATTTCATTTTTGTGACAGTCAGTTTTCACCCTTTTTGGCTGGTTTATTCATCCTATTTGAGGACAAATGAGCATGGATTTTCAAATAAAAATATACATGGTAATTTAGCTGCCTTTGTGAGTTTAATTTTAATGTCTTTCATATATATGAAATGCTCATGATTTTGGGTTGGTGTGCTACTAAATGGCCACCTAATCATGCCTATATGCATGCGGATAGTCCATTTTACAAATGAGACTCTGGCGAAATTTTTTCACGAGTCTGGGCATTTAATATGCATGCAATTTAACTCTACTGGGGAAGTATGCCTATCCTGATGATAGATCGCACCGGTTTACATCATCGGATCATTCCCGACGCTATGTTAGGGCTGTCACCAACGATTTGGAATTCATATCTTAATGATGCCGATGTTTTTATCGGGGATAGAGCTTTCGATGATCCCTATTACAAAATTTTCTTGATAACTACTTGAACGGTAGTTTTCAAAGGTTGACCATCACCGAACTTTGTCGATGCCTACTCAAATTATAATTTACACAGGTTGATCATCACCGAACCTTCTCGGTGCCTACTCGAATGGTAGTTTACATAGGTTGACCATCACCGCACCTTCTTGATGCGTACTGGAATGGTAATTTACAACGGTCGACTATCATCGAACCCTATCTATGCTTACGCGAACGGTAGTTTACACAGGTTGACCATCACCGAACCTTCTCGATGCCAACTCAAACGGTAGTTTACAACTATCGACTATCACCGAACCTTCTCGATGTCTACTCGAACGGTAGTTTATAGGGGTTGACCATCACGAACCTTCTCGATGCCTACTCAAACAGTAGTTTACAATGGTCGACTATCACCGAACCTTCTCGATAACTTAGCTGGAGATGTCTTTTATAGCAGATTCCATCATCGGTCCTTCCCGATGAAGATAGTTTTCCATAGTTGACTTTACCAGGTTTTCCCGGTGCTATGTTGTGTTGATATCAGTGATTTGCAATGTCAGATCCTCTGATCTTGATGGAAGTATCGTTCAACGGTTTACATCACCAGACACTTCCCGATGCTACGCTGGAGCTGTCACCAACAGTTTGCAATATCATATACTCTGATCTTCGCTGAAGTAGTTCTCAACGACTTACACCACCTGACCCTTCCCAATGCTACGCCGCCAATGGTTTACACTGTTAGATACTCTGATCTTCGTCGAGAAAGTTCTTAACGGCTTTCATCACCTAACCCTTCCCTGATGCTACGCTGGAGTTATTGCCAATGGGTTGAATCACAGAATCCCTCTCAGATGCTACGCTGGAGCTGTATCAAACGATTTACAGAAGATTTTCAGACTTCAAAGTTTGACGTACCGTTTCAGGGTTTCAGGCCTTTTCTGCTCAATCGTGCAGAATCTTTTTTGCTGATTTGACTTTTTGGCATTAAGGGACCCTGCTGTAACTCAAATTTGATCGAGTTGGAGGGGGTGGGACCTATATTGGGTTGTCGTAGGTCTAACTACGGCTGTCGCAGGTAGACTCGCGGCAGATCGCGGGTGGATTTATACCCCCTGGCCATTTTAAAGTCATTTTTAACTTCAAAATTTTCTAAAAAAACTGAAATTCTCTCTCAGATCTACTCAGTTCGGGCTGTTTTTCACAAAATTCGTCACCATACAAACGTTCTGCACAACTCCGGTAAAGTTTACATCCTTTCTTTTCAAGTTTTGACCGTTAGAATGTTAGTTATTATGTAGTATGAGTTTAAACGCAATGTATCAAATATGTATGCATAGATGACTTAATAAAAATGAACAGACCTAGTAAATACGTGTATTTTACCATGCTGAACATTCCGATATGATCAAATTTCATTTTTGTGACAGTCAGTTTTCACCCTTTTTGGCTGGTTTATTCATCCTATTTGAGGACAAATGAGCATGGATTTTCAAATAAAAATATACATGGTAATTTAGCTGCCTTTGTGAGTTTAATTTTAATGTCTTTCATATATATGAAATGCTCATGATTTTGGATAGGTGTGCTACTAAATGGCCACCTAATCAAGCCTATATGCATGCGGATAGTCCATTTTACAAATGAAACTCTGGCGAAATTTTTTCACGAGTCTGGGCATTTAATATGCATGCAATTTAACTCTACTGGGGAAGTATGCCTATCCTGATGATAGCTCGCACCGGTTTACATCATCAGATCATTCCCGACGCTATGTTAGGGCTGTCACCAACGATTTGGAATTCATATCTTAATGATGCCGATGTTTTTATCGGGGATAGAGCTTTCGATGATCCCTATTACAAAATTTTCTCGATAACTACTTGAACGGTAGTTTTCAAAGGTTGACCATCACCGAACTTTGTCGATGCCTACTCAAATTATAATTTACACAGGTTGACCATCACCGAACCTTCTCGGTGCCTACTCGAATGGTAGTTTACATAGGTTGACCATCACCGCACCTTCTTGATGCGTACTGGAATGGTAATTTACAACGGTCGACTATCATCAAACCCTCTCGATGCTTACGCGAACGGTAGTTTACACAGGTTGACCATCACCGAACCTTCTCGATGCCTACTTAAACGGTAGTTTACAACGATCGACTATCACCGAACCTTCTCGATGTCTACTCGAACGGTAGTTTACAAGGGTTGATCATCACTGAACCTTCTTGATGCCTACTAAAATGGTAGTTTACAATGGTCGACTATCACCGAACCTTCTCAATGACTACTCGAACGGTAGTTTATAGGGGTTGACCATCACGAACCTTCTCGATGCCTACTCAAACAGTAGTTTACAAAGGTCGATTATCACCAAACCTTCTCGATAACTTAGCTGGAGATGTCTTTTATAACAGATTCCATCATCGGTCCTTCCCGATGAAGATAGTTTTCCATGGTTGACTTCACCAGGTCTTCCCGGTGCTATGTTGTGTTGATATCAGTGATTTGCAATGTCAGATCCTCTGATCTTAATGGAAGTATCGTTCAACGGTTTACATCACCAGACACTTCCCGATGCTACGCTGGAGCTGTCACCAACAGTTTGCAATATCATATACTCTGATCTTCGCTGAAGTAGTTCTCAACGACTTACACCACCTGACCCTTCCCAATGCTACGCCGCCAATGGTTTACACTGTTAGATACTCTGATCTTCGTCGAGAAAGTTCTTAACGGCTTTCATCACCTAACCCTTCCCTGATGCTACGCTGGAGTTATTGCCAACGGGTTGAATCACAGAATCCCTCTCAGATGCTACGCTGCAGCTGTATCAAACGATTTACAGAAGATTTTCAGACTTCAAAGTTTGACGTCCCGTTTTAGGGTTTCAGGCCTTTTCTGCTCAATCGTGTAGAATCTTTTTTGCTGATTTGACTTTTTGGCATTAAGGGACCCTGCTGTAACTCAAATTTGATTGAGTTGGAGGGGGTGGGACCTACATTAGGTTGTCGTAGGTCTAACTACGGCTGTCGCAGGTAGACTCGCGGCAGATCGCGGGTGGATTTATACCCCCTGGCCATTTTAAAGTCATTTTTAACTTAAAAGTTTTCTAAAAAAACTAAAATTCTCTCTCAGATCTACTCAGTTCAGGCTACTTTTTGCAAAATCCGTCACCATACAAACGTTCTGCACAACCCCGGTAACGTTTACATCCTTTCTTTTCAAGTTTTGACTGTTAGAATGTTAGTTATTATGCAGTATGAGTTTAAACGCAATGTATCAAATATGTATGCATAGATGACTTAATAAAAATGAACAGACCTAGTAAATACGTGTATTTTACCATGCTGAACATTCCGATATGATCAAATTTCATTTTTGTGACAGTCAGTTTTCACCCTTTTTGGCTGGTTTATTCATCCTATTTGAGGACAAATGAGCATGGATTTTCAAATAAAAATATACATGGTAATTTAGCTGCCTTTGTGAGTTTAATTTTAATGTCTTTCATATATATGAAATGCTCATGATTTTGGGTTGGTGTGCTACTAAATGGCCACCTAATCAAGCCTATATGCATGTGGATAGTCCATTTTACAAATGAAACTCTGGCGAAATTTTTTCACGAGTCTGGGCATTTAATATGCATGCAATTTAACTCTACTGGGGAAGTATGCCTATCCTGATGATAGCTCGCACCGGTTTACATCATCAGATCATTCCCGACGCTATGTTAGGGCTGTCACCAACGATTTGGAATTCATATCTTAATGATGCCGATGTTTTTATCGGGGATAGAGCTTTCGATGATCCCTATTACAAAATTTTCTCGATAACTACTTGAACGGTAGTTTTCAAAGGTTGACCATCACCGAACTTTGTCGATTCCTACTCAAATTATAATTTACACAGGTTGACCATCACCGAACCTTCTCGGTGCCTACTCGAATGGTAGTTTACATAGGTTGACCATCACCGCACCTTCTTGATGCGTACTGGAATGGTAATTTACAACGGTCGACTATCATCGAACCCTCTCGATGCTTACGCGAACGGTAGTTTACAACGATCGACTATCACCGAACCTTCTCGATGTCTACTCGAACGGTAGTTTACAAGGGTTGATCATCACTGAACCTTCTTGATGCCTACTAAAATGGTAGTTTACAATGGTCGACTATCACCGAACCTTCTCAATGACTACTCGAACGGTAGTTTATAGGGGTTGACCATCACGAACCTTCTCGATGCCTACTCAAACAGTAGTTTACAAAGGTCGATTATCACCAAACCTTCTCGATAACTTAGCTGGAGATGTCTTTTATAACAGATTCCATCATCGGTCCTTCCCGATGAAGATAGTTTTCCATGGTTGACTTCACCAGGTCTTCCCGGTGCTATGTTGTGTTGATATCAGTGATTTGCAATGTCAGATCCTCTGATCTTAATGGAAGTATCGTTCAACGGTTTACATCACCAGACACTTCCCGATGCTACGCTGGAGCTGTCACCAACAGTTTGCAATATCATATACTCTGATCTTCGCTGAAGTAGTTCTCAACGACTTACACCACCTGACCCTTCCCAATGCTACGCCGCCAATGGTTTACACTGTTAGATACTCTGATCTTCGTCGAGAATGTTCTTAACGGCTTTCATCACCTAACCCTTCCCTGATGCTACACTGGAGTTATTGCCAACGGGTTGAATCACAGAATCCCTCTCAGATGCTACGCTGCAGCTGTATCAAACGATTTACAGAAGATTTTCAGACTTCAAAGTTTGACGTCCCGTTTTAGGGTTTCAGGCCTTTTCTGCTCAATCGTGTAGAATCTTTTTTGCTGATTTGACTTTTTGGCATTAAGGGACCCTGCTGTAACTCAAATTTGATTGACTTGGAGGGGGTGGGACCTACATTAGGTTGTCGTAGGTCTAACTACGGCTGTCGCAGGTAGACTCGCGGCAGATCGCGGGTGGATTTATACCCCCTGGCCATTTTAAAGTCATTTTTAACTTAAAAGTTTTCTAAAAAAACTAAAATTCTCTCTCAGATCTACTCAGTTCAGGCTACTTTTTGCAAAATCCGTCACCATACAAACGTTCTGCACAACCCCGGTAACGTTTACATCCTTTCTTTTCAAGTTTTGACTGTTAGAATGTTAGTTATTATGCAGTATGAGTTTAAACGCAATGTATCAAATATGTATGCATAGATGACTTAATAAAAATGAACAGACCTAGTAAATACGTGTATTTTACCATGCTGAACATTCCGATATGATCAAATTTCATTTTTGTGACAGTCAGTTTTCACCCTTTTTGGCTGGTTTATTCATCCTATTTGAGGACAAATGAGCATGGATTTTCAAATAAAAATATACATGGTAATTTAGCTGCCTTTGTGAGTTTAATTTTAATGTCTTTCATATATATATGAAATGCTCATGATTTTGGGTTGGTGTGCTACTAAATGGCCACCTAATCAAGCCTATATGCATGTGGATAGTCCATTTTACAAATGAGACTCTGGCGAAATTTTTTCACGAGTCTGGGCATTTAATATGCATGCAATTTAACTCTACTGGGGAAGTATGTTAAACTAACGCATGTTTACACATAGGCTATGCATGAGGCAATGATTCGAATTTAATTGCTTTAAATTTGAAGCGTACCTCTCCCTTGTTGAGGTGATTTAGAGATTTTGTTTAGGTTATGGACCCAGATAGATCGAGCAGCTCTCGTCGGGTTTTCTCAGGTGTGAGGAGGAGGGCTTCTGATGTCTCTTTGCCTCGTTCGACCCGGCAGCCTCGCTGGTTGACCAAGTTAGTGATTCGTCCCATTTAGGTTGATAGGACGAAGGCTATAGACGGGGAGGATGATGTTCCGGTAGAGGATCCCGTTCCTTCTTCTTTTACTCCCCGCCAAGAGCTTCCAACTATTAGCGTGATGATTCCAGATTTTTTGGATGATTTGAGACGTCATCTATCGATCTATCTTTACGCGAATGAGGTGATAGCAGTTTTCATTTTTATCTTTCTTCTTTTTCCAGTTTTGGGATAACGATTTGATCTTTGATTTTGAACTTGATGTAAGTTCTCGGCTTCACTCAGCCCAGGAGTAACTAGTTTAGTATTCATTCCTTGTATCCGGAGTATCAGGCAATCGTCCACTCTTGGGGCTTTGAGGCCTTCTTTTACATTCCTCCCCGTTGCTGCCCCTAGGGTTATCTGAGTGTTGGCTCCACCAGACTTAGTCTCTCCATCTATTGGACTTTGAGGTGATGATGACACCGATGGACTGGTAGTTCATCACTGGGATGGAGTTTATAGGGGAGCCGATGCCTTTAGTGCCTAATATTTCTCCGACTGCAGTTCGATCCCTATTGGGAGTTCCTCCTTCGGCAAGGGTCGGGCTATTCGTTCTGGCCCTTTGAGCATTGATGCTGCGAGTGGAGCGTTGTCTAAGCCTCTGCCTGCTGATCAGAAGGATAAAGATTGCATTCTTCGGTGATTGTTCTTGGTCATCATCAAGGGTTGTTTCCTAGCTGACAACTCCTCGACGGTCTCTTTCTCTTAGGTCAGCACTGTCGACGTTGGAAAATTTAAGAAATACCGCGGGTCGGTTCATAACCCAATTTTCCTCAAATCGATCTTCCTAAGTTATCTCTACCCTTACTGTTTTTATTGCAAAAAAGGTTTTGAATGGTTTTTAGGAAAGAAGCCAACATGTGTATATGTCCACGATTTGATTTAAACAGAGTCGCCAGTTTGTAGTTTCAAAAATGGTTGTACTAACTCAACCAAATTTGATTTGAAAAGAGGCCCAATTGCTGGACACTGTCGAAACTTGATCTTTGAAATCGAAGTTTTGAGTTCGGGGGCTTGGTTAAGTGTGGGGAAGGTGTTAGGCACCCCACGACTCTCGTATAAACACGGTACCACAATCTTTTCAATATTTCCTTTAAAACTGGAATGCGTGAGTGAATGTTGTTTGAAAATTGGGCCTTTTGATTGATTGAAAGCTTTGACAAGCTTCGTTGAGCCTATATACGAAGGGTTTGATTTGATTAGAAAATCAATCTTTGATTTGATTTGCAAAGAGCATTATTTAATTTGATTTTCAAAAGCTTTTGAATTGAATTGACAGTGATGTTTTGAAAGCTGGTTTTATCAAACCCTTACGCTGACATAGGAATTGAAGAATATCGCTACTCTCAATTTTATCTTTATAGCCTTAAGGCTGCATGCAACTGGTGATTTGTCGGGCTGCGAGGCATCCTCGACCATAGAAATATAAAGTGTCGGTCTCCTCATGGGTATGAAAATCATAGGAGGGACGCTGACACGACAATCCATATTTTCATTATGTTGAGGCCTTAAATACGGATAACCATTTTAAGGTCTATGCATGTACATTTTATAAAAAAAATTGGCAGGGTACATCTGTAAATCGGAGTTTGTCCATTATGGAAATCAGATTCTGATCAGTTTGATCATGAATCCCATAATTCCTAGGCTCACATATGAGTTGCTAACAAAACCTGCACGGTTCAAATTTGTATAGAAGCAGATAAATATCCCAAAATAGCCAGAACTAGGAATTCATTCAGTAAATCCCGGTCCGCATGGCCAAAGCGTCTCTTTCCCACTAGATAGCGATCTAAGGGATGCGAGGTTGCTTTTGAAGCTGAAATTAGAAAAATAACCAGATTTAAAGAAATCTCAGCCATTATAGCTTCCAGGTTCTGTCGGGACCTGGTTGAACCTTTGAAAGCTAAAAATGGCCAGATTTGGATAAATCTAGTTCGCCTGTAGAAATGTCAGTGCAAATTCATATACAAATGAATGTTAAATGCAACAGTTAAATAAATTGAACAAAGCAATATATATAGTTAGATATATATATAAAAGCTGTAAAGGGCGATGGGTTTTCACTCGCAAGCCCGGACTGGAATTGAAATATATATGTATATATATATATTGACAGAAACGTAGTCAATCAAGATTGGAAAGATGACCAGTGATGATGAAGGCTGCTTATATATGCATAAATATATATAAAAGCAGTAAGGGCGATGGATTTTCACGCCTGTACCCGGACTGAATTAAAATATATATATTGACAAAAATATAGTCAACCAATATTGGTACGAAGACCAGTTATGGTGAGAGTCGCTTATATATGCGTAAATATATATAAAAGCGGTAAACTACCTCGGATTTGACATTCGGGCTTGACAGAATTGAAATGTTAGTACATAAATAGTTAAATATGTACAAAAAAAGGCCAAACCCAGACTGGGAAGACAACCCAGTCCGGCGAAGTTGCCAAAATAGTGTGTGCTAGTGCATTGAAGCTACTGGAGCTGACGGATCGTCAATTCGGGTTGTAAAAATATTAAAAACGGAGTTTATGTACAAAAATATATCAATTTTAGATGAAAATAGCCACAGAACTAAGTTCCAGGAATATTTAGAAGATAAAACTTGATGTGCAGGTGTAAAACAGCGCAATGTAGTAGTATTGACTTGCTGATCGTAAAAATACTTATAATGGACTGCACTACGGGCTTTTTGCCGAATCATAGGCCTTAAACGTCCAAATCTACTGGTGATTTTTTGATATGTGGTAGTATTTGGGTATATCTATATGTTGGAGTGAAAATATTTGGGTTTGGAAGAGGTGTAAAAGTTGAAAAATTAGTCGGGCAGGGCTTCGCTGCGCTTCTTTCCTATGAAAATAAGAGGGGGCTGCCCCTCTATTTATAGATGGGGGAGCCGCACCTCTACATGCGGCTGTCGTATGTAGAGGTGCGGCCACTTGAGGTGGGTCCCTCGTGCCTGGCTTGGTCGTCTTCTACACTCCGAGCAATGCGATATCCGGTCGGACACTTTCTAACTTTTGATCGGAGCGTCCATTTGAGGCGTGCGATACCTTTTCGAAAAGCTCTCGCCGAGAATGTTGCAATGACATGGGAAAAAACATTTTTTGGGTCCAGAAAGACGGGTTCATAACCAGGTCTTCAATTTCTCGCAGTTTGTACGTTGAACTGTCTTGCGTTGTTGCCACTCGGGATCGTCGTTAGGGTTCATTTTCACTTTGGCGGCATCGATTTGGCTTAAGTTTGACCAAGTCGGTTGAAATTTGGTAAAATCACCATTATACCCCTTCCGGGGCTGCCTGTAGTGTCGGCATGGTAGCTAGTTGACTTCCGAGAGCTGATTCCAAGACTTGGATCCCAGTCCAGTCTTTTGACCTCAGGGTTACCTTTGAGGCTGACGTGGTCATTCCAGGTTTTGCTATGGAGTTATTGCGATGCTTCAGGCTAATCTCTGAAGTTGTCCTAACATCCCGGGTTGAGACCGGGGTTGATTGGTGCCTCCCGGGTTGAGACCGGGGTTGATTGGTACCACCCGGGTTGAGACCGGTGATTTGATTTCCTGCGTTAAGACCGGGGTTGATTGGTACCTCCCGGGTTGGGACCGGGGTTGATTTAATTTCTCAAGTTGAGATCGAGGTTGATTTGTACCTCCCGGGTTGAGACCGGAGTTGATTTGATTTCCCGGGTTGAGACCGGAGTTGATTGGTACCTCCCGAGTTGAGACCGGGGTTGAGCTTGATGATCTAATTGACTGTCAGAGCTTGATTACCGATATTGGTAATCGGATTTGACTGGAGCACCGATATTATGGATCGGATTTGGGTTGATTGACGATTTTACCCTTCTACTGGATGAGTATCGGGGCAAGGAAAATCTCGAGTGTCTACAGATGCCCCTCTTTATTATGTTAATGTAACGTAGTGGAATGGACAGGATAAAGATTAGTAGACACTGGGAATAGAAAATGCCAGAGTTATTTCTAAGGCTGGGCGTCTTGAAGTATAATGGGGCTACTTTTTGCTGTGTGCGTTATCACTTGGCTAGGGATGACGCCGTCTTGTATAGCCATTGATGGTATTAGGGAGTTACCGCGAACTACCTTTGTCATTTTCTGCTGGGGATGACATTATTCATGATAACTAGTTTGACTTTGATGAGATTGGCGGAGTTAAGCTATCACAGATTTTTTTCATCTTGATCTATTAGGGCTGATGTCTTTTGCGATAGCTTCGCAGATTCTGATTGATACTACCTCAATGATCCCCTTTGAGGATGTGTATAACAGATTCCATCAGTTGTGATGGACTGTTATAATTATTTCTGTTGCCAGATCCCTTCTATTGCTTGGCTGGGATTAAGCCGTCAGTTGAAGCGTCATTGGGGTTGAGCCAATGATTGGGCTGTATTTTGGTCTATACTCAAACTTCGCTGGGGTTGAGCCACCGGCTGAAACTGCTTTGGTCGGTACCCGAACTTCGCTGGGGCTGAGCCAATGGCTGAAATTAACTTCGGTCAGAACCCGAACTTCGTTGGGGCTGAGCCAACGGCTAAATCTACTTCGATCAGTACCCGAACTTCGCTGGGGTTGAGCCAACGGCTGAAACTGCTTTGGTCAGTACCCGAACTTTGCTCGGGCTGAGCCAACGGCTGAAATTAACTTCGGTCAGTACCCGAACTTCGCTGGGGCTAAGCTAACTGCTGAAATTGCTTCGGTTAGTACCCGAACTTTGTTGGGGCTGAGCCAACGGCTAAAATTGACTTCGGTCGGAACCCGAACTTTGCTGGGGCTAAGCCAACGGCTGAAACTGCTTCATGCAGTACCCGAACTTCGCTGGGGCTGAGCCAACAGCTGAAATTGTTTCGTTCAGTACCCGAACTTCGCTGGGGCTGAGCCAACGGCTGAAATTAACTTCGGTCAGAACCCAAAATTCGCTGGGGCTGAGCCAGCTACTGAAACTACTTTAGTCAGTACCCGAACTTCGCTGGGGCTAAGCCAACGGCTGAAATTGACTTTGGTCGGAACCCGAACTTCACTGGGGCTGAGCCAACGGCTAAAATTAACTTTGGTCAAAACCCAAACTTCGCTGGGGCTGAGCTAATGGCTGAAACTACTTCAGTCAGTACCCGAACTTCGCTGGGGCTGAGCTAATGACTAAAATTGCTTTGGTCAGTACCCGAACTTTGCTGGGGCTAAGCCAATGGCTGAAACAGCTTCGATCAGAACCCGAACTTCGCTGGGGCTAAGCCAACAGCTAAAATTGCTTCGATCAGTACCTTAACTTTGCTGGGATTGAGCCAACGGCTGAAATTACTTCGGTCAGTACCCGAACTTTGCTGGGGCTGAGTCAACGGTTGAATTTGACTTCGGTCAGTACCTGAATTTTGAAAAATGGCAGTTTTCGGCCGTTTCACTTAATTCTTGCGCAGTTTTTTTGCTGTTTGATCTGTTGATCCCCGGACATGGCTCCGGGATGAATATCAAGGGTCCTCAAGTAATTTCCCTTTCCGTCAGGATTACGCTGCTTAAACGCGGGATTTTTGGACAAACCGCTCAATCGCATAGCGATTTCTCTTCAAATTTAACTTGGCAGACCGTTTAAACTCCATTTCGACTCTAACCGAACCTGGTCTGGGGGGAGTGGGACCCACCTGGGCTACCACAGGTAGAGGTGCGGGAGCCGTAGGTGGAGGTGCTAGAGCCGCAGGTGGAGTTGCGGCTACCCAGCTTATTTAATGTGTTGCGGGATTTTTCATTTTGCAAGTTTTTCGTTTGAGCAGCGAAAGGATTTTCGATCTTCTTTTTCAGATCTACGGAGTTCTGGCAGTCGAATTCTGAATTCGTCAGTTCCTACGTGTTCAACTCGGCGCAAGTAACGTTTTCCTTCTTTCGCAAATTTTGATCGTTAAAAGCATGTGAACCACCTAGGGTGCTTTTAAACGTAATGTATGAAAAATGTATGTCTATATGACCTGTGAAAAATTTTCTGTCAACATATGTATGCATATTTTACTGTAATGCACATTTGGATGTAAGAAAATTCAGGTTCTGTGACAGTCAATTTTTTCACTTCTTGATTAGTCTAATCATCCTTTTTGAGGCCTAGCGAGCCCGTACTTTCAACTAAAAATGCCTATGGTATTTTGGAGACCATGTGTGGCTAGTTTTTTGATTTGTTTCAGTAAATATGAATTGTTCCTATTTTTGGGTAGGTGTGCTACTGAATGGCCACCTAGGCATGCCTGTGTGCATGTGGACAGTCTATTTTACAAAGGAGACTCTGGCAAAAAAAATTCAAAATCTTAGGTTTTGAAAAGCATGCATTTTTTTACTTTGTGGGGAGTTTTTTATTGACCCAATGCAGGTTTTGAGCTTCTAGGATTTTAAAAACATGTAGTTTTGACTGTAAGGGGTATTTTTGATGGACCCATGCATATTTTAGGACTTAGATATGTATGTTGGATTGATTGATTAATAAGCTACAGGTTTCAGGCTTACCACACCCTGTCTGAGGTGATTTCGGAGTACTGGTGTATGCGATGGATCGCGATAGACCTGGCAGCTCTACCAAAGTTTCATCAGGCGATAGAAGGAGGAGGGCTTCTGCCGTCCCACAAGCCCGTCTAGCTAGGACGCCTCGCAGATTGGTAGAGAGCAGGATACGTCCAGCACAGGACGAGCAACCCATTGACATTGATGACAAAGAGGCTACTTTTGTTGCTCCTGTTCCAGCTCAGGTTCCACATGCGGAGGTCCCGAGCATTGCTGTGCAGACACAGGAGTTGCTGGGAGACTTGAGTCACTATCCTTCGAGATATCTTTAGGCCAATGAGGTAACTTGAAGTCTTTTTTCCCTCTGAATTCTTTTCCCATCTTCTGGCCATTCTCGAGGCACAGGTTTTTGACATAGGTTGATTTTTGATGTAGGTCCCTGGCTTAACACATCCTCGAGGGAACTGGTTTAGTGTGCACTCCCTCTATCAGACTCTGCACGAGGATTACAAGGAGATTATAGATGGCTGGGGATTTCAGGCCTTCTTCTCGATCCTTCCCTGCCGTTTCCCTTGGGGGTATATGGGGGCTTTGTCTGAGCACTGATTCCACCAGACTCAGTCCCTTCATCTGCTTGATTGCGAGGTGATGATGACTCCTATGGACTGGAGATTTATCACCGATATTGAGTTTAAGGGCGAGACAGTGCCTGTCGTGTCTGACATTTTGCCCACCGCAGTTAGATCCCTGTTGGGAGTCCCTCAGTCATCATTCAAGGGTCAGGTATTCTGATCTGGTCCCCTGAGTATAGATGCCCAGGACGGGACTTTGCAGTTGCCTTTGCTTGATGATCGGAGGGCTAGAGATCGCATTCTGAGGTGATTATTTTTGTCGATCATCAGGGGTTATTTTGTGGCGAACAACTCACAGAAGGTGTCCTTTGCTTTGATCAGCGCCACTCAGCATGTAAAGCGCCTCAGTGACTTTGATTGGGGCTCCTATACCTTTGCCTATTTTCTCCGGGGCATGCGCCTGCTTTCAGAGGGTGTGGCGGAGGCTTGGTTAGGATTCCATCAGTTTTTGCTGGTGAGTACATCTTTCTGTACCTTTTTAATTTTTGCACTTATTTTTAGTAGTCTTGGTCACTGAGGACTTTTGATATTTGCATGGATAGCTTTGGGCATTTGAGAGGCTTCCTTGCCTATGGCCCGTCTTAGCATTAGGTCTGGAGAAGTATCCACGTGGACGGAGATGGCATCACTCCATTTTAATGGAGGTCCCTGTTGCTGAGGGATTCACACATGCCCGTCTGCAGTTGGAGCTTTTGATGGCGACCTCGATCTCCTAGATGCCATACACATCTGAGCACTTGACCGTCGAATTTGATGGAGGTTTTCCCACTGGTCGGGAATTTGATTTATCGACCCGCAGAGTCCCTATGCTGACGGAGGGAGGCTGGGAGCTCTGTCTTGGAGAGCGTTCCATTCAGAGCATCACTGGGGAGATTCGCATTCCCATTGTTCCACCTACTTGGAATCATTGGCCATTATCCATGCCTTTGACAGACATCCGTTTGGAGGGTATAGACGGCTTTGATCTATCAGAGGGCCCATACATCCAGGCAGCCTTCTACAGTTGGTGGAGTCCTCGCACTATCGGGGCTCAGACTCGTGCCACCCATTTTATGGCAGACATGGTGCCGGGGTCCGTGATGATGACAGACTAGATAGCTTGTATTAGAGAGCCTACTCATACAGACCAGATAGCACATCTGACCAGGGAGTTGGACCAGGCTGGTTTCTTTATCAGGCACCTTGGCCGAGACCCAGCAGAGGCATCTTCATTTGACCCATCCAGCTCTGGAGCAGGCCCCTCTTCAGGTCCATTCAGTAGCAGTTATATAGGGGCAGATCCTCCCTTATACCACCCAAATATGCCTAATCCCAGCAGCTTTGTGTAGACAGAGGATCTGGAGCAGGTCGATCGATTTGATACTAAGGTCTTTAACTTCCTATGATAGCTATGGCAGCTATATATTTGGTTAGCCACTATTTTGGCTATTCGACGTCTGTGCCATCATTTTGATAGACCACTGTATTAGCTGGGTGGTGGTGCCCCATTTCCATGTATTCTTCCTTTCACTTTGTACCAGGATATAGGGATGATGTATGTAGTAGATAGCTTTTTATAGATATTTCTGTTGTCTTTATCTGCTGCATCATGTTTATATCATTGTCATCATGCATGTATCATGTGTATGCATTCAGACATTTGCGATTTGACTTGACCTCTGGACGGTCTTGTGATACGGTGCTACAGATGACGACGTCTGCAATTAGCCGTATAGAGCATTTGCCACTGTCAGAGGTGGCGGCATCGTTGTGGTCATGGTATGATAGTCTGTCCTTTCTAGCTAGGGGGACAGTTGACCAGATGCTAAGGCATTCGATGGCCCTTGTAGATTTTAGGGTTCCAAATGGCTTTATTGATGGCGTCCTACCCTTATGGGTACCAGAGAGACAGGTATTCCATATTGGGCGGTGTGAGCTTTTGCCCACTCTGGAGGAGTACCAGAGATTTACTGGCTTGGATTTAGAGTCTCCGTGTGCTCGGATGGCTATCAGTGATATGCGGAGACAATTTATTCTGTTGTCCGATCTTCGATAGAGCATAGTCATGGATGAGATCGTTTCAGGGCATGTGATCTCCCTTGACTTCTTGATAGAGCGCTATGGTGAGCTTTATAGCTACGACCATCACGTCCGGGATTTTATCATTTTCGCAAAGGATTGGCAGACAGCCAGGATAGACATGTTGTTGATGTGCATTGTGGCGTATGTTTACATGCCATTGCGTTTAGATCACCTTGATGTAGGATTGGTTGTTGTAGTCAAAGCCCTTAGGCAGGGGAGTACCATTATCCCTATGATCTTGGCAGAGACTCTGAGGTCGCTCACCTATTGCAGTACCCATCCAGCGGGGGTTTTTCGGGGTAGCTCGGTCATGCTGTATATGTGGTTGATGTCACACATACGACTGATTGGATCCTTTAGTCCTCATGCCTATTGTTTGAGCCACGAGATATCCTTAGTTTACTCCTTCCGTCTGCCTAATTGCGTCGACTCAGAGTTCTGGTTAGCATTTTTGTTGGATATTGAACATCCGTTCGCAGTTTTATTATGCTCAGAGATGGCGACCCCGTTCAGCTTCATTACTCATGTATCTGGCATGGATTATTTGCCTTTGGCAGGATTGAGGGGTGTGACTACTTATCATCCCTTGGCAGTTATGGAACAGTTTGATCAGTGGCAGAGTATGCACCATTTTGAGGATTCTACTGATCAGAGGATGTCGGCTTCATCTATGTCACCGGCCGACTTGGTTAGAGGCTATGAGTGTTAGACTCACAGGGAGAGGGCTGAGTTCTCCAGTAGACATCCAGTTCATTCTCTGAAATATTCTGCATGGTTAGAGGCAGAGACCGCAGTCGCAATAGTAGAGCTTTATTTACCTCCGCTTGCGAATTCTGACGAGGAGGAGCCCATGGAGGATCCCAATTCTCCTACTGAGGATGAGCTGTTCGCAGATTTGAAGTAGCTTTGATTAGTGATCCCCCGGTTATTCCCACAGGGACAGATCCAGCTTTGTCATATTCTCTATTCAGGATGACCTTTGAGAGAGATTCAGCTAGAGCGCAGCTGTTGGCTTCCCTGTCTGGCAGGGATTTAGCTTTTGCTAAGAGGGATGGTCTCAGGATCGGTTTGGATACTGGATTGATTGAGCGGGAGGAGCTTTGCTCTACTTTGGATATCACCATTGTGGAGCGAGATGAGGTTTGCTCAGCCAGAGATGCAGCATATGTTGAGATTGAGTTCTCGGGATGCAGCTTTTACAGAGAGGGATGAGGCTATAGCTTCCCATGATTTCCACATTGCTGATAGTACTGCTCTCCGATCTTACACCTATGGTTTGGTTACCGAGATGAGTGCTTATATTGATGACCACAGTGCCACCTTGCAGATGACTGTGGATGTTCTTAGCCTTATGGAGGCTGAGTGGACTACTCTTACAGATGCTCCTCCATCTTCAGAGAGAGATGCCATGCTGGCATTGCTGACTCGCTTGTCCTTGGGTCCATAGACTAGCTTTATTTTTCCTGCACAGAATAGCTCAGCCATTTTTGTCATGTACAGGGCACTATGTATATAAAATAATTTATATATCAGAGAAATATATTTTTGAGATACTTCCCTGCTTAGATATGTATTGTCATCGCTGAGTGATTACCACTTTCGTCATGACTCGCAGTTATTGATGTATTTTGAGCTTCTCCTTGATGGACTGACAGTTGAGGTGTTAAGGGAGTTCCTCAAATGGGTCTGGTAACTAGACAGCTTGACAGCATTTAGCTTTTATTTGTCTTCGGTGTCTTAGAACTTGTCTTCCATTTCTTTGTTTTTTCTTAAAGGTCAAACCGCGCCGTAGAGGGCTGCCTACGTACTCCCGGGTTAAGGGAGATCAAGTCATGCGTAGTTCTGGTTATTTAATTGAAGAGGTTTGCAAAGAGTTTATCTGGGGTTTGAATTTGGTTCGATGAGCTTTGGAATTTGATGCTGGGATTTGCAAGTTCTTTGGATTTATGCTTGGTTTGACAGCACCATAAATGGTTGCCTACGTACTCCCGGGTTGAGGGAGATCAGGTCATTCGTAGTTCATGCTTTTCTAGTGAAAAGCCGAACCTGATTAGATTTATAGGACCCAGATGCGGGTATGCATATGCTTTAGACGTAGTACTTTTTCACGGTGTCTGAATTGATGAGTTGGGGAAATTCGTTCCCGTCCATTTCTTGTAGCCTGAAGGCTCCCCCTGTCAGCACTTCCTTGACAATGAAAGGGCCTTCCCAGTTTGGGGCAAATTTTCCTTTGGCTTCATCCTGATTGGCCAGGATTTTCTTTAGCACCAAATCGTTTTCTTTGAATTGCCTGATTCAGACTTTCTTGTTGTAGGACCTGGCGATCCTTTACTTGTATAACCGTCAATGGAAAATGGTTGTGGCCCTCTTTTCATCTATCAGAGACAGTTGATGATATTGGTCTTGCAACCATTGATCTTTGTCCATCTGAGCATCTATTAATACTCGTAAAGACTCCATCTCTACTTCTATGGGGAGGAATGCTTCCATGCCATAGACCAGTGAATAGAGGATAGCCCTATTAGAGGTGCCCATTGACGTCCTGTAGGCTAACAAGGTGAGAGGTAGCAAGTCAGGCCAGTCTTTGTGATTTGCGGACTATTTCTGCATGATCTTCTTGATGTTTTTGTTGGCCGCTTCGACAGCACCGTTCATCTTGGGCCGATAGATGACGGAGTTGAGATGCTTGATGTGGAACTTGCCGCACAGTTCTACCATCATTTGATTCTTCAGGGTTTTGGCGTTATCTGATACGATCACCTCCGGTTGTCCATATCGACAGACGACATTGTTTCTGATGAAACTGATGATGACCTCTTTTGTGACTTTAGGAAAAGAGGCTGCTTCAACCCATTTGGTGAAGTAGTCAATCATGGTGAAGATGAACCAATGACCGTTGATGGCTTTGGGTTCGACTGGACCTATCACGTCCATTCCCCACATAAAAAAAGGCCATGGTGCACTCATGTTATGCGGCTAATTTGGAGGAGCGTGGATGGCATTTCCATGTGTTTGGCATTGAAAGCATCTCTTGACATGATCATCGCAATCAGCTTTGAGCGAGATCCAGTAATGTCCTATTCTAATTATCTTCTTGGCCAGCAGATAGCCTCTCATGTGTGGACCACGGACTCCTCCATGGACTTCATCCATTAGTCTTTGGGCTTGCTTCTTGTCGAGGCATCTTAACAGGCCTATTCCAGCATCCCTTTTGTAGAGTGCATCTCCACTTAGATAGAACTTTATGGCCGTTCTGAGAATCCATTTTTGCTCTGATTGGCTTGCCCCAGCGGGTGCAGAACCATCATGGAGATATTCCTTGATGTCTTGAAACCAAGGTTGCTTGACAGGAGGTATTTCGTCTGATACTTCTCCAATGTAATTCCCGTATGTTGGGGCTTTTTGATTTGTGAACTGGATGTTGGGAAACCCTCTCCTGTTAGATTTGCATATTAATGAAGCCAACGTTTCCAGTGTATCGGCAAAGTCATTTCGACCCCGAGGAATGTGGACGAAGGTTATTGCTTCGAACTCCTAGGATATTTTGAGGACCTGCCAATGATATGGCAGTAGATGCAGTTCTTTTGTGAGATACTTGCTGGTGGTTTGTCTGATGACCAACTCAGAATCTCCAAAGACTAATAAGTGTTTGATACCCATGGATTGGGCTAGTTTCAACCCCAGTATACAGCCTTCGTACTCGGCCGTGTTGTTGGTGTTGCCAAATTTAAGTTTGGTAGCCACAAGATATTGATCACCCATACCAGAGATAAGGACTGCCCCAGCTTCGGAACCTTCCATGTTTACCGCTCCATCGAAATACATTTTCCATGGTTGGACTGTATTCTCTGAATGGAGTTGTTGAATTGTCATAATCCCATCATCTGGGAAATATGTCTCCAGGGGCTCGAACCCTCCTGAAGGTGCTTCTGCTAATTGATCTGCAATGTCTTGGCCTTTAATAGACTTCTGAGTCACGTAGACAATGTCAAACTACTGTAGAATCAACTGGCATTTAGACAGCCGAAACATTGGTTTGTTGAAGATGTATTTGAGTGGATCCATGCGGGATATGAGATACGTCGTGTGCCAATGCAAGTAGTGTTGCAACCTCATGGCGGCCTATGCTAATGCACAACATATCTTCTCGATCAGGGTATACTTCTGTTTCCCACTGCTGAATCTTTTGCTGATGTAGTAGATAGCTCTTTCTTTGCTACTATCATCCTTCTGTCCTAGCATACAGCCCATGGCATTGGCATTGACGGACAGGTACATGAATAAAGGGACTCCATCCCTTGGAGGTACCAAAACAGGTGCTTCGACAAGCTGCTTTTTGATGGCAAGGAAGGCTTGTTGACAATCCTCATTCCATTTGATGAAGGAATTCTTCCTTAACAGCTTGAAGATGGGCTCACAGGTTGCTGTGAGCTATGAAATGAATAGACTTATGAAGTTGATCCTTCCTAGGAATCCTCGTATCTCCTTCTCTGTATGAGGCACGGGCATTCAGAAAGGGCTTTGATCTTGGCAGGGTCTAACTCAATGCCCCGATTGCTCACCAGGAATCCTAGTAATTTGCCTGCCTTGACACCAAAAGTGCATTTAGCGGGATTTAGCTTGAGGTTGTACTTACGCAACCTGTTGAACAGCTTCCTGAGATGGTCTATATGATCATCCTCCCTCTGGGACTTGATGATGATGTCGTCAACATAGACTTCTATTTCTTTGTGCATCGTATCATGAAAGTGAGGCATCATGGCTCACTGATATGTTGCTCCGGCATTGATGAGGCCGAAGGATAGTCTTTGGTGGCAAAAAGTTCCCCAGGGAGTGATAAAAGCTATTTTCTCCCTGTCTTCTTCAGCAACCATGATTTGATGGTAACCAGCAAAGCAGTCTACGAAGGAATATATGTCGTACTGCGCAGTATTGTCAATTATGATGTGGATTAAAGGTACCGGGAAATTGTCCTTGAGGCAGGCTTTGTTTAGATCCCGATAATCCATGCAGACTCATACCTTCCCTCCTGGTTTAGGCACGGAGACTATGTTTGATAGCCATTCTGGATATGTTGATACCATGATGATCCCGGCTTTGAATTGCTTAATGATTTCTTCTTTGACATTGAGACTCCACTCAAGTTTCAATCATCTGAGCTTTTGTTTGACTAGTTTGAACCCTTCTTTGATGGGCATTCAATGGATGACAATGTCTGTGGATAGACCGATCATGTCTTCATGCGACCATGCAAATACATCCTGGTACTGTGTCAGGAGCGCAATCAGGTCGACGTTTTGATCCGAAGTGAGGTCTAAACCTACTTGGATTTCTTTGATGGTTTCGGAGGTTTCTATGTTGATGGTGGATGTTTGGTTGAGGTTTGGTTTGGGTTTGTCTTCGAATCATTCCTTGATCTCCTCTGGCACCTCATAGTCATCTTCCTCCTCTTGATCAAGATCCGTCAAGTCGAAGCTCAATCTTGCATCATAGTTGGAGTTATGTTGACAGGTTGGCATCTTATCAGCAGAGACACACACATCCAATGCTTGGGTCCTGAAAACAAAAATGCTTTCATTAATATATACAACTGCTTAAATACACATAGCATTTGTAAAGCATGACAAAAGTGACTGCTCCAGCTGTGCAATCAAAAGTAAGCAGTAAATGAAAGCATGATTAAGGGCAGATTGACTGTCTGCCCCTTTACCCTTTTTGACTGAGGCAAGGGACACTGCTCCAATTATTCAGGGTTAGATCCTCATGGATAGGGAGGATGTTGGAAGTGTGCTCGTCTGTCTTGTCTTGAATGACAACTGAGACATCCTTTAGGATATGGCCGAGGCTTTTCTGGGGGTTGTTCCTCTGTTTGCTGCGAGGAAAGTGAGCATGATCTTCGTCGTCACTATCTGGGAGTTCATCATTCATCCCTTCGTAGTTGATAATAACTTTCATGTTAGCGAATGGGTCTCGCCCTCCGTACAGGATCTTTTCTTTTCCCTTTTTGCTATTGCCTCAGGCTTGAGGGCTTTCCTTTCATGGACAGGTATGATTGAAGGAAATAGCATGGCTGATGCCCCCGTAGGGATCTTCCTCGTAGGTTTCACCCATCTGGCATTTGTGAGGTTTGGGAGCAGAATCGTGGAGGCTTGAGCCTTGGGATGTTTGTGTGAATTCCTATGGTTTGACCCGGATGAAAATCCCAATCCTGCTCTTCCCATCTGACTTGGGATTTGGATTGGCATCTTAATGCCCTGCTTATTTTTTCCTAACCCTTCTTCAGGCTAGAAACCCGCAGCTACCATTTCTTGGCCCACTGTAATTACTTCAGTCGAAATCTTAGGCTTCAGGGCTAGTGCTCCAATCGATAGATATTGAATATCGCTCACCTCGAGAGCTTGAAAACTTACAGGCTCAACCCCGGCGTCCAGGCTAATCACTGGCATGTCCCCATGTATGTGGGTAGGGTATTCCAGTTCAGCATTCACTGTGATGATGCTGACGTTAATAATGTACTTGAGTTGCTGATGGAGGGTGGATGGAACAGCCCCGGCCATATGGATCCATGGCCTACCCAACAACAAGTTGTATCTAGTGGCTATGTTGAGCACCTAGAAAGATACGTAGAAGGTGTGTGGACCAATTTCTAGAGGAAGCTCGATTTCCCCCATAGCCTGGCGGCGAGATCCATCGAAAGCCCAGATAACCATGTGACTGGCTTTGATCCGGTTTGGATTGATCTTCATCTTTTCCAATGTGTCGTATGGACAAATATTGATGGAAGATCCTCCATCAATAAGCACTCCTCCGATCACGTATCCGGAAGACATAACGGCTATATGCAGGGACCCCTACCCTCAGCCGGGATATCATCGTCTATGAAGGAAATCACATTGTTGTTGAAAATGTGTTCTATCACATGACGGAATTTCTCTATGTCTACCGTGTGTGGCAGATGGGCTTCTTCTAGTACCTTCACTAGGATGTTACGGTAATCCTCTGATGATAGGACCAAGTACAGTATGGATATTTGCTTGGGTGCGTCTTTCAAGCTTTACACTATCTTGATTTCATTGTGTCCCATCTTTTTGAGGAACTCTTTTATCTTTTCTTCAGCCACCCTTTCTTTTGCTTTGGTAACTGGTTTAATCACCCGCTGAGGCAGGTACAATGGATTATCCTTTGACAGGATGGAAATGTTGTTTGCCACGGAGCCTTCAATGTACTTGTAGTTCCATGGGACCTTCTTCAGACTGGTAATCGGATACTGAGGCCTAAAGGGCAAAATTAGAGCCTGAGGTGCAGCCACCTTCACAGGATTTTATTTGTCTTGGACCCCTTTCCCTGTCAGTACCAGGGGTGTGATGATTGATTCTTTATCGCAGGATATGACAGCCACTGTGTCCTGATACCATGCATCAGGGATTCAAAGGCTATTTTTATCTGTCATGTCGAGGATTTGATTTCCTCTGATTAGGTCACCTTTCTCAATGAGGTCTTGAATTAGGTTACGAAGTGCCCAGCATTCTTCTGTATCATGGCCGGGAGAGTTAGAATGGTACTGACATATTTGGTCAGGTTTGAATTTTCTGGATTGAGGGTTCAGCGGAGGTAGCAAGTCTGCAACCATTCCCTCGTTGATCATCATTTGTAGGATTTCTTCCATTGACTGGTTCAAATTGATGAAATTCCTTTGAAATAGGAACTTCCTACCTGCTTGGACACTTGCTTCTTTGATCCCCATGTCAGTCCAGGGTGTAAGCTCACAAGTCCGGCTATGATCTTAATTGGAATTGACTTCCGTTGGAGGAGAGCGACTGCCAATAGATGGATGGATTTGCTTCAACATCTTTCTGGTGAGTTGATGTTGGTAGACGACCAGTTCAGCCAACTGCTCGATTTGTTCCTTGATAGACTTTATTTCTTGCTCTATCAGGAATTATTTTTCAAAAGCTTCCCAACTCATTGGGCTGATGTTGTTGGATTGAGTTGATTCTTCAACATAGCGGAGCTATTTGGATCCTCTTCCACTCGAAGTGTTGATCATGTTGACACTCTCCTCCTTGTGCTGTGGGAGAGGGTTATCTTGGACATGCAGTTGATCGGGTTTTGTGACCACAATTTCTTCATTATCAATTAAATCTTGGATTTTGTGCTTGAGGGACCAACAATCTTGGGTGTTATGGCCTGGTGATCCGGAATGATAAGAACACTTCTTGCTAGGGTCGAAGTTCCTTGAATTAGTGTTAGTTGGCTGATAAGTGGTTTTATTGACCACTTATTCAGATACTTTCCAACTCGTTCTGTTGCTCAAACTCAAGTAATCCTGTGAGTTTAATGTGTTTTTCCTTTATTTTGTGTTTTTCAGGTTTAGGAACTCTTTCGGCATTTATTGAGCGTTAAAGGATCAAAGGTCGCTTAATTGGGACAAGGAGCTAAAATGAGCTTAAAGTATAAGGATGGCATGGAATGAAGTTATAATAGAGCAAGGCCACGAGGATGCAAGAAGTGCAAGAAGGCAAGAGCGAAGGTGGCAGCCAAATGTACCAGCAAAATTCAGCAGCCCGCGCGGCCGCGCCGAGACAAGGCATCCACGCCACGCACCCGCGCCGATACCCAGAGCAGAGGCCAGTTTTCTCCAAGCCACGCGCCCACGCCAAGAACAAGCCTAAACTACGCGCGGCCGCGCCATCTCAAAATCTTGACCAAGTTGACTTTCACTTAGCAGACGCGGGGGAGGAAATGATATAAGGGTCTTAACCCTTCATTTGGCCGGATATTCTCCCCTTGGGAGTTCATTTGGCCCTAAGCCCAAGATAGTTTTCAATTCTTGTTTAGCTAGCTTAGGAGTAGATTAGTATAGATTAGTGTTAGATTAGTGTAGTTAGTAGATTCTAGGGTTTCTTTTGGGCTTGAAGATTGAAGCAGGGGATAAACAACAAAGATCCACACTTGGAGAAAGACTCAAGATTTGCAATTTCTATCTCTTAATTCTCCTTGTATTCATTGTATATTTGGATGATGTTTATGAACCTTGTGGATGATTTATTTGAGTTATTTATGACTTGAATATATTTTGGGATTTCAATGGAACCTAACGTGTAGTTTGTATTGATTTCTCTCTCATTACTTTTATTATGAATTGGTTATCATAACTTGTGCGTTTAGATTGATTTCTTGTGAACCTATATGAACTTGACAAATGGATTATAGGTTTAGACCTAGTTATGATATCATGCGAAAGTTAGAGATTCTTGCGGGTAATCTATGAGATTATGTGACGTGTGTCTCATTCATTGTCCTAAAGAGTTGATAATTTGTTAGTGTTTAGGATAGAAATATACCTAAATGCCGTATGTAACCATTTGAGAATCTAATCGTAATGACTTCATATGCGAAAGTTGGTAATTGATAGAGTAGTTAACGAGATTTTTCGTGACATGTGTCTTGTTAATTGTTCTGGATATTAGTTGCTTAATAGTGTGTAGGATAGACATATACCTACAAGCCTCATAAAGAAGATTCATAGTTGTCCATCGAAAGAGGCTATTATGTAATCGTGATTTCTCGGTTGTCAATTATAGGTGCTTATTATTCTAAGTGAGAGAGTTAAGAGATTCGAACGAAGTGTTGGGGGAAATTGTAATCCCATGTATTCATTATCTGATTTTACTCTAGGATTAATTAGTTTAAGTTTAATTCCTTGCCTAGTTAACTTAGTTTAAATTTAATCTCTTTACCGCTTGTTTAAATAAGATTGAGATGATTATGAGCTAGTGGTTTAGTTTAAATTTATATGTCTATGGTGTTTACAAATAAATAGGGTTTAGATAATGTGGGTGTTCACGTGCGTTCTATTATCTGTGGATTGCACGTGATATGGATTAGGTGCATCGAAAGATGGCCTTCTCTTACCTTCGTGTTCTCGGGTAACAACTGTAATGATTAATTTGACCTAATTGAAAGTGTGTCGACTTAGACGAATCATTAGGGAAAATTCGAATCTCTTATCTTCATTATCTGATTTTACTCTAGGATTAATTAGTTTAAGTTTACTTCTTTGCCTAGTTTAAAGTAGTTTTAATTCCTTCTCTTTACCACCCGTTTAAATAAGACTGAAATGATTATGTGCTAGTGCTTTGGTGACCTTTTATCTGTTAATTCCTCGTGGGAATGATATCTTTACTCACTTTTTATTACTCGTTGGCCGCGTATACTTGCGCGTTAATTGTGTCATCTAATCGGACCAACAAGTTTTTGGCGTCGTTGCCGGGGAATTATTTGGATAACTGTTTGCCAACATTAGGTTAAATCAAATTAGTCTTAATTTAAACTTTCTATTTTTGTTTTAATTCTCTTCATTTATTCTCTTTTCAGGTACAATGGACTTAAATTTCTATCCATGGAATGGTACAAGGCAAGAGCAACCAAGGGAAGCATACACTGATGGCGTCAACCCAATTGCATCACTTTCAGCACAACTAGAGGTTCTCTCGAGGAAGCTGGATACTGTCTCGGCTCAGCAGAATCGAGAGACGGTAGTGACCTATAACTACGGTGCTGGGAGCTACGCGAGCCATCAGGAGCCTATTAGTTATGGACAGGCGCAGTATGGGGGTGAGTATTCCTACAGTGAACCTTATCCCGACTATCAGCAAGACTGGGGGTATCACCCAGACCCTTCAGCAAACCCTTCATCAGACTATTATCAAGACCAACACTGGGATTCAAGTCTCGCATACACCCCAGAATGCACCTTCCAGACTTTAGTTTACGAGCCTCAATACAATTTTGAGGGTGACACAGAAAATGCAAGATTGGAGGAAGGAGGTGACATATCACTGAAGGACATCTTGATTGAGCAACAGAAGTCAGTCAAGAATATCCAAAACTGGGCAGAGCAAATTAGCAAGGCCTTGATGATAGAGGAAGAACAAGGGATTCTGACCAATACTGCGAGCTATCGAGATCAATACGAGCCAAGTCCAAATTTTGCACCCGAACCCACTTATCAATCCCCATATTTGCAAGGAGAACAATCAACAATGGACTTCATGTATATGAGCTTAGCTAACCAAGAGGAGATGATTAGGAGCCAAGAAGAATCGAACCAAAACTTCCAGAATCAGATGGCCCTAATCCACAACACTCCTACCAATGAGCATCAGTACATGGAGCCCGAGGCTGAAATAGAAAAGGAAGGATTGGACATTATGTGGGGTAGCTCATTAGCATCAACAAAGGAGATCTTGGTCGAACAAGAGAAGTCAAATGAGGATCTTCAGACTTGGGTGGAGAAGATTAGCACGGCATTAAGGAAGGAGGAGGTATGTGAACAAATGACAACAATGCAAGATCTTATACCTCCAATGACTGAAGCCGTAAGTTACGAACCCCAAGATACATGGTGATATGATATGGGTGCAGAAACTGATAGAGAGCCCGAAGTGCACTTGGAACTGGACGAGCGAAAGGCAATGGATATCGAGGAGCTAATTGGGGCTGTGGAGTATGAATGTGAACCAACAGTGACAATCCCCCAAGAGCCTCCTCCGCCTAAGTGGAACAAGCCAGTCAAGTTTGCACACCCTTGCCCCCTTAGTAGCCACATTACAGAGTCGGATCTCGATGACAAGAGAGACTCCGCAAGCTTCAAACCATGGTGGTCAGCAGAGAAGAGAATAGAAGAAGAAACTGTTGTGTCGTGTGAACCTCAAAGCCTAAACCATTTCACGTACACAATGGAACCCTTGCCTAGATCCCCAACCTTCAGGACGGGGAATTCTTTTACTTATCCAATGCTAGGTAGTTTAAATCTGCATCCGCTCCTACTGGGAAGCCGCCAAAGTCACACAGCTATTCTGATGGATGGAGGGGTTCTCCAGTATCGTCGGGGAGTTGGGTAGCAGTGGGCAGACACAGTCAAGCTAGAGGATTATAAATCAAGCGCTCGATGGGAGGCACCCCATCATTTCTCTCTCTCTCACTTTTGTTTAATTCTCCAGTTACATGCTTTCTATCACAATTTCCTCCCACTTGTTTAATTCTTATTAGTTTAATATTTAGTTTAAAATTTTTTGAATGCTCGTAGATTTAGGAGCTCATGCTTACATTTTTGGTTTTAGGCATGAATGCGTATAATTTTTTGGGATTAAAAAGCTTATAGCATATTTTTGATGCACTTGCATTGTTTATACGCACTTAGAGAATTTTTGGGAATTTAAATGCATATATCTTTCCATGTTTAATTCTCTTGATGTAAATATTAAGTATTAACTTTTGATGGTTTAATAGGGCTTAATAAGTCTTGTCTGCGTATTTCAGGTTAAAAGCTGCTTGGGAGCAAAGTTCAAATGCCATAGCCTCTGTGCCTAGAAAAATTCTGCAAAAAAACAAGATCTGGCATGCCGCGCGGCCGCGCCAGGATAAGCCTGAGCTGGCGCGCGGCCGCGCCACACATGCAGACTGAGCCTGACTTGGGAAAAATTATGGCAGCTTTTGGGGGCACCGCTTCATGTCAATTATCTGCAGCACCCAGCCTCATTCCCTCTCATCCCAAACCCTCAAGTTAATTAATACAATCCCCCATCTCTTCCATCTCATTCAATTCCCCCCCCCCCCACTATAAGCCTTAGTTTTGAAAACCTCCTACCTCATCAATCCAAAGTACCAATTCTCATCCACCTCATCCTCTCAACCTAATCAATTGAGACATTGAGTGTGGAATCTCTAGCAGAGCAAGATTAATATGGAGCTGGGTTGGTTCGTTGAGTACAGTGTTGAGCGGAGTTTATTTTACCAAGAGCAGAGATGAGACGGGGAAACTTCTGAGAGGGCGCCACTTCATTTCATGCAGCATAAGAAGCCAAATAAGGGAGTTTCTTTCTTTTTACCTTTACCTTCAATGAGGACATTGAACAGTTTAAGTTTGGGGGTATTGGTGTTTATTTTGTATATAGATAATTCATTTCATGTTTTGCATGTAAACAGTTCATTGCATGTAAGTTAGTTCATATAGTGCATGTAGGTTGTAAATAGTTAAAATTTGTGAAAATTTTAAAATTTTGTCTTTTGTTTTTGCATTCTGTGTTAGAGCATACTGAGTGAATCCAGTTTTCAGTTGGTTAGTTATGTATGTTGCCTGTGAAGAAACTGAAATCACTTGATTGTTGAACTGATTTGAGACTTAAGCCTGATTTCATGGTCATATATGTAAATTCTTACCTGTCAGATACTGTGTAACCAGTAAGCACAATAGAGTAAACACCACGATATGCTAAGTTTAAATGTTTACATACTTATCTTCTGGTGGAAAAACTATGTTTTAATAAAAGAGTTTTAGTTCGCATATAATAATAACTAGACTGTTAAAAGCTTAAGTTTGGGGGAAACAGGGGACATGCATGATATATGCGGGGAGATGGAGCGTAAGACGCACTCCCTTGCAGGAAAAGAAAAAGAAAAAGAAAACAAAAGAAAATGCAATGAAAAAGAAAAAAATAGAATAAACACTTCGACTACGCCGAGTTCTGTGGCCTTTGTTATTCGAGCAAGTAAGCCCTAGGGGTGTCTCTACACCCAGCGCCCTAAAGCCATCTGGTCTGGGAGTCGTTGGTCGAAAGCTCGCTACATGGATATCATTGAAGAGCCTAAGAGAACTAGGCATTGCACGGTCGATAGTGTACACGGGAAAGTGCGAATACGCCCTCGTGAATAATAAGAGCTTAATGAAAACCCCCTGTTGACTCTTAACTCTAGTAATGCATGGTCTTAGTTAGAACTTATATGATTTACTGTTTTTCTTAAGTTAAAGCTTGTTTTTTTCCCTAAGAAGCATAGTATGTGAATTAATTGTCTGAATGCATATCGAATGGTTGCTAGGCACACAACGCACAATACATCAGTGCTGACAGTTTTGGATTTGCAAGATTATGCATTATAATCTTGTCTTGGGCAGCTTTTCTATTCGACTATCTCGTAGTTTTCTGAGGCATTGCTTTGAAAGTTCAATACTGGCTAGGAACTTGGATTTGCATTCATGATAGCGTAGGTTGCATACATTGTAGATATTGCATTACATCTTTTGTTTAGTTTTGTTTTGGTTGCTTGAGGGCAAGCAACGTTTAAGTTTGGGGGTATTTGATAAGTGGCTTTTATGACCACTTATTCGGATAGTAACCAACTCATTATGTTGCTTAAACTCAAGTATCGTTGTGCGTTTTATGTGTTTTTGCTTTGTTTTGTGATTTTCAGGTTTAGAAACTCTCCGGGTGCAAATTGAGCTTAAAAGGGCAAAAGAACGCTTAAATGGGGCAAAGCACTAAAATGGGCTTAAAGCATGAAGATAGCATGGGTGAGGAAGCAATGAAGATGATGCTACGAGTCTAGAGGCCAAAAGGAGCAAGAATGGCCTTTGAAGCAAAAAATGGGAAGGAATTGCAATCCGGACATCGTTTAGGTGGTTCACGTTCATTTCATGTTCTTGGATTGGAACTTGGTTCATATTGTAGAGCATCTTATAAGCTTTTCGGAATATCTTGAATCATCCAAATCGGAGTTCGGAGGCGAGAGTTATGCCCCGTATACCAACGGACGTCAAACCTCATGGTTTTGAGTTTTCATGCACAGCTGTCACTTGGAGCTCAATTTCAGCCTTCATCCATCCATTATTTCTCAATGATCAAAGAATAAAAGTTGTAGAGCTCTTCGATAGCTTCGATTTGACAGGTGGCAGGCCTCGTAACTCCTCCCGGATCAAAAGTTATGGCCATTTTACCAGAGGACTCTGCAACAGAAAATCCTTGGCGCGGGCGCGGGGCTTTTAGGCCATTTTTGGTGCTTTGCCCCATTTAAGCGTTCTTTTGCCCTTTTAAGCTCAATTTGCACCCGGAGAGTTTCTAAACCTGAAAATCACAAAACAAAGCAAAAACACATAAAACGCACAACGATACTTGAGTTTAAGCAACAGAATGAGTTGGTTACTATCCGAATAAGTGGTCATAAAAGCCACTTATCAAGAACTACAGGGAAGATTTGCATTCCATATCTTCCTCCTGCTAGACGCCATTGGTCTTTATCTTAGCCGGTCACAGAGATTCCCTTGATGGGCTTAGACGGCTTTACTTTATCAAAGGGTTCTTACACTCAGGATGCCTTCTATCGCTAGTGGACTCCTCGCACCATTGGGGCTCAGACCCGCGCCACTTAGTTCATGGAGGACATGGTTCCCAGGTCCGTGATGATGACAACTTGATTACTTGTGTTAAAGAGCCCACTCACTTGGAGCAGATTGCCAACTTGACCTAACGGTTGGACCGGGCACATTTTTTTATCAGGCATCTAGGCAGAGGTCCATCGGAGGCAGATTCTTTTGATCCATCCAGCTTTGGCGCTAGTCCTTCAGGTGGCCTATATTTTGATAGTTTGAATGGAGCAAATCCCCCTCTATATCGACCCGATATTCCCTTTGGCAGAAATACGGTGACTCAGGTGGAGTAACAGCAGGTTGATCGGTTAAATGATGTAGACATCTGATGAGTGGGATTTATACCAGCGAATAGAGCACTCTAAACCTTAAGAAGCCGCCTGTTTATCTCATATTATACTACTTTTATATGTTGTGTTTTATTATTTAGCTTAAAAGTGATTTGTAGGAATTATTAGGTCATTTCCAACTTTTAAAGGTAAAATTATCATTTTCGGACAGCCGGCGCCGCAGCGCCTGGTTTCCTTTGTAAACTGGCGCCTCAGCGCCTACATATGCCAGCAAGGCCAGTGCCAGCACCGCAGCGCCAAGACAAAGAACAAAAGTGGCGCCACATGCTTGCCAGCTCACCACATTCGTGTGTCGTGGCGCTCCTATTTCTGCACAAAGATGGCGCCGCAACCCGACTTAACGGCCAAAGGACTTTGACTGGCGCCGCAGCACCTGTACAAGGCATAATGGTAGCGCCGCAGCGCCACCTACAGTTTTTAGGCAAACAATAGAGTATATGACCTAGCTTCTTATCAAACTTTCATATCTTATCATACCAGCAGCCACTTATCAGTTTAGAGAGAGAATAGAGAATAGAGAGATAACTAGTTTACCAAGAGAGAAAGTTACATCTTCAAGTCTTCCAAGTTCATTGCTTTTTTTATTGCTCGAATTCTACACGGTGAAGAGAAGAGTTAGAGCTAGAAAACTTCAAAATAGGAGTTTTCTTTATCCAAATCTTTCATTCATTTGTGTATTTTGAGCATGTTGAATACTTTGATAATGTCAATTAGTTCTATAGTTATGAACTAATTTCATTTCTAGGATTGCAATGTAACCTAATGATTAGTTTAATTGAATTTCTCTCCTATTTATTATAATGAATCATATTTGAATGGGTTGTTGTATTTCATGCTTATTTATTGATTGCTTGGCTAAGGAATTGATATAGTTATTAATTGATATTGGAAAATGGATTTTAATGCCTAACCCTAATACAACAACACTTGTTATGACCGTGCCTATGGGAATGGGAGCATATTTTGCATAATAGAATAGGAATATATCTATTTGCCTTGTGTAACCATTGAGAATTAATCTTAATGGCCCGTAGACTAATTATTTTCACCATAGGAATATTGTGATTTATTTAGCTAAGGGATCTGCATTTGACCATCGGAAGAGGCTTATGTGTACTCATTATTCTCGATTGACCATTCTTGTGATTTGTTAGATCATTGGAGAGTTAGGAGATTAGACGAAGTATTAAGGGAGTTGTAATCCTAGCTTGCCATATTTGATACAACTCGATCTCACATTTTACTATTTCTAATTATATAGATTTAAACACACCATCACTTTTTACTTGTTTAGATAAGACCGGATTGATATAATTTTAGTATTTGAATAGCGTTAGTACTATTTCCTCGTGAATTCGACACTCAACTTATTACTGTATTACTTGTTAGACCGCGTATACTTGCGCGAGTTTATTGATCGTGAAAACAACCAACAAGTTTTTGGCGCCGTTGCCGGGGACTTAGTATTATTTATCTTTCAATATTAATATTAATTCAAAACAATCTTAATTTAAACTGATTTATCTATTTAATCTTTCTCTCAGTTACTCTTGATTGTGTATGCCACCTCGCAGGAATCAAAATATAATACCTGTTGATCCTGAGGTAGACAGAACATTTAGACGACTGAGAAGAGAAAAAGCTCGGGAAATACCTACTCCAATTATAATGGTCGAGGAAATTCAAAAATCTCTACGGGAGTATGTCACGCCCCACATCACAGATATTCAAGCCCTCGATTCAAGTAAATAACTTTGAAATCAAGCCAGGTACAATTCAAATGATATAAAACAATGTTCAGTTTGGAGGGATGCCGAATGATGACCCGAACGATCATTTGATAAATTTCTTGGAAATTTGTGATACTTTCAAATGTAACGGAGTATCGGATGATGCCATCAGACTCAGATTGTTGCCATTAACTCTTCGGGACAAATCAAAGAGTTGGTTGCATTCTCTTCCGTCGGGCTCCATAACAACATGGGTGGACTTGGCTTAAAAATTCGTGGCGAAGTTCTTTCCGCCCCGAAAACAACAAGGCTCAGACATGATATCACATCTTTCACACAGTATGAATCCGAGTCTCTTTACGACTTGTGCGAGCAATTTAAGGATTTACTGAGACAAATGTAACGCCCGAAAAATTCAAACGTTTATGTAAATGAATTTTATTTGATTATTTGAATAAAATCATATTTAATGTTTATTAAAGTGAGTAAGCTAATTCTAGGTCGTTCTATGACTTAGAAGATGTGAATATGGCAAGGATTCTGGCTACGTGCTGGAAATAATTGATGTGAACTTATAAGACGAAAATAAAATACTTTTGAGAAAAAGACGAAATAAGCACTATTCATATATCAAACTCTAAGGGTTAGGGTTTGACCTTAAGGGTTAGGGTTTGAGACCCTAAGCCTTTTTAGGAGTTTGAAATGTCGGAATGACATTCCGTCGAAAAATTTGACGGTAATATATTGTGAAAAGTTAAGTTAGCCGAGAAAAGTTTTTTCGAGAGGAAATCACTATTCATCCGTTTCTTCTCAGGAATTATTATTGAAATTTTGAGAAACGTGTAATGATAGGATTTCAAGATAAGGTGAAATATGTAATAATATTTCATTTATGGCTCGCGAAATTTTCGCTTGCGGACTTAAAAATTGTAAACGTTAAGGAAAAAGAAACCTAACTATAATTATGTAAGTATAATAATAAATGATTATTATACGGAATAAATACGAGTATAATATGAGGTATTATACGAGTATAATACGAAGAGGATACGAGAATTAATACGACGTATAAAATAAATTTATACGAAGTAAATACTTGGCTTTGTACATGGTAATTATGGGGCATATAAATGATGAATATTCATGAAGAGAAATCACTTAAACAACATGTTTAAGAACAATTTTATAAATTAAACGTTGATAAAACGTATTTAAATTTAAAACTCGTAAACCGATAATGTAAACCGTGAATCGTAATCTAGTTGTAAGCATGCCTTAAGGTTATATAACATGTAAAAAAAAGGTACATAATGCATTAATGACATCAATTGAAGTTAAAACTGATGTAAATTCCATACGGAGTCCGATAATGGAAATTCGACGGGAATATGGTTAACTTAATGAACCGATTAGAGTTTCATTGGTCATTGTGCATAACGATGATCGACGAGAGTCGGCTTGTGACTAATGAATGTAATCAAGCCGTAAATAATGTTAAATAGCTTGAACGAGTGTTATTAGTTTAACAATTCAGCTAAGTTATACGAGAAGGAGAAGATAGTTACACAATGTATATCGATTATGATAACCTAACGGGTATGCTATGTGTTTATATCTTGTAGAAGTTGTAAAGATCGAGTAAAGTATACTTAAAAGGTTTAAAGACGCGAAGGCAAGTTTTCTAACCCTTGTATTAACGTTATGTTATGCAAGCTTTCTGAACTCTTGTCTGTATTTAATGTCGGACATATTGTCAATATGCATGGTTGGTTATGCATGAACTATTGTTGAATAGTCGATGCCATTTACTTCAGCTAGACATATATGTGAAGTATTTTGATTGATTTCCATAAATCTTTCAAAGTATTCTTGATGTGCTATCCTATGCCAATTAGTTTGGTACGGATTCTGATGTAAACCTGAGTATGAATACATAAAGGTTTTAAATGTCGTTAATTTGACGGGCACTTGAAGTTGCCAAAGAGCTTAAACGTGAAAACGTTTATAGATGGAGTGTTGATCAACATATAGTACTATAGGCTGATCACTTAGACGTGCTTGTAAGTTATATCGGGCTTACGGTCTTGTATAGGGTTGTCCTTTTATGAATGGAAATGGAAAAGAATGTTCATGGTCTTTGACCATCTCAGATTCTTAAGTGACTATATGTCATTGATAATGATTTTAAAGGAATTCAAAACATTATTTTGATTGTTCCTATTACTTCATAACTATTGTACAATTATTGAAGATGAAGTCATATGATTCTTGATTTTGTGATTGCAAAGTAAAATATTAAACTTGCTGAGCTAGTTATGTTCATCCTTGCTTAAAATCATATGTTTCAACTAAGAAGGATCCGCTAAGGATAAGTGCAAGTCCGAGATGAATACTTAGTTATCCTTGTAATAACCGAGCATTATTGTTGTAATAGATGATATTATGAAAACGAAAATAAGAACTTGGGAAGGATGTATTGTAATGAAATGTTAGTAATCTTATACATATGATTGGAGTATTCAATTGAATGTATGAGTAGATAGTAGTACCGTATAGCACCATATCCAGGATTGGAAGGTACCCGAATTTGGGGGCGTCACAGGTTCGTATCAGAGCCTTAGGTTATAAAACTTAAGGGGGGGGGAAACCTTAAGCGATAAGCTTAAGAAGAGAAGTAAAAGTTAGAGGTAAATAAAACTCGGGTAGATTTTTAAAGATTAAAGTAACCTTAAACATATTAAATGTGATATATGTTTATATTATTTTGATTGTTTACTAATCAAGCTATTTGTGTCTTATTGTAGATGTCAGGAGATATGGCTTTTTATAGTGATGAGGAATCTGTCATCATTATAGAGAGTGCACCAATGCCAGTAGCAGAGGTGTCAATAGTGAACATAGCAGATACTGAAGAGGAGGATCCGTCAGAGGATGCAGTGGAAAGACCATTTTACACATTCCTAGTAATGGTTAAAAACTATGTTGCCCTTAGTCTTAATTTTCTATAAATGCCAAAAGTAAGTATACTTGCTAGTTTTTCATTTTTTTCACCAAATTAAAGTTAGAAAAAGAGATAGAAAAGAGAAAGCTTGAGAAGGAGAATAAAGGCCATGTTTGGGGAGGAAGGAGGAAGAGGAGGAAGCTAGCAAGCCTTGTCAAGAACATCAAGCAACGCACCTAACAAGAAGAAGCAGAAAATCCTTGAAGGTATAAAACCCTCTAAAACTTAAAAACTTATTTAAATCTATGTATGTTCTTGTGGTTGTTTAGATCTAATGATGATCTCTTGATATTAAACCTTATGATAATATATCTACATGTTTTAAGGTGTTTTATGCTTAGATCTAACCATTTTAAGTAATGAAAATCTTTGAAATCAAAGGTGTACAAAAAACTGTTTTAAGCTTAAAAACTCTAAAATTTCAGCCCAATTTGAGGCTTCACCATTTGAAATCTACAACTTATTTTTGAGATCCGTCAAAGAGGTGAGTTAGATACATGAGTTATCTGAAGAGTCCAAGTAGTAGCACTCAAAAATGTTAAACGAATCAACCGTGGTATCATTTTTCGTAAAACACTCCCTACAGACAAAAATCTAGAATAAATCAAATGAGTCTTCTGGCCATTTTTGGTGAAGGCTGTTTCGGCCACTTTTGTTACTCTAAAAATTCTGCCCTTTTGTGGTATAATAGTATATCAAATTAAATATGTCATGTACAAAGATGGAAGTTTTTGGATGTCTAGAAAGGGAGATATGAATTTTACAAAAAAGTATGATTTTAAAAGTAAACTGTAATAACTCAGTGAGTTCAACTCAGTAACATGTGAAATTGTTCCAGGAGGCTGTGTTCGATAATATGTAGCTGCCGTATGAATTTTAAAATTTTTGGACAAAATAATAATATATGATAAATGTTGCTATTTTGGACTGTTTTAGCCTATTTAAAAATAGCAAACAAATTTGGAAAATTATAAGAAAATTATTTTGTAACTAAAATATCATATACTGATATTCCCCATAATATAAAAAATAATAAGTTGGTTTGGTATTTTTCATGCCTATGAATGATTTAAGAATAAATGAGAAAATTAAGTTATATTGAGTTATAAAACTTGAAAATGTGATTTTAATGATTAAATGATCATTATATGATATAATAAGAATTTATGAGGGTATTTTGGTCATTTTTAATAAAATATTATATGAATGGCATATTATGTGTGTTAAATAAATTAAATAGTAAGAGATAAATAATTAAATTAAATTGTTTATAAATGATTAAAATATTATTAAATAATTAATAATATTACTAAATAATTAAAATATTATTAAATAATTAATAATATTTTTAAAGGATTAAAATATTATTAAATAATTAATAATATTTGTAAAGGATTAAGATATTATTAAATGATTAATAATATTAAGAAGTGATTAAGATATTATTAAATAGTTAATAATATTAAGAAGTAAATAAAATATTATTAAATGATTAATAATATTAGACGAGAGTTTTAAGATAATAATTAAATAATTAAAATATTATCAAAAAATGATAATATTACTAATAAGTTAAGGAATTATCTAATGTTTGATTATGTAACTATATGTTAGATAATTTATTTTAAGAATAGTTGAGTTAAGATAATTATGTTGATTGAAGGATCAATCTTATTAATGATAGGTCTTCTCTAAGAGATTAAATTAGATTGCTTAGCGGTAATCGACGGGCAAGACAAGTTTTCAAAATACATTTAATTTTGTATTAAATGTAATTCTTATATTGATGCCATGTGAACTTGTTTTAAACGTTATTCGTAATATCTGTTATTAAAAGGGTTATGGCTTTTTGTTCAAGCATAACCAAACCATATGAACTTTTATTTGTGTAAAATGTGTCTGATTTGATATCAAAGCATAGACTGTGGTAAAACCAATATTGTTTGGTACAAATATATATACTGATACTATTAGAACCGGCAGTTATAGCACTGACCGGGGGTTATATTTATAGGCAGTTATAACACTAACCTTGTCGGATTGGTAGGATGATATGCATACTCCTAGGATATGATTAGGCTGATCCCCTATGAGATATCCGAACAGAACTCCTAAAAGTCTTTATGGCTGTTAGGAGGGTGGTGTGGTTGACTAAATCAACTCGGGTTGCTAAGTCTATATGACTGACAGAAACTCGTAATGTGTGTGATTTGGCAGATCAAACCTCAGTATATATATATGGAAAAACTCTGAACTATATGTTCATTCTGTAAGAACCCGAATTTTTAGAAATTATTAAATAAGGATTTAATAAATAAAATTTTTAAAGTGTGAGATGGGTTCGAATGAGAATATCTATGTGATATAAGTTATGTTACATAGAGTTATATGAACTATGTAATATGTGATTAATAAATATATTTTTTTATTTATCGTAGAGACAATTCGGTTGAGATAAAGAAAGTGGATAAGATTTTCTATCGATATTAAATAATTTATAGAATTATTTTATCATAGTAAGTTGGTGACATTAAATATCTTTAATGTATAATCACCATTTTCTTGTGTATGTATACTAATAACTAGTATAGGTTATTGATAGTACTTAAGCTATCCGTGAATGGGTTGGGATAGTGAAGCATGAGTTAGTTAAGGGAATTAGCTAATAAGAATAAATATTGGTTAATTCATAGTTGAGAGTTATATTATGGAATAATATAATGTGAATGTTAAACCTTAATTAACTATGGTAATATAGTACAGGGTTTAATTTACTTAAGTAAATGAGTGAATTAATATGTGTGTTGAATATGTGATACTTTATATATATTACTTAGAATGATAATATGTGAGAAAGTCTAATGTACGAATAACGTTAATAAATATATATACGTTATTAAAGGGAGAGAGAAATCATTATATTTTAAATGAATATTTAATATTTAAAGAAATTGTTTTGGAAAAAATTTATAGAAAGAAAAGAGAAATAGTTATTATATATTTCTAATAAAGGATATTAAAATAATTTCTAATAATGAATTATTTTAATAAAAGGAGGAAATGTTATTTCTGAATAATATTATTACCTTATATATTTTGTATGGGGCAATAGGTATAATTAATTAATATGTTAAATATATTAAAACATATTTGCTATATGTAAATAAATTGATGGAAATAATTTATTATAATAGAAAATAAATTTATTATCTATTTTTTATATATAATATATGTATATGTGCCATGCATATAATTATTTTAAATAGATATTATATTGAAAATAATATCTTGAGACAATAAGTAAATTATTTTTTAATAATGAATGCCTTTAATTGGAGAAAACATAATATTTTATGTCATGTTATGGTGGAATACGTAGTTGTTATAATAGTAATGTATTTCCAAGGGAGTTAATTAATAAAAGAAAGCTGAGTTATTTTAATGTATTAAATAACTTAAGTTATTATTTTACCATAGACTTTATAAATAATTAATAGAGTAAATATTAATTATTATATGCGTAAAGGTTATACATATTATGAAGTGTATAAATAATTGAGGTAGCTTAGCATTTAAATGCTTGAGTCACACCAACATTATATTAAAAGAATGTTTGAGAATGGGAAGTGATAATGAGCTTAAGATTAAGCTTGTGAGAAATGCCTTGCGTGGGACGATAATAGATTCGGTGAGGAATTAATTAATTCAAGGATGAAGGAATTATTAATTAAATAATTAATCTATATTGATTATTAATGGTGTGTTGAATTATTATTGCGAAGCGATAGCATGATAATAAGTATATTGTTTATAAATATAATAAGAATTGTACTTATTAAATTATTGAATAATGTGGTTATTTCTCGCCTAATAATATTGATAAGGGTAAATTAATGAAGGAATTACTACGTGAACAATTAATCAAATATTAATCGTTATTGCTATTATGAGAAATAGAATATTAATGAGAATTAAATGATGATGTGTTGATTATTATTATTGCAAATAATAGAATAATAATAAGCAACTTGTTTATAAATATAATAAGATTTATATTTGTTTAAAGTGATAATTAATCATATAAATGTTAATTAATCGATAACGTGAGAAGTTATTATTGTTGAGCATAATAAAACATAACCGTGTAATTATTTATAAATATAATGCGGTTATATTTATTTAATTGTTTATGCAAGCATGCAATAATTCAACCTTTAATATATGGTAGTTATCTTTATTAAGTATAATGCAATGTGACGCATTAATATAGCTATATATTATATATAGACTATATAGTAAGGTTAATTGTAGGTTACATAATAATGTTTATGTGACTACATGTGTGTGGGTGAACCTTATTTAGTACCATATGGATATTTTAAGGAGTAAGCAATTGTTAATTTATGAGTACTTCAATAAGTTATTATAGTTGAAATAATAACCGTTATGATAATACCCAATTAAATTATAGTGGTATTAAGGAAAATGTACATTAAATTATATGTTGTTATATATGTACCTATTTGCTACATTGTATTTAGAAGTGGCATTGTGACTCAAGTATATACTATATGTATATATATATATATATGTATAACATAAGCATTGTATTTGCAAGATGCTGAGTTATTTCTTGTCCCACATTATGTGCCCATCTCATTTCTCTTCACGTGTATACCCATATGGCTAGCTACCCTATACTCTTCCCTCATTTTTATCAAAGTGTAGCTAATGATTTTGAAAGGAGTGGATTTCATGATGGTGGTGATGAAGGGAGTGGGTGCAATAGTATTTCTCCCACCAACTCTTCTCATTCTTTTGTGTTCTTCTTCTCCCCATTGGTGTAATTTGGAGAGAAATCACATTGTCTTAGTAAAACTTTGTCTATATATAAGCTCTCCTCTCCTTAATTTCTAATTACTGAGACTTCAAAGTGAAGTAAATTGAGTAAGTATATTGAGAGAGATTTTCTATTGAGTTGAAGAAAGCAATATAGCAGTGTAGTAGAAACCATTTAGCAAGCTTTACGAAACTGAGATAGCAGAGGTATAACTTCCCCTTTCTTGATTCTTCATTTTTGAAAATTTACAAGTTCTTGATTCTTGAAATTAAGTATGTATTGATGGATATTAGAATTGGAATATGATTGTCAAATGTTATGTAAGTTGATAAGCATGATAGAAATGTGTTGTGGCTAGTATTAGATTGAATTTTATATGAAATCTGTGAGTTGGCTTAAGTTTCTGCCGAAGCAGGACATCTTCATCTCTGGCCGGCCACCTGCGCAGCTGCGCCAGTATTGCACTGGCCAGCGGCGCAGCTGCGCTGGGCCTGAACCAGAAATTTATTTTTCTGCAGCCTGCTTGATTCTGTTAAGTAATAATTGTTTAAAGTAGCTTAAACAAGTATACTAGAAGGTTTAACATGCCTATATGAGTATATTAACATGACATGCACCCGCGTTGCTATGATTGCATGCAAGATTAATGAAACGACATAGAGCGTTGAAGTAAACTTAAAGTTTCCTAAACGAACTTTAACATATATGAACCATGACTACAATCTGACTTTGCGAGCATGTTTAGATGACTTAGAAATGCATATCGGACATGTTAACATATGTATGTAGATGGTATGAACATGTTAGGTCTTGTTAGTAAACTTCACTAATGAAAATATGAGCTTTGGTTGTGAATCTTGACATGTTATTGCGAGTTTTGTATTCTGAAAATTTTGGACATATGTGATAGCACACTTGGACTCTCTCATGTATCATACATATATATATACCATGACTACATATCATGAAACCAAGTTTAGCGTAAACGAAGCATGTTTTCAAACTAATAATCGTGATAGTTACATTATGAAGTATGAATATTCAAAAACATGCCCAGTATGAGTTATATGAATACTTTATGTGTTTAAAGAACTAGCATGATAAACTTTGTGATGTTCATGACCTTGAGTGGCCTTAAATTATTGGAATGTTGACTTAGAACCTATATCGTGTAAATTGAACGTGAAATGGTTGAACGAGCATGAAAGTATCCTTCAATATGTATACATGCTATGTAGGACCATATGTTAATACTTGAATCCGACTTCGACGGTTAATAAAGTATATTTGCTTTGTTATGGCCTTATGTGTTAGTAATGATATATGAGAATGATTAACTCAAAAGATGGACTACACTAGCTATATGTAAATAGATTAGTGGTAGACGGGCATGTTTATGTGGAGAATGGTAGTAAGTACGTATGGTTAAAGTATATTTATACGTACATAGTTATTCTAAGAATACGATAAGAAAGTGAGACGAAGGTTCTAAGAACCAAGTTAGACAACAATGTAACCTTTATTATTGCATTAAGAATGTGTGGATACATATAACTAATGAGTGTGATCTCTATGGTTAATATAACTGTGTAGGATTACACGAAGTGCAGATATTCTTAAGTAGTTATGTCGTAGTTGTTAAACTACGAATTAGGCAAGTCTTTCAGTTCCTATTTGATATATGAATTCAATAACTGTTAGTTGAATTATATTATGCTGTGATGATGTGAACTTATATATAAACTGTATATGAGATATATGTGACGCCCCCAGAATAGGTCCAGTCAATCCAACCCATTCTGAGTCGCCAAATACATGGTACAGAATTCAAATACAAACTTTATATCATACGGTCGTGTAAAATACGACCACACAATTGTGAGTGTCAATAAAAATATGTAAAAATATTAATATTCAAACTAAGTCCTCATTATAATTACTATCACACTATTTATCAGAAATAGTGAGGACTACTACTGCTCTAACTCGGACCATCACTCTGTCCCCCGACTAGTCCCTGCGACATTCTCATTTCCTGAAGAGGACAACAGATGAAAAGGGTGAACTCAACTAGCTCAATAAAGAATATTATGACTAAGATAATAGAAAATAAATTATCGTTAGTCTTCAACAATTCAGATAAAATATTATTGACAACAAATTTTAGATCAATATTCGCAGCGGAAATAACCATTCATCATCAATATTTTATTCCTGTAACATCAATCAATATACATCTCGAATCAAATATTCATCTTTGCACTACAGGCCAAAGATATTCATTTGTATTATCAGTGGTCATATTCATCTCAACACCTGTCATCTTTGCACTACGACCAAAGATATTCATTAGGTAATCATTCATCTTTGCTCTACAGGCCAAAGATATTCAGTTATATCACCACTTAGGACTGAGGATGATGAAAAACCATATAAATAACGAATCCAGTGAAATAAAAGATAAAATTAAGGATTCGTATTTTAGTTTATCAAAGTTCAAGAATATTCCATAATAATACTTTGTGGAATAAAATTCAAGAATGAAGCTCAAAACTTAGATCCAATCAAAGATAATAACCATAACAGACAATTTGGACAAATAGAAGAAAATTTAGTTTTTTCGTGAATAGTGCCGTATACGTGAATAGTGCCGTATACGTGAATAGTAACCCCGACGGAAAAAGTAAGAATTTCATAATAAAATCCATGACAATATTTTGGTATAATGATATTGAAAAGAATAACATCATTTACGAAAGAAAATAACATCTCTTACCTCTAAAGAATAGTACTTCTGGCTGGAATATCGGATATAATATCGAAGAAAACTTGCACTGAATAGTAATACTCAAAGTATCTAAATACTCACAAAAATACGCTCTATATTATAGAGAGAGAAAACTTCTGATTCTGGTGTGCTTTTCAATTCTAACCTAAGCACCCTATTTATAGGAAAAGCTTAGGATGAAAAAGTAGACTAAATTAATAAAATAATATTATTTTTTTAAAAAATCTCCAGCCGCCGGCTGCTCTTCAAAACATCAGAATTTTTCAACAAAAGTGGGGCCCACCCATTAAAAAAATATTTATTTTCTGAAACTTCAATAATTCATAATAAATAGCCCCTTTGTCAGAAAAATACAAATTCTATATTTTTTTATAGGAAATTTAATTCTCTACAACTTTGTAGAAGGAAGTTTTTCCAAATTCCAAACATAAATTATCCGAAATCCATAAATAGATGATTTTCTACACCAAAATACTGATAAAAACACATCAGCACTAATTCCTTCTCTTATATTCACAAAATAAATATTTCCTTATCATATAAATCAATAATTAATTATTCACAAATAATATTATAGAACTACAATATTGACAACCAGGTCGTTCCCAGGAAAGAGGGGGCCTTCCGATAAGAACTTCTCTTTATTGGCGCGCAATTAAATAACCCCTCGTAGACAGAACTTTCTTAGACATTGTCAATAATGCTATCTAATAATATTGTTCAAATAATATGAATTTTTGAGTTGATAATGTGAAATACTGTGCAGTGACAATTATTGAATCAATAATACAAACTATCAACTGTAGCCATTATTGAATCAATCATATAAAATAGCAACGTAGCAATTATTGAGTCAATAAAATATCAATGTAACAATTATTGAGTCAATAATATAAAATATCAACGTAGCAATTATTGAGTCAATAATATAAAATATTGAACAGTAATTACTGTAACAATAATTGAGTAAGTGCCTTCTCACGTAAGACTCAATAATTCGAAATACTGTGCAATACCGTGTGCTACTGTGCAACACCATGTATCACTGTATTTTAACCACCGGGTATTTCAACAGTAATAACGGTAACAACTACTCTGTTATTTTGTAAAAAAGTTATTTCTGTCACTTTCTATATCCGACAGTTATTCTGTTGTGGGGCCCACAAATAGCTGCGCCGTCGTACGAATATTCCCCGACAACAAGAATATTCCACGACCAAACGAATATTCCCCGACAACCAGAATATTTTATAACCACTTGCTCATTTTAAAATATTTGTACATTTCACCCATAACTTTCATATTTATCAAATCAACACCTTACTATTTCAAAATAATATATAAAAAAAATTAAATCTTTATTCATAAAAGTTGGGGTCTTACAACCTCCCCTCCTTATGAAATTTCATCCTCGAAATTGACATACGTACCTGGTATGTCGAAAAGGTGAGGATACCTCGATTCATTTCCGATTCTAACTCCCAGGTCATTTCCTCAATAGCATGGTTTCTCCACAAAACTTTAACTTGAGGTATAATTTTCGAGCGTAGGACATGCTCCTTCCTATCCAAGATCTTGACAGGTACCTCCTCGTATGTTAAATCTTCGGCTATCTCGTCTGGTTCTAACTCAATAATGCGATTTGGATCTTTCACATATTTACGAAGCACGGATATGTGAAAAACGTTATGAACACGAGACATGCTTGGAGGGAAAGCGAGTCTATAAGCCACATTTCCTACTCGGTCAAGAATCTCAAATGGACCAATGAATCGTGGATTGAGCTTTCCTCTCTTTCCAAACCTTGTAACTCCTTTCCAAGTAATAACACATGGTCTCCAACATTAAATTCCACGTCCTTTCGATGAAGATCCGCATAACTCTTTTGTCGATCTTGTGCTGTTTGTATATGTTGTCAGATTATTTGGATCTTTTTCGTAGTCATACGTACTAACTCCGGTCCCAACAATGTTGTTTCACCCACCTCGTTCCAACATACTGGAGAACGACACTTTCTCCCATACAACGCTTCGAATGGAGCTATGCCTATACTTGCCTGATAACTGTTGTTGTAGGAGAATTCCAGCAATGGTAAGTACTTATCCCAACTCCCTTTGAAGTCTAGAACACAGAGTCTCAATAGATCTTCAAGAGTTTGAATAGTCCTTTCTGATTGTCCGTCTGTTTGAGGATGATAAGCCGAACTGAATCGTAAATTCGTGCCCATAGCTTTCTGCAAACTGATCCAAAATCGTGAAGTAAATCTGGGGTCACGATCCGAAACTATGGATACTGGCATGCCATGTAATCTCACAATCTCATTCACGTACATATGAGCAAGACGTTCAAGGGAATAAGTTTCTCGTATCGGCAAGAAATGAGCAGACTTGGTTAATCTATCAACAATAACCCAAATCGCATCTATGCCTTGAGAAACCTTGGGAAGACCCGTAACGAAATCCATCGTAATGTGTTTCCACTTCCATTTTGGAATCTCCAGTGGTTGCAATGGACCCTTCGGTACTTGATGCTCCACCTTTACACGTTGACAAATTAAACATCTCGAAATAAACTCTGCGATCTCTCTTTTCATATTGCTCCACCAAAATGTATGTCGAAGATCACGATACATTTTGGTACTCCCAGGATGGATCGCAAACGGTGTGTTGTGTGCCTCCATCATGATTCTATACTTCAAGTCGGAATCGTTAGGAACACAAAGTCTGGAGTTGACTCGAAGTATTCCCTCTTTATCGATTCTTGCTTCAGGAATTGCACCTTCTTCTTCATCTTCATCAGCTCCGGATTCGTAGCTTGAGCAGCTTTAACTTTATCAATCAAAGCTGGTTCTACGCGTATACTTGACATCATCGCACTCGTTCCCACATATGATCTTCTACTCAACGCGTCAGCTACCACGTTCGCTTTTCCAGGATGGTATTGGATAGTATGATCGTAATCTTTCAACAACTCAAGCCAACGTCGTTGCCTCATGTTGAGTTCCTTCTGAGTGAAGAAATATTTAAGGCTCTTATGATCCGTATAAATCTCCACTTTCTCCCCGTACAGGTAATGTCTCCAGATCTTCAACGCAAAAACGACTGCTGCCAACTCTAGATCATGAGTAGGATAATTCCTCTCATATTCTTTGAGTTGCCGCGAGGCATAGGCTATGACTTTCCCATGTTGCATGAGAACACATCCTAACCCTTTGCCCGAAGCATCGCTGTAGATAACAAATCCATCCGAACCAGATGGTATTGTCAGCTCCAAACGAATTTTATATCTTTCCGAGTCAACTGAGTTAATGGAGTAGAGATTCGAGAAAATCCCTCTACGAACCTCCGATAATAACCAGCTAAGCCCAGAAAGCTTCGTACTTCGGTCACTGACTTAGGTTGCTCCCAGCTTTGTATTGCTTCAATCTTCGCCGGGTCAACATATACTCCACGTTTCGATACCACGTGCCCAAGAAATGCTACTTCCTCAAGCCAGAACTCGCATTTCTTCAGCTTGGCATATAGCTTGTTCTCACGAAGCTTTTGAAGTACCAACTTCAAATGGTGTTCATGATCTTCACGGCTTTTAGAATAGATGAGGATGTCATCAATAAAGACAACAACGAACTGATCCAAATATTCCTTAAATACACGGTTCATCATATCCATGAAAGCAGCAGGAGCATTAGTCAATCCAAAAGACATGACTAAGAACTCATAATGCCCGTACCGAGTTCTGAAAGCAGTCTTCGGAATATCCTCAGTTTAATCTTCAGCTGATGATATCCAGAACGAAGATCGATCTTTGAAAAGAATTGCGCTCCTTGCAACTGGTCGAACAGATCATCAATACGAGGTAGCGGATACCTATTCTTGATGGTGTACATGGTTCAACTCCCGATAGTCAATACAAAGTCGCATACTCCCGTCTTTCTTCTTTACGAATAAAACAGGAGCACCCCAAGGAGACGTACTAGGACGAATAAAACCGATGTCTAAAAACTCTTGTAATTGGACCTTTAACTCCTAAAGTTCAATAGGAGCCATTCGATATGGGGTTTTAGAAATGGGTTTTGTACCAGGTTCAAGGTCAATAAAGAATTCAACTTCACGTTCTGGGGGTAGACCGAAAAGTTCTTCAGGAAATACATCAGGAAACTCATTAACAATGGAAATATTATTCAAATCTGATGTATTCTGGTTTAGATCGGTGACATGAGCTAAGAAAGCTTGGCATCCGTTTTTCATTAAACGAATAGCTTTATAACTTGAAATGATATTGATTGATTTTAGTGGTTTGGTGGTTTGGATTCGTACAACAGGTTGATTAGGAATATGAAAACTAACAACCTTATGAAAACAATCAATTTTGGCATGGTAAGTGGTTAACCAGTCAATTCCTAAAATCACGTCAAATGCAAGTATTTTCAAAGATATCAGATCGATAGGTAAGGTAAGGGTACCAATCTGAATCAAGCAAGATTTGTAAACTGTAGATGTAACGAAGGTTTCTCCTAACGGAGTTTCAACAAATAAGTCAAAGTCTAATTTATCAGAAGTCAAGTTCAAACGTTGAGCACAAGCAGGTGAAATAAAAGAATGGATAGCACCGGTATCTAACAAGGTGTAAACTTCGCAAGAGTTTATGATTAGCTTACCTGTAATCACCTCGTGTGGATTCCTCGCGTTTTGAGCTGTCATGACAAACGCTCTTCCAGGAATCACCAACTTTGACTTGTCCGAAACCGCCTTTGGAATCACCACCCCCGCTGGATTTGGTTTCGCAATAGGACAATCTCGAGCTATATGTCCTTCTTTTCCACAGTTATAGCATGCTTTGAATTGTTGTGGGTAGTTTGGGCTGATGTGTCCCTCTTTCCCGCATTTATAGCATACGACCGGTGGTCGTTCTCCTCCCCTAGAAACAGTTGATGATGGTGTTGATGTTGACGTCTTCACGTTCTCATTGTTGTACCTTCTCCTCTTGAAATCTCCCCCCACTTCGCTTTTTCTACTATCATGGCCACGATTACCACCGGAGTGGTTACTGCTTCTGTCATACTTTCCTCCTCGCTGGTTGTCATTGCTCCGATGACTGCTGCCACCGGTATGACCTTAGTTGTGGTCCCTCGGTTGACCATAATCATTATCTCGTTCTAATAATTGGGCCCTGTTCACTACATCCGAATATAGAGAAAATTTATGAGAAATTAGGTATTGACGTATTTCGGGTTTCAAACCTCTCAGAAACATCCGCGTCATACGTTCCTCATTCTCCACCAAATGAGGTGCAAACCTGGACAGCTCCGCGAACTTAGCCTCATACTGGGATACCGTCATGTTGTTTTGCTCGAGTCTGATAAACTCTACCTCCTTCATATGACGAATACTTTCAGGAAAGTACTTGTCATTGAACAATTTCTGGAACGCTTCCTAAGACATCTTGAGTGCGGCAGGCTGGGTACGCTTCACGGATTCCCACTAGTAATCTGCCTCTACACGGAACATAAACATGGCGAATGGAACCTTCTGTTCCTCCGTACATCCCAAGACATCAAATATCTTGGTAATTTGTTTAACCCACGTCTCCGCCTTGATCGGATCTGGCTTTCCCAAAAACTCTGGTGGTCCCAATTCTTTGAACTGCTTGGCAGTGACAAGCCGCGAGTTGTTATTATCTCCACCTGTATTTTGCACACGAGTCTCCCTCGTCTGGTTTTGCATGAAATGCAAAAAAATTCTAAATATCTCATCGTTTATCGTCTGACCAGCGTTGTTTTCAGGATGAACATTGCCTTCTTGTTGCACGTTCTCCTGGTTAGTGATTAAAGGTGTCTCCACGGTCTCATTCACTTCGTTGTTAACATTCTCAGCTGCCATTCTCCAATACTGCCATAAAACAAGGGTTAATTAAACAAATAACATATCACATATTAACCCTATGCTCCGACTGACCAATTAAATACCACATAAGCTTAGGTAGGACATACTAGTGAAGGATTTACTCGTCTCTCCCCTCCTAGTTCTATTCCCCGATCTTCGCCAGAGATCATATCCCTAAGCTCTGATACCAACTGTGACGCCCCCAGAATAGGTCCAGTCAACCCAACCCATTCTGAGTCGCCAAATACATGGTACAGAATTCAAATACAAACTTTATATCATACGGTCGTGCAAAATACGACCACACAACTGTGAGTGTCAATACAAATATGTAGAAAATATTAATATTCAAACTAAGTCCTCATTACAATTATTATCACACTATTTATCAGAAATAGTGAGGACTACTACTTCTCTAACTCAGACCATCACTCTGTCCCCCGACTAGTCCCTGCGACATTCTCATTTCCTGAAGAGGACAACAGATGAAAAGGGTGAGCTCAACTAGCTCAGTAAAGAATATTATGACTAAGATAATGGAAAATAAATTATCGTTAGTCTTCAACAATTTAGATAAAATATTATTGACAACAAGTTTTAGATCAATATTCGCAATGGAAATAACCATTCATCATCAATATTTTATCCCTGTAACATCAATCAATATACATCTCGAATCAAATATTCATCTTTGCACTACAGGCCAAAGATATTCATTTGTATTATCAGTGGTCATATTCATCTCAACACTTGTCATCTTTGCACTACGGCCAAAGATATTCAGTAGGTAATCATTCATCTTTGCTCTACAGGCCAAAAATATTCAGTTATATCACCACTTAGGACTGAGGGTGATGAAAAACAATATAAATAACGAATCCAGTGAAATAAAAGATAAAATTAAGGATTCGTATTTTAGTTTATCAAAGTTCAAGAATATTCCATAATAATACTTTGTGGAGCAAAATTCAAGAATGAAGCTCAAAACTTAGATCCAATCAAAGATAATAACCATAACAGACAATTTGGACAAATAGAAGAAAATTTAGTTTTTTCGTGAATAGTGCCGTATACGTGAATAGTGCTGTATACGTGAATAATAACCCCGACGGAAAAAGTAAGAATTTCATAATAAAATCCATGACAATATTTTGGTATAATGATATTGAAAAGAATAACATCATTTACGAAAGAAAATAACATCTCTTACCTCAAAAGAATAGTACTTCTGGCTGGAATATCGGATATAATATCGAAGAAAACTTGCACTGAATAGTAATACTCAAAGTATCTAAATACTCACAAAAATACGCTCTATATTATAGAGAGAGAAAACTTCTGATTTTGGTGTGCTTTTCAATTCTAACCTAAGCACCCTATTTATAGAAAAAGCTTAGGATGTCAAAGTAAACTAAATTAATAAAATAATATTATTTTTTAAAAAAATCTCCAGCCGCCGGCTGCTCTTCAAACATCAGAATTTTTCAACAAAAGTGGGGCCCACCCATTAAAAAAATATTTATTTTCCGAAACTTCAATAATTCATAATAAATAGCCCCTTTGTCAGAAAAATACAAATTCTATATCCTTTTATAGGAAATTTAATTCTCTACAACTTTGTAGAAGGAAGGTTTTCCAAATTCCAAACATAAATTATCCGAAATCCATAAATAGATGATTTTCTACACCAAAATACTGATAAAAACACATCAGCACTAATTCCTTCTCTTATATTCACAAAATAAATATTTTCTTATCATATAAATCAATAATTAATTATTCACAAAGAATATTATAGAACTACAATATTGACAACCAGGTCGTTCCCAGGAAAGAGGGGGCCTTCCGATAAGAACTTCTCTTTATTGGCGCGCAATTAAATAACCCCTCCTAGACAGAACTTTCTTAGACATTGTCAATAATGCTATCTAATAATATTGTTCAAATAATATGAATTATTGAGTTGATAATGTGAAATACTGTGCAGTGACAATTATTGAATCAATAATACAAACTATCAACTGTAGCCATTATTGAATCAATCATATAAAATAGCAACGTAGCAATTATTGAGTCAATAAAATATCAATGTAACAATTATTGAGTCAATAATATAAAATATCAACGTAGCAATTATTGAGTCAATAATATAAAATATTGAACAGTAATTACTGTAACAATAATTGAATAAGTGTCTTCTCACGTAAGACTCAATAATTCGAAATACTGTGCAATACTGTGTGCTACTGTGCAACACCGCGTATCACTGTATTTTAACCACCGAGTATTTCAACAGTACTAACGATAACAACTACTCCGTTATTTTGTAAAAAAGTTATTTCTGTCGCTTTCTATATCCGACAGTTATTCCGTTGTGGGGCTCACAAATAGCTGCGTCGTAGTACGAATATTCCCCGATAACAAGAATATTCCACGATCAAACGAATATTCCCCGACAACCAGAATATTTTATAACCACTTGCTCATTTTAAAATATTTGCACATTTCACCCATAACTTTCATATTTATCAAATCAACACCTTACTATTTCGAAATAATATATAAAGAAAATTAAATCTTTATTCATAAAAGTTGGGGTCTTACAATATATATGAGATTGAAATTTGATCTTTGGTGATATGCTTGTTATGTGAGAAGTAACATGCATAGTAAATATAAATTATTTATAAATGCATGAACTGATTATGATGTTATATGCTATGTGATGCATGAAAACTGTTAGAATTGCTGAGCTGTCGAGCTCACTCTTGCAAATAATCATTTTTGCAGGTTAAGGACTTACGATAAAGACTTCGTGCTTCTTGATTGATAAAGATAGATAGTATCGCAATGAAGAATATTGTTTAGATTATTACTTGAACCACGTTTAGGTTCTAGGAGTGTGCTTGATATATACTTACGATGTTTAATACTTGTTGCAATATAAAAATGTATTAATTAATACATAGAGGATATCGAGTTGAGTTGTAAACCTTTATACGGTAATTCGAATATAGTGAATCATATTATATAGTTGATTCAAGAATTGTAATTGATTCAAAGTTATGGAATCAATAAGAAGAATTTATTGAAAGGATATTGAAAAGTTTAAATTATTCTGCATATTTTTATAACATCGAATATATGTAAGACAGGGATGATAAATGACCAAGATTTGAAACTTATAAAAGTTTGGGGTCATTGTACAGATTCTGGAAATGGAAAGAATTTATTTTCTAAATTGTAATAACTAAAGTTATATTCATTAAGTTATGAATAAAAGATATAAATAGTTTGATGTTAGTAGTATCGTGGCGAACCGGATCCTAGGTTTGAAGGAACCCAGATTTGGGGGCGTCACAGGTTGATATCAGAGCTGTAGGTTATAAACTTTAGGTAAAAGTACCTTAGGCTATAACCTGAGAGAGAGAAAGATAAAGATTAAAATATATACGTGAAGATTCAAAGACGAATCTTGAAATATCTAGAGAATGGGAATTCAGGAGTTTCCTAACTCCGGTAATAAAAATGTTAAGATGATGTTTATAAGAGGTATATGACAAAGATAATGAACTCGGATGGAGTATGGTTAATAATTGGGAAAGAACCCTAAGGTAAACCGATGATCACGACGTGATCAGTTTGAACTGTGAGATAATAAATAGTCTGTAACGACTAAGTGTGTATAGCTTGATGCTATGAGAGAATGTTCAATAAAAAGTACGAGATGAACTCATGAGGAGTTGTATGTGGTGAAACCTAGAAAATTCGTAACGAGGAAGTGATAGAGTAATATAGAGTTAAGTGTTGGACTTTCATTGAGGACTCATGTGATGGCTTAGTTGTACAAACTTTTGTTTGGGCAGAAGTTTTATGCTTACACTGAGTGCGTCACATTGAAAATCGTTGGAATGTTAGTGTCGCGGTATCATTCTACATATGGCGGAAAGGTGATTCTTTTCTCATGTTTTATTTTGATAGATAGATTTCTAAGATTAATTTAGATAATACTAAGATTAGGTGCGAGTTCTTAATACTCATGCCTATGACGAGTTTGTGACTCATAATCGTATGGTGAGACCCCTCAGCGAATGGACAACTTTGGTCTGACTAGGATAAGTTCCTACACCCATATGATTGTGGTAAGTTCCTGAACTTCCATGGTGTGGTAAGTTGGTGAACTGTACTGAGAATAGATATATTATATAAGAGTTTTGGAATAGTGAGCATTGATGGTGGTAAGAGATTGAAGTGATGAAGAAATTGGATTTTCCTAAATCCTCTAGCTACGCTAGATTTTTAATATTTATTGACTTCGTGGTAGTGTTTGCACTTCTATTTTCTTGAGAAAAACATTGGGTCAAGTGACTGAACCAATGAGTTTTAAAAACAACACTGTTATTCGTATGTCTAAGCTACTTGTTTCGGCTAAGACAAAAATAATTTGAAAATCTTTCAAAATGTATTTTGACCGTATACATCATTTGATATGGTGTATGATGGTAAACGATGGAGTCATCAATGTAATCGAACCTAGTGTCGGAAGTGATCGTAAGATCGTTAGCCCACTATGGTATGATGTATTATGGCAAAGTCACATAATGACGGAATCTTCAACGTACTATTAAGTGGGTGCGGCATTTTGACGTCATAAAACGATTTTTGGTTTTCTTTTGAATTATGAAAAGTTGACTAAATTATTTCAATTGATGTCTGAATTGTTGATAAGAGTCTAAGCTATTTGATTCGGCTAGATGACTGTTGAAAAGTGATTATAGAATTCAAGCATTCTTGTGTTTTTGTGCCAGACCAGATTATTCTGGTGCGGATTTAGATGTTGAAAAGCTGAGTTGAACAACCCTATAACGGGAATATATTTTCGGAAATAGTGATCCGAACATGACTCATATAGTCATTACAACACACTACGTTGCGGCCCAACGTAGTAGTACGATAGGCTAGCCACCTAGAGTACGAGTGGAGGGTGTTTTCAATCCTTGTGATTAATAAACACTCTAGTTTACAGTGTGGAGACTCGTGTTGAGACATTTGTAAATGTGAAAGAGTTCACGGTCTTGTGTGACCCCTCATAAAATTTGAAATATGAGTTATTCATACTACTTCCCGATTATTGAAAAATCGTGGAAGATTCTTATTCTTCTGAATGATGAATATAGTAAGTAGAATGTTCCTTAGAAAGGAGATAGTGGCAGAATGCGATGGAGAAGGTTATAATAATAAAAACTTCTGAAAAGAGAATGAATAAAATTATTCAAGAGAATATGTAATAATCGGAATAGCACCGAGTAGAGGAAGTTTCGGTGATTCCGAGGGCGGAATCCTTATAAGGGGGAGAGGATGTAAGAACCCGAATTTTTAGAAATTATTAAATAAGGATTTAATAAATAAAATTTTTAAAGTGTGAGATGGGTTCGAATGAGAACATCTATGTGATATAAGTTATGTTACATAGAGTTATATGAACTATGTAATATGTGATTAATAAATATATTTTTTTATTTATCGTAGAGACAATTCGGTTGAGATAAAGAAAGTGGATAAGATTTTCTATCGATATTAAATAATTTATAGAATTATTTTATCATAGTAAGTTGGTGACATTAAATATCTTTAATGTATAATCACCATTTTCTTGTGTATGTATACTAATAACTAGTATAGGTTATTGATAGTACTTAAGCTATCCGTGAATGGGTTGGGATAGTGAAGCATGAGTTAGTTAAGGGAATTAGCTAATAAGAATAAATATTGGTTAATTCATAGTTGAGAGTTATATTATGGAATAATATAATGTGAATGTTAAACCTTAATTAACTATGGTAATATAGTACAGGGTTTAATTTACTTAAGTAAATGAGTGAATTAATATGTGTGTTGAATATGTGATACTTTATATATATTACTTAGAATGGTAATATGTGAGAAAGTCTAATGTACGAATAACGTTAATAAATATATATACGTTATTAAAGGGAGAGAGAAATCATTATATTTTAAATGAATATTTAATATTTAAAGAAATTGTTTTGGAAAAAATTTATAGAAAGAAAAGAGAAATAGTTATTATATATTTCTAATAAAGGATATTAAAATAATTTCTAATAATGAATTATTTTAATAAAAGGAGGAAATGTTATTTCTGAATAATATTATTACCTTATATGTTTTGTATGGGGTAATAGGTATAATTTATTAATATGGTAAATATATTAAAACATATTTGCTATATGTAAATAAATTGATGGAAATAATTTATTATAATAAAAAATAAACTTATTATCTATTTTCTATATATAATATATGTACATGTGCTGTGCATATAATTATTTTTAATAGATATTATATTGCGAATAATATCTTGAGACAATAAGTAAATTATTTTTAATAATGAATGCCTTTAATTGGAGAAAACATAATATTTTATGTCAAGTTATGTTGGAATACGTAGTTGTTATAATAGTAATGTATTTCCAAGGGAGTTAATTAATAAAAGAAAGTTGAGTTATTTTAATGTATTAAATAACTTAAATTATTATTTTACCATAGACTTTATAAATAATTAATAGAGTAAATATTAATTATTATATGCGTAAAGGTTATACATATTATGAAGTGTATAAATAATTGAGGTAGCTTAGCATTTAAATGCTTGAGTCACACCAACATTATATTAAAAGAATGTTTGAGAATGGGAAGTGATAATGAGCTTAAGATTAAGCTTGTGAGAAATGCCTTGTGTGGGACGATAATAGATTCGGTGAGGAATTAATTAATTCAAGAATGAAGGAATTATTAATTAAACAATTAATCTATATTGATTGTTAATGGTGTGTTGAATTATTATTGTGAAGCGATAGCATGATAATAAGTATATTGTTTATAAATATAATAAGAATTGTACTTATTAAATTATTGAAGAATGTGGTTATTTCTCGCCTAATAATATTGATAAGGGTAAATTAATGAAGGAATTCCTACGTGAACGATTAATCAAATATTAATCGTTATTGCTATTATGAAAAATAGAATATTAATGAGAATTAAATGATGATGTGTTGATTATTATTATTGCAAATAATAGAATAATAATAAGCAACTTGTTTATAAATATAATAAGATTTATATTTGTTTAAAGAAATAATTAATCATATAAATGTTAATTAATCGATAACGTGAGAAGTTATTATTGTTGAGCATAATAAAACATAAACGTGTAATTATTTATAAATATAATGCGGTTATATTTATTTAATTGTTTATGCAAGCATGCAATAATTCAACCTTTAATATATGGTAGTTATCTTTATTAATGATAATGCAATGTGACGCATTAATATAACTATATATTATATATAGACTATATAGTAAGGTTAATTGTAGGTTACATAATAATGTTTATGTGACTACATGTGTGTGGGTGAACCTTATTTAGTACCATGTGGATATTTTAAGGAGTAAGCAATTGTTAATTTATGAGTACTTCAATAAGTTATTATAGTTGAAATAATAACCATTATGATAATTAATAATCGTTATGATAATACCCAATTAAATTATAGTGGTATTAAGGAAAATGTACATTAAATTATATGTTGGTATATATGTACCTATTTGCTACATTGTATTTAGAAGTGGCATTGTGACTCAAGTATATACTATATATATATATATATATATATATGTATGTATAACATAAGCATTGTATTTGCAAGATGCTGAGTTATTTCTTGTCCCACATTATGTGCCCATCTCATTTCTCTTCACGTGTATACCCACATGGCTAGCTACCCTATACTCTTCCCTCATTTTTATCAAAGTGTAGCTAATGATTTTGAAGGGAGTGGATTTCATGATGGTGGTGATGAAGGGAGTGGGTGCAATAGTATTTCTCCCACCAACTCTTCTCATTCCTTTGTGTTCTTCTTCTCCTCATTGGTGTAATTTGGAGAGAAATCACATTATCTGGGTAAAACTTTGTCTATATATAAAGCTCTCCTCTCCTTAATTTCTAATTGCTGAGACTTCAAAGTGAAGTAAATTGAGTAAGTATAATGAGAGAGATTTTCTATTAAGTTGAAGAAAGCAATATAGCAGTGTAGTAGAAACCATTTAGCAAGCTTTACGAAACTGAGATAGCAGAGGTATAACTTCCCCTTTCTTGATTCTTCATTTTTTGAAAATTTACAAGTTCTTGATTCTTGAAATTAAGTATGTATTGATGGATATTAGAATTGGAATATGATTGTCAAATGTTATTTAAGTTGATAAGCATGATAGAAATGTGTTGTGGCTAGTATTGGATTGAATTTTGTATGAAATCTGTGAGTTGGCTTAAGTTTCTGCCGAAGCAAGACATCTTCATCTCTGGCCGGCCACCTGCGCAGCTGTGCCAATATTGCACTGGCCAGCGGCGCAGCTGCGCTGGGCCTGAACCAAAAATTTATTTTTCTGCAACCTGCTTGATTCTGTTAAGTAATAATTGTTTAAAGTAGCTTAAACAAGCATGCTAGAAGGTTTAACATGCCTATATGAGTATATTAACATGACATGCACCCGCGTTGCTATGATTGCATGCAAGATTAATGAAACGGCATAGAGCGTTGAAGTAAACTTAAAGTTTTCTAAACGAACTTTAACATATATGAACCATGACTACAATCTGACTTTACGAGCATGTTTAGATGACTTAAAAATGCATATCGGACATGTTAACATATGTATGTAGATGGCATGAACATGTTAGGTCTTGTTAGTAAACTTCACTAATGAAAATATGAGCTTTGGTTGTGAATCTTGACATGTTATTGCGAGTTTCGTATTCTGAAAATTTTGGACATATGTGATAGCACACTTGGACTCTCTCATGTATCATACATGTATATATACCATGACTACATATCATGAAACCAAGTTTAGCGTAAACGAAGCATGTTTTCAAACTAATAATCGTGATAGTTACATGTATGAAGTATGAATATTCATGAACATGCCCAGTATGAGTTATATGAATACTTTATGTGTTTAAAGAACTAGCATGATAAACTTTGTGATGTTCATGACCTTGAGTAGCCTTAAATTGTTGGAATGTTGACTTAGAACCTATATCGTGTAAATTGAACGTGAAAAGGTTGAACGAGCATGAAAGTATTCTTTAATATGTATACATGCTATGTAGGACCATATGTTAATACTTGAATCCGACTTCGACAGTTAATAGAGTATATTTGCTTTGTTATGGCCTTATGTGTTAGTAATGATATATGAGAATGATTAACTCAAAAGATGGACTACACTAGCTATATGTAAATAGATTAGTGGTAGACGGGCATGTTTATGTGGAGAATGGTAGTAAGTACGTATGGTTAAAGTATACTTATACATACATAGTTATTCTAAGAATACGATAAGAAAGTGAGACGAAGGTTCTAAAAACCAAGTTAGACAACAATGTAACCTTTATTATTGCATTAAGAATGTGTGGATACATATAACTAATGAGTGTGATCTCTATGGTTAATATAACTGTGTAGGATTACACGAAGTGCAGATATTCTTAAGTAGTTAAGTCGTATTTGTTAAACTACGAATCAGGCAAGTCTTTCAGTTCCTATTTAATATATGAATTCAATAACTGTTAGTTGAATTATATTATGCTGTGATGATGTGAACTTATATATGAACTGTATATGAGATATATATGAGATTGAAAGTTGATCTTTGATGATATGCTTGTTATGTGAGAAGTAACATGCTTAGTAAATATAAATTGTTTATAAATACATGAACTAAGTATGATGTTATATGCTATGTGATGCATGAAAACTGTTAGAATTGTTGAGCTGTCGAGCACACTCTTGCAAATAATCATTTTTGCAGATTAAGGACTTACGATAAAGACTTCGTGCTTCTTGATTGATAAAGATAGATAGTATCGCAATGAAGAATATTGTTTAGATTATTACTTGAACCACGTTTAGGTTCTAGGAGTGTGCTTGATATATACTTACGATGTTTCATACTTGTTGCATTGTAAAGATGTATTAGTTAATACATAGAGGATATCGAGTTGAGTTGTAAACCTTTATACGGTAATTCGAATATAGTGAATCATATTATATAGTTGATTCAAGAATTGTAATTGATTCAAAGTTATGGAATTAATAAGAAGAATTTATTCAAAGGATATTGAAAAGTTTAAATTATTCCGCATATTTTTATAACATCGAATATGATGTAAGACAGGGATGATAAATGACCATGATTTGAAACTTATAAAAGTTTGGGGTCATTGTACAGATCCTGAAAATGGAAAGAATTTATTTTCTAAATTGTAATAAGTAAAGTTATATTCATTAAGTTATGAATAAAAGATATAAATAGTTTGACGTTAGTAGTATCGTGGCGGACCGGATCCGAGGTTTGAAGGAACCCGGATTTGGGGGCGTCTCACATTCAACTTAGATTCAGTGTGAGTATAAAGTATAAATTGTTTCAAACTTGCTGAGCTTTTTAAAGCACATCCTTGCAATTATTCTTTTCCTTTGCAGCTTTGACTAACATAACGGAAATTCCATAACTCAATCATGTGGATAGAAAAACTCTGTTAAGTTCAATTTTGGTTACATCTTTGAAAACTCTGATGTAATAGTAAGTTGGAATTTATTATAATCAAATGTAAGAATATGTAGTACATTATTATCTTTTGTCAATTACTTAGTTTTATATATTTAAAAAATAGAAAGAAGTACAGTATCTATATGAACTATACATCTGAATGGGAGTATTTAAAGATCTTGGGAGTTCTCTGACGCATTGAGGTCGCGCCCCTCAGTTCTAAGAACGATCCTAGCATTAATACTGCGAATGTCAGATAGATAGGAATTATTGATATGAAAGAAATATCCATGAGATTATAAACCTATTCATTCAAGTGAGGGTATCCAAACACAGTAAATGTTCTAACGAGAACTACTGTTCGTTGTGGAATACTGTGAATATTGGATTGATAGGAATTATTATCTTATGGAATATTTACGTCAGCACCAAATCTGCTACATGGAGTGTAAAGAATTTGGGGGCGTCACAATTTGGTATCAAAGCTATAGGTTAGAAACTTTAGATGAGGACACCTTAGGCTATAACCTTAGAGGAATAAGAGTAGTAGAAAAGTTAGTAAAAAGATAAACTCAAAAAGAGTTTATATGAGATGGATTGAGGAAATTCATCATAAAATAAGATAAAAACTAACTTAAAGAAAACTATTGTTTGCTATATGTATACAATGTATATTAGGATTAGTTAATATAGTTGATCAAAAATAAAGAATTTAAGAATATTCACATAAGTGAGTGATGAACTGGTCATTCCGTTTGAGCTGGTATCTAAACCAGAATATGTTGGGCTAATAGAGAATGATCCAGATGATAGGATAGGAGAAGTGCCAACTAAAGTAGCGTATAAAAATGTTTGAAGCTGTAGAAGATAAACCTATGGTATATTTAGAAAGTGCTCATGAAAAGTACCGGAGTTGGAGCTAAGTGAAGAGGGAGGCTCAAATTCCAATTGGGCTTATATAAAGCTAGAAGAGTGGACAATAGAGAAAAAAAATAAAAAAAGAGAAATAGAAGAGCATGACATGTTTAGGAAACGGGTTGATGAAATGAGATTTGAAATACAATGTAAAACTCAGAATAATGAGGGGAAATAAAATATGGAATAACCGTGATCTACGAAGCTTAGAAAGTAAATAAGAAAACTTTAAAAAAATAGAATAACTGTGGGAAGATGCATACAGACGTATGTAGAAAAGGCAGAAGGTATTGTTCTATTGAGAAGGCAGGTGAAAGAAGTGAAAATACATAAGATAAAGTTTGAGTATTAGAAATTTGGTAATAGTGAGAATAATAAGGAAGATATGATAATATCTTATTAATGAATATATATGAATATACATCTATGTGTAGTGTGTAAGTTCCAAACTTTGGTATAAGTTATGGAATAATAGTAAATTCTAATTTTTTGACTATAATAAAGGGATATGTAAGATATATAGCAGCAGCTATAAGATGAACTGTAACCTATAAATTTATAGTATTCCCAATGTGTTCTTTAAGGAAGCTAGTAATATTATATAAACACTAGTCAGGTATGTGACGTACAAATTCTATTCGTTTAACCGAATTATTTGTTGTACTTGTATTTATACTTAGTTATTTGTTATTGTTAGATAAATGGCAACACACGGAAGATCACAAGCAGAGATTGACGTGGAACAATTAGAGCCGAATTCAACCCAACAGTTGGTAAATATTTTGTTAGGAACCTTACAGGGATGGCACCAAAGAGAATTCGTTGAATATCTCCATCTTCATCTTCCGGTAAAAGCTACGGTGAGGGCAGTAGCCGGGATGTTCTGGACGCCACCAAGTTCGTTAATTTGTCGGCCTAGAAGCACTATGCCAAGGTCTTGGTGCCCAAGTCCTTTGTTTTGGAAAGGGGTCTCAAACCGACCAAGGACGATGGTCAGATGTTGAGTATGATTCGGGACAGAGGCTGGAATGGAGTTGTGGCAACACCCTTGGCTGCGCCTACGGGAGTTCTATGCGAATGCTAGGGAGACACAGAACGACATCTCCTTTGTACGAGGAAAACAAGTGAATTATCTTCCCAGCGCTATTAATGAGGTGTTTCATTTGTTCCTTCCTGCTCCCGAAACAGTGAACTGGGTTGTGGTTGAGAGGTTCGAGACTGATTTAGATAAGGTTATCAAAGAGCTCTGCGTACCAGAAACCAAATAGGCCGGATACGAAGACAAACTTCCCACACACGGTATTAAACAGATACGCCAAAGCATGGAATAATTTTATATGCGCCAATCTTATGCCTACCCGCCACCAGCATGACGTCACGACAGATAGGGCCACCATCTTATATGGGATCATCACCGGCAAGTACATCGACGTCGGCCACTTGATTCATCAGTCTATGCTCCGATATATGTGAGGAGGTACTACAGGTGGGATTCCTCATGCCTCAAATGTAACGCAGTTATGTGTGCAGGCAGGGGTTAACTAGGAGGATAAGCAGGTGCAGATGCCCAGCAAGGACATCGACCATGCCAATATCAAGAAATATTCTGAATGGGGCGGTGGAAAGGCTCATCCTCAAGGCCATGGATTCATTTTGCCTACTCCTCCAGCTCGTACAGAAGAAGCACCACCACCACCACCATCACAGTCATCTGAGGCGACTGGTCCTCCTCTAGCTTATTCAGCGAGTCATGATCGCTAGATGCAACATTTACAGGCGAGGATGAAGGCTCTGCACTTCAATTTCCAAGCCTATGCAGATGGACTATCAGGTGCCCTAGCTCAGGCCTTTGCTCAGCAGGGCACGATAGTGGAGTTTCCAGTCACCACCCGAGCCACAGTCAGGTGGCCACGATGATGCCTAGGGGAGTTTTCCTAACCCTTTACTTCCATTGAGGACACTATTTATTTCAAGTTTGGGGGTATTGGGTTTTAGTTAGTTGCATTTTAGTTGCGTATAGTAGTAGTGCATGTTTAGTTTGCATTTTATTATTTGTTAGTTAGTTTTACATGTTTAGTTAGTTTTTTGTCACTTATTTGTTTAAGTTGCATTACATTGCATGATTCCATATTTTAGTTAGTTTGAATTCCCGTTGGCCGATGATGATATTGGAATTGTATGGATTACTGATTATTGTTGATAACTTAAGCTTAGTCATAGTTTCATTACATGATGTGATCTTTACCTGTTGCTTTGATGTTATCGAATAGCACGGTATTGTTATATTTGCTTGTTGGTTAAGATTAATACATGCTTGTCTTCTAAGGAGAAAAATCTATTTTTAATAATAAAATTTTGTAGATAGTGAGCAATGACCATAATGACACAGAAATTTAAGTTTGGGGGAAATATTGGGTATGCATGCTATATATAAAAAAATGATGAGAAAATGAAAAGAAAAATAAAATATTGAATAAACACCTTGACTAGTCGAGTCCTATGGCCTTTGCTATTCAAGCAAGTACGCCCTAGGGGATTGTCTTGACACCCAGCGCCCTAAAGCCATAAGGTTTGGGAGTCGTTGATTGAAAGCTCGCTACATGGGTATCATTGAAAAGCCTAAGGGGGCTAGGCATTGCACAGTCGGGTGTAACCACGGGAATGCGCGAATATCGCTCTCGTGAGTGAATAAAAGTATAATAAACCCTTTTTTGACCCTTAGTTTGGATTGATGTGTAGGAATTGGTTGATGCTTCATATGTTCGCAGTTTTCTTGATTTAAAACCTTATTTTTCTCTCTTAGAAGCATAACTTGTGGAATTTTTGCCTTTATCAAGCTTAGTGGATATTAGCGCACACACACTACATCATTGTCAACAGGTTTTGATTTTCAAATTGTATATCTTTATGGCATTAGCTTGGTTAAAGACTTTGTTTATTTCTCTTGTGATTTCTCTGAGGCACCTGTTATTGGAATTCCTTACTTAACTGAAATTTGGGATTCATTAGCATGGTAGCGTAGTTTTGCATTTCATGTAGTTTGTATTTGTGTTTGTTGCTTGAGGGCAAGCAATAGTTTAAATTTGGGGGTATTTGATTAGTAGGTTTTATACCTACTTATTGGCTATCAACTTGCTATAACTATAGATTAATCTCATATGTTTTAGTTCCTTTTCATGCGTTTTATCTTCATTTTGTAGATTGCATAGTGGAAACTCTCTCGATGGCATCGTGGGTGGAAATGAGCATTGAACCAGTTTGATGGCGAGCATAAGGCATGTAGTGGAGTGAATGTGAAAGTATCACGCAAAGGAGAAGAAGCTTGAAGCAACAAAGGCTAGCAGCAGCAGCAGAACACCAGCAGAAGGATAGCAGAATTCTGCAGGAAAAACATGCAGCATGGTCGCGCCCTTATAAGGCAGTGATGTAGCGCCCCCGCGCCAGGAAGAGGTTTGGCCAGCAGGCAGCGCGCCCGCGCCCCAGTTGTACTGAGGGGCAGCGCGGCCACGCTTGGCTGGTCAACTACAGATTTGACTTTTTTATTAATTCTTGTATTGCGTGTTTTTCTATGTAAGGGTGTATTTGGAAATTGAGAACTATTGATTGAATGTTATTATTACTATTTTAGGGAGACTTAGAGAGTTCATATCCTCTTCTCCTATTATTTGGCTTCTCTCTTGTCTCGTTAGTAGATTTTCATATATTTGCACCAATTAGGGTTTGAATTGGTTGCTTGAAGGATTTGAATTAGCTTTGAAGGTTTATATTGGAAGAAGAGAACTCAGATTTGCATTTCTTACTCATTAGTCTCTCTTTACTTTCAGTTTGGATTTTCAATGTATGAACAAATTTGGATAATGGTTATTGCTTCATTATGAACTAATCTCCATTATGGGATTCTAAAGGACCTTTTTGCTTAGTTCAGATTTGTATGCTTCTATGCTGAGCTCTAGTTGATTATGTATGGTGTGCCTAATATGGTTTGTTTTGCTTGCTTAGTTGCTTGATCACCAACTACCGAAATAACTTGTATGAAATTGGAAAATGAATTACGAGTATAGATTTGACCATATTAGCATGTGTTCATGATTTTTACATGTTGTTAGACTTTATGATTCGTAATTCGGATAGACATATACTGAATTACCGCGTGTAGTCATTTGAGAGAGCTTGTGTGTAAAATCTTATTACTGTTAAGTCACATAGAAATATAGTGGTTTATGTAATTTGGGTGTTCATATAAATTCTATCATTTGTGAATTTTGTGTGATATGAGCATGGGACATCGAGAGATGGCCATGTTTTACTTTTGTGCTCTCGACTAGCAGTCCGGAGTAATCAATTGGGCTTAGCATGAAGTGTGCAATTTGAATGAGGCATTAAGTGAAATTAGAATCTCATATCTTCCTCATCTGAATTATTTGCTTGTTAGTTAGTTTGAATTTGATAATCATTTCTATTAGTTAAATCGCACTTTGATCATCTGTTTAAGTAAACTGAAATAATTACGAAATTGTTGCATGTTAGATTAAAAATACTCATTTTTCTTCATGGGATCGATACTCTACTTGCCGTATATTACTTGTGGACCGCGTGCACTTGCGTGTATGTGATTTTTTTGTTTAACACCGAAACAAGCCAACAAAATACAAGTTAGCGAACACAGAGAGAAAAGAGAGAGAGAGAATTGTGATTGAGGAAGAAAATTTGGAGAATCAAAGGAGAGTTTCTTATCATTTAAACAAGAATCAAAGGGTCAAGTTACAATCTCTGTTTTTTATGTTCTTGAGTTTTTCCATTAACGTATATTTTAAGTTCTCTATTAACTGAGTTTCATAAATTAATGGTCGAAAAGTTGTTTGTAGTCATTAATATGCATGTGTAATCATTATATGATGTTTATAAACTATTTTAGAGTAGTCAAATCTATGAAATTGTGTTTAATTGGAGTTTTGAAATTTACAGAGAAACAATATTTGAATATGACTTATATGTACAAAAATTTGATGCTTTGATTGCATGTTAAACTGTAAATTGATGATTGAATATGTTTATACATGTAAAAACGAAAAGAACGAAACTTAAACGGACTAATTTGGTTGAAAAACGAGTTCATGGTAGTTAATTTCGTTAAGAATGTCAAAAATATAGTTTTTCACAAAAAGGATGAATTTATGGGTTTTAATTTGGTTGTTTAAGTTGACTAAGATGTTAAAATCATGCCATGATTGTTGCAAATTGTTTTTGTTAAGTTCAGAACTTATGGGTAGCATTAAATTTGTTGTTTAAGCGAAGTTTTGGCATAAATTGGCTTTTTCTGTGTTCTTCGCGAGCTTTATCTGCGTCCCACTGTGTCGCGACGCCGCAACGCCGGTTCTGTGAAGAAACTGGGTGCTGCAGCGTCAGGCCAGTGACCGGCTGACGTTTTATGGCGTCGCAGCTCCGGTTTTGTGAAGAAACCAAGCGCTGCAGCGCCATGCAATTGTGCCTACTGATGTAGCTCAGTGCCGCAGCGCCAGTCCCCAGTTCAAACTGGGCGCTGCAGCGCCGATTAGCAGAACGGCCCAGACAAATTTATTTAAGTGTTCAAGTCCAGAAATATAATTTAAAACCTAATGTAATGAACATGAAAATGTGTTAATCATATATTGAGATGTTAAAACAGATTATTAACATGTCAATGATGTTTTACGTGATTAATTGATAAGTCGCATACGTGTTTTAAACTCGTTGTCCATGAAATCTAATAATGTGTTTAGGAGTTAACATTTGTGGATCCGATTAATATAATCAGATTCAGAGTTAAGATAGTATACTCATTATGCTAGCTGAGTTACGATTGGTATTGTGAATGTAATGATATGTAGGATTAATTAGAGAACGTAAATTATAAATTGTAGCCTACGCACGAGGCAAGTTCCTAAACCTTAATTTTACACTACTCAAGTTTCTTAACTCTACCCTTTATTGAGCAAGTTTGTAAATTATATTCTTATATTGATCCAGTTCATACTCTTGTTTATTAAGTCTATGATTCCGAATGAGATATTCAAGATCTTATATTCATTCAGTTATATGCGTTGAGATTCAATCTTGATTTAATATCGTTTACCTTATTGTATTAAGACCTTGAATGGCTAGCGATCCCTTTTGATTCAACTAGTCCATAGTTGATGAACGTTCTAAATTCTAGAACTTTTGTTAATGAAACTTATCCAAACCAAACTTCCTTTGGTGCTGACTCTGATGTCAAACTGAGATGAACAACCCTTTATAGGGGATTATTTACGCGTTAGCGTTGAGATGTTGTGCACATACATGGTACTAAGGGCTGATCCCCCTAAGTACGAGAAGTAAGGTCCATATAGTCTTACAACTGTTAAAGGTTTAAGGTAGAAATACTTGATGACCTGGGACATAGTTCTTGGTCTTGTGACCCTCAGATGTACTTTTGATTCTTGTTATCTATTCTTAATTCAAAAGCTGAGCTTTTTATTACTCTGTATCCATTAATTATCCGCATGTTATTATTATTATTATTGTTATACTTGTGGGCAATCATTGCTCACTCTTGCATAATAACATTGCAGCTAAGGTAGAAAGAGTTGACGAGGCATCCACTAGTAAAGGAAAATGCAAGGCAAACAAGTGATGAAGACTTATTTATTTTTAATTGAGAATGTTGATGTTATGACTCACTATGTTATCTTTAAGACTTATCTGTTTTTATTTATGTTTCCGTACTTTATGTATTAAGGTTAGTTGACCTGGGATTGATTTGTTTAAGATGTTGTAACCCCTTAAGGGGAGGATTTCTATTTTTTTAATTTTGAGTTATGTTATTTATGGGTAGTTAGATGTGTTATTATTGGACAGTGAACACCAAATCCTGTGAAATTGAAGTACCCGAATTTGGGGGTGTCACAGTGTCCGTCCTACGACTATGGGAGTCGAGAGTCCTTTGACTGGCGGAAAACAGTCGTCGCCTAGGTGGAGCCGATTGAACTTGCGCTTGATCCTCAACGCTCATGCTGGGACCAAGCCTATCTTTAACAGATCCCCAGACCCGGGCCGCATGGTGGACAGAAGATCTCTCCTGGACAAAAATCGTCTTCCCCTTACTTTTACCAGCCATTAATTCGATAAGCCAAAGTGGTGATTGTGGAAAACAACACTAAAACGAACCTCTTTCTAGCTCCAGTGTTAACGCTAAGATCAGTCTACTTGTCCAATCACTAAACAACGAGCCAAATCCTGCAAATAAACGAGTAAACAAACTGAGCAGCCTGACGGCAGGGGCCGTCAGAAGATAGCTCTGGTGTGAGACTAAATACATGTTGGAAAATAAGTTAACAATGGAGGAACAATAATTTTAGTGCTTGTGTAAGGCAAAGTGTTGTTATGTGTTACGTGTGAATTAAAGTATAGTTGTATTTATAACTTTCCCACACCACCCATCAAGCCCGTCCCCTAGTAGGAATAGGACTCCTTATTACACCAGTTACTATGCATGGCTAAAACTCAATCTCCTTAAAGATAGGAAGTCGAAATCAATCTGGACTGCCCATAAAAGTAGGAAGTCAACTAGAATCAAAACTACAGATTCCTTAAAGATCAAGTCTCTTAACAAATATGTATCGCCACGTGGGAAAGTTCCGCCACATAGGGCGGGTCTAGCAGCGAAGCCATTTTCAGTGGGGTTAAAATTATTACTAAGTTATAAATAATTTGGTGGGGGTTCGGGAGCACTTTTAATTGTACTTTCGGATCATACACACACAAACATATATATACACTATACTACAATGATAATATAATAAGTAATAATATATGGTATATATACACTATATTGACTCATAATAGACTTTTTTAATCACAACTGTTCATAAGTAATTAATTCATTAATTATTTTTAAAAATAATATAAATTAGATTATTATTTAATTTAAAATATTATAGAGAAATATACATATATTGAGAGGATATGAGTCATATGTAGTTAAAATTTGATTGAAAAAGTTATAAATTTTCAATTTGACCCCGTATAGTAGAAAATTTATAAAATTTTAGGTTAGTCAATTTATATATAATACTTAAAATTTTTAAAATTTACCTTACATTATAAATCAATTATTTTTTCAGTGGGGTCAATTAACCCCACAATATTACATGTAGTTTTGCCCTGGGCGGGTCCCACCAAGCTCATAAAATCACACCTCAACATTGCTCAACAAAAGTTTGAATATTTTTTTTGGTTGAATATAAGTAGGAAGATTTTAGAAAACTAAGGCACTGCGTAAAATTCTCACTCCGCCGTACCTAAATTTGAATTATGTAGGAATAAGTGGCTAAAAAAATTTAAATGATAACACAATGAATTGCTATTTTAAAAAATAAATTAAATTTAAACTATCTTTAAATTACTAAGTGTTTTTTTTGGAGAACCTTAAATTATAAAATGATTCATGTGACTTGGGTTTTTTTTTTTTGCTAGGTGAAAATAAAAATAAAAATAAAAATAAGATTTACTAGTAGTATTTAGAGAAGCTAGATTGCGCTAACGTAGGTAATTTATCATTTCCAATTCCAGTGCCCTTTTAGCGCAGAAGCTTGCAAAAGGGTAAAGTCCATCGGCTCCTCCGTCGCTCAGGTCCAGAACTTCCGGCGAGACCCCAATTGGCCTCATAACAGTTCGCCCAATTTAATTTGTGATACTGAAGCTAGTTCCAAGTGACCGGATCAGGCAAGTCCTATACAAATTTATACGCTGTACTTTTATTTTTTGTTATTCGGAATTAAAAAGGGAGTCAATTTGAGTAAAGAAGTTTAGTAGATTGTAAGCTTCACAACAGTTAAAAAGGAAAATGGTGGTTTAGTTTTTGATTAGCTGAAATTGGTTGATTTGGCAAATGTGTTTTGGTGTTTTTATGTAGTGATTATTTGCAGAATTGGGTATTTGCTACTTAAATGGTTGAATCATATGCCTTATGCTAATTTGTTGTTTTTTTGCCTTGTTTTTTCTTTGTTAAAGTATTATTTGAAGATTGGAATGGGTTTCTTTCTCTCTGTCCATATTATAGTGCCCATACTGAAACACACACAAAGACAAGAAATTTATGCATGCTAATATACCCAAATGATAAAAAAATTAATGTAGATTCTTGTTCTTAAGGTATTTTCAGGTTGCATGAGGCCCCCTGAACTGAAATTATAGTACTCTATTGAATTTTCTATATGTAGTTCTACTGTCTAAGTAGGGTTTATTCTTTCCCCCCTTGTACTTGCTTATCATTTTAAAATGATTGGTATGCAATTCTTAGTTAGTTTTCTTTATTGTTCCTCTTTTATTTCTTTGGAGGATTCCTTAACTTCTTTTTATTACTCTCTTTTATCTAATAAAATTTGTTATTTTATTCGAGAAAAATTAGAGATTTTATTTACTTGATATTTTTCTGCTTTGTTGCAGAAATATGAGTAGTTTGGTTGAGAGGCTCCGTGTTAGATCAGATCGCAAACCTGTTTACAACATAGATGATTCAGACGATGATGCTGATATTGTTGATGGAAAATTGAAGAATGCTCAGAAGTTTGAAAAGATAGTCAGAACTGATGCGGTATGTTGTTCTATTAATTATTTCGCTTGGTTTAACTTTTTGTTTCTGTTGTACTTTTGCTGTTCTTGGTCTCAACATCCACTTATAATTGCTGATTTCTGCCGGGATTGATTAATTATGTTTTTTTTTTGAAAACTCAAAAGCATTTATCAATATTGTGAAAATATTTGATCGTGCTTGGAGGAAATGTGAAACACTACATTTTGGTGTATTCAGTCGCAGTGCTAAAAAGGGAGTAGAACCTGTGTGCAAACGATGTATACAAAAACATAGGGGTATAAACAAGTGAACCTATGCTATCCACCTACCTGAGGCATATATACAAAAAGCCTCTGCTCTTTGTCTGCTTTGGCATGCAAAAGATATTAGCATCTATGCTCTTGGGGCAAACTGCTAAAAAACAAATTACAAATCTGATGACCGTCTCCTTGTCTTGCAAACATTATTGTTCTGGTTTGTCATTATTTTTATTTTTCTGGATATAACCCACCGTAGGTAGCCCTGAGCCAATCTCTTTGTAACCTCAAGCGTTGATGAACTCATGAACCACCACACCCTTTCATGCTCTCTGGGAATCTATGACATGTCACTGCACCACCCACTTGTGACTTGACTTTGAATAGGGAGAACAACAAGTACGTAAGGTCCCACTCCACCTCATGATGAAGCAATAAATGCTAAATTGTCTCCTAATCCTTCCACACGCTACACCAGCTAGTTTATTTTTACCACGCTTCCTCAACTGTCTTGGGTTAAAATAAACATAAGAGGTGCTTATTACAACAAGAAGGCCACCTTTCTGGGATCTACAAATGCTTTTCCGCGGAGAACTCCACTCCATTCTTCTGTAAGATGGATGAGAGAATCTATCTAGAATTTCCCTTGGCTGCATATTTCCCACTTTGGGACTTTCCTCAGGTGGGGCACTATCTCAACAAAAGCTGATAAAAGGGAATCAACCTCCTCTAGCTACTAATACTGGAACTGTCACCTAAAGATTGGATGCCATGGAAAGCTGTCATTGATCAAATGAACATAATCCTCCACTGTGGCCATTACAATAGCTAGAATCATTATCTTATTTGTGATTCTCCTAAAAACAGACCTCACCAACCAATGCTACCCTCCCACTACACAAATCCGTAACCCATTTCACCCACCTATTACCTTGTAACTACTCCTCATCACCTCGCTCAATAAGGGTCACTACTTTTATGCTTGCAAGCACATAGCTATCAGATTTTCCCTTCGACCACCAACCTATTTGCTGGGTCACTGCCTCTCATTTGAAGTTAAAATTTGTTACTGTAGATTCCAATGTTTCTCCTTGTCTCTCTAATCCTCTCCACCCAGCATCATTCATGGAACAAGAAGCATTTTGATCTCACTATGGTTTCAAATCGCAGGAGTTTCCCCTTGCTTGAACATCACTTTATTAGTTGCTGAGCGTCATCTTCTTTCTACTTCCATAAAAACTGCAATAGCCTTCTTCCTCATTTCCGCTGCCTAAATCTATAGAAGATCCCTTAGGCCAGTCGCTTCTTCAACATGACCATCACATTCATCTTTCTACAAGACTCCACCATTACTAGGGAAAAAAAACTATGCTAGGAACACAAGAAACTATTCCCAACTTATCCCAGATTATTTCTTACCCTAACCCAAAATAGTGTTTAGACTCACCATCTACATGACCACTGGGATTTGCCGCTATTGAACACCCTCTCTACCCACACACCCATATTCCAGGACCATACAAGCCTGCTACATGAAATGCACCAAAACCAAATCAAGCCACCCCTGCTAGAAATTAACCCCAAGAAGACATGACCATTAGAATGATACCCGCCCCATTTGATCGCAGAAGCACAAGAAATATGCCTCTTTATCCTCTTATCTTCTTTTGGACAAGGTTAATTTGTTGGTTTCTTTGTGCTAAGATCATGTTACCGACCTTTTTGTGGTATTCAATAGTGAGTGCTTTTAGTGGGATTTCAACATTTTGTCCTTTGACATGCAGAGAGATTGAAGGCCAGCCCTATGGGAATGGTTTTGTATATTTTACTTTTTTTGGTTTAGGAGGAGTCCTCATCCTTCGCTTATCATTTTGTAATCTCTCAATGTTCTTATAAAATCTTCTTTGTATCGGGAGAAAAATAATAAGAAGAAAAACACGCGTCATTCTTCATCCACTTACCCCTGAACCACTTCAAACGAGGCTTACCAACAATGGAAATGGAAGCCTTAGTGTCCACCTTCTTGAACATGATCCAAGTCTCTCAGTCTCTCGTTAGATCCTACTTTTGTCCTCAAAGGACAAGAATCCATATTTCCAGCCTGAAAATACGCATAGCACCCTCATTTGTGCTAAGCATAAATGATACTAAAGCCATTAAAAGGCTCGACCATTAAAGCATTATATGTTTATGGCCCACTCATCACGATGGATGAGACATGGTTTCCTAACAGAAAACTTAATCCTTGTCACTCTAACATGGTTCAAACAACAGATTAACATGTATTCAACACATCTCACACATTGTTCGAAATAGCGATCGAGGCACACGCCTCAAGGCGCGCCTCATAGCGAGGCGGATGGTTGCTAAGGTGAGGCTTAAGCCTCAGAGGGAAAAACAGAGACTCGCGCATCATTTGTCTGAAGCTTACGCCTCGATGCGAATCGCCTTGAGGCGCATTAAGGCTTGGGCCTTGGTTTGACTTAAAAAAAACTCTAAGACTCACTTCAGGCTTCAGAATCTTCAGATCTCTCGATCTCTCTCGCCCGCCAGAATCTTCAGAATCTTCAAATCTTCGAGCGACGGTTCAGAATATTCAGATCTCTCATCTCTCTCGCCCGCCAAGTGCGCTCTCTTCTTCTGCTTCTTCTCATCTTCTTTTCTTCTTCTCGACAGTTCGTCTTTTCGTTTTCTGATCTTTCTGTGTCTTTCTTTTCTCTGTTTTTCTATTACAATTATATATATATATAATATATATCATATGTATATTAGTATATATATAGAGACTACAGTACTAATAACATTACTGTATATATATACTAATATATATATATATATATATATATATATATATAACAATCGTCTTATAAATTTATATGTATATCAGTATATATAAAAAGATTATTTTTTTATTACAATTATATATATATATATATAAGAATTACATGAATTATAAGAATTATAAATTATAAATTATTTACAAATTATTATAAGAATTATATATATATATAAGATTATATATATAAGAATTTATTACAATTATTTTTGGGGACTTTTATGTCTTCAAATCGAGGCTTCCGCCTCGAAGTTTACGTCTCGCCTCGTCCGAAAAAAAAACGCGTTGTACCACTTTTAGCTTTTTTGAACATTGATCTCACATCCAATTATCCTAAAAAAAAATGAATGTGTGTATCATACCACGAATGTTTGACAAAATCCATGAAGGACTGCTATCCTACCATCTTGCTGCATGCTAAGTTTTGTTTTAAAGGTTTGAGGTTTTAAGTGAAATGTCGATACAAAACCTTTTTCTATTTTTTCTTTTGTTGATAAAAGAAGAATATTTATTAGATGGGTTAAATACACTTATATCCCTCGAAATATGACCCCTTTTACACTTGTGACCCTAAAGTTTAAAACCTTATAATATCATACTCCAAGTACACTTAAGTAAACAAAAGTTACTCTAAATCCATTTTCAGCCAAATAAATAGCTTAAGCGCTGACGTGTCACTGGGCAAGTCATATTTTTATAATTTTCAACGTATTTCACTGTATCTTACCATTAAAAAAAATTAATAAATGTATATACTTATTAAATTCGTATACTTATATTAAATTCGTATAATTTGATTATAAAATTATAAATACAATTATAAAAATAAACTAAAAACATTAGAAAATAAATTAAAGATATTTGAATACAAATTAAGAATAGATTAACAAAAAGAAATTATACCCAAATTGATAAAACAAAATTCTCTCTATGCTCCCATTTCCTATTTTCATTTATCCTCCGATCTTTCTCTCTATAAAATCCCCAAATCCCTCTCTGTTCTTAATCCTCAATACCAGATCCATATCCAAAATGCATAAGATTCTTCACATTCAAGGAGGCTAATGTGACAACCAAATTGGTGCCAAGTTCTGGGAGGTCGTTTGTGCCGAACACGGCATCGATTCCACCAGAAAATACCAAGGTGATTCGGACCTTAAGCTTGAGCGAATCAATGTGTATTACATTGAGGCAAGTTCTCAGAGGTATGTACCTAGGGTTGTGTTCATGGATCTAGAGCCTGGAACCATGGACAGTCTCCGATCTAGTCCTGGTCAGATCTTCCGTCTGGACAACTTCGTCTTTGGCCAATCTGGTGTTGGGAACAACTGGGCTAAGAGTCATTACACCGAAGGAGCTGAGTTGATTGATTCTGCGCTTGATGTTGTGAGGAAAGAGGCCCAAAAATCAGAATCCATAAGAACAGAGAGAATTTTGTCTTGTAATTTTGGATTTTGGGTTTGATTGTTTTGTAATCAATGAGAACAGAGAGAATCCATGAGAACAGACATATAAATTGCCGCTTGTTATTGATAGTTTTAGCTATTAGTATTTGTTTGTAATTTTGGATTTTGGGTTTGATTGTTAGTGTTAATTGAGGATGAATGAAGAATCTGGGTTAGAGAGTCCCAAATGTTTTATCAATTTGGGTATAATTTTTGTGGCTAATTTTTTTTTGTTAATCTACTCTTAATTTGTATTCAAATATCTTTAATTTGTTTCCTAATGTTTTTAATTTATTTTTATAATTTTTATAATTTTAAATTGTATTTATAATTTTACAATTAAATTATACGGATTTAATATAAGTATACGAATTTAATAAGTATATACATGTATTAATTTTTTTTAATGGTAAAATGCAGTGAAATACGTTGAAAATTATAAAAATATGGCTTTCCCGTTGACACATCAGCAATCAGGCAATTTTTTTTGGCCGGAAATGGATTAGGGTCACTTTTGTTTACTCAAGTGTATTGGTATTATAAGGTTTTAAACCTTAGATTCACAAGTGTAAAAGGGGTCATACTTCGAGGGACATACGTGTATTTTTTATTAGATAGAAGAGGAATTACATAAAGGAAGGACAAGGAGTCCTCCAATGAAATACAAGAAGAAAAATAAAGAAAAGCTAATGAACATTGATGAAGTTAGTGAACCTAATCTTGAAATGGCATGATATGTTAGATTATTTATATTTTTTAATTCTAGTAGCTTATCTAAACTTTTGAAGTAGTTGGCGCAAATCTTTTTTGAGCTGAGTCGGCTTGTAGCACACTTTTAGAATTTCACATTGATTTCGCCTAAAAATTAGGCATTGTTTGATCTTATTAGATTGATTTTGAATATTACAGCAACTACTTTGGTTATATTAGTGCTCGAATCCTTTTGTCATGTTAGTTGTTCTTGTCTTTGCATATTTTAGAAAATATGCAATCTTTCTAATTATAACGTCTTTCTGTCTCTTATATATTTTGTTATAGAAAGATGACTTGTGTCAAGCTTGTGCTGGTGATGGAGATCTTTTGGGCTGCGAAAGTTGTACTTATGCCTACCATCCAAAATGTTTACTCCCGCCACTGAAAGCTCCTCTTCCAAGCAGCTGGAGGTGCCCTGAATGTGTATGTTTCCATTTAACTTTACATCTAAGTTCTTATATACGTAAAGTTACTGTGCTTTGGGATAATTGGGACTTAAAATGTTTTATCTTCACAGGTTAGCCCCTTAAATGACATTGACAAGATATTGGACTGTGAAATGCGCCCTAGTGCTGCAGACGATAATGATGCCTCTAAGCTGGGCTCAAAGCAAATATTTGTGAAGCAGTATCTTGTTAAGTGGAAAGGATTATCTTACCTTCACTGCACATGGTAGTTCTGTAGACAGTTCTTTGATTAAAAGCTTCTGATAGTTATATTTTTATTTATTGTGGCAACTTTGTTACCCTACTAGTTGATCATAAAGTAGAATGTCATGAACTGATCACATGTTGTTGGTTATTTATAATCATTTGTGATACTTCTAGCTGAAACTTTTGGTATCAGGCAAAATAACTTTTTTATCTACTCAAAATAACTAGATTGTTACGCAGATCTTTTCTTTGATTGTTGTTATATGTTCTCTCTCTTTTTCTTTATGATAACTAACTTTTGTTAGGTCTTTTTGTTTAAACTTTTAACATTTAATATTGATACCAATACTTAACGTACAATATATCATCTCAGGGTACCAGAGAAAGAGTTTGTAAAAGCCTTCAAGGCACATCCTCGTTTAAGGACCAAACTTAATAACTTTCAGCGTCAAATGTCATTGACTAATTCTGAAGATGAGTTCGTAGCAATTCGACCAGAATGGACTACTGTTGATAGGATTATTGCTTGCAGGTATAACTTTTTGGGTTATTATATACTAATGCTAAAATGCTTCAGTAATCAGTATTGATGCCTTTAATAGAGTCATCCTTCCATTTTTTATTTTTGACTTTTGAAGCTGAGTCAAAACTCCCATCCTCCACTCATCTCGCCGCAGGGGGCAGTTGAAATATTGGAGCAAACCATAACTTTTCATAAGTAAAATCTTGGAATAAACTTCAGGTTTAACGCATTGAAAATAGAAATGGTGAATAGTATTCTAACATGAGCCTTTTATTTAGTTTAAAATGTTGAATATCAGTGTGCACATGTGACCAATTATATCCTCCCTTCTTTGTTAGTTCTCTCTTCTTTCAGAAAAATTTCTTTTTTCTTTTTGAAGTAGTTGAGTCAAACTTGGCCATATTTTTAGGCAGAATTACTAAATATTCGTGTTGACATAGCAAACCTACTAGAGTTCCCAAACATGACACTCTTACATACCGATACTTTAGGGTACCACAATATTTCTTTGTTGATTTGCCTATAGCTGCACAAATATCAATACTCTAACGTAGTATTGAATGCTCAAACATGACATTTATACTAAATTATTGGAAAAACTAATGATTTTCCCACTATACTTGGCATCTTTTACTTATTACACCATTAAACTTTTAATTTATGCAATTGCCACATTGAACTAATTAAAAAAATTTAATTGGACCATTATGTTAAATTGATTAAACTTCAGTCAAATTGTCTCATATTTTTTCCTATGTGGCTGGTAAAAAGAAAGGGAAAAATAAAAGAAAATGACATGGGCCTACGTGGTTTAGGCGGCAGGCAAAATTAGAGACCCGTCCGAAAAAGGAAAAGGAAAAGATGTGAAAATCAAACGTGAAAGATGACGATGCCATTGGCTGATGGTCAGATACAGATAGCGGGGATGTGGGCTTTAGCATATGTTCTCCTAGCTGCACATTTGAATACCTGCATCAAGAAAAACACATTCATTGCAGCCATATGTTCCCCTAACTGCACATTTTGAAATCCACAAATCGAATCTGCATGGCAAGCTACATTCCCAATACATACATACAATTATAGGCAACTCGTATTGCTCGATTTTTTTTAGTAATGATTGGGAGGATGTGTTTCCTAAGTTGGGGCAAGAAGTTTTTCCGCGAGTAGGTTCTGATCAGTTTCCTGTTGTCTTTAGAATCTATAGGCAACTCGTATTGATCGATTTTTGTTTAGTAATGATCGGGAGGATGCGTTTCCTGAGTTGGGGCAAAAAGTTCTTCCGCGAGTGTTTCTGATCATTTTCCTGTTGTCTTAGAATCTAGCCCTCTCAAATGGGCCCACTCCTTTTCTTTTTGAGAATGTGGATTTTCATCTCAATTTCTCCAAGTTGATTAAGCAATGGTGGAGTGAGAGTGGTTGTGTGGGTTAGAGTGGTTTTGTTTTTATGAAAAAATTGGGGTATGTTAAATGTAAGTTAAAAGAGTGAAATAAGGAGGTGTTTGGCGATGTGAGAGATAGGGAGAAAGCAATTTTGAAAGAGAGAAGAGATTGGTAGGAACGAGGAAAATAGTGATATTTCAGAGGATTTGATTGGTAGACGAGCTCAATTGCATGAGTTTGAGGAGGTTATTTGCATGACGAAGCTAGTTGGAGGCAAAAAGTTAAGTTTACTTGGGTGAAGGACGAATGTTGTAATATAAGACTGTTTTACAAGGTTGCTAGTGATAGAAATTATAGAAATTTTATTAGGGAGTTAGAGCTTGAATCAGATGAGATGGTGAAATTTTTTGATTTGATTGCTAATGGAATTATTGATTTTTATAGAAAACTGTGACGCCCCCAAATTCCAGGATCGTCACGGGGTCACTCGAATTCGGTTCGTCACGTGCTCATGGTAATACATCACAATAATAATACGACTAAATGTCGCATCGCACATTAGAATAATACACAACTAATACCGAATAAATTACATTTAAATAATATAATTATTCACGTCCCAAGGTCTCGTAACTTAAACAGTGATTACATAGCTTAGACATATCTTAAGCAATAATAACCTTAACTAGTACATAATATCATAAGTTCTTTATTACAATCATAAAGTCCTATATAAACAAAGCTACTCAGTAGCCTTTCCCTTGCCCTTGTCGGTACTCGAGGGTCCGCAGTGTTCGGCCTTAACTGAAATGTTTTTAGGGAAAGCAAGAATGAGCACAAATTGCTTAGCAAGTAATATACAATAAGGGTAAGTAATATAATTCTTAATTTTCGAAAGGGTATAGCAAGGTTTGATAGTTCAAGGATAACAAGAATATCAACAGTTTTCAATAACAGTCGCTAAGGACAGAATAATATCAATGTGATTCAATAATAAATCAATTCAAGATTTTAAGATAACTGAATACTGAGCAGTCACTAAGGACTATGAACTTCCACAGGAATTGACAGTAATAAACTGAAAATCCAACAAAAACAAGTACAACAGGTAATCAGCCTAAAGTACCCTATGTTATGCATAACACTCAATCATACTAATGTGCGCGCGTCGGTTCTCCTACAGTTTATCTTTTGTTCTTCTCAGTCAAATACAAGATCCCGCACCAATCAATCGGTTTGGGTCGCCTTTCAATAATATAAGTCTAGCCGAATCAAATGACATAGATCTTAACAATTATAAATTCAATTTCAAGATTTAAAGTCCGAAGAATATAGTTCGACTTTTATCCTATTCATGAAGTATATGGTTCATAATATCTGAATTTAATCTCAAGAGTTTACTCGTATGACAATAATTGCATAAGCCAATTGAATGTTTAATAAAGAGTAGAGTTAGGAACTTGCTTACAACGTTCCTTGAATAAAGTAAATACGAAGGTCTAGGATACTTGCACTATAAATGAGTGTAAGTAAGGAAACTTGCACTTTAAAAGAGTGTAAGTTAGAGAACTTGCCTTTAGCGTAGTTTATCCACGAAAAGCAAATCAACACTTTTGAATTCCTATCGTAATACAGTTACGTATATATATGATATTCTTTAGTCATATAATTTAACTTCACATTTTATCTTCGAATACACGATCAACACATAAGCTAAGTTTTAACCTAGCATATAGAATATAATTTCTATCCTTAACGTTCCTCCTTTTGAGTTTAAACACATTCTCATATCATATAAGATCGCAACAATTAGCAAACATGCTCTCATATTATTAATATCACATAAGACCACAATCAATACTAAAATATATTTCATTTTAGCAAGTTATGGCATTCTCATAAGTTAACCGTCAAAATCGGGTTCAAGTAACATCATATAATATCACGTAGCATGTATACATTTTAAAGAATACTTTTATGTTTGTATAACCTTCCCTCGTTCCAAACATATGTGATATAGTTTCTAAGTTAACACTTTCGATAATTTAAAACCATTCAAGGTCATGATGTTACAAAATCTAGCATGCTCACCTTGTAAACACATAAGGTGTTCATATACTTATATTAAGTATGTTCATGAGTATTCATATCGCATACATGCTACTATCATTTATTAGTTTGAAAACATGTTTCGTTTACGCTAAACTTGAATCACGGCAACTAATCATGGTATATATACATGCATGACACATGAATGAGTCTTAAGAGTACTATCACATGTGTCCATAAATATCAGAATATGAAACTTACAATAACATGTTAAGGTTCACAATCAAAGCTCATATTTTCATTAGTAAATCTCACTAATAGGGCCTATCATGTTCATGCTATCTCGATTCGTATGTTAACTTGTCTGACACTGCATTTCAAGGTTATATTACATGCTCGAAAAATCAGAACCTTAGAGTCTCAGTATAACATGTTAGAGTCCATGTTCAAAGCTTGTGTTTTCATTAGAAAGGTTCATTATTGAGGTTCACTTGTTCAAGTCACATTATGAAGTTTAGATATGCATGTTAACATTCAAATCACGTGTCTCTATATCATACTAACATGCCTCGAAAATCAGAACATCAATGTGTTACACACATGTCAAAGTTTGTTTTCAAAACATTGATTTTCGTTAGGAAAGTGCACTAGTTAGGTTCACATGTTCATATAATATCACGATACATATATACACAAGTCATCACATCCTTCATGTATTTCTAAACCATAATAACATGTATCGAAAGTCATAATATAAATATAACATATCCAAGTCTCTCTTTATAACTTTAAGTTCCTTTTGAACGCATACGTCGTTTCGTCAAAAGGGTATACCATCTTGGTTTAAACATGCTTACGTTAGTTCAATGTACTCATATATATATATATATATATTACACATACTTGCATGCTCACCTAAGTTATATAAACAAACCAATACTTTACAAATTTTTAAGCAGAATGCAGAAAATCATATCCAGTGCTGCGCTGCGCTCCAGTTATAAACTGGCGTAGCTGCGCCACTACTGCTTCACACCAGAACCCGACCTGTTACGGCAGAAACTTAACCCAATCACAAAAATTCGTCACGAATTCGATTATAACTAACAGCATTGTATTACCAATATGTTTTTAAGCTAATATAGCAACTAAACAAGTATGCTACAATCCAATTACAATCTAATTTGGCATAATCAAGAATTAGAACTTTTGACAGAAAACAAGAATCAAGAAATCTCAGAATTGCAGAAATAGAAAATGAAGAACAAAAGTAATCTTATACCTTTGTAATTAGTTAATTGGACTTGTTGCTTAATTTAGAATGCTCACACTGATATATGTATATGCTCTCCCTCTCAACACTTGGCAAAATCTCAGCAAAGAAGAATGGAGAAGAAGAGCTCAATTTATAGAACAACCAATACCCAGACAATGCTTTAGCTCTTCAATTTAAACCAACGTGAATTAGGATTGCATGTTGGTTATGAAAGGGTAGGTAATTGGTTGTTGAAGGCAATCATAAAATCCACACCCTTGTTCATCATTGCTGTGATTTTACTGAGTTTGAGGAGTAGAGAGTAGGCTAGCTTGCAAGCTATACACGTGAAGAGAATGTGACTACCAATATGGGACAAGGCAAAGAAATTCTCAGCATTTTAGCAACATTGATATATATATATATATACCATACTTGTTTTACTATGCACATTTCATATATATATATATATATCCAAGTTGTATTTGTATAATACATTCTTAGGTTGTAATTAAAATGTCACAATGTAATTCACATACTGTAATAAGTGTAATTTTCACACATATAATCCATGTACATTTTTATTACACCGGTATAATTTAATCGGATACTATCACATTTATTATTGAATTCTACAATCAACAATTGATTACAATATATCCATAATATATTATTTTAATGTATACCCCCATACATAGTCACATAAACATCAATCATGTAACTCACATAGTTTAATAACTTTACTATATAGTTTATGTACATAATATAATCACATTATGCTTCATATAATATATGGTTTCTATGTGTAGTATAATCACATTGCACTATAGTTTATATATACATGCATGGTCCCACCTAAGTGTTTCTCTACACTATATAATATAGTCGTATTCGATATACTTTATATGTTCAAGTATTGCACATTTGCACACAATAATTAATATAATCTTATTATATTAATAACTTACTTATTTGTTTTATTATTCATAATGTCAAATAAATAAATTATTTATCTCATTGATTAATTAACGATAATATTAATTAATCTATTCCTCATTGATTATTAATTTCCATAATAATCGATTAACACTTATATGATTAAATATCACATTAAATGAATATAAATCTTATTATATTTATAAACACATTGCTTATTATTATTATATTTCTTGCAATAATAATAATCACATATTATTAATCAATCACAGTTAATATTCCACAACAATTAATTAATATTCTACAATTAACAATAATATAGATTAATCGTTTATTTTAATAATTCCTTCGTCAATTAATATAATCATTAATAATCCTCATCACTGTGCCACACAAGGCTATCAACGAGTTTATCGCAAACTCCATAACTGTGCCACACAAGGCTATCAACGAGTTTATCGCAAACTCCATAAGTTTCTCAATTATTATTATAATTATTGAATTAATCCTTCTCATAACACAAAATCATTTATATTCAAATAAATTCTTATTTTCATTAATATATTTATTTAATAATATTAGGAAATTCTCGGGTATTACAAAAACTCTTTGAGGAGGTTGAGGAAAGACCTATGGTAGAGGGTTTAGATTAGTGTCCTATTTTGAGAGATGAGAGTTTTTGGTTGGAAGAGCCGTTTACGCAAGAGGAAATCAAGATGACTGTTTTTGAAATGGACAGAGAGAAAGCTCCTGGTCCTGATGGGTTTACAATGGCTTACTATCATACAAATTGGGATGTGGTGAAAGATGATCTCATTAGAATTTTTCAGGAGTTCTTTGCAACAAGTATTACCTTCATTATCCTAGTGCCTTAGAAGGATCGATCTGTTAAGGTGACGGATTTTAGACCCATTACTCTTGTGACTAGTGTGTATAAAATTCTTACTAAAGTTTTTTCTAAGATATTGGGTAATGTTGTTGGGTAATGTTGTGGAGGATGTACTTAGGAGAGGGAGAAAGGGTCTCGTGCTTAAACTTGATTTAGAAAAAACTTATGATAAGGTTAGTTGGGGCTTCTTGGATAAGGTGCTGGAGAGGAAAAGTTTCGAAGTTAGGTGGCACTCTTGGATGAAAGGGTGTTTTGTCTCTTCTCATTTTTTTGTGATTGTGAATGGGGAGCCTAAGTCTTGGTTTAAGTCTTTCTGAGGTTTGAGGCAGGGGATCCTTTATCATCTCTCTTGTTTAATTTAGTTGATGTTTTAGCAGGATGCTCGGCTGGGGAGATGAGTGTGGTAGCCACGTAGGTTGTGCAGTTGGGCATTACGAGATGAGGGTTTCTTACCTCTAATTTGCTAATGATACTATTCTCTTTCTTTTAGAGGGGCTCCAAGGTTTTAAAAATATGTTAACTATTCTTCAAGTTTTTGAGGCTATTTTTGGTATGAGGGTTAATTTGTCTAAATGTAGTGTAGCTGGGATCAACATAAATATGGTGGAGATTTTAGTGTATTCGTCTCTGGTTAGTTGTAAAATTGAGGAATTTCTGCTTACTTACCTTGGGGTCCCGCTTGGTGGGAATTTTAGGTCAGTCTCGTTTTGGGATCCGGTAGTTGAAAGAGTGAGTCAACGTTTAGATAGGTGGAAAGGTGCGTATTTTTCTTTAGGAGTAGGATTACTTTGATTCAAGCTTTCTTGTCTAGTATACCCTTATATTATCTTTCCCTTTTTAGGATCCGTTAGTGTAGCTAATACACTAGAAAATGAGAGATTTTCTTTGGTCGGGAATTGGTGATGAAAGGAAGGATCATTTAGTTGGGTGGAAAACAGTGTGCTTTTCTAAGCAGGAGGGGGGTTTGAGGCTGGGTAATTTGGTCCTCAAGAATGTTACTTTGGTTGGGTTAAATGCTTTTTTGGTCACTATACTGTATGTCAACTTACAAGTGACTCACTCAACCGTTTTTTCTTACAGTCAACTCACTATACCTTTGTTTACTAACAAAAATTTTAAATTTCGTCTTGACTGTTAAATTTGTAACGGAACTTTGATGTGGCGCACTTACGTGGCTTAATTTTTTCAATATAAATAAGTGACTAAGCATAGACATGCTTATGTGTAATTTTAAAAATTATTTCAAATATTTTTTTTACAATTATTAATCATGTGAGGGTAAATATGTCAAACCATATTTATCAAACATTAAAATTAACTCCATAAAATTATTTCTTACAGATCTGAAATTTTAATTTCTATCCCTTCTCTCTCTTAGCCCTCTGTTCCAGCCGCCTTCATCAAACTAATCCAACAGATGACAGATCCTTCAATTAAAACCTAGATCCAACATAACAAAACAAGATGAAGCAGGTACCGGCGAGATCAAAACAAGATCTGGAGAAAAATGAAGCAGACCAGGAGTTTATGTTTGTTGTCAGATTTGTTTATGTTTGGTTTCTACTTCCTTTTTCGCCGGAAATCTGGGGTGGGGTTTACAAATCTTAGCTTTTCCGACGTTGTTTGGGAGTGTTGGCTTCTGAAGGCTGCACTTAAGCCACATGGGGTTGTTCTATTTTTTGTAGCAGTTTTGAATTTGGCAGTCTGTTTGATTCAATTTTTTCTTTGTATTTTGATCTTGTTTGTTAGTGCCAAAGAGGAAAAGTATCCCATATTTCTATTCTATCCCTTATTGGTTGTTAATTGCTAGCTTTTATTATCTGAATTTTCTGCACTAAATTGGATGAGGAAGATGATGAATAGTGATGATGGTGCTAGGTTAGAGAGAGAAAGAGATAAAGAAATCTAGATAATCTGGATTATGAATTTGTTTAACTATAATATAGTAATAAATTGTTAATATACCATAATATTTGCTTTTAATAATTAATAATTCTTTGCCTAACATATATAAACATTTATGTAAATAAAAATTTATTTTGAAAAGATTTTTAATTTTAAAATATTTTTACTTTTATAATTTTTATAGTTTCTTTAATTATATTTGTTATTAATTATATAAAAACCCATTTTCTATTAATTACAAAAATAACTAAATAACTCTTTTTATTTTTTAATTTCTTCCATGTATTTTTTGCTATTTTTTTATTTTATTATAATTTTATTTCATTTTTTCCTAAATTTCTTTCATATTCCCCTTAATTTTAATTAGCATATTTTTAGTTTTTATCTTTCACATTTATAAAATAAAATAAAATTGAGTTCTTAAAAATTACACTCAAGTAAGGCAATAATAATTTTTTTAATTTTTTGTTATAAATTCAGTAACAATATTAAAGAAAACATACAAGTTTCTTATTTTTTTTAATTATAAATTAAGTTTCTTATTCATAAGAATTGTAAAAACAAATTTATAAATATGCATGTATATAAAATCAATAAGAATTGATTTGTAATTTTAGTATATTTTATTTTTATAATTTTTTAAATAATTGTACTTGTTACTAATTATCTAAAAACTTATTTTCTAATAATCACAAAAATAAGTAAATTTTTATTTTTATTTTTTCCATTTTCCCCTAACTTTTCTGATTTTATTTTATTTTTAAAAAAATTATTTCATTTCCACTCAAGAGTGGCCATGTCAGCTTTCTCTCTCTTGCCATGTCAACTTTCTCTCTTATGTGGAATCCTACATGGCAAACCGTTTAAAGTCAACATTATTTAACAGATTTTTTAACGGTTTGTTAGTAAAGTAGAGTATACTGAGTTGACTGTAAGAAAAATCGGTTTAGTGACTCACTTGTAAGTTGACATATAGTACAATGACCAAATAAGCATTTAACCCTACTTTGGTTGTTAAAACGCTGTGGATATTTCCTTTGGAACCTCATTCTCTTTGACATAAGGTTATTAGGAGAAAATTCGGCATTGAATGGGTGGAATGCTAGACCCGGGATTTATGTTACTCATGCAAGTCCTTGAAAATTCATCTCCCAATATTATACTTCTTTTATAACTTGGGGATGGTCATCGAATTCGATTCTGGGAGGATTATTGGTTGGAGAAAACCATTTTTATCTTGTTTTTAATCGTGTTTATTGTATTTCTTCACTTCATGATGCTCCTATTTCTAACTTCATAAAGCGTGATGGGAACTCATTTTTTTGGGATTTTCATTTCTTCAGGAATCTCACTGATTTGAAATCTAATGAGATGGAATCTTTGTTAATGTTGCTTGATTCGGTTCATTTATGTACCTCTTTTGATAAGCGTATTTGGACTTTAGATTCAATTGGTTCATATTCTCGTAAAAGTTACTCCTCTTTTTAACTCGGTATATTGTTCCTAATCCATTTCCATTCACTTCGTACATTTGGAAAGCCAAGGTCCCTTCTAAAGTCAAGGTTTTTGTGTGGTTTGTGGTTTTACAAAGATTAAATACCAATGACCTTTATCAAGTTCGCAGGTCTTACAAAGTTTTATCTCCGAACATTTATTTTATGTGCAGGCAGAGTAATGAGACACATGCTCATTTATTTATGCATTATCCTGTTGTTTGGGGATTGTGGAGCTCTCTTTGAAGTGCTAGGAGAGGAGTAGGTGTGTCCTGCTACGGTGGAAGATATGTTATTAATTTGCTTTAGAGGATTTGGAAGCAAGTGGGATGCCAAATTTTTATGGACGCGTCTTCTTTTCTATCTTGTGGGGAATTTGGAATGAGCGTAATCTTAAAGTTGTTTAATGGTAGAGTTATTTTTCTTGCGTCTCTTTGGGCTTATGCTATAGGGGCTTTTAGGCGTATCTCTGTTACTAAGTTATGTAGAGATTGGAGGGCTGCATTTTCTTAAGTGCTTTTTTTTTTTTGATGTTTTAGTTTGTTGAGGGTGGACTTTTTGTCTTCTCTATTAATAAAATTTCTTTTATATATAAAAAAAAATCTACTTAATAATAAACACACAACTAACCCAATTGAAACCATATAAAATACCCAATTATTCTTTTTTAAAAAAGTAAGCAACATGAGTCTTATCGGAGGCGAAAAACAGAGCCGTCAGAACACAAACCTCACAGATGCGTACGACAAAACTCAATAGCCTTAAAACCCAATAAATTATGGTGGTTGTGATAGCTAAAGGGTTCAACCGATGATTCTACCAAGTCGGTCTGAATCAAACCAGTTTCGAAAAGCGTAAAATCCTTTCTCGGTTAGGTAAAAGGTGGTATGGTAGTTGAAATACAGGTCAAATTCGTGGATCGGAGGACACTAAAGAGGCAAGTGATAAAAGCTAAAATGTAGACGGGACGAAGGATTGTGACTTGGATCAGGAGCGCTTACTGCGTCGTTTTCAGCTTTGGAGTTTTTAGGGAGAAGAAGGATGATGGTGAGGTTGATGATGGTGGTAGATGTAGTTTTACGATGCCGTTTGGGGTTTTTGATTTGGTCGCATCGTGATGAATTTTAATGAGGGATTTTGGGGAAGAAGATGAAGAGAAAGGTTTGACCATGGAGAGCAACCTAAACCATGTAGCCCTTGCCCACGTCATTCTCTTTTCCAGCCCCGTAGGAAAAATTCTAAAACAATTTAACGAATGTTTTTAATTGATTTAACAGAATGGTCTAATTTTATTATTTTAATTAGTTCAGTGTGGCAGGTGCATAAATTAAAAGTTTAGTTGTGTAATAAGTAAAATATGCCAATTATAATGGGGTATTCCTTAGTTTTGTCCTAAATTATTTATTGAACAATTAACCTATTGATTTAAATAAAAATCTTATGTAAAATTATTAGTGAATTCCTAACTATAAGCACTCATATAAAACTACCCTAGCGTACCATGTACTTTGACTGATTCCACAAACAGAAACAAGCTGCATTTTAGATAACACTGATTTTAGATTTTATAAAAAATTATCTAATCTCCGCTTGAACTCACTCAAAAAGCTCGATCGATTGCACAAACAGAAACAAGCTGCATTTTACATAACACTGATTTTAGATTTTATAAAAAACTATCTAATCTCCGCTTGAACTCACTCAAAAAGTTGTTGCGTATCTGAAGACTATGTAAAAAGCATCAGACTTGAGTGCGACTGGATAAACCAAAGTATTTGCGTTTTACTCATTCTTAGAGGATTTAGTGACTTGTTCTAGATCAGATTGTCAGATAAATGAGCCAAAGTAAAGTTTCATTTAGATCTTGAAATATTTGTGCACCGAGTTCGACATCCTCATACTTGACTTCTCGGTTCATTAAGTCCCTAAATGTTAATGTTCTAGCACATTTGAGTTGTAATTTGCAGTTTCTGTCTGCTTTGATGAATTAAAATAATTATAGAATAGTATTTGCCTTTATCTAAAATATTTTTAAAATCATTAATTGTCTTCTTATAGTCATTATCTTAATGAGTACAATTACGAACAATGTTAACCCTAAAAGTTCTTATGCCTTTTCTGTACTTCGCAGAGGAGATGATGGCGAGAAGGAATACCTTGTAAAATGGAAGGAACTTTCCTATGATGAATGCTACTGGGAATTTGAGTCGGATGTTTCCTCATTTCAACCAGAAATTGAAAAATTTAAAAGGATACGGTCTAGATATTTGAAACTAGCTTCTAGCAAGAAGAAGAGAAGCGGTCGTGATGCTGAAGAATTAAATACGAAACAGAAAGAATTTCAGCAATATGAAAAGAGTCCTGAATTTCTTTCTGGCGGTATGGATACTCTTATGTGATATATTTTTCCGTAGTCTGGCATTATTTAGTATATTTTAGGATGCTTAATTTGATCATTGTGAGAACTTAGCTGAAAATTGATTTATTTGAAGGCTCCCTGCATCCATATCAGCTTGAAGGGTTGAACTTTTTACGCTTCTCTTATTCTAAACAAACGCATGTGATACTTGCTGATGAGATGGGCCTTGGTAGGCTTTTTTGTTGAATTCTTTGTACTTTATGGTAGACTTGATATTTTCTTCATATGCTAAATTTTTGGTACTAATTTGGTTTATGCTTGTCTGCAGGCAAAACAATACAAAGTATTGCCTTTCTAGCTTCTCTTTTTGAAGAGAATATTTCACCCCATTTAGTAGTGGCACCACTTTCTACATTGCGGAATTGGGAACGTGAATTTGCTACATGGGCACCACAAATGAATGTTGTATGTACATAAATGTCTTGGTTATAACAATATTTTGTATCGTTCGCCTGATTCATCACTTGAGTTTTGCAGGTTATGTATGTTGGCTCTTCCCAAGCTCGTAGTGTTATTAGGGAATATGAGTTTTACTTTCCCAAAAAGCTTAAAAAGAGCAAGAAAAAGAAATCGAATCAAACTTTGGCTGAAAGCAAGCAAGAGAGGATAAAATTTGATGTGCTTCTGACATCGTACGAAATGATCAACCTAGATAGTGCATCACTGAAACCGATAAAGTGGGAGTGCATGGTAATATTGTTTGGCCTGTTGACTACAATTCTAGTATCCTTCTGTCTGCTCCCTGTAAAAACTTACATCTCCATGTAGATTGTTGATGAAGGTCACCGTCTTAAGAATAAGGACTCGAAGTTGTTTCTTTCATTAAAGCAGTACTCTACTAGACATCGTGCGCTTTTGACTGGAACTCCTCTTCAGGTTTGCTGTAGAACTGCAGTTTAAATGAAATATATTGATTAATGTTTAATAAGAAGTTCTTATAACCTTAATGTTCATAGAAAGTAACCTGAAGGTTATGATTTGATTGTTTAAAATTGTAACAACATGCTATTTGCGAAATTCCAGTGGTACAGGTTATTGGAACAGTTCTCCTTCGAACTTTATAAAAAGAGAATAAAAAAATCACAAATGAATAAAACGAGGAGCTTAGAAAGAAAATTAGCACAAACATCTTAGTAGATAGATGACTTGATTCTGGCCTTTGTTTATAACTCAAAAAATTAGGTTGACCTTATAAAACATAAAAATAAATGAAACTGTTAAAGTTTCTGTGCAACTATGAATAATTCTTAGTTGTATAACACTATAACTCCCTCAAACACACCTCTCAATAAGGGGGAAAAGAAAGAAGTGAATATTCAAACACAGATTTAAAGTCTACAAAAGAAATAAGGAATGCCGTGTTAAGGGTACCCACGCATTACAAATTCTTGTCCAAAAATGCATGTGATGTGTTTGCAAACAAGTGTGTTTTGTTTCCAAATGTGTGGTGGTCTATATTTGGGGTGCTTGAGCTCATTTGGGTGTTTCTTGGTTTGTCGAGGTCCCCGCTTATTAGATTTCATGTTTTGAAAGGGGCATAAAAGAGAAGGTTTTACAGTGGGATACGCACTTAGAGGAGGGATGCACAAACGGCGGCCTGCAGCCTTGCCATGGTCCGGCCAGCGCCCAGCCTGGTCAAAGCTTGTCAGGCCCGACCTGTTACGCTGTAAAGATGCCTCCTTTATTTACTTAAAGCCCGACCTGGCAGACAGCCTTGTCCGGCCTGGGGCCTGATCTGGCTTGGGGCCTGGTCTGTCAATCTGTAGGCTTGGCCCTTCTCACATCCCGCTGCGCTATCCCACTTGACCATTTTCATGAGTCCATAACCCAACCTAGCTTCAAACTAATTAATTAATTAATTAGATAGGAGTCTAGGTCTGTCCCAATCCCAGTAAGAAAAAAAAGAAGGCAGCCAAGCCATTAGTTTTAATTAATGCATCAATAAAGTTTAAAGTTTTAATTATTCATTCTTGATTTCTTGGAATTACATTTAATTAATATACTAGGCCTGACCTGCAGGCCTAATCAGACCAGACTTTAGAGACCAACGCCTGGCCTGATCAAAGCCCAAGGCGTGGCAGGCCCAAGCCAGACCAGGCCGGCCTATTGTGCATTCCTATGATGCAATTGATATCTATATTATTAAGAGGGAGCAAAGTTGTTGGACTCTTTTAGTTAGTGTGATGAGACCCTGAGCTCACCTTTCTCTTCAAAAAACGGCTCCATTATTTCCTCCCAGATAGACTAAGGTTTATTATGCTAGAGAATAAGATGTGTCCTCTAAGGTGGAAAATAATAAAATCTGGGTTCAAAGGAATGAAATTAATACAAATCAAATAAATGGAAGGGATAAAAGGAACACATCCAAAGAAATAAGGAGTTGGCTCTAGTGGTAATAAGTCAAGGGTTTATACAATCCACAAAGTCAGTTATCTTCTTGGGGCGCCACCCACACACACATATTTTACAATGGGATTACGCGGTGTGCTTGGTTGGTGTGGAATCATGTGCACCCGGTGATTTATCGGTTCTACACCCTACGGTAGTGGCTGAGGGTTCCACCGTCATTGGTAGAAAAGGAACATATCCAATACAAAGCAATTCTCCACATCTATTTCCCTGCTTATTGCAACTTATTTTACCATATTATAGCTTATAAACTTAAAATAATTTGGTGCTGCAGTGTTTCTTTTAAGATTATACGAATAGCATGATGGAAGTTCTAGCACTTGGAATTTTCATTTCTAATGCAATTTAAAAAGATAGGAAGCTATTGAGTTGACCTCTATTCTCTATTTGCTCACTACTTTCAATGTTTCCCCTTCTCTATAAAGGCGAGTCTGGATTTTTCATTCTTCAGGTTTTCTTTTCTTGCATAGTTGCATGTCTTATCCAGATTTTCTTACTTAGTCTTCAACTACAGATTGGTTGAAATTGAAACCATTTAGGTTGAAAGCCATAGTGCTGATACCTAAGCAGTGAACCAGATACCTACTACAAGCCAAGCAACTAAGAAGAAATGTAAAGAACGAGAGTTGTTGAAACTAGCATATTAGAAGATCAATCGGCCAACATAACCATGAGCGGCCACGATATTATAAGTTTCTTCCTCTTGCCCGAATCTGTAACCTTCATTAGCAGATTCATTTTCTGTGGTATCCTTGATCAAACTTGCCCAATCCTGTCCTTTGGGCTTTGGCTTCTTGCATTTGTAAGGACTAAGGCCAAAGTTACTTCCAACATTAAGGCTCCTATTGACTGCTGACTCATTTACTTAATGCCAATGCTATTACCAGCGATGCTGCAAGGCCTCATCTCTGGGCATATGTTTTGAGTGTGTGGAGCTACGAGTCTCGTTCTCATCTCTTTTTACATTTTTCTGTTACATGGAGTTTCTGGGCATATGTTTTCAGCATTTTTGGAACACAGGGACAGTCAACGCGGCAAATGGTTTTGATAACATTTTCTGCCTAATGCCTATGCATTTTTGGGGGGAGAGGGCTGCGAATCTTGCGTCTTTGTGGGTGACCACTATTGAGATTTTTGTGGCATGTCTATTCCAAATTTACTGAGGGATTGGGGCTGCACTTTATTAAGTGCATTATTTCATGTTTCATTTCTTTTGTTCCACTTTGGGTGGATTTCCCACCCTCTTATCATTCATTCCTTTTCTACTGAAAAAAAATCTTCTTTTTCTATCTAAAAAAAGATTATTTTTTAATACATACACAATCCAGAAATATCTCAGGGAGTGATTATCATATTATAGATTTGTGCAATCATTTGATTAATTTGTCTGAGCATTCAAGAATACCCTCTTGCGAATTCATTAAAATATTTACTTTTCTAAACAATATGATTGCCATCATTATGAATATCTCTGGACACCAAAAATGGGACCTATGAATGTGTCGAGTCCCAAGCCTAATAATACCTCACAAACCGCTCAACGTGAAAGCCAAAAAGGGAAAAAATAGAAAGAAAAAAAAACGAAATATTTCTTTCTGCCAAAACCAAAAGGAATGTACCGGGTACCAAAATTCTGTCTGGCTGGGATTTAGTGTCTTCAAGCTTTCAATTACTATATTGTCTTTTTATTTTTTAATTCTTAGTTAACATTTTGAACTTCATTACATTTATAAGAGAATACAACAAGAATAGAGAAAGAAATAATTAAAAAAATTGGGACTTTGACCAAGTTACTGTAATCCCACTTTGCTCTCTCCGCAAGATGTCGACACATGAAAACTCAATGCCAATGAAATTCTATCTACAACCGACTCTAAAGACACATAACAAACATACCAAAGTACATATAAACCAAACAAATGGTAGTCCACACAAAGGAAAAACACAGTAAACCAATGGGCCCCACCAACTTAAAGGCAGACTCCTGCTACTGTATATAAAAGAACCCAACAACCCCTAACAAGCGAAGCCCACCTCAGCAATTCAAGTGAGGCTGATAATATAAGAGACAACATAGTGCCACCTCATGAAATAAACCAGACACGTGTTTGCTCACCTCGAAGATCCTTCATGCAAGCTCGACCTCTGTTATTACAATGCCTATGTTGGTTCATTGCCAGAGAAATCTTCTGAGCATTCTGAAAATAACAACAAAACATCCGGTCGGTAAAGATTTCTGGTATTAGATTACTAATATATTGGATTCGGCAATTTGCCGTTTAGAGAATAAAAATTATGGTAACTATTATCCTAATGATTTTAATCTAAATTGTGCAGGAAAGTAAATACTCTATTTTGATACATTTAACTTTCTATTCTGCACTGAGCACTTCTTTTGTGTATTACAGAACAATCTGGATGAACTTTTCATGCTTATGCACTTTCTTGATGCTGGGAAGGTCAGTTTCAATGCAGCTCCGTAGAAAATTGCTGTAAAAGCCATATGCATGACAAGAATTGCTATATAAGTATGAAGCGTGGCCGCTTAGTAATTAAATTTTAATTTAAATGATTGCAGTTTGGAAGTCTAGAGGAGTTCCAGGAGGAGTTCAAGGATATCAATCAAGAAGAACAGATCTCAAGGCTTCACAAAATGTTGGCTCCCCATCTACTTAGAAGTATAAATCTGACCTTGCTACCTTATACTCTGTTTTGGTTATATGCTTTTGATATGTTTTGTTCCCTCGAAAAATAACTGTTTGTTTTAGTTAGTGATTTCCGCACTGTATAACCCTTATTTGTTTCTTGCTGTTGCATTGGAATTATTCCTCCTCAACTTCGACTCTTTAAAGCAATTGACAACTTGGCAGGGTAGTACGAGAGTGTTAAGATCCTACTCTGTAAGATCTTGGGTTAAAGTCTTTCAACTTGCATTTGGTTTCCAGTTATTTTGTAGGTGCTTTTACACTCCATAGGTGTGCATAGTGACGCAACATTTGTTTCTCCGTGTGTGAGCTTGGTGTGACTTTTTTTTTTTTTGGGGGGGGGGGGAGTGGAGTTCTATGCATTTGTAGATTCTCTTTCTAACATCTTAAACATTTAGCGCAATTGGTAACTTGCCAAAGATGTTCATATTGATTCTTGAATTGTAAACCACTGGTAGATTAAGATGAATATTTATTTTTATTTTTTAGGCTTGTCAGCATGCTAAGCTTGACCTTGAAATGAAGTTACCGAGTAGGAGAAACGTCCTTCCAAGTATCTGTTCATTTTGTTTCCCTCTATAGAACATTAATATTTTGCAACAATTGGCAATGAGCGTAAACAATGACTAGTCATGGGTCTAGGGAGGTTCAGATGTACAAAATCTTTACCTTCATCAGAGAGTCTGGTTCCAGTACTTCAACTTGTGATAGATTTAAGAAGTAAGCACTTAACCCATTGCGCCAAGCACGTCCTTCATAATTGTTGATGCAGGACAACAAAGAATGATGAATAATAATTTAAAAGAGACTTTCCCTATCCGTGTAGAGTGTTTGAGATCATTCTGTAGAGATCACTGGCGTCCGCTGACAAAAAGAGAGAATTATAACTGATCTCAACTTTCAATATTCATAATCTTAGTATATAACAATGACAGTGGCGTCTGCTTTGGAATCTATTGGCCGGTGCCAAGGTAGGCGATGACTGAACTCTTTCTTCTTCGACCTTCTTCTCGTTTTTCTCTCTTTCTTGACATGCTTCGGGATGGATCTGGATGCTTCTCTTTCTTATCTTTCTTTTTCACTAGGTGGTTATGGCTGCTGGCTTGTTTCTTTTCTGGTTGTAATTTCGAGATGGGATGTAATTTTGATTTTTAGGGGTCATAGTTAGGTTGAAAGTAATAATGGTTTGTCTCCGGCAGTGGGCTAGTGGATTGCTTGGGTTTCTAACTGTGGGATGGGGTTTTTTGGAAAATGAAAAGTGTAGGCTGTTTTTACCCTTTCTTCTTTCGTGACTGTGTATAGATCTGGGATGCAGTGAACACGGATAGATCTGGTTACTGAATGCGATTGTTCGCTAGCCATCGACTATGGACATGAGGTCAAATGATTGATGGAATTGTTATGATGGTGAAGTATGTTTTGGACAATGTGGGTCGACAATGCATGATAAAGTTTCTTGGTTGGTGATGGTGGGCCGTTGCTATTGAAGACGTGGTCTGGGCTTCCAACAATGGGTAGTGGTTGATGATGTAGAATGGTGGACCATAATTACCAAATACTCCTTCTGACCTTGCGATCCGCGTAATGGTATTTGTGTTTCCTAATATGGTTAAAGAATATGGTACTTTTACGTACCGATACTCTAAATTTGGCATATCTATTTTTTTATTATTTACCTATAGTTACAAAATGTCAATATGCTAACTTAGTATTGAGTTCGTTTCCAAACATGGCACTCTTGTAACGATACTCTAAATTTGGCATACCAAGATATTTTTTTATTATTTTACCTATAGTTACGAAATATCAATATGCTAACTTAGTAGTGGATACTCAAATATTAACTTTGTACTATATTTATTATAGAACAATTAATTTGTTGATTCAACTAAAAATGATTTATAAAACCTAGTATACTTATATAAAGCTACCCTAGTGTACAACATAGCCCATGTAGCATCCCGGGCATCAGTATCGGTTCTTCGAACCAAAATGAACCATGTACCAGGTAACACTGATCCTAAATCCCCACTATTAAATGAAATAAGTGCGTAACTTAAAAACTGATTGGACGTAACAAAAGTTCTATAAAACAAATTAACCAATTTGTTCTTTGATATGGAAGTGTGGTCATCATCAGCAGTCATAAGGAAAGAAAATATTAAAAATAAAGGGAAAAGCTCTGCGATGTTATGTCGGTGGGGACATTCATCTCTAGCTGTCTTATTTTTGATTTTGGGCAAAATATTAAAAGTTTCTCCTTTTCTCCAAAGGAAAAAAATCTTGAACTTTGGGTTGATCCTAGAATTTAATGTTTTGTCTTTGGCTTCAAGATGATTAGTAAATCATTAAAATATTTAACTCTGGCTAGTATTGTTTTTGACTTTTTGTGTCTTATATAGATGCTAAGTAGAAAACTGTAAGGCCAAGGGCATTTTAGCAAATAAAGTAAAGTTGAGGGACTTAGATGTTATTTAAGACAGCTGTAGTATGGTAGAATCACATGAAATTTAAGGCTTACTATTCCAAAGATTATTTGAATAGAGCATGTTAGCTCATGTTCTAAATCTGGTATAAATAGGGAGGAATAGACATTATGATTTTATATTTGAAAATTGTGGTAGAACATGGTTTAGCCGTTGTTATGTATCAAACTCTCAAGCTATCTTTCATCCCAAGATCTAAAATTTCATTCCTATTCCCTCCTTAATTTTCTACTGCTCATCACCTTTCTTGCTTCTGTTGCTTATTGTTTTGATCCATACAATCGACCACTAGAATCTTTTGTTGGTAGTTAGCTAATTTGGTCTGAATTTGATCAGGCTAACTAGTGGCAAATGCCATCTTCTCTTTCATGGTATTAGACAGATTTTAAGACATTCAAAAAAGAAAAAAATTTAGAATTTTAGAAACAATAATTTGTAAATAGTTATTCCTAAATTATTCTTAAGCATCCCAAGTCTAGTTTAAACAAAAAATACGAAACATATATATTTAAATATGTGAATGGTACAACCTTACCTTGATGATACAAACATGATTTTTAACCATGACATTTAAAGTTGAATTAAGAGAGTATATGGTTTCTTGGATTTCATTTAGTATCACAATGTTTGGACCATAGTTGTCATGACGCCATGGTTAGACGCGGCGATAGTTGACCACCAAGATGCTTAGGCGATAAGACGCCCGCCATGGCGCCCGTATGGCGACAAGTCGTTAACAATGTGCAATTTATACATTTGTTTATTTTACTTCAAAAAATATATTGAACAATAAAACTTTATATATACATTAAAACTCAAAACATCATAACTAACACTATGAAATACAATTAAAAACACAATTATATGAATACTTCACAAATTCAAAAATAAAACAATTGACATTGAAAACTAGTAGAACAAGTCAACAAACACATTATGTAGAAAATAAAGAATCAACCAAGTCGACACCCATCACACATTACAAGTCTAATAAATAATAAAATTACACCACATAACAAGTACATGAGTTATGATGAATCATGGGTACAAAATGACTTAATCACTTAACTAGGGCTAGCTACCAAGGTGTGAGCTTTGACAGCTCGGTGTCCAAGGCGTTGCCTTTTCCTTCTTTAGTGCCAGGACGCCTAGTCGTCGCCTAGGCGACGCCATGACAACTATGGTTTGGACATATTAAAGTAAATAAAAGCCCTACTCTGTAAGTTGTTAGTGTAGCCCTATGTGATATGCATTGAAGCTTTGTTGTTTTTATTATATGTACGGCCTCAATTATTTCAATCTTAGAAAGATCTTGGGAAGATTGCGGCTTATTTATTTGATTTGTGGCTGGTTTCACTTGAAACCTTTGGTCGTTGGTGAGAAGTTGCAATAACATCAAGAGATTAGATTTACATGAAAATTTCAAAAGTATATGTGTTCATTTTGGACAATGGTTGGCTTACGCAGGTAAAATCCTTTAGTCAAAGGATTCTGATATTCTGGTAATATGCAATTTAATAATCATTGATAATTTCAAAAAATAGTTTTAAAGTTGATGATGAAATGCAGGAGTGAAGAAAGATGTTATGAAGGAGCTACCTCCTAAAAGGGAGCTCATTTTACGTGTTGATTTGAGTAGCAAGCAGAAAGAGTATTACAAGGCAATTTTGACTCGTAACTATCAGCTACTAACTCGCCGAGGTGGTGCCCAGGTGAGTTGAAATGTAACTGGGAAGAAGCCTTTTATCATTATATTTCGATCTAACGTTGTACTTCTTTGAATGTTCCTGGAATCAGATTTCTTTGAATAATGTGGTAATGGAATTGCGCAAGCTTTGTTGTCATGCATTCATGTTAGAAGGAGTTGAGCCACATGATACAAATGAGTTTAACAAGTAATCATCTGAGATCCTTCTATATGATTGTCATGTTTGTTGTTCGGAAATGCAGTAAATTATGTTGTTAGGTTTATTATTATTTGTGGGAAGCAGAAACTGCTCTTTACCTTAAATTATATATTAATAGGTTTTATATATTATAAAATGGGCACTCTGATAATTTGCTATACAAAATCGACTTTTTAGCCTGTTTCGTTGTGATTCCGCAGGCTATGTTCCTTGAGTTTCATCTAATCTCTGCTTCCTATTCTGTATGACAGACAGTTGCTTGAAGCTTCTGGGAAATTAAATCTTCTGGACAAAATGATGGTGAAATTGAAAGAGCAGGGACACAGAGTTTTAATATATACACAATTTCAGCACATGCTGGATTTACTCGAAGATTATTGTAACTATAAGGTATGGTTGCTAGACTGGTCTGGTTAATATGGAATATTTCATTCATGTTTCTCGTGCTTTTCTCAGAAGTGGCAATACGAAAGAATTGATGGCAATGTTGGTGGAGCTGAAAGACAAATTCGAATTGATAGGTTTAATGCTAAAAGTTCTTCTAGATTTTGCTTTCTGCTGTCTACTAGAGCTGGGGGTCTGGGGATAAACCTTGCAACTGCTGATACGGTTATTATATACGACAGGTAAATCTATGTTACAAGGTTGTTTATTTTCTTTTTCTTTTTCTATTTTTTTGAATTGGTTATGGTGAAAGCTTCAAGGGTACTATGGTGGTTGATGTGTAATCTACCTGTTGAGATTGGCAATGATAGTACCAGAACTATCGACCAATTTTGTTAGTGTTTAGCTGACCAAGAGTCGATGACCACACAAAAGCATGACTTTTGAGGGTGCCGTTTGCCTTCTAAATGTAGATGATAGAGGAACGCGGCGAACTGGCTGAAAACCTAGCAAGTGAAAATGACTTACAAAATAAGGTTCATGTGGATCAAGTGATCAGACAACTGAGAAATACTGGATAAATTAAGAAGATTAATAAATGGGAAGTTGGGAAATGATATTTCCACATGAGAAAATGATATTTTCACATGATCTCTCTCAGTGAGTGGGTTCCACATCCATGTGAGAGATACTTGTGTAGAAATATCATTTTTTCATGTGGAAATATCAGTTTCCTTAATAAATAATGGAAATTCCATTGGTTCCTTATCATTTAAATTTTGAAATAAAAAGACACCCCCTCTAGCATAGAAGTTCGAAATGGGAAAATTATGTTCGGCCAAGAGAATACAAATATGAAGGAAAGCTAATGAGAGCTCCTCAAAATCCCTGATATCCTTCCACGAACTAAAATGCATCCTGTTACCCACTAGAAGCCTAACAAAATACTGAAAGGAATTATACTTTTGTGAGATGAACTTCCAACAACTGGAAGAAGTAACATGAGAAGGACTCAAGGACATGGTGTAGCATCCCACCCATTGTACTGGGTTTCATACTTGCTTGATCACATGATGCTGAAGGGAATTAGGTTCCCTTGTCCTAAAACCCCTCCTCTTTAGGATTACAATCGTATCACAAATGATCATCTCCTCTGCATAGTTGTCACGACGCCATGGCGAGTCATGGCGGTTGCCGACTGCCTGGACGCATAGGCGACAAGACGACCGCCATGGTGTCCGTATGGCGACAAGTCGTTTACAATGTGCAATTTATATATTATTTATTTTACTTAACAAGTATATTGGCAATAAAATTTCATATACATTAAAACTCAAAACATAACAGTATGGAATAACATTAAAGGCATAATTATGTAAATACTTAGCAATAACAATCCAAAAAAAATAAATTTGATATTAAAAATTAGTAAAAGAAATGAAGAATTCAACAAATACCATATAGAAAATAAAGTTGCAACCAACCATTACAAATATGTAGTCTAATAACTAATAAAACACCACATAACAAGCCAAAATAATGTCTAAACTCTCTACACTAGTCTAGAAACATCGTTCAAGCAAAATCATCAAGGAAAAGGTCATCTCCATCTCCTCCACGAGAACTACTCTCAATCAAACGGTAGGTGGTGGTCTTTCTCCAAAATCATCCTCCACATCTTCACATCATTTGGAATTTTCTCTTCATCATCGGAGTAGGAATCCATCAACCTTGATTCCCTTGAAGTTGAACCACCACCACGTCGAGAGTACGTCATGAGATTCTCACAAGTATTAGCACGTGCCCTCCTTGAAAGATGGCGACCCTCAAGCGTGTTGGATGCTACAATTGTTCGATCCACATCATTCCATGTAAGATCCTCCCCAAGATGAACAACATCGGCCTCATTATTAATCAATTCATTACCCCATTCAAAGTCATCAATGACTAATGGATCAAATTTTTTTCCAAGTTCACGCCTCTTTTGGAACCTTGAGACGACCTTTCGATTGTATTGGACATACACCAAGTCACTCAATTGTTTATGTTCCAATCTATTCCTCTTCTTCGTATGAATCTAAAATAAATAAAACAAAAAACAATAATATTAATGATAAAATTCTAATTATATAAAACATAGTTAGTATTAGTAGTGAATGCCTTATTACTTTTGAAGTACCAACAATAGAAAGTACTTACAAACTTAAATGAACTCCAATTGCGCTCACAACCGGAAGAACAACAAAAGCCTAGAATTCTTTTTGCAAACAAGGATAGCTCAATAGCCCGCCCTCCAAAAGCATTCCACCAATCAACTAGCAACCATTTAAAAGAATATAAATATTTCTAAAAGGAGAAAAGAAAGAATGCATATAATTATAATTTAGTTTTTATATTTTTATATATATTTCAATATACTTACGATGATTTTTTGATTTCCGTTGCCTAATTGCCAATTCTTGTGTAAAAGTATCTCGAGAAGCATCATAGTTATCGGCTAGATTGCTTATGTTGTCTAGCGAATCTAGGTCGGACACCTTTATAAGAATGTCATTGAAGTCTGCTCGTAGAGTACCAGCAAACACTGGACATTCCTGTTTGATATCAAAGTACTTGCCTGGATTGAGAAATAACGCAACTCCATATAATTTTTGTTCCATTTGGCTTTCCCAGCGCTTCTCAACAATGTCAATCACCTTGTACAGTTTTTGTTTGTTATCAAATGCATCTTTGATTTTAATTTTTTTTTGCAAATTCCATCGCAACAAAAACTTCTGGCATGACAGGCTTCTCATCACCATCAACAATCCTCAAGACTATTAGAAGTGGTTGTGATGCCCTAATGCAATCCTTAACATGATGCTAAAATGTTGTTGAAATAACAATATCACATACTTTCTTCCCCGCTTCGGTAGCCGACAACTTAGATTTTGTCCAATACTCGCTTATGAACAAATTCCTCAATGCATCTTTATGCTTGTACAAGCTCTGAAAAGTGAGGAAAGCTGTATCAAATATAGTAACTGCAGGTCTCACAAGATCCCTCTCATTTGTTTTTTCCCTCATTGCATTAAGAAGACGACCATGCCTGTAAATAAATATTGTGATTCTTCTTGCATTTGTAATTGTGGGCAGGAATTGTTTCAACTTGCCTATGTCCTTTAGCATAAGGTCAAGACAGGGAGCGACACAAGGTGTCCAAAACAGTGTAGGCCTTCTCTCCATTAGTATATGTCCCGCTGCCTTGTAATTAGAGGCATTGTCCGTGACCACCTGAACAATATACTTGGGGCCAATTTCTTCAATCTTGCTATCAAGTAGATTTGCCAACATTGTGACATCTTGGTACTGACTAGAGGCATCAACAGAACTGATGAAATAAGTCAACTCCGGACTATTAACAAGGAAATTCAACTAGTGTCTTCCCCTCTTATCTATCCAACCATTTGACATGAGTGTGTAGCCATATTTCTTCCAAGCAACTTCATGTTTCTTCTTTAAGTTATTGGTTTTCGTCTTTGCCTTCTCAAGTAAATGAACCCTCAACTCATGATACGTTGGAGGCTTAAAACCCGACTAATATTGCCCTATGGTCTCGATCATTACTTCAAATATACTTGAATTTGCAGCATTGAATGGTATGCCACATTTGTAGAAAAAGTCGGCAATGTACATTTTGACTCTCTCCTTTTCCTCCGGTGTCCTCAAACAATTTTCAATAATCGTTTGGCTCAAACGCTTGTTATACCTCTCCTCTACATCTTATTCGGGAGTCTTCCTTAGAAGTGCTTCAACCGTCTTTGTTGGAGCTTTTAGTTGTGGCTTTTGGAATTGAAATACAACTTTCTTCTTTTTAGAAGCCGTCCCAGAACTTGGGATAGTGTTAAAAGAAGTATTGGAAGCCATGGTTGGATGAGCAGATGATTGTTCTTCTTGCACTTCTATTACATCATCTAGCTCAAGTGGCTTGTTTATCTTTCTACTATTCAAAGCCGCTTGCATCTCCCTCATAATTTCTGTTGTTTTGGGGCATTTCGCTACATCTCCAAAATTTTCTGCTAAATGTTGCTTCAACCTTTTGATTCCCGAACGATATTGCTTCCCACAAGGATACATTGCACTATATCCTTATTACTCATGTCTGGCTAATACCCATATTTTCAACTCGGGTCATTTGATTTGACCTTTCTTTTCGGGTCCTTGGTTATATCATAACCATCGGCTACTGAACTTTCTGCCATTTTATTTTTTAGTTTCTACAAAATACAATCAAACAAACAATATAAGAGACAATTGAGTGATTGACATATTTTTATTTTTACTTGAGAATGTATTAGTATATTACCAAAAAAAAAAAGAGTGAACAATAAATATAACTTATTAAAAACTCGAATCACCTCTCACATAATTTTGTACATTTTAAACTTTAAAGTATAATCACAATTGACAATTCACAAAACACATTAAATGTATTGATCTAAGTGGCTAACTGTTCTCTATATATTTAATTAAACTTTATGTATTGGCAAGGATAAAATATATTCTTAAATCCTAAGTCATTAAGTCTTAAAATATATTCCTAAAATCTTCTTGTCATTATCAGAGATAAATAAATGAATGTATAAAATATATTCCTAAAATACATACATCAACTTGTCATTGACACTTGGTTGGCTCACTAGTAATCTGACTCATATGTATATGATTGACACTTGGAAAATTGCAGTGGCACTTGGCATACATATGCATATATAACATATTATATTAGTCATAAGTGATAACAGATATCTGAGAAACAAACAGAGGAGTTAACAAAGAAAACAAAGAAGAACTAGCAAAAAAAAAAGGAAGTGTCGGAGCAACAGAAAGTCAAAGAAGAAACATACATAGTAAAAATAGAGAAACAAAATAAGAGAAGGTCAAAGAAGAAAGATGTAACATAGAAGGTCATCAAAGAAAGTCAAGGAGAGAAACAGAGTAAGAAACTAACAGAGAAGTCAAGAAACAGAGAAGAGAAGCAGAGAAAGAAGTTCAAGACAAAGCAAGAAGAAGAACCTGTGTGAGAGTTGTCGGAGCTGTGATGGGGCTCAATCAAGTCGTCAGAGCTGCGATCAAGTCTCGATCGAGTCTCGCGATGTGTCTTTGTCTCTTAGATGCTGCAAATCTGTCTCCTTTTGTCTTCAGATGAGGGTTTTAACTTTTAATCGATTTCAGCCTTTCTCCTTCTGTTTTATTTGATGGGTCATGGGTTAATGCCCATGGGTTAAAAATTTAAGTTGAGGTAGAGCCGAGGCGACGCCGAGCTGCTTAGGCGCCCGCCTTAGGTAGGCAGCTCTACCTTAAGTCGCCATACGTCGTGTCCTCCTCTGCATCGACGGGACGCCTAGGCGTCTCCTAGGCGACACCATAACAATTATGCTCCTCTGTGGCCACAACTCAGAAAAAGCTACACATAATGCGCTAAAGTGACTGAGCAACCCGCTTCAAAATCTTGAGCAAAAAGAGGAAATTTAAAGAGGAGTACTTGCTAGTGAGGCCTAGATAAGGGTTATCCTTTATCCTAGAGAAAAGTAAGCCCCTGTCAAACAATTAAGCATCCTACCCTCCATTTCCACTACAATAACTTAAAAAGACTGAACTAGTAAGTCATGGGTAAAGACTCAACGACCTCGAACCGAACTAATGGCGCATAGTTATTGTAGTTTTTTTCTTAATCTTGTTCTTCCTGGCCTCTTTTCAGGTACATTGTTGTTATTCTTCATTTATAGGTTCCATCCCTATGATGTTTTTAGTAAATCATTATTTATGAAGGAAAATAAAAGATTAAATTGAACATGACTTCATATGCAAGCATCGGAGTTGTACTTTGTTAGTAAACTGGTATTTTTATAGTGTACCTACTAGAATGTTTAGTGTATAATATTAATAAAGGGAACTGTTATTTCGACAACTAAAAATTAATATTTTCATAAGGTATCTCTCATATAGCCTTGTGAAAACATCAATTCCCTTAATGAAATCTCAAGTTACTGGAAAGTTTGTAAAGCTCTTTTTAAATTGTGTTTTCGACAGTGTTCTAAAAATCTCCGCCTAGGCGTCAGGCAATCCTCTACTGCCTCGATTTGACTGGACGCCTAGGCCCCCGCCTAGACAGAATCAAACCTCTAATTTGAAGCTCAACTATAACTTAAATGAATTTGTTAAGCCTTAAAAGATTTTTTTTTTGTAATTTTTCATGTAATTTTTTTTTAAAAATAAATGTACTATATGTTTTTTATAGTATAACAAATATGTACAATAGAACAATAAATAAATGAGAACGTCTAAGAAACACTTAGCCCGCCTAGGTAAACGCCTAGGCACTGCCTAGGCGCTAGGCGCTGCCTAGGCGCTAGGCGCCACCTCCGCCGCCTAGGTCCGCCTAGCAATTTTTAGAACACTGGTTTTTGACATGAAATATGACTGGAAAATAAAAAATCAAACCAATATTTAGGTTATGGGATTATCTCGAACGAAGTTACAAGCAATGAATGGGGTAATAATGGAAAATGTGAGTTTTAAAGAGTGCCCATAATATATATTTTTTTGTTCTCTCATTTTTTTATAGAATAAATAATAAAAGCTAATAACCATCGTCAACAAGGTCAATTCCAACTACGATGGGATGTACAAGGTCACAAAACTTTGGTCCAATGGCTACCCCCCTCTAGACCCCAACGGGGATTGAATACCATCAGGGATACAATGGAAAAAATATTATCTTAGTGAATATATTTCTAATAGCCTGTAAAGGCCTTATTATATACCCAATAAGGGATTTAGTTCCAATAGCCTATAAGGGTTCAGCTCTTGTAGGGTTGAGGTTAGGTTCTACGTCCCCGTCACCACCTTAATAATATAATAATTTATTTAAAAATAAAATAAAATAAAACTACGTTGTTTGTGCATGTTTCATCTCTGCTTTAGTTCTGATTTGGTAGGGGGAAGGTTGCTATAATGAGGTAATTTTGCAGTTCTTTAAGTGATTGGACTGAATGGAGTTCTCGAATTTGTCAGGACATTTATCCTATTCATTTGTTGCGGTAGAGGGGGGTTTATTTTAGATGTACAGAGGGATTGGCAGGCTGCATTTGCTAAGTTTGTTGTTTTTTGTTTTCTTTCTTTTGTTCCAGTTGAGCAGACTCCTTGTTCACCCTTTTATATTTCCTATTGGATTATAAAATCTTCATTTTCTATCTTAAAAGAATCTAGTTCTCATCTAATTAGAATGCTTGGTTCTTATATACCATACAATTCTGAAAGGGTTACCAATGAGAGGTGAAAAATTTGTTGACCTTTTTATGGCTAGGAATAAGTTGAACACTTTACAAATAGAATTACTGAGGAGTGTGAAGTAAGCATTCATTTGTCTGAGGCTAAGAAGCAAGAATTTGTTGCGGATTTATTCAAGTCAAGATACATAACAGAATAATAAAATAAACAGGACACTAGGAATTTACTCGGAGAAAAACCTTACTCCGGAAAAACCAAAAGGAATACAATGCAGAGGTGTTTATAGTTTTACAGCACTCAAATCATCCCTACAACACTCTAAACAGCCTTAAATAGGATCAGTCCACTGACCAAGACATTTCTGGACTAGTCTTTTCATTTTCCTAAGAGAGTGTAATAAATGTTTCTAGGGCTTTCCAACAGAGATTGTACCATTAGTGCCTTACAATTCCAAGGTGAATTTTTCCCAATACAGACAACACTCTTTTGCCTAGGACTTGCATAAATTAATTATTAAATCAAAATTTGACTTTAGATACCAACATAATTCAGTGGGTTAAAGGTACAGGGATTCGACAATTAGGCAAATCTTAAAAAATTGGGATTTTGGGGATTCAGCACATATATACATATTTAATGGATTTCTTATATACGTATAATTATTATATATACATACGTACATTAAGATTTCAATTCAAATAAATAGTAGTTCATGATAATTTTTATTCTAGTACACTTTAGGATTTTTAGAAATATATACTAATAATTGGTTTTTACACTAATTGCATTGATAGTATTAATATATAAAACAGCATATTAATTAGTATAGTATATAGTATTAGTAATATTTTCAATCTTTATCATTAAAGCAACTAAGAAGAATCCTAGATGATTCCATGAATCTTGATTCGGGAGATTCACCGGGATTCGGGAATTCGCCGACCTACAGAAGAATCCTTGCTTCCTAGGTATGAGGTAATGGATAAAGTTTTTTTCCCAATAGATAATGGATAAAGCTTTTCGTTTAGCTGGAAACATGGAAATAAGATTTTTAGTGCGAATGATCTGTTAGTGTAGATATTGATAAGAAGATATGCAGATGCCCTTACATCTTAGGTTCTGAGCGTCCCTCGTATTAGATGTTCTGGTTATATTTTTTGAGGTGAAAGCTATATCTCTAGTCTTGTGAAAAGCCAGCATACTTGGCTTTAATTAGCGTCTAATGCTTGTACCACAACCATTGATTTTGTTATTATTCTTGATAAATTTATATTGCAATTTAATTTACCATTGGTATTAAATATGGAGGAGAATGTTCTTGTTTCTTATGCTTCCTTAGTAAGGGGTGCGAAGTTGAGTCTTTATCTACGACTTATTTAGGGATCCCTTTAGGTGGTAATCTGAGATCTCACCTTGTAATAGAGTGAGTGGGTAAGAGGCTTGATTGTTGGAAATGTGTTTACTTCTCTTTGGGTGGGAGGATTACTTTTATTCAGGCTTATTTAGCGAGTATTCCTCTTTATTGTCTATCATTGTTTAAGGTCCCGATAGGGGTAGTAAAATCTCTTAAATGTATTATGTGCAATTTTTTATGGGTTAGGGACAATGAGAATAGGAAAGACCATTTGGTTGATTGGCATTCTGTGTGTTGTCATAGAGAGGAAGAGGGTTTGATTGGGATTCTTGGGAACTTTGTGCCTAAGAACTAGGCTCTAGTGGGCAAATGGTCATGACGCTTTTCTTTGGAACTGGACTCTCTGTGGCATCAGGTGATTTGAAGCAAGTATGTAATTCAACAGAATGGGTGAGAATGCAAATCTTGTCCTTCTTGTGTTACTTATTCTAGTCCCTGAAAATTTATCTTAGGTTACACTTCCTTTTTTTTTCTTGTTCTTCTCCAAGTTTGGTTTTGGGAGGATATTTGGAAAGGAGATGTTCCTCTTTCATTAGCTTTTCCTCGTCTTTTTTACATCTCGTTTGAGCATAATTCTCCCATTTCTAATTTCTATGCTTGGGAGGGAGATTCAATTTCTTGGGATTTCCATTTTTTCAGTAATTAAATTATAGAGAGACGGATGAATTCTCTTTATTTATTCAACTTCTTAATTCAGCTTCCTTTTCTCAGTCCTTGGATAGGCGTGTTTGGTGTTTTGATTCTTCTGGAATCTTTTCGCGTCGTTCTTTTTTCACATACTTATTGGGTTATCGTTCAGTTCATCATTTTCCTTTGACTTCTTATATTTGGAAAGCAAAGCCTCCCTCAAAAATTAAGACTTTTATGTGGTTCTTAATTCTTGGTCGGTTTAACACTAATGATACACGTCAAAAGCATAGGCCTTACAAATCTTTGTCCACAGATGTGTGTGTAATGTGTTTGAAGGATAGTGAATCGTATTCTCATTTATTTCTTCACTGTTCGATGGCTTGACGGTTGTGGTGTTGTTTGTTTAGTGTGATGGGTGAAAATTGGATGTCACTCTTCGATAGAAGATATTTTACTGTGCAAATTTAGGGGTTTTGGTCTTACGAAAGATAGAAGGATTATTTGGAGATGTGCTTGTTTTGCTATGTTTTGGGGAATTTGGGTAATGCTAGAAATTTTTGCGATCGGATTACAAATATTGAGTTGTTTTGGGATAAAATATCTTTATTTGCTTCTCTTTGGGCTCATTTAATGAGAGCTTTTGGAGGAATTTCTTTATCCGATCTTTAAAGAGATTGGCGGGCGGTGCTTCATTAGTATCTAGTTATGCTCATTTTGTTTTCTTTAATTTCTTTTGGGAGGACTTGTCCTCGTCATGCATTGTAATTTTCTCCTATAATTAATAAAAATTCTTCTTTTATCTAAACAAAATTTACCAGTTGTTACTTTTGTTTGAAAGGGATGGTTTGGTTATGTAAATGTGGTGATACCACCACTGGTTTTTGGTTACGCTCATCATAGGAAATATCTAGATATGTAATTTTTTAATAATGCTGATGTCAAGATTTTTGAACGGGCATGTTTTCTCTTGTATATGGCACTTTCCGTATTTGTTTGCTGGTCCGATTTTAATCTTCTGTCCATGGATGTGTTTTGTACAGTGATTGGAATCCCCATGCTGATTTACAAGCAATGGCCAGAGCTCACCGACTTGGGCAAACGAATAAGGTTGAAATTTGTCTTTTATTTCTCCGACAGATTGCAATTGTTTTGATTGGTATAGAATTATATAGGTTTTGTTATATTCTTTCATTTGCAGGTGATGATTTTTAGGCTCATAACAAGAGGAACAATTGAGGAAAGGATGATGCAAATGACCAAGAAAAAAATGGTTCTAGAGCATCTAGTTGTTGGTAAGCTCAAGACGCAAAACATTAACCAGGTATTCACTGCTCTTTATTTTTGTAATCTTATTTTTAAATCCAGTTAATTTTTTTTAATTTTTTAATTCAGTAATCTTAAATCTAAAGCCAGTTCTCATGTGTCTTGTACTCTTAATGCACTTTTAACTCGGTGGTGGATGTTTTACTAACAAAAAGAAAAGAATTGAAATATCTACTACTGCAGCTGATGTTCTGTGATAGATATGATTTACAGATTCTCATAACAGTATAATTTAATTTCGCTATCACACTTTGGTGCTAATATTATATTAGTTAATGACATTTATGCTTGTAAAATTCTGAACCAATTTGAAGATTAATTAGATGATGCCAACTTGTAGTATGTTGATCCCAATACACGAGTTGCAGAAATGCATTCTCCTGGGTTGTTGGTTGATTCTCAGGGTGTCCAGGAGTCCCTTAACTTCTTTTGCGTTTGATTACTTGTACACTTTTAGTTTTAATGTAACTATATGTTTACTTATAATGATTGATTATAATTTCTGGTGGTTTTAATGTGCCTTAACAAGTTAAGAATGTACTAACAACTCAATTGATCGAAATCCTTTGATGTTTTTGTTTTAATGTAGGAAGAACTGGATGACATCATAAGGTATGGTTCAAAGGAATTATTTGCTGATGAGAATGATGAGGCAGGAAAATCCCGACAAATTCATTATGACGATGCTGCAATAGATAGGTAAACTCTTTTCTTATGCACTTATGTCTATCATTGACGATTTTTAACTGGGTTTTTGAAATTCATTTCATTTTTTTTTGTAAATTATGTAATTTTATATTCAACTTTAATGACATCAAATTGTCTTCCAAATTCAATTGCCTTTCATTTGTTAGATTACTTGACCGTGATCAAGTTGTTGATGAAGAGGCCACCTTGGATGACGAAGAAGAAGATGGATTTTTGAAGGCCTTTAAGGTTTAGTTTCCTTTTCCAGTAATTCTTTTGATATTTTATTGATGTGCAGAGTATATTGTTACTCATATTACTAAAATTTGTATTTTGTTTAGAAGTAATATTATTTTGTTTTGGGTTGTATGCTGAAGCATCCACCTGAAAATGTATTGGCAATAAGTGGTGTAGGTCACATGCTTTATAGTTATGAATACCCAGTTTATTTTTATATTTTTTGTACACCCTCATATGCGGTGGCTAGTGGACAATTTTTATTAGTGATATTGAACACGTGACCTATCACTTGAATCAAATTGCCTACTTTGTTACTGTGTACCTGTATCATATGGTCATAATGCATAACTTTATGGTACCTCCTCTTTCTTCCCAAATTTCTGTCAAATACTTATGCGTCCTCTGTACTTTGTTCGATTTTTTATTTATTTATCTGGTATACATTGTTTGTTTATATTAATTCACTTCAGTGGTTTTCTTTGATCGGCACAACAATTTTTCAATCCTTAAAAGTTAAATAATCTTCTTTGTTGGTCCCCATTTTTTTCTTTTCATTTTTTAACACTTTTCACTTAACATCAGGGTTTAGGACAACCATTCATTTTGTATTTCTGTATCTTCTCCTTGTGAGATTTTTAAAAAGGAAAGAAAATGGAAGTCGGAACAGTAGACGACGAAGTTATGCTGGTTGCACCTGCAAGGCACCATTCAATCAATACTGGTGAAGAATGATTAGGCATTGCGTGACTCTGAGTATAGCATGAGTGATATGAGTGTGTAAGAACTTCAAATAGTTAGATTTAGGTAATATATGATTAGGTCTTGTAACTACCAAAATCTTATTACTTTTATGACTTGTCAAAAGTAAAAAAAAGTATATCCATTATTAGACCATAAATATTTTATATTACAGTCGAACATTTATCTCCTCTAGATGTGGAGCTCTAGCACATTATTAACAACTATTTCATTAGCTATTCAATCTGCACTACTTTCTCCAATGTAGCTAAATATTATATACACTTGAACAAAAATGGGTATCCAAGCTGGACATTGTTGGGCACAGGTGCTTTATGGACATTTCTAGGTTGTTTCAATGTGTTTTTAAAAAATTACTTTCTCTGTTCCAAATTATAAGATTATTATTGACTTTTTGAAGTCAATTAAGGCATTTCAAACTCAAAATTGACATTGATTCCTTCCATTTTAATCACAATGATGAATATTGTAAACTATTTAATAAGTATTACTCATTGTAAGAATTATTCTTTCATAATTTTTAACTCAATTTTGAGTTCAAAAATGTTTCAAATTGACTTTTTGAAATTAACAATGATCTTATAGTTTGGAGTGGAGGGAGTATAATTTAGAAATGGAATTGTTGAGTTTAAAGATTGTTCACACTTGTCAAAATGGAACTATATAGTGTAGCAATCCTTAATTTCAAGTATTACTTTGTTCTAACGCAATAAAGGATAGTTGTATTACAATGTCGTCTTTCTGTGGCAAGCTGAGTCCTATTTGAATTTTTATATGCATTGTTCGAAATGGCGATCGAGGTGCACGTCTCAAGGCGCGCCTTATAGCGAGGCGGATGGTTGCTAAGGCGAGGCTTAAGTCTCAAAAGAGGCTCGCACATCATTTGTCTGAGGCTTACGCCTCAGTGTGAATCGCCTCGAGGCGCATCAAGGCTTGGGCCTTGGTTTGACGTAAAAAAACCCCCTAAAACTCACTTTAGGCTTCAACAGTCACGAGACTCGCGAGCGACAGTTCAGAATCTTCAGATCTATCTTCTTCTTCTTCTCGACAGTCGACAGTTCGTCTTTTTCGTTTTCTGATCTCTCTCTGTTTTTCTTTTTCTGTTTTTCTATTACAATTATATATATATAATATCATATGTATATTAGTATATATATAGAGACTACAGTACTAATAACATTACTGTATATATATACTAATATATATATATATATATATATATTTATATGTATATCAGTATATATAAAAAGATTATTTTTTTATTACAATTATATATATAAGAATCAATGAATCATTAATCATATATATATTAGTATATATATTATATATACGGTAATAACATTATTGTGAAATGTGAATTAACAATCATATACTTTTAAATTTCAATTAATGATCTTAGGCAATTTTTTTTAATTATAGATTTACAGTGAATTGTTATTATGGGTAAGAAAGATCCAGCTTGAAAATATGGCACCGAAACTCCTGGAGTTAATAAATCTCATTTATATGTGGAATGCAATTTTTGTAAGAAAGTTTGTAGAGGGGGATTAAAAGGCTGAAAAATCATCTTGTGGGTAATCATAGTAACGTTGAGGCTTGCAAAAAAGTACCAAGTGATTTTATTAGCATTTTTTTACAATTTTTTGGGGACTTTTATGTCTTCAAATCGAGGCTTCCGTCTCGCTTCTCCTCGAAGCTTACGCCTCGTCTCGTCCGGAGAAAAACACGTCGTACCGATTTTAGCTTTTTCGAACATTGTTTATACATATGTTGAGTGCCAAAAACAGTCTTAATTGTATATATGTATTTTATTTTTTGATTTGACATTGACAACGTGATTGAGAAAATGTATTATAGATTATAGACCCCTGACATTGACATTGCTAATCACTTGTCTGATATTTTTACGCATGTCATATTCTTCTTCCTTTTGTGTGGACCTAATTAGATTATCCTCTGCTTTAAATTGCATTTAATATCTCAAAACTATTGTGGTATTTATATATGTGACCTGGCATCTGGTTTGTTGAGCTATCCTCTTTTGTTTTTAAATTTTGCGAAGAAACTAAAGTTTCTTATATGTATAGGTGGCAAATTTTGAGTACATTGATGAGAAAGTAGCAAGAGAGGAAGAGGAAGCACAAATGCCTTCTACAGAGAATAAAGCTACGGTAAACAATTCAGAAAGAGCAAGTTACTGGGAGGAGTTGTTGAAAGATAGATATGAAGTGCATAAAGTTGAAGAGTTCAATGCCATGGGAAAGGGGAAGCGAAGCCGCAAACAGGTATATCATTCTTTAGTACTTCATGATGCATTGTTTGCTTTACTTTTTATATCATCAGGAACAGATTGTCTTGCTAAAGTTTTGTGGGTTATATTTCATTGTTTCTAAGCAAAAGAACATGCCTGCAATGCTCATAAAAACCCTAGCTGACACTTAATTTTTTGTTTCGTCTCTCCATCCAAATATTCCAATGCCTTCAAATTGCCCTTATTTAAGCTTCTCACTGAGAATATAATTTAACATCTGGCGATGTTGTAAAGAACTGTAACTGTATTAAACAATTGGTTGTATATTAAAGCTGTTTAGCTCAATTTACTAATCTATGCTTCAAAGCACTATCTGTGAAGTTGACTAAATGATCGCTCAATCATGCTGCTCTTGCTTAGCCACCGGTTTTACGTCATGCAATTCTGATCTGCAATTCGTATACCAGTTTAGCTAGAAAAGTAATTTTAGGCTAGCTATCGCCTTCGTAATGTCTTTACCAATTGCTCATTCTTTGGATTTACTCAGATGGTCTCAGTTGAAGATGACGACCTTGCTGGTCTGGAAGATGTAAGCTCTGATGGTGAAGATGATAACTATGAAGCTGACCATACTGACGGGACTGATGGAACTGATGGTGAGACAGCTGAAGCTGAAACCCAACCTGTGAGAAAGCCTTACAAAAAGAGAGCTCGTGGTATAGTTTACACCGCATTTTATGGTTTTGATAGTTAAATGAAAGAATGTGATGACAATTTGACAATTTCCAAAATTTTCTAATCTTAAACAGTTGATAGTGTACCTCGTCCTCTGATGGAAGGTGAAGGAAGATCATTTAGAGTTCTTGGATTTAGTCCAAATCAAAGGGCTGCATTTGTCCAAATTCTGATGAGGTTAAAATCTTGTATTTGCCTTGCTGTTTCTTTCTTCTTGTTTTTTTCATTTTCTTTTCTTAATTTTTTTTATTTAAAAAATTTCTTTCTTTGTAAACTGCCCTTTCTTGTAATAGTAGATTCTGCTTTACATCACAGAAACAATGTGCTTTTAAATCTTGAGGTGATATTATTTAATAATTAATATTGCATGCTCTTTGCCCAGGTTTTTGTTTTTATTTTCTTAAAAGTAAACTGCATAAAGTTTCATCAGTATTAAGTATGTAAAGTTATCATTCTTTTCAGATTTGGGGTTGGGGACTTCGATTGGGCAGAGTTTACGCAACGCTTGAAGCAGAAGAATTTTGAAGAAATTAATGCGTATGTGGTTTACTTTTGGATTTAATTTTTATATAATAATCTTTGAACTGGAGATAAGTGAATTTTAGTTCGCAGTTGGTGGTGTGGAATTATCTCAGACTCATTTATAAATTTAACCCTGATGTATTTATTTTACACTTTGTTGCCATGGGTGAAGTGTTTGCCATCCTATCAGTATACTAGAGCATAGACATGCTTGGTTGTCTTGTTGGCTTGAGCGATGATTATGTGAACTTTCATTCTTTTGGGTTAGCATATGATTTTGCTAGCTTGTTACATATTTACTATTCCAAACAACATAATTAAATTGATAATATGGTTATTGTCATCAGATTATCTACGTCTTGGCTTTCATTGTAAGTTTGTAACAAAGTACTAGATGGTAGCCTAGGCATAGTCGGCCCTCCACCACCTCGACGCCCTACTAGCTGCAAAATTGTTCACCCTTTCTGAGTTTTAATACACTGGCAAACCTATTAAGAGTTATCTTTCTAGCTTATCAACCTATTTCCTGTCACTTTTCCCTGTTCCATCCTTGGTTTGCAAGCGGCTCTACATTATGCAGGACTTAATGTAAAGGCGGACGAGGAGAGTAGGAAAATTTAACCTGGTCAATTTGAAGTGGACGTACCGGTTATAGGTTGAGGTTTTGGGATTCGAGATTTGGGTGTATTCAACCATGCTTTGTGTTGGTAAATGCCTAAATTGTTGCGGTGGTTTATGGTGGTCTCTGGAGGAAGCTGGTTGTCGATCTCTTTGGCTCGGTGGTAGGAGGTTGGCGGTTGAGAGACGTATCCTTCCTGTTTGGGGGAGGAGTGTGGGAAGTCATTGCATTGGGATTTGACAAGTTCTTTATGCGCAATTTGGGAGCCTAAGATTAGGAGGAGAAAAAGCTTCTATGCTTCTAGACGAATACTTGGTGCGCGGAGGTTTATCATGGGGAGAATTGTAATAATCTTGTCATTAATGCATTGAACCCCAGGGGCTATTATTTCTGATTATCACTCGAAGTTTAGGGGAGATTGTTGTAGCAGCCATTGTTTAGGTTTAACTTTCAGGATTGGGAACCAGAGGAGGTAGTGTATTTGTTGATTATTTCTTAGGGGAAGAAGTAGACGGCTCTCCGGAGGATTCTGTGTGGTGGATTGAGCATAACAGCGGATGCTTTGAGTGCGTCCCCTACTTTAAGGTGTTTCAAGGTGATGGTGGGAAGCAGTTACGTTGGAGGACCATTTGGAAGGCTGGGGAGCCTTGAAGGTGTCATTCTTTTCCTAGACGGAAACTTTAGAAGCTATCCTTAGCCAAAGTAACCTTTTAGAAAAGAGGGATCAACTCGCCAGCAGATGCGCGATGTGTTATTGTGAGGAAGACAGTTGATCATTTGCTGCGTCACTGTGAGTGGCAAAGAGTTTGTTAACAGTTATGTTTTCACTGTGTGGCATCTCTTGGCCTCTTGGGTGATGCTGAGATCTATTATAGACTACAGAGTTGTTAGAAGCATGAAATGGGCTGGAGGTGAGAAAGGAATGAATAAAGAGGTGTAAATTGTTGCCGCATAGCATTTGATAAGCACTTTAGAAGGAACAAAATAATCGGTTTCTTGAAAACTTTGAGAGACCTCTTGTGCGTATTCTGTTTCTGTTTCTTAGACTTTTCTTTTTTGGCTTAATGAGGCGTTTCTTGGCTCTATTTTGCATTTTGTGGGCTTTATGGGAGAGTTTGATTTTGGAGCCTAATGTAGTTAACCCTTTGTTACAGGATTGTTTGTATATGCCTATATGGTGGGGCTTTGTTTTTCTTGGGGCATAAGTGTGCCTTTTATTTCCCCTATGCTTTGTATGCTGCATGTGTACTTGGTTCCACCCTCATTGTACTGAATTTATTTACTAAACAAAACACTAGAAGATAATAACCAAAAGATAGTTGATCAAATCATTGTATATACAAAAGCATGAAAGCCCAGAGTGTTTTAGATTATTTCTCTAAAAGTTACTTTCAAAATTTGGATAATTTCATGCGTCCAAGATAATTCAATCCATCCTAAACATGCTTTCCACCCTAAATTTAACCGAAATTCGTTCTGAATCCAAATTAAGATATTACATGCTTCTAAGATAATTTAGCGTGTGACATTTTATAATGCATTATTTTGAATTTGTTCTTATTTGCTGTTTCATGCTTCTAAGATAATTCAGCGTGCGACGTTTTATAATGCATTATTTTGAATTTGTTCTTATTTGCATCATAGCTATGGTCTTTCCATGCAGTTATGGGAAACTTTTCTTAGCTCACATTGCAGAAGATATTACCGACTCGCCAACCTTTTCTGGTAAATGCTACTCTAGTTGGTTTGTGCTTCTGCTTTTAGAACTCCCCTTTTAAATACATTGTCTATGTTCTAATAAGTTTGCATTTCTATATTGTATAAAATACAGATGGTGTTCCAAAAGAAGGATTAAGAATACAGGATGTACTAGTCAGGATCGCAGTCCTACTCCTTATCAGAGATAAAGTAAGTTCCGTAAACATTAGTATAAAGTCTAACATGGTCAAATAATTGATGACATTGTAATATTTTTATTTTTTATTTTACATTTTGATATATGTTCCATTTTGTACAACAGTGACAAACATCTGGTCGTACCATTTTTTAATAGTTTTTGAGAAACATGGGAGCATCTCTTCTTTTACTTCATACAATTTTAGTCCTTGTACAATGAAGTTCAGTGTATTATTCTTTACATCCTTGCCAAGTGAGTAAACTACTAAACAGAGTCTAAATCATAATGCTGTAAGCCTTGAAATGCTTTCGTGTTTTGACATCTGTTCCAGCTATGTAGTGTTATTTGTGGTTCAATAAAAGAAAAATCCAGTGGCATGTGTAGCATTTAGCATTGTTTGTAATACTTCACATGAAAGTTGAAACAGAGTAAGGTCAAGTTTTGTAGTTGCAAAATTAATGTCAGATTTATCGCAACATACACTTTAAAGAAAAATAATTCTAACTTGTCATTTCTGGTGTTGAGCGAGCTTTAATTGTTGGGGCAAACTTTGGCTAGTAGTGATAAACTAAACTCTTTGTACGTAAATGTAGTAATTGCAGCGTTCTATTACTGCGATTCCTTAGGATGTGACGATTCACATTTGAATAATCTTGTGCCTTGTTCAACCTATTATTCTAGTTAATTGTGTGCATTATAAAATAACAAGTCAAGGTGTTTACATGGCTAATGGGCGTAGTTATGATGTAATTGTTGGTCTTACTTATGACTGAATGGTGTTCGTTGTATATCATCTTGTGAAATAGTTTTTTTTTATTCTCATGCAATAGATTTCCTATTCCCCCCTTCTATTGATTGGTTAATATTTTAAGCTTAATTTTGTTTTTTCTTGTAAAATTCGTTACAAGTCCTTCCACCTGATACATTGCATGCCAGTATGCGCTGATACCGAGTCTGGGAATCTGGGTTTGGTACATGCAACACACAGCACAACACCTTAGATATTATTTGAAAAAACATAACGAACCGAAAATTGTTTTTATTCTGCTAAATGTGTCGTCACTATGAATTTCTTGAATGTATCAGTTTATATCTGAAAATGGAAGATGCTTAGTACAATATTATTTCCTCCTGAATAATCCATCTTACCTAGACATTTAGATGGCACTGTTTATAGCTGGATCCAACAATACTGTTCATGGCTAATACTTTACTGACTTGCTTGCTTACTTGTTTAAGAAAACATCGGTAGTGATCAAAGTTAGTCTGAGTGAGTTGGTTTCCTTCATAAATCTTTGTCAGACAGTATCCTGTTATTAGTGTTTTTTTATGTCTGCATGTGTACTGATGTGAAAATTGATTCCTGATGTTTCTCCTTGAAAATTTATACTATGCTTATTCTAGTGATTCAAATATGAAAATTGTGATCACGACTATCCGGGAAAAAATAACTATTGAAAAGAACAAGATATTCAATTATATGACTATTTTCTTTTGCTTGAGCCATTCAAATTATGTTAGAAATTTAGGCATTCTCATACACCAACCTTTTTTTCAGTCTCTTGCATGGAAACTTTAACAAATACATGTTTTCAGGCCATTAACAATATTCAGTTCATACATCTCAACATGTATTACATGTCAATATGATTAAAATTTGATTAAATGTAACTTTTTGAGTCAACTCCTTCGTGTTTATTAACGTTATAATTTCCAAAATAACTGCATTTACACAATGACATCTAACTCTTCCCCGTTTTCTTCCTACTTTTGTTTACAGATAAAGGTTTCATCACAAATGCCTGGTGCTCCTCTCTTTGGAGATGATATTGTATATTGCTTGCCAGGATTAAAAGGTGGAAGACATTGGAAGGAAGAGCATGATCTGTTGCTACTGCGTGCAGTACTAAAGTATGTCTTTCTAATTTTTAGTTAGACAAAAATTTTCCATTGCAAAATGAGTGTGTTACAGCACACTAGTCCTATCATCTGATTTTTTTATTTTCTTTTTTCATTTTTATGCAGTTTATGTCTCATAAATACACTCCCACCCCCCAAAAAATATAAATAAAATAAAATAAAATATAACACACTGCGGTAATAGTGACCACTAAAAGAAGGAAAAAGAGGGAGGGTCTAGGGAATCTTTCAAAAAGGAGAGGTGGGTATCTGTGGACATCTTCAATGATATGTAGTTTGGTGGAACTTTTATGTGTAGATTGTGGCCATTATATTTGGTTATTTGCGGACTTTTAACCAATATTATCTGATAACCTTTCAGGGTTGGAGTTGTTAGGTGCATTATACTTCTCAATAGCATTTTAACTGCTGCTTATATTTCTTCTATTGTAAAGGTGTAGCCTATCATCGACTTAAACATCTCTCTCTCTCTCTCTCTGTTAATACTTAATTTTGTTTCAATAAAATTCCTCAAGCCCCTGCACTGCTTATTATTTGCTTTTGAATTTGTTGACTCTGGTTGCAACTTTTTCTCCAATGGTTTAGTTTTGTCAAGTGTAGTGACCTTAGATAATATCACATCGAACTTTCTTTAATTGGTAGTGGTGAAATGAGACAAGTAATGCATCATAAGCCTTATGCCTCATTTGATAAAGTAGATAGGATTGTAATTCCACAGATTTTGAATATATTTTCTTACTTTCCATGTACAAAGCAAACTATCTATGAAGCACCAATAAGGACACAGTACACAAATGCGACATGACATGGGACACAACATTTTCCCAAAAAACAGGATATGATACGTTGGGGAATACGTTTAATTTTTATATTTATATTTAATAAGTATATTTTTATTTCTTAAAATAAATAAATAGGGCTGTTAATTTACAAATTACTATTAGTAACATATTCTGATATTTTACTAATAATAACAAAATGTTACAAGGGTTTTATTATATTTAGGTACTAAATTGTTACAACAAAGCAAAGACCTTTATTTATTTATTTATTTTTTCAATTTGACCCCGTTCGTGTCCATGGCTTGTCCAGCCACGTCCTACCAGTGTCAGGCATCTAAAAGTTTTTTTAAAAAAAAAAAACAATTATGGGTGCGTGTTGGGGACGAGTCTCCAAGCCGGTGTCGGGGTCGGACACGGTCACGGTCACGTCACATCTCCGACTCTAACAGAAACTCGGAGGCCTCTGAGAGGTTTCCATGCTTCATAGAAAACAACCATTAGTAGGAAGAGAAAGGGAGATAGTATTAAGTGTTTGCCATCCGTTCAAGTGTCATATATCTAGATTTGCCTTAGAAACTAAGATGGACGTCATTTCTTTGTTCTCATCTGTTAAAAGTTTTGAGCACTAATTGTTTTTTGAATTAATCATACTATAGTATCAGATCTTATTTATTGTTTGTTTGAATATTTAGGCATGGTTATGGAAGATGGCAAGCTATTGTTGATGACAAGGAGTTGAGGGTTCAGGAGCTTATCTGTCAGGAATTGAATCTTCCCTTTATAAACCTTCCTGTTCAAGGAGGTTCTCAAGCACAAGTTGCTGGAACTGGAGGTTATCAAGAACAAACTTGTGGCACTGGAGGTTCTCAAACACAAGATGCTGCAAATATTGCTAGCACTGAAACAACAATCAGCAATAACTTGAAGACGGCAGTTGGTGGGAATGGTTTAGGAACTGATGCTGCGCAGGGAGCCACTGATGCCATTAACCGACCACAGTTATACCAAGATTCCTCTTCTGTACTATATCATTTTAGAGAGATGCAAAGAAGACAGGTTGAGTTTATCAAGAAGCGGGTGCTGCTTTTGGAGAAAGCACTTAATGCAGAATATCAAAAAGAAATTTTTGTAAGTTTCTCACATGTTTTAATGTGTTAAAATTTGATGAAGTATAAAATCAACTTCAAAAATAAGTGTGTCGTTGAAAGCAAATCAAGGCTATTCACCTTCCAATCTCTTAGTAATATATGATTGACATGTAAGCTGCCCTTCATTGTTGCAGAAAAGGATTAAGATGAAATACTTCGGTTGAGCTTTTTAACCGAAAAAATTGAAAGCAAAAAAGCTGCATGTATTATCTTTAGCATTTTGTATTGTGCTGCAAAGGGAAGTATATTATGCTATTAATTGTGAGCCTACGGTTATACAGGGCATGGCTTTGAGTAATGTTGTCTCATAAGAACATCTCACATGTAGCAAAGTGGTTCCTCTCTTGCGAAGTGATTGTGAAAGTTCTGTGAAAACCTGATTCCTTATTAAATTAGGTGATTAGGAGTTTACATTGCTTATATATGGTTTCCTTTTATGTTAGTACAATGGCATGATCATTTGGATGTTCATTTGTGTTCTTCATTCATCTCTTTTGATAGGTGTCCATTAGGTATCTTACTGTCATCAGTCAGTTCACTCATTTGCTTCTGATTAGATTGGCGTGTGGATGTTGCTTTTTCATGTCTATCAGTCTGTTTTTTTTGTATGATGCTTTCGTATTCAGATGCTTTATGTGAAGGAGCTCATATGTATAAATTTTAGAATTACACCTGTTTATTTATACAATTTCTTCCTAAACACCTGGAAAATCAGAATCAAAATTTTATAAATGCATCTTGTTATCCCATACTTAAATGTTGCTTCATCTCATTTTGGGTTCACATTTATGATTTATCACAGGGTGATGAAAAATCCAATGAAATTCCTGCTGATGACATGGAGACTGAATCCAAGGTAGCGGATGTAGCAGATCCAAGTTTCAAGGAGATTTGTTCCGAATTGATTGGTCGTTTGCCTCGAATAGATGTAATTTGTAAGTCAACATTCTCTCTCTTTTTCTTTCTTTTTTTCCTTTCAAGGTTTCCTCTTGTTGACAGCAGCAATACTTGCCAACTTCATGTGAACGTAAGGCTCCTATGAGTGTTATTTGTACTTGCTATGGTCTTTATGTTAACTTTCTTGTTTTCTTGGAAGAAAAATTAAAGGCTTTAATAGATGAAACGAGAAAGACAATCCTAACAGCACGTGACTTGTAAATTACTAGCAGTACATTGATTATATTAAATTCAGAATTTATAATAGTACATTAAAATTATACCATATGTTTCCTATGGTAAAGAAAATATTGAATATGATAGTTAAGGACAAGTGTCATTGATTCGTAAATGTAAATGAGAAATCATTTACTCCTAGTACTATGAATTCAGAACTGAATCTCTGATTCAGTCAATCATGAAATTTAAAGTTTATGATTTATTTAGTAGTACTAGGTAGGTAGAATTTTAAATGAAAGATTTGATGAAACATGCATCACACTAGACATGTTCAACCATTTTCTTTTTCTAAGAGATTGACCAAAAGTCCAAAACACCTTATCATGGCATCTCATTCTGTTGGCTTATGTTACCCGAATAATGTGGAGTTCAACTTCTTGGGACGGAGACATGCTACAAACTCGAGTAGTAGGATCTTGAAATCTGAAGCTAACTGGTAGAGCACCATGTAACTCTATGGAAACAGGACCTAAAGTCTGCTGAAGTATGGATATAGTTGTCTTGGCAAAAGAACATTTGAAAAAAATGCTTATTTTTCTGTTAGTCTTCAAGTTTTATTTTAACTAGTTATATTTACTGCACTTTTTATGCGTTTTCATCTTTTGCGGGATAGAGTTTTTTTTTTGGTTCTATGCAGGTTTGATGGTTTCTTTTGTGGACCGACTTTGTTGGATATGTCCTTCATTGAGGACTTCATATTTTTTCTACTTTTTGAATTTTTTGGAGAATCTCTCGTCTTTCTTTTGTAAGTTTCAAAAGAAAGTTTGCCTAGTACATTAATGGTTATTAAGATGGAAAGGAGGTAAATATTAAGATAAGATGGAATGGAAAATGTTAAGAAATCCTTATGCTTGATATTTTTCTGAAAGTTTGTTGTACCATTTTGGTGTCTGAGAGCCTCTCAAATGTTTGGGCGCTTTTAGAATGAAGATTATGTTGAGGGTTTTGGGAGAAGGTCAGAGGTTGTATACATCTCTAGAGCTATGCTTTTGCTTTTAGAGTTGTTAAATGCTTTTGTTGAACCCCAATATGGGATAACAAAATGTCTAATAATAATGTCTTCAAAAAGTAAGTCATGGTTCAATACTCCGTAAAGTCAATGTTAGAACTGAATAGATTCTTTTATTGATTGAATTCTCTCTATTATATATATATACACAAGTGTCCTAATTACAGTTATGGTAATTCTTAAATTATAGTAATGTGTACACACTGATTAGAGAAACTACAATCATGGAATATCTTCTAACACTCCCTCAAGTTGGTGTATAAATGTCTCACATACCCAACTTATGAAACATTTTACCACCAAGACCCTTTGTCAAAATATCAGCAATCTGACCTGTTTTGACGAAGGTAAGCAAATAAGACCACTAGTTAACTTTTCTTTGATGAAGTGTCTGTCAATCTTAATGTATTTTGTTCTATCGTGTTGTACTGGGTCGTTTACAATATTAATGGCTGCCTTGTTATCACAAAATAACTGAATATGCCTTTTAGTTGTAACACCAAAATCTTCTAACAAGGTTCGAAGTCACATTAGTTCACATATATCCAAGGCAATAGCTCGATATTCAGCCTCAATACTGGATTTTGCCATCATAGACTGTTTCTTAATGCGCCAAGTAACAAGATTACCTCCAACTAGGGCTGCAAACGAACCGAATTGAACCGAATTTTGTCGAATTAGAACACTTTTAGTCGAACTCGAACATGTTCGAGTAACTTGATCGAACCAACAACTATGTACGAGTTCAGATCGATTGGTGTTCGCGAACATGCGAACAAGTCGAATACAAGCTTGTTTGCGAACATGAACAGTTCGCGAACGTTCACGAACACAAACTTGTTCACAAACACAAACTTGTTTGCAAACACAAATTTGTTTGCGAACACAAACTTAGAACTCTGAAGCAAAAAACAGTTAAATAAATACCAAAAATATCTTCTCTAAGAGTTTAAGTAATTCAATCAAAAATTAGATCAAATATTGTAATTATCATCATTCTTAAAATAGGATATAATTATATAAATATAATATATATCATATTATATTATTATCATATTATCATTGATATATTAAGTCTTATATTACACTATATAAGACTTATTTAGGAATAAGATATAATATATATCATATTATCATATATATATATATATTAAATTAGTAGTAGTGGATTAGTGGTCAATATTATTATTTATTACATAATTAGTATAGAATAAATGAATAATACTCCATCTATTTCATAAAAATAGTCATTTTAAGATTTTTTATAATGAAAAATATGAAATTGTAAAATTGTAAGATTATAATGAAAAATATGAAATTGTAAAATTGTAAGATTTAAAATAATATGAATTTAATTGATTTAGATTAATTCAATATCGAATAGACTAATATTGTTTACCTTGAAAATTTGAAATGTATTAATACCAAATACTTCCTCCGTTCATCCATTCTGAAATATAAGTATATAAACTGATCGGTATGAATTTTCAAAGTCGATAGGAAATATTTTTAATTCAAAAGGAATGTGATAATTAACTTTTGAATACAATAAAATTTGAGAATTACTTTATAAAAAGTTTTTAATTTTTATAATTATATTGTTTAAAGCTAAATAAATTAGCTACGATTCTAAGATCAAAGGCTTAAAAGTCAAAGCTATTTAGAAACTTTGTTTCATTTTTTTAAAACCTTTTTACTTATTATAATTTAAATTAATAACTCATTTAAATTTCATACAAACGGTACTGTGACATATTGTTTAATTGGATTATTCAACACTTATGATTACTTAATTGCATAATTAATAAATCAAAGTTAATCAATCACTCTCTCACTGTTTCACATATACACTGTAAGTCTGTAACATTAAAAAATTAAAAAATTGGGAAAATCAAGTTTGCACTTTTAATTACATAATTGATAGTTGATTGTATGTAATATTCAATATTAATTGTACAATGATTATTACTCTATTACTGAAGTCTCGATACATTGATGACTTGATTTCTTTAATCTCAATATCGGTTTGACAATTTCAATAACTCATGTAAATGTAAGTAACTTTATTATATCATTCTTTAATTAATATCAAATTGTCATTGCATGATGATTAATGACTTTATTTATGTGATTTATGACGTGGGTTATAATTTATTAAATTATTAGGGATGTAAATTAAAATAATCCAACAATCATTGCTAAATTTTTTATGAAAATATTAAAATTATTTTAATTAAATTAGAATTTAGTGGTGAAGAAGTACACGTTATTATTTATTATTATTTTTTACTTATAATCAATTATTAAAAAAACAAAAAAGATGTTTCAGTAATAAAAAAAAATGTTACAAATTTAACAATTATTGATAAGACAAACTTTAGAATTTAATATGAAATAACAATAATATTCAGAATTTTAGAAACAATTTAAACATGTAAGAAATCGAACTACTCGAACCGATCTCGAACTTATCGAACCGAACTCGAAATTATCGAACCGAACTCGAAATTATCGAATTGAACCGAACTTGAACTGTTCGCGAACAAGACGAACCGAACCATATAGTTTCGCGAACATGTTCGATCGAGCAATCGAACGTAACACTATGTGCGAACTCGACTAGATTAGGCGAGCAACTCGAACTCGAACCAAACCGGTTCGCGAACAGTTCGGTTAGTTTGCAGCCCTACGTCCAACAAATGAACAATAACCTGACGTAGAACGACGATCTTCTATAGAGCCAAGTCGGAAAAAGCTTCAACTCTTATATGACCGTGTGGTGCGAACAATAAACCTTTTCCAGGAGCAGACTTGAGATACCTAAGAATTCTGTAAACAGTTTCCATGTGACAATGTCGAGGTTATGTATATACTGACTCATTATTCTCACAACATAAGATATATCAGGTCTAGCATGAGAAAGGTATATCAATCGTCCCACCAAACGTTGATATCTTTCTCTATCAACTGTAGGTTCTGTGCCATCTACTAGATGATGATTAACTTCAATAGGAGAATCAACATGTTTACATCCCAATATGCCAATTTTTGTTAAAAGATCAAAGACATACTTTCTTTGAGATAGAAAAATCTCACTGGAAGATCTTGCAACTTTAATACCAAGAAAATATTTCAATACCAATATCTTTAATCTCAAACTCTTTGGCTTTATTCGCTTTGAGATTAACTATCTCTTCTCTATGATCCTCTATCACCACAATGTCAACATAAACGATAAGAATGGTAGTCTTACCTTTTATCTGTTTAACAAATAGAGTATGATCTGCTCGACTCTGCCTGTACCTAAATCTTATCATTGCTTTGTGGAATCTACCAAACCAGGCTTTGGGAGATTGCTTCAAACCATATAAAGCCTTTCGCAATTTACACACCTTACCTCTTGGTGACAGATGAAGCAAAATATGAGGGTATTTTCATGTATTCTTCCTCCTCCAAGTCACCATGAAGGAACACATTTTTCGCATCCAATTGCTGAATATCCCAGCCAAAGTTTGTTACACATGAGATTATGGTACGAACATACTTTATCTTGGCCACAGGAGCAAATATCTCCTGATAATCAGTTCCATGAGTTTGAGTATACCCTTTTGCCACTAGCCTGACTTTGAGTCTATCAACTGTTCCATCTGGCTTCTGTTTGACTGTATATACCCATTTGCAACCAACTGATTTTTTCCCGTAAGGAAGAGAAACTAGTTCTCATGTATCATTCTTTTTCAGAGCATTCATCTCCTCTATCATAGTTTGTTTCCAATTCTTATCACTAATTGCTTCTCTCCACCCCTGAGGTACAGATATTGAAGAAAAGGAAGAAACAAATGAGTGGTAGAATGCAGATAATTTATTATAGGTTAAGAAATTAAAGATAAGATGTTTAGTACAAGCTCTAACTCCTATTCTAATAGCAATAGGAATGTTAGCATCATCAGACAAACAAGTAGGATTAGGAATCTCACCATTAGCATTATTAAGACTAAGTTCTAAGCAGGGTTGGTGTAGTGGTGCAGAAATAGTGACCTTATTCTTGACTCTTCGAACATAGGTTCTCAACTCAGGCTCATTCTGTCTAGCATACGACTCTTGTAATTGTAACTCCCCATGTGTAGAATTATCAGAAACAACAGGAACAAGAGAAGATGGTATAATAGAACTTGTAATTCTAGCCTCAGGAGGAAGCTTCTCCTCATTAAGAACATCCTCCCCTGGGGAGAAGATGAAGAAGAATAAAAGGTTCCAATTCTTAAAAATTTACATCACGAGTGACAAATATTTTGTGCGAATGAGGATGATAACATTTATAACCTTTTTGGGTTGGAGAATAACCAATGAAAACACATCAAAGAGACTTGGGATCTAATTTTTCCTGAGTGGGAGATTTATCATGAACATAGCGCACACAACCAAAAACTCGAGGCGAATGAGGACTTGTCGTGTGTTGGAGAAAAGAGATTGGACTTTTGTTCCCAAGAATTCTAGAAGGAAGTCAATTTATCAAAAATGCAATAGTCAGAACATCTTCCCATAGAAATTTAGGGGTGTTCATGGTAAACATAAGAGTGCGGGCTACCTCTAGTAAGTGTCGATTTTTTCTTCCTCTACTCTATTTTGTTATGGAGTTTTGACACAGGAGGTTTGAAGAATAATGTCATGCTGAGAGAGATAAGATGCAAAAGCATTATTATTACTATATTCACGACCATTATCACTATGGAGAATCATTACTTTAGCTTCAAATTGGATTTGAATCATTTTATGAAATTCCTGAAAACAATCAAACACCTCATCTTTAGAACGAAGAAGATAAATCCAAGTGACACGAGAATGACAATCAATAAAGATAACAAACCATCTATAATCAGAAAGGAAAACAATCTGAGAAGGTCCCACACATCAGTATATATAATAACAAAAGATTCAAAATGTCGACTGGTAATAGCAGAATAAACAGAACTTTTGTATTTCCCCAATTCACATGGTTCACACAAAAACCGAGTTTTATTACATTGTTTAACTAAAGATGAAAACAAAGACTCTAATATGGAAAAAGAGGGATGTCCCAAATATCGATGCCATTGATGGAGAGAAGTCATGCTGGAGTCAGAGAGTGAAGAGCCTCAGTAAGGAATATATTAGACGAGGGAACATCTAAATAATAGAGACCACCAACTGCTCTACCACTGTCAATTTTCTTCCCCGTCACTAAGTACTGAAAAACACAATGAGATGGAAAAAAGGTTACTGAACAGTGTAAGGATTCAGAAAGACGTTGAACAGATAACAAATTTACACTAAATGAGGGAATATGAAGAACATATGATAATGTCAATGGAGTGCAAACTACAGAGCCTCTCCCAGATATAGAAGAGAGGGAACTATCAGCTACGCGAACCTTGTCTTTTTTAAAACAAGACGTGTATGAAGTAAAGAGGGTGGAGGATCCGGTCATGCTCAGAAGCACCTGTGTTATTGATCCAACAAGGGCAAGTTGATGAAACATTAAAAGCATAAGAATGTATACCTGACTGAGCATAATGAGAAGAAGTAGATTTGAAATAGAATTTTCGAAAAACTGAGATTTCCTCAGGAGTAAGTGCAGTGGTAGTGTCTGAAGCAATGGATGCATCAACAGGAAGTGTTGTAGTCGTATAGGCTTGAGATCCACTTCCACGACCACTACTAAACCGACCTCCTCGTCCTTTAGGACGTCCATGAAGCTTAAAACAGCGATCACTGGTATGGTTTTTCCCCCCACATTAATCACATTCGCGGGATTCCTTCTCAACAGGAGATTGAATGGTGGAGCCAAACTTAGGATACGAAGGCTGATTGGTCAACATAATTTAAAACCATCACCCGACGCCTACTTTCCTCTTGTTGGACTCTAGTATAAGCCTCTCGTAGTGATGGAAAAGGTGTGACCAATCAACTATGCTCGAACTTGATCAAATTCTATATTCAAACCTACCAAAAAATTCACAACTCTATCCGCAATAACAAACTTTTGATAAGCAGCTGCATCTTCCAGACATTTGGCTGAAAAAATCCGGTAATGATTAAGCTCTTGCCAAAGAGCATTAATTTATGCAAAATACTGACCCACGGTCCTCTCCTAGTGACTTAGCTTACAGATTCTTTTAGGAATGTCATATGCCTTAGACATATCACCAGAAACAGAGAAAGTTTGAGAGATAACCTCCCAAAGCTCATAGGCAGTGTCTAAGAATATGTAACTACTCCGCATACTAGGTTCCATGGAATTAAAAATCTACGTTTTCACCATGGAATTATCAGATTTTCATTCTTCATGGGTCGGACCCAGTTTCTCAGGCATAGTGGTTATTCCATTGATGAAGTGTTGCATACGATTGACCTCAATTGACATGCGGCATACTTGAAACCATGCTAAATAGTTGGTTCCATCCAGTTTAAAAGGACTGAGAGTCGATGTTGAATTAAGAGTATGACTCCTGAACAAGCCTTGTTGTTCCATTCTACTGTTCTGAACCTCGCTGCTAGCATCACTTTGTTACACCATATAATAGGTAGATACAATATACCCAAAGAGAATAACCTTTCCAAAGGATATCACTAATTGCACTACCGAAGTTAGGCAGAAGAAACACAACGATCAACCGAACCCACAAAACCAGTATAATCCCAAGAACCCAGTGAAACATAGTGAAGATAGCTACTGATCAAAATAAAACTGGATAAACCTAAATCAAACACTAAAAAACCACTGTAGATAGCAAGAGGAGGAAGAGACGAACACTATGGGAAAAGCCGCGTCGTCAGAAACTTGTCAGAGAAGGCACACACGCCGGCTGAAAGTGGCGCCGCACGTGTGGTGGCGTGTGGCAGTGGCACGTGCGGCAGTGGGTCAGAGGTTGGAAACTCTTATGGTGGTCGCCTGACTCTGGGTAAATCAATTATGGTCTCAATTCCTTCATACAAATTCGTTCAACTAGGTTTCTAAGAAAAAATAAGAAGAGCAACGAGAAGAAACTAAGGAAGAACTTGTCTGTTTAAGGAATGTGCTTTGATACCATGTTAGAATTGAATAGATCCTTTCATCAATTGAATTCTCTCTATTACATAGGTTGATATATATATATATATATACACACACACACACACACACACAAGTATCTAATTACATTTATGATAATTCCTAAATTACTGTAATGTGTACACACTCATTATGAAAACTACAATCATGGAATATCTTCTAACAGTCAATGATCTGGTTCTGGCCACCCATAGTTTACTATGGGATTACTCTGTGTTTGTGCTCTCAATGCATATACAAATCCAAGACTTGTGGACTTGGTGTAATCTGCAGCTTGTTGACAGGATTTTTAATCATATGCATCAGTTCTGCCGTGGTAAGCATCCTGATGCTAGTCTCCTTAAAATGCTGAAACAGACAATTAGGCCTTGTTTGTGCTGTTGTGTTTTATAACTCTATTTTTGAGTTTTTGATTTTCAGTACTTCTTTTTCCAGTTTTCTTTTGTTGTTTTAGAAGAGCAATATTACAAAAGTAGAATACGTTTTTAGGATCATAATATACAGAATATCGAGTGTGGTGTTCAGCACAAAAAGAAAACAAATATTAAAACCATGTTTAACAAGAAGGCTAATTGATTGTGTAAATGTAACAAAGTTGGGTATGAGAAACACTTCTTATGGTAGAATGCACAAGCATTTAGTTCTCGTACCATGATTCGGAATGATGGTTGGCCTGGTAAACTGATTTAAACTACAAAACAGAAGAAGTTAAAATTGTAGAGAAGATAAAAAACTATAATATGGGGAAAATTAAAATTTTGAAAGCATCAAAATAAAAGATTTTAAGAAATTAAACTAATAAACAGAATCTAAAATTTTGAAAAGAATAAATTTCAAAATAATAAAAAAAGTTAATATAATAAAAATCATTAAAAGCTTGAACTATAAAATATTGAAAATTTAAAATAGAAGCTTAAATTTTTGAAATAAATAAAAAGATTATGATGACGTGTGACTACTACAATAGTTTTAAATATGAAGCTCTCTTGTGGTTTTGCCTTGAACTGGTAGATGTTAAAGTTTCTCCTTTAATTTCTTTTGCCTTCGAACTTAACCTTCCTTATCTGCTACCTACCATAGTCTAGCAAAAAGTTGTCAGTAATTAATTTAATTGAATTATTTATGGAGGTTATTGGTCTTGCATGATGACTTCTGATCTTTGTATTAGTCAGAACATTTTAGATGACCTCTTCAGTTAATATGAGTAGCTGATATTTCTTCTTCAGCAAAAATAAAAATAAAAAGTTCAAAAAAAGAAAAGAAAAAGAAATAGCAAGAGTTGCTGATATTGCCTAATGTTGAAGGGTTTGAGCTAGATTTTCTTTCTGCAGCTCCCGAAGAAATAGGTGCTACTGCTTGTGATGATAAACCACAGCGTTTGGATATGGTGCGACTTTATAACAAGGTAACTTATTGTACTCTAATCACAGTGGCTGTTTAGAGTATGGGAAATGATTTATATTTCGACAAATTTATGATGAAGTTGAATTGCGACTAACGTAAAACTCTAAATTAGGGTGGGACAATTTTTAATTCCTACCTATTCCATGTATGCACATAGGTTGCTATTTACTATCGACATAAATTTGTCGTCATATGTAGCAAGACTCTTACCATCTTGTGGGGAATTATTTTTCAATGGAAAGAGAATAGTACACAAGCAGAGATGTTAGGTCTAATATTAGTTTTCCTTTTTGTACATCATTCACAGATGTGCAATGTACTTGAAGAAAACCTCCATGATTCTGTTGAGGCATATTTGGCAAGCAAGCCAGTTGGCTTCAAGTTGAGAAAGAGCCTTCTTCCCATAGAATCAATTTATCAAGATATCTGCCAAATTTTCTCTCCCATGCAGCAGAATTCTTCTGGTGTAGGACACAGTTCATCATCAACACCTAAACGAGAAGATAGCATTGATGGTGCTAAGGTGGCAACAGAGACGAAGGTTCCTGCAGAAGCTCAAACTGGAAACAGCGAATCAGCAGAACCAGCCCATATAAAAGACGAGGCTAACTTCCCGTGTGACATCCAGACTACTGGCCTAAGTTTGCCCGAGGTTAAGCCTGCTTCGATGAATTGCGCTGTCGTTGATGTGAAAATGGAAGAGGGATGCTGATTCTGGTACTGTTGCTCCTCCTAGTGGAAATACAGAAAGACCAGACCCGGGTGTCATTGTTTTGGATGATTAATTTTTTTATTTTTCCTTCAGGTCCCAAAAGGAAAATAGCGATCTCCAGAATATGCTAGTCAAACTAAACACTCGCTCCATTGCAGATAGAATATGTACAAGTCACTTGCAAGACTAATTTGAAAGGGAAACTATGAATTTATTAAAATCTAGTATTATAGTGTAATCCATGTTGTATTCTAAACATGTATTAGTATTACCAGAAAATATCAATGTTCCATCATGTTTTCTTATATGACAATTCTATTATGATCCATATATAGCTATATTTTCTTGCTGAATATTTTTTTCTTTCTTCCAGGTAATTGAAAATGTAAGGTTTACACTTTAAACCTCAAAGTTTTTTGTCTTTTAGAACTTAAACCTCAGTGTTTCTATTTTAAGATATTGAACCTTAATGTCCTTATAATTTTTAGAAAAAGTTACTGTCACTGGAAGTAATAATTGGAGTGAGGGTATTCTGATAATTTTACTTCTAATTATTTTTGGACATAAAAAATTGTAAACATGTGATTGGCCTGTGATTAGAAGGGGGAGGGAAATGAGGAGAAATTAGAGTCGCTATAAATTGTATGTATCCTTTGGACTAAATTGCCCTTTCATTTTGAGTCGTGATTTACTCGGCAAGAAATGGTAAATTAGGTGGTCAGGAGGTTTTATTTATAAATATTCAGGACATTAGAAATTATTCTTTAAAGTTGCTAACATTATCACAATCAGTGAATTTAAGCAAATTCAGAAAGGATTTCTGATATTTAAATGAAACAATTTCTAAGCTCAAAAAGAATAAACACTACTCAGGTAAAAAAACATGTTAACTTCGTTCACGCGCTCCAATCACCAAAACGCGTCCAATCCTGCACAAAAACCGATAAACACCAAAAGCTTGACGGCTTGGGCCGCCGGATAGCTCTGGTGTGAGAATAAGTACGGGTTGATTAAGGTTAACAATGGAGGCGTAATGCTCTAGTGTTAGAAAGTAATAATAATGTGTACCTTAAAATCAGGGTAAAGCCTTGAATTTATAGTGTTCTCACCAACTCCTTGTAATCCTTCCCCATATTAGATTAGGGTTCCCCCATATATCATTTCATAACAAGATTGCACCAAATCTCCTAGAAATAAGGAAGTTGGTTCAAACCCCAACCCCTCTTTCCACATTTAGAATCCGCATGTAATTAGTAATCCCTAGAATATTCCTTTATCCCCAAACAACCTCTATCTGGACCCAAGTATGCCCAAGAGGGTTATAACCCAACATGTACCCTAGGCCCAAATATTCGTGGCCCAACATTGCTCTCCAGTCTTCCATTAAAATAAAAAATTTTAATGGAAGAATATAAAAAATACATCCCAATCATTAACAATAAATATGCACAACTCAAGAAGCTTTGGGGCTCATGCAGCCCACATTAATCCATCCCTTCCGTTTTCCCACGTTCCCCATCATGACACCCATTAATGAGTCGTTGTTGGGTAAAATCTAATACGCACAACACACAAGTATACGTGGTAAACAAATAATAAAATGGAAGTAAAGTATTGTTCCCACGGAGAAAATAACTAAATTTTATCCTTACAATTACCAACTTCATATTATCTCAATTTTATTAAACTAATGATCCAGTGATGATATTTATGAAAAACTACCACTTAAACTATAACTAACACTATTCAGGAATTTGACAAGTTTTCAGAGAATTAAGCTTACAACTTCACTTATTGTTTCACTTTGAATGACATACTTCCGTTCACTTTAAATCAACTATTCCAGATTATTAACCAAGAACACAATAGTAGGTATAACCACCTCTCAATGTCTTACACCCATGCCCACTCAAATCCACAATTGATCGAATTAAGCAAGACACCTTAATTAACTAATTCACTATATCTTTATGTGAATTATAATTGAAAAAGGTTTCAAGTCAGGTTCTATTTAGATTATGTATGATGCATAGATATCTCTATCCTACACATAAATTATGAATTCTAACTTGTCGACGTCGGGAAAAAATTCGTTTCGACTTGGACTCGAATCTTTCTCTCTTCCTAAGTTTTGTTTACCCTTATTTTATATTTTTTATGAAAAAGAGTTTTGAAGGGATTTTTTTAGAAAAAGGCCAACATGGATCATGTCGACGATTTGAACGTTTTACAGAGTCGCCAGTTGGTAGTTTTGAAATAGTTGTACCAACTCAACCGAATTTTGTTTGAAAAGAGACCCAATTGCTGGACACTGTCGAAACTGAATCTTTGAAACCGAAGTTCTAAGTTCGGGGGCTTGGTTAAGTGTGGGGATGGTGTTAGGCACCCCACAACTTCTGTGACAACACGGTATCGTATCTTTTCAATATTTTCCTTTGAAATATGCAATGTGTGTGTGTGAATGCTGGATGAAATTAGGCCTATGTTTGATTGATTTGAAAGTATGGACGTGCTCTTTTGAGCCTATATACGAAGGGTTTGATTTGATTTGCAAAAGTCTTTTTTTAGACAAGATATTGAAAATGATGTTTTGAAAGCTGGTTTTCAAACCCTTACGCTCTCATAGGAATAGAAGCCTGTTGATACTTCCAATTTTTATCTTTTCAGCCTTTTGGCTCAATTTGAATGGTGATTGTTGGGCTGCGAAGCATCCTCGACCACAAAATATAGACAAGTGTCGGTCTTTTCATGGGCATGACAGCCATCGGAGTGACTCTAGCACAACAAATTATTATTTCACTATGTTGAGACCTTAAACCCGGATAATTGTTTTAAGGTCTTTTGAATGTACAATTTTACAGAAAAATTGGTAGGGTACATTTGTAAAGTAGAGTTTGTCCATCGTGGGAATCAGATTATGATCAGTTTGATCACGAATCCCACGATTCCTAGGCTCACAGAGGGAAGCCAATAAAACCTGCACAGCTCAAATATGCACAAAAATGTATATTTACATCTAAATGTTGCAATAACCAAGGATTAATCAGTAAATCCTGGTCTACACGTAGCCAAAGCGTCTCGTTCCCACTAGATAGAGATCTAAGGGCCGCGAGATTGCTTTCAGAAATGAAACTAGAAAAATTGATAGATTTAAGTAAATCTCAGACATTCTAGCTTTCTGGTTCCGTCTGGACCTATTTTGAACAGTTTGAAAGCTAGAATTGGCGAGATTTAAAGAAATCTAGTTCGCCCAAAGAGATGTCAGCGCCGATTCATATCAAATGAATATTTAAAGCAGCAATTTAATCATAATGAATAAAAGATATATATAGTTATATATGTACGAAAACTGTAAAGGGCGATGGGTTTTCACTTCGATGCCCGGACTAGAATGTAAATATATATATATATATATATATATATATATATATATTTATAAAAGCTGTAAAAAGCCATGGAGTAATCCAAGCAGGACAGGATGGAAATATATATATATATATATATATATATATATATATATATGTAGTATAAAAGCGGTAAAGGGCGACAGATTCAATCCTGTTTCCGGACTGGAATAAATATATATATATATATATATATATATATATATATATATAAACTGTAAAAAATCACGGAATAATCCAGGCAAGGCAGAATTGAAATATATATATACATAAAAGCTGTAAAATGCCACGGAGTGATCCAGGCTTGACGGAATGTAAATATATATATAAAAGCTGTAAAAGGGCGATGAATTTTCATCCCTATGTCCGTACAGAAATGTAATATATATATATATATATATATATATATATATATATTTATAAAAGCGATAAAAAGGCCACGAAATGATCCAAGGCGACAGAAAATAGAAATGTTGATATATACAGTTAATATATATATTAAAGCAATAAAAAGGCCACGAAGTATAAATCCAGGCCAAACGAAGTCAGAAAAATTTATATATATATAGTTATATATATAAAAGCGGTAGCTACCACAAATTTGACATCCGGGCTTGACAGAATTAAAAAGTTAGTATATATACAGTCAAATATATACATAAAAAAGTCAAATCGGGATTGGGAAGATAACTGAGTCCGGCGAAGTTGCTCTAGACGTAGATATATATATATATATATATATATATATATATATATATATATATATATATAGAAGCTGTTAAAAGCCGCGGATCGACGATCCGGGCAGTGAAAATGCCAGAAAATGTGTTTATGTACTAGAATGTACGAAAACGTAAGCAAAAACGGCCGCGGAACTGAGTTCCGGGCATAATCAGAAAACAAAATTTAACGTGCAAGTGTATAAATGCGCAATGAAATAGTATGAACTTTCTGATCGTAAAAATACTCATAATGGACTGCTACACGGGCTTTTTGCCAAATCGTAGGCTTCAAATGTCCGTTTCTACTTGTTATTTTCTGGTATGTGGTAGTATATGAGTATATCTACGTGTTAGAGCAATAAAATTTGGGTTTGGAGTGCAAGAGGTAAGGCTAAGAAACGAAACGGGCAGAGTTCCAGAGCGTTTTTCTATATAAAATGAGTTGGGGGTGCACTTATATATATAGACCTGATGGAAGTAGTCCCACCTGCGGCTGCCTCCACTCTACCTGCGGCTCCACATGGCAGGCCCCACGTGGCTGGTCCTATCATCTCGAAGTACGTGCACTCCGAGCAACGCGAGGTCAGATTCAAAACTTTCTAACTTTTGATCAGAGCGTCCGTTTGAGGCGTGCTGTACCTTTCTGAAAAGCCCTCGCCAAGAGTGTCTCAATGACATGGGAGTAAACCTTTTTCGAGTCCAAAAAGACGGGTTCATAACCAGGTCTTCGATTACCCGCAGTTTGTCTGTTGAGCTATCTTGCGCTGTTTTCACTCGGGATCACCGTTGTGGTTCTTTCTGACCTTGGTGGCATCAATTCGGCTTGAGTTTGACCGAATTGGCTTTAAGTTGGAAAAATGACAATTTTTCCCCTCCCGGGTTTGCCTTTAGTGCTAGCATGGTCTTCGACTGATTTCCTGGGGTTGTCTCCGAGGTTTGGATCCCAGCCGATTCTGTTTGTCCTCAGGGTTGTCTCTGAGGCTGACTTGGTCCTACCAGGTTTGTCTTTGGAGATGATGTGAGGCTTCGGGGTTGTCTTTGAAGTTGATTTGACCTTCCGGGTTGAGATCGGGGCTGACCTGTACCTCCCGGGTTAAGATCGGGGCTGACCTGCACCTCTTGGGTTGTGATCCGGGGCTGACCTGTACCTCCTGGGTTGTGACCGGGGCTGACCTGTACCTCCAAGAATGTGATCGGGGCTGACCTGTACCTCCCGAGTTATGATCGGGGTTGACCTGTACCTCCCGGGATGTGACCGGGGCTACCTGTACCTACCGGGTAGTGACCGGGGCTGACCTGTACCTCCCGAGTTATTACCGGGGCTGACCTGTACCTCCCAGGGATGTGATCGGGGCTGACCTGTATCTCCCAGGTTATGATCGGGGTTGACCTGTATGTCCCGAAATATGACCCGGGCTGACTTATACCTTATCGGTTGTGACGGGGGCTGACCTGTACTTCTCAGGATGTGATCGAAGTTGACCTGTACCTCCCAGGTTGTGATCGGGGCTGACCTGTACCTCCCGAGATGTGACCGGGGCTGACCTGTACCTCCCGGGATGTGATCGGGACTGACCTGTACCTCCCGGGATGTGACCGAGGCTGACATGTGTAGCGCCCCCAAATTCGGGTCCTCAGAACCTCGAACCTGGTACGTTACGGTACTTCATCTTGAAACATATTCTATAACTAATGCGGAAGATATAAACATAAATTATTTATACAATAAGCTCTTACAACATAATCCCAAGGTCTACCACCTTTATCTTGATACATACCTTAATTACTTAAAGGTTTACATAATAATTTGCATTAGATAACCAAATAGTTAACGTGCATAATCATCTACTATTGGATTCTATCCTTGTCTTTGTCTTTCTTCGAGCCTTCGCTTTAATCTGAAAATATTATCATGATATAGCAAGAGTGATCAACTACTTTGCTCAACAAGTTTAAATACAATAAGGATATATCATGATTGAAAAGGAATAAGCTTTCAAGTTTTCAACAATGTATAATAATTGTGAAAAGGCATGAATCAAAATTTTTAACAATTGAATGACTGAACCAATAATATTTGGTGGCCAATAATGACCATGAAAAAATTTAACTGAACCTTATGGTAATGAAGGTGATCAGCCTTCCATACCTGATGAACATATGCAACATGCACTGAGTGCGAATCAATAATATTAGATGTGATGTAATCAACAACGATTAATCACGAACATGCTTTACAATAACAACTCGAGTTTGAGTTAGGAAACTTGCCTTGATTGGAGATTACCTCTATAACTTAATTTAGAGTCTCCCCACAAATCCTACACAATTGTGTTTACATGCACACACATATTAGATAATTAAATATGTCACAACCATTCATGTATATTTATTATTATTAATTATTAGTTTATAAAAACTAATATTATTTATCCTTATTTCAAAACCATAATCGGTTTATTTAGAAATATAACTCATTTCAACCCTTTAATACAAAATAAAGGTCTTTTATATTTTTAATATGTAAATATTTTACATATTAGATCTTAAATAATTTATATTCCTTTTTAGGAATATTTTACGCCTTTACTTGCTAATTCGGGATTTACACAGCTAATATATAGCCTTTATAGAAAATTCAACGTACTATATTATTTCTTGAATAATAATAATTTTATTATTACTTTATCTGTTCATGAGTTAACTGGAACCGTTGTCTCATATATAAATATTTTATCCCGTTAGCACATGTACGTATTTTCTTACGTCATTCGGCTATCTATTTAATAGATATATTCATTACAAACTATACATGACATAATACACAATCATTAATCATTTTACTAATCTTAGATTAATGAAAAAGTGTTTTTCTTAAAAGATATATATCTTTAAACAATTTATAATTGTTTAATTAAGGAGTTATTCAAATTCTCTTTATTTATTAACTCCATCTTCATTTGATTACTATTTAGCATTAATTAAATAGTAATTAATTAATTACCTTTAGTTATTATGTAATTATAAATAATAACCAAATAAATTTTCTCATTATTTAATGTTAATTAAATAATGTATAATCAAATTATTATTTATCTTTAATTATTATTTAATATTAATTAAATAATAATCAATTAATTCTTTATCCTTGAATAGTAAATAATTGATTTATTTACTTCATTAGTCTTTAATCATTCTTTATTATTATTTAAAGAATAATTAATTAACATTTGACCTTATTTATTAATTAATATTAATTAAATAATAAATAATTAATTCACTTAACTAAATCTTTAATTATTCTTTCTTATTAATTAAGAATAATTAATTATTACTTGTCCTTATTTATTATTTAATATTAATTAAATAATAAATAATTATTTTATAAACTTTTATGTTAATGTAAGTAAGTAATCATTTAATCTTACTTAAATATTCTTTAATCATTATTTAATATTAATTAAATAATAATTAATTATTTATTTAACTCTAATTATTATTTAATCATAATTAAATAATAACTAGTTACTTTATTAACACTAAATCTACTTAATTATCACTTAATATCACTTAATTAATAATTAAGTAGTTAATTACATTTAAATTGTATGTTAATTAGTTTAATAATCATTTAATAGTATCATAATTATTAATTAGTAAGTTTTAAATGATTTAAATGAGTTTAAACCATTAATTACTTAACAATTACATAACTAACCATAAAAATTCTGAATAAAATATCTTAATGTTCTTCACAATTATAGAAAATTTTAGGTCCAAGACCCACTCCAAGATCTGGTCGGAAAAGTGGTGAACCGGCCGCCGGAAAGTTCCGCCGGTTCGCCGAAAAACTGAACCGGTCAATAATTCTTTAATTTTTTTTCTAACTTTTTGGTTTTATTTTCAGTTTTGGGGTCCTTTACTAAAACCTTCATAGAATGAAATCTATAACTCCGATTGAAGCCTAATTGGACTCGTTGGATTCGTATCTTCCCGAACTACAGTTTTCATTTATCAAACACTCAATTTGGATCTGTCTAGCTTCCGAAAAACAGTGTAACGACCCCAAAATCAGGACTATTTCTCTTCCCGATCTTGTGTGTTAATATTATCTTGTTCTAGCTTTTAAAACATTATTTAATGTTAAAAATAGCTAAAAATGGGGAATAATTTTTTTTTTCTTTTATTCCATTCATTCGTTCCCTGAATCTCAACCTTTACGATTCTCTTTTATAAAGAAATCATATTTATTTAATGATTTCTCTTATCAGAGTTATATTAATATATATAACTCAATATTAATTCTTTCTTATATAGTAATGTTACTATATCACTTTATTTTTATAAAGTATTCATTGCAACACATCTAAAACAAATATTCTTTATTGAATATTTTAAACTATACATTGCTGTTGATTACATATATTAAACCATCAGTCATAGGTTTCTACCATTTTTAATGTAAAGAAGTGTATTCATTTCGCACATCCATCAATCTTCATCATCTACACAGCAAGTAATATTGCTTAACATTGTTAACCTGCAAAATATTTATGTTTGCAAGATTGAGCTCGACGGCCTAGCAAATTTAACAGTCTATCATGTTTCACATAACACACAACTCTATATGCAACATACTTTCTTTACTATGCATATTTTACATGCATCAATAAATCTTTTATTAGACATATCACAGTTCTATAATTTCATGCAATACATTTATACATGCCTTTTTACGTATTACATTCTCTCACAAAACATGCTATCACAGATCACATAAAGCAATTGAGTTCCATAACCCAATTGACTTAGTCATATTTTGACTTTAATAATTTAATAAACATGGTATACAACCCACCATATAATCACATACAATCCACAAATATAACAGAACTGAAAAACTTGCCTTGATTGGAGATTACCGCTAAAATTTAACTTTAGTTTCTCCATAATTCCTACAGAATTATTATTACATGCACACACATATTAGATAATTAAATATGTCACAAAATATGCATGTTTATTCAATAATAATAATTACTAGTTTATAAAAACTAATGTTATTAATTCTTACTTAAAACGAATGGTAGTTTATTTAAAAACTTAATCTTCTTTACGTCAAATAAAGGCCCTTCACATTTTAACATGTAAATATTTTACATATCGGAGCTTAATATCATTTCTATTCCACTTTAGGAATATCTTCTGCCTTTATTTGCGAATTCAGGTTCTAAACATGTATTATATATCTTTTATAGTAAAAAACTCAATTTACTATATTATTTCTTGAATTAAATAATTTTTTATAACTTTTTGTCCACTTATGAGTTAGCTCAAACCATTGCCTCATACGCAAATATTTTACTTCGTTAACAAATTTACTTCGTATATATTCTCACGATTAATTCGCATTCTCACTCTCTCTATATATATATATATATATATATATACGTAAAGTCCGTTAGGAAATTCTTTATTCAAGAATCTTTGTTTTGAATTCCGAAAACTTTCGTTTCATTATTCTTAGGACCATTATATTTTTTTTTAACGGATCCACACTTTTTATTTCACATTTTCACTAGATACGTATATATATATATAAAATATACATATATATACCGCTATATAAATTTTTAGCTCAAAAATCTCATTTTGAACTCCGAAAACCTCAAAATAATATTTTTATGATTAATACAAATTTTTACAGGTCTCTCATTCTTTGTTGCACCATAAAATAATTTTATAGGCAACCTTGGTTTTTATTTCGCTTAAATATGTAAATTTATATTTATTAAATATTTTTATTGCTTTATTTATGTCCGAAAGAAAGTTTTTCGGCATAAAATATCATTTATAGTCAAATCTTGCCATGTAAGACATTATTAGATTTATTATGACTTATTATTCCGCCGGAACGCGATTCGAAACGTCGAACGTCAAAATCGCTCGGCGCGTCGACGATCGGCGTCGTCCAAATTTTAAGTTCTGACATGTATGTTCGCTCATTTTTAATTTTCAAATCCTAAGTCGTATAACAGAAATTTTTCGGGCATGTTATAGACCTCATGTCATAGTATTTTAGAAAAATTTCAAACTTTAAAAACGGATCATGAGAACTCATCAAAAACGCGCTTAAAAATGATGTCAGAACACATTTCCAGCCCAACGCCGCGCTGCCGCCGGTGGGCGCTGCTGCGCACGGCGGCGTGCTGAAATCTGCTCAACTTCTTATCAACGCAGCCACTTCGTGATTTTCGTACGCGCTGGTCGTTTATCGGATTAATCTGATTTTTGGATATGTTATACTTGACATATCAAAGTATTTTTTAAAAATATCACCACTGATATTTGGGTATTTTAAGCTGTTCAAATAATGCGTCCAAAAAGGCTGTTCGCACTAGTTTTTCAACTTTGCAATTAACGTTCAAAACTCGCCTTGCTCCGTTCTAACCCGACTTTCTTCACAAATAAATCTCTATTAACATAATAAGACTTGTTCCAAGTGTCGGCTTCGTTAAATTCTTAGTTTTAGCCGCGTTGGTTCTTTAAGGCCATTCATCGAACATATAACGTGCGTTATTTGTTTGACTCGATTTCTTATCAATTTGTTAGCGATTTTTGCCACAAATCCATCCTTATACATCCCACAACCCATACCTAGCCACGAAGTCTCTAAAACCCATCATTCCATTAATAATTCAAGCTCGAAATTAAACTAAAATGAATGTTAGTAAACTAAAGTTTACTAATAACATCAAATTTTGATTCTCTTGATTCAAAATTAACTTCAACTCTATATTTCATATACATAAATCAAATATTGATTTACTACAAAGAAATTCCATTACTAATTCTATCTAACTTACTAAACTTCCAAAATCCCAAGTTTAGCAATAAAATTATATATCATATTACTTTGATAAAATTCAAAGAAATTACATAAGGAATAATACCTTATGCTCATAATCTTCTATTATTCCAAGCTTGAAATCCTCTCAAATTCTCTAATCTTTGGTTCCAATTTGTCCATGCTCCCTCAAACAATACAATTTTTTCACTTTTCATTTTTGGAAAATTACAAAATCTCAACAATATGGGAGAGAGAGACTTCGGACATGGGGAAGGAAGAAGAAAGAATGAGGGAGACTTCTCCTAAATTCTTAGTTAACTCAACTTGGTGCCCAAGCTTAATAATGAGTAGCCTTCACTCTTCATTCTCTCCTCTAACTCACGGCAAGACAAAAAAATGGAATAGCTTGGATATTAAGTTTGTAATAGTAAGTTGAGTGAATTAGAAATTAACCCATTTGCTTAATTAATTAACTCACCCACTTAAACTTTTAATCCCTTTATTGAATAAATAATTTATCCAATAGTTAGCAAGTAGATTATATATTCCAAGTTACTAATTTACCACCTTAAATAATTTTACTCAATAGGAATCATATAATTATACAATTACATATTCCTAAAATAAAACATAATATCTCTTAACTACATATTTATTTGTTTTAAAATAAATATGCAACACCTAATATTCCATGCAAATACCATTATTTGCCTACTTAAGATATTACAACAATTATAATATCCTTGTCTCATCAACATCAATTCATTTAAGAACTTATTTACCTTCTTAAGATATTATAATAAATATAATATCCTTCATTTATTAAAATAATTCCTTATAACAATTCACTCCAATACACTTGAGTAAAGTATATATAAATATTATATACCTAAATCATCTCCTTTAATACATTACGCAAATTGCTCATAACAATTTTATTTTCTCGCATAATGAATATATATAAATATTATAAATATATTTATTACAAATACTCCAAGTAATACTCATATACTTCCATCACATCTAGAAAATAATTAATAAATTTATTCTCTCACATTATAAATTGAATTATGTCAATTTATTTACATATATTATTAAAATAATATTCTCTCTTTATTAAAATAATTCAATGATAGAATTTATTTTAATATCTTTAAATTAAAGTATACCATAATATTTGTATACTTAAACTAATTATTTCCTTTTCCTTTCTATAAATTGTTTTCAACAATTTAACTGCAGTAAATATTATAATATATTCGCTACATTAAAACATGCATACATTACACTCAATAATGTAATATATGATTTCTTTAATAAAATTATGGTTATACATTAAGTATATTTAATGCCACCAATTACCACATTAAAATAATAAATTATTTTAATTTTTAGCCATCTCATTTCCTTTAATAAATTGCTCCTACAATTTATTTATAAGTAATAAATATATACTTCTAATATATTTATTAACATAAACATCACATATTGCATAGTACTTACTCACATATGTAATAATATCACTCAACATATCATTTAATAAGAATTTTATTTATTAAATTCTTATTTTAATAATTCTCAAAAATTCGGGTTCTTACAAACATCCCCAAAGTGGCTGATCAGAATTTTTTTTCTTATTTTTCCAACTAGAAAGTGTTTTACTAAAAATTCCATAACTTATTCATTCCTTAACATTTTTGGGTCATTCAAAAGGGATTATTCACATAACTTATAGCTCTAGCACAACCAACAATTAAATCTCAAATATCAAAAATGAATCTTCAAAAAAATCACATGGATCCCACATATTAACTAAAAACTTTCATAAAACTTTCTAACTTCTATTTTCCCCAAATCTTTCCAACACAATAACACATATATAATCAAGTTACATAACATAACTCAAGATCTAACCTTATCATAAGGTTTTACCCAACAAAATCACACAATTTCATGGATCCAAACTAAAAATACAAAGCTTCATAAAACTTTAACTAAATCTAGAAAAAAAATTCTTTTTCTTTACCTTCCTTTGCTAGCTACTTTCCTTTTCCTTCCAAAGTATGTGAGGAACTTTTTGGGTGCATCAAACTTGGACTCTCTCTCCTCTTCTTCCCCTTCCATCCGTGGCTCATTCCCTCTCTTTCTCTATTTGGCTTTCTTTTACTATTTTGGAGAGATAGAGGAAAGAGAAAAGAAATGGATTTTTGTTTGATAAAAAAAAATATAGATATGTTTTGTATATCTAATATACATCTCCCCATCTTCTTTCTCTTCAAAATCGGCCACTTGGCCTTATTATCCTTTCATTTTTGGTTTATTTTTAATTGCTAAATTTGCCTTAATCAAATGACATTAAAGTCCCTACACTAATTTGGTCAGTTAGCTACCATCAAGGGCAAAATTGTTATTATGCCATCACTAAAAAAGGATAAAATGGTCCTTAAGTCATCTTAAGAAAATTTTCTAGAAATTTCCTCATAGGACATATTGGTCATAATTAATTTTCTTTAAGGACAAAATTGTCATCTTACTATAATTAGGAAATTTCCTAGAAATTTCCTTCAAGGATTCCATGGTCATTAACAAATTTCTCTTAGGGCAAAATTGTCATTTCTCTATTACTAGGAAACTTCCTAGCAATTTCCTTCTTAGGACACAAAAGTCATTAATAATTTTTTGTTAGGGCAAAATAGTCTTTTGCCACTTTAAGAAAATTTCCTAGGAAATTTCTTAACAATCATCACCCATCATTACTAGTGGGGTCCACCTTATATACCAATATTTTCCTACATTTAACTCAAGTATGGTTAGTTTCTAACCATAGTTATTCTGCTAGCACATGTCCCATTATTTTGGGTTACTAAATAAATCCTCATTGGGCTACCTAATAATTCTTTTAGGCTTGATAATAAAATAAATGGGCTATATAAATTAACATAGTCCACTAATTTTAATTATATCCTACCCTAATTATTTAATTAGGATTTCTATTCACTCAATTTGTACATCAAATTCTTACTCATATACATTTAATTACTTAACCCAATTAGACTTGCTTTCCTTAGATTATTTAATTATCATTCCTAATATATATATATTAAATGTATACACATTATATAATATATATTTATTCAATCTATTTTATTATTCACATAAGTCATCACATATACCACTTTTAATTTCAATTTTGACTTTTTTCCATAAAAGTCCACTGTTGACTTTGACCAAAAAGTCAAACTTTACACATTTTGTGTTTATTGTCTTTTCTGACTAAACTTGACGTTCCGGACGCAACCAAGCAGTCCGTGCTTCAAAATTCTATCTCTAACTCGAATTTTGAGTTTTAACGTACTCCATTTTTATTGCTAATCATATTAGCTATTAGCTTTATACTTATTCCTCTTCTTATTTACCAATCAAGGCCAACAATGCTAATTACTAACATAGTTTTATCTTGATTTTTCATATCCCTAACATAATTCATCATTCAAAAAGCAAACCCTATAGGTTTTACTTAAATTTTTTTAATAAATTCTCATCTAGGTTTTATTCTTTAACCTTTATTTTAATCATTTAAGATTTTATAAATTCTCGGGTTGTCACAACATGTACCTCTCGGGTTGTGATCGAGGCTGACCTGTACCTCCTGGGATGAGACCGGGGCTGACCTGTACCTCCCGGGTTGTGATCGGGGTTGAATTGACATCCCGATATTGAGACCGGGGTTTAACTGGCATCCCGGTATTAAGACCGGGGTTGAACTGGCATCCTGCTATGGAGACCGGGGTTGAACTGGCATCCCGGTATGGAGACCAGGGTTGAGTTGACTATTTTGCCCTCCTGCAGGGTTAGTAACAGGAACACAAAATCTCAATTGTCTACAACAGAACTAAAGAAAATTTCGAGTGTCTACAGATGCTCCTCTTTATCATGTTTATGTAATGTAAAGAAATGAATAGAATAAAGATTGCTAGACACGGAGAATATGATAAATAAAAATGTAATGTAATGCACAACATAATATGTGATGAATGTTAGATACCTTCGAGGGGAATGGGGCTATCACTGACTGCTCACGTCATTACCTGCTAGGGATAACGTTATCCTGGATAGTTCTTGATGTTGGTAGGGTACCACTGGTAGGTTATCAGAGTTAGGTTATCACAGTTTATTCTCGTCACTTTCTGCTGGGGATGACGTTATTCGTGATATCTCTTGATGCTACCTTGGTTTGAGACCAATGGTTTCCCATGTCCGTCAATACTCTCCGTAGGGCATATTTTCCTTCGGCTGATGCCGTTGTACACTTCTGAAGGCTCCTCTGGTGGGGATATATCTCTGTTGTCGAGTTACCTCAGTGGGTGCTTTTGATGCCTATCCTGACGATAATTTACACCGGTAGTTTGCAACAGGAGGTTGAATCACCAATCCTTCTCGGTGTTCCTTCTAAGGATGTGTATAACAGAATCCATCATCTGTCCTATGTGGGGTTAGATTGACATATTGTTTCCACCACCGGATCATTCCCGATGCTTTGCTGGAGTATTCGCTAATGGCTAAGCTGTCAAGCAATCTGAACCTTGCTAAAGTAGCTTTCAACGACTGAATGTCACCGGACCGTTTTTGATGCTTCGCTGGGTTTGTGCTAACGGCTGATAGTGTCAGTTAATCTGACCTTCGCTGAAGTAGCCTTCAACGGCTAAATGTCACCGGTCTGTACCAGATGCTTCGCTGGGGTTGAGCCAACGCCTGAGGTGTCAGTCAGTCAGACCTTTGCTGAAGTAGTTTTCAACGGCGGAATGTCATCAGATCATTTTTGATGCTTCGCTGGGGTTGTGCCAACGGCTGATAGTGTCACCGGTCTGTACCCGATGCTTTGTTGGGGTTGAGCCAACGGTTGATAGTGTATTAACCCGAATACTTCTAAGATAGTGAATTATGAAGTATAATTCGACGAGTAGAATATATGGTAAAAATCCTTAGAAAGGAAATGAATGAGTTAAAGAATATATAATTATGTTTAAATTGAAGGTTATGTAGTAAAACCTTAAAACTTGTTGAAGAGATGAATGGAGTAGTATATATATATATATATATATATATATATATATATATATATATATATATATATATATATATATATATATATATATGAATGTTGTTAAGGTTACGTGTTGAAGTTATTCAACGATAAAATTGTGAAAGCGGTTTGGTGTAAACCGAGTAAGGGAGTTTTCGTTGATTCCGAGGACGAAATCCTTAGAAGGAGGGAAGGATGTGACATCCCGAATTTTTAAGAATTTATAAATGAGAATTTAATAAATAAAATTCTTATTATGAGATGTTTTGAGTTTGAATATGTGTATACGTGTCATATATTGTGAAATATGTGAATTTATGTGAAGAGAATTTTATATATTAATTTTAATATAAATTGAATTAAATAAATAATTTAATTGAATTATTTATTGAGTTAAATAAATAACTATGTGATTTTTAAGGAGTAATGTAATTAAATATAATATATTAATTAAATAATTATTCAATATTTAATTTAATTAATATGTAATGATTTTATACGATAGTTCTAATTTAATTGGGATAATTAAATTAGATGAAGTTATGTGATAATTATTACACGAAATTATAATTAGCGAGTAATTATAATTATGTGATAATTTTATGTGATTAATTGATGTTAGACTTTTAATTAATTAAATTAAAATATTAAGATTTAATTAATTAAAGGATAACATTAAAAAGATGTGTTAAATGATTTTAAAAAAAAGGGGGGCTTTTAAATTAGTTTTACCCAAACAAGACCCTTACTTTTGTTTTAAATTCTTTTTGCCAAACGGGGCCTTAACTATTAAAAATCTTTTTTTTAAAATGATGTTGTTTTGCCAAACAAGCCTTAGGGCTTTTGATATTCTTAGTGTTGTAACCTATATCATTAATTGTAATAATTATATTTATTATAATTATTATGGTCATTATGTGATATGTTATATATGTATAATTATGTAATATATGTATATATAAGATATATGTATATTATATTACGTTAGTTTAGAAGTTATAAGAGTTAGAGTTGGTCAGAACAAAATAAAAAGTTAGTCTGTGTAGAAAGAAAACACAGAAAACCTAGAGTTAAGAGAGAAAGAAGAAAGAGGAAGAAGTAGTTTGAGAGAGTCAAACACAACACCATCTTCATCTTATTCTCCTGAGCATAACAAAGGGTATGATATTCAACTTTAGAGTTTTAAAGTTGTTTTACGTTCTTCAAAGTTTAGTTTTATGAAAATATGAATATTCATGAAAACTTATGATTTTGGGGATATATATATTATATATGAAATTCTATATGTGACTTGTGATAATAGATGATTTGTATGATGGTTTAGTTGGTTAATTCATGAATACACGATGAACATGAGGAAATTCATGTTCATCAAAAGTCATAGTGAAATAGTTTGATAATTGGCCTATTTGAAATCAAAAATTGTGATTTGATTGTGTAAATTGAGGTTAGATGATGACAACATGTTTATAAACGAATTTAAATATGTTTTGATTTGGTATTTTGATTTAAAAATAGATTTCAGTGTTCAATTTCATCAAGAACACTTATCAATGGGTTTTTCTTTAAAAAAATCATGAAATTGATTGTTTTAAAATTTTGTGCTTTGATGCTTTCATATGTTAAAACATGTTAGAAGTTTAGAATTTTGTTTTCTATCAAATTGATATGAATTATGTTGGCAGAAATTGGAATTTGGTGTGAAAAATTAAGCTAGATTGGCTTTTTCTCTGCACAGTTCGCGAGCCAAAATTGAGACGATGCAGTGGGACCCTCTGGTGCGGGCCTTGCAAGGCCAAACACCCACGCCCCGGCGGGGGGTATGCTGAAAAAATGATGCACTTTGTTGTTTTGTGTAGTTTTGAAAAGTTAACATAATGTGGTAAATTTTATGAATTGAAGCATACATTAAAATGCTAAAATAATAGTAATGAGTTATATTAATATAATGTGTAATTATAATTTGAAATAATTATAATTATAGTAAAGATTTAATTTAAATTATAATTTGTTAAATTATAATAATATAGTTTGATTAATTATAATAAAAGTAAATGTCTAACTTGAAGTATAATTTGTTTAATTATAACTTAATATGTGATTATAATTTGAAATAATTATAATTAAGGTACAAGTATAATTTAAATTATAATTCATTTTAATTATAATTTAATGAGTGCATGGATTAAAATTAATTAATTGTAATTTAAGTAATTGTTTAATTTAAATTATAATTGGTTTAATTATAATTTAATGTATGATGTAGTTTGATTAATTATAAATTTGTTTAATTATAATTTGATTAATTAGAGTAATGGTTTAAATTAAATTATAAATTATGTAATTATAATTTGATTAACATAAGATGTAATTATACTTTGATTAAAGTGGATGTTTAAATTATAATTCGTTTAATTATAATTTAATATGAGTATGTAATATGATTATGCGATGTGATTAATTATATGATAATTAACTATTAACTTAATAGTTAAAGAGGAATGAGTTAACCTAGAGTGGTTAACTAATTATGAGGATTAGCTATGTGATAATTAACTTATATCGTTAATTATACATATAATTTGACAATGTGTGTCAATCGAGTAACTGGGAGATAACTAGAAAGTATAAAGTAGAATTTACTTAAGCGTTTACTAAACGTCGCTATGAGACTAATAATTGATGCGTATGGTAATACGTTATGTAGGATCATGAAGCAGATTATATTAAGCTATTTTTCAGTAATTGGTAATCTACGAGCCAGGCAAGTCTTTCAATTTCTATTTTCTACGTGAACTTAATGATATTATGATCTGTTTAAATTGTACTGCAAAGAGCATGTTATATACGTTGTAAGCATGAAATGTTAAGGTTAATTTATGACTACATTGATTGATTAAAGAATGTAGATTGAGTAAGGAACTCAATCTTTATATTGTTATGTGAATTAAAGCATGTATGCCATGTTATTTTAATGATTATGAGATGTATGTTGAGCATGTTATTATGTGCTACGTGATGCATGAAAACTGTTAGTTCTTGCTGAGCTGTCGAGCTCACTCTTGCAAATAACCATTTTTGCAGGTTAAGGATGCAAGGTAATGATACGTGCTAGTTAAATGTTAGAGTTCAATAGTAATTCAAGAAGCTTACTTATGTAGATGAGAAATGTAGTTAATCGTTTTGATTATAAGGTAACACGTTTGTTGAATTGTAAGTTGAGCTATCCAATATATATGGATATTGGTTAGTGATGTAAGACTTTGTATAGTAACTTAGAGGAAACAATTCATGTAATAGAATTGAATCAAAGAGATGTGATGTAAAGGTTGCGATTCAGGGCAATAAAGTAAGAATTTATAAAAGTTTTAAATTTTTTACATTTTTAGTTATTTTAATATCTAATAATGATGTAAAGTTAGAATAAAGTTATATTGTTAATGATCGAGAATGAGAATATTATTGTATGAATTTTGGGGTCGTTACAATTGGTATCAAAGCTGATAGGTTATACACCTTAAGTAAGAGTACCTTAGGCTATGACCTTAGGTTATAAAAAGTTAAGTGTAAGTTACGTATAATAAAAAGGTGTCTCTTTTCACATACGTAGAAGTATAGGATGAGTTAAGTCCTAGAAATGTTATAAGAAGAAGATGATAACGACGAGGAATAAAACCCGAATAAAATATTGAGCTATATGAATGAAATTAGAAATTTCTTAAAGGAAGAATTAATAAATAAACAAGAAGATTCAAAGAAGAATCTTGAAGAAATATAAAGATAAGAATAAGGAGTTGCTTAACTCCAATAATCAAGATGACGAATAATGATGAATAGACAAGGTTTATAAGATTAAAAGCATAATAAAATTATCATATGACATGATGAAAGGTAAAGATAAGAAGTTTGTAAAACAAAACGATAATCATAAGGGAGATGATTATAGAATAAGATCACGGTATGATCTTTTAAAGTTGTAAAAGACCAATGGTCGGTAATGATTGAATAGTTATAGTTAATGCTATAACGAGAATGCACTATGATATAGTACGAGATTAACTCACGAGGAGTTATAAATAATGAGATACAGAAGTTTGTATCGAGTATAGAGCGATAAGTTATGAGTAAGATAGAGTTAAGTGGATTTCAATTGAGAACTCATGTGGTGGCTGAGTTGTACAAACCTTTGTATGGGTAGGGTTTTGTGCTTACACTTGGCTTATCATATTGATAATCGTTGGAAGGTTGGTGTCGCGCTATCGATATATATATGACAAGAAGATGATTCTTTTCTCATATTATATTTGATAGTTAGAGTCAATAGAGATTAGATTAGATGATATTAAGATTACATTAGATGATCTTAAGGTTAGGCGAGTTCTTAAAACTCATACTTATGGTAAGCTCGTGACTCATAATCGTATGTATGTTTTAAACCCCTAAGCATATAGACAGTCTCTGATAAGTTCTTTAACTACGTATTGCTAGGACAAGTCTTAAACTCATATTATTGTGGTAAGTTCCTGAACTTTCAAAGTGTGGTAAGTTCGATGAACTATACCCGTATAGAAAGGTTATGGTATAGAAAGCATTAATGTTGTTTAAGATTAATAAAATGATTAAGTATTGATGGAGAAAGTTTTTATTCTAAATCTCCTAGCTTTGCTAGATTTTCGAAATTTATGGACTTCATGCTGATGTTGCACTTCTGTTTTTCTTGAAAAACATTAGATCAAATGATGGAACCAATGAATGTTTAAAATAGTGCTATTATTCACATGTTTATGCTAATTTCTTCAATTAGACAAAAATGATTTTAAATTTTCAAAATATATTTTATATGCATCATTTGATGTGGTGTAGAAGCCATAATCGAGGAAGTTATCAATGCAGTTAAACCTAGTGTTGGATGTGATCGTATGATCGTCAGTCCACTATGATACGATGTAGTATGACGACGTTATGTAATGGCAAAATCCTCAACGTACCATTACTACGGTATGGTATCAGGATATTATGAAAAGATTGATTTATTTATTTTGGTTTCATTAAACGAGATTTTTTTTTTAATTTTCGTAGAAAAAAAGGGATTTATTTACTTTTAGTTTCCTTAAACAAAGAATTTTTTTTTATTTGATTGAGTTGGTTAAATATATATATATATATATATATATATATATTTCGATTGATGTCCGAATTATTGCTAGAAGTCTATGCTACTTGATTCAGCTAGACAAATATTGAAAGATATTTATAAATTCGAGCGTTCTTGGTCAAACTATGCCAAACTAAATTATTTTGGTGCGGATTCAGATGTTAAGAAGCTGAGGTGAACAACCCTATAAAAAGGGAACATGTTATCGGAGACTATAGTTCCGAATGTAACGCATATAGTCGTTACGATTTACTACGTTTGGGCCCGACGTAGGGGTACGATAGGCTGGCCACCTAGAGTACTGATGCGATTTATAGTGTGAAGTACCGGGGGTGAAGCACTATTAAACCTAAAAATAAGATTAAGGTCTTGCGATCACTAAGTATGATTTAAAATCTTTTAAATTCCTAAGTTATTTATATCGCTTCCCAATTATTGAGCAATTGTGGAAGATTCTTATTATTCTGAATGAGAATGTAGTAAGAAGGATATTCCTTAGAAAGAAGTAGTTTTAGAAAGCTTTAATCCAGTGAATAAAGATTAACGTAAAATCTTTTTTTGATAGATTAATAAAAATTTCGAGGACGAAATTCTTAGAAGAAGGGGTGAATGTGATAACCCGAATACTTATAAGATAGTGAATTATGAAGTATAATTCGACGAGTAGAATATATGGTAATAATCCTTAGAAAAGAAATGAACGAGTTAAAGAATATATAATTATGTTTCAATTGAAGGTTATGTAATAAAATCTTAAAACTTGTTGAAGAGATGAATGGAGTAGTATATATATATATGAATGTTGTTAAGGTTACGTGTTGAAGTTATTCAATGATAAAATTGTGAAAGAGATTTGGTGTAAACTGAGTAAGGGAGGTTTTCATTGATTCCGACGACGGAATCCTTATAAGGAGGGAAGGATGTGACATTCCGGATTTTTAAGAATTTATAAATGAGAATTAAATAATTAAAATTCTTATTATGAGATGTTTTGAGTTTGAATATGTGTATACATGTCATATATTGTGAAATATGTGAATTTATGTGAAGAGAATTTTATATATTAATTTTAATATATATTGAATTAAATAAATAATTTAATTGAATTATTTATTGAGTTAAATAAATAATTATGTGATTTTTATGGAGTAATATAATTAAGTGTAATATATTAATTAAATGAGTATTTAATATTTAATTTAATTAATATGTAATGATTTTATATGATAGTTCTAATTTAATTGGGATAATTAAATTAGATGAAGTTATGTGATAATTGTTACACGAAATTATAATTAGCGAGTAATTATAATTATGTGACAATTTTGTGTGATTAATTGATGTTAGACTTTTAATTAATTAAATTAGAATGTTAAGATTTAATTAATTAAAGGATAACATTAAAAAGATGTGTTAAATGATTTAAAAAAAAAGGGGGCTTTTAAATTAGTTTTACCCAAACAAGACCCTTACTTTTGTTTTAAATTCTTTTTGCCAAACGGGGCCTTAACTATTAAAAATCTATTTTTTTTAAAATGATGTTGTTTTGCCAAACAAGCCTTAGGGCTTTTGATATTCTTAGTGTTGTAACCTATATCATTAATTGTAATAATTATATTTATTATAATTACTATGGTCATTATGTGATATGTTATATATGTATAATTATGTAATATATGTATATGTAAGATATATGTATATTATATTACGTTAGTTTAGAAGTTATGAGAGTTAGAGTTAGTCAGAACAAAACAAAAGGTTAGTCTGTGCAGAAAGAAAACACAGAAAACCTAGAGTTAGAGAGAAAGAAGAAAGAGGAAGAAGAAGTTTGAGAGAGTCAAACACAGCACCATCTTCATCTTGTTCTCCTGAGCATAGCAAAGGGTATGATTTTCAACTTTAGAGTTTTAAAGTTGTTTTACGTTCTTCAAAGTTTAGTTTTATGAAAATATGAATATTCATGAAAACTTATGATTTTGGGGATATATATGTTATATATGAAATTCTATATGTGAATTGTGATAATAGATGATTTGTATGATGGTTTAGTTGGTTAATTCATGAATACACGATGAACATGAGGAAATTCATGTTCATCAAAAGTCATAGTGAAATAGTTTGATAATTGGCCTATTTGAAATCAAAAATTGTGATTTGATTGTGTAAATTGAGGTTAGATGATGACAACATGTTTATAAACGAATTTAAATATGTTTTGATTTGGTATTTTGATTTAAAAATAGATTTCAGTGTTCAATTTCATCAAGAACACTTATCAATGGGTTTTTCTTTAAAAAAATCATGAAATTGATTGTTTTAAAATTTTGTGCTTTGATGCTTTCATATGTTAAAACATGTTAGAAGTTTAGAATTTTGTTTTCTATCAAATTGATATGAATTATGTTGGCAGAAATTGGAATTTGGTGTGAAAAATTAAGCTAGATTGGCTTTTTCTCTGCACAGTTCGCGAGCCAAAATTGAGACGATGCAGTGGGACCCTCTGGTGCGAGCCTTGCAAGGCCAAACACCCACGCCCCGGCAGGGGGTATGCAGAAAAAATGATGCACTTTGTTGTTTTGTGTAGTTTTGAAAAGTTAACATAATGTGGTAAATTTTATGAATTGAAGCATACATTAAAATGCTAAAATAATAGTAATGAGTTATATTAATATAATGTGTAATTATAATTTGAAATAATTATAATTATAGTAAAGATTTAGTTTAAATTATAATTTGTTAAATTATAATAATATAGTTTGATTAATTATAATAAAAGTAAATGTCTAACTTGAAGTATAATTTGTTTAATTATAACTTAATATGTGATTATAATTTAAAATAATTATAATTAAGGTAAAAGTATAATTTAAATTATAATTCATTTTAATTATAATTTAATGAGTGCATGGATTAAAATTGATTAATTGTAATTTAAGTAATTGTTTAATTTAAATTATAATTGGTTTAATTATAATTTAATGTATGATGTAGTTTGATTAATTATAAATTTGTTTAATTATAATTTGATTAATTAGAGTAATGGTTTAAATTAAATTATAAATTATGTAATTATAATTTGATTAACATAAGATGTAATTATACTTTGATTAAAATGGATGTTTAAATTATAATTCGTTTAATTATAATTTAATATGAGTATGTAATATGATTATGTGATGTGATTAATTATGTGATAATTAACTATTAACTTAATAGTTAAAGAGGAATGAGTTAACCTAGAGTGGTTAACTAACTATGAGGATTATCTATGTGATAATTAACTTATATCGTTAATTATACATATAATTTGACAATGTGTGTGAATCGAGTAAATGGGAGATAATTATAAAGTATAAAGTAGAATTTACTTAAGCGTTTACTAAACGTCGCTATGAGACTAATAATTGATGCGCATGGTAATACATTATGTAGGATCATGAAGTAGATTATACTAAGTTATTTTCGGTAATTGGTAATCTACGAGCCAGACAAGTCTTTCGGTTCCTATTTCCTACGTGAACTTAATGATATTATGATTTGTTTAAATTGTATTGCAAAGAGCATGTTATATACGTTGTAAGCATGAAATGTTAAGGTTAATTTATGACTACATTGATTGATTAAAGAATGTTGATTGAGTAAGGAACTCAATCTTTATATTGTTATGTGAATTAAAGCATGTATGCCATGTTATTTTAAAAATTATGAGATGTATGTTGAGAATGTTATTATGTGCTACATGATGCATGAAAACTGTTAGTTCTTGCTGAGCTGTCGAGCTCACTCTTGCAAATAACCATTTTTGCGGGTCAAGGATGCAAGGTAATGATACGTGCTAGTTGAATGTTAGAGTTCAATAGTAATTCAAGAAGCTTACTTATGTAGGTGAGAAATGTATTTAATCGTTTTGATTATAAGGTAACACGTTTGTTGAATTGTAAGTTGAGCTATCCAATGTATATGGATATTGCTTAGTGATGTAAGACTTTGTATAGTAAGTTAGAGGAATCAAAGAGATGTGATGTAAAGGTTGCGATTCAGGGCCATAAAGAAAGAATTTATAAAAGTTTTAAATTTTCCGCATTTTTAGTGATTTTAATATCGAATAATGATGTAAAATTAGAATAAAATTGTATTGTTAATGATCGAGAATGAGAATATTATTGTATGAATTTTGGGGTCGTTACAGATAGTGTCACCGGTCTGTACCCGATGCTTCGACAGTGGCAATTTTTGGCAGTTTTGTACAATTTTTCAGCAGTTTTCGACATTGGTCCCCGTATACCGCTTAGTGATGATAACCAATGGTTTTCATGAAGTTTTTTCGTCTGTTGGGAATTTGTCGCTCGTACGCAGGATTTCAGGACAATCCGCTCAATCGCGTAGCAGTTTTTTCTCAGATTTGACTTTTTAGCTCCAGTAAACTCTGTTTCAACTCGAACTGGACCGAGCCGGAGGCAGTGGGGCTCACCCTAGGGAGCCACAGGTAGAGGTGCGGCTGTCGCGGGTGGGGCCGCTCCCTCTTGCGAATTTATTTTAGGTAGCAACAGCTCTAATAAGTCCCTTTCAATTTTGAGTTTCTATAGAAATTCGATTTTCTTTTTCAGATCTATGGAGTTCGGGCAGCTTTTTTTAGATTTTGTCAGCGAACACGCGTTCTGCACATCTCAGGTAATGTTTACGTCCTTTCTTTTCATGTTTTGACCGTTAGAACCGTGTAAACCACGTAGGGTGCTTTTGAACGCAATGTATCAAAAACGTATGCTTATATGACTTGAGAAATTTTTTTTGACTTCATAAGTATGCTTATTTAACTGCGATACACGTTTTGATGTAAGAAAATTTGAATTATGAGACAGTCAGTTTTTGCTCTTTTTGATCAGTTTGCTCATCCTTTTTGAGGAATAGTGAGCCTGTATTTTCAACTAAAAAATGTCCATGATAATTTGGTTACCATGTGAAGTTTATTTTTGATTTTTTTTCATAAATATGAACTGTTTCTATTTTTGAAAAGGTGTGCTACTGAATGGCCATCTAGTCATGCCTGTGTGCATGTGGACAGTCTATTTTACAAAGGAGACTCTGGCAAAAAATTTTCAAAAGCCTGAGCACTTAATAAACATGTAGTTTTGACTTTACTGGGGATTTTGACTAATGCATGTTTTATGATTTAAGAATGCATAAAATACTGATTTAAATTAATAAGCCACAGGTTTTAGGCTTAGCTCACCCTTTCTGAGATGATTTGGAGACTTTGTCCAGGTTATGGACCGAGATAGACCCGGGAGTGCTAGCAGGGTCACTTCAGGAGTTAGATGGAGGAGAGTCTCCGATGTCCCTTAGCTACGGCCAGCCCGACCGCCTCGTAAATTGGCTGAGTCAGTGATCCGTCCGATCCGGGCTGAACCGCTTATTAATATAGATGATGTGGAGGCTCCATTTGTTGATCCTGCCCCAGCTCAGGCTCTACGTACAGAGCTTCCAGGCATTGTTGTGCCACTCCAGGATCTGCTCGAAGATTTGAGTCACCATCCATCGAGATTCCTTCACGCCAACGAGGTGACTGAAGTTTTCTTCTTTCTGGATTTTCTTTCTTTCTTTTGCCATTCTCGGGGCATAGGTTTGATATGGGTTGGCTTTTAATGCAGGTTCCTGGCTTTACGCAGCCCAGAGGGAGCTGGTTTAATGTGAATTCTCTTTACCACACTTGGCACCAGGATTACAGGGATATTGTTGACACCTGGGGGTTTCAGGCATTCTTTTCTATCCTTCCCCGCCATTGCCCCTGGGGTTATATGAGGGCTTTGTCAGTGCGCTGGTTCCACTAGACTCAGTCTCTCCACTTGTTGGATTATGAGGTGATGATGACGCCTATGGATTGGAGGTTCATCACCGAAATAGAGTTTGAGGGTGAGCCAGTGCCTGTTGTGGCTGACATTACACCCACTGCCGTTCGGTCCTTCCTGGGAGTTCCTACGGTGACCATCAAGGGTCGGACAGTCCGTTCTAGTCCCTTGAGCGTAGATGCTTAGAGTGGGGTTTTGACCGAGCCTCTGCCTGATGATCAGAGGGTTAGGGATCGCATCCTGTGGCGACTGTTCTTAGTGATCATTAGGGGTTATTTCCTGGCGAACAACTCCTCGATGGTGTCCTTTGCCCTGGTCAGTGCCACTCGACATGTGGAGGCCTCAATGACTTCGATTGGGGTACCTACACCTTTGCTTATTTTCTCCGAGGTATGTGCATGCGCTCGGAGGGCATGACAGAGGCTTGATTAGAGTTCTACCCATTCCTGCTGGTGAGTACATCTTTTTTGTACCTTTTTGATTTCTGCATTTACATTTGTCAGTCTTGGTCACTGAGAACTTTTGATATTTACATAGCCAGTTCTGGGCATATGAGAGCTTCCTTGCCTACGTCCCGCCACTACTTTGGGCCTGAAGACTTATCCTCGAGGACGGCGTTGGCACCACTCCACTTTGATGGAGGTCCATGTAGCTGAGGGATTCACCCATTCCCGCCTACAAGCTTGAGCTTTTGATGTCCGAATCGATCTCATGGGTATCGTATACCTCAGACTTTTTGACAGTCGGGTTTGAGGGAGGTTTCCCCACTGGCCGGGAGTTTGCATTATCCACCTGCAGAGTCCCATTTTTGACAGAGGGAGGTTGGGAGCTCTATTTAGGCGAGCGTGCTATCAGGAGCATCACGGGGCAGATCCGTATTCCCTTTGTTCCTCCTTCTTGGCATCATTGGCCACTAGCTCAGCCACTCACAGAGACTCCTATGGTGGGCATAGATGGCTTTACCCTATCAGAGGGTCCTTACAGCCAGGAGGCATTTAACAGCTGGTGGAGTCCTTGCACTATTGGGGCTCAGACTCGTGCTACCCAGTTTATGACAGATATGGTGTTGGGGTCTATAATGATGACAGAATGGATAACGTGCCTTCAAGAGCCTACCCTACTTAGACCAGATTACAGGATTGACCCAGCAGTTGGAGAGAGCTCATTTGTTTATCAAGTATCTTGGCCGAGATCCTTCAGAGGCATCTTCTTTTGATCCTTCTGGTTCCGGAGCGGGCCCTTCCACAAGTCCATTTTCTAGCAGTTTTATAGGGGCTGATCCTCCCTTTTACCGCCCTGACATTCCCACTGGCCGAGATTTTGTGTCTCAAGAGGAGCTGGAGCAGGTTGATAGCCTGGAGACAGATATTCTGGATCTCTTTCGATAGCTTCCCTCGCTATATCTTTTGATAGGCCTTTGTTTATATATTGGGCGGTTGTGCCCTATTTTGATAGGCCTCTGTTAGTTGTTGGGCAGTTGTGCCCCATATCCCTGTACTTTTTATTTTGTATTTTATTAGCAGACAAAGATGATGTTTGCAGTAGATAGTTTATTATAGATATGCATGATATTTTCTATCTATTGCATCATGTTTATCATTGTCATTATGCATGTATTATGTTATGGATATGCACTTAGACAGATGAGTTCAGATTTGACCCTTGGATGGTCTTGTGATACGGTGATACAAATGTCGTCATCGACGGTCAGCCACATCGAGCATTTACCACCATCTGTGGTAGCATCGTCGTTGAGGTCGTGGTATCATAGTCTGCCCTTCCCAGCCAGAGGGAAGTGGATCAGATGTTGGGGCACTCATTGGCCCTTGTGGACTTCCAAGTTCCATATGGATTCATAGACGACATTCTATCCTATTGGATACCTGAGCGGGAGGTTTTCCGCTTCGGGCAACATGAGTTGACACCGACTTTGGAGGAGTACGAGCGACTTACAAGTTTAGCCCTGGATCTGCTTTGCGCTCACACTGCTATTAGTGACATGAGGAGACCGTTCCTGTGGATGTCGGGCCTACGTTAGAGAGTAGTCACGGATGAGATCATTTTCGGATGTGTGATCTCTATTAACTTTTTGATCGATCATTTCGGCAGGCTAGATAGCTACGATCTACACGCTGGTGACTTTATTATCTCGGCAAAGGAGTGGAATTTTGCCCGGATAGATGTTTTGCTGATGTGCATTATGGCCTATGTATACATGCCACTATATTTGGATCATTTGGACGTTGGCTTGATGGTCGTGGTCCGTGCCCTTAGACAGGGTTGCACTATTGTGCCGATGATACTGGCCGAGACATTGAGGTCAGCTACCTATTGTAGTACTCATCCAGAGGTGTTTTTTAGAGGTAGCTCTGTCTTGTTGTATGTATGGCTTATGACCCATTTGCACCCGATTGGTTTCTTCAGACATCAGGGGTACTGCTTCACCCACGAGATAGCTATGTCCTACTTTTTTCAGCCAGCGGAGTGTTCGAATGCAGAGATATGGTCAGCTTTTTTGTCAGATATTGAGCATCTTTTTTCGATTCTGCCATGCTCAGGGATAGTCTCCCCTTATAGCTTCATCACCCATGCATCCGGCATGGACTACTTGCCCCTAGCGGGATTGAGAGGGGTGACCACTTATCATCCGTTGGCAGTCATGGGTTAGTTTGATCAGTTCTAGAGCCTACACCAGTTTGAGGGGGCTATCGATCAGCGGATATTAACTTCATTGTTATCGTCAGCCGACCTAATCCGGATCTATGAGTGTTGGACTCATAGGGAGATGGTTGATTTCTCTACTAGCTATCCGGATTGCTATCCAGAGTATTCAGCGTGGTTGGAGGCTGATATAGCAGCAGCCGCACTCATCCAGTCAGCTCCGATTATGGATTCAGATGAGGAGGAGCCTATGGAGGATCCTGATTCTCCTACGGAGGAAGATTTGTTCATGGGTCTGAGAGCAGCGTTAGTTAGTGACCCGCCGATCATTCCATCCTGGACAGATCCAGCTATGGTAGATTTATTAGCTAGGATGACTTTCGAGAGAGATCAGGCTAGGGCGCTGATGTTGATTGTCCTGTTCGGTAGAGATATAGGTTTTACTGATAGAGATGAGGCTCAAGCCACTCAGGTTACGACATTGGTCGAGAGAGATGAGGCTCGATCTTCTCGAGATGCTGCTTTTGTATAGATTGAGGAGACTTTAATTGCCAGGGATGCTGCTTTTGTAGAGAGGGATGATGCCATAGCTTCATGGGATCTCCACATTGCTGACAGTACTACTCTCTGATCATATACCCATGGCCTGGTTGCCGATATAAGTGCTTACATTGATGATCATAGTGCCACTATACAGATGGCTGTGGATGTTCTGGCTCCTATGGAGGCTGAGGGTATTGCGCTTGCAGTGGTTCCTCCATCTTTAGAGAGAGACGCCATGTTGGCATTGCTGTCCCGCTTGTCCATGGGTCCATAGACTAGTTTTATTTTTCCTACATATACTAGATCAGCCATTTTGTCATGTATAGGACACAGTGTATATATCAAATAGTATTATATATCAGAGTAATATATTTTGATTCACTTCCTTGTTGGATATGTATTGTCACTGCTGAGTGATTACCACTTCTTTCATGACTTGCTGTTGTTGATGTATTACAAGCTTCTCCTTGATGGATTGACATTAAGATGTCGGAGAATATCTTAGATGGGCCTATTGATCAGGGAGGCTTGATAGGATTTATGTTTCGGTGTCTTGGGACTGGTTTTTATTGGTTTTGGTATTTCTTGAAGGTCAAACCACACCATGAATGGCTGCCTACGTACTCCTGGGTGTAGGGAGATCAGGTCATTCGTAGTTCAGCTTTTGTGTGAGAGAGGCTTGAGAAGTGTCTATGTTGAGTTTGGTTTGACGAGTTTTTGAGTTTTTTTATTTGGTTTGACCGCACCAGGAATGGCTGCCTACGTACTCCCGGGTTGAGGGAGATCAGGTCATTCGTAGTTCAGTCTTCTAGTGAAAACCGAAACTGATTTGATCTATTAGCAGGACCAGGATGATGGCTGGCATGTGTTTCAGACATAGTACCTTTTTATGGTGTCTGAGTTGATAAGTTGGGAAAATTCATTCCCATCCATTTCTTGCAATCTGACAGCTCCTCCTGTCAACACTTCTTTAACAATGAAAGGGCCTTCCCAATTTGGGGCGAACTTTCCTTTGGCTTCGTCTTGATTGGCCAAAACTTTCTTCAGCACCAACTCGTTTTCTTTGAATTGCCGAATTTGAACTTTCTTGTTGTATGATCGAGAAATCCTTTGTTGATATAACTGCCCGTGGAAAATGGCTGTAGCCCTCTTTTCATCTATCAGGGACAATTAATGGTACCGTTCTTGCAACTACTGATCTTCTTCCATTTAAGCGTCTACTAACACTCTCAGGGACTCCATTTCTACTTCTATGGGAAGCACTAATTCCATGCCATAGACCAATAAGTATGGGGTAGCCCCAGTAGAAGTACACATTGACGTCCTATATGCTAATAGGGTTAGAGGCAACATGTCAGGCCATTCTTTGTGATTGGCGGACATTTTCTGCATGATTTTCTTGATATTCTTTTTGGACGCTTCGACGGCACCATTCATCTTGGGTCGTTAGATGACGGAATTGAGATGCTTGATGTGGAACTTGTTGCACAGTTCTCTCATCATCTGATTGTTTAGGTTCTTGGCGTTATCTGATACGATTACCTCCGGTTGTCCATATCGACAGATGATATTGTTTCTGATGAAACCAATGATGACCTCTTTGGTGACTTTGGGAAAAGATGCCTCTTTAACCCACTTGGTGAAGTAATCGATCATGGTGAAGATGAAGCGGTGTCCATTGCCGGCTTTGGGTTTAATTGGCCCAATCACATCCATTCCCCACATAGAGAAAGGCCATGGAAAACTCATATTATGAAGCTCATTAGGATAAGCGTGGATGTCATTTCCATGTACTTGACATTGATAGCATCTCCTAATATGATCATCACAGTCAGCTTTGAGAGAGATCCAATAATGCCCTATTCTCAATATTTTCTTGGCCAGTAGATGGCCACTCATGTGTGGACCGCAGACTCCACTGTGGACTTCGTCCATTAATCTTTGGGCTTGCTCTTTGTCGAGGCATCATAACAGGCCTATTCCAGCATCCCTTTTGTAGAGTGCGTCTCTGCTCAGATAGAACTTTATAGCTATCTTGTAAATCCACTTTCGTTCAGCTTGGCTTTCCCCAACGGGTGTAGATCCATCTCGGAGATATTCCTTGATGTCTTGATACCAAGGCTGTTTGATAGGAGGTAATTCCTCTGATACTTCTCCAATGTAATTCCCGTATGTCCCGCCTTTCGGTTTGTGAATTTGATGTCTGGAATTCCCCTCCTATCTGATATGTTGATCAGGGAAGCCAACGTTGCCAACGCATTCGCAAAGTCGTTCCTTCCACGAGGGATGTGGATGAAGGTTATCTCTTGAAAATCTATGGCTATGTTGATGACCTGCCGGTGATAGGGTAGCAAATGCAGTTCTTTGGTGTGATACGCCCCGGTGGTTTGTCTGATAACCAACTCTGAATCTCTAAAGACTAATAAATGTTTGACACCCATGGATTGGGTTAATTTCAACCCCATTATGCAGCCTTCATACTCAGCTGTGTTGTTGGTGTTGTTAAACTGCAACTTGGTAGCCACAGGATATTGTTCTCCTGTATTATAGATGAGGACTGCCCCGGCTTCGGCACCTCCCATGTTCACCGCTCCATCGAAATACATTCTCCATGGTTGGACTGCATTCTCTTGTCAGATTTGTTAAATTGTCATGATTCCATCATCCGGGAAATAAGTCTCCAAGGCTTCAAACCCTCCTTATGGTGCTTTGGCTAGTTGATCTGCAATGCCTTGACCTTTGATGGACTTCTGAGTCACGTAGACAATGTCAAACTGTTGGAGGATCAACTGCCATTTGGACAATCGATAATTCAACATTGGCTTGTTGAATACGTATTTCAGGGGATCCATACGGGATATGAGATAGGTCGTATGCCCATAAAGATAGTGTTGTAACCTCATGGCGGCCCATGATAACGCATAGCAGGTCTTCTCGATCAGGGTGTACTTTTGTTCACCGCTACTGAATTTTTTGCCGATGTAATAGATAGCTCTCTCTTTGTTACTATCATCTTTTTTTCCTAGGATGCATCCCATTGCATTGGCATTGACAGACAGGTACATAAACAAGGGAACTTCATCCCTCGGGGGTACCAAGATAGGCTCTTCGATCAGCTACTTCTTGATGGCAAGGAAGGCTTTTTGGCAATCTTCATTCCATTTGGTGGAGGAATTCTTCCTTAGTAGTTTGAAGATGGGTTCACAAGTCACTTTGAGCTGGGAAATGAATCGACTTATAAAATTGATCCTTTCCAGGAACCCGTGTATCTCCTTCTCTGTTCGGGGTATGGGCATTTCAGTGATGACTTTAATTTTGGCAGGATCCAGCTCAATGCCTCTATTGCTCACTAGGAATCCCAACAGCTTGCCCGATTTGACGCTAAAAGCACATTTGGCTGGATTCAGCTTGAGGTTGTACTTATGTAACCTGTTGAAAAGCTTCCTGAGATGGTCAATGTGATCGTCCTCCTTCCGGGATTTGACAATGATGTCATCCACATAGACCTCTATCTCCTTATGCATCATATCATGAAACAGGGCCATCATGGCTCGCTGATATGTGGCCCCGACATTGATGAGGCCTAAGGACAAACGTCTATAGCAGAAGGTTCCCCAGGGAGTGGTGAAAGCTATTTTCTCCCTGTCTTCTTCAGCGACCATGCTTTGATGGTAACCGACAAAGCAATGCACAAAAGAATACATGCCATACTGCGCCGTGTTGTCTATCAAGATGTGGATGAAAGGTACCGGGAAATTGTCCTTTAGGCAGGCTTTGTTCAAATCCCTGTAATCTACACATACTCGTACTTTCCCTCTGGGCTTTGGCACGGGAACTATGTTTGACAGCCACTCCGGGTATCTTGATACTATGATGATGCCGACTTTGAATTATTTAACAACTTCTTCTTTGACTTTCAGACTCCATTCAGGTTTTAATCGCCTGAGCTTTTGCTTAACTGGCCTGAATCCATCTTTGATGGGCATTCAATGGATGACAATGTCGGTAGACAGGCCAATCATGTCTTCGTGCGACCATGCAAACACATCCTGGAACTGTGTTAGGAGTTCAATCAGGTTGGTTTTTTGATGTTGTGTGAGGTTTATGCCTATCTGGATTTCTTTGAGGTTTTCTGAGGTTTTGATATTGACAGTGGTGGTTTGGTTTGGGTTTGTCTTCGACCCATTCTTTGATCTCCTCGGGTACCTCATAGTCATCTTGATCCTCTTGATCAACTTTTATCAAATCAAAGCCCAGTTCTACATCAAAGTTGTAGTCACTATGACCGGTTGGCATCTCATCAGCAGGGACAAACAAATCGAATCTTGGAGTCCTGAAAACAAAATGCTTTCGCTTTAATATATGCAACTGCTTAAATATACAAAGCATTTAGCAAAGCATGGAAACAGCTACTGCTATAGCTGTGCAACCAAAATAAGTAGTAAATGAAACCATGTTACAGGGCAGAGAGACTCTCTGCCCTTGTACCCTTTTTGAATGAGGCAAGGGACGTTGCTTCTGTTGTCCAGGGTCAGATCCTCATGGATATGGAGGATACCAGATTTGTGGTCGTCTGTCTCTTCCTTGATGACGACTAAGACAACCTTCAGATAAGAGTCATGATTCTTCTTTGAACTGCCTCCCTTCTCTTTCTTGATACGAGGAATTCGGATCTAATCCTCCTTGTCACTGTCTAGGATATCATCATTCATACCTTCGTAGTGTATGAGAATACACATGTTAGCAAATGGGTCTCGTCCTTCGTACATGAACTTTTCCTTTCCCTTTTTGCTGTCCCCTCAGGCTTTGAGGCTTTCCTCTCACTTACCGGTATGATTGGAGGAAACAATATGGCTGACACAACAACAGGAATCTTCCTCATTAGCTTCTAAAACCCTGCATCAGTGAGGTTTGGCAATAGTATAGTGGAAGCATGAGCCTTTAGATGCTTATGTGGGTTCCGATGGTTTGACCCGGATGTGTAACCCAATCCGGCTTTCCCCGACTGACTCGGGATTTGCACCGAGCTTTTAATACCTTGCTAATTCTTTCCTAACCCTTCTCTAGGGCGGAAACCCAAAGATACCATCACCTGACCCACTGTCATCACTTCAGGGGAGACCTTTGGTTTCAAGGCTGGTGCCCCAACAGGTAGATACTGAGTATCACTCACCTCTAATGCTTGAAAATTTGCAGGTTCAATCCCTGCATCCAGACTGATCATCGGCATGTCTCCCTGTATGCAGATAGGATATTCAAGTTCGGCATTCACTGTGATTAGGTTGCCATTGATAATGTATTTGAGTTGCTGATGGAGGGTGGAGGGAACAGCTCCTGCCATGTGGATCCATGGCCTTCCCAACAACAAGTTGTATCCGGTGGTAATGTTGAGTACCTGGAAATGATAGGTCTCTAATTTTGGGTATTTTATTTTGATGATAACAAATTAGGTAAATAGGTCAAAAAGGTAGAATTCTCTCCATAGGATTAAAAATATTAAAAACATGATTTTAATTACCTTGAATATTTTGACCAAAAATATTTATTTTTTTAAACTTCTTTTGAATTTATTTTATGATCTTGATAAATCTAATATCAAGTGTTAATAAAATGAGTTCATATAGTAACATTTCCTAAGGCAAGAAGATTCCTATTTCTATTCTAAAATGATTTTAAAATCTTCATGGGCAAAAAATATTTCTAAATATATATATGCTAAAGTATATTATATATGTTAAAGTATAATATATATATATATATATATATATAAATATAAATATACAAACCGTGTGTGTGTGTGCATGTGTTAGTGTGTGCCGCATATATGTGTAGTGAGTGTGTGCCCATGTGTGTGTGCTGGAACTTTGGGCATGCATATGTGTTGGGAATATTTGCTAAACAAAGAATTATGCCTTTGTTATATGGGCGGACGGAATTCAAAATGTTAGGCATGTGATGAGTCACAAGTTACAAACTTTTTCTTTTGGGCCAAACCATTTCTCAATCCGGCAAAATCAAAGTGATCCAAGCCCTTCATTTTTGAAACATGCAATTCGGACCTTCTATTTCAAAAATGAATTTCCAAAATTTTAATTTTGCCCTAATCTCAAAAATCCTATAAATAGGAAGCTTTTTCATTCATTTCAAATTACCAATTTACATATCTGAAAAGCTTACTCTCCTTGCCTACATTCTGTCCGATTAAGCTTTCACTCACTTCTTCTAATCAAAGTTCTAATTCTATATTGAAAGAGAAAATTTGGTCAAAGTATCTGAGATAAGTTGTTAAAATTATTATTGTTCATATTATCTCATACTTGCTTATATATATATATATGTAGATAATTAAATATAAACTACAATACACATTTATATTTATCTATATTTCATCTATCAATATCAAGTAATAAGTCAGTACTTAGATACCGATATAATTCGAAAGTAATTTCTTTAAAATTCTCCGAACGGTCTTTAAAATCCTAAGTGGCCTTTTACTGATATAAATAATCTATATAAATATTGTATAATATTTATATACGATTATCAAGTTGTGAATCGAACAATTTAGTCAGTACTTAGATATCGATATTCGAAGATATTTCTTAACAAAGAATATTATTCACAACGTAGATCAAATATAATATAATATATATAAGTGGGTGAAACAAGTTTATTCAAGTATTATCTAAATTGATCATATTATTATACTGGATAAACTGTCATTAAATATACTGCTCATATAATTAGTCATAAATTATTTGTTGCATTATATGTGAGTTTACATGGTTGTTTAAAATTCAAAGTCACATTTGTTTAAAACCATAGAAACCCACTCTAAAAGAAAAATCTTTTTCTTAAACCATAGAAACACATTCTTTATTAAAGAAAAAGAAAATCTTTATTAAAAGTGCTTATATCCAGCTATCTACTTTCATAGAAGTGCACCACATAAAAGTCTTGAACTTTTATTAAATACTTAAATTCTATATCTGTTTATCTGAGAAGTATCTGTTCTACAATTTTATCTGCTTACTATTAGAAGCAAATATTCAAACAAACTTTTTGTAAAAAGAAAAAGGTTGAGTTTGTTTATTTTATACTTATGAGAAAGACAAAAATTCTTTGACCAAGACCAGAGTCTTAGAGAGGTCAGCTGGGAGTTGGGTCTCTAGTGTATTTGTGAGGTGAGGAAGAGATTGTTGTTTCAAGACTAAGCTATAGAATAGTTCTAAGCTTAAAAGAAGATTCAACTAAGCTTGAGGAAGGAGCTTGGAGTTCGCTGTCCAAGATAGTTAGCTGTGGATAGTTGTAAGTTTATCTTTAAAACTTTGTAAAGACTTCTCCGCTTATTGAAGGAGTATTTATTACAGGGAGTAATAGGATCTCAAGTCCTGGAGAGGAGCTTGAGACTGGACGTAGCAACATACCCGAGCTGTATATTGTGAACCAGATAAATATCTGTGCATTGTGTGATTGAATTTTTAATTTGTTTATTAAAGTCTTAATTCCATAAATTAATCCATTAAAAATTCAAAAAGGCCAAAGATAATTTTTAAATAGTAATAATCTATTTAACCCCCCCATTTAGATTATTATTAGACTTTTAGGAAAGAAACATAGAAGGTATGTGGACTAATTTCTAGTGGAAGCTCAATCTCTCCCACAGCTTCTCGGCGAGACCCATCGAAAGCCTGGATAACCACATGACTGGTTCTGATCCAGTTTGGATTAATCTTCATTCTCTCCAAGGTGTTGTAGGGACAGATGTTTAGGGACGACCCTCCATCTATTAGCACACCTCCTATCACATACCCTGATGTCATCACCGCTATGTAAAGTGACTTACGATGGCCTGTCCCTTCTGCGGGTATATCATCGTTAGTGAAAGATATCACATTGCTGTTAAAGATGTGTTCTATCACATGACGGAATTTCTCTGCATCCACTGTCTTTGGCAGATGCGCTTCTTCCAGTACTTTCACCAGAATGTTGCGATGATCTACTGAGGATAAGACCAAATCTAGGATGGACATCTGCTTGGGTGCATCCTTCAAACTTTGCACCACCCGGATCTCATTGTGTCCCATTTTACTGAGGAACTCTTCGATTTTCTCTTCAACCACCTTCCCTTTGGCCTTGGTAACTGAATTGATCTCCCGCTGAGGAAGGTACAATGGTAATGTTGTTCGAGGTTGAACCTTCATCATTCCCATAGTTCCATGGGACTCTCTTCAGACTGATCACTGGATACTGGGGTCTGAAAGGTAAGATTAAAGGCTCGAGTGCAGCTACCTTCACAGGATTCTGTGCTTCTAGGACCCCTTTCCCAGATAGTACTAAGGGTGTTCTAGCTAGCTCCTTCTCACAGGAGATAACAACCACTGTTTCTTGACTCCACGCCGTGGGAATAAAGAGTGTTTCTTCATCAAGAAGGCCATAATCTTGATTCCCTCTTATCAGTTTACCATTTTCAATCATATTCTTAATTAAGTGACGAAGTCCCCAGCAATCTCCAGTGTCATGACCGGGTGCATTGGAGTGATACTAATAGATTCGATTAGGCTTGAATTTCCTGGACCGAGGATTTACTGGGGGTAACAGATCTATAACCATCCCCTCATTGATCAACATCTGGAGGATTTCCTTCATCGACTGGTTCAGGTTAGTGAAATTTCTCTAAAAGGCGAATTCCCTATCAGCTTAAAACTTTTCTTCCTTGGCCACCTTGTCGGTCCAGGGTTCATGCTCATGAAACCGGTAGTGATCCCTTATAGCAATGGGGCTAATCTCAGGGGTAGGAGAGCTTGTCTCCTATTGGTTGGTCTGATTTATCAGCTGCCTGGTTATCTGATGTTGATATACAACCAATTCTGCCAACTGTCCCACCTGTTCCTTGATGGATTTGATTTCCTGTTCCATCAGGAACTGCTTTTCTGATAATTCCTAGCTGTCCGGGCTATTGTTACTGGCTTGAGTTGACTCTTCGACGTACCAAAGGTACTTGGACCCTTTTCCATTTTGGGTGCTAATAATGTTGACACTCTCCTCTTTGTGCTGAGGGAGGGGATTATCTTGCATGTGCGGTTGCTCCGGTTTGGTCACCACAATCTCTCCATTGTCAATCAAGTCTTGGATTTTGTGCTTGAGAGACCAAAAGTCTTGTGTATCATGGCCTGGAGCTCCAGAATGATAGGCACACTTTTTACTTGGGTCAAAATTTCGTCCACCGGTATTGGTTGGTGGAAGGAGTTATATAATCTTTTTCTGTGTCGTCAACAATTTTAGAACATTTTCGAGTGAATCTCCAAAGGGGGTGAACGTTCTTCGACGCCTGGACTCCAAATTTTTCTGGAATGGTGGGTTTGAAGGTTGGAATGGAGCTTGAAAAGGGGAATAGTTCCTCCTTTGAATGGGCATGTTGCTTGAATCACCCCTCTGATTCTGTCCTTGCAGTACTAAGGAAACTTTTTCGTCTTTCTTCTTGTGTGTTCTCCGGGGATTACTTCCATAACTTCTAGATTGGATATGCTCAGCGACGGCTTCCAAGGCGGTAAGATCTTTTATCTTTCTAGACTTGAGCCCCATTTCTGCCATTCCACCGTGTTTGATCATCTCCGAGAATGGCTTTCCTATGCCTACTAGGACCTTTTCATAATATGGAGCTTATTGAATGTCGATGAAGGTCATGACTATCTTAGACTCAGTCATAGGTGGAGTGACTTGTGCTGCCATTCGTATCCAGCGTTGAGCATATTCTCTGAATGACTTAGTGTTTTGTTTTTTGATTTTGGTAATTTGATATCTGTCTGGAGCCAATTGAGACGAAAACTGTATTGATTGAGGAAGGCATGTGCCAGCTCTTCCCAGCTGTGAATTTTAGAGTTGTCCAGAGGGGCATACCAGGCTCTAGCCTCTCTGATCAAACTTTTCTAGAATAACTGCATTCTGAGTTTCTCGTCCTCTGCATAGGATCCGAGCTCTCCAATGAATACTTTCAAGTGAGTGTAAGGGTCTCTTAATCCATCATATTTCTCAAAATCAGGGACTTGAAATTTTTCGGGATAATGAGCCCCAGGGAAAATACATAAGTCTGAATAATTGACACTGCCAAATGCCTAGTCCCTTTGATAGACCGAATAGTTTCTTCCATTTGTTGGACTTTCTTCAGAATATCACCAGCTTCCTGTTCTTTGTTAAGGATGGTGATTTCAGGGGTTTTGTTGGTAGTATCCTAGTTCTGTGGTTTAGGAATCTGAGTGTCCTTCTTCCCGGTCTCTTGACTGCCATCGGGTGTACCTGATTTTGTATGACCTTGTGCTTGTTTCCCTTTAAGAGCTTTACTTTGCTCTCTTAGGAAAAGAGCCAATTCAGCTATTTGGTTTTTCAATCCTTCAAACTCTTCCCTAGAGACAGGGATAGATTCTGGCTGAGCACTGGAAGCCATGTCCGGAGATGGACTTAGTACTTTCTTAGACTTAGATCTAGTGACAGGACCAATTTTTTACCTACAACAAACGTAGGCGTGTCATTTTCCTGAGGTAGGTATGGATGGGATGCATGCCATGATGTATTTTTGAGGTTTTTAATCTGGTCCTGCAAAACAGAGGTCAGTTGTTTTGATGATAGGATAACATGACAAGATGTACAAACATAAGGAATGTATATTATGATATCTACATTATGCTATTTACATTGGAATTGAAAACTTGACATTGAATTGAAGAGGAAGGTATAAAGAAGCTTCCCATCGGATTTGGTTAATCAGAGGCTGACTTATCTTAGGCTACTCTCGTGGATTTTTGGCATGAAGGTCCCCATATCATCGCAATCTACTAGAGGGGAAATTAATCCATCTTTCAACTGGAGCGGATCTGAGTGGTGCTTTTTCATGAGCCCCGAAGACTTATTCGCCCTCGAAGACATTACTCTGTCACCGATGGGTTTGCCTCCTGGTGGAGGAATCACACAACATACATTCAAATACATCGCATCTTATCGTATGCATATGATGACATCGGTGCGAAGCACTAATATAAAGTAGTAAAGCATTCATTCAATATAAAGACGCAGCATTCACACATTTATTTAATATAGAGACGCAGCACTCACACATACGCTTTGAGATTAACTATCTCTTCTCTATGATCCTCTATCACCACAATGTCATCAACATAAAGGAAAAGAATGGTTACCTTTTATCTGTTTAACAAATAGAGTATGATCTGCTCGACTCTGCCTGTACCCAAATCTTATCATTGCTTTGTGGAATCTACCAAACCAGGCTCTGGGAGATTGCTTCAAACCATATAAAGCCTTTCGCAATTTACACACCTTACCTCTTGGTGACAGATGAAGCAAAATATGAGGGTATTTCCATGTATACTTCCTCCTCCAAGTCACCATGAAGGAACACATTTTTCGCATCCAATTACTGAATATCCCAGCCAAAGTTTGTTACACATGAGATTATGGTACGAACATACTTTATCTTCGCCACAGGAGCAAATATCTCCTGATAATCAGTTCCATGAGTTTGAGTATACCCTTTTGCCACTAGCCTGACTTTGAGTCTATTAACTGTTCCATCTGGCTTCTGTTTGATTGTATATACCCATTTGCAACCAACTGATTTTTTCCCGTAAGGAAGAGAAACTAGTTCTCATGTATCATTCTTTTTCAGAGCATTCATCTCCTCTATCATAGTTTGTTTCCAATTCTTATCACTAATTTCTTCTCTCCACCCCTGAGGTACAGATATTGAAGAAAAGGAAGAAACAAATGAGTGGTAGAATGCAGATAATTTATTATAGGTTAAGAAATTAAAGATAAGATGTTTAGTACAAGCTCTAACTCCTATTCTAAGAGCAATAGGAATGTTAGCATCATCAGACAAACAAGTAGGATTAGGAATCTCACCATTAGCATTATTAAGACTAAGTTCTGAGCAGGGTTGGTGTAGTGGTGTAGAAATAGTGACCTTATTCTTGCCTCTTCGAACATAGGTTCTTAACTCAGGCTCATTCTGTCTAGCATACGACTCTTGTAATTGTAACTCCCCATGTGTAGAATTATCAGAAACAACAGGAACAAGAGAAGATGGTATAATAGAACTTGTAATTCCAGCCTTAGGAGAAAGCTTCTCCTCATTAAGAACATCCTCCACTGGGGAGAAGATGAAGAAGAATAAAAAGGTTTCAATTCTTAAAAAGTTACATCACGAGTGACAAATATTTTGTGCGAATGAGGATGATAACATTTATAACCTTTTTGGGTTGGAGAATAACCAATGAAAACACACCAAAGAGACTTGGGATCTAATTTTTCCTGAGTGGGAGATTTATCATGAACATAGCGCACACAACCAAAAACTCGAGGCGAATGAGGACTTGTCGTGTGTTGGAGAAAAGAGATTGGACTTTTGTTCCCAAGAATTCTAGAAGGAAGTCAATTTATCAAAAATGCAATAGTCAGAACATCTTCCCATAGAAATTTAGGGGTGTTCATGGTAAACATAAGAGTGCGGGCTACCTCTAGTAAGTGTCGATTTTTTCTTCCTCTACTCTATTTTGTTATGAAGTTTTGACACAGGAGGTTTGAAGAATAATGTCATGCTGAGAGAGATAAGATGCAAAAGCATTATTATTACTATATTCACGACCATTATCACTATGGAGAATCATTACTTTAGCTTCAAATTGGATTTGAATCATTTTATGAAATTCCTGAAAACAATCAAACACCTCATCTTTAGAACGAAGAAGATAAATTCAAGTGACACGAGAATGACAATCAATAAAGATAACAAACCATCTATAATCAGAAAGGAAAACAATCTGAGAAGGTCCCACACATCAGTATATATAATAACAAAAGAGTCAAAATGTCGACTGGTAATAGCAGAATAAACAGAACTTTTGTATTTCCCCAATTCACATGGTTCACACAAAAACCGAGTTTTATTACATTGTTTAACTAAAGATGAAAACAAAGACTCTAATATGAAAAAAGAGGGATGTCCCAAATATCGATGCCATTGATGGAGAGAAGTCATGCTGGAGTCAGAGAGTGAAGAGCCTGAGTAAGGAATATATTAGACGAGGAAACATCTAAATAATAGAGACCACCAACTGCTCTACCACTGTCAATTTTCTTCCCCGTCACCAAGTACTGAAAAACACAATGAGATGGAAAAAAGGTTACTGAACAGTGTAAGGATTCAGAAAGACGTTGAACAGATAACAAATTTACACTAAATGAGGGAATATGAAGAACATATGATAATGTCAATGGAGTGCAAACTACAGAGCCTCTCCCAGATATAGAAGAGAGGGAGCTATCAGCTACGCGAACCTTGTCTTTTTTAGAACAAGACGTGTATGAAGTAAAAAGGGTGGAGGATCCGGTCATATGCTCAGAAGCACCTGTGTCATTGATCCAACAAGGGCAAGTTGATGAAACATTAAAAGCATAAGAATGTATACCTGACTGAGCATAATGAGAAGAAGTAGATTTGAAATAGAATTTTCAAAAAACTGAGATTTCCTCAGGAGTAAGTGCAGTGGTAGTGTCTGAAGCAATGGATGCATCAACAGGAAGTGTTGTAGTCGTATAGGCTTGAGATCCACTTCCACGACCACTACTAAACCGACCTCCTCGTCCTTTAAGACGTCCATGAAGCTTAAAACAGCGATCACTGGTATGGTTTTTTCCCCCACATTAATCACATTCGCGGGATTCCTTCTCAACAGGAGATTGAATGGTGGAGCCAAACTTAGGATACGAAGGCTGATTGGTCAACATAATTTAAAACCATCACCCGACGCCTACTTTCCTCTTGTTGGACTCTAGTATGAGCCTCTCGTAGTGATGGAAAAGGTGTGACCAATCAACTATGCTCGAACTTGATCAAATTCTATATTCAAACCTACCAAAAAATTCACAACTCTATCCGCAATAACAAACTTTTGATAAGCAGCTGCATTTTCCAGACATTTGGCTGAAAAAATCAGGTAATGATTAAGCTCTTGCCAAAGAGCATTAATTTATGCAAAATACTGACCCACGGTCCTCTCCTAGTGACTTAGCTTACAGATTCTTTTAGGAATGTCATATGCCTTAGACATATCACCAGAAACAGAGAAAGTTTGAGAGATAACCTCCCAAAGCACATAGGCAGTGTCTAAGAATATGTAACTACTCCGCATACTAGGTCCCATGGAATTAAAAATCTACGTTTTCACCATGGAATTATCAGATTTTCATTCTTCATGGGTCGGACCCAGTTTCTTAGGCATAGTGGTTATTCCATTGATGAAGTGTTGCATACGATTGACCTCAATTGACATGCGGCATGCTTGAGACCATGCTAAATAGTTGGTTCCATCCAGTTTAAAAGGACTGAGAGTCGATGTTGAATTAAGAGTATGACTCCTGAACAAGCCTTGTTGTTCCATTCTACTGTTCTGAACCTCGCTGCTAGCATCACTTTGTTACACCATATAATAGGTAGATACAATATACCCAAAGAGAATAACCTTTCCAAAGGATATCACTAATTGCACTACCGAAGTTAGGCAGAAGAAACACAACGATCAACCGAACCCACAAAACCAGTATAATCCCAAGAACCCGGTGAAACATAGTGAAGATAGCTACTGATCAAAATAAAATTGGATAAACCTAAATCAAACACTAAAAAACCACTGTAGATAGCAAGAGGAGGAAGAGACGAACACTATGGTAAAAGCCGCGTCGTTAGAAACTTGTCAGAGAAGGCACACACGCCGGCTGAAAGTGGCGCCGCACGTGTGGTGGCGCGTGGCAGTGGCACGTGCGGCAGTGGGTCAGAGGTTGGAAACTCCTATGGTGGTCGCCTGACTCTGGGTAAATCAATTATGGTCTCAATTCCTTCAAACAAATTCGTTCAACTAGGTTTCTAAGAAAAAATAAGAAGAGCAACAAGAAGAAACTAAGGAAGAACTTGTCTGTTTAAGGACTGTGCTTTGATACCATGTTAGAATTGAATAGATCCTTTCATCGATTGAATTCTCTCTATTACATAGGTTGATATATATATATATATATACACACACACACACGCACACACACAAGTATCTAATTACATTTATGATAATTCCTAAATTACTGTAATATATACACACTCATTATGAAAACTACAATCATGGAATATCTTCTAACAGTCAATGATCTGGTTCTGGCCACCCACCCACCCATAGTTTACTATGGGATTACTCTGTGTTTGTGCTCTCAATGCATATACAAATCCAAGACTTGTGAACTTGGTGTAATCTGCAGCTTGTTGACAGGATTTTTAATCATATGCATCAGTTCTGCCGTGGTAAGCATCCTGATGCTAGTCTCCTTAAAATGCTGAAACAGACAATTAGGCCTTGTTTGTGCTGTTGTGTTTTATAACTCTATTTTTGAGTTTTTGATTTTCAGTACTTCTTTTTCCAGTTTTCTTTTGTTGTTTTAGAAGAGCAATATTACAAAAATAGAATACGTTTTTAGGATCATAATATACAGAATATCGAGTGTGGTGTTCAGCACAAAAAGAAAACAAATATTAAAACCATGTTTAACAAGAACGCTAATCGATTGTGTAAATGTAACAAAGTTGGGTATGAGAAACACTTCTTATGGTAGAATGCACAAGCATTTAGTTCTCGTACCATGATTCGGAATGATGGTTGGCCTGGTAAACTGATTTAAACTACAAAACAGAAGAAGTTAAAATTGTAGAGAAGATAAAAAACTATAATATGGGGAAAATTAAAATTTTGAAAGCATCAAAATAAAAGATTTTAAGAAATTAAACTAATAAAAAAAATCTAAAATTTTGAAAAGAATAAATTTCAAAATAATAAAAAAAGTTAAGATAATAAAAATCATTAAAAGCTTGAACTATAAAATATAGAAAATTTAAAATAGAAGCTTAAATTTTTGAAATAAATAAAAAGATTATGATGACGTGTGACTACTACAATAGTTTTAAATATGAAGCTCTCTTGTGGTTTTGCCTTGAACTGGTAGATGTTAAAGTTTCTCCTTTAATTTCTTTTGCCTTCGAACTTAACCTTCCTTATCTGCTACCTACCATAGTCTAGCAAAAAGTTGTCAGTAATTAATTTAATTGAATTATTTATGGAGGTTATTGGTCTTGCATGATGACTTCTGATCTTTGTATTAGTCAGAACATTTTAGATGACCTCTTCAGTTAATATGAGTAGCTGATATTTCTTCTTCAGCAAAAATAAAAATAAAAAGTTCAAAAAAAGAAAAGAAAAAGAAATAGCAAGAGTTGCTGATATTGCCTAATGTTGAAGGGTTTGAGCTAGATTTTCTTTCTGCAGCTCCCGAAGAAATAGGTGCTACTGCTTGTGATGATAAACCTACAGCGTTTGGATATGGTGCGACTTTATAACAAGGTAACTTATTGTACTCTAATCACAGTGGCTGTTTAGAGTATGGGAAATGATTTATATTTCGACAAATTTATGATGAAGTTGAATTGCGACTAACGTAAAACTCTAAATTAGGGTGGGACAATTTTTAATTCCTACCTATTCCATGTATGCACATAGGTTGCTATTTACTATCGACATAAATTTGTCGTCATATGTAGCAAGACTCTTACCATCTTGTGGGGAATTATTTTTCAATGGAAAGAGAATAGTACACAAGCAGAGATGTTAGGTCTAATATTAGTTTTCCTTTTTGTACATCATTCACAGATGTGCAATGTACTTGAAGAAAACCTCCATGATTCTGTTGAGGCATATTTGGCAAGCAAGCCAGTTGGCTTCAAGTTGAGAAAGAGCCTTCTTCCCATAGAATCAATTTATCAAGATATCTGCCAAATTTTCTCTCCCATGCAGCAGAATTCTTCTGGTGTAGGACACAGTTCATCATCAACACCTAAACGAGAAGATAGCATTGATGGTACTAAGGTGGCAACAGAGACGAAGGTTCCTGCAGAAGTTCAAACTGGAAACAGCGAATCAGCAGAACCAGCCCATATAAAAGACGAGGCTAACTTCCCGTGTGACATCCAGACTACTGGCCTAAGTTTGCCCGAGGTTAAGCCTGCTTCGATGAATTGCGCTGTCGTTGATGTGAAAATGGAAGAGGGATGCTGATTCTGGTACTGTTGCTCCTCCTAGTGGAAATACAGAAAGACCAGACCCGGGTGTCATTGTTTTGGATGATTAATTTTTTTATTTTTCCTTCAGGTCCCAAAAGGAAAATAGCGATCTCCAGAATATGCTAGTCAAACTAAACACTCGCTCCATTGCAGATAGAATATGTACAAGTCACTTGCAAGACTAATTTGAAAGGGAAACTATGAATTTATTAAAATCTAGTATTATAGTGTAATCCATGTTGTATTCTAAACATGTATTAGTATTACCAGAAAATATCAATGTTCCATCATGTTTTCTTATATGACAATTCTATTATGATCCATATATAGCTATATTTTCTTGCTGAATATTTTTTTCTTTCTTCCAGGTAATTGAAAATGTAAGGTTTACACTTTAAACCTCAAAGTTTTTTGTCTTTTAGAACTTAAACCTCAGTGTTTCTATTTTAAGATATTGAACCTTAATGTCCTTATAATTTTTAGAAAAAGTTACTGTCACTGGAAGTAATAATTGGAGTGAGGGTATTCTGATAATTTTACTTCTAATTATTTTTGGACATAAAAAATTGTAAACATGTGATTGGCCTGTGATTAGAAGGGGGAGGGAAATGAGGAGAAATTAGAGTCGCTATAAATTGTATGTATCCTTTGGACTAAATTGCCCTTTCATTTTGAGTCGTGATTTACTCGGCAAGAAATGGTAAATTAGGTGGTCAGGAGGTTTTATTTATAAATATTCAGGACATTAGAAATTATTCTTTAAAGTTGCTAACATTATCACAATCAGTGAATTTAAGCAAATTCAGAAAGGATTTCTGATATTTAAATGAAACAATTTCTAAGCTCAAAAAGAATAAACACTACTCAGGTAAAAAAACATGTTAACTTCGTTCACGCGCTCCAATCACCAAAACGCGTCCAATCCTGCACAAAAACCGATAAACACCAAAAGCTTGACGGCTTGGGCCGCCGGGGGATAGCTCTGGTGTGAGAATAAGTACGGGTTGATTAAGGTTAACAATGGAGGCGTAATGCTCTAGTGTTAGAAAGTAATAATAATGTGTACCTTAAAATCAGGGTAAAGCCTTGAATTTATAGTGTTCTCACCAACTCCTTGTAATCCTTCCCCATATTAGATTAGGGTTCCCCCATATATCATTTCATAACAAGATTGCACCAAATCTCCTAGAAATAAGGAAGTTGGTTCAAACCCCAACCCCTCTTTCCACATTTAGAATCCGCATGTAATTAGTAATCCCTAGAATATTCCTTTATCCCCAAACAACCTCTATCTGGACCCAAGTATGCCCAAGAGGGTTATAACCCAACATGTACCCTAGGCCCAAATATTCGTGGCCCAACATTGCTCCCCAGTCTTCCATTAAAATAAAAAATTTTAATGGAAGAGTATAAAAAATACATCCCAATCATTAACAATAAATATGCACAACTCAAGAAGCTTTGGGGCTCATGCAGCCCACATTAATCCATCCCTTCCGTTTTCCCACGTTCCCCATCATGACACCCATTAATGAGTCGTTGTTGGGTAAAATCTAATACGCACAATACACAAGTATACGTGGTAAACAAATAATAAAATGGAAGTAAAGTATCGTTCCCACGGAGAAAACAACTAAATTTTATCCTTACAATTACCAACTTCATATTATCTCAATTTTATTAAACTAATGATCCATTGATGATATTTATGAAAAACTACCACTTAAAACTATAACTAACACTATTCAGGAATTTGACAAGTTTTCAGAGAATTAAGCTTACAACTTCACTTATTGTTTCACTTTGAATGACATACTTCCGTTCACTTTAAATCAACTATTCCAGATTATTAACCAAGAACACAATAGTAGGTATAACCACCTCTCAATGTCTTACACCCATACCCACTCAAATCCACAATTGATCGAATTAAGCAAGACACCTTAATTAACTAACTCACTATATCTTTATGTGAATTATAATTGAAAAAGGTTTCAAGTCAGGTTCTATTTAGATTATGTATGATGCATAGATATCTCTATCCTACACATAAATTATGAATTCTAACTTGTCGACGTCGGGAAAAAATTCGTTTCGACTTGGACTCGAATCTTTCTCTCTTCCTAAGTTTTGTTTACCCTTATTTTATATTTTTTATGAAAAAGAGTTTTGAAGGGATTTTTTTAGAAAAAGGCCAACATGTATCATGTCGGCGATTTGAACGTTTTACAGAGTCGCCAGTTGGTAGTTTTGAAATGGTTGTACCAACTCAACCGAATTTTGTTTGAAAAGAGGCCCAATTGCTAGACACTGTCAAAACTGAATCTTTGAAACCGAAGTTCTAAGTTCGGGGGCTTGGTTAAGTGTGGGGATGGTGTTAGGCACCCCACAACTTCTGTGACAACACGGTATCGTATCTTTTCAATATTTCCCTTTTAAATCTGCAATGTGTGTGTGTGAATGCTGGATGGAATTAGGCCTATGTTTGATTGATTTGAAAGTATGGACGTGCTCTTTTGAACCTATATACGAAGGGTTTGATTTGATTTGCAAAAGTCCTTTTTTAGATAAGATATTGAAAATGATGTTTTGAAAGCCGGTTTTCAAACCCTTACGCTCTTATAGGAATATAAGCCTGTTGATACTTCCAATTTTTATCTTTTCAGCCTTTTGGCTCAATTTGAATGGTGATTGTTGGGCTGCGAAGCATCCTCGACCACAAAATATAGACAAGTGTCGGTCTTTTCATGGGCATGACAGCCATCGGAGTGACTCTAGCACGACAAATTATTATTTCACTATGTTGAAACCTTAAACCCGGATAATCATTTTAAGGTCTTTTGAATGTACAATTTTACAGAAAAATTGGCAGGGTACATTTGTAAAGTGGAGTTTGTCCATCGTGGAAATCAGATTCTGATCAGTTTGATCACGAATCCTATGATTCCTAGGCTCACAAAGGGAAGCCAATAAAACCTGCACAGCTCAAACATGTACAAAAATGTATATTTACATCTAAACGTCGTAATAACCAAGGATTCATCAGTAAATCCTGGCCTGCGGGTTGCCGAAGCGTCTCGTTCCCACTAGATAGCAATCTAAGGGCCGCGAGGTTGCTTTCAGAAATGAAACTAGAAAAATTGATAGATTTAAGTAAATCTTAGCCATTCCAGCTTCCTGGTTCCGTCTGGACCTATTCTGAACAGTTTGAAAGCTAGAATTGGCGAGATTTAAAGAAATCTAGTTTGCCTAAAGAGATGTCAGCGCTGATTCATATCAAATGAATATTTAAAGCAGTAATTTAATTATAATGAATAAAAGATATATATATATATATATATAGTAAAATATGTACGAAAAATGTAAAGGACTATGGGTTTTCACTCCGATGCCCGAACTGGAATGTAAATATATATATATATATATATATATATAAAAGCAGTAAAAAGCCACGGAGTAATCCAGGCTGGACAAAATAGATATATATATATATATATATATATATATATATATGTATGTATAAAAGCGGTAAAGGGCGACAGATTCAATCCTGTGCCCAGACTGGAATGGAAATATATATATATATTTATAAAAAAAGCCATGGAATAATCTAGACAAGGCAGAATTGAAATATATATATATATATACATAAAAGTTGTAAAATGCCACGGAGTGATCCAGGCTTGACAGAATGTAAATAAATATATATATATATATATATATATATATATATATAACCTGTAAAAGGGCGATGGGTTTTCACTCCTATACCCGGATAGAAATGTAATATATATATTTTTACAAAAGCGGTAAAAAGGCCACAAAATGATCCAGGCCGACAAAAAATAGAAATGTTAATATATACAGTTAATATATATATCAAAGTAATAAAAAGGCCACGAAGTATAAATCCAGGCCAAACGAAGTTAGAAAAATATATATAAAAGTAGTAGCTACCACATATTTGACATCCGGGCTTGACAAAATTGAAAAGTTAGTATATATACAGTCAAATATATACATTAAAAACCAAATCGGGACTGGAAAGATAACCCAGTTCGGCGAAGTTGCTCTAAACGTAGATATATATAGAAGCTGTTAAAAGTCGCGGATCGACGATCCGGGCGGTGGAAATGCCAGAAAACGTGTTTATGTACTAAAATGTACGAAATCTTAAGCAAAAAGGGCCACGGAACTGAGTTTCGGGCATAATCATAAAACAAAACTTAACGTGCAAGTGTATAAATGCGCAATGAAGTAGTATGAAATTTCTGATAATAAAAATACTCACAATGGACTACTACACGGGCTTTTTGCCAAATCGTATGCTTCAAACGTCCGTTTCTACCAGTAAATTTCTGGTATGTGATAGTATATGAGTATATCGACGTGTTAGAGAAATAAAATCTGGATTTGGAGTACAAGAGGTAGGGCTAAGAAACGAAACGGGCAGAGTTCCAGAGCGTTTTTCTATATAAAATGAGCTGGGGGTGCACTCATATATATAGACCTAATGGAAGAGGGCCCACCTGCTGCTGCCTCCACTCTACATGCGGTTCCAAGTGGCAGGGCCCACTTGGCGGGTCCCGTCGTCTCAAGGTCAGATTCAAAACTTTTTAACTTTTGATCAGAGCGTCCGTTTGAGGCGTGCTGTACCTTTCCGAAAAGCCCTCGTCGAGAGTGTCGCAATCACAAGGGAGTAAACCTTTTCCAAGTCCAAAAAGACGGGTTCATAACCAGGTCTTTGATTCCCCTGCAGTTTGTCCGTAGAGCTGTCTTACGCTGTTTCCACTTGGGATCACCGTTATGGTTCTTTCTGACCTTGGTGGCATCAATTCTGCTTGAGTTTGACCGAATCAGCTTCAATTTGGGAAATTAACCATTTTACCCCTCCCGGGATTGCCTTTAGTGCTGACATGGTCTTCGGCTGATTTCCCGGGGTTGTCTCCGAGGTTTAGATCCCAGCCGATTCTGTTTGTCCTCAGGGTTGTCTCTGAGGCTGACTTGGTCCATCCAGGTTTGTCTTTGGAGATGATGTGAGGCTTTGGGGTTGTCTCCAAAGTTGATTTGACCTCCTGGGTTGAGACCGGGGCTGACTTGTACCTCCTAGATTGTGACCGGGGCTAACCTGTACTTCCCGAGTTATGATCGGGGCTGACCTATACCTCCCAGGATATGATCGGGGCTAACCTGTACCTCTCGGGTTATGACCAGGGCTGACCTGTACCTCCCATGATGTGACCGGGCCTGACCTGTACCTCCCGGGTTGTGATCGGGGCTGACCTGTTCCTCTTGGGTTGTGACCGGGGCTGTCCTATACCTCCTGGGATATGACCGGGGCTGACCTGTACCTCCTGGGTTGTGACCGGGGCTAACCTGTACCTCTCGGGATGTGACCGGGGCTGACCTGTACCTCACGGGTTGTGACTGGGGCTTACCTGTACCTCCCGGGTTATGATCGGGGCTGACCTGTACCTCTCAAGATATGACCGGGGCTGACCTATACCTCCCGGGTTGTGACCGGGGCTGACCTGTACCTCTCTTGATGTGATCGGGGCTGACCTATACCTTCCGGGATGTGACCAGGGCTGACCTGTACCTCCCAGGATGTGATCGGGGCTGACTTGTACCTCCCGGGTTGTGACCGGGGCTGACTTGTACCTCTCGGGATGTTATCGGGGCTGACTTGTACCTCCGGGTTGTGACTGGGGTTGAATTGACATCCTGATATTGAGACCAGGGTTTAACTAGCATCCCGGTATTGAGACCGGGGTTAAATTACATCCCGCTATGGAGACCGGGGTTGAACTGGCATCCCAGTATTGGGACCGGGGTTGAACTGGCATTCCGGTATTGAGACCGGGGTTGAACTGGTATCCCTATATGGAGATCGGGGTTGAGTTGATTGTTTTGCCCTCCTGCAGGGTTAGTAACAGTAACACAAAATCTCGATTGTCTACAACAGAACTGAAGAAAATTCTGAGTGTCTACATAACTTACTGCAGAAATCACAAACATACGTTACTATGATAAGTTCTATATCCATATGTCATCTCTCGAGTTCATATGGAATAACAAGTAATTGGTGATCAAGCAATAACATAATTAAAGCGCAAACCATAGCAAATAATCTGAAAATAGTCTCAATAAACTAAGGTGAAAGCATGTCAATTCTCAGTTATATAATAAGATCCATTGTAGACTTAAACAGTAAATTAGTTCATCATAGATAAATTAAAAACCATCATCCACAAAGTTACTAGCATCCTGAATACAAAGAATAGATGAAGAAAGAGAATATAATCTGAAAGTGTATAGCTACTCTTCTCCAATCTCACCTTGCGTTCTTCGTGCCTTAGCCTCGCTTCGATTCTCCCAACGTGTGATGTCCCACAGATTAGGGTTTGTTAATATCCAAGAATCCCCCATGTCTGCCCCTCTTTTTACCTTATATACTCTCCTAATTGCGTTCTAAATACCCCAGCAAACTATCTCCAGAATCCCATTCAAACAAGGAAACTAAATCTTTTCTACCGCGTACTTCGCCTTGGCGAGTTTTCTAGCCCATCAATCCGCGCCCCGGCGCACATGCGCCTAGGCAAAAATCTTTAGTACAAAATGTGCGCCCCGACGAGCTTTGCTAATTTCCTGCAGAATTTCCACCTTAAGTTATTATTCCCTTGCTCTTGTCCTCCCGGCCAATCCCTGCACATAAACTAATGCAAATACGTAAAAATGAACCTAAAAATACACGAAGTAGCAATATCTTAGGTTTAAATGATATCCAATTCGTAGGTATGAAGCCTACTTATCAAATACCCCCAAACTTAAGACTTTGATTGTCCTCAAGCAAAAACATAAAAGAAAACTATCTACATGAATGCATATGCATTATCTACTTCTTAATATGTCTACGAATCCAACAATAGATCGGTATGATGTCCAACACAGGCCTCAAAGATACCATAAGATACTCGAACAATATATCAACTCAAATCAGAATCCATAAATTAACCAATCAGTCAATCCAAACCTGTCATCACCCATGTTGTGCGTGTGTGCTCGTTATCCACCCTAACCAACCATAGCTCAAGATTGTCACATAATAATTTCTTATAGGGAAAATTTTAGTTCCATTTCAGTTAATCTATAAACATGACGATTCTGGTTAAACACATCAATTACCGAGTTCAGGGGTCTCTACTGAGGCTTATTTTTTATTTTTATTCATTCACGGGTGCGTTTTACGCTCCATCTCGCGTTCACATTCGACTGTGCAATGTTCGAATCTCTTAGGCTTTTCAATGTTACCCATTTAGCAAACTTTTGACCAACGACTCCCAAACCAGATGGTTTTAGGGTGCTAGGTGTAAAAACATCCCCAAGGACTTACTTATTCGAGTAACAAAGGCCACAGAAACAAACTAGTTAATGTGTTTATTCATATTTATCTTCTTTTCTCAATTTTCTAATTTCTTTCCTTTCTTTCCTTTCTTTTTACCCTATTGACTCCCCCAAACTCGAGTTTTTACTTCATGTTGCCCTTTACTGTCAGTATACCAATATCCTCAAAATTTAACTAAGATTTTCCTCCAGAAACCAATTATGAAACCCTTGAACTAAGTTGACTAAAGTAGTTAAACTTTACGTGCTAACTAGTTACATAAGTTTCAGACAGGCTCAGATTTTCATCTTGATTAACATTAGACTCATCATCAATCATCACACTGTTCGAGTTATAACATGCAATACCAATCTTATCATAGGCCGAACTTAATTCACACCAATCCATTTCTTAAATTCATGCAACAATCTATATGCCTAAATGCAAAGGAAAATATTTTTGTGATTTTCTGAATTTGTTTTACTTTTATTTTTTTAAGTGAAATATGCCTACACTATGAAATTAAACTAATATGATTAAACTAATATACAGAATGAACTATTATGCACCTATGTAATTAACTAAATGACTACTATGCAACTACAATGTACACTACCCCCAAACTTAAACTATGTAATGTCCTCATTGTATAAAGATAAAGAATTATAAAATTTGAGGACTGCCCTGAGTGGTCAAGTGTCATGCTCGACCGGTGGATCCTTGGTAGGTGGGTTTGAACCGGATCCTCAACAGGCTGGATTGAGGGATAGGTTGGCAATGGCAGGGGAGCTGGGAATTGGAAATTTTCACCGGTAGGATTAAGGTGAGCAAACGTAGCTGCCAGAGACGTGTTGAACTCATTCTGGGTGGCGAACATGTGATACTGTCTGGAAGCCAACCTGTGTAGTCTCAGATCAAAATATTATTGCAGATTTCAGAATTGATTGCTGAAAGTAGCTTTGGTGCGGGTTGAGTTTAAAGTCCCAACTTGCTCTTGCTCTTACTCACCTTCCTCATGAAAATTTGCATCTTGTTCGTCTGCCCCCTCATCATCCTCAGATTCAGAAAATGTAAAGCCAAGACCACGTGGGTGCGAATGTCCTCCTTTCTAGACCGAGTACCTCTGAATCATCTTTGAATCTAAGCACATTAATGGCTACTGGATAGGCTCATCTGTCCGCCATTGTACCCCTTCCCGGGAACATAATGCACAGATGAGTGATGGATGAGGCAATCCACCCTGTAGAGGCCCACACAGATTTCGGCGAATGGAGTGATGAATGATGCGACCCACGTCGATCGAACGGTCTTTGAAAATTGTATATAGCAAAACTGACTTCTCTTTCATGACATCGCTTGTGTGTGTAGATGGTAGAAATTTTGAACACAAGAAGGCATGCCATATCTTCCCATACAAACTGAGATGGCCAGTCTGAAAGTGAGACCCATTAGATGATCGTGTAGCGTCTGGATTGCACAACTCGATTAGAATCTGATCATAATTTGATCCGCTTTCTTTGAGGATCGAAAACGAATAACTTAGTTGTGATGGCAAATTGTAGTAATCGTTGATCTCTTACACAGTGAACGGTACCATTTTGCCCCTGATGAATGCGAATAATGGTGACTTGTCTGGGGCATTTGCGTAAAATTCCTTCAACACGTCCACCACAGTGGCGTCCAGCTATGCTGTGATTGTTTCCCATCTCCTCTTGTGAATTTGTTAAAGCATTGCCCCATCAAACTCATTGGGAGTCAAGCCACGCTCGGGAGTCAATGCCTTGGTTGCTAAATACTCGAACCTTTCCACCGTCTCGGCATTCAAAAATTTACGTCTGTCAAACTGTCGAGTAGAGTTAGATGAACTTTCTTTGCTCTGCCTTTTCTGATTTCTTGGAGTCATGATGCCGACGGTATGAATCCCACTGGTAATTGAGTGAGGGAGGGGTCGACGGTTGTTAAGACTTTTTTATCAAACACCTTATGTGCTTACTATGATTGATTGTCAGACATACTCCTAAACTTCAATTGTTTACCCCAAATTATGAATTATCCAACCAACTTGTGTAGAAACCTAAAATAAATTCTGATAATCACCCAAAATTGAAGTTACCTATATGTTTGTATGAAGAAAACCCAAGGGTGCAATGTGCTTGTGAAGAGTCTCCCTCTATCCAATTGAATATGGGTGAAATTCAAAACCCTAGATTGTGTGGAGTGAGATTTGTGTTTGATTTGGGATTGGGTGGATTTGGGAATGGATTCTGTGTATAGGGGCAATATATGAGCGAGATATGGTGTTCTCCTTTGGTTTCGGTATGTAGAGGTCTTACAATTGGGTTAGGATTACGATTTGTAAACTGTAGAAAGAGGTTTTTTAAAAACATACAACTGTCACCTGTGCCTAGGCGAGGTGGTTTTGGTCTTGGACTCTCGCCGGGGCGAGATTCACCAGAGAACTATGCGCCTAGGCATAATTTTTCCTTCACAAATTCTCATCGGGGTGAGTTTCACCAGAGAGATCTGTGCCTAGGCGAGATTTCCCTTTGAAAAATATGCGCCGGGGTGAGATTTCTGATTCCTGCCAGAAAAATTTCTTTTGTATTGGGCTGTCCTTGACTATGTAGCGCACGTGTATGGCAACCTTTTCTCTTCTTCCTCAAGTGAATGTATGGTCGTATCCTGTAACAACAACCGTAAACCTTATTAGTATCCGTAAATGAGATCGAGGCACATACATAATTCTTATGTTAATACTTATCCTACTCTACCAATAATTACTCATTGAACTCTAAAACAAACAAATTTCAAAACTTAAAATAACCAAATGATTGGGTTGCCTCCCATCAAGTGCTTGATTTAGAGTCTTTCAGCCTGACTACTCCCTGTTCTTAAACTGGTTCGGTGAGGTCAATTGAGGTTGCTTGGCAATCGAGATCACCACCCCAATATTGCTTTAAGCATTGGCTATTGACTTTGAATGTTTTAGATGAATCTCGCCTATATAATTCAATGGCTCTGTGTGGAAACACTGTTTTGATGGTGAATGGGCCCGACCACCTGGATTTCAGCTTTCCTGGAAAACTTTTCAACCGAGAGTTAAATAACAATATTGCTTGGTCCGGTTTGAACTTTTTATCCACTATCTTCTGATCGTGCCATTTCTTGACCTTTTCTTTGTACAACTTGGAGTTCTCGTATGCCTGCAGGTGAAATTCATCTAACTCGTTGAGTTTTAGAAGTCTTTTCTCCCCCGCTGCTGTGAGATCAAAGTTGAGTTTCTTGATGGCCCAATATGCTTTATGCTCCTGTTCCACTGGAAGGTGACACACTTTTCTGTATACAAGCCGATATGGAGACATTCCGATCGGGGTCTTGTATGTAGTTCGATACGCCCATAGAGCGTCATCCAATTTCAAAGACCAATCTTTCTGGTTCGGGTTTACTACTTTCTCCAAGATTCTCTTCACCTCTCTGTTAGATACTTCTGCTTAGCCACTTGTTTGGGGGTGATAGATTGTGGCGATTCTGTGCTTGACCCCATACTTGGTTAGGAGTGCCTTAAAATACTTGTTGCAGAAGTGACTTCCCTCATCACCGATGATTGCCCTTGAGGTGCCAAATCGTGTGAAGATATTCTTTTGCAAGAATTTCAAAATAACCTTCGCGTCATTTGTTGGTAGCGTCACTGCCTCAACCCATTTAGGCACATAGTCTACTGCCAACAAGATATATAGATTGTTGTATGAGGACAAAAAAGGTCCCATGAAATCGATACCCCATACATCAAACCCCTTCCACTTCTAAAATCATATTTAGTGGCATCTCGTTTCATTTAGAAATGTTGCCCACCCGTTGACATGGATCACAGTTTTTCATACACTGATGTGCGTTTTTGAACAAGGTGGGCCAATAGAAACCTGCCTGGAGTACTTTTGCGGTAGTTCTTTCACTTCCATAGTGTCCCCCATATAACGAGGCGTGGCATGCCTGTAAAATGCTTTCGACTTCACTTTGCGGCACACATCGCCGAATCATTCTATCGGCACACTGTTGGAACAAAAACGGTTCATCCCACATATGCCACTTCACATCAGTAAGAGTTTCTTCTTTTGTTGGCGTGTCAAATCTGGAGGGAGAATATTGCTTACTAAATAATTTGCAAAATCCGCATACTACGGGAACTCGCCATGAATCATAAATAATTTCTCGTCTAGAAAAGATTCATTGATCAATACTTTGTCCGTCTTGTCATGATTCAGATTCTCCAATCGTGAAAGGTGGTCAGCCACCTGATTTTCTGTCCCCTTCCTATCTTTAATTTCTAAATCAAATTCTTGAAGGAGCAAGATCCAGCGAATCAGTCTCGACTTTGCATCTTTCTTTGCAACCAGATATCGTATGGCCGAGTGATCGACGTACACCACCACCTTAGTCCCAACTAAGTACGAGCGAAACTTATCGAATGCGTACACAACTGCAAGTAATTCCTTCTCAGTGGTTGTGTAGTTTAGCAGTGCATCAGTTAATATTTTGCTCTCATAGTAGATGGCATGAAAAACGTTCTCTCGGCATTGTCCCAACACAGCTCCTACCGCATAGTCACTGGCATCACACATTAATTCAAATGGCATGGTCTAGTCCGGTGCTATGATCACAGGTGCTGTAGTTAGTTTCTTCTTTAACTGCTCAAATGCCGCTAGACAGTCTTCATCAAATCTGAATGACACATCTTTCTCCAATAGACTGTATAGTGGTTTTGTGATTTTGGAGAAGTCCTTAATGAATCGACGGTAGAATCCGGCATGACCGAGAAAACTCCGAATACCTTTTACTGATGTTGGTGGTGGCAGATTCTCTATTGTTTCCAATTTTGCTCGATCCACTTCCAACCCCTTTTCCGAGACTTTATGCCCAAGTATGATCCCCTCTTGAACCATAAAATGACACTTTTCCCAGTTGAGCACCAAATTAGTTTCTACGCATCTCTTTAGTACCGTGACTAGATTTTCGAGGCACTTGTCAAAAGAATCCCCAAACGCTGAGAAGTCATCCATAAATAGCTCAACACTACGCTCCACCATATCTGAGAAAATTGCTATCATACATCTCTGAAAGGTTGCTGGTGCGTTACACAGCCCGAATGACATCCTTCTAAAGGCAAAGGTGCCATATGGGCATGTGAACGTTGTCTTTTCTTGGTCCTCTAGTGAAATTACAATCTGATTGTACCCCGAATAGCCGTCTAGCAAACATTAATACTTATGTCCAGCTAATCTATCTAACATCAGATCAATAAATGGCAAGGGAAAATGATCCTTTCGGGTTGCCTTATTTAGCTTCCTGTAGTCCATGCACACCCTCCAACCGGTCACTATCCTCATCGGTATCAATTCATTATTTTAATTTTTCACTACTGTCATACCACCATTCTTCGGGACACACTGAACGGGGCTCACCCATGAACTATCTAAAATCGGGTAGATTATTCCAGCATCGATCCATCTCAAGATTCCTTACTTCACTACCTCTTTCATAATCGGATTGAGCCTCCGTTGTTGTTCCACTGTAGGCTTACCATCCTCCTCCATTAGAATCTTGTGCATACAGAATGTAGGGCTGATTCCCTTGATGTCGGCGATAGTCCATCCAATAGCAGACTTGTATTCTCGGAGAACTCTTAACAGCTTACTTTCCTACAATTCGTTAAGCGCAGATGCAATAATAATAGGTAAAGTAGATGAATTACCCAAATATGCATACCTGAGATGGTTAGGTAAAGGTTTGAGTTTCGAGTTCGAGTGCGGGTGGTTCCTCTAGAGATGGTCTCATCCGAGCTGATGAAGTTCCTGCCACTTCCAATGGCTCAAATGGTATTTTGAACTTGCTCAATCTAGGCTGTGCATCTAACAAATGCAGATATTCCATCATTTCTGGATCGTCGCTATCACAATCTCCCATCAATGTCAGTTCCAAAGGATCGGTACTCAGTATACGACCCTGTTTATCTCCCACCACTTTCTCAATTACATCCATGCGATAACACTCCTCATCCTCCTTGGGGAAGTTCATGGCTTTGAAAACATTGAAGGTTACCTCTTGGTCTTAACCCTCATGGTCAACTCTCCTTTCTAAACATCGATGAGAGTCCTACCGGTTTCCAAAAACGGTCGCTCGAGTATTATCGGAATATCCTTATCCTCTTCATAGTCCAAGATGATGAAATCAGCTGGGAATATAAATTTGTCAACTTTGACCAAAATATCTTCAACAATTCCCCGTGGATATATTACAGATCTGTCTGCAAGCTGTAGGGAAATGTTTGTGGTCTAGGTGTTGGTAAACCCAACTGAGTATAAACTGATAGTGGCATGAGGTTTATACTTACACCTAAGTCACATAAACATTTGTTGAAGAACAACCTAACTATGAAGTGGTGAAACTTCCCAGATCTTTCAATTTGGGTGGAAGCTTCTTCTGCAATATAGCGCTACATTCCTCAGTTAATGCCACGGTCTCAAAGTCCTCTAGATTCTTTTTCTTCGACAAGATATCCTTCATGAACTTGGCATAACTAGGTATTTGCTCTAATGCTTCTGTAAAAGGAATGTTGATGTGCAGCTTTTTGAACACCTCTAGAAACTTAGTAAATTGCTTTTCTAGTTTCTATTTTTGGATCGGTTTGAAAGGGAAATGGTGGGTAAACTGTAGGTGCAACTACCTGTTCCTTTACCGCTGATTCTTCTCCTCCTTTATTCCCTTCAACTGTTTCCTCCACATTTATCTCAACCTGCTTTTCTGTCGTCGGCTTTTCTGCATCTTTCTCGGCTGACTGTTTTCCACTCCGAAGTGTAATCGCTTGACATTACTCATGACCTCCCGTAGGATTCTTTTTGGTGTCGTTCGGCAAGGTTCCTTGAGGTTTACTATTCAACGCATATGCAATATGTCCCATCTGAGTTTCCAAATTTTTAATCGCTGTCGCCTGAGATTTCATTGCTGCCTCATTCCTTGTTATGTATTTTGCAAGTAGCTTCTCCAAATATGTTTTCTTCTCGTGATGTGGAGCTGACTGTTAGTGTTGATTCTAAAAATTGGGGGAGTATGCTGGTCGTGGAGCCTACTGCTGATTCTGAGTCTGATTCTGATTGTTGCTCCATGAAAAATTTGGATGGTTTCTCGCACCCAGATTGTATATTTTCTGATATGTGTTTTGTGGCCTGTTGTAACTACCCACAAACTGTACTGATGCTGGATTTATCGCACAATGGTCCGTTGGATGCTCCCCTGCATAAAGCTCACACTCAACTGCTACCTGTTGCACATTTGCACTCGACATGGCATCCATCTTCTTTGATAATGATGCTATTTGTACTGACAGAGCTGTCAATGAATCCACTTCCAGAATACCGCTGCCTTGGGTTGAGTCATTCTATCAGTTGGCCACTGATAGTTGTTTGCAGCCATCTTTTCTATTAAGTCATATGCTTCCTCAAATTTCATTTCCATGAAAGCTCCACCTGATGTTGCATCAATGCTAGTCCGTGTATGACCTCCTAACCCGTTGTAGAAGGTATTCATCTGCATCCACTACGGCAGTCCATGGTGTGGACATTTCCTCAACAGCTCTTTATATCTTTCCCATGCTTCGTATAGAGTTTCTCCCTGCTGCTGTGCAAATGTAGAAATATCCATTCTCAGTCTTTGTGTTTTTGCTAGCGGGAAGAATTTAGCCAGAAATTTCTATGCCAAATCATTCCATATGGTGATTGACCCCGGTGGTAGAGAATGGAGCCAACCCTTTGCCTTATACCTGAGAGTGAACAGAAATAACCTCAGCCTGATAGCATCATCTAACACCCCATTGCACTTGAATGTCTCTATAATGCTGACAATGTGTTCGTTCGGGTCGTCATTCGGTAGTCCCCCAAACTGACAAGTATTCTGCACCGTTTGTATATAGTAGCAGGCTTGATCTCAAAGTTGTTAGCATTAATCGCTGGCCTGGTAATACCCGACTGAATTTTCGATACCCGCGGCATAGCATAATCCCTCATTGCTTTCTGTTCTTCTTCAGTCATATTTTTCGGTGTTTCAAGTGATTATAGAGTTTTCTCAATCCACTTACTCAACCTCTGAAACCGTTTGTCGATGTCGTCCCTATAAGGCTACAAGTCAGGCTTCTTTGATCGAGTTTGCATGCACTACTCGAGAGTACCTGAAATAATAAATAAAACAAAAATAAGAATAATAAAAATTTGTTTAACTAAAACTGATTTAATTAAACTGATATTGAAAGAGATAAACACAATTAGTATCCCCGGCAACGACACCAAAAACTTGTTGGGTAAAATCTAATACGCACAACACGCAAGTATACGTGGTCAACAAATAATAGAGTGGAAGTAAAGTATTGTTCCCATGGAGAAAATAACTGAATTTTATCCTTACAATTACCAACTTTATATTATCTCAATTTTATTAAACTAATGATCCAGTATTGATATTTATGAAAAACTACCACTTAAACTATAACTCTATTCAGGAATTTGACAAGTTTTCGGAGAATTAAGCCTACAACTTCACTTATTATTTCACTTCGAATGACATACTTCTGTTCACTTTAAATTAACTATTCCAAATTATTAACCAAGAACACAATAGTAGGTATAACCACCTCTCAATGCCTTACACCCATACCCACTCAAATTCACAATTGATCGAATTAAGCAAGACACCTTAATTAACTAACTCACTATATCTCTATGTGAATTATAATTGAAAAAGGTTTCAAGTCAAGTTCTCTTTAGATTACGTATGATGCATAGATATCTCTATCCTACACATGAATTATTAATTCTAACTTACTGCAGAAATCACAAACATACGTTACTATGATCAGTTCTAATTCCATATTTCATCTCTCGAGTTCATATGGAATAACAAGTAATTTGTGATCAAGCAATAACATAATTAAAGCGCAAACCATAACAAATAATCTGAAAATAGTCTCAATAAACTAAGGTGAAAGCTTGTCAATTCTCAGTTACATAATAAGATCCATTGTAGACTTAAACAGTAAATTAGTTCGTTAAAGATAAATTAAAAACCATCACCCACAAAGTTACTAGCATCATGAATACAAAGAATAGATGAAGAAAGAGAATATAATCTGAAAGTGTATATCTACTCTTCTCTAATCTCGCCTTGCGTTCTTCGTGCCTTAGCCTCGCTTCGATTCTCCCAATGTGTGATCTCCCACAAATTAGGGTTTGTTAATGTCTAAGAATCCCCCATGTCTGCCCCTCTTTTTGCCTTATATACTCTCCTAATCGCGTTCCAAATACCCCAGCAAACTATCTCCAGAATCCCATTCAAACAAGGAAACTAAATCTTTTCTGCCGCGAACTTCGCCTAGGCGAGTTTTCTAGCCCATCAATCTGCGCCACGACGCACATGCACCTAGGCAAGAATCTTTAACAAAAAAATGTGCGCCCCTGCAAGCTTTGCTGATTTCCTGTGGAATTTCCACTTTAAGTCCTTATTCCCTTGCTCTTGTCCCCCCGGCCAATCCCTACATATAAACAAATGCAAATACGTAAAAATGAACCTAAAAATACCCGAAGTAGCAATATCTTAGGTTTAAATGATATCCAATTCGTAGGTATGAAACCCACTCATCAGTCGTCCCTTGATATCCAAGCACAACTGAAAAGACAAGACAATAAAACCCCTTCCTGCCCATTTCAAACAGTTCCCCACCTATCGATTTCAAAATCTCAGAACTTCCTTTCTTCTCTTAGAATTTTCTTCCTCCTCCCTCATCCTCCAGCAATGGCAGCTTCTCAGAACTCCAATGACTACTCTACCACTTCCATGGAACTCTTCAGTGCTATTCACCTTTCCTCCATTCTGGCTCCACCAATAACCACTGTGACCTCATCATCCATCCCCAGTACCTCCAATCTCAGCGCAGTATCCACCGATTCCACCACCGTGACCACCACTAGCCAAATCTTTGACCAACCAACTGACCAAACAGAGACTGACTTCAAGAAAGCACTTTGCGAATATTCCGACGAGGTCCACTTCCCCCATGCCAACACTCAGTCTCGAATCACTGAGGCAAATCTTGCTATCATCCGTGACCACTACCAAATCCCAGATACCCATTAACTGAAAGCCCCTACCTCCACCGACCAGATGTACCACCGAACTGACGGCTGGACTGCCATGCCCATGACATTGCTGGAAAAAGGCGTTCGACTGCCCCTTCACGCCTTCATCTCGACCCTCCTAGGGTTTATCGGCATCGACTTCTCCCAGCTGGTGCCGAACTCCTACATCAATCTCATCGCTTTCATTTCCTTCTGCCACAAGGTCGATGTACCTCCTTCCATTGACCTATTCCTTTCTCTGTTTATGCTACAAGGTTCTCGCGAACCTGGCTTCGAAGTCTTCAGCAAATAGCCTACAAAGCCTAATGCCAAGATCGAGGAGCGTTCTCTGATGGATGCCCCCTCCAGCAACAAAGGATGGCACAAAGACTAGTTCTACGTTCGAGGACCAGAAACACACAAACTGCCAAACTGGGCTTCACATAAACGGCCGAATACCCCTATTGGCGACACCACTCCAGAATAGGTGGTAGAGATGACCAAGCTGATTGAGAAACTGCCGATGAAAGAATGGAGCTACGTCATTCTGACCAAGAAAGCCTGGCTCTATGATTCCAAACTTAAGCTGCCGATCTCTATACTTAGCTACCAAATATTACTGTTATAACAATTGCTTCATTCTTCCATTTTACCCTTGCAGTATCCCTCATCAAATCCACCACAATCGATCGAAGAGATCTGGAGGACTTCCTTTCTGGTAAACCCTCTATGAAGTCAACTGAAGCACAAAATGCCAAAGCTCCAAATGAAGATGCCCAAACCACCGATACATAAATGACCGCAACCTACCCCACCGAGCCCACTCCCTCAGAACCAACCACCTCCACCCAAATAAAGAGGAGAGCGGTGAAAAAGGTTTCAAACCAAGCCGAACTCCCTATTCTCTCCGAGAGCCTTCTTAACATGCCAGCTGCCGAACGAACCAAGATCCTTCGCATTAAGAAGAAACGCGCCAAAATCAATCCCCTAACCACCAAGGAGCTAAGGGTTCCTACGACGGATATACCCACTCTAACCACCGAAGTCAACCCCAACACTAAAAACATCCCTTTTCCTCCAAATCAAACAACAAACTCAGGCCAAAAACGAAAAGATATAGAGAAACCCATCGTCGAACCTTCCCCAAAAAAGCTGAACATAAAAAAACCCTCTTCTTCAAGACAACCTTCACCTCCTCGAATAGAGGAAGACCCCTCTTCCCCTTCCTTTTTCACCAAAAACTTTAAAAACTATCCTCTCAAAGCTTTTGACAGCTTCGTCCTCCCAGCTGATGAGGACAGATTCAAAGATCCAACCACTTGTTCCCATAACCATATTTTTACTTCATCTTATCTTTATGATTATCTTTCAGGCCGACGCTATCTGGGGTCGCGTCATTAAGAGATGGAAAGAGCACGAGGTCGAAGAAAACCAACTCAAACGAGACAACGAAATTCTGCAAACTGCTCTTACCCGCTAACGGAATGAACATGCTGCAACCTCCTTTGCCTATGACACCCTTCAAAGCGAGGTGTATTATTTGAAGGGCGAGGTAGCCAAGAAAGAGGCCCGGTGTAAAACATTCCTCGAAGACTCCAAAGCCCACCGAGCAGAAAATGAAAAACTGAAGCAAAACAACCTGGTGCTTCTTTGCCAGAACGCCGATCTAAAGAAACAGGAAGAGAAATCCCGCCAGATGTGCACTACTCTAGAGAAGTAATTTTCAGAGTACAAAGCATTGGAACCAATCCTGACCAACGAGATCAAGCTTCGGATCATCCAGAAATACCGTAAATCTTCCAAGCTGGGTGAAGAGATAACATAAATGTTCGCCGAAGGGTATGAAGCTTGCCAAAGCAAAGGTAAAGTGAAACTAGCCGAAGTCTCTGTGAACCCTTCTCTTCTTGACTCTTCAGACTCCGAACAGGAAAACGAGGAAGACTCCTCGTTAGATTAGGAACTGTCTTGTAACCCGGAACCCTCTATGTACATGTCATATTTATCTTTCTCTATGTAACAACCAGATAGAATAATTAAAAGTATTTCACCGTAACATCCATAAAGATAAAAATCTTAAATAGTTAAAATATTCTTAATAAATTGCCAACATAAAAATCTCGTTCGCTCGTAGGAGTCGAACAGATCCCACCAAACACCAAAAAATCTCGTTCGCTCCCAGTAGTCGAACAGATTCCACAAAATACCAAAAAATCTCGTTCGCTCCCAAGAGTCGAACAAATCCCACCGAACACCAAAAAATCTCGTTCACTCCCAGGAGTCGAATAGATCCCACCGAACACCAAAAAAATCTCGTTCGCTCCCAGGAGTCAAACAGATCCCACCGATCACCAAAAAATCTCGTTCGCTCCTAGTAGTCGAACAGATAATCAATCACATGGAACAACACTGTTTAGAAAAAATGCTTCTTTTATTGATAATCTTTCGAAGAATTACAGACCAGAGACTCTGACTTCTACCCTACTGAAAATATTTTAGAAGTATACCCGCGTGCCACGTGTTCTTAATTTTTGTTCCATCCAATGCCCGTAGCTGATAGGTTCCCGGCTTTGGTACTTCAACAATCTCATAGGGACCCTCCCAATTCGGTATCAACTTTTCCAGATTCTGAGGCATAGAAGCTTCCACTTCCCAAAGAACTAGATCTCCTACTTCGAACCTTCTGAGCTTTACTCCTTTATTGTAATACTTGGCCACTCTACGTTGATATGCTGTAAGCTTTACCAAGGTCGCTTCCAGGGCCTCATCTAATAAATCCAAGTTGGCCCGAAGTCCATCTTCGTTATATACCTCTTAGAATTGACTGACCCAAAGAGAAGTAGAACCAATCTCCACCGGAACTAGAGCATCCGTACTATAAGCAAATCTGAACGGTGAGCCTCCCGTGGTGGATCGTGGCGTGGTCTGATATACCCATAACACACTGAGCAATTCTTCAGGCCACCTTCCTTTCGCCTCATCGAGTCTTCTCTTTATTCCATTCAACAGAGTCCTATTGGTTACTTCCACTTGACCATTCGACTGAGGATGAGCCACCGAAGTCTTCCGATGCTGTATACCCAACTCTTTTAAAAATTCCTCAAAGTTGGAGCCCACAAATTGCATACCAATATCTGAAGCCACCGCCATGGGAATGCCAAATTGGAATACGACACATTCTTTTAAAAACTTCAAACACTCTTGCTCCGAAATTATCCGAAGGGGTTTGGCCTCCACCCACTTGGTCATGTAGTTAATAGCAACTATAACAAAGCTAACTTGCCTCTTAGCTTTTGGCAGTGAACCTAGTATATCCACCCCCCAAACAGCAAAGGGAATCGATGATAAAACTGAGTACAATTCCTTCGGCGGCTGATGAGTGATCAGACTATTCAACTGACATTTCGAACATTTCTTCATATACTCAGTCGCCTCCTTGAAAATCGCTGGCCAATAGTAACCCTACCGAAGCACTTTATACGCTAAAGACTTTGCCACCATGTGATCACCACAAATTCCCTCATGAACTTCTCGAAGAGCGTATTTCGCTTCAGATGGAACCAAACACTTTAGCAACGGGGAAGAGTAAGCCCTTCGATATAAATCCCCATCTATAAGTACAAATTTTGAGCTCCTGTGTTTGACTTTCTTTGCTAATAACCGATCAAAAGGTAGAATGCCATTAACCAAATAATCTAGATAAGGGGTCAACCAATAATTTGACGTTTCGACACTCATGACCTCGGTGTGCTGAACACTTGGCTGATTTAAAACCTCCAAGTAAACCGATCCACTGAATGTACTTACCTCGGTCATGGACAACCTTGACAGTGCGTCAGCTATTGTATTATCCGATCTATATATTCCTTGAAAATTGTATGAATCAAAATACTGCAGTCGATCCTTTACCTCTGCCAAATATTTCACCATTCTTGCCCCCCGAGCTTCATATTCTCCAAAAATTTGCTTGACGACCAGCTGGGAATCACTGAAAATAATCAACTTCTGTACCTCGAGACTTTTTGCTAACCGCAACCTTGCTAAATATGCTTCATACGCGGCCTCATTGTTCGTTGCCTTGAACCCAAACCTGATCGCCTGCTGCACCTTAAATCCCTCTGGACTGGTTAAAATGATACCGGCGCCACTAACCTCCGAAGTAGTCGACCCATCTATATACAATATCTATAAATTCTATACCGACTGAACTACTGCAATCGAACGCTCTGTAACCTCGGCCTGATCCAAGCTATCGTCTGCTTTGGAAAATGAGCATTCCACCACAAAGTCAGCCAACGCCTGCTTCTTAATAGCTTTTCGAGGGTGATACTCTAATATAAACTATGATAATTCCATAATCCACGCTGCAAGCCTTCCTGAAACTTCTTACCTACCTAAAAACCTTTTTAAAGGCTGATCCGTGTACACCACTATCAACCGACCTTGGTAATATTGCCAAAGCTTTTGACTAGCTATTACCAGAGCGTAATCAAACTTCTCCAAGTTTGGATACCTTGTTTCTGCATCCCTAAGGGAATGGTTCACGTAGTAAATCGGGTGCTGCTTACCCCCAATATCCCGCACCAGAACTGCTCCCGCGGCCAACGTGCTTGCCTCCAAATACAAGTACAACGGCTCAGCAAGAGCTAGCTTCACCAACAAAGGTGCCGAAGATAAATACCTTTTTATCCCCTGAAAGGCGTCTTCACATTCCAAAGTCCACTAGAAACTCTTCGCATTCTTCGGCCCTTTTAACATATCAAATAATGGCAAACATCTCTCTGCCGATTTAGACATGAATCTCCTTAAAGCAGCTATCTGACCCGTCAAACGTTGAACATCCTTATACGATTATGGGTTCATATCCAGAATAGCTTGTATTTTTTCTGAATTTTCTTCTATTCCCCGTTTGCTGACAGATATCCCAGGAATTTTTATACCCCAAGTCTGAAGGTGCACTTGGTCGGATTCAACCTCAAGTTGTAGTGCCGAATGGACTGGAAATAATCCTCTAAATCATCCAAATGACCTCAAACTGACATGCTTTTAATGATCATGTCATCCACATAAACTTCCATACTCTTCCCCAACTGTCTTGAAAACATATAATTCATCATCCTCTGATATGTGGCCCCCGCGTTCAGTAAGCCAAAAGTCATCTTCTTAAAAGCATACACCGATCGATGTGTGATAAAGGCTGTCTTTGGGATATCTTCCTTGCACATCGAAATCTGATGGTACCCTGAGAAAGAATCCATAAAGCTAAGCAGAGCATACCCCGAAGTTGCATCAATAAGATGATCGATGTGTAGTAGAGGGTAGAAGTCTTTTGGGCATGCTTTGTTCAGATCGTTGTAATCTATACACACCCGCCACTTCCCATTCTGCTTCTATACCAATACCACATTTTCCATCCACTCTGGGTAATCAATTTCGATTATAAAGTCTGCTGCCAAAAGCTTCACGATCTCCTCATCAATTATCTTTTGTCTTTCCGGTGCGAAGATCCTCTTTTTTTGCCGAACCAGCTTCTTCGTCGGGTCCACATGCAGCCTGTGTTTAGCAACCTTCAAATTTACCCCAGGCATGTCACTGGGAACCTACGTGAAGATATCTGAATAACCCTGAAGTAACTCTACCAGGTTCATTCAAAAAGGCTCTGGCAATCTCGACCTGATTCGTACAGTCTTATCCTTCTTCCCAGGAATCAGCTCTACCTCTTCGGTCTCCCCTGCTGGCATGACAAAAGGTTCCGTGCTGCTTTCAGTAAATGGTTTGATCTCTATCGCCTGATCCGTACTCCCGAAGTGATTAATGCATTCCGGCAGCATCTCCTTGCCAAATCAAGGTCCCCAGCTACTTCCCCAACTCCATGCAGCGTAGGGAACTTGATCTTGAAGTTAGGAATCGACATTACATCTTGGAGGGCTGTCAGAGTAGGCCTTCCCAGAATCGCATTATACGATGAATCCATATGTACCACAAAGAATCTGCACATGATTTCCACCTATTATGGAGCTGTTCCGAAGACGACTGGCAGCTCGATTGTCCCATTAACTCTGACTGGCTTGTTGCTGAACTCATACAATGGAGACTCATGTCCGATCTCCATCTTTTTCCCATCCAGGTTCATCCTCTAGTTGGTGTGTGCATAAAAAATATCCCTCGAAGACCCGTTATGTATCATCATCCTTTTCATATCCACCGAACCCACTTGTGCAGTAATTACTAGTGCTCCCTCATGTGGTTTGATAGGCTCCGCTAGGAAATCTTCATCAGTGAATGAGATCACCAAGCCAGGGTACGATCTCTCACATCTCGCGTGCTGGTCGGCCACCGACAACACTGTATCCAAGTATCCACGTCACTTTTTACCCGTAATTTTCCCCATAGTTCTGCCCATGATTACATTCACAACCTGACGTATGACCTGAGTCTGATTTTGCTGCTGGGGCTGGTTGGTCAGGACGAGGGCATTATTCACCTGCTGTGTCCCCGGAGCTTCACGTCCTGCCACATACTGAACCAATGCCCCATTCTGTACATTCTTTTCTATTAGTTCCATTAGGCCCCAAAAGGCCTCTGTAGCGTGCCCTGCTGCCTGATGGTAGTCACAGTATCTGCTCATGTTCCCAGTACCGGCCTTTATGTTATCCCTGGGTGGTTCGAAGCAGGGTTGCCCTTTTATCTATTCCAGGATAGTGGCCCGATCGGTATTGAGCTTTGTGTATACTCTGTTCACCTTCTGATTCAGAAAAGGAGGGTGTCCTCCTCCCGAACTGTTGGGTTTGTACGAAATCGTGGGCGCAATCAAATTGCAAAATTTACCGGAAGCATGGTATACCAGAGTTTTAAAAAATTCTACAAATCCATTACCCGGATCATCCTTTATGCAAATTATTAATTTAAAACGATAAATAAGAAGTTCTTAAATCATACCCTTGTAGAACGAAGCTTCCACAGGTACGAGTTCAACTCCTTGTTCTTCGTGATCTCCTTTAATTTTTGGGTTAGATACCTTCCTTTGATCAACGTTAGTCACCCAAGTGTTTGGCCCAGAGGTGATCCACAAAGGAAGAGGAATTATAGAGAAGGAGGGTGGTTGGCCAAACCCTAGGTTTCTATCCACTATAGAAAAGGAGTACTCTCCAACAATTGGAATTGCATCAACTGATATCTAACATAAGAATCCTCTTATATAGATATTGGTCAACCCTTCTAATCCTATTAAACATGGGGTTTCATTTAATTAATTAAACTCCTTTAATTAATTTAGTCTTCTCACCACATTGAGAATAATTAATTAAATTTATTTAATTAATTTACCTCTTAATCTTATTAGGAATAAATGAGAGTACTAATATTAAATTAATTCCTAAACTCCTTTAGAAATTAAAATAATTATAATTATAATAATATTAATAAGACTCCTTTTATTAATTTATATTTAATATTTCTAAAATATTAAATAATAAACATTAAGCTATTTAATTTATTCTATCACCATAGATTAAATTAATTACACTTAATGCATTATTATGATTATGTCATTACCTTCTTAAATAATTATTCTTCCTTTTATGGTGTGACCCTTTAGGTTAATAAATCAATTAGAACAATTCTAATCTTCTTTAAATAAATAAATTAAACTAATAATCTATTTAAATAAGTAATATTTATTCTACAATAGGGATAAGCCTCCCTAGTGATCAACGACTTTCCAGATAATATAGATTTCAACATTAATCATAAAAGAACGTGTGAGTAAATAGTTACCGTACAATTCAATCATTCCACCATATAATGTCACAATTAAATATAAGACATGGAATTATTGTCAAGTCTTATTTTATTTAATCATATGTATTTCGATTAGAAAATGCACAACTCCAAATAATGCAAATTAGAAACTCCTTTCTAATTTTATTTTTCCATGGCCAAGGACTACTGGGTTGTCATTTAACGAATTACATAGGACATATCTCTTCTTTACTAGAGGTGGTAGATTCTTTATTGATCATTCATTATCTCCATATATAACTCATTATACCCAAGCATACCCTTTGATATACCCCGAGGGTCTTAAGAAATAAGTCAAAGTATAATTCATTACATACAAGATACTATGATGATCTCAAGTCCAAGAATCACTTGTACTACTATCACATTAGGAATTCCTATTGACAGGCAAGTAAAACTCCATTAGGTATTCCATAGCGAGTCACGTTCAGTGAACTTATTCTCTAATAAGCACTTACATACTTACTTTATTGTCTCCACACAAATGATCATGAGATCAATAATCCTCATCCAATGAGCAAGCAACATATGTACCAATCTATCCGGATTTACTAATCCCCTTTTTATTAATCCAATGATTGGGAACTATTTTAGTTTTAAGCTTTCTAAGAATTTAGATCTCATTAGCATGATCAACATCATGATTCTAAAAGCATTGCTTAAAACTATGAGTTATTTACATATTATAAAAACAACATCATGTAGATAATTAAATGCCTTTAATAAATGAATACTTTTATTAAAAAATAAATAAGATCGTCTCCAAAGTAGATGTTTTATCATCATACATGATTGGCTTGTATGCATACTACTTTCAATCTCCCACTTGCACTAAAGCCAATTGCCATGATATCTCATACCATCTTCTCTAAGTGACGATCAAACTGCTATTGTGTTAAAGCTTTAGTAGATGGATATGCAATGTTGTCTTGAGAGTCTACACGCTTTAAGGTGACGTCTCTTCTTTCAATGATTTCTTTAATTAAAGTGCCGTAATACATATTTGGATTCAAGATGAGACTTAGAAACTATTCCTAGTTCTATAATAAACTTTTCATCCGAAACATCAACTTGCAACTTCATTTACAGTTATATACTTTGTCTTTGTCACTAAACCAGCAACCTTTTGCTGTTTGGAACCTTTCCAATTTATTGCACCACCTTTCTAGGTAACGGCTTACCCTAAAGTGGATTTGCTGTCGTCTTTATCAGTCTGAAAACTTGAGTCTTTTTAGTCCTTTAGTTTAATTCAGGCCCATCATGTGTCATGATGACATCCTTAGTGTTAATTAAGTACTTTAGGATGTTTATCACTATCCTATAGTGATCTTCTCCAGAATATGACTGATCAACATCAAGTCTCGTATATTTCATTGCATACATGCTAGTAACTCATGCGATCTCTCTTTTATTGAGGATAATTTTAGAGAGATTCACTCCATGGCTCATCATCATGAGATACCCTTTGGAGTTTGCCATGCTAAACTCCTTTAGCATATAATGAATATACGTTCCTTGGGTTAAGCTGAACATCCTTTTAAATCTATGTATATAGATTTATATCCCCAATGTAGGATGTTCTACCCAAATCATTCATGGAGGAATGTTTAGACAACTTTATTTTGATCGATTGTAGCATAGGAATGTCATTCCCTATCAGTAATATATCAACATATAATACAAGGAGTAAAACAACGCTCCCACTAACCTTCTTGTACACACATGGTTCATCCTCATTTTTGATAAAATCAAACTCTTTGATTGTCTCATCAAAACGAATGTTCCATCTACTAGAAACTTGCTTCAATCCATAAATGGATTATTGCAGCTCATATACATGATTTTCTTCAACCATTGAAACAAATCCATCTGGCTGTATTATACATACATTCTCCTCTAATAATGTATATTTGAGGAAGGGCGTCTCCACGTCCATTTTGCCAGATCTAGTAATAATAAGCTGGAATCGCAAGTAAAATTCAAATGGACTTGAGCATTGCTTCAAAGATTTATTTTAAATTTTATGGTCATCTACCATTTCCCTGAGTCTTTATTACTCATATCTTGTTCATAATTCAATGGATCATCATCATTCATGATGCGTACCTCATCGTCATCATCTATGACGAATCCATACCTATTAGGTATCTTCGATACTTTTCCAGATTTACGAATAGGGTGTTGTACAATAGGTGTCTCTACTTGGACAGGTTCATCTAATTGATCTGTAGTGGTTTGTAGTTCTTGAATTTCTTCAAATTCTATTTTCCTCCCACTAGCCCCTTCAAGGATAAACTCCTTTTTCAAGAAGGCAGCGTGTTTCGCAACAAACACATTTTGCTCAGTAGGATTGTAAAAATAGTATCCCAAACTTTCTTTAGGATATCCCACAAACGTGCATTTATCAGATCTTGTCCCAAGCTTATTATTTTGAAACCTTTTCACATAAGCTGGACATCCCCATATCTTAACATGCTTAAGATCAAGTTTTCTCCCTGTCCACATCTCATATGGAGCCTTGGGGATGGATTTCGAGGGGACCTTATTTAGTAGATATGTAGCCGCTTCTAGGGCATAACCCCAGAATGATACTAGAAGATCGATAAAACTCATCATAGAACGAACCATATCCAACAATGTTCGATTTCTCCTTTCCGATAATCCATTTAATTTTGGTGTACTTGGTGGAGTCCATTATGAGATTATACCATTTTCTTTGAGACAATTGAGAAACTCACCGCTTAAGTATTCTCCACCTCGATCTGATCGAAAAATCTTAATACTCTTGTCCGTTTGTTTCTCTACTTTTCTTCTGAACTCTTTGAACTTTTCAAATGATTCAGATTTGTATTTTATTAAATACACATATCCAAATCTTGAGTGATCATCAGTGAAAGTAATAAAATAAGAATACATTCCCCGTGCATTCGTTATCATAGGTCCACAACGTCTGTGTGAACCAACGCTAACAACTCTGTAACTCTTTCTCCTTTTTCACTAAAAGGAGATTTAGTCATTTTATCCATGAGACAAGATTCACAAGTTGGATATGATTCATAATCTGATAGCTCCAAGAGCCTATCCTTATGCAACTTGGATAATCTTGTTTCATTGATATGATCGAGTCTACAGTGCCACATATAGGTATAATTAACATCATCTCTTTTCCTTTTCTTAGTTTGTTCTATTTGAAATATATTTTCATGCAAGTCAAGTATGTAAAATCCATTCCCAAATTATCAACACCATATAAACCATTATTTTTATAAATAGAACAACTATTGTTCTTTATTATAATTTCAAATCCATCCATATCTAATACAGAATTTGAAATAATATTTCTAATGATATTCGGAACAAAATAACAGTTATTTAAATAAATGGAGTTGCCCGTAGGCAGTGCTAAACAATAAGTGCGTACAGCTAATGCAGCAACCTTTGCTCCATTTCTCACTCGTAGGACAACCTCATTCTTGTTCAGCTTTCTACTTCTGGCTAGTCCCTGCACAGTGTTACATATGTGAGAACCACAGCAGGTATCCAATACCCAAGTAGAATTTTGACTTTTAAAAAAATTAATTTCAATTATGAACAAACCTTGATTGGAAATCGAAGCTTCTCCAAGCTTCTTCTCTGCCAGAAACTTCTTGCAGTTCATCTTCCAATGACCCGGCTCGTTGTAATGGAAGCACATTTCTTTTCTTGCTGGATCAGGTTTCTTTTGATCCTTCACTTTCGCCTTGCCCTTAGCCTTCTTAGATTTCTTCTTTTCAGAATATACCTTGGGCCTCTTCCTTTTTTTGGAAGAATCCACCATTAAGACATGGTTCTTCTTGGATGGGAAGTGACTTTCTGTAGTTTTCAACATGTTAAGTAATTCTGGCAAGTTGACATCTATCTTATTCATGTGAAAATTAACAACGAACTGCGAGAAGATCTCAAGGAGTGACTGCAAGACCAAGTCTTGACTCAACTCACCATCCATGATGAACCCAAGCTGTCCAAAGCGTTCAATCAGATTGATTACCCTTAGGACATGTGTCTCAACGGCGGTGCCCTCGGTCATCCGAGATCGGAAGAGCTCCTTAGATATCTCATATCTAGCAGTCCTACTTTGTTCACCATACAACTCCTTGAAGTGAAACAACATAGTAGGAGCATTTATGTTTTCATGCTGACGCTAAAGCTCATTATTCATGGATGCGAGTATGATGCATCGAGCCACAGATGCATCATCTTGCCACTTTGTTAGGGTGGCAATCTCTTCCTCAGAGGCTGAATCTGGAACAGTTCCAGGGACAGGTGAGTTTAGGACATAAGAAATCTTTTCAGCAGTGAGAATTATTCTCAGATTCCTTAACCAGCCCGTGTAATTCGGTCCGGTCAATTTGTTAGCATCAAGTATGCTACGTAGTGAAATTAGTGATTTTGACATTTCTTTAAATTTCTGAATGTGAAAAGACAATATTTTTAGCAAACATTCATTTAATTAATTTTATATACAAAAATAAATTAGGTTATTTTAAATTGGTATCTCTCACTATTTTCTTCAAACTATATTATCCTCACTTATATAGTTCGACAACATCTAATTAAAGATTTGCTAGTGAGAATAAAGATCCCATTTCAAATGTATATAGCCTTGTGGATAGCATAACAAACGATATATAAATAAATAGATAGACAACTCTTTGTCAATTACATTAACATGTAACTCCTTTTTATTTTGCCTCTTAAATCATAATGGTCAAGTGTGTGCACATCTGAACTAAAATAATTTAAATGAAGTCCAACTTAGCACTTTCATAAATTCAAAAAAGAAAAATGTTGTCCTTGTGGATAGTACAACAAAACAATATTATTCAATTTTCTTGATAAGCATCAAATGTGATTCAATTAATATCTCAAATACGCAATATTTGCCTTGTGGATAGCATAACAAACAAGTATTAAATATTTAATACTCTATTAATATATCATGCTAGAAGGCGACGTTCGATATTCTAAATATCTCTGAACGTTTTAGACTTAATGTAATTTCTTTGCGGGGTTTGTTATTATTTATCTCATCTTGTTTAGAGCGCATGCACATATATATAAAATACAAGTCATTTTATTAAACATGCGAAGCATGTTTGCATAAAATATAATAAATATAATACTTAGCATGCACTTATAGAATATTATATTATACCCGGATTAATTATGGACTTTTATTCTAGTTTGGTTCACTAGAGCCACCAAGTGAACAAAAAAGTCAAACTTAAGAGTGCAAAATTTAAATATAACTATTACATTTAAACCCGGGCTCCATTACAAACGGGTCTTCACGCGCTCCCTGCTCCTTGGTCTCCAATTTCTTCAAGATAATTCTAACTATTTCTATTACATTACTATTTAATTTAAATAGAAACCTTAATCAGCAGTTAAGGGGAAGTACATAGGAGGGAGATAGAATTTTATATCAGGAAAAAACTAGAGAAGACGAGGTACGCAGACCCCATTTAATAAAACTCATTCATTCAAGCATTCAACTAAAATAAAATCCAATCACATTGGTCAATAATCCATAATGAATTCCCATTTATTTTCATACATATCACCATATGCATCAATAAATAAATATTAATCTCATGAATTAAAACATTCCATAGATATATGAGTATTATTTAATGGGCAATTTTAAATTGCATGAAATCCAATTTCAAGATTAAACTAAACTCTTTATTTTAATTATAAAATTAATAAGAATATAATATATATATATATATATATATATATATATATATATATATAATATGTTAACGTATTTAATGACATACCTCCTGGCATTCACTTTGAATAACGATATCATTTTTTTTATTCGAGTTTCACCTTTTTGAATCCGGCCTGAGTATTTCATATATATATATATATATATATATATATATATATATATATATATATATATATATATATATATATATATATATATATATATATATATATATATATATATATATATATATATATATATATAGTAACGAAATTCCTTCTACTTTGAAATCCCTCGAATTCAAGCAGCATGGAAAAAAAAACTTTTCGCGAATTCCCTTTTTTTTTCTTTCTCATCTTCATAAAAATAATAATTTTATACAATTAATTATGCCCAATAAATTATTCTAAATACATACCCATACATATATGGAATCCAAAATAATTAATAATTGTATAAAAGTTTGGCTCTGATATCACTGTTGGGTTTGAACGAAATCGTGGGCGCAATCAAATTGCAAAATTTAGCAGAAGCATGATATATCAAAGTTTTAAAAATTTCTACAAATCCATTACCTAGATCATCCTTTATGCAAATTATTAATTTAAAACGATAAATAAGAAGTTATTAAATCATACCCTTGTAGAACGAAGCTTCCATATGTAAGAGTTCAACTCCTTGTTCTTCGTGATCTCCTTGAATTTTTGGGTTAGATTCCTTCCTTTGATCAACGTTAGCCACCCAAGTGTTTGGCCTCTAGAGGTGATCCACCAAGGAAGAGGAATTATCAAGAAGGAGGGTGGTTGGCCAAACCCTAGGTTTCTATCCACTATAGAAAAGGAGTACTCTCCAACAATTAGAATTGTATCAACTGATATCTAACATAAGACTCTTCTTATATAGATATTGGTCAACCCTTCTAATCCTATTAGACATGAGATTTTATTTAATTAATTAAACTTCTTTAATTAATTTAGACTTCCCACCACATTGGGAATAATTAATTAAATTCATTTAATTAATTTACCTCTTAATATTATTAGGAATAAATGAGAGTATTAATATTAAATTAATTCCTAAACTCCTTTAGAAATTAAGATAATAATAATTGTAATAATATTAATAAGACTCCTCTATTAATTTATATTTAATATTTCTAAAATATTAAATAATAAATATTAAGCTATTTAATTTATTCTATCACCATAGATTAAATTAATTACACTTAATGCATTATTAATATTATGCCATTATCTTCTTAAATAATTATTCTTTATTTTATGGTGTGACCCTTTAAGTTCTCCATATTAAACCGGTTGTGAATAAATCAATTAGAACAATTCTAATCTTATTTAAATAAATAAATTAAACTAATAATCTATTTAAATAAATAATATTTATTCTACAATAGGAATAAGCCTCCCTAGCGATCAACGACTTTTCAGATAATATAAATTTCAACATTAATCATAGAAGAACCTGTGAGTAAATAGTTACCGTACAATTCAATCATTCCACCATACAATGTCTCAATTAAATATAAGACATGGAATTACTATCAAGTCTTATTTTATTTAATCATATGTATTTCGATTAAAAAATGCACAACTTCAAATAATGCAAATTAGAAACTCATTTCTAATTTTATTCTGCCTTGGCCAAGAACAACTGGGTTGTCATTTAACGAATCACATAGGACATATCTCTTCTTTTTACTAGAAGTGGTAGATTTTTTATTGATCATTCATTATCTCCATATATAACTCATTATACCAAAGCATACCCTTTGATATACCCTGAGGGTCTCAAGGAATAAGTCAAAGTATAATTCATTACACACAAGATACTATGATGATCTCAAGTCCAAGGATCACTTGTACTACTATCACATTAGGAATTCCTATTGATAGACAAGTAAAACTCCATTAGGTATTCCATAGCGAGTCACGTTCAGTGAACTTATTCTCTAATAAGCACCTACATACTTGCTTTAGTGTCTCCACACAAATGATCATGAGATCAATAATTCTCATCCAATGAGCAAGCAACATATGTACCAATCTATCCGGATTTACTAATCCCCTTTTTATTAATCTAACGATTGGGAACTATTTTAGTTTTAAGCTTTCTAAGAATTTAGATCTCATTAGCATGATCAATATCATGATTCTAAAAGCATTGCTTAAAACTATGGGTTATTTACATATTATAAAAATAGCATCATGTAGATTTATAAATGCCTTTAATAAATGAATACTTTTATTAATAAATAAATAAGATCGTCTCCAAAGTAGATGCTTTATCATCACACATGATTGGCTTGTATGCATACTACTTTCACGAACCCCCGGTGTTGCTACTATACCTCTTTTGATAGCCGTTTGACCTATCATTTCCATACCTCTTCTGGTTCTCATCCGCTTTGTTCTTGTCTTTATCTTTTAGTTTCTCTGTTGTGCCCTGCTTCAGACTGTTCATGGCCTCCTCCACCACTATGAAGTCTTCAGCTTTCTCGAACGCCTCAGCCTAGCTCTTCGGGTGGTTAAACATCAACTTCTTCACCAACTTTTCTGACTTCACCAGGTCCAGCCCATTCTGGAAGAGCCCTACTGCTTGGAGGTCGTTGAGATCTGTCACTTGACCTACCGCTTCCCTGAATCATTTCATGTTCTGGCCTAACATCTCATTAGAATGTTGTTTAATTTGTGACAATGATCCAGTTAGTTTCCCCCTCATCTTGTTACTCCTGAACCGAATATGGAATTTATCGCACAGCTCTTCCCATGACTAGATTGAGTTCGGGGCCAAAGTCATCATCCACTGTCTGGCATCCTTCCTCATAGTTGTCATGAAGGTATGGCACTTGGCCGCATCTGTGTAGTCATAGTAATCCATCAGCCTGTCGTACGTTTGAGTACGTTCGTACGGATCACCTGATCCATCATAGCTTTCCATATAAGGGAGTTTCTTACTGAGGTCTGCCCTTTCCCGAATGATCTCAGCAGAGAATGGTGAAGATTTCTTGACCAAACTTACCTTCACTTGCTTGACTTCGGCCAGCTCTTTCTAAATCTCGTCCAATTTTTTGGTCAACAGCTCTATTCCCTCCGGCACCGGAGGCTCTTTTTCCCTATGAGAGTCCTTTTCCATTTGGTTTGTTAGACCCTTGCCATCCATACTATCAGCCTTGGAAAGGTTTTGGTGTTTGATTCCGCTGTATCGAGGACTTTTCGGGCGATTGTTCTTTAATTTTTTTGTCACCAACTTTGCTGCCTCCGTTTTTGAATGTGTTTCTTTCTTAGGTTAAACCTTCCTTCCTTGGTCTTCTCGACCGATGTCCTTCGAACTATCAGCCCTGGAATAGCTTCGGCGCCTGCTTTCGCTGTACCGGGGACTCTTAGGGCACTGTACCCTCGATCGGTCCTTGGATACGCGACCACCAGATCTGCTCCCATTACGAGAGCGGCTGCGAAGCCTACTCTCGGATCGTCTCGTACCCTCCGCATGCCGCATTCTGGACTGTCTGTCTAGGGACCTCCCCCGTCTTCTGGTCCGACTGTGACTAGAGGCCTCGTTTTCATGTTCGGCTATCTGCACCATCTGTTTGGCAATCTCTTCTTTCTGTAGCAACATTATTTTTAGCGCCTCATCTGTCTCTTGTACTTTTTTGGCCAGAACAAACTTCTTCTCCTCTTGATCCTCCCGGAGTTGGGTTCGAGGCGGTGTGCCTCCTACCCTTCTCCGATCTTTAGTCTCCTTACTGGTTATCGAGAACAGCCTCCTCTAGATGTCTTCCCGGTCTCCACCTTTGGATCCTACCAAAGTACTCTGAGGATTGAGTCACTCATGGATGCTCTTCGTCGGTCCCAGTCTATCCTTCACGAACCTATTTTGCTGGGAAGATCCTCCTGCCGTCAACAGCCCCACGCCCAAAACTGTTCTGCTATTCACCATGACTTCAGGCACGGGGGGTTGATGATTGTGATTGAATGTCTAACAACACTAGAAAAGTCCTTCTTCTACCGCCAATGTTAACGCCAAGATCCATCCACGCGCTCCATCACCAAAGCGCATCCAATCCTGCACAAAAACGGGTAAACACCAAAAGCTTGACTGCTTGGGCCGCCGGGGGACAGCTCCGGTGTGAGATTAAGTACAGGATGATTAAGGTTAACAATGGAGGCGTAATGCTCTAGTGCTGGAATGTGGTTAATCGTAGATCCCGTGATTCCTAGGCTCACAGAATATTATCAAAAAGCCTGCACAGCAGATATATTGAAATAAAATGCAAATACAAATCTAGATGTCGTAAGACAAATGATTTATCAGTTAAATCCTTGCATGTGCGTAGCCAAAGCTTCCCATTCTCTCTAGATACGGATCTAGGGTCGCGTAGTTGCTTTAATATTTACAAAACTAGAAAAAAAAACTAGATTTAAATAAATCTTAGCCATTTTAGCTCAACGGTTCCAGTTTGACAACTTTTGAACCGGTTGAAAGTTAGAGATGACTAGATTTAGATAAATGTAGTCTACAAACTTAACATTAGAATAGATTTACATCAAATAAACAGTTAAAATAGATATTTAATCCCATTTGAATAAATAATATATATATATACTTATATATATATATTAAAGCTAGAAAGAGTCACGAATTTCCAATTCAAGCGTGACTGATCAATGTAAATATATATATGCTTGTATATATATATATATATATATATATATATATATATATATATATATATATATATATATATATATATATTGAAGCTGAAAAGACCACGAATTAGCAATCCAGGCCAACCGAGTTAGTATAAGTATTTATATATAATTTTATATATATTTAAAGCAGTAAAAGCCACAAATTAGCAATCCAGGCTAACAGAGTCAATATATATATATATATATATATATATATATATATATATATATATATATATATTAAAGCAAAACAAGTTACAGATTTATAATCTAAGTATGACTGAGTTAATGTATATATATATATATATATATATATATATATATATATATATATATATATTAAAGCCAAAAATGCCAAAGATTAACAATCCAGGCTAAATAACCCTTATAAATATATATACATACTTATATATATTAAAGCGATAAAAGCCACAGATTTGCAATCCAGGCTGAAATAACAATTATAAATGTATATATACTTATATATACATAGATTGAAGCCAGAAAGGCCACAGATTTGAAATCCAAGCGAAACTAAAAGCTATATATATATAAATGCTTATATATATATATATATATATTAAAGCAGTAAAAAGCTTCAGATCACAAGAAATCTCACAGTGTATAGCGCTAGAGGCTTTAAACTACTTGGTAGGCTTGAAAACTCCGTTTCCACTGGTGAAAACATGATATGTTAGTATATATATGTATACAAGTGTTTTGGAAGAGTAAAATTGAAGTTTGGAACACTGTAAGTAGGGTTTGAGAGCTGAAATGGGCGGAATTTCCTCTCCTTTTCTCTTTTTTTCTTTTTGGTTGGTGGGGGTCTTATTTATAGACCAGGGAGCCGCGGGTCTGCCTGCGGCTCCCGGGTAGGCCCTGTCCCGTGGGTCCCATTGTCTCGAAGTACGTGCACTCTAACCAACGCACTGTCTGCTTCGAACCTTCATAACTTTCAATCCGGGAGTCCGATGGAGGCGTGCTATACCTTTTCAGAAAACCCTTTTCGAGAGCTAAACAATGACATGGGATTTAACCTTTTTCGAATCTGGGAAGATGGGTCCATGACCAGATCTTCGAGTCTCCGCAGTCTGTCCATTGAGCTGTCTTGTGTTGTTTTCACTCGGGATTGAAGTTATGGTTTTGCATGACCCTCATGGTAGTGATTTGACTTGATTTGGACTTGATTTGATGTTAAGTTGGCAAAATAACAGTTTTTCCCTTCCGGGTGTTGTGTCCAGGACTGATAGGATTTTCGACTGTTTCTAGAGGTTGTCTACGAGGTTTAATCCCAGTCGACTCTGTTCTTCCTCAGGGTCGTCTCTGAGGGTTAATTTGATATCCCAGGGTTATCTCTGGGGATTGGTTTGATCTCCCAGTGTTGTCACTGGGGGTTGGATTTGATCTCCTAGGGTTGTCGCTGGGGTTGAATTTGATCTCCCGGGATTGTCGCTAGGGATTGTCTTGATATCCCAAGGTTGTCGCTAGGGTGTAAAAGACGATTTTGCCCTCCTGCAGGGTTAGTAATAGGAATGTAAAATTTTGAGTGTCTACACATGCAATTCATCCTTCAAATCAACCCCTAAGTTCTTAATTTCTTTCTTAACTTCAATCACCTTCTTTTCCAAAGGCCTCACCCGTGTATCGACAATATTTTTAACATCAGAAAGTGAAAAACCCAAATCTCCACCCTTCCTGGTTTTATCCACTTTCATATCAACAACATTAGAGCCACCATCATGTCCATGGAAAAAGTGAAAACCACCCAAATCCAAACGATCCTTCTCATCAGCTGTAGGAATGATCATTTGTATCCTCAACTAAAACAGAGTGATAACAGTAAATATAGCATCTCAACATTGAACAATAAAAAGAAACAACACAGTACACAAAAAATAATAAATTAAAATCAGTAACCAGATGTAGACATAAAGGTAACCAAACATAATGTTAATGATAACCGACGTGCCTGTCCAGAACCAAACACTAAATAATTCAACTTGTCATTTTTGGGAGCCTTCCCTAATTCCTTCCATCTAAATAATTTAACTTCTAACATATGCTCATCAATACAAAAACCCCGGACTTTAAGAGTAGGAATGGTTTCAAACAAGAAAACTTGAAAAAATAGGGCAATCCATTCAACTTATAATATTTACAATAATTGTCCTTGTAAAAATTGTATACAACACCCCCATTCATGTCCTTCTTTAAATGTCCCTTCACAGCAAGGGATACAGACTTCTTCATTTGTTTAAAGGCAAATTTCCCCCACGGATAACTATCAAGGTCGCCATAAGAGAGAAAGTTAAGCAATACCTCATCAACATGATTATCTAAAACAGTTGCTAGTAGGAAATTGAAAACCAAGAATATAACGGACATCCTGACAGCCTCCTCCTCATCATAAAATACATCCCTCCGATATATCCTCCAGATACTAGTACGGGTTAATACCTCATCTCCAAAAAAAATTTCCACTAACTGATTTTCCCTTCCCTTGAATGCAGAAATATCCTCATTTCCTTGCAGAAATTAAACAAAATTATGGCAACCCAAATCTTACCCTTTTCACACCAAACAAAAACCACATCTCCCCCTTGTCCCTTTGATGAACTTCTCTCACCAAAGCCTGATGAATTATTTGTGAAAACATTTGCGGCTCCCCAACATCTACAAAGTTCTCAAAACAAGTCAACTTAAGCTTTTTCAACTGATCTTCAGTCAATTTCTTCATAATGACACTAGGCACTTCCATGTCAGACTAATAAATGATTTTTGTAGTGAAATTGCGATGGCGCTCCTCGTAATATAGATCCCAAATCTGCAAATACAAAACATTATCATAGAAAAACAAGCAAAATGCTCACAAACTCAAATTAAACCAAAATAATCAAACACATTAAAGTAGGTAACCAAATCAAAACTGCAATACTAACAAAAAATAATGAGCATCTGCATTAACATAACGTACACAGTAACCAAATCAGAATCGAACAGTCACCACACCTGTAATACCCGATAATTTTCTAATATTATTAAATAAATATATTAATGGAAATCAGAATTTATTTAATATTAATGATTTTGTGTTATGAGAAGGATTAATTCAATTCTATTAAATTGAATAATTATAATAATTGAGAAAAATGTGAAGTTTATAATAAACTCGTGAAAGCCTTGTGTGGCATAGTGATGAGGAATATTAGTGTTGATATTAATTGACGAATGACTTATTAAGTGAACAATTAATTAATTGTTAATTGTTGTTAATTGTTATTGTAGAATATTAATTAATTCCTATAGAATATTAATGATAATTAATTGATAATGTGGAAATTATTATTATTACAAATAATATAATAATAATAAGTAACGTGTTCCTAAATATATAAGATCTATATTCATATGATAATTAATTCTATGATTATTAATTAAGTGTTATTAATAATTACGAGAAATGGATTAATTAATATTATTGTTAATTAATTGATAAAATAAATAAATTATTTATTTGACATTATAAATAATAAAACAAATAAGTAAGGTTGTATTGATTGTTGATTGTTATGTGCAAGTATGCAATAATTGATAATATAAGATATATGGAATACAACTATATTATATAGTGTAGAGAAACACTTAAGTGTGACCATGCAAGTATATTTAAACTATATTATATGATTGTACATATTGAAGCTATGTGTTATGAATACATCATGTGTAGATATATATTGTAAACAATTATTGAATTAATAGAATTTAATAATGAATGAGATAATGTAATGTGATAATATTTGATTTGAATTATATCCGGTAAAACAAATGTACATGGATTATATGTGTGTAAATTACATTTACTACATTGTATGAATTACATGGTAGTATTATTGGGATTACATTGTAATTTTAATTATAATCTAAATATATAGTAGGTATATATATGTGTTAACCTAAGTGTATAATATAACATTGTGTTTGCTAAAATGCTAAGATGTATATTGCTTATAAGAGACCCATTTCTCCTTCACGTGCATAGCCATAAGCCTATGCCTACTCTCTACTCTTCAAACTCAGTAAAATCACATCAATGATGAACAAAGATGTGGGCTTCATGATTTCCTTCAACAACTAATTACCTACCACTCCATAACCTTCATACAATCCTTGCATACGTTGATTTAATTTGGAGAACATTGACATTGTCTGTGTATAGGAAATTCTATAAATTGAGACCTCCCTTCACAAATTCATTTGCTGAGAATTTTGTTTAAGAGTTGGGTGAGAGCATATATATCAGTGTTAAGTATTCCAAGAGTTGAGAACTCAGCAATTGCATTACAGAGGTATAACTACATTCCTTGTTCTTCATTTTCGTTTTCTGTTTCTGAAGTTTTTGAAAATATCTCATTTCTTGGTTTTGCCAAATTGAGTTGTGTTTGGGTTATAGAACCCTTATATGGTTGTTGTATAGACTTAATAACATTATAATATACAATATGGCTGGCTAACAATCAAATTCATACGACAATTTCCTTGTTCTTCATTTTATCTCTAAGATGTCTTAGATTTTGAATGTTACATGGAATTCATGATTCTGCAATTTGATAATGTTAATTTGTTGCTATATTAGCTTGGAAACATATTGGTAATACAATGTTGCTAGTTATAAATGAATTCGTGAAGAATTTCTGCGATTTGGGATAGAGTCTGCCGAAGCAGATTGTGTCTTGAACTGAACCAGGCATGGCGCAGTTGCCCCAGAATTACATTGCGGCGCTGTTGCGCTGCGCCGGGCCTTGATCCCAGTTTCTGCAGATTTTGTTCCTGCTTGATGTCTGCTAAGTAATAGTTATTGAAAGGAATTAAGACAAGCATGCTGGTATGATTAATACATGTATATGGACTTGTTAAACTAGTATGAGCATGTTATATTCGGATCGCTTACGTGAACGATGAAGTTATAGATTTTTGAAATGAACTTAAGAATTTCAAAATGGACGTTGGCTCGTTGTATCCATTTTAGACATTCTGACTTTTGAGACATGTTTGTACCACCTAGAAACACATGGAATGCATATTGACTTAAGTATATATGTATCGTGATATAATATGAACATGCAAACCTCATAAGTAACAGAAATGTATGTTTTTACAAACGAACTCTTGACATGTATATTGAGATGTGAATTCTGATATTTGTAAACATGTTTGATAGTACTCGTAGACTCACTCATGCATCGTACATGTATACATACCATGATTAGTTGTCATGATTCAAAATTTGCGTAAACGAAGCATGTTTTCAAACTAATGACAATAATAGTTGCATGTATGCGATATGAATACTCATGAACATGCTTAAAATAAGTATATGAATACCTTACGTGTTTTAAAAGTGAGCATGATAGGCTTTGTGAATTCTATGACCTTGAATGACTGTAAGTTGTCGAAAGGGTTAACTTAGAAGCTATATCACATATGTTTGGAATGAGGGAAGGTTATACAAACATAAAAGTATTCTTTAACGTATATATGCTATGTGATATTATATGTTGTTATTTGAAATCGATTTTGACGGTTAACTTATAGAAATGCCATAACTTGCTAAAATAAAATGTATTTAGTATTGATTGTGGTTTTATGTGATATTAATAAATAAGAGAGTATGTTGCTAGTTGTTGCAATCTTATATGATATGAGAATGTGTTTTAACTCAAAAGGAGGAACGTTAAGCATAGAAATTATATTAATATAATACTATATGCTTGGTCAAGACTTAGCTTATGTGATTATCGTATATACAAGATGAGATATAATGTTGAACTATATGGCTAGTGGATGTCATATATACGTAACTATATTACGATAGGAATCCGAAAGTGTTGATTTGCTTTTCATGGATAAACTACGTATAAGGCAAGTATCCGAATCCTATCTTTGTGTTTACGTTATTCGAGGAACGTTGTAAGTAAGTTTCCTAACTTACACTCTTTTACGGTGCAAGTATTCTATCCTTGTATATTGCGAACTAGTTTCTTTACTTAATCGTTTGAATTAAATTAGCATACTTGAACTCTTATTTCATTAAAGCTATTATTCATGATGAACTTAGTATTGTTCTTGAATATTGTGAAAGTGTCTATGCCATTTGATTCGGCTAGACTTATATTATTGAAAAGTGACCCAAACCAATTGATTGGTGCGGGATCTTGTATTTGACTGAGAAGAACAACCTTCTTTGAAGGGAATATATAATTGTCGGAGAACCGACGTGCGCACTTGAGTATGATTGATTGTTATGCATAACGTAGGGTACTTTAGGCTGATCACCTACTGTACTTGTTTTTGATTTGGGTTATCAGTTTAATGCTGTTAATTCTAGTAGAAGTTCATAGTCCTTACTGACTGCTCAGTATTCAGTTTTCTTAAAATCTTGAATTGATTTATTATTGAATCACATTGATATTATTCTGTCCTTAGCAACTATTATTGAGAACTGTTGATATTCTTGTTATCCTTGAACTATCAAACCTTGCTATACCCTTTCGAGAATTGAGAATTATATTACTCACCCTTATTGTATATTAGTTGCTGGGCAAATTGTGCTCATTCTTGCTTTCCCTAAAATATTTCAGTTAAGGCAGAGCAGTGCGGACCTTCGGGCACAGATAAGGGCAAGGAAAAGGCTACTGAGTAGCTTTAATTATATAGGACTTATGATTGTAATAAAGAACTTATGATATTATGTACTAGTTAAGATTATTATTGCTTAAGATATGTCTAAGCTATGTAATCGCTGTTTAAGTTACGAGACCTTGGGACGTGAATAAATTATATTATTTAAATGTAATCTATTCGATAATAGTTGTGTATTATTCCGTTGTGCGATGCGACATTTAGTCGTATTATTATTGTGATGTATTACTATGGGCACGTGACGAATCGAATTCGAGTGACCAAGTGGCGGTCCCGAATTTGGGGGCGTCACAACACCACAGCTCTTGAGTAAAAAAAAACCATTTCAATAACTACACAATCAGCAGTATCCAAATATATAAGCACTAGTAACCAAAACACAATCAGCAGGTTTCCAAAACCAATTTCATCAACCTATATATTGTCAAAAAGTACCTAGTAACCAAATCAGAATATAATAGTAACCAAACCTCCACTTGGAGGGTACATAACTATTTTAACAAATACACATTCATCAGTGACCAAGTAGAACAACAACAGTTCCCAAAACACATTCACAAGGAGCCAAAAATAACTAAGGATTCTAAAATTTTAAAAATAATTAAAAAATCACACCTTGAGATGTTTTTGGCGGGGGTTAATATTTTGGCTATAAGCATCATCTTCAGCTTAATTCCCAACTTTGTTTGGCAGATCTTCAAAATCAGACTCCAAATCCAGCAATTCCTTACGCTTCTTAGAAACCTGTCTCCCCGATTTCTTATCCTTAGGAGGGTATTTGACAACTCCCTTCTTCCCCTGCTTTGGGGACTTGACCACACTAGCCTTCACATATTTCTTCACATTCCTAGAAGAATCATCCTCCCTAATTCTTTTCCTCTTCCCATCATTCTTCTTTTCAACCATCCTCCCAACATTCTTCCTCGTAGAAACCATCCTATACAAAATCGCAAGAAATCACGAACGAAAACAGACCAAATTCAATTTCGTCTTTTAATAAATCACACTGTCAAACTTGACAAATGTAAAAATCATATTCTGCAACATAAATCTTACATTAGAAAATAGAAAATCACCAAGGAGAGACGATTTAAAACTGCAATTGAATTAAAATTAACAATTAGTTTTAATTTAATATGAAAGTTCAGCAGAGATTAGGCGAAAATACAAAATCACAAATGAGATACGGTTTGCAACTGGTAATGAATTAAAATCAACAATTAATTTTGATTTAAGACTAAAATTCATCAGAGACTAGTTTAATACATCAAAAATTAAACTAGTTAGTCAATTCCTCACCTGGAGCGGCTAGCGGCGATTTCAGAACTTAAAAAGAAAGGATGAAAACATTACCGGAGTTGTGCAGAACGTTTGTACGATGACGGATTTCTGAAAAAGCAGCCCGAACTGAGTATATCTGAGAGAGAATTTTGGATTTTTTAGAATGTTTCAAGTTAAAAATGACTTTCAAATGGCCAAGGGGGTATAAATCCACCCACGGGCTACTGCGAATCTACCTGTGGCAACTTAGGGTGGGTCCCACCCCTTCCGGCTCGGTCAAATTTGAGTTATAGCAGGGTCCTTTAAAGCCAAAAAGTCAAATCAGCAAAAAAGGTTCTAGACGATTGAGCAGAAAGGGCCTGAAACCCTGAAATGGGACGTCAAACTTTGAAGTCTAAAAATCCTCTATAAACCATTGGTAACAGCTCCAGCATAGCATCGGAGAGGGATCCGGTGATTTAAACCTTTGGTGACAGCTCCAACGTAGCATCGGGAAGGGTCCGATGATGAAAGTCATTAAGAACTGTTTCACGAAGATCTGAGTACCTGACAGTGTGAACCGTTGGTGACAACCCCAGCGTAGCATTGAGAAAGGTCCTATGTTGTAAACTGTTAAAATCTACTTCCGCCAAGATCAGCTGATTTGACATTACAAGTCACTGGCATCAAACCAACATGGCATCCGAAAAACCTAGAAAGAACGACCATGAAAAACTGTCTTCATCGGGAAGTACCGATGACTGGAATCTGTTATAAAAGAAATCTTTAGCTAAAACATCAAAGCAGTTTAGTAATAGTCGACCATTAAAAACTACCGTTTGAGTAGGCATCGAGGAGGTTCGGTGATGGTCAAACTTTGGAAACTACCGTTCGAGTAGGCATCGAGAAGGTTTGGTGATGATCGACCATTGTAAACTACCGTTTGAGTTGGCATCGAGGAGGTTTGGTGATGGTCAAACTTTGTAAAATACCGTTCGAGTAGGCATCGAGAAGGTTTGGTGATGATCGACTATTGTAAACTACCGTTCGAGTAGGCATCGAGGAGGTTCAGTGATGGTCAAACTTTGTAAACTACCGTTTGAGTAGGCATCGAGAAGGTTCGGTGATGATCTACTATTGTAAACTACCGTTCGAGTAGGCATCGAGGAGGTTCAGTGATGGTCAAACTTTGCAAACCACCGTTCGAGTAGGCATCGAAGAGGTTCGGTGATGGTCAAACATTGTAAACTACCTTTCGAGTAGGCATCGAGGAGGTTCGATGATGATAGAACTTTGTAAACTATCGTTCGAGTAGGCATCGAGAGAATTCTGTGATAGTGATTATTGAAAGCTCTATTGTGACGCCCCCAGAATAGGTCCAGTCAACCCAACCCATTTTGAGTCGCCAAATACATGGTACATAATTCAAATACAAACTTTTATATCACACGGTCGTGCAAAACACGACCACACAACTGTGAGTGTCAATACAAATCGTATATAATACGAAATATCAACATTCAAACTAAGTCCTCATTACAATTATTATCACACTATTTATTAGAAATAGTGAGGACTACTACTGCTCTAACTCGGACCATCACTCTGTCCCCCGACTAGGTCCCGCGACATTCTCATTTCCTGAAGAGGACAATAGATGAAAAGGGTGAGCTCAACTAGCCCAGTAAAGAATATTATGACTAAGATAATGACAAATAAATTATCGTTAGTCTTCAACAATTCAGATAAAATATATTGGACAACCAATTTTAGATCAATATTCACAACGAAAATAACAATTCATTAGAAGAATTAAGTAGAGAATGAAGTCTACTATCTTCTATGATTTAAAAGTCCATCATCAATATTTTATCCCTGTAACATCAATCAATATACATCTCGAATCAAATATTCATCTTTGCACTACAGGCCAAAGATATTCATTTGTATCACCAGTGGTCATGTTCATCTCAACACCTGTCCATATTTGCACTACGACCAAAGATATTCATCAGGTAATCATTCATCTTTGCTCTACAGGCCAAAGATATTCAGTTATATCACCTTTTAGGACTGAGAATAATAACGAATCTAGTGAAATAAAGGATAAAGATTAAGGATTCGCATATTAGTTTATCCAAGTTCAAAAATACTCTATAATAATACTTTGTGGAGAAAAATTCAAGAATGAAGCTCAAAACTTAGATCCAATCAAAGATAGTAACTATAACAGACAATTTGGACAAACAGAAGAAATTTTAATTTTTCTTTGAATAGTGCTGTATACGTGAATAGTGCTGTATAAGTGAATAGTAATCCCGACGAAAAAAGTAATAATTTCATAATAAAATCCATGACAATATTTTGGTATAATGATATTGAAAAGAATAACATCATTTACGAAAGAAAATAACATCCTTTACCTCAAAAGAATAGTACTTCTGACTGGAATATCGAATATAACACCGAAGGAAACTTGCACTAAATAGTAACACTCAAAGTATCTAAATACTCACAAAAAATATGCTCGCTATTATAGAGAGAGAAAACTTCTGATTCTGGTGTGATTTTCAATTCTAACCTAAGCACCCTATTTATAGAAAAAACTTAGGATGCCAAAGTAGACGTTTTTAATAAAATAATATTTTTTAAAAAAAATTCCAGCCGCCTCGTGAAAGCCATCAGCATTTTCCACACCAACCAAAAGTGGGGCCCACCATTTTATAAAAAAAATATTTATTTTCCGAAACTTCAATAATTCATAATAAATAGCCCATTTGTCAGAAAAATACAAATTCTATGTCTTTTTCATAAGAAATTTAATTCTCTACAACTTTGGAGAAGGAAGTTTTTCTAAATTCCAAACATAAATTATCCGAAATCCATAAACGGATGATTTATTCACACCAAAATACTGATAAAAACACATCAGTACTAATTCCATCTCTTATATTCACAAAATAAATATTTTCTTATCATATAAATTAATAATTAATTATTCACAAATAATATTATAGAACTACAATACTGACAACCAGGTCGTTCCCAGGAAAGAGGGGGCCTTCCGATAAGGACTTCTCCTTACTGGCGCACAATTAAATAACCCCTCCTAGACAAAACTTCCTTAGACATTGTCAATAATGCTATCTAATAATATTATTCAAATAATATCAATTATTGAGTTGATAGTGTGAAATACTGTGCAGTGACAATTATTGAATCAATAATACAAAATATCAACTGGAGCAATTATTGAATCAATCATATAAAATAACAACGTAGCAATTATTGATATAAAATATCAACGTAGCAATTATTGAATCAATAAAATATCATGCAATTATTGAATCAATAATATAAAATATTAAACAGTAATTACTGTAACAATAATTGAGTAGTGACTTCTTACGTAAGAATCAATAATTCAAAATACTGTGCAATACCGTGTGCTACTGTGCAACACCGCGTATTACTGTATTTTAACCACCGGATATTTCAATAGTACTAACGGTAACAACTACGCCGTTATTTTATAAAAAAGTTATTTCTGTCGCTTTCTATATCCGACAGTTATTCCGTTGTGGGGCCCACAAATAGCTGCGCCGTCGTACGAATATTCCCCGACAACAAGAATATTCCACGACCAAACGAATATTTCCCGACAACAAGAATATTTTATAACCACTTGCTCATTTTAAAATATTTGCACATTTCACCCATAACTTTTCACATTTATCAAATCAATACCTTACTATTTCGAAATAATATATAAAGAAAATTAAATCTTTATTCATAAAAGTTGGGGTCTTACAACCTCCCCTCCTTATGAAATTTCGTCCTCAAAATTGACGTACGTACCTGGTATGTCGAAAAGGTGTGGATACCTCGCTTTCATTTCTGATTCCAACTCCCAGGTCATTTCCTCAATAGCATGGTTTCTCCACAAAACTTTAACTTGAGGTATAATTTTCGAGTGTAGGACATGCTCCTTCCTATCCAAGATCTTGACAGGTACCTCCTCGTATGTTAAATCTTCAGCTATCTTGTCCGGTTCTAACTCAATAATGTGGTTTGGATCTTTCACATATTTACGCAACACGGATATGTGAAAAACATTATGAACACGAGACATGCTTGGAGGTAAAGCGAGTCTATAGGCCACATTTCCTACTCGATCAAGGATCTCAAATGGACCAATGAATCGTGGATTGAGTTTTTCTCTCTTCCCGAATCTCGTAACTCCTTTCCATGGAGCAATACGTAACAATACATGGTCCCCAACATTAAATTCCACGTCCTTTCGATGAAGATCCGCATAACTCTTTTGTCAATTCTGTGCCATTTGTATACGTTGTCGTATCATTTGGATCTTTTTTGTAGTCATACGTACCAACTCTGGTCCCAATAATGTTGCTTCACCCACCTCATCCCAACATACTGGAGAGTGACACTTTCTCCCATACAATGCCTCGAATGGAGCCACGCCTATACTTTCCTGATAACTATTGTTGTAGGAGAATTTCACCAATGGTAAGTACTTATCCCAACTCCCTTTGAAGTCTAGAACATAGAGTCTCAATAGATCTTCAAGAGTTTGAATAGTCCTTTCTGATTGTCCGTCTGTTTAAGGATGATAAGTCGAACTGAATTGTAAATCCGTGCCCATAGCTTTCTGCAAACTGATCCAAAATCGTGAAGTAAATCTTGGGTCACGATCCGAAACTATGGATATTGGAATGCCATGCAATCTCACAATCTCATTCACGTACATATGAGCAAGACGTTCAAGGGAATAAGTCTCTCGTATCGGCAAGAAATGAGCAGACTTGGTTAATCTATCAACAATAACCCAAATTGCATCTATGCCTTGAGAAACGTTGGGAATACCGTAACAAAATCCATCGTAATGTGTTCCCACTTCCATTTCAGAATCTCTAGTGGTTTCTATGGACCCTTCGGCACTTGATGCTCCGCCTTTACACGTTGACAAGTTAAACATCTCGAAATAAACTCCGCGATCTGTCTTTTCATATTGCTCCACCAAAATGTATGTCGCAGATCACGATACATTTTAGTACTCCCGAGATGGATTGCAAATGGTGTGTTGTGTGCCTCCATTATGATTCTATACTTCAAGTCTGAATCATTAGGAACACAAAGTCTGGAGTTGACTCAAAGTATTTCCTCTTCATCGATTCTTGCTTCTGGAATGGCACCTTCTTGCACCTTCTTCTTCATCTTCATCAGCTCCGGGTCTGTAGCTTGAGTAGCTTTAATTTTATCAATCAAAGCTGGTTCCACGCGTATACTTGATATCATCGCACTCGTTCCCGTATATGATCTTCTACTCAATGCGTCAGCTACCACGTTCGCTTTTCCAGGATGGTATTGAATGGTATGATCATAATCTTTCAACAGCTCAAGCCAACGTCGTTGCCGCATGTTGAGTTCCTTCTGAGTGAAGAAATATTTAAGGCTCTTATGATCCATATAAATCTCCACTTTCTCCCCGTACAGATAATGTCTCCAGATCTTCAATGCGAAAACGACAGCTGCCAACTCTAGATCATGAGTAGGATAATTCCTCTCATATTCTTTGAGTTGTCGCGAGGCATAGGCTATGACTTTCCCATGTTGCATGAGAACACATCCTAACCCTTTGCCCGAAGCATCGCTGTAGATAACAAATCCATCCGAACCAGATGGTATTGTTAGAACAGGTGCCGAGATAAGTCTTCTCTTGAGCTCTTGGAAGCTCTTCTCGCATTCCTCGCTCCAAATGAATTTTATATCTTTTCGAGTCAACTGAGTTAATAGAGTAGCGATTCGAGAAAATCCCTCTACGAACCTCCGATAATAACCAGCTAAGCCCAGAAAGCTTCGTACTTCGGTCACCGACTTAGGTTGCTCCCAGCTTTGTATTGCTTCAATCTTCGTCGGGTCAACAGATACTCCACGTTTCGATACCACGTGCCCAAGGAATGCTACTTCCTCAAGCCAAAACTCGCATTTCTTCAGCTTGGCATATAGCTTGTTCTCACAAAGCTTTTGAAGTACCAACTTCAAGTGGTGCTCATGATCTTCATGGCTTTTAGAATAGATGAGGATGTCATTAATAAAGACAACAACGAATTGATCCAAATACTCCTTGAATACACTGTTCATCATATCCATGAAAGCAGCAGGAGCATTAGTTAATCCAAAAGACATGACTAAGAACTCATAATGCCCGTACCGAGTTCTGAAGGGAGTCTTCGGAATATCCTCAGTTTTAATCTTCAGCTGATGATATCCAGAACGAAGATTGATCTTTGAAAAGAATTGTGCTCCTTGCAACTGGTCGAACAGGTCATCAATACGAGGTAGCAGATACTTATTCTTGATGGTGACATGGTTCAACTCCCGATAGTCAATACAAAGTTGCATACTTCCGTCTTTCTTCTTTACGAATAAAACAGGAGCACCCCAAGGAGACGTACTAGGATGAATAAAACCGATGTCTAACAACTCCTGTAATTGGACCTTTAACTCCTGAAGTTCAATAGGAGCCATTCGATATGGGGTTTTAGAAATGAGTTTTGTATCGGGTTCAAGGTCAATAAAGAATTTAACTTCACGTTCTGGGGGTAGACCGGGAAGTTCTTTGGGAAATACATCAGGAAACTCATTAACAATGGAAATATCATTCAGGTCTGACGTATTTTGGTTTAGATAAGTGACATGTGCTAAGAAAGCTTGACATCCGTTTTTCAATAAACGAATAGCTTTGTGATTTGAAATGATATTGACTGATTTTAGTAGTTTGGTGGTTTGAATTCGCACAACAGGTTGATGAAATATGAAAACTAACAACCTTACAAAAACAATCAATTTTGGCATGGTAAGTGGTTAACCAGTCCATTCCTAAAATCACGTCAAATGTAAGTATTTTCAAAGATATAAGATCAACAGGTAAGGTAAAGGTACCAATCTGAATCAAGCAAGATTTGTAAACTGTGGATGTAACAAAGGTTTCTCCTAACGGAGTTTCAACAGATAAGTCAAAGTCTAATTTATCAGAAGTCAAGTTCAAACATTGAGCACAAGTAGGTGAAATAAAAGAATGGGTAGCACCGGTATCTAACAAGGTGTAAACTTCACAAGAGTTTATGATTAGCTTACCCGTAATCACCTCGTGTGGGTTCCTCGCGTTTTGGGCTGTCACGACAAACGCTCTTCCAGGAATTACCGACTTTGACTTGTCCGAAACCACCTTTGGAATCACCACCCTCGCTAGACTTGGTTTCTCAACAGGACAATCTCGAGCTATATGTTCTTCTTTTTCACAGTTATAGCATGCTTTGAATTGTTGTGGGCAGTTTGGGCTGATGTGTCCCTCTTTCCCGCATTTATAGCATACGACCGGTGGTCGTTCTCCTCCCCTAGAAACTGTTGATGCTGGTGCTGATGTTGACGTCTTCACGTTCTCATTATTATACCTTGTCTTCTTGAAATCTCCTCCCGATTCGCTGTTCCTACTATCATGGCCACGATTACCACCGGAGTGGTTACCGCTTCGGTCATACTTTCCTCCCCGCTGGCTGTCATTGCTCCGATGACTGTTGAACATAATCACTATCTCGTTCTAACAACTGGGCCCTGTTCACTACATCCGAATATAGAGAAAATTTATGAGAAATGAGGTATTGACGTATTTCGGGTTTCAAACCTCTCAGAAACATCCGCGTCATACGTTCCTCATTCTCCACCAAATGAGGTGCAAACCTGGACAGCTCCGCGAACTTAGCCTCGTACTAGGACACTGTCCATGTTATTTTGTTCTAGTCGGATAAACTCTACCTCCTTCATATGATGAATACTTTCAGGAAAGTACTTGTCCTTGAACAGTTTCTAAAACGCTTCCTAAGACATCTTAAGTGCGGCAGGTTGGGTACGCTTCACAAATTCCCACCAGTAATCTACTTCTCCACGGAACATAAACGTGGCAAATGGAACCTTCTGTTCCTCCGTGCATCCCAAGACATCAAATATCTTGGTAATTTGTTTAACCCACGTCTTCACCTTGATCTGATCCGGCTTCCCCAAAAACTCTGGTGGTCCCAATTCTTTGAACTACTTGGCAGTGATAATTCGCGTGTTGTTATTATCTCTACCTGTATGTTGCACACGAGTCTCCCTCGTCTGGTTTTTCATGAATTGCAAAAAACTTCTAAACATCTCATTATTTATCGTCTGATCAGCGTTGTCTTCAGGATGAACATTGCCTTCTTGTTGCACGTTCTCCTGGTTAGTGATTAAAGGTGTCTCCACAGTCTCATTCACTTCGTTGTTAACATTCTCAGCTGCCATTCTCAAATACTATCACAAAACAAGGGTTAATTAAATAAATTAACATATCACATATTAACCCTATGCTCCGACTGACCAATTAAATACCACATAAGCTTAGGTAGGACATACTAGTGAAGAATTTACTCGTCTCTCCCCTCCTAGTTCTATTCCCCGATCTCAGCCAGAGACCATATCCCTAAGCTCTGATACCAACTGTGACGCGCCCAGAATAGTTCCAGTCAACCCAACCCATTCTGAGTCGCCAAATACATGGTACAGAATTCAAATACAAACTTTTATATCACACGGTCGTCCAAAATACGACCACACAACTGTGAGTGTCAATACAAATCGTATATAATACGAAATATCAACATTCAAACTAAGTCCTCATTATATTTATTATCACACTATTTATTAGAAATAGTGAGGACTACTACTGCTCTAACTCGGACCATCACTCTGTCCCCCGAATAGTTCCCGCGACATTCTCATTTCCTGAAGAGGACAATAGATGAAAAGGGTGAGCTCAACTAGCCCAGTAAAGAATATTATGACTAAGATAATGAAAAATAAATTATCGTTAGTCTTCAACAATTCAGATAAAATATAATGGACAACCAATTTTAGATCAATATTCGCAGCGGAAATAACAATTCATTAGAAGAATTAAGTAGAGAATGAAGTCTACTATCTTCTATGATTTAAAAGTCCATCATCAATATTTTATCCTTGTAACATCAATCAATATACATCTCGAATCAAATATTCATCTTTGCACTACAGGCCAAAGATATTCATTTGTATCACCAGTGGTCATGTTCATCTCAACACCTGTCCATCTTTGCACTACGACCAAAGATATTCATCAGGTAATCATTCATCTTTGCTCTACAGGCCAAAGATATTCAGTTATATCACCTTTTAGGACTGAGAATAATAACGAATCTAGTGAGATAAAGGACAAAGATTAAGGATTCACATATTAGTTTATCCAAGTTCAAAAATACTCCATAATAATACTTTGTGGAGCAAAATTCAAGAATGAAGCTCAAAACTTAGATCCAATCAAATATAGTAACTATAACAGACAATTTGGACAAACAGAAGAAATTTTAATTTTTCCGTGAATAGTGCCGTATACGTGAATAGTGCCGTATACATGAATAGTAACCCCGACGGAAAAAGTAAGAATTTCATAATAAAATCCATGATAATATTTTGGTATAATGATATTGAAAAGAATAACATCATTTACGAAAGAAAATAACATCATTTACCTCAAAAGAATAGTACTTCTGACTGGAATATCGAATGTAACACCAAAGGAAACTTGCACTAAATAGTAACACTCAAAGTATCTAAATACTCACAAAAATATGCTCGTTATTATAGAAAGAGAAAACTTCTGATTCTGGTGTAATTTTCAATTATAACCTAAGCACCCTATTTATAGGAAAAACTTAGGATGCCAAAGTAGACTTTTTTAATAAAATAATATTTTTTTAAAAAAAAATTCCAGTCGCCTCGTGAAAGCCATCAGCATTTTCCACACCAACCAAAAGTGGGGCCCACCATTTTATAAAAAAATATTTATTTTCCGAAACTTCAATAATTCATAATAAATAGCCCATTTGTCAGAAAAAATACAAATTCTATGTCTTTTCCATAAGAAGTTTAATTCTCTACAACTTTGGAGAAGGAAGTTTTTTCAAATTCCAAACATAAATTATCCGAAACCCATAAACGGATGATTTTCCACACCAAAATACTGATAAAAACACATCAGTACTAATTCTTTCTCTTATATTCACAAAATAAATATTTCCTTATCATATAAATTAATAATTAATTATTCACAAATAATATTATAGAACTACAATATTGACAACCAGGTCGTTCCCAGGAAAGAGGGGGCCTTCCGATAAGGACTTCTCCTTACTGGCGCACAATTAAATAACCCCTCCTAGACAGAACTTCCTTAGACATTGTCAATAATGCTATCTAATAATATTATTCAAATAATATCAATTATTGAGTTGATAATGTGAAATACTGTGCAGTGACAATTATTGAATCAATAATACAAAATATCAACTGGAGCAATTATTGAATCAATCATATAAAATAACAACGTAGCAATTATTGATATAAAATATCAACGTAGCAATTATTGAATCAATAAAATATCATGCAATTATTGAATCAATAATATAAAATATTAAACAGTAATTACTGTAACAATAATTGAGTAGTGACTTCTTACGTAAGAATCAATAATTCAAAATACTGTGCAATACCGTGTGCTACTGTGCAACACCGCGTATTACTGTATTTTAACCACCGGGTATTTCAACAGTACTAACGGTAACAACTACGCCGTTATTTTATAAAAAAGTTATTTCTGTCGCTTTTTATATCCGACAGTTATTCCGTTGTGGGGCCCACAAATAGCTGCGTCGTCGTACGAATATTCCCCGACAACAAGAATATTCCACGACCAAATGAATATTCTCTGACAACAAGAATATTTTATAACCACTTGCTCTTTTTAAAATATTTGCACATTTCACCCATAACTTTTCACATTTATCAAATCAACACCTTACTATTTCGAAATAATATATAAAGAAAATTAAATCTTTATTCATAAAAGTTGGGGTCTTACATCTATCCCCGACAAAAATATCAACATCAATCAGATATAAATCAAAACAGTTAGTGACAGCCCCAGCGTAGCATCGGGAAGGATCCGATGATGTAAACCGGTGCAAGCTATCATTAGGATAAACATCGGGAATCCCCAACGAGGTCACTCGTCAAAAGAGGAATATCTCCAACGCCAGAATGCGTATCAGGAAAAGAGAGCATTGACGACAACCCCAACATTAAATTCAGAAAGGTCCGATGGTATCAGCCATGAAACTCATCCTCAGCAAAGAATATGGAATGGTCATTGATACAACCTGTGGTAGCTATCCCCACAAAGGCATATAGCATTCATAGCATATCATACCATGCATTGCATTACATTTGCATTTGTCATATTTCCAGTGTTTAGCAATCTTTATCCTGTTCATTCCATTGCATTGCATAAACATGATAAAGAGGGGCATCTGTAGACACTCAAAATTTTGTATTCCTGTTACTAACCATACAGGAGGGCAAGACTGTCTTTTACCTTTAAGAGACAGCCCCTGGAAATCATAAAACCAGACCCCTGGAGACAGTCCCGAGAAATCATCACACCAGACCCCCAGAGACAGCCGCTGGAAATCATCAAACCAGACCCCCGGAGACAACCCCGAAAAATTATCAAACCAGACCTCCGGAGATAACCTTGAGAAATTAGCAAACTAGACCCCTGGAGATAGCCCCCGGGAAATCATCAAACCAGACCCCCAAAGACAGCCCCGGGAAATCATCAAATCCACTTCAGAGATAGCCCTGAAGACAGACAAAAGTCAACAACAGTCAAACCCTAGAGATAACCCTGAGGGAAGACAGCTGCAGCCACATCAAGCTCGTAAACAACTCGAAAGGGTAAAAGTGTAGTTTTTCCAACTCAAGATCAAATCAAATCAAATTACTATGAATAAGGTCATACAGAACCATCACAGCAATCCCGAGTGAAAACTGCGTCAGACATCTCAACGGACTAACTACGAAGACTCAAAGATTTGGTCATGGACCCATCTTCCCGGACTTGAAAAGGTCAAGCCTCATGTCATTTTGTAACTTTCGAAAAGGGGTTTCCGGAAAGGTATAGCATGCCTCCATCGGATTCCCGGATTACAAGTTATGAAGGTTCAAGCAGACTTTGCGTTGGTCGGAGTGCACATACTTTGAGACAACAGGGCCCACTAGGCCGGGCCCAGCCGTAGGTAGACCTGCAGCTGATCGTGGCTATATATACCCCCTCCCCCTTCGTTTATAAGAGTAGATAGAGAGAAGAAAAGGGTCGCAACGAGAGAAACAGAGGCTAGGAGAGTCAAACGGAGCTTCTATCTTACTCCGATTTGTGTAAAACTTCTTTGTAAACACTTATATACATATATACTACAACATATCAAAATTTAACCAGTGGAAAATGAGTATCGAGGTGCCAAAAGTTGTTCAAGAGCTGTTCTCGCGAAACACTGTAAGATTTTGCCAAATCCATCTTCTTCGCTTACTCTAATATGTGTATAAGTTCTATATACATATATTTAATAGCTTATACTCGCCATATCTAAGTTTTTAACCATTTATTTCTTGTAAATAGTCAGTATTTGAGCTGTATTGACTAGATTTGTACTAGATCTTGCCAGATCTAGCTTTTAATCGATTTAAAAGTTATAAAACTTGAACTTGAAAGCTAGAATGGCTAAGATCTATACATATCTAGTTTTCTTTCTAGTTTTGTAAGTATTTAGCGACCACGTGACCCTAGATCTGTATCTAGAGGAAATTGGAAGCTATGAGCTACTTGCGTACGGGGATTTGATTGATGAATCCTTCGTTTAGCGATGTCTAGTATAGTTTTATATTTTATTTCAGTATATTCACTATGCAGGTTATTTATTTGATTTCCTGTGAGCCTAGGAGCTATAGGATCTACGATTCAACCAATGGATCTAGATCCGGTTCCCGTGATGGACCTTTTTGAGTTGTACAACCAGCTTGCACATTTTGTACTTGTAAATCCAGGACCTTAAAGCGGTTATTCGGATTTAAGGTCCCGAAATATTGAAAATCATATATGTGGTGCTTCGGTATACTTCGATGACTTTAATGCCCATAAGGAGTTCAACACACACACACACACAAACACACACACATATATATATATATATATATATATATTATTTTGTCAAAGATGTTTTGCATCTCTAGAATAAAATCAAAACGAGCCTAATATGGAATAAAATGGAAGTATCAACGGGCTTCAATTCCTATGTAAGCGAAAGGGTTTGAAAACCTCTTTTCAAAACATCACTTTCATATTCTTGCTTAAAATGGACTTTTTAATAAATCAAAACCTTCATATATAGGTCCAACAAAGCACTACACTACTTTCAAATAAAGCACTTAGGCCCAATTAACTGCAGCACAAGCACACATACAATAATTAGGGAATAAAAAGTCGCGGTAACCGTGTTTCACGAAATTCGAGGGGTGATTAACACCATCCCCTCGCTTAAGCAAGTCCCCAAACTCTATGAATCTCGATTTCCAAGTCCAATTAAATAGAGTCCCAAATTGGGGCATATTTCAAAATCTTTCAAAACTCTGTTGAGTTGGTACAACCATTTAACTCATACTAACTGGTGGCTCTGTCTAATTCGGACCAATCAATAAAATTAAAATCGTCGACATTTTATGTCGGTCTTTTCTTAAAATCTCACCTTTAAAGCAAGATCAAACCACATAAAAAATAAAAAGGGTAAGAACCAAACACCTTGGAAGAGGGAGGAATTTTCCCGGCGTCGACACACAAAATAAAACTTTTATCATTCGAAAAATTATGAATCAAAAGTACAAAGACGGGAGCAGTGTGTCGGAGCATATGAGTGAGTTCCAAGGTTTGGTGAAACATCTATTCGCTATGAAGTTGAACCTTGATGATGAGATTCAAGCACTTTTGCTTCTCAATTCGTTACCAAATAGCTACTTTGGTGGTGTCTCTAAGCAATTCTGCTCCAGAAGGGAAATTGACCATGTAGATTGTTAATGACAGTCTTTATAATGAATAGACAAGGCGAAAGAAGCAAGGAGTAAATTTTGAGACACATGCTCTTATTGCAAAGAACATGGGCAGAAGCAATTTTAGGGGATCTCACAAAGGAGATAAAAGTCGAAGTAAAAGCAAATATCACAGGATCAAGTCAAAGACCAGACAAGGTTAAACATATAGATGCTTCCATTGTAATAAGGAAGTTCATTACAAAAGAAATTAGTAGAATCTGGTTAGACAAGCAGAAAAATGGTGAGCAAGGAATGGTTGAGGAAAAGAACACTACAACCACAATCACCGAAGATATAGTGATTCTTTCATTTAAGGAAGAAGAATGCTTGCATGTTGATGATCAGAAAGTTGATTGGGTGGTTGATACTTGTGCCTCGTATCATGCTACACACAAGGGAGAATTCTTCACAACTTACAAAGCTAGAGACTTTGAGTATATGAGAATGGAAAATACTGATCAGTTCAAGATTACTGGAATTGGTGATGTTTGCATTCAAACAGGTGTTGGTTTCATTGTTACCTTGAGGGATGTTAGACACGTTCCTAATTTACGTCTCAACTTGATTTCTGGCATGGTCTTAGACATAGAAGGCTATGAGAATCACTTTGGTAGTGAAAAGTGGAAGCTTACCAAGGGCTCTATGGTGATTGCAAGAGGTGTTGCTTGTTATTCGTTGTACAAGACTCATGTGAAGGTGTGTTCTAGTGACTTGAATGCAATTGAGGATGACTCTTCACCAAATTTATGGCATAAGAGGCTTGGGCACATGAGTGAGAAAGGGTTGCAGTTATTAGCAAAAAGGTCACTCATTCCTTTTGCTAAAGGTACTGTTTTAAGCCCTTGTGATTATTGTTTATTTGGGAAACAACATAGTGTTTCTTTTAGTAGTTTCGTTAAAAGAAAATCAGAGTAACTAGAGAGAGTATATTCTAATGTATGTGGACCCATTGAGTTTGAGTCTTTGGGTGGAAATAGGTATTTTGTTACCATTATTGATAATGTTGTGACACTCCCAAATCTGAGTACCTCAATTCTACAGATTTGGTGCTCACGATCCATCACATACATTATCTAACTAGATATAACATAAATAAAAAATTCATAAATAATAATCTCGTTTAAGGGGTTACATAATCCAAAGTAAAATCCCAGGTTATCTAACCTTAACTATTACATCATCAACGGAAATAATAAAACATAAATATAATCAAGTCTCATTACATAAGCTTTTCAAAGAAATATAATTTAATCTCCAAGAAATATAATTTAATCTCCACTTGTTGAACTTCATCTATTTATGCATCTTGCCTTTATCCTTGCTCGTGGATGGCTCCTCAGGTTTCTCAGGCTTAACTGAAATGTTTTATGCAAGAGTGAGCAAAACAACTTGCTCATAAGTAGAATAATGTACAATAACAATATATGAATGAACAATGAATAACCTTCAATTTGAATAAGGAATTCTTTCTTGAAACAATAGACTTTAAGTCAAGAACTCTAAGTTCAATAAGATAATCGACTTTCAAAGGAATTTTAGATATCAAGATCAAAGGTATGTAATGAGGGTCACAAGACCACGAACTATATTCTAGGTTAACAAGTATTTCTACCGTAACCTTTAACAGTCTTAAATTCTATGGACTATCCATCTCGTACTCCAGGTGATCAGCCCTTTGTACAATGTATTGTGCACACATATTTTAACGCTATGGCGTAGCATAATCCCCTATTTTAGGGTTGTTCATCTCAACTTTAACCTTAGAGTCCGTACCAAAGGAAGTTTGGTTTGGAATAGCTTCAAAGAAGAATAGAACTTTAGAACGCTCATCAACTATGGACTAGTTGAATCAAAAAAGGTTCATTAGCCATCATCAACAATATAATCTTATAAAGTGATATTTCAATAATGATAGAATATAATGACTTACAATCGAACAATCATTGTATATCAAATTAATGCTTTTGAAAGGATAGAAAGCTTAATCAAGAACCTATGCATTGAACATCTTAGGAAACCTCGCTTAAATAATTATGAAGCAAAGATTAGGAACTTGCAAAATGGAAAGATAGAGTTAAAAAACTTTCCTCGTACGTTTGCTACTCAATTACAATTCACGATCCCCAAATACCATACACATACCGTTAGGATCATCACACCAATTAGTAACATTAACACTAACTTCATTAGTTTAATTCTCATTTTAGTCAAGCCTATAATCTTTAGCTTAAGATCTGATTAACCTAATCATTTACACACCATGAATCTGAAATCTTTGTTAACACATAACACAAGACTTGACATCTAAACGACATCACCAATTCTCACGAACATCGAGTTAAGATTTTCATAACTTATAATCATCATCTATGTAATTTCCATATGTTATTACATCTTATTATATGATTCACACTTCTTTATGTTTATTAGATTATGTTAAGTTAACATTTTCCAAACTGCACACTTAGCAGCTCACTACTGGACCGAGTGATAACTAGGACGGTCGTGCCACATTTGTTCTTCATTACTACGCGGCAACGCTCTAAGGCGCGTCAACGCTCTAGGGCGCAACAAGGCTCTAGGGCGCGACAGCGCCCCAATTGCACTTCATTCTAGATTGCAATCAAGACCAGATTCTGCACGTTCGTGATAGACTCTACTATGAACCCAAAACTCATCTTCTTCACTCCAGAAACAAATTCAGCCAATTACAAATGCTATAACTTACTAAACACAAAATAACGGATAAATAGAACCATTCCAACATCTCAAAAGCTTATAATAACCAAATTAAAAGATTCAAATTCCAAATTCATGCTAATTTTTCATATTTTGACACACATAGCGAAATCATTTACCACAACTTTGTTTTTTTTTACCAATTTGATTCATTCAACTTGCAATGTTTTCATTTTTCAGAGTACTAACACAATCCAACGTCAATTTACCATTTACAACATGAATTCATAACCAATTCTAGCCTCTAAACAGACCATAACATACATATTTCAAACAAAACTCAAATTTTCATCTTTTATGCATAAACATGAATTTGAATTCTTTAAAATCAACTATAGATGATATATAATGGATTAATTACACCCAAGAACACACATGTATTCAACTTCTCAACAAATTATCCATCAAAAATTCATTTTATAGTGAAGAACTAGAGAGAATAAAAATTGAGAAATTTAGAGTTAGTTTATTACCTTTGATTCCTTCTTGAACTTAGTTAAATTATGAGAATTTCTTGTTTAATCTCCTTCTTCCCCTTTGAAATCACTAAACTTCTTCTCTTAATTTCACAAAGAATTCTTTTCTCTCTCAAACACTCACTCCTCTGCTCTTTTGCAAATGAGCATATGAAATACACTGATAGTGTTTTAATGTAAATTTACTTTGGTTATCAGTTAAAAAAACAAAAGGTCTCGGCTGTTACAAATTTAAAAAGTCTCAAGGCCTTGTTTGGCTAACCCATCTAAACTCCGCAACTTATTTATTATAATATTTTTCTTATTATATGATACACATATGTCACACTTATTTAACTAAGATATAACCTTTATTTAGCCAATATAATTATAATTTTATTTCACCAATCACTAATCCTCTAATTTAATTATTTAATTAAATAGAATATTACCATCACATTAGGGTAATAAAATAAGCACCAATTATAAAATCATTTAACATAAATTTAACCAATATTATCACTCTTAAATAAATTATCATATACAATTTTTATCAAATATTTATTTTATTTAATAAATAATCTAACTAAAATATTTATTTTATTCGATAAATATTTTTTAATCAGTTACAAAATTCACAATCGTTACATCCTTCCCTCCTTAAAAAAATTTTATCCCCATAATCACAACACAATTAATACATCTGTTATATTCTCCCCTTCTCATAAGGATTCTGTCCCCAGAATCGCATTACAAGGATTAAACAAATAACTCAGGATAATTTTTCATCATTTTATCTTCGAGTTCCCACGTAGCTTCTTCAGCATTATGGTTCTTCCACATTACCTTAACTGAAGGTATTACTTTATTTCTGAGAACTTGCTCTTTCTTGTCAACTATCTGAACATGAACTTCTTCAAAAGATAAATCTTTCTCAACTTGCAAAGTTTTATATTCTATAACATGCTTATAATCAGGTTTGTACTGTCGTAGCACTGAAACATGAAATACATTATGAATGTGTTCCAACTCTGGAGGTAAAGCTACTTCATACGCCACTTCACCTACTCTTCTCAGCACTTCAAAAGGTCCTATGAACCTCAGACTCAGCTTTCCCTTTTTACCAAATCTTATCCTCCTCTTCCAGTGAGATACTTTTCAGAAAATGAAACTTCCGACATCAAATTCTCGCTTCTGTTGGAACTGATCCGCATACTTCTTTTGTTTGTCTTGAGCGGCTAACAATCTGGCTCTTATCTCTTTGATGATCTCTGCAATCTCTTGCACCAATTCAAGTCCTAGCAGTCGACATTCACCGTGAAAATAGTATGCACACAAGCCAATCATGTATGATGATAAAGCATATACTTTGTAACAATCTTATTCATTTATTAATAAAAGAATTATTTATTGAAAGACGTTTATATTATCTACATAATGCTGTTATATTTAAATTTGATAAACTCATAGTTTTAAGCAATGCTTTTAGAATCATGATGATGATCATGCTAATGAGATCTAAATTCTTAGATAGCTTAAAACTATAATAGTTTCCAATCGATGGATTACTAAATAGGGTATTAGTGAATTCGGATAGATTGGTACATACGTTACTTTCTCTTTGGAAGAGGATGATTGATCTCATAATCATTTGTGAGGAGACACTAAAGTAAGTATGTAGGTGCTTATTGGAGAATAAGTACATTGAACGTGGCTCGCTAAGGAATACCTAATGGAGTTTTACTCGCCTATCAATACGAATTCCTTTAGTGATAGTAGTACAAGTAATTCTTAGACTTGATATCATCATACTATCTTATGTATGATGAGTTATACTTTGACATGTCCCTTAAGACCCTAGCGGTATATCAAAGGGTATGCTTGGGTATAATTAATTATACATGAAGATAATGACTGATCAATAAAGGATATACCACTTCTAGTAAAAGAAGAGAATGTCCTATGTGATTCGATAAATGACAACTCAGTAGTCCTTGGCCAAGACAAAATGAAATTAGAAAGTAGTTTCTAATTTGCATTATCGGAGTTTGTGCATTTGGGATCGGGATACATACAATTAAATAAAATAAGACTTGATAGAAAATCCATGTCTAATATTTAATTGGGATATTGTATGGTAGAATGAATGAATTGTACGATAACTATTTACTCAAATGTTCTTTTATGATTAATATTGAATTCTATATTATCTGGAATGTCGTTGAGCGCTAAGGGGGCTTACCCTTATTATAGAATAAATATTTATTTAAATGAATTAATAGTTAATTTATTTATTTAAATAAAATTAAAACTATTCTAATTAATTTATTCGCAATCGGTTTATGGACAACCTAAAGGGTCACACCATAAAAGGATGAATATTTATTTAAGAAGCAAATGACATAATCGTAATAATAAGTTAAGTGTATTTAATTTAATCTATGGTGATAGAATAAATGAAATAGCTTAATATTTATTATTTAATATTTTAGAAATATTAAATATAAATTAATAAGAGGAGTCTTATTATTATTATTATTATTATTATTATTATTATTATTATTATTATTATTATTATTATTATTATTATTAATATTATTTAATTCCTAAAGGAGTTTGAAAATTAATTAATAAAAGTAATCTTCCATATTCCTAATAAGATTAGCAGGTAAATTAATTAAAGGAGTTTAATTAATTGCTCCTAATAAGATTAAGAAGCCTACTTAATTAAAAGAGTTTAATTAATTAATATGAAACCCTAATCCTAAAATGTTTAGGAGGATTGCCTACATCTATGAATAAGAGGAGTCTTATTTTGATTAAAGGCTAGTGCTTTTTCAAGTTGCTGCGAGAGCACACCTTTTTTAAAGAGAGAAAACTAGGGTTTTGCCAATAACTCACCTTCTTAATACTTGTTCATCCTTAGTGGATCACCTCTAGAGGTCAATCACTTGGGTGGCTGACGTTGATCAAAGGAAGGAATCACACCCGGTAGATTCAAGTCGAACAAGGAAAGGATTGGAGTTGAACTCGTACCGAGGAAGCTCAAATCTTCAAGGGTATGATTCGTTCTTCATCTCTATCGTTTAAATTAATAATTACGCATAAAGAATGATCCAGGTTCATGGTTTGTAAAATTTTAAAACTCTATTTTTACACTTCCGCTGCTATGTATGTAATTGTTGCATGCTGCTTTGATCTTACAAACACACCGACCTCATCCCAACACAGTAAAGTCCTGCACTTTCTTCGGTATAATGCTTCATAAGGCGGTATGCCAATACTTGCGTGGTAGCTATTGTTGTAAGCAAACTCAACTAGAGGTAGATGGTCGTCCCAATTCCCCTTAAAATTCATAACACAAGCTCTTAACATATCTTCTAATGTTTAGATTGTCCTTTCGCTCTGTCCATCGGTTTGAGGATGGTATACTGTGCTCATTCTAAATTGCGTTCCCATACGTTCTTGTAAACTCTTCTAGAAATTTGATGTAAAACGCGGATCTTGTTGGGTAAAATCTATACGCGCAACACGTAAGTGTACGTGATCAACAAGTAATATAATGATAAGAAAAGTATTGTTCTCATAGAGACAATGCTTACAATTTATCCTAACAATTACCAATTTTATATTATCTCAACATTATTAAACTAATGATTAAATGATGATATTTATGAAAATCTACTACTCAGACTATAATTAACACTAATCCAGGAATTTAACAAGTTTTCGGAGAATTAAGCCTACAACTTCATTTATTGGTTCACTTCGAACAACATATTTTCTTTCAGTGTATATCAATTATTCCAGATTATTAACCAAGAACACAAAAGTAGATATAACCATCTCTCAATGCATTACATCTATACTCACTCAAATCCACAATCGATAGAATTAAGCAAGACCCCTTAATTAACTAACTCACTATATCTCTATGTGAATTATAATTTAAAAAGTTTTAATATCAAGTTCTCTTTAGATTACGTATGATGCATAGATATCTCTATCCTACACATGAATTATGAATTCCAACTTACTGTAGAAATCACAAACATACGTCACTATGTTCAGTTCTAATCCCATATGTCATCTCTCGAGTTCATATGGGATAACAAGTAATTGGTGATCAAGCAAATACATAAGTTATGCACAAACCATAGCAAATAACCTGAAAATAATCTTCATAAACTAAATTGAACGCATGTCAATCCTTAGTTACATAATAAGATCCGTTGTAGACTTAAATAGAATATTAGTTCATTATAAACGAAGTAAAAACCATAATCCATAAACTAAATAACATCCTGAATACAAGGTAAAAATGAAGAGAGAAAGTAGAATCTGAAATTATATTAATACTCGTCTTCACGTCCGCCTTGCGTTCGTCGTGCCTCGCTTTGCTTCAATTCTCCTTATGTATCAACTCTCCCGAACTAGGGCTTGTTTCTGTCTAATTATATCTGATATAAGCCTCCCTTCTGGCCTCATATAGTCTCCCAATCGCGAGCCAAACAACCTCTCTTTCCTTCTGCAGAATTGTAATCAAACAAGGAAACTACCATGTCTGCAGCGTACCCCCGCCCCCTCAGGGGTTTTACCTTGAAGGAGCCCGCTCTGGCGGGTGTCCACTTTCTCCTGAAGATTTCTTGAACCCCCGCCCCGGCGGGTGATTTAGCCTATGAAGGCCTGCCCCAGCGGGTGTCCATTCTATGTCAACCTGAAAATAGCTGTTAAGTTCTTGTTTCCCATCCATTCCGCTTCCTGAAATCAACACAACCAAAATAGAATAAAATAACACTAAAACTACTTGAGATAGCAATGAATCAAGCTATAAAGGCCATCGATTCGTAGGTATAAAACTAACTCATCAAATACCCTCAAACCTGAGACTTTGCTTGTCCTCAAGCAAACCAATGCATATGCAACTAACTACAATGCCTATGAATGCAACTGTCAGATAGTATAAAGCCAACAAGGATCGCCTCAGAGAAATCACAACAAATAGACACAACAAATCCAACCACAAACATATTCGCAGTTCAAACCAATCTATGAATCAACGCCTGTTAACACCGATGTAGTGTGTGTGTGCTCGACAACTATGATACCAACTACAAGTCAAATATATCACATAATATGCGTCTTAGAAGGAAAATACAGCTTTAACTCAAGAAAGCACGTAAACACGATAATGCAACTAAGACTCAATATCAACCAAGTCGGAAGTCAATATGGGAAACTTTTCGCTATCTTTATTTATTTATTGGGGCATATTGCTCATTTTCCCGTACTTTTACTCTACTCATGACTGTGCAATGTCTAGTTCCCTTAGGCTGTCAGTGATACCCGTGTAGCGAGCTTTCAACCAACGACTCCCAAACCAAATGGCTTTAGGGCGCTGGCTGTAAAAACATCCCCTAGGGCGTACTTACTAGAGTATCAAAAGCCACAAAACTAAATGAGTCACGGTGTTTATTCACAAGTTTCTTTTTCTCTTTTTCATATTTTCCAATTTTTTCATTTCATTTCTTTTCTTTCTTTTAGATAGCTCCCATATTTTCCCTCAAACTTAGGTTTCTGCCTAATCCTAGTCATCACCGCTAGTTAAATGAATTTCTGTCATTAAAACTCAATTTGTTTCAAGACGTCAATTATGTCACTATTCGAACCAAGTTAGCCTACATGGTTATCCTATCGTGCTATCCGGTACAACAATGTTAAACAGGCAAAGATCCATATCAAGGTCTGAGATTACATCTATTCCCTAGTTGTCATTACTGTTCAAGTTCTATGCAAGTCCAGTCTCATGACTGGCTAAGGTAGCTTCACACTTACTGACATACTAGACTCATGCAATTCTAATTAACGACTCTTTTTTGTGATTTTCTAATTTTTTTCATTTTTTTATAAGCATAAAAACACTTAACTAAATGACTAATGCAAAAAACTAAATGCAAAAGCAATAAATAAACTACACTAACATGCAATGCTAAACTACTATGCAAAACTAACTGCAATGTTCTAACAATATTATGATAAATAATATACACCCCCAAACTTAAATATCGCAATGTCCTCATTGTTAAAATAATGAACTTAAGCTTAGAGGACTTCCCTGACAACTCATGTATCCGTCTCGACCACCTCCACATTAGAATCCGAAGGTGGATAGCCGGGAAGTGGCTGCGGAGTCGGGAACTAAAATGGTTCAGCGGATGTGTTCAGTCTTGTAAATGCCTTGGCTACAGCGGCATTGAAATTATTTTGAGTCTCGAACATATGGTTTTGTTTCGCCACCAGCCGGCTTTCTTCTTGTCATCCACCCTGCGTCATTCATCCAACTGCTACTGAAGTGATTGGAACTGGGAACTGAACATGAACTTTGCCGAGCGAGACGTGCTCGGCGTAGTGGCATCCCCCTCTTCGGGTAGTCTGTCCTCCGCAAACTCATCCTCCTCCGACACCATATAGTCCGCATCCATGGCTTCTTCCTCCTCCTCATACGAGTCTGAAGGAAAAATGAAGCCGAGGCCGCGGGGATGTGACTTGCCCCCTTTCCAGACTCCATAGCGGGCAATCATCCTGGTGTCTAGCAGCTGTAGTGGTTGCTGAATCTGCTCATCGTCTGCCCACCTGACACCAGCACGGTGGCACAACCCTGTGATAAGGGATGGATGTGGCAATCCTCCCGACATGGGCCCTCTCAAACATTGGCGAATAGAGAAACTGATGATAGCCCCAATATTGATGTCAAAATCTTTGATGATCACATACAACAGTGAGAATTTTTCCTTGGTTATTTCGCTCGTATGCGTTGAGGGAAGGAGCTTGGCATAGAGGAACGAATTCCATATCTATTCGTAGAGGCTCAAACTTGAGCTCTTGAATAATGTGCCCCCTCTCTTGCCCTTTTGCCAAACTATGTTGGGCTTGCATATTTCGATAAGGATTTGATCATAATCAGGCCCCCTATCTTGAATCTCAGTGTACTAGGTTGTAGAAATCATTTATAGCTTCAGCGCTGAAATCCAACATTTTTCCCCGGACGAATGCTTTGAAAGGAGATATGTCTTCTTCATTCGCATAGAACTCTTTGACCACAGCTACCACTGCCACCTCGAGCTGATCCGTGAAGGTGTCCCAGCCCTAGTCTATAATCTGTAATCCCATCTCTCCATCCAACACATTGGGCCGAAGGCCACGTTCATGTACTAGTGCCTTACCAGCCAAGTAGTCAAATCTGTCGGCGGCGAAAGCACTCCAGAATTTCTTTCGATCATATGGCCTAGTGGGGGTGGACGAGCCCTCACTTTTTTATCTTTTTGGTGCTCGTGGTGGCATGATATCTTAATCACCCACATTCAACTATTTCTTGAAGAATTTTGGTTGTGGCCTTTTGTCGAACAGGTGGTGGGCAAGGCCAACGGAGCTTACAGTTGATGATGTTGGCTTCCTATTCTTCCCCCAATAGAGTCTTACACAACCAATTCAAGCAGAATATATATCTCAAGTACAATAAATTTAACTACTAAATCAGAACCCCAATAAAAAAATATATCCCAACTTTTATCTTTGTGCACTTAATTGCCCTAATTACCCCATTCTCTATTGCAAAATCAATTAAAGGTCTAATTGGCGTAGTCTTACCAATAGGATTTGTGTGTTGCTTCAAGTATTGCTTGATTGATGTTCAGAGTTGCACCCCTTGACTTCAATTCCTAGTTTGTGTGAATTCGATTAACTGAAGATTGGAGGTTGCCTTGTTGTTCCAAGTTGCTTGATTGGTATGTGATTGAAATCCCAGTTGCATATGGATGTGGTAGTGAAGGTGTTTTGGTCAAGAGGTTTGCGGAGAGGTTTCTCGACAGGTTAGGGCTTGAAGTTATGTTTTGGAATAGCTCAAATAAACTGCAGTTTGTGTTTTTAATAACTAAAATTCCGTATGCCCGTCGGGGCGGCGTTTTTAGCCTTGGAAACCCGTGGGGACGGGTCCTATGTAGCACGAAAGTCTGCAGGGGCGGGCCTTGTTTGATTGGGATTGCCCGCCGGGGCGAGCATGGGACTTTTTTACACTTGCAAATTTTTTTTAACTTTTTCTGCTGGACGTTGACTTGAATAGGCTCCTTTTATTGCTTTTATATTTGCCCCATGAAGTCTAACTTGAATATGCTCTGTACTTGGCCCATACCTGCTCCGAATAACCTTGAATTTGTCAGAACAAACATTATAAAGAAAAATTACTACTTAGTATGCATAATTACAACTAATTTACATCTATTTATGAAAAATGAAAGTAAAGGATGGGTTACCTCCCATCGAGCGCTTGATTTTAAGTCGTTCAGCCTGACTACTCCCTGTTTCACACAGGCTCGGTAAGGTCGACCGAGGTCGCCTGGCGATCGACGTTTCCTCCCTAATAATGCTTGAGGCGTTAGCTGTTAATATTAAAAATTTTCATAGGATCTCGGCCATAGAGCTCAATGGCTCCGTGTGAGAATGCAGTTTTGATAGTGAATGGCCCCGACCACCTAGATTTTAGTTTCTCGAAAAAGAGTTTCAACCGAGAATTGAATAATAGCACTGATTGGCCCGGTTCAAACTTTCTATCCACTATCTTCTGATCGTGCCATTTCTTGACCTTTTCTTTATACAACTTTAAATTCTCGTATGCTTGCAGGCGAAATTCATTTAACTCATTGATTTGCAACAATCTTTTCTCCCCTGCTGCTGATAGGTTAAAGTTGAGTTTCTTGATGGCCCAATATGCTTTATGTTCGAGTTCCACTGGAAGGTGACACGCCTTTTCGTAGACCAATTGGTATGGAGACATGCTGATCGGGGTCTTATAAGCGGTCTTATATGCCTAAAGAGCGTCATCTAATTTCAACGACTAATCTTTCCGATTCGAGTTTACGTTCTCCAAGATTCTTTTCACCTCTTTGTTAGATACTTTGGCTTGGCCACTCTTTTGGGGGTGATAGGCCGTGGCGATTCTGTGGTTGACCCCATACTTAGTCAAGAGAGCGGTGAAGTACTTGTTGCAAAATTGCTCCCCTCATCACTGATAATTGCCCTCGGGGTGCCAAATCTGAAGATATTCTTTTGCAAAAATTTTAGCATAACCTTCGCGTCATTAGTCGGTAGCACAACTGACTCAACCCACTTCGACACATAGTCGACTGCCAACACGATATATAAATTGCTGAATGAAGATGGAAGCGGTCCCATGAGATCGATTCCCCATACATCAAAAACCTCGACTTCCAAAATCATGTTTAGTGGTATCTCGTTCCGCTTAGAAATATTTCTCACTCGTTGACATCTATCACAGTTTTTCATGCACTGATGTGCGTCTTTGAACAAGGTGGGCCAGTAGAAAATTACTTGGAGTACTTTCGCGGCCGTTCTTTCGCTCCCATAGTGTCCCCCATATAATGAGGCGTGACATACCTATAAGATGCTTTCTACTTCACTTTACGGCACACATCGCTGAATCATTCTATCGGCACACTGTCGGAACAGAAATGGTTCATCCCACATATGCCACTTCACATCAGGTAAGAATTTTTTCTTCTATTGGCGTGTCAAATCTGGTGGGAGAATATTGCTTACCAAGTAATTTGTAAAATCCTCATAGCACGGGAACTTGATGTGGATCAGAAACAACTGTTCATCAGGAAAAGACTCATTAATCACTACCTTGTCTGTCTCTTCATGATTTGGATTCTCTAACCAAGAAAGGTGGTCAGCCACCTGTTTTTATGTTCCCTTCCTGTCTTTAATCTCTAAATCAAATTCTTGGAGGAGCAGGATCCAGCGAATCAGTCTTGGCTTGGCGTCTTTCTTTGTAACTAGATATCGGATGGCCGAGTGATTTGTGTAAACCACCACCTTAGTCCACACCAAGTACGAGCGAAACTTATCAAACGCATACACAACCACAAGTAATTCCTTTTTGGTGGTTGTGTAGTTCAACTGTGCATCGGTCAATGTTTTGCTTGCATAGTAGATGGCATGAAAAACTTTCTCTCGGCGTTGTCCAAGCACAGCTCCTACTGCATAGTGTGAGAATCCGAATTTTTAAAAATTATTTAATGAATAAAATTCTTAAGGCATGTATTGGGTTCAAATATATATATGTGTGTTATGAGGTAGGAAGTATTGTGTTACATAGAGTAATATGAACTATGTAATATGTGATTTTGTGATTAATAAATATATTATTAATATATATTTGTTATTTATTTTAGAGACGATTCAATTAAGATAAAGGAAGTGGATAGAATTTCCTATCGATATTAAAATAATTTATAGAATTATTTTATCATAGAAGTTGGTGGCATTAAATATCTTTATGAATAAATATTGGTTAATTTAATTTGAGAGTTATATTATGGAATAATATAATGTGAGTATTAAACCTTAATTAACTATGATGATATGGTGCAGTGTTTAATTTACTTAAGTAAAAGAAGTGGATTAATATATGCGTTGAATATATGATTATAGTTGATACTTTTTATATATATTACTTAGAATGGTAATATGTGAGAAAGTCTAATGTACGAATAACGTTAATATATATATATATATATATATATATATAAACGTTATTAAAGAGAAATGAAAATTATTATATCTTTAAACGAATATTTGAAGAAATTATTTTGGGAACAATTTATAGAAAAGAAAGAGAAATAATTATTATATATTTATAATAAAGGGTATTAAAATAATTTCTAATATTGAATTATTTTAATAAAAGGAGAAAATATTATTTTTGAATAATAATATTACCTTATATGTTTTTGTATGAGGTGTGATTAGTTAACATAGTAAATATATTAAAACGTATTTGCTATATGTAAATAAATTGATGGAAACAATTTATTATAATAGAAAATAAACTTATTATCTATTTTCTATATATAATATATGTACATGTGTCGTACATATAGTTATTTGATAATATCATGAGACAATAAGTAAATTATTTTCTAATAATGAATGTCTTTATTCGGAGAAAACATAATATTTATGTTATGGCAAAATACATAATTTTTAATGTATTTTTCAAGGGAGTTTAATTTATAAAAGGAAACTAAGTTATTTTAATAACTTGAGTTGCTATAGTACCGTAAGTGTTATAAATAATATTTGAATATTTCTATTCGTAATATATTTATATGTGGACCCTGTGAATTAATAGTTCTAATTATATTGAACATGTTATAAGTAGTTGTAACGCATGAGAAAATCTAACGTTTATGTAAATGAATTTTTATTTGATTTATTGAATAAAATTTGGATGATTTGTTTATTAAACTGAGTAAGTAAATTGTAGGTCATTTTATGACCTAGAGAATGCAGAAATGAGTAGGATTCTGGCTATTTGCTAGGAATAAATGATATGAATTTATAAGACGAAAAAAAAGGTTTTCGAAAATAAAAATATTTTTGAAAAAAAGATAAAATAGACACTATTCAACCCTAAGGGTTAGGGTTTGGCCCTAAGGTTAGGGTTTGGCCCTAAGGGTTAGGGTTTGAGACCCTATGTCATTCCGAGAGTTCAGAATGTCAGAATGACGTTCTGTCGAAAGATTTGACGGTAATATACCGTGCAAAGTTAAGTTAGCCGAAAAAAGTTTTCTTGGGAGGAAAAGTACGGGAATTACTATTCATCCGTTTCTGCTCGGGATTTATTTTGAAATTTCGGGAAACGCGTAATGATAGGATTTCGATACGAGATGGAATATGTAATAATATTTTATTTATGACTCACGAAGTTTTCGCGTAGGGACTTAAAATCCTAATGATTAAGGAAAGTGATCTAATGAAATAATTGTTTACATATAATAATAAATGATTATGGTACGTAAAGAATACGTGTATAATACGAGGTATTATACAAGAATAATACGGAGAGAATACGAGAATTATACAACGTACAACACAAATTTTTATACGGAGTAAATACGTTAAAACGAATTGAATTGGAATTAAAAGTTGATAAGTTTGACCCGTGGGTCGAACCATTGGGTAAACGGGTAGTTTTAACCCATGGTTCAACCCACAACCCATGTTGGACATGGAGGAACAAGGCCACATGGGAGCATGTGGGAGCACAAGGGGGGACATGGTTGGCCATGTGCTAGCACATGGGCCTTAACTTGGTGGGAAAGAAAGGAGAGGAGGTGGGAATAGTAGAAGAGGTTGGGCCTAAATGACTCTTCTACCCTAAGCCTTGCCAAATCTATAAATAGAGAGCCTTGTCTTCATATTTTGGATGTTTGAGAAATCCTAACATCTAGAGAGAGAGAGATAAGAAGAGAAGCTAGCTTGTGTTTGTGAAGACATTTCATTAACCAAGGGGATTAAGAAAGCTTTGAGTATTCCTACTCATTCCACCAAGAACCTTAAAGGTATTCCCATCAGGAACAATATGTAAAACTTTCTTTTCTTTCAATATTAGTGTTGATAGAGAAGTGTTAAAGAAAGCTTGAACCCTAAGAAGTTATAAGGATTGGCTTAATAGTGAACTAAGAACCTTAACAAGCCATGCATGATGGAAGACTAAGAATTGATTAGGTACTAATAATGGACTTAATGAATTCATAGGAAATAGACTAATGAACATGTGAAACCATGAAAAACTTAAATGTTTTGAATGATTAGAATTAGTAATAATCAACCATGGGATTGATTCCAAGTGGTTTGGAGTAATAATAATGAAGAACGAAGATTCGGTAAAGGTTACGCGATTAGACGATAATCGTCGAAAACGTAAATTTCTTGGATTAGAAGTCGAAAGTCGCCGTGAGCATCAGAAACGATAGTTTTCAATTGCAACACGTGAATTTAGGTAAATAAGACTTGCGAGGGAAAGAACGGATTGATTCCGACTTAAAACGAAGATTTAAGCGTCGAACGTTCACGAACGTTTAACGAACATATAAAAAAATGGACTAATCGGCGAATTTCTCGTCAACAGATTCGGAAATGAATTTCGACTTGATAGGATGGTAGAGCATGTCGTTTATGAACTTTTGGCTTTGGAACGAACCAATTCCGAGTTATAACGATCAAGTTACGGACTCCGAAATTTCAGAATTTTTAAAGACTTAGAAAATTTTTCTGAGTTGCAAAGCTAGCGCTGCAGCGCCAGCCAATAGGCTTAAGCCGGCACCGCAGCGCCACACCCGGGAGAAAGCTCTGGAGAGTAGCGCTGCAACGCCACTCCAAGAGCAATATCTGGCGCCGCAGCGCCAGCATGGGAGAAAAGTTGACATTGTTAATAATTACTTAACCTTTTGCATATCATTAAGGGGCTAGTAAATGATGTAATGTAAACCTTAAACAACATGTTTAAGTAAGAGTTTATGAAAATTAAATGTTAAATAAACGCAATTAAACTTAAGTTTTGGACGTTAACCAAAACTAAGTTAAGGAACAAGTTAAATACTCATTTAATCATCATGCCCAGTGATGATTGAGAAGAGTTGGTTTATAACATAGGATGTTAATAAACCGTAATGGACATTAAATAACTTAAATGAATGTTATTAATTTAACATTTCGATTAAGTTATACAAGAAGGAGAAGTTAGGCTATACTTAGTATATCGATGATGAATTCTTATAGGTATGCTTTGTGTTATGCTTTGTAGACGTTGTAAAGACTGAATAGACTATGTGTAAAGGTTTAGAAGACGCAAAGGCAAGTTTTCTAACTTCGTTAATATTTTACTATGAATGCAAGTTTTCTAAACTCTTGTCTATACATTATGGTTGGACAAGAGGTTATTGTGCATAATTGCTTATGCATGAACTATTATTGAATAGTCGATGCCATTTGATTCGGCTAGACTGAGATTTAGCATATTTTGGTGGGTTTTTCCACAAATCTTTCCGAAATATATATAATGTTGTGATCCTATGCCAATTGCTTGGTACGGATTCTCAGGTAAACTTGAGTATGAATAAAACAAAGGTTTTAAACGTCGTTAATTCGACAGGCACGTGAGGTTGCCACCAATTAAATGTAAACACGTTTAATGTATGAGTGTTGATCAATATAGAGTACTACAAGCTGATCACCTGGATGTGCTCGTAAGCTATATCGAACTTACGGCCTTCGTGCCGGATTGTTCCTTTCATGAATGAGAACTAAAATATATGGTTCATGGTCGTTGACCAAAATGGATTCCGAAGAGGCTATAAAGTCCTTGGGAATGGTTTTAAAGGAATCAAAACGATATTTTGATTATTCTTAAGTACTTCATAACTATTGTACAATTATTAAAGACCTAGGAATATGATTCTTGATTTTGTGGTTTCAAGATATACTGTTTAACTTGCTGAGCTGTTTATGCTCATTCTTGCTTAAAACTAAATGATTTTAGCTAAGAACGAACGGACTGAAGGATCCGGTAAAGGCAAAGGCAAGTCCAAGCTGGACAAGTAGTGACCTTTGTAATAGCGTAGTATATGTATTATATTTACTGATATTATGACATAAAATAATGTATTGGCTACGAATACTTGGGAAGGAATTTAATAGAATGTAAAAATTAGTAAAATTATGCATTGATATTGATGTCCTTAATTGAATGTATGAGTAGATTGTAGCACCGTGTAGCACCATGTCTTGGGTTTGAAGGTACCCAGATTTGGCAGCGTCACAGGTTGGTATCAAAGCTGTAGGTTATAAAACTTAAGAGGTAAAAAACCTTAGGCTATAACCTGGAGAAGTGAAGTAGAAGTTAGAAGTCAACAAACTCGGGTAAAGTTTTGAAAGAAGAAAGTAACCTTAAACATATTAAATGTGATATAAACTGTTCATATTTGATTGTATACTAATCCAGTTATTTATGTTTTATATAGATAACCGGAATAATGAACATGTATAATGAAATACATGAGGTTAGCGAGGATTCAGTCAACTTGGTAGAAGTTGTACCAATGTCGGTGGTGGAGGTACCATTAGTGATTATAGAGGGGACTGTTATAGAGGAAGAGGACCCGTCTGAGTACTCTGATAACTTTGAATACACGTTATTGTTTGAGGGTATGTCGGAGGAGGAGGTTGAGTCGGTGTCGATTAATACGATACTGCCTACTGAGGAGGAGGAGACAATGCCGATTAATACAGTATTGCCTATGGAGGTAGATGTGGAGGATTCTACACCGGGAGAGTCCATGAAACTACTATTCATGGCAATACTGGACAGAAATGTCCAACTAAGTAAGGAGGTCCGTGACCTCAAGAAAGTGGTGGATGATGTGGTAGAAGATAGAGAGAATATGGAGATCTTCTGGGAGGCCGAGCACGATGAGAAAGTGCTGGCTAAGGATAAAGTCCGGGACTTGAAGCTAGAAGTCCAGGAATTAAAGACTGAACTTCTGAACATGAAGCAGAAGATAGGTAGAATGTGCTATATTCATAGGTGCTCGCACGAGGATTACCAGCAGCAGATGGCTGAGTATACTGTTGAGGAAGGACATACTCGGCATACTATTAGCCGGGACATTGTGGCCAGTATGGTCGATGCAGATTACATGAATGCCGTGTTGCAGATGTAGTTCCGTAGTATGTATAGAAAAGATAGCGATGTAAATAGCTATGTAAATGTGTGTATAACTAGTGATGATGTAAAACCCTCTTTTGTATAGATAAGGGTAGTCTTTTGTAAGTCCCAATTTTTGGAAAGTAATTGCGGGATAGTAATGTAAATGGCTGAAGCCATGTAATGTAAAGTTTAGTGTTATACTATAAGGAAGTATTTTAATATAAAGGTTTTATTTAAAATACTTGGCAATGTGATTGAGTTATTATTTGATTGTTAATAATAACCGAATGAAGAAATAAAGAATAACGAAATGTTTTCCTATTAACAAAAAATGCCGCCAAGAAGACGTGCCAGAAATCATGAAGAAGAACATCGTAATGTGGAGGAGCAAGGGAATAATAACTCAATGCAGGAATTTGTGAATCTTTTAGCTACGGCTCTCAATCGAATGAGAGGTACCGTATGCACTAATCCTGGGATAGGTCGGGGGACTACCTTTAAGGAGTTCAAGATAATAGGTCCGCCTGAGTTCTATGGAACTACGGACCCAATAGCTGCCCAAGTTTGGGTGAAAGAAATAGAGAAGGCATTTGTCATAGCAAATGTCGGTGAGGCGCAGAAGACTTCTTTTGCGACTTACATGATGAAGGGGGAGGCCAACTACTGGTGGGAAGCCAACCAGGGTAGGGCCGGAATAGAAGTGGTTACGTGGGAGCGGTTCAAGGAGTTATTCTTTGAGAACTACTTCCCCACGAGCATACAGGGGAGAATGGAGATTCAATTCCTAGAACTGAAGCAGGGGGACATGACGGTACCCCAATATGTACTGTCAAGGTTTGCTCCACACCAAGTGGACACAGAGTTGCGGAAGGCACGACAGTTCAAGCAGGGATTGAAACCCTGGCTCTACAACAGGATATCGGTTTTCCAAAGTGTTACCTTTAGAGCAGTGTTAGAAAAGGCGATTATCGCAGAGGGTGGTAGTGAAGCGTTAACCTTCTACCACAAAGAGAATAATAATAAAACCAAGACTGAGGTATCAGTCAAGATCGAGGGAGCTAGTGGAAGTGGCCAGAAGAGGAAAGATTTTAGCTCCGGGAATACCGGAGTAAAACAGGAGTTTTCCAAGAGGAAAATGGAAGCGTGCAAGAATTGCGGTAAGACTCATCTGGGAGTCTGCCTCAAGGGTAAGGCGGTCTGTTATAACTGTGGACAGGAGGGGCATATTTTGCCTAATTGTCCCAGTCCCAAGAAGAGTCGCGGTTGTTTTGTATATGGATCTACGGACCACATGGCGCGTAACTGTCCGAAGAATGGTTCGAATAGTGGAAAGGGAGCTAGCGGTAATAAGCTGGCGATTGGTGGTGCAGTACCACAGGGTAGACCGACTGCTCATACATTTAATATGACGATCCAAGATGCGATAGCATCAAGCGACGCCGTAGCAGGTATCATTCCGGTCAACGACATTAATGCATATGTACTGTTTGATTCAGGTGCAACGTGTTCGTTCATAGCATGTGAGTTTGCTAAACGATTAGGATTACTCCCCTGAAAAACTTGTAATACCTTTAAAAATTAAGGTAACTAGCGACGAAGTAATTCCTGTGGAATCGGTTCATAGGAGTTGTTGTGTGGATATTAGAGGTAACAAATTGTCGATAGATCTTATACCGATAAAGTTGGGAGAATTCGATGTAATTCTGAAGATGGACTGGTTAATTAACCATGGGGCGATGATAGATTGCCAAAATAAGAGTGTGAATCTTCGGATTTCTAAGAAACCCAAGGTAGTGTTCTACGGTAGTAAATCACCGGGACGCTCTTGTTGTCTAACCATGACACAAGCTAGAAAATTGTTGAAGAAGGGATGCGAAGGTTACCTGTGCCATGTTGTTGATACCCAATGGTTGGGAGCAACGTTGGAACAGATACCTATAGTCAACGAGTATACGGATGTATTTTCGAGTGACTTGCTAGGTCTTCCACCTGATAGGGAGACCAAATTTGTTATAGACCTTGCACCAGGGACGGGACCAGTTTCGGAGGCACCATATCGTATGGCGCTAGTGGAGTTAAAGGAGTTAAAGGAGTTGATGATTCAGTTGCAAGAACTGTTGGACAAAAAGTATATTCAACCGAGTGTTTCTCCATGGGGAGCGCCAGTATTGTTTGTAAAGAAGAAGAATGGATTGTTGAGGCTTTGTATTGACTACTGAGAGTTGAACAAACTAACGATGATCTCTTTGATCAGTTGAGAGGGGTAAAATATTTTTCAAAGATAGATTTACGTATGGGGTATCACCAGTTGAAGGTGAGGGCGGAGGATGTACCTAAGACAGCATTTAGGACTCGTTACGGCCATTACGAGTTCTTATTGATGTCTTTTGGGTTGACGAATGCGCCAGCCGCATTCATGGACATGATGAACCGAGTGTTCAAATAATATTTGGACAAGTTCGTCGTGGTGTTCATTGATGATATCCTAGTCTATTCCAAGACGAAGGAGGATCATGCTAAACATCTAAGATTAGTGTTGGAGGCACTAAGAAAAGAGTGGTTGTATGCGAAATTCACAAAGTGTGAATTTTGGTTAGAGAGAGTGTAGTTTTTGGGGCACGTCATTGACAAGGATGGTGTTTTAGTGGATCCAGCGAAGGTGGAATCAGTGATGAACTGGGAACAACCGAAAACGCCGACTGAGGTGCGGAGTTTCTTAGGGTTAGCTGTTTACTATCGGAGGTTTATTCAAGACTTCTCGAAGATAGCTACTCCGTTAACCAACTTAACCAGGAAGATGGTGAAATAAGTATGGACAGAAAAGTGTGAAGACAGCTTTCAAGAGCTGAAGAAGAGGTTGAGTCAAGCCCCTATATTATCATTACCGGATGAGACGGGGAATTTCGTAGTGTATAGCGATGCTTCGCATAAAGGATTGGGTTGCGTGCTCATACAGCATGGTAAGGTCATTGCGTATGCATCTAGGCAGTTGAAGGAGTATGAGGGGAATTATCCTACTCATGACCTTGAACTTGCCGCAGTGGTTTTCGCCTCAAAGATTTGGAGGCATTACCTATATGGGGAGAAGTGTGAGATCTACACAGACCATAGAAGTCTGAAGTATATCTTCACTCAGAAGGAGTTGAATATGAGACAGCGGAGATGGTTGGAGTTGATAAAGGATTACGATTGCGAAATCCTGTATCACCCAGGGAAGGCGAATGTGGTGGCCGACGCCTTAAGTAGGAAGGGTCGGGAGAAGCTATCGATGTTAACATCTCAAGATGAGTTGGTTACAGAGATGGCAAGAATGGAATTAGAAGTACGATGTCTAATCAAAGAAGGGGAGAAACTGTTTGCAATTGAAGTTCAACCCACAATAGTGGAAAAGGTGAAGGAAGTGCAACTCAGAGCTGATGAATGCGAGCGGATAAGGAAGAAGATTTCTGACGGTACCGAAATAGCGTACAGTCTTGATAACGAAGGGTTATTGAGATTTAAAGGAAAATTTGGGTTCCGTGTGAGCCAGAGTTAAAAGAGGAGATAATGGATGAAGCTCATCACTCGAGGTACTCGATTCATCCTGGTAGTACCAAGATGTTTCAAGACCTTCAAACCAATTTTTGGTGGTCAAATATGAAGAGGGAGATAGCAGAGTATGTTAGTAGGTGCTTAACTTGTCAAAAAGTTAAGGCCGAACATCAACGACCCAGTGGTTTGTTACAATCATTGGAGATTCCGGAGTGGAAATGGGAACATATCACGACGTACTTTATGATGGGACTTCCAATGACGCAAAAAGGATACGACGCTATTTGGGTAATAGTGGATCGTTTAACAAAGTCGGCTCATTTCTTGCCGATAAGAGTCAGATACAATTTAGACCAGTTAGCTAAGCTTTATGTTAATGAGATTTTCTCGACACATGGAGTGCCAGTTTCGATCGTGTCAGATCTCGACCCGCGATTCACTTCGAATTTCTGGAAGAGTTTGCAAGAGCAGATGGGAACACAATTGAGGTTGAGAACGGCGTACCATCCACAGACAGACGGACAAAGCAAAAGAATAATTCAGACGCTAGAAGACATGCTAAGGTCTTATGTTATGGATTTCAAGGGGAGTTGGGACGATCATCTACCATTAGTAGAGTTCTCCTATAACAACAGTTATCATGCTAGTATAGGCATGCCGCCTTACGAAGCATTATATGGACGGAAGTGTCGAACGCCACTTTGTTGGGATGAAGTGGGAGAGCGTCGAATGTTAGGACCTGAGATGGTACAACAAACGACGGAAGTAGTTAAGTTAATACGAACGCGACTAGTAGCAGCTCAGGACAGACAGAAAAGTATGCTGATCCACATCGGAAGAACAGGGAGTTTGAAGTCGGTTCATATGCATTCCTGAAGGTGTCACCTTGGAAGGGGAAGATGCATTTTGGGAAAAAGGGGAAGTTAAGCCCTAGGTTCATAAGACCGTTTGAAATTTTGTGAAGGGTAGGAGAGGTAGCATATGTGATAGCATTACCTCCAGAGTTAGGGCATATCCATAACGTGTTTCACGTTTCGGTATTACGTCCCTATAAGCCGGATTACAAGCACGTAATCGAGTATGAACCAATTCAAGTCGAGAAAGACTTAACTTATGAGCAGATTCCTATTCAAATAGTTGATAGGAAGGAACAAGCATTAAGAAGCAAAATTATACCTTCGGTGAAGGTGATATGGAGGAACCACAATGCCGAAGAAGCAACGTGGGAACTCGAGGACAAGATGAGGAAGGCTTGCCCTCATTTGTTTGATTAACTTGTATGGTAATTCTGGGGACAGAATTCTTATAAGAAGGGGAGAATGTAACGCCCGAAAAAATTGAACGTTTATGTAAATGAATTTTTATTTGATTTATTGAATAAAATTTGGATGATTTGTTTATTAAACTGAGTAAGTAAATTGTAGGTCATTTTATGACCTAGAGAATGCAGAAATGAGTAGGATTCTGGCTACGTGCTAGGAATAAATGATATGAATTTATAAGAAGAAAAAAAAAGGTTTTCGAGAATAAAAATATTTTTAGAAAAAGATGAAATAGATACTATTCAACCCTAAGGGTTCAAGTATTAACATATGGTTCTACATAGCATGTATACTCGAAATCGGATTCAAGTATTAACATATGGTTCTACATAGCATATATACATATTAAAGGATACTTTTATGCTCGTTTAACCTTTCCACGTTCAATTTACCTGATATAGGTTCTAAGTCAACATTCCAATAATTTAAGGCCACTCAAGGTCATGAACATCACAAAGTTTATCATGCTAGTTCTTTAAACACATAAAGTATTCATATAACTCATATTGGGCATGTTCATGAATATTCATATTTCATACATGTAACTATTATAGTTATTAGTTTGAAAACATGCTTCGTTTATGCTAAACGTGGTTTCACGACATGTAGTCATGGTGTATATATATGTATGATACATGAGAGAGTCCAAGAGTGCTATCACATATGTTCATAAACATCAAAATCCAAATCTTAAGGTAACATGTTAACGTGCACGATCAAAGCTTATATTTTCATTAGTAAGCTCACTAATAAGGTTCGTATGTTCACATTACATTGTGACACATATGTACGTAAGTTAACATGCTCTTCATGCATTCTTAAACCATACCAATATGTTTGTAAAATCAGAACGTTAGCATGGTATATACATGTCAAAAGTTTGTTTTGTAAAACTTACATTTTTGCTACTAGTGAGGTTTGCATGTTCGTATTTCATTATGAAGCTTATCTACGCAAGTGAACATACCAATCATGTATTTCTAGATCATACAAACATGTCTCAAAAGTCAGAATGTATATATGGTATTTTCATGTCAATATCCACCTTCAAAACTTACATTTTAGTTAGAAAGGTTCAATAGTGGGGTTCGTATGTCCATGTCACATTATGAAGCATATACACACAAGTCGACATGCTTTTCATGCCTTTCTAAGTCGTACTAACATGCTCGTAAAAATCAGAATGTCAACATAGTTCACATATGTCAATTTGTTTACAACACTTTTTGTTTTCTTCAAAATTATAAACCTTTACGAATCATGCATGCAATCATGGTAATACATTTTCATTTTAGGTCTACATATCCCTCTACATAAGTTATTCATGCTAATATACTTGCCAAAGTCATAACATTTAACTACCAATTAGCAGCTTATAACAGAAAAGAGGGAACCAGAATCTGGTACTAGCGCAGCTGCGCTGCGCCCAGGTATAAACTCGGCACAGCTGCGCCGTGTGCAGTTCGAACCAAGATGCAGTCTGCTTCGACAGTTCACAGACCCAAACTCAGAAAATCTTAACGAATATCATTCTAAGCTACTACAATACAGTTCTAACATGCTTGTCAACTTAAATAACACTTGACATCATAACCCAAATCAACTTATCGTACGAATCATTGAGAGCTGTCGTTTACACTCCTAAATTAACCTCACTTTCACTTCACGAATTTAAATAATTAGCACAGTAGTAAGAAAGGATCGATCCCACAGAGAGTAAGTTTGTTTTAGATTTATTCTACTATTTTAATAGAAAATAAAGATGGGGGATTTTTGAAATTGTTTTAAACAAAGAAAAATAGAATTTAAATAAAGAGATTAACCAAATATGTAAAAACTTCAGTTCTGTAGTTCAGTTTCACCAAGCACAGCAATCAATTAATCAAGTTATTAGTCTTTACCCTTCAATGAAACTATTAACCCTAGATAACAATAAGCTCTACTATCCGAAATTCTCCTTAGATATTCACTGTATGAAACAAGCTCTTCACCAGATTCAACTAGCATATAACCTAGAACAAGCTCTCTAGATTTAATATGATAGAAGCATTAAGAAATAGAGAATTAGGCTAATCCAAGCAACAAACACATAAGCTCGATTTGTTTAACTTGTTTTCTAATAATCTTAGTAATACACAAAAGCTTGTCCACAATTAGTATCACTAATTTACTACTTGTGATGAAGACAAATATCAATTACACGTAATATCAATCTTAATCTAGCATATGATAATGATTAAATTAACTCAATTGGCCATATCAAATTAATTAGATCAATTAGCATATAATCAATGAAAACAGATTATCAGAAGAAATTTCATACAAGAAAGAATAAATAATAATACTTAATTAATCAATTACTTGTAACAAGGTTCCACCTCCCTTTAGAACTGAATAAAGAAACTAGCCTGACATGCTCCAAGTCTACACTTCAATGAGGTATGATAGTTGGTAGAAGATTGAATGAATAAAACCTTAACTATCATCCTCTATTTATAGTGCTAGACAAGGGCCTAAATCCTATAAGAACTAGGAATCCAAATCCTAAAAGGAATTACAATTATAACTAGTTTCCATAAAGAAATAGAATCTAATAAGGAAATAAAATCTCAGTCCAAAGAAGTCCTAATTCTAATAGTAATATCAATCCAATTCCATGTAGGAATCTCCAAATATTGAGAAAGTCAACTGCTGGTCAAACTCCTCTTCAATTCAACTCCAAATCAACTTGTTTCCATCCTTTTAGCTTTAATTCACCTGAAAATAATAAACAACTTATTAAGCTCATATACACATGAAACATGTAATAAAACCAAATGTAAAGGAATAAAAAATCATGAATATTGTGTACTTATCAAATTCCCCCACACTTAGTCTTTTACACGTCCTCGTGTAAACTAAAAGTTTAATTTCTAGAAACTCTACTCAACCATAATGTCAAAAGATTTTAAGATCAAATCATGATTATCAACACTAAACCCACAAAAACATGATCAACGCTTCATCAATCAACTCAAGATAAGTACCTCACCAGTTCACCAATAAGTTTTATTAAGTTAAATTGTAACCACATAAGCCCTTGTCTATGATCCACATACTTACTCAACTTAGTTACCATGGAGAAAAAACCGTGCACACCACTCAAAAACTCAAAACATACTTTTTCTGCTTTATTTTTTATCAGAATCTTTTCATTTTTATTTTTTTTTATTTTCGGTGAATGCATTTTATGCTCCGTTTCACCTTCCTCAATCATTCTTTTGTAAGTGAGTGCATTTTATGCTCCATCTCACTTATCCGCACGTGTTTATGGGAGAGTGCGTTTTACGCTCCATCTCATCCCACCACATGACTTCTCTTGTGTTTCTTTTTCAACAATTTCACTGGTTTTCAATTTTTCTTATTATTTTTTTTCACATGGTCCTGCAAAACGCTTAAGCAGTTCAATAGTTCTAGAGCATGAGATTAGTGCACATAGACAACTCCACAGATAACTTAGCCAACTAAGCATATATCACATGTTCAAGTGCTCATGAGACACAAATTCAATTTAAATCAATTACTATGGATCATGACTTAGTTTTTCTCAATCATTAACCAATTAAGCATTAAACAGATTTTGAATTTTTAGCATTGATTCTCATTTTTGACTTTAACCTTCGAACACATAGGCAAAATAGAATTATGGAAATCAAATTTTTCAAAAAATTTAAAAAAAAAAAATCAAGGCATCAAGATGGTCCTATTTCTTGGCAGATTAAATATCCCTAAATATAAAATAAAAACCTAAATCTCGCCCCCCCCCCCCCCCCCCACACTCAAACCTTACATTGTCCCTAATGTAAGAAAATCATGCAAAGAAGAAAGAACTACAACTAACAAATTAAAAAGAAAAGGGATAGAAAGATCAAATCTGAATTCTTGGGTTGCCTCCCAAGCAGCTGCCCTTGTTTATTGTCATTGGCCTGACATCTTCCCTCTCGTTCTATGTAATTGGAGTTGTGAACTTCAAGTGGATTGGTAACAGTTTCTTCCTTAATTGAGGAACATTGTGTACTTCATGATTTTGCTCCTTTCCAGCCACCAAATCCTCCTCGTATAATTGTATTCGATCAAAAGATTCCTGCACTAAATAATCCACAACATCAATAACAAAAACAGATTTAATATTATCAAGATACCTTTTAGCTTGATCTGCGTTGAACTGGAACTTTGCATTGTCCAATTCCATGGTAAAGGTACGATGGTATGTAGCACTCCTTGTTTCTGTTAGTTGTACTGATGGAGATGAATCCACGTCTTTCTTGTCGAGATCTGCAGAATTTATCAAATTATTCTCTTCTTCCTCTTGTTCATTCTCTTCGTCATATTCCATATTACAGTCCGTTCCTGGAGTAAACCCTGAATCCTCATGCTCCTTTTTGTCAAATCCCATTGTACTAAAGTTCTCAACAAATGGAGGAGATAACTCCCCGAAGCCTTGAAATTCTAACCTTCCTACAATGGTTGCAAGCTGACCAACTTGATCCCTTAGATCTTGAACAGAAGTTCTTGTCTCCTGTTGGAACTGCTGTGTCTGACTCATCAACTGTAGTGTTCGGCTCATGAATGCCTTGAACATATCCTCCATAGATGTCCCAGAATTGACAGGTACTTCTTGGTTTTCGGTGTGGTACTGAGGTTGAGTCTGCTGAAGATCTTGCTGCATACTTGAAAGGACAGGTTGCATTGGTGGCCTAGTACCTTCATAGCTCAAGGCGGGATGATCTCTCCATCCGGAATTGTGAGTTTCTGCCCAAGGATCACATTGATGTGGATTTTGTCCGAAGAATGTCTCCACAGCATTAACTTGATGAACAATTACATCCTCTTGCACTATGGGACAATCATTTGTTGTATGCCCTGATTTTGAGTAAATTCCATATACTTTTGCAACCGGTACGTTTCCTGTTGTTAATTGTTGCACCACAGCAGTTACGTTAGAAATCTGTTGTGCCAATTCACTCGTGCTTACCTCACTTACCCTTTGTGGAGCATGATCGTATTGTTGTGAGTTAGCGGCCATGTTTGCAATCAAATTTCTTGCAGCCTCCGGTGTCTTGTCTACTAATGCTCCTCCACTAGCCGCATCGATCATACTTCTTTCCGTTGGTATCAGTCCCTCGTAGAAGTACTGAATCAAGTGTTGCTCATCAATTTGGTGGGGAGGGCAGCTGGAACACATCTTCTTGAACCTTTCCCAATACTCGTAGAGAGTTTCTCCATTGAACTGACTGATTCCACATATCTCTTTCCTTGAATTGGCAACTCTTGATGCAGGAAAATACTTCTCCAAGAATAGCCTTTGCATATCAGTCCATGATCGTATCGATCCTGAAGGAAGATAGTGTAACCAGTCTTTAGCCAAATCTGCTAATGAGAAAGGAAAAAGTCTAAGTTTGATCTGCTCCTCTGACACTCCTTGTGATTTCATCGTGGAACACACCACATGGAACTCCTTTAGATGCGTATATGGATTTTCACCTGTTAGACCACGAAAAATAGGCAAAAAGTGAATTAGTCCGTAGTTAAGTTCAAAAGCAACATCTAAGGTAGGATATTTAATACACAGGCATGGCTGATCAAGGTCTGGAGTAGCCAGTTCTTTTAAAGTCCGGTTGTTGTTCTGCACCACCATCTTTTCCTTTTTAAGTATTGGAACAAGAGCTTCTTTTGTATCTGCAATTTTCTCTATCTCTTGATCAAAATTAGAGTGAGAGGATTGAGTCATAAAACAAAAAGAAAAAAAATAAAATAAAAAGAAAATAATAAAAATAAACGAAAACAAAGAATAAACAAAAACAAATAACACTCCCCGGCAACGGCGCTAAAATTTGGGAGCTGTCGTTTACACTCCTAAATTAACCTCACTTTCACTTCACGAACTTAAATAATTAGCACAGTAGTAAGAAAGGATCGATCCCACAGAGAGTAAGTTTGTTTTAGATTTATTCTACTATTTTAATAGAAAATAAAGATGGGGGATTTTTGAAATTGTTTTAAACAAAGAAAAACAGAATTTAAATAAAGAGATTAACCAAATATGTAAAAACTTCAGTTCTGTAGTTCAGTTTCACCAAGCACAGCAATCAATTAATCAAGTTATTAGTCTTTACCCTTCAATGAAACTATTAACCCTAGATAACAATAAGCTCTGCTATCCGAAATTCTCCTTAGATATTCACTGTATGAAACAAGCTCTTCACCAGATTCAACTAGCATATAACCTAGAACAAGCTCTCTAGATTTAATATGATAGAAGCATTAAGAAATAGAGAATTAGGCTAATCCAAGCAACAAACACATAAGCTCGATTTGTTTAACTTGTTTTCTGATAATCTTAGTAATACACAAAAGCTTGTCCACAATTAGTATCACTAATTTACTACTTGTGATGAAGACAGATATCAATTACACGTAATATCAATCTTAATCTAGCATATGATAATGATTAAATTAACTCAATTGGCCATATCAAATTAATTAGATCAATTAGCATATAATCAATGAAAACAGATTATCAGAAGAAATTTCATACAAGAAAGAATAAATAATAATACTTAATTAATCAATTACTTGTAACAAGGTTCCACCTCCCTTTAGAACTGAATAAAGAAACTAGCCTGACATGCTCCAAGTCTGCACTTCAATGAGGTATGATAGTTGGTAGAAGATTGAATGAATAAAACCTTAACTATCATCCTCTATTTATAGTGCTAGACAAGGGCCTAAATCCTATAAGAACTAGGAATCCAAATCCTAAAAGGAATTACAATTATAACTAGTTTCCATAAAGAAATAGAATCTAATAAGGAAATAAAATCTCAGTCCAAAGAAGTCCTAATTCTAATAGTAATATCAATCCAATTCCATGTAGGAATCTCCAAATATTGAGAAAGTCAACTGCTGGTCAAACTCCTCTTCAATTCAACTCCAAATCAACTTGTTTCCATCCTTTTAGCTTTAATTCACCTGAAAATAATAAACAACTTATTAAGCTCATATACACATGAAACATGTAATAAAACCAAATGTAAAGGAATAAAAAATCATGAATATTGTGTACTTATCAATCATGCTTAATCAAAGAATCAAATAACTTAGCAATTTACATAATTTGGAGAACAAGATGGGAAATATACCTCTGCACTGGGAAATGAACTTGCTGCTAAACAAATTCTCCCTCACTGATAACTCTCACAGTAACTTACTCATTATAATGCTATACTCACTAGCCTTACTTCACAGAATTCTTAGCAAAAGAAAATGAGAGGAAGAGAGGTTATATTTATAGGCAAATGTATAACTAGACATTGTAATTCTCCACCATTTAAAACCAAAGGATTGCAAAATTGCATAATGGTTCATATAGATTAGGTAGGAGGTTGGTGAATCCCATCATCATCTCCACTCCCCTATAATCATAAGCTATATTTGCTGAAATTGAGAAGGAAGGTAGACTAGCTCGCCATGTGGGAGTTCACGTGAAGAGAATGATAGGGACTCTCATATAGGGACAAGCAATTCTCAGCATTGTAATATAATACTTGGGTTATACATCCATATATACACTTTGGTTATAATATATGTGTGACACCCCCAAATCCGGATACTTCGTTTTCACGTGATTTGGTGTTCACTTTCTAATTAAAACATACATCTACCCAAATAAAGAATTTCAACTAATTACAACCTTCATAAAAATCTTCCTTTAGAAAGAATGACAACTTGTCCAATAAAATCCCAGGGTTATCTAAACCTTAACATCATTCAAATAACGTAAATGCAGAAACATAAAACATAACCAACTAAGTCTTATTACAAAAGTAACTTGACATAACAAGCCTTCATTTATTCATCTTTCCTTTTCCTTTACTTGTTGACGGTATGTCAACATTCTTGGTCTCAACTGCAAGTGATGGTAAAACATGCAAGAGTTAGCAAACAAAAGCTCATTTGAAAATACAACAATGATATGACATAAGTGAATCGTTTCAAAAGAGTTTAAATAACTTTACTTTTATCCATATAAAAATTGAATTATAGAAACTTCTGAGGGTCATAAAACCTTGAACCATTGTCCTAGGTTATAAATATTTTTATTTAAACCTTTAACAGTCAATAAGACTATAAACCATTAACTCGTACTCAGGGGGATCAACCCTTTGTATCATGAATTGTGCACAACTATATTAACGCTTTCGCATAAAATATCCCCTAATTAATAGGGTTGTTCATTCTCAGAAATTGAATACAAGTCAGCACCAAAGAAAGTTTGGTTTGGATAGATAAGGGAACTTTAGAGTTCAACTATCATCAACTAGGAGTAGTTGAATCGACTTACAGTACTTTACAGTTCAATAATATAAGAATCATGAACCAATTGCAAAATATGACAATAAACTTCATAATAGATAGGCATGCTTTTAGAAACAACTCAAAGCATTCGATAGACTAAGTAGATCTTGCTTGAACAATTAAGTGAAGATCATATTAATAAATTAACACTTTAATACTTATGCTTTATGAATATTGGAGTTTGGTATAACTTGTACCACATATAACAAGTTAAGGAACGTAAATGAACTTTCATGATTTATTGAGCAAGGGTTAGGAATTTGTACAATGAAAAGATACAATGAATAGGCTTGTATAGCATTCAAGAGTAGTTTAAAGAACTTGCACAATATAAATAACAAGTTTAGAAACTTGCTTAACATAAGAGAATAAGGGTAAGAGAACTTGCCTTAAGCGCAAGCTACACTTTAACAATTACAACCACTTCACAAACACCCTACACATTTATATTACATTCAAACCATCTATTAGTATCCAAATACAACATTTAAACCATTGAACTTCATATCCAAGTCCAACTCATAATATAATTTACCACATTGGCTACTAATTAGTCAAGTACGCGAGTCTATACCCACGGCATACATTCATAAGCCTATAACTCAATGAATCATATTGTGTGCCTCGTGAAAACAACACACATACACACACATGTAACACATTCATAATATACTTCAATCTAACTTAAACACATCAAAAATATGTTATCTTATTGCACATTTCACTTTCCAAGTCTTAGAAACAAGTTAGCTTAACAAACGGGGCATAAAATCTCAAAAACCAAAAACCAAAATCTCCAGGCAGCAGCTTTACCCGTTGGGGCGGGTCCCCATAGTGTAAAACACCCGCTGGGGCGGGTGGAGGGGCTGGCTCGCGAACTGGTGGAGAAATAAGCTAATTTGGCTCATTCCTTCACACCGAATTCGATTTTTTCCCAACATGATAAACATAAAACTTGATACTAACAATATTTTAAACTCATTAACATGCTTATAAGATTTAAAATCCATATAACACACAATAAAAATCAAGATTTCATGAGTTTCGAAGAAAAACATAATTTTAAGCGTTTTTGATGAAACTTACTATTACGAACTCGTTTTTCAATCAATTCGAGTGATTCCAATTGTGATAACTCATATTCTTAACATATTAACATAATACATGATCAATTTTAACAATAACTCAAAATCAACCATCAATTTGATAGTTTCAAAAGCCATTTTTCAGAAATAACTTCACCGAAAATTACTATGAACACACTTCCTATTGTTTATCAAAAATTCATTGACTGAATTGCTAGAACAACCATATAACTCATATATAATCATGTTATATCACATATTACACATAATTCATGCTCACATCAAGGATTTAAAGGAATTTTCAACATAAATTCATAATCTAACACTATGAACATGAATTTCATAGTGTTCATCATATACTTGTGAATTGAAATTCTTAAACAACTATGAAACTCTCATGTAAACATATATATATATATATATATATATATATATATATATATATATACATATCCCATTTACATATCAAAATAACAACTTTCACAAAGAGACTTTCACATAGAATTCTAAAACCATGAAAACATAGAAGAATATGCTTTGAAAACTTGTTTTTTACAACAATTGTATTTTAAAAACCCTTTCATGGCATACAATTACATATGAAAATATATGAACACCATATATACATATAATTTAATGATTGTAAAAACCTAATTTGATAAAGAAGAATTACAACACATAAGAATTGAGTACAAGGGTTAGGGTATAACCTTACTAGTTTTAATTAAAGAGAAGAGATGATGATCCTCTCTTGCCTTCTCAAGCTTTTCTTCCTCTTCTCTCTTCTTCTTCTCTAACAATTCTCTCTAACTCTCTTCTTCTTTTTCTTTCTTTGTTTTGACTTAGGCTTTTAAAAACTAACGTATCTTTTAACTTAACATATATTATACAATATACAATATACATATACATATATAATATATGTAACTTATATTATTAATATAGCTAATAAATAATATACTAATTGCTATACTAACTACCACTTATTACATAGGTTACAAAATTTGAAAAGCCCAAGGCCATGTTTGGCAACCTCTTAGTAAAAAAATAGGTTTTTAGTGTTAAGGCCTTGTTTGGGTAAAATAAGATTAAACAAGTACAAGGGCCTTGTTTGGTAAAACACTTTAAAATTCTTTTCTAGTCTTTTAATAACTCTTTAAATCTATAGATTAAATATTACAATTATTTAATTAAATTACAACACTCTAATTCAATTAAATAAACTAACATTCACATAATACCAAATTGTCACACAATTGAATTTCCTTTATTAAACATAATTCGTATAACAAATTATTATCACTTAGCACATAACATTAAATCTAATTAAATTATTCTCAATTAAATTAAAATTATGCTACACCATTGCTAACATATCAATTTAATTAATCATATAGCACTTAATTAAATTGTCCACAACAATCGCATAATTTATTTATTTATCTTCACAAATAAATTTAATAAAATATTTATTTAATTCAATAAATATTTTCAATTAATATTTAAAATTCTCAATCGTTACAATCTTCCCTCCTTAAAAGGATTCTGTCCCCAGAATCACATATAAAAAAAATTCTCATTAAAATTCTCATCTGTTACAATATGCACACATAGTATATTTTTAAGTCACAATGCCCCTTCTAAATACAATGTAACAAATAAGGGTACATCCATATAATTCATGTACATTTTCCTTAATACCAATTACCTATTTTAATTGGGTATCATTATTATTCATTATCACAATGGTTATTATTTCTATTATAATAACTATTGAAATCATTATCAATTATCAATTGTTATTGATATTACTATATAATAATAGGGTATACAACAAGGTCTACCCATACATATCATATTATATAAGAAATAATATTATGTAACTTGCATACTGTAATTAATCTTACTATATAGTCTCTATATATAATATATAGCCACATTAATGTGTCACATTGCACTATATAATATAGTTTATATATAATTGTAGGGTCACACTTAAGTGTTTCTCTACACTTTATATAACACATGCGTAACTATTATATGTTATACTCTTAATAATCATATCATTTGCACATATCAACTAGTTGCACAATTATAATCATATTAATAATCTACTCGTTTATATATTATTATACTCAATGGCAATTAATTAATAAAATATTAATTAATTCATCCCTCATGAAATTATTAATCTCCATAAGAATTAATTAACATTTATATTATAAATATAAATCTTATTATATTTATAAATCATTTACTCATTAATCAACATATTATCAAATAATTACTTGATAATATTATATTATCCATAATAATAATATAGTGAGACAATATATTCCATTCCTTATCAATACAATTTTTGATTATATTTATAATCAACCTCTTTATTATTATACTATCACTAGCCATAATAAATCAACATACCAATATAATAACAATTAACAATATGAATTAATTGTTAATTAATAAGTCTACCATCCTTGAATTTAATTAATCGTCGGATCTATTATCGTGCCACACAAGGCATTTTTCACAAGCTTAATCTCAAGTTTATTATTATTCTCAATACTTACTCATCTCCCACCACATTACTACTTATAACATGTTCAATATAATTAGAACTATTAAGTCACAAGGTCCACATATAAATATATTACGAATAGAAATATTCAAATATTATTTATATCACTTACGGTACTATAGCAACTCAAGTTATTAAAATAACTTAGTTTCCTTTTATAAATTAAACTCCCTTGAAAAATACATTAGAAATTATGTATTTTGCCATAACATAAATATTATGTTTTCTGCGAATAAAGACATTCATTATTAGAAAATAATTTACTTATTGTCTCATGATATTATCAAATAACTATATGTACGACACATGTATATATATTATATATAGAAAATAGAGAATAAGTTTATTTTCTATTATAATAAATTATTTCCATCAATTTATTTACATATAGCAAATACGTTTTAATATATTTACTATGTTAACTAATCACACCTCATACAAAACATATAAGGTAATATTATTATTCAAAAATAATATTTCCTCCTTTTATTAAAATAATTCAATATTAGAAGTTATTTTAATATCCTTTGTTAGAAATATATAATTATTATTTCTCTCTCTCTCTATAAATTGTTCCCAAAACAATTTCTTCAAATATTAAATATTCATTTAAAATATAATGATTTTCATCTCCCTTTAATAACGTATGTATATTTATTAACGTTATTCGTACATTAGACTTTCTCACATATTACTATTCTAAGTAATATATATAAAAGTACCAACTATAATTACATATTCAACACACATATTAATTCACTCCTTTACTTAAGTAAATTAAACACTGTACTATATCACCATAGTTAATTAAGGTTCAATATTCACATTATATTATTTCATAATATAACTCTCAACTTAAATTAACCAATATTTATTCATAAAGATATTTAATGCCACCACTTCTATGATAAAAAAATTCTATTAATTATTTTAATATCGATAGGAAATTCTATCCACTTCCTTTATCTTAATTAAATCATCTCTACGATAAACAACAATATATATTAATAATATATTTATTAATCACATATTACATAGCTCATATAACCCTATGTAATACAATACTTCCTTCCTCATAACACCCATATATATATTCGAACCCAACTCACACTTTAAGAATTTTATTTATTTAATCCTTATTTAATAATTTCTAAAAATTCGGGTTCTTACACACTACCTATTGTGCATGGGATGGTGAAACTGCCCGGATCTTTCAATTTTGGTGGAAGCTTCTTTTGTAATATCGCGCTACATTCCTCTGTTAATGCCAGTCTCGAAGTCCTCTAGCGTCTTTTTCTTCGACAAAATATCTTTCATGAACTTGGCATAACTAGGCATCTGCTCTAATGCCTCCGTGAAAGGAATGTTGATGTGTAGCTTTTTGAACACCTCCAGAAACTTAGTAGACTATTTCTCTAATTTCTATTTTTGGATCCGTTGTTTAAAGGGTGGTGGTGGGTAAACTATCGGTGTAACAACCTGTTCTTGTACCACATATTTTTCTCCTTCTTTCCCTTCCACTGTTTCATCCACACTTGTCTTAACTTGCTTCTCAGTCGTTGGCTTTTCTGAATCTTGCTCGGCTAACTGTTTTCCACTCCGAAGTGTGACAGCTTGACATTGCTCATGACCTCCCCTCAGATTCTTTTCTGTGTCACTCGGCAATGTTCCTTGGGGTCTACTGTTCAACGCACTTGCAATCTGTCCCATTTAGGTTTCTAAATTCTTGATCACAGCCGCTTGAGATTTCATTGCCGCTTCATTCCATGTTATGTACTTCGCCAGTAGCTCCTCCAAATTTGTCTTCTTCTCGTGATGCGGAGCTGCCTATTGATGTTGATTCTGAAACCCAGGGGGGTATGATGGTCATGGAGCATGCTACTAATTCTGATTCTAGTTCTGATTGTTGCTCCATGAGAAATTTGGAAGGTTCCTTGCCCCCTGATTATATACATTCGGATATGTGTTAGGTGGCCTGTTGTAGCTACCCATAAACTATACTGAAGCTGGGTTTATCATACAATAATCTGTCAGATGCTCCCCTGTACAAAGCTCACATATAACTGATACCTGTTGCACATATCCACTTGACATGGCATCTATCTTCTTTGATAACGCTGCTATTTGTGCGGATAGAGCTGTCATAGAGTCCACTTCCAGAATACCTGCTGCCTTAGGTTGAGTCATTCTCTCAGTCAGCCACTGATAGTTGTTTGCAGAAATTGTTTCTATCAAGTCCCATGCCTCCTCAAACTTCTTTGCCATGAAAGCTCCACCTAAGGCTGCATCGATGCTAGTCCTTATATGACTCCCTAACCCATTGTAGAATGTATTAATCTGCATCCACTGCGGTAGTCCATGATGTGGGCATTTTTTCAATAGCTCTTTATGCCTTTCCCATGCTTCATATAGTGGTTCTCCCTGCTTCTGTACAAATAAAGAAATATTTGTCCTCAATTTATGTGTTTTTTATGGCGGGAAGAATTTAGCCAGAAATTTCTATGCCAAATCGTTCCATGTGGTGATTGACCCCGGTGGTAGAGAATGGAGCCAACCCTTTGCCTTATCTCTGAGCGTGAACAGAAATAACCTTAATCTGATAGCATCATCTGACACCCCGTTGCACTTGAATGTATCGCTGATCTCTATGAAACTGACAATGTGCTCATTCGGGTCATCATTCAGGAGACCCCCAAACTGACAATTATTCTGCACCATCTGTATCGTACCAGGCTTGATCTCAAAGTTATTAGCATTAATCGCCGGCCTGGTAATACTTGACTGAATTTTTGAAATTCGCAGAGTAGCATAATCCCGCAATGCTTTCTGTTCCTCTTCAGCCATGGTTTCCAGTGTTTCAAGTTCAACTCGAGTTTTCTCAATCCACTAACTTAACCTCTGAAATCGTTTGTCGATGTCGTCCTCGAAAGGCAACAAATCTGGCTTCTTTGATCGAGTTTGCATGCACTACTCGAGATTACCTGAATTAACAAATAAAATAAAAATAAGAATATATATATATATATATGTTTAACTAAAATTAATCTAATTAAACTGATATTGTAAGTAATAAACACAATTACTGTCCCCGACAATGGTGCCAAAAACTTGTTGGATAAAATCTATACGCGCAACAGCAAGTGTATGTGATCAACAAGTAATATAATGATAAGAAAAGTATCGTTCTCACAGAGACAATGCTTATAATTTATCCTAAAAATTACCAATTTTATATTATCTCAACTTTATTAAACTAATGATTCAATGATGATATTTATGAAAAATCTACTACTCAGACTATAATTAACACTAATCCAGGAATTTAACAATCTTTCGAAGAATTAAGCCTACAACTTCACTTATTGGTTCACATCGAACAACATACTTTCTTTCAGTGTATATCAATTATTCCAGATTATTAACCAAGAACACAAAAGTAGATATAACCATCTCTCAATGCATTACATCCATACTCACTCAAATCCATAATCGATAGAATTAATCAAGACACCTTAATTAACTAACTCACTGTATCTCTATGTGAATTATAATTGAAAAAGGTTTAATATCAAGTTCACTTTAGATTACATATGATGCATAGATATCTCTATCCTACACATGAATTATGAATTCCAACTTACTGTAGAAATCACAGATATACGTCACTATATTCAGTTCTAATCCCATATGTCATCTCTCGAGTTCATATGGGATAACAGGTAATTGGTAATTAACCAAATACATAAGTTACGCACAAACCATAGCAAATAACCTGGAAATAATCTTCATAAACTAAATTGAATGCATGTCAATCCTTAGTTACATAATAAGATCCGTTGTAGACTCAAATAGAATATTAGTTCATCATAAACGAAGTAAAAACCATAATCCACAAAGTAAATAACATCCTGAATACAAGGTAAAGATGAAGAGAGAAAGTAGAATCTGAAATTATATCAATACTCGTCTTCTCGTCCGCCTTGCGTTCGTCGTGCCTCTCTTTGCTTTAATTCTCCTTATGTATCAACTCTCCCGAACTAAGGCTTGTTTCTGTCTAAGTATATCTGATATAAGACTCCCTTCTAGCCTCATATAGTCTCCCAATCGCGAGCCAAACAACCTCTCTTTCCTTCTGTAGAATTGTAATCAAACAAGGAAACTACCATGTCTATCGCATACCCCCGCCCCCTCGGGGGTTTTGCCTTGAAGGAGCCCGCCCCGGTGAGTGTCCACTTTCTCCTGAAGATTTCCTGCACCCCCGCCCCGATGGGTGATTTAAACTATGAAGGCCCGCCCCAGTGGGTGTCCATTCTATGTCAAGCTAAAAATGGCTCTTAAGTCCTTGTTTCCCATCCATTCTACTTCCTAAAATCAACACAACCAAAACAGAGTAAAATAACACTAAAACTACTTGAGTTAGCAATGAATCAAGCTATAAAGGCCATCGATTCGTAGGTATAAAACCAACTCATCAGATCTCGGTCTAACACGATCGATACTAGAACACCGTGCCTTGAAACAATCTCCTTGACATATAATTTTGCCAACTGATCTAAATTAAACCTAATTTTGATTGGTAAAAAATGAGCTGATTTTGTCAGTCGATCGACTATAACCCATATCACATCATACCCTTTCTAAGTAGTTAGAAGACTTGCCACAAAATCCATCGTGATATGCTCCCACTTTCATTCTGGTATTTCCAATGGCTCCAACAAACCACTTGGTCTTTGATGTTCTACTTTAACCTTCTGACATGTTAAGCATTTTGTAACACACTCCTCAACCTCTCTTTTTATATTTGGCCACCAAAAGCGTTATCGAAGATATTGGTACATTTTTGTGCTCCCCGGGTGAATCAAATACCTCAAACTATGAGCCTCACTCAAAATTTCATCTCTGACTTTCGGTATTTGTGACGCCCCCAAATCCGTGACCGCCACTTGGTCTCTCGAATTCGGTTCGTCACGTGTTCATAGTAATACAATAATAACTAAAATCACACATTCACAGCAGAATATCTAATTTAGAATAATATACAACGATTTATTATAATTATTCCCCTAAGTCTCGCAACCTACAATACTTAATAGATTACATAATAATATCAATTACGATTTATTACATAATCTAACTTAAGCTTAAACATAATCAAATCTAGTCTTACTGCATCATCTTAATACAACATTAAAATATTTAAAAACATAAAAGACACAAGCTAGTTGGTAGCCTTGCCCTTGCCCTTATCAACGCCTGAAGGTTCACCATGCTCTGCCTTAACTAAAATGTTTTAGGGAAAGCAAGAATGAGCACAAATTGTCCAGCAAGTAATATACAATAAGGGTAAGTGATAAAATTCTCAATTCTCGAAAGGGTATGACAAGGTTTGATAGTTCAAGAATAACAAGAATATCAACAGTTTTCAATAACAGTCGCTAAGGACAGAATAATATCAATGTGATTCAATAATAAATCAATTCAAGATTTCAAGATAACTGAATACTGAGCAATCACTAAGGACCATGAACTTCTACTAGAATTAACAGTAATAAACTGAAAATCCAATAAAACAGGTACAACAGGTGATCAGCTTAAAGTACCATCGTTATGCATAACAATCAATCATACTCAAGTGCGCGCGTCAATTCTCCGACAGTTATATTTTGTTCTTCTCAGTCAAATACAAGATCCCTCACCAATCAATTGATTTGGGTCGCTTTTCAATAATATAAGTCTAGCCGAATCAAATGGCATAGACACTTTCACAATATTCAAGAACAATACTAAGTTCAACATGAATAATAGCTTTAATGAAATAAGAGTTCAAGTATGCTAATTCAATTCAAACGATTAAGTAGGAAACTAGTTCGCAATATACAAGGATAGAATACTTGCGTCCAAAGAAATAAGGTTTAGATACTTGCTTACGATATCCGTTGAATAAAGTGATGCAAGGGTTTAGGATACTTGCCTTAAGCGTAGTTTATCCTCGTTAAGTAAATCAACACTTTCGAATCCCTATCGCAATATAGTTACGTATATATATGATATTCATTAGTCATATAATTTAACATTATATCTCATCTCATACATACGATAATCACATAAGCTAAGTTTTGTCTTAGCGACACAGTTATATAGTATTATATTAGTATAATTTCTATCCTTAACGTTCCTCCTTTTGAGTTTAAACACATTCTCATATCATATAAGATCGCAACAATTAGCAAACATGCTCTAATATCATTAATATCACATAAGACCACAATTAATACTAAATATATTTCATTTTAGCAAGTTATGGCATTCCCTTAAGTTAACCGTCAAAATCGGGTTCAAATATTATCATATAATATCACGTATCATGTATTCATATTTAAAGGATACTCTCATGCTTGTATAACTTTTCCAAATCCAATCATGCATGGTATAGGTTCTTAAGTCAATACCTAAAGCCATTCGAGGACACGAACTCATAATGTCTAACATGCTCGCTTTTTAAACACATAAGATATTCATATAACTTGTATTAGGCATGCTCATGAGTATTCGTATCGCATATATGTAGCTAGCATTGTTATTATCTTGAAAACATGCTCCGTTTACGCTAAACTTGAATCACGACAACTAATCATGGTATATATACATGCATGATACATGAATGAATCTAAAAGTACTATCACATGTTTAAAATTATCAGATTCTAACTCTCGTCATAACATACCATGGTTTTCGTTCAAAGCTTATACTTAGTTAGTATAGTTCATTAATAAGGTCTATCATGTCCAGGCTTCCTTATGAAATCGATATATGCAAGTTAACATGTATTACATGTGATTCTAGGTCATGTAAACATGTTTGCAAAATCAGTACCTCAATGTGTCACACACATGTCAAAGTTTGTTTCATAAAACTTCCATTTTCATTCGAAATGTTAACTAGTGAGTCCATCATGTGCATGTTATACTATGAAGCATATGCATACATGGTATCACATTCTTCATGCATTTCTAGGTGGTACTAACGTGCTTGCAGGGTCAGTATATAAACATGGCATACATACATATCAAGTTCATTTCTAGAGTTCTAAATTCATTTCAAACTATACGCTTTCTTTGGTCATGCATGCTAATATAATACACCATGTTTACATCGCCTTAAAATATTCATATACAAGTGTTACACAAGCTAGCATGTAATCTTAAGCTAAATCAAACCATTAGTACTTAGCAGAAAACAAACAGAATCAATCAACCATTTCCAGTGACCTGCGTAGCTGCGCTACGCCACAGTATTAAATCGGCGCAGCTGCTTCGTGTCTGGTTTGTATCAGGAGGCAGCCGGCAACGGCAGAAACTAGGCCAAATACAAAAATTTCTTCACCAGTTCGTATGAAATCAGTCATATAACAGTTTGGACATGCTTATATGGTTATATAACACTTAGGCAAGCATTCTATATCCCAATTACACTTTAATTTGGCATGATCAAGAATCTAAGAAATTGCAGTAACAGAAACAGGAAATGAAAATGAAGAACAAAGGAAGAGGGATTATACCTCTGCTAACAATCTGAGCTTCCTGCTACTTTCCACTCACAATGCTACTATACTAATATATGTATTACTCTCAACTCAATACTCAAGCAAAATCTCAGCAATGAACAATCTGAATAGAAGGGCCATATATATATAGCAAAACTAGTATCCAGGCAAAGCCTTTTTCTTCCAAATCAAAACAACGGATTGAAGGATTGCATGCTAGATAAGAGAGAGTTGGTAATTAGTTGGTGATCTCCACTATACTGCCCACTCCCTTCATAATCATGATGGCTAGAATGCTGAGTTTGAGAGAAGAGAGTAGGCTAGCTTCATGATGCATTTCACGTGCAAGGTTTGTGTCTATTAATATGGGACAAGGCATAGAAATCTTAGCATTTCCAATTTGTAAACCAATTAGTGTTAATACATAGGTTATATATATACACACATACATATATCATACACTTAGGTATTTATATGTATACTTAGGTAGTAAATTCATTTAGAGTCATAATGTAGTTTTCAATAAGGGAATAATGTTACAATGTAGTGAATGTAATTTGCACATATATAATCCATGTACATATTATTACACCGGTATAATTTAATCGGATACTATCACATTTATTATTAAATTCTACAATCAATAATTGATTACAATATATTCCTAACATATTATTTTAATGTATACTTATACACAATTGTCACCTAAGCATTATCATGTAGCTTTCTCAATTCAATGTCTTTACTATATAGTTTATGTATAATTGTATAGCCACATTGCACTACTTCATACAACATATAAGTAGCTACCATACCTTATACATTTAATTCGCATGCTTGCACGTAACAATTAATACAACCTCATTTTATTAATAACTTACTTATTTGTTTTATTATTCATAATGTCAAATAAATAAATTATTCATCTTATTGATTAATTAACAATAATATTAATTAATCCATTCCTCATCGATTATTAATAACACCTAATTAATAATCATGGGATTAATTATCACATTAACAAATATAATTCCCAGCATATTTATAAACAAGTGGTTTATTATTATTATATTTCTTGCAATAATAATAATCACATATTATTAATCAATCACAGTTAATATTCCACAACAATTAATTAATATTCTATGATAATAATTAATTAATATTCTACAATTAACAATTAATATAGATTAATTGTTCACTTAATTTAATATAATCATTCTTATATTACGTCACTGTGCCACACAAGGCTATCAACGAGTTTATCGCAAACTCCATAAGTTTCTCAATTGTTATAATTATTCAATTTAATAGAATTGAATTAATCCATCTCATGACACAAAATTATTTATATTCAAATAAATTCTCATTCCCATTAATATATTTATTTAATAATATTAAAAAATTCTCGGGTATTACAGTACTGGCGGAACCCAGATTTTTCCTTTAAATCTCAACATTCGGTATCGATTTTAAATTTTAGTTCCTCCCCTTCGTATACTCTCTTCCTAATTTTCTCACACTCCTCATCCTGGAGTAGGATACCCTTTCTCGTAATCCTTTAACTGTCACGATGCATACGCAATGACCTTGCCATTTTGCATAAGCATACAGCCTAGTCCCTTGTGCGATGCGTCACTATACACCATAAAATTTCTTGTGTCATCTGGCAGAGACAACACAGGTGCCATACTTAACATCTTCTTCAATTCTTGAAAACTTTCTTCGCATTTCTCCGTCCATACGAACTTCACTGCCTTTCTTGTCAAATTAGTCAACAAACTAGCTATCTTGGAAAAATCCTGAATAAAACGGCGATAATAGCCTGCCAATCCTAAGAAACACCTCACTTCCGATGATATCTTCGGCTGATCCCAATTCATCACAACTTCCACTTTTGATGGATCCACCGAAATTCCGTCCTTGTCAATTACATGCCCAAGAAATTGCACACGCTCCAACCAAAATTTGCATTTTGAAAATTTTATGCATAACTTCTCTCTTCTTAATGCCTCCAATGTCACCCTCAAATGTTCTACATGTTCTTCTTGGGTTTTGGAATACACCAATATGTCATCGATGAATACCACCACAAACTTGTCTAAAAATGGTTTAAACACCCTATTCATTAAGTCCATAAATGCTGCAGGTGCATTTGTTAAACCAAATGACATAACTAGAAACTCGTAATGACCATATCGAGTTTTAAATATCGTCTTCGGAATATCCTCCTTTTAAACCTTCAACTGATGGTATCCAATTCTCAATTATATTTTCGATAAATACCTTGCTCCTTTTAATTAATCGAACAAATCGTCAATCCTTGGCAACAGATACTTATTCTTAAAAGTGACTTTATTTAAATCCTTATAATCAATGCAAAGTCTCATCGATCCATCCTTCTTCTTGTCAAACAACGCCGGCGCTCTCCATACACTCGACTTGATATACTTCTTATCCAATAATTCTCCAGTTGCACTATCAACTCCTTCATCTCCACTGGAGCCATTCGGTACAAGACATTTGATATCGGGGCAGTCCCTAGTGCTAAATCGATTATGAATTCAATTTACCTATCTAGCGAAAGTCCTAGCAAATCGCTCGAAAACAAATCCACAAAATCTCTAACAACCAGTATTTCCTCCAACTTTTCTCCCACCTTTCGAGTATCGATTGTGTAGGCTTAATGATGAATGCATAATATTCTATGATTATGACTCCTTTATGTTTAGTTTCATTGCATGTTTCATGTGTATATGAGCTTATTAAGGTGTTTAATGATTTCAGAAATAATTGGAGCTGAAACGAGGAAAAAAAGGGAGATTGCAGGGCTTTTAATGTTAATTTGGATGCATGTTCTGAAAGTAATATGCATACAAGCCAATCATGTTTGATGATAAAGCATTTACTTTGTAACAATTTTATTCAATTATTAATAAAAATATTATTTAATTAAAGGCATTTATTTATCTACATGTGCTGTTTTTATAATATGTGATAAACCCATAATTTTAAGCAATGCTTTTAGAATCATGATGATAATCATGCTAATGAGATCTAAATTCTTAGATAGCTTAAAAACTAAAATAGTTCCCAATTATTGGATTACAAAAAAAGGGATTAGTGAATCCGGATAAATTGGTACATACGTTGACTTGCTAATTGGATGATGATGATCGATCTCATAATCATTTGTGCAGAGACACTAAAGCAAGTATGTAGGTGCTTATTAGAGAATAAGTTCACTGAACGTGGCTTGTTAAGGAATACCTAATGGAGTTTTACTTGCCAATCAATAGGAATTCCTTAGGTGATAATAGTATAAATAATCCTTAGACTTGAGATCATCATAGTATCTTGTGTATGATTAGTTATACTTTAATATGTCCCTTAATACCCTAAGGGTATATCAAAGGGTATGATTGGGTATAATGATTTATACATGGAGATAATGAATGATCAATAAAGGATCTACCATTTCTAGTAAAAGAAGAGAATGTCCTATATGATTCGATAAATGATAACCCGGTAGTCTTTGGCCAAGGCAGAATGAAATTAGAAATGAGTTTCTAATTTGCATTATTTGGAGTTGTGCATTTTAGAATCGAAATACATATAATTAAATAAAATAAGACTTGATAGTAATTCTATGTCTTATATTTAATTGGAACATTGTATGGTGGAAGGAATGAATTATACAGTAACTATTTACTCACAGGTTCTTTTATGATTAATTAATGTTGAAATCTATATTATCTGAAAAGTCGTTGGTCGCTAAGGAGGCTTACCCTTATTGTAGAATAAATATTATTTATTTAAATGAATTATTAGTTTAATTTATTTATTTAAATAAGATTAGAATTATTCTAATTGATTTATTCACAACCGGTTTAATATGGAGAACCTAAAGAGTCACATTATGAAAGGAAGAATATTTATTAAAGAAGCTAATGGCATAGTCATAATAATAAGTTAAGTATGTTTAATTTAATATATGGCGATAGAATAAATTAAATAGCTTAATATTTATTATTTAATATTTTAGAAATATTAAATATAAATTAATAAGAGGAGTCTTATTATTATTATTATTATTATTATTATTATTATTATTATTATTAGTAGTAGTATTAGTATTATTATTATTATTACTATTACTATTACTATTATTATTATTATTATTATTATTATTATTATTTAATTCCTAAAGGAGTTTGGGAATTAATTAATAAGATACTCTCTCTCATATATGTATTCCTAATAAGATTAGGAGGTTAATTAATTAAAAGACTTTAATTATTCCCAATAGGATTGGGAAGCCTAATTAATTAAAAGGTTTAATTAACTAATATGAAACCCTATGCCTAAATGGTTTAGGAGGATTGCCTACATCTATAAATAAGAAAGTCTTATTATGGAATAAGGCTACACAACACACTTTACACTATTTCAATAGTTGGGAGAGTATACACATTCTATAGAGATAGAATTAGGGTTTAGCCAAACACCCACCTTCTTGAATATTTCTTCTTATTTGGTGGATCACCTCTAGAGGCCAAACGCTTGGGTGGCTAACGTTGATCAAAGGAAGGAATCAATCCCGGAGAACTCAAGGAGAACACGAAGGATTTGGAGTGAAACTCGTATATATGGAAGCTTAGTTCTACAAGGGTATGATTCTATAATTTCTTCTCTTTCGTTTAATTAATAATTATGCATAAAGAATGATCTGGGTATAAGGTTTATAAAAATTTAAAATTCATTTTTACCATGCTTCCGCTACTTTGATTGTTACAAACTTAATAGTGGCATCAGAGCCAAACCTTTATGCGAGTTATTAATTATTTTGATTCCATATATGTATGGGTATGTGTTTGGAGCAATTTATTGGGCATAATTTGTTGTATGAAATCTTATTTTTTGGATGAAAAGGTCAAAAATCGCGAATCAAAAATTCTAGATTTCACCGCCGGGTATGCAGAAATTCAGAATTTTTCTATAAGGTTGGCGCGGGGCGCACCAGTGGTGGCGGGGGGCGAGCCGGACCTGCAGATAAAATTTTGATATTAATTTTTTGCAGTTTTTCAAAAATGAAAAAAAAATGAGTTTATTTTATTTGATTACATACAAATTTTGATTGCCCATTAAATGATATCGATGCATATGTGGAATGATTTTATTATTCATGAGATGAATGTTATTTATTGATGCATATGATGATATGTATGAAAATAAATGGGGTTGATTATGGACTATAGACCAATGTGATTGGATTTTATTTTAGTTCAATGCTTGAATGTATGGGTTTTATTAAATGAGGTATGCGTACCTCGTCTTCTCTAATTTTTCTTGATGTAAAATTCTATCTCCTTCCTATGTACTTCTCCTTGACTGCTGATCAATGTTTCTATTTAAATTAAATAGTTTATGTAATAGGAATAGTTAGAATTATCTTGAAGAATTGGAGATCAAGGAGCAAAGATCGCTTGAAGACCTATTTTTATAGAGCCCGAATTTAAATATAATAGTTATGTTTAAATTTAATTCCTGCACTCCTAGGTTTGACCTTTTGGTTCACTTGGTGGCTCTAGTGAACCAAACTAGAATAAAAGTCCATAATCAATTCGAATAGAATATAGTATTCTATATGCACGCTTATACTATATATATATATATATATATATATATATATATATATATATATATATATATATATATGCATGCGCGCTAAACAAGATAAGACAATTAATAACAAACCCCTCAAAGAAATTATACTAAGTTGTAACGTTCAAAGATATTTAGAATATCGAACGTCGCCTTCTAGCATGATAAAATAATAGAGTATTAAATATTTAATATGAGTTTGTTGTGCACACACAAGGCAAGTATTAAATATTTAAGATGTTATTTTATTACATTAAATATTTATAAAGGAATTGAACATTACCGCTTTATTGTGTACACACAAGGGCTGTAGTTTTCTCTTCACTTATATGGAAATGCTGGGTCTAACTTAAATTAGATCATTTTAGTTCGGATGTGCACACACTTGACCATTATGATCTAAGAGGCAAAATACAAGGAGTTATATGATGATGTAATTGACAAAAGTTGTCTACCTATTTATTTATATATAGTTTGTTGTGCTCACACAAGGATATATATATTTGAAATGGGATATTTTTTTTTCACTAGCAAATCTTTAATTAGATTTGTCGAACTATATATTATGAGGGTAATATAGTTTGAAGAAAATAGTGGGAGATACCAATTTAAAATAAAGACCTAATTTATTTTGGTAATTAATTAAATGAATGTTTGTTAAAAATATTATTTTATTTCACATGCAGAATTTGAAAATGTCACACTCACTATCACTGCGTAGGATACTTGATGCTAACAAACTAACCGGACCGAATTACACGAACTGGTTAAGGAATCTGAGAATTGTTCTTACTGCAAAAAAGATTTTTTATGTCCTAAATTCGTCTGTTTATAAATGTTGCAGAAGAAGCCTTTGAGGAAAAAATTGCTACTTTTAAGAAATGGCAAGATGATGCATCTGTGGCTCAATGCATCATGCTCGCATCCATGAGTAACGAGCTTCAGCATCAGCATGAAACTATGGATGGTCCTGCTATATTGCTGCACCTTCAAGAGTTGTATGATGAGCAAAGTAGGACTGCAAGATATGAGATATCTAAGGAACTCTTCCGATCTCGGATGACCTAGGGCATTGTTGTTGAGACTCATGTCCTAAAGATAATCAATTTGATTGAATGTCTTGGACAGCCTGGGTTCATCATGGATGGGGAGTTAAGTCAAGATTTGATCTTGCAGTCACTCCTAGATACCTTCTCACAATTTGTTGTAAATTTCCACATGAAGAAGTTAGATGTCAGCTTGCCTAAATTACTTAACATGTTGAAAACTGCTGAAGGACACTTCCCATCCAAGAAGAACCAAGTCTTAGTGGTGGATGATTCTTCCATGAAAAAGAAGAGGCCCAAGGTATCTTCTGAAAAGAAGAAAACCAAGAAGGCTAAGGGCAGGGCGAAAGTAAAGGATCAAAAGAAACCTAATCCAGCTAGCAAAGGAATGTGCTTTCATTGTAACGAGTCGGGTCACTAGAAGAGGAACTGCAAGAAGTTTCTGGCAGAGAAGAAGCTTAGAGAAGCTTCGACTTTCAATCAAGGTTTGTTCATAATTGAAATTAATTTTTCTGAAAGTCAAACTTCTACTTGGGTATTGGATACCGGCTGTCGGCTGTGGTTCTCACATATGTAATACTATGCAGGGACTGGTCAGAAGTAGAAAGCTGAACAATGATGAAGTCGTCCTACGAGTGGGAAATGGAGCAAAGGTTGCTGCATTAGCTGTAGGGACTTATTGTTTAGCACTGCCTACGGGCAAGTCCATTAATTTATATAATTGTTATTTCGTTCCAACAATTATAAGACACATTATTTCTATTTCTGTATTGGATATGGATTGTTATAATATTATAATAAAGAACAATAGTTGTTCTATTTTTAATAAGGATGTTTTATATGGAGTTGGTAAATTACTAAATGGACTTTACATACTTGACTTGCATGAAAATATACTTCAAATTGAACAAGCTAAGAAAAGAAAAAGAGATGATGTTAATTATACTTTTATGTGGCACTGTAGACTCGGTCATATTAATGAAACAAGATTATCTAACTTGCATAAAAATGGGCTCTTAGAGCTATCTGATTATGATTCATATCCTACTTGTGAATCTTATCTCATGGGTAAGATGACTAAATCTCATTTTAGTGAAAAAGGAGAAAGAGTTATAGAGGTGTTAGCGTTGGTACACATAGATGTCTGTGGACCTATGACAACGAATGCATAAGGAGGGTATTCTTATTTTATTACATTCACTGATGATCATTCAAGATGTGGATACGTGTATTTCATGAAATAAAAATCTGAATCGTTTGAAAAGTTCAACGAATTCAGAAGTGAAGTAGAGAAACAAAATGGCAAGAGTATTAAGATTCTTTGATCGGATCGAGGTGGTGAATACTTAAGCGATGAGTTTCACAATTGTCTCAAAGAAAATAGTATAATCTCACAATGGACTCCATCAGAAACACCACGGTTGAATGGTGTGTCTAAAAGGAGAAATTGAACATTGTTGGACATGGTTCGTTCCATGATGAGTTTTACTGATCTTCTAGTATCATTCTAGGTTTATGCCCTAGAAGCGGCTGCATATCTACTAAATAAGGTCCTCTCGAAATTCATCCCCAAGACTCCATATGAGATGTGGACAGGGAGGAAACCTAGCCTTAACCATGTTAAGATTTGGAGATGTCCAGCTTACTTGAAAAGGTTTTAAAATGATAAGCTTGGGACAAGATCTGATAAGTGCACGTTTGTGGGATATCCTAAAGAAAGTTTAGGATACTATTTCTACAATCCTACTGAGCAAGAGGTGTTTGTTGCGAAACACGCTGCCTTCTTGGAAAAGGAGTTTATCCTTGAAGGGGCTAGTGAGAGGAAAATAGATCTTGAAGAAATTCAAGAACCACAAACCACTACAGATCAAGTGGGTGAACCTGTCCAAGTATAGACACCTTCTGTACAACACCCTATTTGTAAATCTGGAAGAGTACCGAAGATACCTGAAAGGTATGGATTTGTCATAGAGGATGATGATGAGGTACGCATCATGAATGATGATGATCTATTGAATTACAAACAGACTATGAGTAGTAAATACCCAGAGAAATGGCAAGAAGCCATGAAATTCAAGATGGACTCCATGTATGAGAACAATGTATGGACTTTGATTTCATCACCTGAGGGCATTAAGCCTATTGGGTGCAAATGGGTCTTTAAAAGAAAGATTGGAGTGGACGACAAGGTAGAGATCTATAAGGCTAGACTAGTTGTGAAAAGGTTTCAAACAAAGATAAGGTGTTGACTATGATGAAACCTTCTCACCAGTAGCAATGCTCAAGCCCATTCGGATTTTGCTTCTGATTTTGCTTGCGATTGCAGCTTACTATGACTACGAAATCTGGAAAATGGACGTGAAAACTGCCTTCCTCAATGGAAAACTTGAGGAAGATGTGTATATGACATAGGCAGAGGGATTTGTTTCAACGGTTGGAACAAATCAAGTCTGTAAGCTACAACGATCCATTTATGGATTGAAGCAAGCTTCTCGTACGTGGAACATCCGTTTTGAAAAAATAATCAAAGAGTTTGATTTTATCAAAAATGAGGATGAACCATGTGTGTATAAGAAGGATAGTGGGAACGCTGTATCATTCATTGTATTATATGTTGATGATATATTACTGATAGGGAATGATATTCCTATGCTACAGTCGATCAAAATTTAGTTATCTAAACACTTCTCCATGAAAGACTTGGGAGAAGCATCCTATATTTTGGGGATAAAGATCTATAGAGATAGATATAAAAGGATGTTTTGCTTGTCCTAAGGAACGTACATTGACATGATGCTAAAGAGGTTTAGTATGTAAGATTTCAAGAGAGGTCTCATGCCGATGAGCTATGGAATACATCTCTCCAAGAAATAGGCCCCAAAAATACCTGAGGAGAGAGACCGTATGAGTAAGATTCGTTATAATTTAGCAATAGGATCTATCATGTACAGTATGATATATTCTAAATCGGATGTCACTCATGCACTTAGTGTAACGAGCAGATATCAGTCGAATCCTGAAGAAGAACACTAGAAGGTAGTGAAAAATATCCTGCATTACTTAAGAAGAACTAAGGATGTATTTCTTGTCTACGGTGGGTCTGAATTGAAACTAGAGGGCTACACAGACTCAAGTTTTCAAACAGACCAAGATGATAATAAATCCATTTCAGGGTATGTGTTTACCTTAAACGGTGGCGCAGTGAGTTGGAAGAGTTCCAAGCAGCAAACAGTTGTTGATTCAATGACAGAGGCAGAGTACATAGCTTCAAGTGAAGTTGCAAAGGAAGTTGTTTGGATGAAAAAGTTCATAACTGAACTTGGTATGGTTCCTAGCATTAGAGGAGCAGTACCTTTATTCTGTGACAACACTGGAGCTGTTGCACATGCTAAGGAACTCAGGTCTCATCAGAAATCCAAACACGTGTTACAGCGATTTTATTTGATTAGGGAGATCATTGAAAGAGATGATGTCACCCTGGAGCGTGTGGACTCTCAAGACAACATTGCAGATCCATTTACTAAAGCTTTAACACAACAATAGTTTGATAGTCACTTAGAGAATATGGGTATGAGATACCATAACGATTGGCTTTAGTGCAAGTGAGAGATTGAAAGTAGTATGCATACAAGCCAATCATGTATGATGATAAACCATATACTTTGAGACACACTACAAGAAAAACGTATAATTACGACGGAATTATTTCCCACTGAATTAATTCCGTCAAATATAACTTATTTTCGACAGAAAATTCCATTTGAAATAATTACGTCGGAAATAACAGTCATTATTAGTCCACTTTTTTTTATACGAACATAACTCCCTTTGCCTCATATGCTCGATCTGCTACTGGAACAGAACTCCCTTTTCCTCACATGCCCTGTTGCCTCCTCATCTTCCTCCTCTCCTAATCTCTTGCTGCCTCCTCATCCTCCTCTTCTCTTAATCTCCTCCGCCTCACTACTCCCTTTCCCCTCTCTTCTCTCACTCATTATTGCCCTAGTTTAGAAAAATAGCCCCAATTCTAATTATTTTAATTTTTGGCGGCAGCGGCGGTGACTTACTTTACCTCATTCTCTTCCATTGTTATCTTCTATTACATGTAGTTAACGGTTAGTATTCAATTTGGCCATTTTCCCAATTTTACACACATTAACACGCACAATAGCTTGTAATTTTGGTTTCACACACATATGCCCTAATTTTTGAATGTGTATGATATTATGTATATGTATTGATATTGTGTATATATAATTGATTATATCATGTATATACAATGCACTTGTGGTGTATGAGATAGGATTCGCGTTTCCAGGAAATGCTTAAACAGTGGTGTATTGATTGTGTCAATTAGGTACTTGTGAAAAACATTTCTTTTTTGTTTATCAAATATTTCTTTTTTGTTTATCAAATTCATCTAAGTATGTCTGGGTGTGGGGATTTTCTTGTGGTCTGTTTTATTGCTAATAGAAGGGAGTAAGAAGCTAAATTGCTCTCTTTACTGGATCTAAAGTTATGAAAAAGCAGCAAAGATTGAAACTTTATATATACATGTGAGGTTTATTACTGTAAATTATAGAGAATAAACCTGACCGCATGGTCTTGATTGAATTGTGTTTTAATTTTTCTGTGGTGTGGTTTATATCTGTTTTCAATTGGTGTTGATTTCAATTAGAGATGGCAGTTCTGATATGAATCAGCTTATTGAGCACCAACTTCATTCTTTTTTTTGTTTTCTTTTTTCTTTTTAAATTTTTTATTACTTGTAGGAGAAATTGCTTCTTATTAGTTTATAGTATAAGAAACTTTATAATACTATTGTACATCTGTTTAAGCCATAGTAACGTACTTCTCTTCCTGATCTTAATACTTAATTCATAATTTTGAGTCAAGCTTTTGATCTTTTGGATCAACCAGCACCAAGGTAAATCCCCCTCAGCCACTGCTAGTGTGGGGTTTGTATTTTTTTTTTTATGGTTTTTGCATGTTGGTGTTTGTTGGTTCAGTGATGGTCCATTGCTAGTATCAGAAGTAATTGTGTAATTGTGCATGAGTGACTCCTCTTGTTAAAAACATTTCGAGAGTGCATTCGTGTATGCATCTCCATTGGAGTTTCCTCTATTTGGGTTGGCATATTCGCCAATTGCTTTCATGAGCTTTATGTATTCTTCTCACATTCAAGTTATTCCATTATTAAACTAAAGATCTTAGCTTATTTTATTTTATTTTTCTTCTCAGTATTCAATTTACATTTGAATCTTGATCCAATTACATTGCTTGGAATTGAGTTGCCAAATATAGTTCGAGTACAATATATATTTGTTTCTTGACTATATACACGTACTATTTTATGTGTGATGTGTGGTGTGTACAAGTGCAATGCAGTATGTGCCATATGTTTAAGATAGCAAGAAGAAAATGGATGAGTACACATATGAGATATTCATGGGAGGGACGAACACCGTAGTGCTCCACAACACGTGTGAGGATTCTATTTTGGCTGCTCCAATTATTTTGGACTTGGTCCTTCTTGCTGAACTCAGTACTCGCATTCAGCTTAAAGCTGAAGGAGAGGTTTGTCCCTCTTTCTGTCATTATGTTTAACCCTCAATATATATTTACCTTATCCTTTTACAGTCATGTTTTTCCTCCTAACTACTAATTATATACATGTTTCTCGAATCTATTTGCAGGGTAAATTTCACTCCTTCCACCCTGTGGCCACCATTCTCAGCTGCCTCACCAAAGCTCCTCTTATAAGTTAGTTATCTTGGTTAATTATTCAGTATTCGATCCGTTCCACACAAAAAAGTCCCGTTAACAGAAATAATTTGCAAAAATATAAAGGATGATAAACTTTTAACATACTCTGCATAGAACTAACATACAAGTACAATCTAAACAGAAAGGTAGAAAACCATTTAACCCAAGACATGAATTATTGGTGTGGACTTGATCAGAGCATGTGATAGTGAACTAATGTGGTTATTAAAGTTATGATGTTATGTACATTTGAATCTTGATCGTTGAACTGGATTTGTTAAGGTAAGATTGAGTATTATATTCATTATGTAACAAAGTTGACGATATCTAAAGAGATTAATATAAGACTATCTTTGTGATTTGTTTGTGTTGATATTGTTATTTGTTTGTCTTGGATATTTGTTAGGTGTTGGATATTGTAGGGCATGAATGAATTGGTTTGAAAACATAGGGAAAAAAGAAAACATAATTATTATTTTATAATTTTTAAAAGGTTATTTTCGACGGAATATTCCATGGGAAATAACTTATTTCAGACGAAAATTTCGTCAGAAATATTCCCTCAGAATAACTATTTTCGATAGAATTCTCGACGTACTTATTTCCGACAAGCTTTAATAGGACTGAATTTTTGACGGAATTTTCTGTCGGACTTAGGTTTATTTCGACGGAATAAGCTTAATTCTGACGAAAAATTACGTCAGAATTAAGCCTTTTTCTTGTAGTGACAATCTTATTTATTTATTAATAAAAGTGTTATTCAATTAAAGGCATTTAATTTATCTGCATGGTGCTATTTTTATAATATGTGATAAACCCATAGTTTTAAGAAATGCTTTTAGAATCATGATGATAATCGTGCTAATGAGATCTAAACTCTTAGATAGCTTAAAAATAAAATAGCTCCCAATCGTTGGATTACTAAAAAAGAGATTAGTAAATCCGGCTAGATTGGTACATACGTTGACTTGCTCATTGGATGGGGATGATTGATCTCATAATAATTTGTGTGGAGACATTAAAGCAAGTATGTAGGTGCTTATTGGAGAATAAGTTCACTAAACGTGGCTCGCTAAGAAATACCAAATATAGTTTTACTTACCTATCAATAGGAATTCCTTAAGTGACAGTAATACAAATAATCCTTAGACTTGAGATCATCATAGTATCTTGTGTATGATGAGTTATACTTTGACATGTCCCTTAAGACCCTAAGGGTATAACAAAGGGTATGATTGGATATAATGATTTATCCATTGAGATAATGAATGATCAATAAAGGATCTACCACTTCTAGTAAAAGAAGAGAATGTCCTATGTGATTCGATAAATGACAACCCAGTAGTCCTTGGCCAAGGCATAATGAAATTAGAAAATAGTTTTTAATTTGCATTATTTGGTATTGTGCATTTTAGAATCGAAATACATATAGTTAAATAAAATAAGACTTGATAGTAAATTCATGTCTTATATTTAATTAGGACATTATATGGTGGAATGAATGAACTGTACGGTAACTATTTACTCACATGTTCTTTTATGATTGATTTTGAAATCTATATTATCTGAAAACTCGTTAATCGCTAAGGGGGCTTACTCTTATTGTAGAATAAATATTATTTATTTAAATAAATTATTAGCTTTATTTATTTATTTAAATAAGATTAGAATTGTTCTAATTGATTTATTCACAACTGGTTTAATATGCAGAATCTAAAGGGTCACACCATAAAAAGAAGAATATTTATTAAAGAAGCTAATGGCATAACCATAATAATAAATATTAAGTATGTTTAATTTAATCTATGATGATAGAATAAATTAAATAGCTTAATATTTATTATTTAATATTTTAGAAGTATTAAATATAAATTAATAAGAAGAGTCTAATTATTATTATTACTATTATTATTATTTAAATCCTAAAGGAGTTTGGGAATTAATTAATAAGATACTCTCTTTATCATATATTCCTAATAAGATTGGGAGGCTAATTAATTAAAAAGGTTTAATTATTCCCACTAGGATTGGGAAGCCTAATTAATTAAAAATTTTAATTAATTAATATGAAACTTTATTCTTAAATGGTTTAGGAGGTTGCCTACATCTATAAATAAGAAAGTCTTATTATGGAACAATGTTAGATATTACACTATTCCAATAGTTGGGAGAGTATACACATTCTATAGAGATAGAATTAGGGTTAGCGAAACACCCACCTTCTTGAATATCTCTTCTTCCTTGGTGGATCACCTCTAAAGGACAAACACTTGAGTGGTTAACGTTGATCAAAAGAATGAATCAATCCCAGAGAACTCAAGGAGATCACGAAGGATTTGGAGTTGAACTCGTACCGGTGGAAGCTTAGTTATAAAAGGATATGATTTTATAATTTCTTCTCTTTCGTTTAATTAATAATTGTGCATAAAGGATAATTCGAGTATAAGCTTTGTAAAATTTTAAAAAAATTTTACCACGCTTTCGCTACTTTGATCTTACAAACATAACATTTATAATATGTGATAAACTCATAGTTTTAAGCAATGCTTTTAGAATCATGATGAGAATCATGAAAATGAGATCTAAATTCTTAGATAGCTTAACAACTAAAATAGTTCTAAATCATTGGATTACTAAAAAGGGGATTAGTGAATCCGGATAGATTGGTACATACGTTGACTTGGTCATTGGATGAGATGATCGATCTCATAATCATTTGTGTAGAGACACTAAAGCAAGTATGTAGGTGCTTATTAGAAAATAAGTTCACTGAACGTGGCTCGCTAAGGAATACCTAATGGATTTTTACTTGCCTATCAATAGGAATTCCTTAAGTGATAGTAGTACAAATAATCCTTAGACTTGAGATCATCATAGTATCTTGTGTATGATGAGTTAAACTTTGACATGTCCCTTAAGACCCTAAGGGTATATCAAATGGTATGATTGTGTATAATGATTTATACATGGAGCTAATAAATGATCAATAAAAGATCTACCACTTTTAGTAAAAGAAGAGAATGTTCTATGTGATTCGATAAATGACAATTCAGTAGTCATTGGCCAAGGCAGAATGAAATTAGAAATGAGTTTCTAATTTGGATTATTTGGAGTTGTGCATTTTAGAATCGAAATACATATAATTAAATAAAATAAGACTTGATAGTAATTCCATGTCTTATATTTAATTGAGACATTTTATGGTGGAAGGAATGAATTGTACGGTAACTATTTACTCACATGTTCTTTTATAATTAATGTTAAATTTTATATTATCTGGAAAGTCGTTGATCGTTAAGGAGGCTTACCCTTATTGTAGAATAAATATTATTTATTTAAATAAATTATTAGTTTAATTTATTTATTAAAATAAGATTAGAATTGTTCTAATTGATTTATTCACAATCGGTTTAATATGGAGAACGTAAAGGGTCACACCATAAAAGGAAGAATATTTATTTAAAAAGCTAATGATATAATCGTAATAATAAGTTAAGTATGTTTAATTTAATCTATGGTGATAGAATAAATTAAATAGTTTAAAAGTTATTATTTAATATTTTGAAAATATTAAATATAAATTAATAAGAGGAGTCTTATTATTATTATTATTATTATTATTATTATTATTATTATTATTATTATTATTTAAATCCTAAAGGAGTTTGGGAATTAATTCATAAGATACTCTCTTTATCATATATTCCTAATAATATTGGGAGGCTAATTAAATAAAAAAGTTTAATTATTCCCAATAGAATTGGGAAGCCTAATTAATTAATATGAAACCCTATTCCTAAATGGTTTAGGAAGGTTGCCTACATCTATAAATAAGAAAGTCTTATTATAGAACAATATTAGATATTACATTATTCCAATAGTTGGGATAGTATACACATTCTATAGAGATAGAATTAGGGTTTAGCCAAACACCCACCTTTTTGAATATTTCTTCTTACTTGGTGGATCACCTCTAGATGCCAAATCTTGGATGACTATGGTTGATCAAAGGAAGGAATCAATCCCGGAGAACTCAAGGAGAACGCGAAGGATTTGGAGTTGAACTCGTACCTGTAGAAGTTTAGTTCTATAAGGGTATGATAATTTTTTCTCTTTCATTTAATTAATAATTGTGCATAAAGGATGACCCGGGTATAAGGTTTATAAAATTTTTAAATCCATTTTTACCATGCTTCCGCTACTTTGATTGTTACAAACCTAACATGTTCTTGGCTTGGAACTTGGAATTTATTATAGAGCTATTTCTTAGCTTTTCGGAATATCTTGAATCGTCATAATCGGAGTTTATATGAAAAAGTTATGATCTTTTTACCAAACGGACATTGAACCTCAAAGTTTGGAGTTGCAATTTACATAACAATCATTTGGAGCCCAATTTCTACCTTGATCCAGCCCGAATATATTAATTCTAAAAGAATAAAAGTTGTAGATCTCGTCAAAATCTTTGATTTGATAGGTAGTAGGCCCCGTAACTTCTCCCGGATCAAAAGTTATGGCCGTTTTAAAAAAAGACATCGTAGCAAAAAATGGAAATTCGACTCAGCGAATTTGATAGGGAAAATTCAGATTTTGGAAAGTTTCTAAAGGCAGATTTTGGCATAATTTTACATGGAATGTGGTTGATATTTTTATTAGATTTAGGATCTTTTTAGACTGAGATTTTCTTTCCAAATTAGATTCTATTTCTTTATGGAAACTAGTTATGTTTTGTAATTCGTTATAGGATTTGGATTTCTAGTTCTCATAAGATTTAGGGACTTGTCTAGCACTATAAGTAGAGGATGATAGTCAGGATTTTATTCATTCAATCATCTACTATCATCTGTAACGACCATGAATTTTAAACTCCTTATTAATTAAATATGTTATTTAACTTTAACGAGTTAATTTTGTGAGTTTATTTAAACCTTATGTGGTTATGTGATTATGTGAGATAGAGAATATGCAAATAATTACTAGGAATAATTAAAGGGAGTCACTAATAGTTCATTTAGATTAGTGAGCTAACCCTAAGACTTTTATATTAGAGAATTGAAAATTTGTTATTAATTAAATATTCAATTTAATTGAATATAGCGAAAGGATTTAAACGCATTGATTAATTTTATTTACGAGTAATTAATCGATAACGTATGAATTTATTGTTATTAAGAATAAATAATATATTAATGAGTAACGGATTTAATAAATATAATGAGATTATATTTACTTGATTAATTATTTTATACAAACATGTGTTAAGTAAACCTTTAATATATGGTAGTACAAGGCGACACATTAATATGTCTATATATTATATATATACACTATATAGTAAGCTTTATTGCATTCATGTGAGTTGCATAATAATATTATTTATGTGACATGAAGTGTGTGGTTAAATATTCATGTATCATGTAGTAACATCAATAATCAATTGTGATCAATAATGATTTTATTAAGTTATTATGATTATAATAATAACAGTTATGGTAATAAATAATGAGCAATACACAATTATATTATATTTGGTGTTAATAGAAAATATACATGGATTATATGTATGTACACTACTTGATACATTATATCATTAGTTGCTCATTTAGAATGACATTGTGACACTAGTTAAATGTATAACCTAAGTATACATGAAATGAAATGTGTTGTATTATTTAACCCAAGTATATTTATAATGTGTATAGATGTATATTTATAAGCTAAGTGTTGAGCATACATAATATATACAAATACAAGTTGCTGAGTTTGGTTGTCCCATAATAAGAGCCCATTCTCTTCATTCTTCACACGTGAACCCACATGGCTACTACACTACTCTACTTCTCCTCAATTTCTTCACAAAGCTAGCTAATGATTTCAAAAGGTGTGGGATTCATGATGAAATCACCAACTATTCACCAACTCTCTCTTATCTATTGAACATTCTTGCAATCCTTTGATTTAATATGGAAGGTAATTGAGTTGTCTGGTATTTCAATTGCCTATATAAGAGCTCTTCTCCTTCTCATTTTGAATTTGCTGAGATTTCTTTAAGTATAGAATTGATAGAAAGAGATATATCAGTGAGGGAGAAGTGGATATACAAATTGCAGAGGTATAATTCCTACCATTTTCCATTCTTGTTCAAGCAATGGCAATTTCTTATTTATGCTATTTAGATGTTAATTGAATTATGAAGTATGGTTGTTAAGTGTGGTGTTAGTTAGTAAGCATGTTAGTTATATATTGTGACTAGTCTAGAATGATTTCATTAAGAATTTTCTGAGTTGGTTTGTAGTCACTGCCAAAGCAGCTTGTTCCTGGTCTGGCCGCAAGCCTGCGCAGCTATGCCAGTTTTGCACTGGCCAGCGGCGCAGCAGCGCCAAGCCCTGGACAGAGTTTTCTGTTTCCTGCTATAAACTGCTATGTGCTATCATGAAGTACCTTGTTAAAGCAAGTATGTGAACATGATTAAACTATAAATATTAGTACAATGACATGATATAAGTATGTATTCCTTGATGCTACACATATATGTCATGGCAATGTTTTACGAAAGAAAAACATATGTTTTAAAAAGAAACTTGTAGTTTTAAAAGTGAACCTTGTCACGAACCTAACATGTGTGTTTTCTGATTTTGTAAACACAATAGTATGGTTTATATTGACCTGAAATGCATGTTTAAAGTGTCAGTCATACACTAGCATACTTGGTTTAATGATTCAAGAGGTTTTCAAGATAAGAAACTTAAGACTTTTGAAAACGAACTTGACCAAGATTAATGTCTTTTAGATTCTGACCATATGAGAATGTTTATGTGGTTTTAATATGTGTTTCTAATGCATATGAAATATATATCGAGATGCCTTGCATGTACTATGATGCCTTTGTGGACTTAGTATAGTTTTCAAAGAAAACTTAAGATTTGAAAGTTAATCACATCAATAACCATGTGGATTACGTATTGATCATGCAAGCATGAAGATTAAGATTTCATTATGCCTATAGACATGTTGACATGAACCTCATTTGTTCAAACATGAATTTCAAATATGAACGCATATTCAAGAAATAAATTTTTAAGGCACGAACTATGTGATTAAAGTATACATACGTAGTATACGCACAAGCATGACTACTTAAACATTGTTTAACCTTGTTATGTGATAACATGACTTTAGTAACATATTTAAAGCATGAACGTGTATTGCTTAAAGTATGTGAATGATCGGCATGAAGACATATGATTTTGAATTGAATAGGGTGAGCATGCTAGGATTCAAACTTAAAAGTATATTCTTGAAGCATGATTACTTGAAATGCTAAATGTTCAAACCTATATTGATGTATAGAAACTAGATATTCTAGCACTATTAAATCAAGGACAGAGTTAATTGTTTATAGACCCAGTCAAAGTGATTGACTTACGTGAATTATGGATAGATTTATATGATAAGCAAATTCTTGTAAGTGTAGACTCGTATTAGTTTACACATGCTAATTGGATTACCGACTGGTTAATGCTAGGTTATTTCAACGAGTTTAATTAAAGCTAGAACTTAATTGTAGCTGAGCAAACAGACAAGTATCCTATCCTTGTATTTACTTTATTCAAGGAACATTGTAAGCAAGTTCTTTTGAACCCATTCTTGTATTATTATGCAAGTTCCCGAACTTCATTTCTTGGTTATGCAAGTTCTCTAAATTTACACAAATTCTTTATTATGCAAGTTTCTGAACTTCACTTTTTATTGTGCAAGTTTCCTATCCTTCTCATATTGTATTGAGCATGTTACTATTGTATTGACAGTTAATTATTTAAAGTTTGAACTTTATTTCCAAGCATGCTATTAGGTGGTTTAATTACTTTACAATTATTCCACATTGATATTATTGTTATTCGCACTTGGTGCACTTGAGTTCGTACAGTTTTGAGCTTGTACCTTATTTAAAGTTCTAAAATTCTTGAACTGCGTCAGATAGAGTTTGAACCCTTTTTCGGTCAGACAATTGTATGAAATTTTATAAAAGCTATCCAAACCAATTGATGGTAAGGATTCTTAGACTGAAGAGAACACCTTTTATATATAGGGGAGTACCCCAGGTATCTAGTATAAAGATACAAATAGCAGAGTTGAATATTATGCATATACATAGGGTACGCAAGGCTGATTCCCTCAAGTACTTATTCTGTAGCCAGTAACCAAAGGGTCAATTAGATATTGAATCCATTAGAGTTTTATAGTTCAAAGTCTACTTGACTATCAGTTATTCTAAAAGCAATTATTATCTTTGCTTCTAATATTCATATTGTTGAATCCTTCAGATATTCATATTGTTGAATTCATTGTCAGATATTTTCCATTCTTCATGATATATCCTTTATTGTTGTATTTAAACTTGTTGAACAAACTCGTTGCTCATTCTTGCTATATCATGACTTCTATTTCAGTTAAGCCCGAGACTTCAAGGAAGGACAAGGGTAAAGGGAAGATGTAGGATAGTTTGCAAGGAGCAGACTTTACCTTATGCTTAATTTAAATACTATTATTGTAATTTAAACCCTAATGACTATTATAGGGTATGTTTGTAAGATTGTATTAAGGTTATCGAATCTTGGGACTAGTAACACCTTTTGAATGAACGACGTACGTTTATTATTTTCCGCATTTTAGTTATTGTATGTTGTTTACAGGTGGATGTTTGTATTGTATCGTGACGACCGGACCGGGGTCAGAGGACCCGGATTCGGGGGTGTCACATCATCTCTGATCTACATCATTGAAGTACAAACTTGGAAGACATGAGCTAAGTTCTTTATATTCAGTTCTAAGGGATGTTGAACCTTATTTATAATTAATGGTTAATTGAGTATTCATTATTTATTTCTTCTCACATGAAATTCATTCTTGATAATCCCATTTAATTTCTAAATGCTATTTTGCTTAACTGATTTGATTTATGCAGGATTGAGTTGGTTATGACACCCCCAAGTCTGGGTATTTCATTCCCACGGGATTTGGTGTTCATTATCCAAAATAAACACATCTAACTACCCACAATATAGGATAATACTAAAACGTAAGCTCAATAAACTTAAAATAATAATCTTCCCCATTTAGGGGTTACAAATTCTCAAAACAATCCCAAGTAATCTAACCTTTATAACATCATTCATAAGCGGAAATAAAATATAATTTAAATAAGTCTTTATACAATGTTTATCAAATAAAATTTGACTAGTCTTCATCACTTGTTCGCATTGCCTTTACCCTTACTAGTGGACGTCTTATCAACTTTCTCAACTTTAGTTGCAATGTTTTATATGCAAAAATGAGCAAACAATTGTCCATAAGTATGACAATAGCAATAATATCATAAGAATAATCAATAAACTCTGAATAAAAAGAAAGCTCGGCTTTTGAATCAAGGCTAGAAACAAGATCAAAAGTACATATGCGGGTCACAAGACCATGAACTACATCATAGGTTATCAAGTATCTATACTTTAAATTTTTAACAGTCATAAGACTATATGGACCATTCTTCTCGTACTTAGGGGGATCAGCCCTTTGTACCATGTATTGTGCACAAACATCTGAACGCTATCGTGTGTTATAATCCCCTATAATAGGGTTGTTCATCTCAGCTTTGACATAAGAGTCCGCACCAAAGGAAGTTTAGTTTAGATTAACTTCAATAACAGTTCTAGAATTTTAGAACGCTCATCAACCATGGACTAGTCGAATCAATAAGGGTTCACTAGCCATTTAAGAGTTTTATACAACAATATAGGATTGAACAATGATGTTTACGATCAAAGACCAACAATAGCAATTCATAATTGAATAAACATTTATAACGAAGTAATGCTTTCAAAAGAGTTCTAACTTTGTAGTAATCAAATGAAATTTGCTCAAAATGGAAAGTTAAAGCTTATACATTGCACAATGTGAAAATAAGGATAAAAGAACTTGCTCAATACAAAAGTGGGGTATACGAACTTGCTTGTTATAAGAATAGGATTTAGGAACTTGTGTAATACTAAACAAGTTAAGAGTAGGAAACTTGCGTAATCGTAATCAAGATAGGGTAAGGAACTTGCCTCGTGCGTAGGTTACACAATCACTACTCATGTTCCTCAAAAGTCCTACATATTTTAGTAGGATTACAACATCCATTAGTTACACTAATGTTAACCTTATAGGTTTAAGTCCCACTTCTATATTAACTTATTAACTTAGTTTAAGTTCTGATCATCATAAACAACCACACAACACAAACCTGAGATCCTTACTTAACTAACAATATGACTTTACACAACAATCTCAAATCTCACGAACCACAAGTTTAAGTTCTTTACAATTCTTAATATGCAACTTGAAACCATCTTATACATGTTAATAGTATTTATAGTATCTTTCTACGTGTCTAACACGTTATCAGGTTAACCAATCATGCTATGGGCTGAAAACCAAAAAAATTGTCCCAACTCTGTACTTCCCGTCGGGGCGGGATTTTGTATTGAAGAAAGGCCATCGGGGCGAAAAAATTAACACTGAGAACCCTACCGGGGCGGAGGTTCCCAGATTTCAACTCTGTAACTCACGAACAACCATATTTTTTAAGCCAAAAACTCAGTTTTCAACATCCAAACTCCAAATTAAGCATACCCAAAAGATACAAACTTCACAAAAGTAACACCAAGCATACACATACTGATTATAACAACAAAACAACAACAATAATCAAATTTAAACCCTTTAAATTCTATGTTCTTGCTAAAACTCCACTTTTAGACATCCTTAACAAAATCCATCACCATGAATTCGTTTTTCAACCAATTCAGTCCGTTAAACTTGCATTATTTTCGTTTCTTAATGTGTTAACACAATCCACAATCAATTAACAGATTAATATACAAATTAAACATCAATTTTAACTCTCAAACAAGCCAAAATATATATATTCGATCAAGAACACAATTCATCATCTTAAAATATATTTTCACAGATTTGATTCCTGAAATTCGTTTCTAATTAACAAGTAATAAATTATAATCATTAATTAACATATATAGTTCACCTCTCATCAAGTTATACAACAAAATTCCAACTTCTATAAAAAACTCAAGAACATAAACTAAAGCTTGCCTTGATTTCTTGTGTTTAGAAGATGTAAAATAGTTTTACTAATCCTCTCTTCTCTTCCTTGATTTCCAGAATCTCTCTAACTCTTTCACCAACACTCTGCGTTTTGCAAATAGCTAAAGGTAGGAATAAAACACGTAAAACTAACCTGACAATATATATATTACGCAGACTTAATATATCAGTTAAACCAATAAAAGGTTTTTATCCGTTACATAAACCAAAGGCCATAAGGCCTTGTTTGGTTAGCACACTATATCACCCCTTCTAATTTATTTAAATAAATTAATTACAATATAGTTCATATGTCACACTTCTTAATAAATTAATTTAATTAAAGTCATAAATCCATTAACCTTTGTTAATTATAATTTCCATTATAAACTATAATTTTATTTAACAAATTATTAAATTTCTAATTTAATTATTAAATTAAGTTAGAACAGCATTATAATTATTTAACAACTTCTAGACACTCAAAATTTTGTATTCCTATTACTAACCCTGCAAGAGGGCAAAACTGTCTTTTACACCCAGATGACAACCCCGGGAGATCAAAGCCAAACCTCGACGACAAGCCCGGGAGATCAAATCAAACCCCAGAAATAATCCTGGAAGTTCAAATCAAACTCCGCGACATCCCCGGGATACCAAATAAACCTTCGGAGACAACCCCGAAGTATCAAATCAACCCCGACGACAACCCCGGGTTATCAAATCAATCATGGGAGACGACCCTGAGGAAGAACAAAGTCGACTGGGATCGAACCTCGGAGACAACCCCGAATAACAGTCGAAAACCCTGTCAATCCTGGAGATAACCCCCAGAAGAGCAAAACGGTCATTTTGCCAACTTAACATCAAATCACTACTATGAGGGTTATTCAAAACCATAAGTTCAATCCCGAGTGAAAACAGCATAAGACAGCTCAACGGACGGACTGCGAAGACTCGAAGATCTGGTCATGGACCCATCTTTCCGGATTCGGAAAAAGTCTAATCCCATGTCATTGTGTAGCTCTCAGAAAGGGCTTTTGGAAAGGTATAGCACACCTTCATCGGACTCCTAGATTGAAAGCTATGAAGGTTCGAAGCAGACAGCGCTTTGGTCAAAGTACACGTACTTCGAGACAATAGGACCCTCAAGACCGGGCCTACTCGGGAGCTGCTGGTAGAGCTGCGGCTCCCTGGTCTATAAATAAGACCCCCAACCAGCCAAAAAGAAAGAGAAAAAAAAAGGAAATTTTGCCAATTTTAGCTCTTAATCCGACCTACAGTCTTCCAAAACACTTGTATACATACATATATATATATATATACTAACTGTCGACGTCGGGAAAAAATATGGGTCGGGTTGGACCCGAATCTTTCTTTCTTCCTAAATTTTGTCTACCCTTATTCTTTTTATTGTGAAAAAGGTTTTGAAGGGTTTTTTAGGAAAAGGCCAACATATATCATGTCGACGATTTGAATGTTTTACAGAGTCGCCAGTTGGTAGTTTGGAAATGGTTGTACCAACTCAACCAAGTTTTGTTTGAAAAGAGGTCCAATTTGCTAGACACTGTCGAAACTGAATCTTTGAAACCGAAGTTCTAAGTTTAGGGGCTTGGTTAAGTGTGGGGAAGGTGTTAAGCACCCCACAACTCCCGTGTAAACGCGGTACCGTATCTTTTCAATATTTTCCTTTTATATCTGCAATGTGTGTGTGTGTGTGTGTGAATGCTGGAAGAAATTGGGCCTCTAATTTGATTGATTTAAAAGTAGTGTCTTGCTTCGTTGAACCTACATACGAAGGGTTTGATTTGATTTGCAAAAGTCCTTTTAGACAAGATATTAAAATTATGTTTTGAAAGTAGGTTTTCAAACCCTTATGCTCAAGTAGGAATTGAAGCATGTTGATACTTTCATTTTATATCTTTTTAGCCTTTTGGCTCCATTTGAACGGTGATTGTCGGGCTGCGAAGCATCCCCGGCCACAGAAATATATACAAGTGCTAGTCTTCTCATGGGCATGACAGCCATCGGAGTGACTCTGACAAGACAAACCATTGTTCTCATTATGTTGAGACCTTAAACCCGGATAACAGTTTTAAGGTCTTTCGGAAGTACATTTTACAGAAAAATTGGCAGGGTACATTTGTAAAGTGGAGTTTGTCCATTGTGGGAATCAGATTCTAATCAGTTTGATCATGAATCCCACGATTCCTAGGCTTACAAAGGGAAGCCAATAAAACCTGCACAGTTCAAATATGCATTAAAAAAAATATTTACATCCAGATGTCGCCAGAACCAAGGATTCATCAGTAAATCCGGGCTCACGAGTAGCCGAAGCATCTCGTTCCCACTAGATAGCGATCTAAGGGCCGCGAGGTAGCTTTCATAACTGAAACTAGAAAATTTGCTAGATTTAAGTAAATCTCAGCCATTCTAGCTTCCTGGTTCCGTCTGGACCTATTTTGAACCGTTTGAAAACTAGAGTTGGCTAGATTTAAAGAAATCTAGTTCTCCCGCAGAAATGTCAATGCCGATTCATATCAAATAAATATTTAAAGCAACAATTTAATCATAATGAGTAAGAAATATATATATATATATATATATATATATATATTAAAAAAGTTGTAAAAAGTCACGGAGTAATCCAGGCTGAACAGAATCGAAATATATATATATATATATATATATATATATATATATATATATATATATATAAGCGGTAAAAGGCGATGGGTTTTCACTCCGAGGCCCGAACTGAAATGAAAAAAAATATATATATATATATATATATATTTATAAAAGATGTAAAAAGCTACGGAGTAATCCCGGCTGGACATAATTGAAATATATATATATATATATATATATATATATATATATATATATAAGCTGTAAAATGACATGGGATAATCCAGGCTTGACAAATTGTAAATATATATATATATATATATATATATATATAAAAGTTGTAAAGGGCGACGGACATTCTATCCTTTGCTCGGACAAAAATGTAAGTATATATATATTTATAAAAGCAGTAAAAAGGCCACAGAATGATCCAGGCCGAACTTAAATGTAAATGTTAATATATATAGTTAATATATATATATATATATATATTAAATCAATAAAAAGGCCACGAAGTATAAATTCAGGCAAAAAAAAGTCAGAAATATTTTATATATATATATATAGTTATATATATAAAAGCCGTAAACTACCACAGATTTGACATCCGGGCTTGACAGAATTAAAAGTTAGTATATATACAGTTAAATATATATATAAAAAAGCCAAACCCGGACTGGGAATATAACTCAGTCCGACGAAGTTGCTATAAACGGATATATATATATATATATGTATAAGCTGTTAGAAGTGACCGATAGACGATCCGAGTTGTAGAAATGCCAGAAAATGAGTTTATGTACTAAAATATACGAAAACATAAGCAAAACGGCCACGGAACTGAGTTCCGGGAGTAATCAGAAAGCGAAACTTAACGTGCAAGTGTATAAAAGTGCAAAGAAGTAGTAGGAATTTTCTGATCGTAAAAATACTCACAATGGACTGCTACACGGGTTTTTTGCCAAATCGAAGGCTTTAAACGTCCGTTTGTACCACTCAGTTTTTGATATGTGATAGTATATGAGTATACCTACGTGTTAGAGTAATAAAATTTGGATTTGGAGTACAAGGGTATGGTTGAGAAATGAAACGAGCAGAGGTTCAGAGCGTTTCTGAATTATGAAATGAGCTGGGGGTCCACGTTTATTTATAGACCCGGTGGAAGCAGCTCTACCTGCGTCAGCCGCAGGTAGAGGTGAGGCTCCACGTGGTAGGGCCCATGTTGCGGGTCCCGCTGTATCGAAGTACGTGCACTCCGAGCAATGCGAGGTTAAATTCAAAACTTTTTAACTTTTGATCGGAGCGTCCGTTTGAGGCGTGTTATACCTTTCCGGAAAGCCCTCGCCGAAAGTGTTGCAATGACATGGGAGTAAACCTTTTCCGAGTCCAAAAAGACGGGTTCATAATCATGTGACAATCCAAAAATTTATAAGATCTTAAATGATTAAAATAAAGGTTAAAAGAATAAAACCTAGATGGGAATTTGAGGATTAATTAATATATATATATATATATATATATATTAAAGAAGAACCTATATGGTTTACTATTCGAATGAGAATAGAGAAAATATAGGTTACAAAATTTCTAAACCCTAGAAATGAATCTATATGTACTTGAAGGAATATTAAGATAAGGTACTACGATACCTATAAAGTTTGGCGACCTAATATATAAATTAGGTATTTGAATTAAGTAACCTCAAGGATTATCTTTATTTATTTATCCTAGTATTTTAACTATATACTAGTGACCTAATCTAAGAGATTTATGAAATATGTCTCAAGCTATTAGATTATCTTGTATGATTATTGGTCATAACTTATTAAGCCAATTAGGGCTATTAAGTTAATACACTAGTGGAATATATTTTAACTTATGTGAGTTATGTATGCGATTAAATAAATATACATTATATAATGTGTATACATTTATTTTGTATATAAAGAGAATTAAGAATTAAGTTATGTAACCTAATACATATAATATGAGAGAATGCTAGTATTTAAAAATATATACTAACCATAAGAGATTTATTTTATACATCTCAATTAATTAATTTTATAACCTAAGAAAAGAAAGTCTAATTGGGTTATAAGATTAAAGATACCTGAGTAAGGATTTAAGTTACAAAGGAGGCGAATGGAAACCCTAACTAAAGGATTAGGGTAAGATAAAAATTAAAGATATGAAACTATGTGGAATTCATGGCCCAAGGGATTACTTTGCAAGCCCAACAGAAATTAGTTAAAGCCCAATCCTTTAGCCCAATGGGAGAGAAGACATTTTGGGCCTTTAATAAGCTAATTAAGGCATTTGGCCATAGCCCAAATAATTAGTTAGGAAGCCCAAAAAGAATTAAAAATAGCAAACCCAAAGGGTAATTTTTTAAAGGAAAATATGTGAAATGACCAAATTACCCTTAAAATTATTTATGAAATGACCAAAATACCCTCCAATCCATGTGAACTTAAATCGACCAATCATAGAAGAGATGATGCAAGCATGATACAAGCATGACATCATCCTTAAAGAAATACAGATGATGCAAGCATGACATCAGCATTAAAGAAACATAAAGATGATGTCATCATGATGATGTCATCATGATGATGTCATCATGATGATGTCATCATGATGTCACCGAGGGTCTAAAGTGCAATTAATGAGGTACAAAAGTGTAATTAACCTAGGTATCAAACTGTAATAAGCCGAAGGCAAACTGTAAAAAGTCGAGCCCCTAACGTGCAATTATCAGAACTATGTTTTCCTATAAATAGCAAGCCATTTCTCTTCATTTTTCAAAACAAAAAAATAGAGTTAGAGAGAAAGAGAGGAGGAGGATTTAGGTTGCTATAAAGAGAGAGGAAAGTTTTTGGTGAGGTTCAAGCCTACAAAGGATTAGTTAAAACTTGCAACTTCAAGAAGTATTTCCTCTAGTGGGTATTATTTTCATTCTTCTTTATATATGTGACGCCCCTAAAATAGGTTCAATACTCAACCCATTCTGTGACGCCCCCAAAATAGGTTCAATACCAACCCATTCTGAGTCGCCAAATACATGGTACAGAATTTTAAATACAAATCTTTTATAACAAAAGGTCGTGAGAAATACGACCATACAACTGTGAGTGTCAATACAAACATGTAGAAAATATAAACACTTAAACTAAGTCTACATTACAATTATTATCACACTATTTTACAAAAATAGTGAGGGCTACTACTGCTCTATCCTGACCATCACACTGATCCCCGACTAGTTCCCGCAACATTCTCATTCCCAAAAGAGGACAATAGATGAAAAGGGTGAGCTCAACTAGCCCAGTAAAGAATATTATGACTAAGATAATGAAAAACAAATTATTGTTAGCCTTCAATAAATCAGATAAAATATTATGGACAACAAGTTTTAGATTAATATTCGCAGCGAAAATAACAATTCATTAGAAGAGTTAAGTAGAGAATGAAGTCTACTATCTTCTATGATTTAAAAGTCCATCATAAATATTTTATCCCTGTAATATCAATCAATATATATCTTGAATCAAATATTCATCTTTGCACTACGGGCCAAAGATATTCATTTGTATCACCAGTTGGTCATGTTCATCTCAACACCTGTCCATCTTTGCACTACGGGCCAAAGATATTCATCAGGTAATCATTCATCTTTGCTCTACAGGCCAAAGATATTCATCAAGTAATCATTCATCTTTGCTCTACAGGCTAAAGATATTCAATTATATCACCATTTAGGACTGAGGATGATGAAAAATAATATAAACAACGAATCCAATGAGATAAAGGACAAAGATTAGGGATTCGTAATTTAGTTTATTCAAGTTCAAGAATACTCCATAATAATCAATTGTGGAGCAAAATTCAAGAATGAAGATCAAAACATGGATCCAATCAAAGATAGGAACCATAACAGACAACTTGGATAATTAAAAGAAAATTTAATTTTTTTGTAAATAGTGTCGTATACGTGAATAGTGCCGTATACGTGAATAGTAACCCCGACATGAAAAGGTAAAAATTCCATAATAAAATTCATACCAACATTCCAATGAAATGATACTAGATGAAACGCAAAATTCGAAGAATTTCTGATCATTTCAGGAATTATAGAAGCAATACTTACCGTAGTAAGTTTTAATTTGAGTATATGAAATGAAATATTATCGCTTTCATAATATGGAATATGAAAGAAAATAATATTCTTTATGAATATTGAAAGAAAGTAACATCATTTACGATAAAAATAATATCCCTTACAACTGTTGAACAAAAATAATATTCCTACGAATATTGAATGAAGATAATATTCCTTACGAATATTGAACGAAAATAATATTCCTTACGAATATTGAACGAAGATAATAGTCCTTACGAATATTGAACGAAAATAATATTCCTTACGAATATTGAACGACAATAAAATTCCTTACGAATACGAAAAATAATATCGTAAGCGAATATGAAATAAATAATACCCCTTACCTTAAAAGGAGAGTATTTCTGACTGGTATGACGGAGATATTCTTGAAGAAAACTTATACTGTTTCTATACTCTAAGCTTCCTTAAACTCAAAAGAAATACGCTTCATATTATAGAAGAAGAATTCTCTGATTCTGGTGTAATTTTCATTTCTAAACTAAACATTCTATTTATAGGAGAATGGAAGGATACTATTTGAATTAGAAAATCACGGACTGCGCAGGAAAAGGATTCACGGGCGCAGACGGCAAATTCGTATGAAAATTTTTGATTTTACTATATTGCACTATGCAGCACTATGCAGTACTATTCAAACACTATACAGTACTATACAAACACTATGCAAATAATAAAATATAATATATTCTATTTATATATATATATATATATATATATTCACACACACCCACACACACACGTAAACACACACACACTTAATATATATATATATATATATATATATATAAGTAATAAACCAAAACTGAGATAATTTTCTACCGATAATTTTAAAAAATGAGTAAGTTGGGGTCCATATAATAAACCAAATTTACCACAAATACTGATAAAAACACCTCAGCACTAATTCCTTCTTTTATATTCACAAAAATAAATATTTCCTTATCATATAAATTAATAATTAATTATTTATAAATAATATTACAGAACTACAATATCGACAACCAGGTCGTTCCCAAGAAAGAGGGGGCCTTCCGATAAGGATTTCTCCTTACTGGCACGCAATTAAATAACCCCTCCTAGACAGAACTTCCTTAGAAATTGCCAACAATGCTATCTAATAATATTATTCAAATAATATAAATTATTGATTTGATAATTTAAAATACTGTGCAATGACAATTATTGAATCAATAAAATATTATGCAATTATCAATGTAGCAATTATTGAATCAATAATATAAAATATTGAATAGTAATTACTGTAACAATTATTGAGTAGTGACTTCTTACGTAAGAATCAATAATTAGAATTACTGTGCAATACCGTGTGCTACTGTGTAACACCGCGTATTACTGTATTTTAACCACCGGGTATTTCAACAGTTTTAATAGTAACAACCACGCCGTTATTTTTAGAAAAACTAATTCTTGTCATTTTTTTCATCCGACAGTTTTTCGTTATGGGGCCCACAAATGGCTGCGCCGTCGTACGAATATTCCCCGATAACAAGAATATTCCACTAGAAAATGAATATTTCCCGACAACAATGAATATTTTATTACCACTTGCTAACTTTGAAAATTTTGCACATATCTCCCATAACTCACCACATTTATCAAAACAACACCTTACTGTTTAAAAATAATATATAAAGAAAATTAAATCTTTATTCATAAAATCTGGGGTCTTACACATTCTAAGTCGCCAAATACATGGTACAGAATCCAAATATAATCTTTTATATCAAACGATCGTGCAAAATACGACCACACAACTGGTAGCGTCAATACAGACATGTAGAAAATATAAACTCTCAAACTAAGTCATCATTACAATTATTATCACACTATTTTACAAAAATAGTGAGGACTACTACTGCTCTAACTCGGACCATCACTCTGTCTCCGACTAGTCCCTGCAACATTCTTATTTCCTGAAGAGAACAATGGAAGAAAAGGGTGAGCTCAACTAGCCCAATAAAGAATATTAGGACTAAGATAATGAAGAATAAATTATCGTTAGTCTTCAATAAATCAGATAAAATATTGTGGATAACAAGTTTTAGATCAACAACTGCAGCGTAAATAACAATTCATTAAAAGAGTTAAGTAGAGAATGATGTTTACTATCTTCTATGATTTAAAAGTCCATTATTAATATTTTATCCCTGTAACATCAATCAATATATTCCAATCAAATATTCATCTTTGCACTACGAGCCAAAGATATTCAATTGTATCACAAGTGGTTATGATCATACCAACACCTGTCCATCTTTGCACTACGGGCCAAAGATATTCATCAATTAATCTTTCATCTTTGCACTACAGGCCAAAGATATTTATCAATTAACAGTTCATCTTTGCACTACGGGCCAAACATATTCATAAATCAACAGCTCATATTTACACTACAGGCCAAAGTTATTCACCACAATTTAAGATTGAGGATGATGAAAAATAATATAAAGAACGAATCTAGTGAGATAAAGGACAAATATTAGGGATTCGTAATTTAATTTATCCAAGTTCAAGTATATTCAATAATGATAAATTGTGGAGTTAAATTCAAGAATGAAGTTCAAAACATAGATCCAATCAAATATAAGAACCATAACAGATAACTTGGACAATAAATTTTTTTTTTAAATTTTTCTATGAATAGTACTCGTGAATAGTGTCGTACGTATGAATAGTATCGTATTTATGAATAGTACCGTACGGATGAATAGTAACCCCGACATGAAAAGGTAAAAATTTCATAAGAAAGTTCATACCAACATTTCGGTGAAATGATATTAGATGTAACGCAAAACTCAAGGAATTTTTGATCATTTTAGGAATTATATAGAGGCAATACTTACCGTAGTAAGTTTGAATTTGGGGATATGAAATAAAATATTATTACTTTCATAATATAGAATATGAAAGAAAATAATATTCTTTAAGAATATTGAAAGAAAATAACATCATTTATGAGAAAAATAATATTCATTACGATAAGAATAACATCCCATACCTCAGTAGAATACTTGATCTGACTAGAATATCAGATATTATAATGAGGAAAACATGCACTATTATCAACACTCAAAATATCTAAATACTCACAAGAAATACGCTCAATCGTATAGAGAAAAAAAAATTCTGATCCTGATGTGATTTTCATTTCTAACTAAGCATCCTATTTATAGGAAATACTCAGCATACCACTTCTGACCAATTCTTTTCCTACGAATGTTAACTTTGAAAAACAACTCTCAGCATACAAAAAAAGGACAACCACCTTTTACATTTAAAAAACCTCCACCCCATGTTTTAAGTGACAAAAACATTTATAACACAAAAATAATTCAGATCTAATTTGCTCTCTTTCACCTCATTTTATTCTTATACCTTGAATTTATTGTAAAAATATTACCATTTAAATTATAAAATTATACTATTATATTATCATATTATACTATTATAATGTAATATTATAATAATATATTTGAATAAATTATTTTATCAGAAAAGATAAAATGTCAACTTTTATCAAATGTCTCTTTTGCTAAAAATTCCTCCATTTATATCAAAATTGAATAAATATTTACTTATCATATTTATCAATAATCAATTATTATTCACAAATAATATTACAGAATCACAATATTGACAACCAGGTCGTTCCCAGAAAAGAAGGGGCTTTTCGATAAGGATTTCTCCTTACTGACGCGCAATTAGATGACCAAACCCCTTACCTAGACAGAACTTCCTAGACATTACCAATAATGCTATTTAATAATATTATTCAAATAATATAAATTATTAATTTGATAATGTAAAATACTGTGTAGTGACAATTATTGAAATATAAAACACTGTGCAATACCGTGTGCTACTGTGCAACAACGCGTATTACTTTACTTTAACCACCGGGTATTTCAACGATTTTAACAGTAACAGTTTTGCCGTTATTTTTAGAAAACTTATTCTTATCGTTTTCTTCATCCGATAATTTTTCGTTATGGGGCCCACAAATGACTGCGCTATCGTACAAATATTCCCCAACAACAAGAATATTTCCCGACCAAACGAATATTATCCGACACAATGAATATTTTTATGACCACTTGCTTTGTAAAATTTGCACATATCTCCCCATAACTTATCACATTCATCAAATCAACACCTTACTATTTAAAATAATATATAGATGAAATTAAATCTTATTCATAAAATTTGGGGTCTTACAACCTCCCCTCCTTATAAAATTTCTTCCTTAAAATTGACGTACGTACCTGGTATTTCAAAAAGGTGAGGATACCTCGCTTTCATTTCTGATTCTAACTCCCATGTCATTTCCTTGATATCATGGTTCCTCCACAAAACTTTAACTTGAGGTATAATCTTTGAGCGTAGGACATGTTCCTTCTTATCTAAGATCTTGACAGGTACCTCTCGTACGTTAAATCTTTGGCTATCTCGTCTGGTTCTAACTCAATAAAGTGGTTTGGGTCTTTCACATATTTACGTACCACGGATATGTGAAAAATGTTATAAACACGAGACATGCTTGGAAGTAAGGCGAGTCTATAGGCCACAGTTTCTACTCGGTCAAGGATTTCAAATGGACAAATAAATCATGGGAGCTTTCCTCTATTTTCGAATCTTGTAACTCCTTTCTATGGAGAAACACGTAACAATACATGGTCTCCGACATTAAATTCTACGTCCCTTCGATGAAGATCCGCATAACTCTTTTGTCGATCTTGTGCCGTTTGTAGACGTTGCCGGATCATTTGAATCTTTTCCATAGTCATACGTACTAACTCCGGTCCCATCAATGTTGCTTCACCCACCTCGTCCCAACATACTGGAGAATGACACTTTCGTCCATACAACACCTCGAATGGAGCCATGCCTATACTTTCCTGATAACTGTTATTGTAGGAAAATTCCACCAATGGTAAGTACTTATCCCAACTTTCTTTGAAGTCTAGAACACAGAGTCTCAATAGATCTTCAAGAGTTTGAATAGTCCTTTCCGATTACCCGTCAGTTTAAGGATGGTATACAGAACTGAATCGTAAATCGGTGCCCATAGCTTTCTGCAAGCTGACCCAAAATCGTGAAGTGAATCTTGGGTCACGATCCGAAACTATGGATACTGGCATGCCATGCAATCTCACAATCTCATTTATGTACATACGAGCAAGACTTTCAAGTGAATAAGTCTCTCGTACAGGCAAGAAATGAGCAGACTTGGTTAATCTATCGACAATAACCCAAATTGCATCTATGCCTTGAGAAACCTTGGGAAGACCCGTAACGAAATCCATGTTAATGTGTTCCCACTTCCATTTTGAAATCTCAAGTGGTTGCAATGGACCCTTTGGCACTTGATGCTCCGCCTTGACACGTTGACACGTTAAACACCTCGAGATAAACTCTGCGATTTCTCTCTTCATATTGCTCCACCAAAATGTATGTCAAAGATCACGATACATTTTAGTACTTCCAGGATGGTATTGGATCGTAATCTTTCAGCAGCTCAAGCCAACGTCGTTGCCGCATGTTGAGTTCCTTTTGAGTAAAAAAAATATTTGAGGCTTTTAGAGTATATTAGGATGTCATCAACAAAGACAACCTCGAAATGATCCAAATATTTCTTAAATATTCTGTTCATCATGTCCATGAACGCATCATGGACATTGGTCAATCCGATAGACATAACTAGAAATTTGTAATGCCCGTATCAAGTTCTAAAGGCAGTCTTTGGAATGTCATCAGTTTTAATCTTTAACTGATGATATCCAGAACGAATATCGATCTTTGAAAAGAATTGCGCACCTTGAAACTGGTCGAACAAGTCATCAATGCGAGGTAACGGATACCTATTCTTAATGGTGACGTAGTTCAACTCCCGATAGTCAATACAAAGTCGCATACTCCCGTCTTTCTTCTTTACGAATAAAACAGGAACACCCCAAGGAGATGTACTAGGACGTATAAAGCCGATGTCTAACAACTCCTGTAGTTGGACCTTTAACTCCTGAAGTTCAATATGAGCCATTCGATATGGGGTTTTAGAAATGGGTTTTGTACCGGGTTCAAGGTCAATAAAGAATTCAACTTCACGTTCTGGGGGTAGGCCAGGAAGTTCTTCGAGAAATTCATCAAAAAACTTATTAACAACAAAAATATCATTCAAATCTGACGTATTCTTGTTTAAATCGGTGACATGGGCTAAGAAATCTTGGCATCCATTTTTTAATAAACGAATAGCTTTATGACTTGAAATAACAATGATTGATTTTAGTGGTTTAGTTGTTTGAATTCGTACAACAGGTTGGTTAGGAATATGAAAACTAACAACCTTATGAAAATAATCAATTTTGGCATGATAAATGGTTAACCAGTCGATTCCTAAAATCACATCAAATGCAAGTATTTTTAAAGAGATAAGATCAACAGGTAATGTGAGGGTGCCAATTTGAATCAAACAAGATTTGTAAACTGTGGATGTAACGAAGGTTTCTCCCAATGGAGTTTCAACAGATAAGTCAAAGTCTAATTTCTCAGGAGTCAAGTTCACACGTTGAGCACAAGTACGTGAAATAAAAAAATGGGTAGAACTGGTATCTAATAAGGTATAGACTTCGCAAGAGTTTATGATTAGCTTACCCGTGATAACCTCGTTCGGGTTCCTCGCTTTTTGGGTAGTCACGACAAAAGCTCTTCCAGGAACCACCGACTTTAACTTGTCCGGGACAGCCTTTAGAGTCACCATCCCAGCTGGACTTGACTTCGTTATAAAGCACATTCCACCCTCAATTGCTTCGTCGCACTCCTGATCCATGATTTGAATCATTACTCTTTGATATCTTCGATCCATATCGAATTGGGGTTGACCGCTATGCACAGGGTAATTCCAAACTCGATGTTGGATTCTCCCAATTGCTGTCCAAAAAGTGAAATTCATATCGTCTATTTTGGCCTTCTTGGATCAGATGTCTCTTTCTACAATATCAATGCGTCGTGCGGCTTTTACCCATGCATCTTCAATTCTCACTCGTTCATTTGTTTCTTCTTTCAGCTGATCGTTGACATTTGCATTTTCAGATTCTAGCTCTAATATCATATGCTCTGCCAGAGAGAGCTTCTGTTCAAGCCTCGCATATCAAGTAGCAAAATCTTGAATTGTTGTATCCCTTTGTTCCACGGCTGCGTGCCATTCTTCACCCTGCTCTTCTAACTCACGAATACGATTTTGCAGTTCTACATTTCGATCATAAAATTCTCCGAATAAATCCTCCTCAGGTTCCTCTTCTTCCTCACTCTCAGTTGCTATCTCTAAGATTTGCTCGGGTGCAACTATTAATTCTTCACTCACCACATGGATATCTCTAATTTCTTCTTCGCCTGACATCCTACAATCAAGTTCAATAACTTAATTAGCACTACCCAATAAACACCTTTGTTATAACAAGATAATATACTCCAATATTTATTATCTAAATAAATCTCCTCGATTCTTCACTTAAAACTCTATATGAGTTCATTTCTTGATTTTAAAATGTCATTCTTAAATACTGCCATAAAACAAGGGTTAATTTAAAAAAATTGACATATCACATATTAACCCTATGTTCCGACCGACCAAATAAACAATAAATAAGCTTAGGTAGGACACACTAGCGATGGATTTACTCTTCTCTCCCTTCCTAGTTCTATTCCCAAATCTCCGTCAGAGATCATATCCCAAAGCACTGATACCAATTATGACGCCGCCAAAATAGGTTCAATACTCAACCCATTCTGAGTGCCCAAATACATGGTACAAAATCCAAATACAATCTTTTATATCAAACTGTCGTGCAAAATACGACCACACAATTGTGAGCTCCAATACAGACATGTAGAAAATATAAACGCTCAAACTAAGTCCTCATTACAATTATTATCACACTATTTTATAAAAATAGTGAGGACTACTACTGCTCTAACTCGGACCATCACTCTGTCCCTCGACTAGTCCCTGCGACATTCTCATTTCCTAAAGAGAACAATGGAATAAAAGAGTGAGCTCAACTAGCCCAGTAAAGAATATTAGGACTAAGATAATAAAGAATAAATTATTGTTAGCCTTCAATAAATCAGATAAAATATTACGGATAACAAGTTTTAGATCAACAACTGCAGCGGAAATAACAATTCATTAGAAGAATTAAGTAGAGAATGATGTCTATTATCTTCTATGATTTAAAAGTCCATCATTAATATTTTATTCTTGTAACATCAATCAATATATTCCAATCAAATATTCATCTTTGCACTACGGGCCAAAGATATTCATTTGTATCACCAGTGGTCATGATCATACCAACACCTGTCCATCTTTGCACTATAGGCCAAAGATATTCATCAATTAATCTTTCATCTTTGTACTACAGGCCAAAGATATTCATCAATCAACAGTTCATCTTTGCACTACGGGCCAAAGATATTCATAAATCAACAGCTCATCTTTACACTACAGGCCAAAGATATTCACCACAATTTAAGAGTGAGGATGATGAAAAATAATATAAAGAATGAATCTAGTGAGATAAAGGACAAATATTAAGGATTCGTAATTTAATTTATCCAAGTTCAAGTATATTCAATAATGATCAATTGTGGAGCAAAATTCAAGAATGAAGTTCAGAATATGGATCCAATTAAAGATAAGAACCATAATAGATAACTTGGACAAAGAAAAAAAAATTTAATTTTTCTGTAAATAGTACTCGTGAATAGTGTCATACATATAAATAGTACCGTATTTATGAATAGTACCGTATGGATGAATAGTAACCCCGACATGAAAAGGTAAAAATTTCATAAGAAAGTTTATACCAACATTCCGGTGAAATGATATTAGATGTAACACAAAACTCAAGGAATTTTTGATCATTTCAGGAATTATATAGAGGCAATACTTGCCGTAGTAAGTTTGAATTTGGGGATATGAAATAAAATATTATTACTTTCATAATATGGAATATGAAAGAAAATAATATTCTTTATGAATATTGAAAGAAAGTAAAATCATTTATGAGAAAAATAATATCCCTTACGAGAAGAATAACATCCCTTACCTCAGTAGAATATTCGATCTGACTGGAATATCGGATATTATAATGAGAAAAACTTGCACTGTTATCAACACTCAAAATATCTAAATACTCACAAGAAATACGCTCAATCGTATAGATAAAGAAATTTCTGATTCTGATGTGATTTTCATTTCTAACTAAGCACTCTCGTTATAGGAAATGATTAGAATACCACTTCTGACCAATTCTTTTCCTACGGATGTTAACTTTGAAAAATAATTCTCAGCATACAAAAAAAAAAGGACAACCACCTTTTACATTTAAAAAACCTCCACCCCATGTTTTAAGTAACAAAAACATTTATAACACAAAAATAATTCATATCAAATTTACTCTCTTTCACCTCATTTTATTCTTATACCTTGAATTTATTGTAAAAATATTACCATTTAAATTATAAAATTATACTATTATATTATCACATTATACTATTATAATGTAATATTATAATAATATATTTGAATGAATTATTTTATCAGACAAGATAAAATGTCAACTTTCATCAAATGTCTCTTTTGCTAAAAATTACTCCATTTATAACAAAATTGAATAAATATTTACTTATCATATTTATCAATAATCAATTATTATTTACAAATAATATTACAGAATCACAATATTGACAACCAAGTCGTTCCTAGGAAAGAGGAGGCTTTCCGATAAGGATTTCTCCTTACTGACGCGCAATTAGATGACCAAATCCTTTTTCTAGACAGAACTTCCTAGACATTGTCAATAATGCTATCTAATAATATTATTCAAATAATATGAATTATTGATTTGATAATGTAAAATACTGTGCAATGACAATTATTGAAATATAAAACACTGTGCAATACCGTGTGCTACTATGCAACAACGCGTATTACTTTACTTTAACCACCAGGCATTTCAACAGTTTTAACGGTAACAGTTTTGCCGTTATTTTTAGAAAACTTATTTTTATCGTTTTCTTCATCCGACAGTTTTCCGTTATAGGGCCCACAAATGACTGCGCCGTTGTACGAATATTCCCCGACAACAAGAATATTCCCCGACCAAACGAATATTCTCCGACACAATAAATATTTTATGATCACTTGCTTTATAAAATTTGCACATATCACTCCATAACTTATCACATTCATCAAATCAATACCTTACTATTTAAAATAATATATAAAGGAAATTAAATCTTATTCATAAAAGTTGGAGTTTTACAATATATTTAGTAAAAATATACTTTTACAAGTAGTTATAATGCCCAAATTATTTTAAGTATATAGTATAAAAGTCCTATTTATAAGCAGTTATAATGTCCGATTTATTTCTCTTATTAAGTAAAAAATATACTTTTATAAGCAGGTACTATGTCTGATTTTCTTCAAGTATTTAGTAAGAATATTTATTTTTTAAGCAGTTATAATGCTGAAATTATCTCAAATAGAATAGTCGAATATTTATTTTATAAAGCAGTTATAATGCTTGATTTATTTTAAACATAGTTGATGAATATTCATTCTATAATCAATTATAATGCTGAAATTATTTGATGTATAGTACAAGGAGTTTTATTTATAATTGGTTATGTGATTTACTAGTTATAATAAGAACTTATAAATAAAAGAATAAGTGTTAAATCTAAAGTAGTACAGTCGTACTCTTTAATGGTTGATGTATAGTAGCTGAGTTAACGATTCCTTCAGGGAGCGGAGGCATATACGAATTAGCAACCGATCTAACTCGCTGTGAAAACAGTGTAGACGAGACTGAAAACTAATTTGTTGGTTATTTATGAGAAACCACTCAGCATACTGTACTGAATACTGTTAGAGACTCGATGTGTGCTAGGTTTAGACTTGTGAATACGTATGGTGTTTAGGTATTATCTAATATTTGACTATGTGATTAAATGTTAGATAGTTTACTTATAAAGTAATAGTATTGTGAGATAAAGTATGTTATGCTAATTGAGATATCAATCTTATTAATGATAGGTCTTTGTATTAGAGATTAAATTAGATTGCGTAGCAGTAATCGACGGTTCAGGCAAGTTCCTAACTCAAACTCGAGTTATTATTTTTCAAGCATGGTAGTGGATAATTATTGTTGATTATTCCACATCTAAGACTATTATTTAATATTCGCATTAATTGAAAGTTTTTCATAACTCAAATTTGAGTTATATTTTAAAAGCATGTTCGTGAATAATTATTGTTGATTATTCACATCTATATTGATTATTGATTCGCACGTAGTGCATGTTGCATATGTTCATCAGGTATGAAAGACTGATCACCTTCATTACCCTAAGGTTCAGTTAAAGTTGTTCATGGTTCTTGTTGACATTAAATATTATCGGTTCAGTCATTCATTTATTGCAATTCTGATTTATGCTCTTTCATAATTATTATATTGTTAAAAATTTGAAAGCTTATTTTTTCTTTCACTCATGATATATCTTCATTGTATTTAAACTTGCTGAGCAAAGTCGTTGCTCACCCTTGCTATATCATGATAATAAATTTCAGATTAAGACGAAGGCTCGAAGAAAGAAAGGGACAAAGACGAACTACAAGAGTAGATTAGGATGCATCTAGAACTATTAGTTAAACGATGTAATCATATATGTGAACCTTTATAATTATTAAAGATATGTATTCAGTTAAGGTTAATAGACCTTGGAAAATATTATAGAATCTTGTGAAATAAATAATATATGTTTATATTTTTAGCATTAGTTTATAGAATATTTATGAAGATGATGTATCGTGACGCACCATGTCCGAGGTTCTGGGGACCCGGATTTGGGGGCGTCACGGTCTTCGATTCCTCGCAGTTTATCCGTTGAGTTGTCTTGCGTTGTTTCCACTCGGGATCATTATTATGGTTCTTTCTGACCTTGGTGGGATCAATTCGGCTCAAGTTTGACTGAATTGGCTTTAAGTTGGCAAAATAACCATTTTGCCCCTCCTGGGGTTGCCTTTAGTGCTGACATAGCCTTCGGCTGACTTTTCGAGGTTGTCTCCGAGGTTTGGATTCAAGCCGATTCTGTTTATCCTCAAGGTTGTCTCTGAGGCTGACTTGGTTCTTCCAGGTTTGTATCTAGAGATGATGTGAGGCTTCGGGGTTGTCTCCAAAGTTGAATTGACCTCCTGGGTTGAGATCGGGGCTGACCTGTACCTCACGGGTTGACACTGGGCTGACCTGTACTTCCCAGGATGAGACCGAGGCTGACATGTACTTCCCGGGATGAGACCGGGGCTAACCTGTACCTCCCAGGTTGAGACTGGGGCTAACCTATACCTCCCTCGTTGAGGCCGGGATTGACCTGTACTTCCCAAGTTGAGACTGGGGTTGACCTGTACTTCTTGGGTTGAGACCGGGGTTGACCTGTACCTCCTAGGTTGAGACCGGGGATGACCTATACTTCTAAGGTTGAGACCGGGGTTGATCTGTACCTCCCGGGTTGAGACCGAGGCTGATCTGTACCTCCCAGGTTAAGACCAGGGTTGATCTGTACTTCTCGGGTTTAGACCGGGGATGATCTGTACCTCCCGAGTTGAGATTGGGGCTGACTTATACCTCCCAAGTTAAGATCGGGGTTGATCTGTACTTCCTGGTTAAAACCAAAGATGACCTGTACTTCCCGGGTTGAGACCGGGGTTGATCTGTACCTCCCAAGTTGAGACCGGGGATGACCTGTACTTCCCAGGTTGAGACCAGGGTTGATCTATACCTCCTGGGTTGAGACCGGGGTTGATCTGTACCTCCCGGGTTGAGATTGGGGTTGATCTGTACCTCCCGGGTTGAGACCGGGGTTGAGTTTACTGTTTTACACTCCTGCAGGGTTAGTAACAGGAACACAAAATCTTGATTGGTTACAACAGGATTGAAGAAAATTTCGAGTGTCTACAGATGCCCCTCTTTATCATGTTTATGTAACGTAATGAAATGAACAGGATAAAGATTGCTAGACACTGGGAATATGATGAATGCAAATATAATGCAATGCATGGCATGATATGTGATGAATGTGAGATGCCTTTTAGGGTTATCATTGAATGTGTACGTCATTTTCTGCAGGGGATAACGTCATTCATGATAACTTTTGGGGGCCAAACTATCAGGAGGTTACTGGTAGGATGTCACTGCTAGGCCATCTCAACCTGTCCTCATCACTCTCTGGTGGGAATGAAGTCACTCATGATAGCCTTTGTGGATTCTCTGGACGCCCACCTCGAGTGGTATCTTATCAAGTCAAGAAGACTACTGAACCATTCACGGTGCCTCCTCTGAGTATCTGTATAATAGATTCCATCATCCGTCCTCTGTGGGGATAGATTGATATACTGTCTTTGCCATCGGATCATTCTCGATGCTTTGCTGGGGTTATGTCAACGGCTGGATTGTCATCGGTCTGTACCCGACGCTTCGCTGGGGTTGAGCCAACGGCTGAACTGTCAGCGGTCTGTACCCGATGCTTCGCTGGGGTTGAGCCAACGGCTGAACTATCACCGGTCTGTACCCGATGCTTCGAAAGTGGCAGTTTTTAACAGTTTTGTGCAATGTTTCAACAGTTTTCCAGCAGTTTTCATCATTGGTCCCCAGATATTTCTTCGGGATGAATACCAATGGTTTTCATGAAGTTTCCACACTCTGTCAGTAATCCGTTGCTTAAACGCAAGATTTCAGGACAAACTGCTCAATCGCGTAGCAGTTTTTTCTCAGATTTGACTTTTCAGCTCATATAAACTCCTATTTAACTTGAATTGGACCGAGCCCGAGGGGGCGGGACCCACCCTGGGGAGACGCAGGTAGGGGTGCGGCAGCCGTAGGTGGGCCTGCTCCTTGCGATTTTAAAATAGGCAGCGGGTGCTCTCATAAGTCATTTTTAGTTTTGATTTTCTATAGAAATTCGATTTTCTTTTTCAGATCTACGGAGTTTGGGCAGCTTTTTTTAGATTTCGTCAGCGGCCACGCGTTCTGCACGTCTCAGGTGACGTTTTCATCCCTTCTTTTCTAGTTTTAACCGGTAGAATTTTGTAAACCACGTAGGGTGCTTTTGAACGCAATGTATCAAAAATGTATGCTTATATGCCTTGATAAAAATTTTCTGACTTCATAAGTATGCATATTTTACTGCGATGCATGTTTTGATGTAAGAAAATTTAAATTCTGAGACAATCAATTTTTGCTCTTTTTGATCAGCTTACTCATCATGTTTGAGGCCTAGCGAGCTTGGATTTTCAACTAAAAATTTCTATGATAATTGGCTACCATGTGAAGATTTTTTTTTAATTTTTTCCATAAATATGAATTGTTTATATTTTTGAGAAGGTGTGCTACTGAATGGCCACCTAGACAATGTCTTTGTGCATGCGGACAGTCCATTTTACAAAGGAGACTCTAGCGAAATTTTTTCAAACACCTGAGCATTTAATAAACATATAGTTTTGACTTTACTGGGGATTTTGACTAACCCATGCATGTTTTAGGATTTAAAAATGCATGAAATACTGATTTAATTTAATAAGCCACGGGTTTTAGGCTTACCTCACCCTTTCTGAGGTGATTTGGAGACTTTGTCCAGGTGATGGACCTAGATAGACCCGGGAGTGCCAGCAGGGTCGTTTTAGGAGTTAGACGGAGGAGAGCCTCCGATGATCCTCAGCCACGGCCAGCCCGATCGCCTCGTAGATTGGCTGAGTCAGTGATCCGTCCGATCAGGGTTGATCTGCCGATAGACATAGATGATGAGGAGGCTCCATTTGCTGCTCCTGCCCCAGCTCAGGCTCCACGTGTGGAGCTCCCAGGCATTGTTGTGCCAATATAGGATCTGCTAGGAGATTTGAGTCACCATCTATCGAGGTTCCTTCACGCCAATAAGGTGACCGAAGTTTCCTTCTTTTTGGATTTTCTTTTTTTCTTTTGTCATTCTAGGGGCACAAGTTTGATATGGGTTGGCTTTTAATGTAGGTTCCTAGCTTCACGCAGCCTCGAGGGAACCAGTTTAATGTGCATTCTCTTTACCACACTCTGCACCAAGATTACAGGAACACTGTTGACACTTGGGGGTTTCAGGCGTTCTTTTCTATTCTACCCCGTCGTTGCCCCTGGGGTTATATTAGGGCTTTGTCTGAGCGCTGGTTCCACCAGATTCAGTCTCTCCACTTGCTAGAGTGTGAGGTGATGATGACACCGATGGATTGGAGGTTCATCACCGTGATAGATTTTAAGGGTGAACCAGTGCCTGTTGTGGCTGACATTATACCCACTGCTGTTAAGTCACTGTTGGGAGTTCCTGCGACGGCCATCAAGGTCGGACAGTCCGATCTGGTCCCTTGAGCGTAGATTCCCAGAGTGGGGCTTTGCTTGAGCCTCTACCTGATGATCAGAAGGTTAGAGATCGCTTCCTGCGGTGACTTTTCTTAGTGATCATCAGGGGTTGTTTCCTTGCAGGCAACTCTGCGACGGTGTCCTTTGCCCTAGTTAGTGCCACTCGACATGTGGAGAGCCTCAATGACTTTGATTGGTGTACCTATACCTTTACCTATTTTCTCTGAGGTATGCGTATGCGCTCAAAAGGTGTGACGGAGGCTTGGTTAGGGTTCTACCCATTCCTGTTGGTGAGTACATCTTTCTTGTACCTTTATGATTTCTGCATTTACATTTATCAGCCTTGGTCACTGAGGACTTTTGATATTTATATGGCCAGTTCTGGGCATATGAGAGGCTTCCTTGCCTACGTCCCGCCACTACTTTGGTCATGGAAACCTATCCTAGGGGACGGCGTTGGCACCACTCCACTTTGACGAAGGTCCCAGTAGATGAGGGATTCACCCACTCCCGCCTGCAGCTTGAGCTTTTGACGGCTAGATCGATCTCATGGGTACCGTATACCTCAGACTTTTTGACAGTCGGATTTGAGGGCAGTTTCCCCACTGGCCGGGAGATTGCATTATCCACCCGCAGAGTCCCATTTTTGGCTGAGGGAGGTTGGGAACTCTATTTAGGAGAATGTGCTATTAAAAGCATCACAGGGCAGATCTGTATTCTTTTTATTCCTCCTTCTTAGCATCATTGGCCACTAGTTCAGCCACTTACAGACATCCCTATGGAGGGCGTAGTGGCTTTACCCTGTCAGAGGGTCCATACAGCCAGGAGGCATTCAACAGCTGGTGGAGTCCTCGCACTATTGGGGCTCAAACTCGTGCTACCTAGTTTATGGCAGATATGGTGTCGGGGTCTGTGATGATGATAGACTGGGTAGCTTACCTCAAGGAGCCTACTTACTTGGACCAGATTACAGGACTGACCCAGCAGTTGGAGAGAGCTCATTTGTTTATCAGGCATCTTGGCAGAGATCCATCAGAGGCATCTTCTTTTGATCCTTCCAGCTCTGGAGTGGGTCCTTCCATAGGTCCATTTTTTAGCAGTTATACAGGGGCTGATCCTCCCTTGTACCGCCCTGACATTCCTAATGGCCGAGACTTTGTGTCCACAGAGGAGATGGAGCATGTTAACAGCCTAAGTGTAGATATTTTAGATCTTTTTGGATAGTTTTTCTTGCTATATCTTTTGATAGGCCACTTTTTTGGCTGTTGGGCGGTTGTGCCCCATTTTGATAGGCCACTGTTAGCAGTTATAGAGTTGTACCCCATAGCCCTGTACTTTTATTTTGGATTATATTATCAGACAGGGATGATGCTTGCAGTAGATAGTTTATTCTAGATATGCATGATATTTCCTATCTATTGCATCATGTTTATCATTGTTAATATGCATATATTATGTCATGGATATACACTTAGACAGATGAGTTCAGATTTAACCCTTGGACGGTCTTGTGATACGGTGATACAGATGTCGTCATCGATAGTTAGCCGTATTGAGCACCTACCACCATCTATGGTGGCATCATCATTGAGGTCTTGGTATGATAGCCTGCCCTTCCCAGCCAGAGGGACAGTGGATCGGATGTTAGGGCATTCATTGGCCCTTGTGGAATTTTAGTTTCCCTATGGATTTATAGATGGACTTTTATCCTATTGGATACATTAGAGGCAAGTTTTCCGCTTTGGGCAGCGTGAGTTGACTCCGACTTTATTGGAGTACAAGTGACTTACTGGTTTGGCTTTGGACTTGCCTTGTGCTCGCACCGCTATTAGTGATATGAGGAGACTATTCCTGCGGATGTCGGGTCTACGTCAGAGTGTAGTCACGGATGAGATCATTTCCGGACGTGTGATCTCTATTGGCTTTTTGATCGATCGTTTCGGTAGACTGGATAGTTACGATCGACGCCCTGGAGATTTTATCATCTCGGTCGAGGTGTGGCATTCAGCCAGGATAGATGTCTTGCTGGTGTGCATCATGGCCTACGTATATATGCCACTCTACTTAGACCATTTGGACGTTGGCTTGATGGTCGTGGTTCGTGCCCTTAGACAGGGTTGCACTGTTGTACCGATGATACTGGCCGAGACATTGAGGTCAACTACCTATTGCAGTACCCATCCAGAGGGGTTTTTTAGAGGTAGCTTGGTTCTGCTGTATGTATGGCTCATGACCCATTTACGTCTGATCGGCTTCTTCAGATATCAGGGGTACTGCTTCACCCATAAGATAGCTACGTCCTACTCCTTTCAACCAGCAGAGTGTTCGAATGCAGAGATATGGTCATCTTTTTTGTCAGATATTGAGCATCTTTTTTCGATTCTGCCATGCTTAGAGCTAGTCTCTCCTTATAGCTTCATCACCCATGCATCTGGCATGGACTACTTGCCCCTAGCGGGATTGAGAGGGGTGACCACATACCATCCGTTGGCAGTTATGGGTCAGTTTGATTAGTTTAAGAGCTTGCACCAGTTTGAGGGGGCCATTGATCAATGGATGTCAGCTTCTTCTATGTCATCAGCTGACCTGATCAAGATTTATAAGTGTTGGACTCATAGGGAGAGGGCTAATTTCTCTACTAGCCATCCGGATTGCTCTCCAGAGTATTCAGTGTGGTTGAAGGCTGATATAGCAATGGTTGTGCTCATCCAGTCAACTCCTATTGTGGATTCAGATGAGAAGGAGCCTATGGAGGAACTTGATTCTCCTACGGAGGATAAGTTATTTATGGGTCTGACAACAGCTTTAGTTAGTGACCCGCCGATCATTCCTGCCGGGACAGATCCAGCTATGGCAGACTCATTAGCTAGCATAACTTTTGAGAGAAATCAGGCTAGGGCGCTGATGTTGACTGCCCTGTCCGATAGAGATATAGCCTTTTTTGATAGAGTTGAGGCTCGAGCCACTCGGGATACGGCATTAGTTGAGAGAGATGAGGCTTGATCTTCTCGAGATGCTACTTTTGTTGACATTAAGGAGACTTTGATTGCCAGGGATGCTGCTTTTGTGGAGAGGGACGAGGCCATAGCCACTCGAGATATATATATTGCTGACAGCACAACTCTTAGGTCATATACAGACAGCTTGGTTGGAGAGATGAGTGATTTCATCGACGGTCACAGTGCCACTATGCAGATGGCTGTAGATGTGCTTGATCGTATGGAGGCTGAGGGTATTACACTTGCAGCTGCTCCTCCATCTTTAGAGAGAGACGCCATGTTAGCACTGTTGTCCCACTTGTCCATGGGTCCATAGACTAGCTTTATTTTTCCTGTACATACTATATCAGCTATTTTTGTCATGTACAGGACACATTGTATATATCAAACAGTATTATATATCAGAAAAATATATTTTGATTCACTTTCCTGTTTGGATATGTATTGTCATTGCTAAGTGATTACCACTTCTTTCATGACTTGCTATTATTGATGTATCATGAGCTTCTCCTTGATGGACTGACCTTGAGATGTCAGAGAATATCTCAGATGTGCCGGTTGACCATGGAAGCTTGATAGGATTTAAGTTTTATATAGTTTCGGTGTCTTGGGACTGGTTTTATTGGTTTTTTTTCTTTGAAGGTCATATCGCACCGTGAATGGCTGCCTACGTACTCCCGGGTGTAGGGAGATCAGGTCATTCGTAGTTCAATTTTTTTTTGTAAGAGAGGCTTGAGAAGTATTTATCTTGGGTTTTGAGTTTGGTTTGATGAGCTTTTGAGTTTTTTTTTGGTTTGACCGCACCAGGAATGGCTGCCTACGTACTCCCGGGTTGAGAGAGATCAGGTCACTCGTAGTTCCGTCTTCTAGTGAAAACTAAAATTGATCTGATTCATAGGACCAGGATGTTGGTGTGCATGTGTTTCAGACATAGTACCTTTCTTTGATGTCTGATTTGATGAGTTGGGGAAATTCACTCCCGTCCATTTCTTATAATCTGATAGCTCCTCCTGTCAACACTTCCTTGACAATGAAAGGGCCTTCCCAATTAGGGGCGAACTTTCCTTTGGCTTGGTCTTGATTGGCCAAGACTTTCTTCAGCACCAAGTCATTTTCTTTGAATTGCCAAATTCGAACTTTCTTGTTGTATGATCGAGCAGCCCTTTGCGAATATAACTGCCCATGGAAAATAGATGTAGCCCTCTTTTTATCTATCAGGGACAATTGGTGGTACCGATCCAGCAACCACTAGTCTTCTTCCATCTGAGCGTCTATCAACACTCTCAAGGACTCCATTTCTACTTCTACGGGAAGTACTGCTTCTATGCCATAGACCAATGAGTAGGGGGTAGCCCCAGTAGAAGTGCACATTGATGTCCTGCATGCTAACAGGGTTAGGGGTAACAAGTCAGGCCATTCTTTGTGATTGCAGACATTTTCTGCATGATTTTCTTGATATTCTTGTTGGCCGCTTTGACAGCACCATTTATCTTAGGCCGATAGATGACGGAATTGAGATGCCTGATGTGGAACTTGCTGCATAGTTCTCTCATCATCTGATTATGTAGGTTCTTGGCGTTATCTGATATGATCACCTCCGGTTGTCCATATCGACAGACGACATTATTTCTGATGAAACCAATGATGACCTCTTTTGTGACTTTGGGAAAAGAGGCAGCTTTAACCCACTTGGTGAAGTAATCGATCATGGTGAAGATGAATCGATGACCATTGCTGGCTTTGGGTTCTACTGGGCCTATCACATCCATTCCCCACATAGAGAAAGGCCATGGCGAACTCATGTTGTGCAGCTCATTTGGAGGAGCATGAATGGCATTTCCATGTACTTGGCATTGAAAGCATCTCCTGACGTGATCGTCGTAGTCAGCTTTGAGGGAGATCCAATAATGCCCAGTTCTAAATATTTTCTTACCGCTCATGTGTGGACCACAGACTCCACCGTGGACTTCATCCATCAGTCTCTGAGCTTGTTCTTTATCAAGGCATCGTAATAGACCTATTCCAACATCCCTTTTATAGAGTGTGTCTCTGCTCAGATAGAACTTCATAGCCATCTTGTGAATCCGCTTTTGTTCGGATTGGCTTGCCCCAGTGGGTGTAGATCTATCACAGAGATATTCCTTTATATCTTGATACCAGGGCTGATTGATAGGAGGTATCTCATCTGATACTTCTCTAATGTAATTCTCGTATGTTGGGGTCTTTTGGTTTGTGAATTTGATGTCGGAAATTCCCCTCCAATTGGATATGTTAATCAGGAAAGCCAATATTGCTAATGCATCTGCAAAGTCGTTCCTTCCTTGAGGGATATGGATGAAAGTTATGTCTTTAAAATCTATGGATATGTTGATGACCTGCCGGTGATAGGGCAGCAAATGCAGTTCTTTGGTGTGATATGCCCCAGTGGTTTGTTTGATAACTAACTCAGAATCTCCAAAGACCAATAGATGTTTGACACCCATGGATTGGGCTAATTTTAACCCCATTATGTAACCTTCATATTCAGCCGTGTTGTAGATATTGACAAACTGCAACTTGGTAGCCATAGGATATTGATCGCCTGTACCAGAGATAGGGACTGTCCCAGCTTCGGCACCTTCCATGTTTATTGCTCCATCGAAATACATTTTCCATGGTTGGACTGCATTTCCTTGAAGACCTTGTTGAATTGTCATAATCCCATCATCTAGGAAATAAGTCTCCAGAGGTTCGAACCCTTCTGATGCTGCTTCGGCTAGTTGATCTGCAATGCCTTGACCTTTAATGGACTTCTGAGTCACGTAGATAATGTCGAACTTTTTTAGAATCAACTGCCATTTGGACAGTCAACAATTCAACATTGGCTTGTTGAATACGTATTTCAGCAAATCCATGCGGGATATGAGGTAGGTCGTGTGCCCATGCAGATAATATTGTAATCTTATGAAGTCCCACGCTAACGCACAGTAGGGTTTTTCGAATAGGGTGTACTTCAGTTCACCGCTGCTAAACCTTTTGCTGATGTAGTAGATAGCTCTCTCCATGCTATTATCATCTTTTGTCCTAGCATGCAACTCATTGCATTGGCATTGACAGACATGTAATAAATAGGGGAACTCTGTCCCTTGGGGGTACCAATACTGGTGCTTCGCTCAGCTGCTTCTTAATGGCAATGAAGGCTTTTTGACAATCCTCATTCCATTTGGTGGAGAAATTCTTCCTTAGTAGCTTGAATATGAGTTCACAAGTTACTATGAGCTAGAAAATGAATTGACTTATGAAATTAATCCTTTCCAAGAACCCACGTATCTCCTTCTCTGTTCGAGGTATCTGTATCTTAGTGATGGCTTTAATCTTGGCCGGATCTAGTTCAATGCCTTTGTTGCTCATTGGGAATCCTAACAGCTTGTCCGATTTGACGCCAAAAGCACATTTGGTTGGATTCAGCTTGAGGTTGTACTTACACAACCTATTGAATAGCTTCCTGAGATGGTCAATGTGATCGTCTTCTTTCTGGGATTTAACGATAATGTCATCCACATAAACCTCTATCTCCTTATGCATCATATCGTAAAATAGGGACATCATGGCTCGCTGATACGTGGCACCGGCATTACTGAGGCCTAAGAATAGTCGTCTGTAGCAGAAAGTTCCCCAGGGAGTGATGAAAGCTATTTTCTCCCTGTCTTCCTCAGCGACCATGATTTGATAGTAACCAGCAAAGCAATCCACCAAAGAATACATGCCATACTGCGCCGTGTTGTCTATCAGGATGTGGATGAAAGGTACCGGGAAATTGTCCTTTAGGCAAGCTTGTTCAAATCCCTATAATCTACACATACTCGTACTTTTCCTACGGGCTTAGGCACGTGAACTATGTTTGACAGCCACTTCGGGTATGTTGATACCATGATGATGCCGGCTTTGAATTGTTTAATAACCTCTTCTTTGACTTTCAGACTCCATTCAGGTTTCAATTGCCTAAGCTTTTGCTTAACTGGCTTGAATCCATCTTTGATGGGCATTCGATGGATGACAATATTAGTAGACAGGCCAATTATGTCTTCATGTGCCCATGCAAACACATCCTGAAACTGTGTTAGGAGTTCAATCAGGTCGACTTTTTGATCTGGTGTGAGGTCTATGCCTATCTGTATTTCTTTAAGGTTTTTTGAGGTTCTGATATTGACAATGGTGGTTTGGTCGAGGTTTGATTTGGGTTTTTCTTCAACCCATTCTTTGATCTCCTCGGGCACCTCATAGTTATCTTCCTCCTCTTGATCAACTTCCATAAAGTCAAAGTTCAGTTCTACATCAAAGTTGTAGTCACTATGACAGGTTGGCATCTCATCAGCAGGGACAAACAAATCCAATCTTGGAATCCTGAAAACAAAATGTTTTCACTTTAATATATGCAACTGTTTAAACATACAAAGCATTTGTCAAAGCATGACAAACGTTACTGCTATAGCTGTGCAATCAAAATAAGCAGTAAATGAAACCATGTTACAAGGCAGACAGATTCTCTGCCCTTTTACCCTTTTTGAATGAGGCAAGGGACGCTGCTCCAGTTATCCAGGGTCAGATCCTCATGAATTGGGAGGATCAAGGAATTGTGCTCGTCTGCCTCATTTCGGATGATGACTATGACATCCTTCATAATAGAGCAGGGGTTTTTCTTTGAACTACATCCCTTCTCTTTCTTGATGCGAGGAATTTGGATCTGATCCTCCTTGTCACTGTCTGGGATGTCATCATTCATACCTTCGTAGTGCATGAGAACACGCATGTTGGCAAATGGGTCTTGTCCTTCGTACAGGAACTTTTCTTTTCCTTTTTTGCTCTCCCCTTCAGGCTTTGGGGTCTTTCTCTCACCTACCGGTATAATTGGAGGAAATAACATGGTTGATACCACAACAGGGATCTTCTTCATTGGATTCACAAACCCTGCATCAGTGAGGTTTGGCAATAGTATAGTGGAAGCATGATCCTTAGGATGCTTATGTGGGTTCCGATGGTTTGACCAGGATGAATAGCCCAATCCTACTTTCCCCGACTGACTCGGGATTTGCACTGGGCTCTTGATTCCTTGTTGATTCTTTCCTAACCCTTTTCAAAGGTGGAAACCCAAAGATACCATCTCCTGGCCCACTGTCATCACCTCGGGGGAGACTTTAGGCTTCAAGGCTGGTACCCCAACTGGTAGGTACTGAGTATCACTTACCTCCAAGGCTTGAAAACTAGCAGGTTCAATCCCTGCGTCCAGACTAATTACTGGCATGTCTCCCTGTATGCAGACAGGGTATTCTAGTTCGGCATTCACCGTGATTAGGTTGCCATTGATAATGTATTTGAGTTGCTGATGGAGGGTGGATGGGACTGCTCCTGCCATGTGGATCCATAGCCTGCCCAGCAATAGGTTGTATCCGATGGTGATGTTGAGCACCTGAAAAGATACATAGAAAGTGTACGGACTAATCTCCAGAAGAAGCTCAATTTCTCCAACAGCCTCTCGACGAGATCCATCAAAAGCCCGGATGACCACATGACTGGTTTTGATCCGATTTGGGTTGATCTTCATTATCTCCAAGGTATCGTAGGGACTGATGTTTAGGGATGATCCTCCATCTATTAGCACCCCTCCGATCACATACCCGGATGAAATCACTGCTATATGTAGGGACTTGCGATGACCCGTCCCCTCTGCACGTATATCATCGTCAGTGAAAGATATCATATTATTGTTGAAAATGTGTTCTACCACATGACGAAATTTCTCGGCATCCACTGTCTTTGGCAGATGGGCTTCCTCCAGTACTTTCACCAGAATGTTGCGATGATCTGCTGATGATAAGACCGGATCTAGGATGGACATTTGCTTGGGTGCATCTTTTAGACTTTGCACCACTTTTATTTCATTATGTCCCATTTTGCTGAGGAACTCTTTGATTTTCTCTTCAGCCACCTTTTCTTTGGCCTTGATGACTGATTTGATCACCCATTGAGGCAGGTACAATGGATTCTCTTTTGGTACGATGGAAATGTTTTTTGAGGTGAAACCTTCATCATTCCCATAGTTCCATGGGACTCTCTTCAGACTGATCACTGGATACTGGGGCCTGAATGGTAATATCAAAGGCTTGGGCGCCGCCAACTTCATAGGATTTTATGCTTCTTGGACCTCTTTCCCTGGTACCATTAGGGGTGTGAGGGTTAGCTCCTTATCGCAGGAAATAACAACCATTGTATACTAACTCCATGCAGTGGGAATAAAGAGAGTTTCTTCATCTGGGAGGCCATAATCCTAATTCCCACTTATCAATTCACCACTTTCAATCAGATTTTGAATTAAGTGACGAAGTCCCCAGCAATATTCGGTGTCATGACTGGGTGTATTGGAATGATACTGACAAATCTTGTCAGGTTTGAATTTCTTGGATCGAGGGTTTACTGGGGGAAACAGATCTGTAACCATCCCCTCATTAATCAGCATTTGGAGGATTTCCTTCATCGGCTGGTTCAGATTGGTGAAATTTCTCTGGAAGGCAAACTCCCTATCTGTTTGAAACTTCTCCTCCTTGGCCACTTTATCGGCCCAGGGTTCATGCTCATGAAATCGGTAGTGATCCCTCATAGCGATGGGGCTGATCTCCGGTGTAGGAGGACTTGCTTCAAACTGGTTGGATTAGTTTATCAGCTGTCTGGTTACCTGATGCTAATATACAACCAACTCTGCTAACTGTCCAATTTGATCCTTGATAAACTTAATCTCCTGTTCTATCAGGAATCTCCTATCTGATAACTCCCAACTGTCTGGGCTATTGTTGCTAGATTGAGTTGACTCTCTGACGTATTGGAGGTATTTGGATCCTTCTCCATTTTGTGTGCTAATCATGTTGACACTCTCCTCTTTGTGTCGAGTGAAGGGATTATCTTGCATGTGCGATTGCTCCGGTTTGGTCACCACAATCTCTCCATTGTCAATCAAGTCTTGGATTTTATTCTTGAGAGACCAACAGTCTTGTGTATCATGGCCTGGAGATCCGGAATGATAGTCGCACTTTTTGCTTGGGTCAAAATTTCGTCCATCGGTATTAGTTGGTGGGAGGAGTTGCACAATCTTTTTATGTATCGTCAACAGTTTTAGCACATTCTCGAGTGAATCTCCTAAGGGGGTAAACGTCCTTCGACGCTTGGCCTCCAAATTTTTCTGAAATGGAGGGTTTGAAGGTTGTGCTGAAGTTTGAAAAGGGGAATAGCTCCTCTTTTGAATGGGCATACTGCTTGAATCACCCTTCTGATTCTGTCCTTGCAATACCAAGGAAACTTCTTCGTCTTTCTTCTTGTGTGTTCTCCGGGGATTATTCCCATAATCCCGGATTGAATATGCTCGGCAACAGCTTCTAAGGCGGTCAAATCCTTTATCTTCCCAGATTTGAGCCCCATTTCTGCCATCTCGTCGTGCTTAATCATTTCCGAGAATGATTTTCCTATGCTTGCTAGGACCATTTCATAATACTGAGCTTCTTGAATGTCGATGAAGGTCATGACTATCTCAGACTCAGTCATAGGTGGAGTGACTTATGTCGTCATTCGTCTCCAGCGTTGAGCATATTCTCTGAATGACTCAGTGTTTTGTTTCTTGATTTTGGTTATTTGATATCTGTTTGGAGACAATTGAGACTGGAAAATGTATTGATTGACGAAGGCATGTGCCAGCTCTTCCCAGCTGTGAATTTTAGAGTTGTCTAGACGGGCATACCAAGCTCTACCCTCTCCGGTCAAACTTTTTTGGAGTAACTGCATTCGGAGTTTCTCGTCCTCTGCATAGGATCCGAGCTCTCCAATGAACACCTTTAAGTGAGTGTAGGGGTCTCCTAATCCATCGTATTTCTCAAAATCAGGGACTCGAAATTTTTCGAGATAACGAGCCCCAGGGAATATACATAAGTCTGAATAATTGACACTGCCAAATGCCCCAGTCCCTTTGGTAGACCGGATGGTTTCTGTTAGAGTTTATGCCCTAGAGGCCGACCCGCCCCCAAATCCGGGTCCCAAGAATCTTAGACTTGGTACGTTACGGTACTTCATTATCATACATATTATATCATCTAATGCGGAACTAATAAACATATATTATTTATTTCACATGATTCTATAACATTTTCCCAGGTTTATTAACCTTAAATGAATACATACCTTTGAAATAACAAAAGGTTTACATAGGATAACTAAATAGTTATTCGCATAACAATCTAATATTGTACTTTGCTCCTGTCTGTGTCCTTCTTTGAACCTTCGTCTTAATCTGCAATTTTGTTATCATGATATAGCAAGGGTGAGCAACAATTTTACCCAGCAAATTTAAATTCAATGAAGATATATCATGATTGAAAGAAAGAAGGAGCTTTCGAATTTTCAACAATATAATAATTGTGAAAGAGCACGAATCATAACTTCAGTAATTGAATGACTGAATCGCTAACGTTTAATGTCAACAAGGACCATGAACAACTTTACTGAACCTTAGGGTAATGAAGGTGATCAGCCTTTCATACCTGATGAACGTATGCCACATGCACTAAGTCTTCAAAATGAATTTGAGTTAACAAATTTTAAACATGCTTGATCTAGCTGACACAACTAGCATAGATCCAACTCATAAACAGTTCATGAATAAAAGAACTTTAATATAATTCACAGTTCAATGATAATAGGACAGAAATTCAATTGCACAAAGTGCGAATCTCAATAATCAGTATAGATGTGAATAATCAACAATAATTATTCACTAACATGCTTTGAAAATAATAACTCGAGTTTGAGTTAGGGAACTTGCCTGTTTGACGAGCTACGGCTTACTAGCTTTAATTAAAACTCTTTGAATAACCTAACATTGATAATGTAGATCAATCAATTAGTACTGCGTATAATTGTCCCTCTATACGCCTACTTGTACTATTATTTAACAAATAATTCAATCACAAAGTACATATATATAATGTACTATCATTAATCCTATAAAATATTTAATTGATATTAGGTTAATGATTTAATAATTAATAAGGCTTTTCTTAAGTGATAAACACTTATTAGATCCTTAAATAATTTATTATAATTGTTTAATTAAGGAGTTATTTAAATTTTCTTTAATTGTTAACTCCCTTTTCATTTGATTACTATTTTATTTTAATTAAATAGTAATTAATTAATTACCTTTAGTTATTGTTTAATAATCAATAATAACCAATTATAACTCCTCATTATTTAATGTTAATTAAATAATAAATAATTAAATTATTATTTTCTTTAATAATAATTAATTAATTCCTTAACCTTGAATAAATAAATAATTGATTTATTCACTTCATTAGTCTTTAATTATTCCTTGTTATTATTGAAAGAATAATTAATTAGCATTCGTCCTTATTTATTATTTAAATAATAAATAATTAATTCTATAAACTTTCATGTCAATGTAAGTAAGTAATTACTTTATTATTACTTAATCTTACTTAAATATTCTTTAATTATTATTTAATATTAATTAAATAATAATTAATTAATTATTTAACTCTAATTATTATTTAATCTTAATTAAATAATAACTAGTTATTTTATTAACACCAACTCTATTTAATTATTATTTAACATCATTTAAATAATAATTAAGTAGTTAATTACATTTCACTTTATATGTAATTAACTTACTAACCCATTGGTGGCTTTAAAAGTTATTTATTGTAATAACTCATTTTCCATTCACTTCATACTATCACTATGATTTTCGCCCAAATTTCAGATTGGGGTTCTTCACGGAAACGATTGTAGAACGAAGTCTACAACTCGAATTTAGGTTTTGTAGGAGGCGTTGGATTCATATCTTCCTGAACTACAGTTTCCATTTATCAAAAATCAAATTCTAATCTATCTAGGTCCCGAAAATTAGGGTTAAAGTGACTGATCAGCAAGGACGTTTATAACAGTTGGTTCATTTTTCGGATTTGGGGTCCTTTACGAAAACGCTTGTATCTCGAGATCTACATCTCGGATTTAGGTCCATTTGGTATCATTGGATTCGTATTTTCCCAAAATACATTTTTCATATATCAAACACCAAATTTGAGTTTGTTTTGGTTACCGAAAATAGCCCAGAAGTGACTGATCAGTAGCATAATTACAACAATTGGGTAGTTTGGGATTAAATTTATAACTTGCTCATTTTTAAACATATTTGAGTGATTCCAAAGGGGGTTTTTCCTAACTCATGTATCTAGCATACCAAGAAAAAAACCTCAAATATCACTTGTAGATTTCAGCATGCACATGTTATAGCACACTAGTTAAATAAAAATTTCCTCAAAAATCCATCTAACTTCCTTTATCCAAACCTTATCATATGAACTCATATAAATCCACAAGTTTCACTTATAAAACTCAAGATCTAACATTCTAACATGATATTAATCATATACAACATGCATCTCAAGAATATAACATAAAGTTACCTAGTGCATGCATAAGCTTTTCTTTACCCATTTTTGTACAAATCTCTCTTTTGATCTAACTTTCAACTTTAAAAATGTTTTGATCCTCATATATAACACTTATACCCAAATAGATGAAGAGTTTTTAAAGATCAAACATAAGGCCCCTTGTTTCATCAAAATCTAACAAATAAGTAATCAAAACTTAAAATTTTTGAGAATCAATACCTAGTTCGTCATGCTATTCTTCTTATTCTTCCAAAGTAGCTTAGATACTTAGTATGCATGAAGATCAAGACCCTCTTCTTTCTCTTGAAGTGGCCGAACCTCTCTCTCTTTCTCTCTCTATATTTCTTTTTCACTAGCTAAGGAGCTTGGAAGTATAATGAAATGAAATGAAGTTAATGGAGTGGGTATAATTGAAAGTGTAAGTATTCTTCCACTAACTCTCTTTCTTAATTATTACTTGGTTGCTTACTCACTAAACATAAGTGTTGGACATGCTAAGAGAGTGACACATGTCTTGGGTGATGGTTTCAAAAGATTATAACCAAGATTTTGGACAAGCTTAACATAGTTGTAAATTTCTCCCCATTTTGCCCCTTAGTGGCCGAATTTTTGGGCTCTTCCTCCCCATTTGGTTTAATTTTTAATGCCCATTTCACTTAATCAAATGTCCCAAAAAGTCTTACACTTGTTGGGCTTAGTTTGGGTTACTCACTTAACCTTTTGGGCTTCCAAATTAATTCTATTTGCTTACTAGTTAAAATGAACTTGGGGTTCTACCAATAATTAAATTGGGTCATCATAATACTTGTCCCATACATGATATATTAGGCTAGTTTAATAACTTAATTGCCCTTAATCACTTTATCTACAAGTCTCATGCTTAATTAAACTAATGGGCTTGTTTAAACTATTTATTCTCCTTAGTTCATGAAGTAAATTATCATTTGGACTCTTATGCATTATTATTAATATAAACACATTCTCATATATTAATAATATCAGTTAACTTACATAACTCAATTAGACTTTTCTCCATAGAAGTCAACTGTTGACTTTGACTAAGAAGTCAACCCTTACACATTTTGTGTTTATTGTCCTTTCTGACTAAACTTGACGTTCCAGATGTAACCGAGCAGTCCGTGCTTCAAAATTCTATTTCTAACTCAAATTTTGAGTTTTAACTTACTCCATTTTTATTGCTAATTATATTAGCTAATAACTTTTCACATATTCCCTTTCTTATTTGCCAGTCAAGGCCAACATTCAAACTATGTTAATTACTAACATAGTTTTATCTTGATTCTTATATCCTTAACTTAATTCATCATTCCTCTTGCTAAAACACCTTACTAAGTATATATATATATATATATATATATATATATATATATATATATATATTTCTATACATATACTCATCTTCGTTTAACCTCATAGTATCTCTTCATGTGAATTTTTTATTCCCTTAATAAAATTTTCACATGCATCAATATAACATTTCTTACATTATTCAGTTCACATCGAATTTATAGGTATCACAATACCTCATTCTTAACATTCCTACATATAACTCATTTCTAGGACTTGGAATTTTGTAACTCATATTTTCTCTATTCTCATTCAAAGAGTAAACTATATAGGTTTTATCTGAAAATTTTAAATAAATTCTCAAATTCTCATCTAGGTTTCATTCTTTAACCATTATTCTAATCATTCAAGATTTTTATAAATTTTCGGGTTATCACGGAGGCCAATTCTTTGATGTAATTGCTTAACATTTTTGATATTATATTTGATTGAATAAATGAATTATTTTATTATGGTTTTATTTAGTGCGTTATATAAATGTTAGCATAATAAAAGTCCTTAGAATAATGATACAAATTATATAGCTTCAAGTTTATGACTTGAACATGAGATCATATAATTACAATTAGTATTATTGCTCTTAAATGTCCCTAGTCGAGTATCATTGTTAATGGGACAACAATGATACATTGAGACTAGTATGTGGATTGACTGATGGCCAAATCTCATTGGTCATAAATATATGAGATATTGAGTCAATGCATAGGTACATGTTAGAGAACAATGTACTGGACAGACCCACCATGAGAATTCTACATGGAGCATTATGCAGAGTGTCATAAGCAATTCTCATAGTGACAATGATGTAATGATCCTCCGACCTGAAATCACTATATTACTACACGGGAATTTATGTACTTTGATATCATCAAATGTCACCTTTAATAGGGTGGACAATAAAGGTGATTATTGGGTACATCATGAATTGTGTTAGGAATATGAGTGATCTAGATGAAATTTAACCCTCCTATATATTTGGGGTGATATCCATAGGCCTCTTGATTGAGTAGGACTATGAAATGCATGGCCACGCTCAAATAGTGATTTGTTTCATATAGTCTACTCATTGATTAAGAAAACTCAGATTAAATTATGAAGAGTATGACAAATTCCATGACTCGAGTTTAATCTAGGATGTCAAGGTTAAAAGGATTAAATTACATTGAAACATTGGTCATGAAAAGGTTGCATCGAATCACCGATCTTATTATTACTTGGGTAGCAGTGATGCATTACTAAATGCCGCTCACTGTTTATAATTTTATAATATAATTTTAAAATTATTGCCAACATAATAATAACCTATAGGGTCGCACACTTAGAACGTAATTAAAAGGGAATTAATTTAAATTGTAAGGATTTAAATATGTCAATATGATTGATAGTATTTAAATTACGAATTTAAATTAATAGGATAATTTGTATATATGTATATTAATTAAGTAAGACTTAATTAAGATATAATATATAAAAATTCGAATTTTACTTTTCTAATTGAATTAGGTTTTGGATAATTCCTTTAACTACTATATATATATGATATATCAGCCGTTTTTTAGGTAATCATCATAAACAAAATCCTAGCCGCTCTTAGAGAGTGACTAGAGAGAAAAGCTTCAAAAATCCAGATCTTGGCGGCTAGTACCGCAGCTCTCTTTGCTGCAGATCGTGTGACGATTCGCAAGGCGTTCGTGTGGATACCGTAGAGGCGTAGTTCTGTTGGATTACGTTGAAGATTCGAAGCAGCTCCAGGATTTCCATCGTCTCCGTTCAAGCTTGGATAATTGGTAAAACAAATCTAAACCTCTAAATTAATATGTTTTCGCATAGATCCTGTTTTAGGGTTTCAAAAAATTTTAAATTTCGCTGCGTTTATGTGCTGAAATCCCTACAATGTTATCAGAGCTACCTGCGAAATGAATAATTCAGATTACGTGTTTTAATTGTATTCGATATATATGATATATGATGATGCATGTTTTTCGATCTGAAATTGAATATATGATATTCTGCATGTATGCGTATTCTGGAAATCTGTAATATATATACATGTATATGATGTTCTGATAATCGTATCCTAGAAGGTGGAATAACAATACAACTTCTATTCTAATTGGATTAGAAGCATGAAGATTCGATTTAATATGATTAATCGAAACTGGACATATATGATATGTTCTGGGTGTATTGTTATTATGAGTGTTTTGGCGGATTGTATATGATTCTGGAATTGTTTCAGAGATTCGTATGGAAAAATTCTACAATACAGATTATAGTTCGAAAAAAATTTCCAGCGGCGCTGCCCCAACCCCACTCGCTAACCGGGCAGCGAGACCACCCGCCGGCTGATCGGTCAGCCGGACCACCGCCAGGGGGGAGACCCCCCCCCCCCGTCGTAGCGCACGATGGTCGTGACCCTAATATTTTATATATAGTTTTCTTTAATTATATAAATTGTGTCATGTGCTTATTGTGATATACATGGTGCACAATTATGCCCCTTTTAACCCATAGGTTAGTGGTTTTTTGTTTTGAATATGGCTTGCATGTCGTGCCTTTCTATAAATTCTGATGTAATATTCTCTTCTCATCTAAATCCCCTCGAATGTAACTCGAGGTTTCTTTATGTCATGTAATGTACAAGTATAAAGATGACAAGATGAAGAACACGATGGAAAGATGATGATGGAGAGGAGACACATGCATGACGAATGTCCAAGAAAGCTACTATTTTGAAGATCTCTTACCACCTTAGACTGACCTTCAATCTTTTCATTAGCTTGAAAAGATTGGCATAGGGTTGGGTTATAACTGTGACACATTTAATTTTGCACTTTATTTATGCTTGTATACGATATGATATGATAAATAATGTGCATAATTAATAAGATTAAAATTGGTGAGATCTAAATTAATTAATAAAATCCCTCATAAAATTATTAAGTCTAAATCAGATGTCTTCCAATGAATAACACTCATCAAGACCTTGACCGATGGATGTAGGTTTGCCAAAGAAAAGTACCCTATTTATCTTGGTAAGATGCAATAGGATCATTGTGATATTCAAACTATTAAAATCATTGGGCCAGACTTAACTAAGTTATCTCAATAGGATTGTGGACTTAGAGGCATAGAGTTTGGTAGGTACCATTAGATGGACTAGAACAAATGTTGTTTGCCAAACTATCTAAGAGTTATATATAATATAATTGACAAAGGGTTGTCTATCTAAATAATTATGTTTTGAGAGATTAGCCAAAGCTAACTTAAGGCATAATGAAATATGGATCTTGGCTCACTAGAAAGATTTAATAAAAAATGCTTTTCGAATTAATGGTGAGGGCTATTAATTTGAATAAAATAGTGGGAGGTATATTTTGAATGTACTATTATCAATTACATAATATCAAAACTCTGCAATTTGACTTATTATTTTTGCACTTATAAATTGTAGATATCAATGGCAAACAACAACACAAATAGTCTTTCACTACGATCAGTCCTTGAGAAAGAAAAATTGAGTGGAATTAATTTCTTAGACTGGCATAGGAACTTGAGGATTATCCTCAAACAAGAGCGCAAGCTATATGTCCTTGATGGGCCCATTCTTGCAACACCAGCTAACACTGCACCACGTGTAGAGTATAATGCTTACAAGAAGCATCAAGATGATGCTCTGGACGTGAGTTGTCTCATGCTAGCAACTATGAACTCTGAGCTTCAAAAGCAACATGAGTTAATGGATGCATATGAGATGATCGAGCATCTCAAGAAATTGTTTGAAGGGCATGCTCGATAAGTGAGGTATGATACAAGCAAAGCGTTGTATTATTGCAAGATGGGTGATCGTGATCCAGTTGGTCCACATGTGCTGAAAATGATTGGGTATATTGAGTACCTTGATAGGTTGGGTTTTCCAATTACTCCGGAAGCCCAAACTGATCTTGTTTTGCAATCTTTGAACAGCAGCTACTCAATTTGTTATGAATTACCTCAGGAATGAAATTAAGAAACCACTTACTGAGTTGTTGAGCATGTTAAGAACTGCCGAGAACAACATGAAAAAGGCAGGACCCGCTCCCATAATCATGGTTCAAAAGGGGAATGCTAAGGGAAAGGAGAAAGGTAAGAAGAAGATAGGATCTAAATCTAGTGCCAAACCCAATTCCAAAACCAAACATGCTTTAAAACCTAAAGGTGGGGTGGCTAAAGAAGGTGATTGTCACTTCTATGGAAAACCTGGACACTGGAAGAGCAATTGTCATGCTTATTTGGAAGAACTGAAGAAAAATAAAGGAAGTGTGACTTCTGATTCAGGTATATATGTTATAGAAGTCAATTTGTACACTTCTACATCATGGGTATTGGATACTGGATGTGGTTCTCACATTTGTGTTAATGTGCAGGAACTCCGAAGGAGTAGGACTTTAGCGAAAGGAGAGGTTAACCTACGAGTTGGGAATGGAGCAAAAGTTGCTGCACTAGCCGTAGGAACTTATCATTTATCTTTGCCCACTGGGCTAGTATTAGAATTAGAGGATTGTTATTATGTGCCTGCTATGAGCAAAAACATTATTTCTGTTTCTTGTTTGGACAAGAAAGGTTTTTCATTTTTAGTAAAGAACAATAGTTGTTCGTTTTACTTAAATAAAATATGTTATGGTGTTGCACAATTGTTTAATGGTCTTTATATTCTTGATTTAGAAATGGCTATCTATAACATAAATACAAAACGATTTAAATCAAATGATTCAAATCCGACATATCTCTAGCACTGTCGTTTAGGCCATATAAATGAGAAATGCATATCCAAACTCCATAAAGATGGGTTTTTGGATTCATTTGATTTTGAATCATATGAGAAATGCGAGTCTTGTTTATTAGGCAAGATGACTAAAGCCCCTTTCATTGGTCACAGTGAACGGGCTAGCGATGTATTGGGACTTATACATAGTGATGTATGTGGACCCATGAGTTCGTTAGCAAGAGGTAGGTTCTATTACTTCATTACATTTACTGACGACTTTAGTAGATATGGATATATGTATCTTATGAGACACAAATCCAAATCCTTTGAAAAGTTCAAGGAATTCAAGAATGAAGTTCAAAACCAATTTGGCAAAAGCATAAAAGCCCTTCAATTCGATCGAGGAGGTGAATACTTAAGCCAAGACTTTGATGACCTTCTAAAGGAGTGTGGTATTATATCACAGCTCACTCCACCTGGAACACCACAATGGAATGGTGTGTCTGAGAGGAGGAATCGCACCTTGGTGGACATGGTACGATCAATGATGAGTCATGCAGATCTTCCAATAAGCTTCTGGGGTTATGCCCTAGAGACAGCTGCATTCACACTCAACCGTGTTCCTACAAAGATGGTTCAGAAGACACCATATGAGATGTGGACTGGGAAACGTCCTAGTATGTCGTTCATGAAGATTTGAGGTTGCGAGGCGTTTGTAAAACGTCGGGCTTCTGACAAGCTTGGACCCAAAATCTGACAAATGTAATTTTGTGGGATACCCAAAGGAAACAAAAGGGTATTATTTCTACAAACCTTCTGAGAACAAAGTATTTGTTACTCGAACTGGTATTTTTCTAGAAAGAGAATTTGTCTCTAAAGGAAACAGTGGGAGGAAAGTAGAACTCGAAGAAATTCGAGAACCACAAAATATCATTGAACCTGAGTTGGTACATGAGTAGGAACCACAAGATATTATGGAAAGTGAACCTGCTCAAATTACACGAGGCATTCCTAGATCTGGTAGGATACGCCAAGAGCCCGAGAGATATTATGGATTTCTTGTGGCTCAAAACGGCGATGTGATGCTCATAGATCATGATGAGCCTGCTTCCTACCAAGAAGCTATGAATGGACCAGATTCTGAGAGATGGCTTGAAGCCATGAAATCTGAGATGGACTCCATGTATATTTACCAAGTATGGACTTTGGTTGATCCACCCGAAGGGGTAAAACCAATCGGGTGCAAGTGGGTTTTCAAGAAGAAAACTGACATGGATCGTAATGTACAAACCTATAAAGGCCGAATGGTAGCCAAAGGTTTCAAACAACTTCAAGGTGTTGAATATGATGAAACCTTCTCTCCAGTGGCAATCGTTAAATCCATCAGGATCTTACTTGCTATTGCAGCCTTTTATGATTACAAAATCTGGCAGATGGATGTCAAAACTTCTTTTCTTAACCAAAATCTCCTTGAGGATGTGTATATGACACAACCTAAGGGTTTTGTCAATCCAAAGGATGCTGGAAAGGTATGTAAGCTGCAGCGATCCATTTATGGATTGAAGCAAGCCTCTCGGAGTTGGAATCTTCAATTTGATAAAGCAATCAAAGAGTTTGGCTTTATAAAAAATGAAGATGAACCTTGTGTATATAAGAAGGTTAGTGGAAGTCACATTGTATTCCTGGTATTATATGTTGACAACATATTAATTATTGGGAATGACATTCCTTCCTTACTGGCTGTAAAAACATGGTTAGGAAAATGTTTCTCCATGAAAAATTTGGGCGATGCAACCTACATTTTAGGTATCAAGATCTATCGAGATAGATCGAGAAAAATGCTCGGCCTAAGTCAAAGTACATATATTGATAAAGTGCTGAAGCGGTTCAGTATGCAAGAGGCAAAAAGAGGACATTTACCCATGTCTCATGATGTAAAGATCTCTAAGGCCCAATGTCCCAAATCACAAGATGATGAGGAGAGTATGAGAAAGATCCCTTATGCTTTGGCAATTTAATCTATCATGTATGAAATGATATGTACTCGTCCGGATGTCTCATAAGCTTTGAGCATGACGAGCAGATACCAGTCGAATCCAGGTGAAGGTCACTGGACAGCAGTCAAGAATATCCTCAAGTACCTGAAAAGGACTAAGGATTCATTCTTGGTATATGGAGGTGAAGACGAACTGAAAGTAAAGGGTTACACAGATGCTAGTTTCCATACTGACAAAGCTGACTATAAGTCTCAGTTAGGTTTTGTGTTTTGCCTTAATAATGGTGCTATTAGCTGGAAAAGTTTGAAGCAAGAGACAGTAGCCGATTCTACGACAGAGGCTGAGTATATTGTTGCTTCTAGTGCGGCCAAGGAGGCTGTATGGATTAAAAAGTTCATCACTAAACTTGGTGTTGTTCCAACCATTGTTGATCCTGTTGAGCTATACTGTGATAATGATGGAGCCATTGCACAGGCTAAGGAACCCAGATCTCACTAACGATCTAAGCATATACTTAGACGGGACCATCTCATCCTTGAAATCATTGATAGAGGAGATGTACATATATGCAGAGTGCCAACAGACGATAATGTTGCAGATCCACTGACCAAGGCTTTGTCGCAGCAGAAACACGAAGGTCACACTAGTTCCATGGGTATTAGATACATGAGTGATTGGCCCTAGAGGCCAATTCTTTGATGTAATTGCTTAACATTTTTGATATTATATTTGATTGAATAAATGAATTATTTTATTATGGTTTTAGTTACTACGTTATATAAATGTTAGCATAATAAAAGTCCTTAGAATAGTGATACAAATTATATAGCTTCAAGTATGTGACTTGAACATGAGATCATATAATTACAATTAGTATCATTGTTCTTAAATGTCCCTAGTCGAGTATCATTGTTAATGGGACAACAATGATACATTAAGACTAGTATGTGGATTGACTGATGGCCAAATCTCATTGGTCATAAATATATGAGATATTGAGTTAATGCATAGGTACATGTTAGAGAACAATGTACTGGACAGACCCACCATGAGAATTCTACATGGAGCATTATGCAGAGTGTCATAAGCAATTCTCATAGTGACAATGATGTAATGATCCTCCGACCTAAAATCACTATATTACTACATGGGAATTTATGTACTTTGATATCATCAAATGTTACCTTTAATAGGGTGGATAATAAAGGTGATTATTGGGTACATCATGAATCGTGTGAGGAATATGAGTGATCTAGATGGAATTTAACCCTCCTATATATTAGGGGTGATATCCATAGGCCTCTTGATTGAGTAGGACTATGAAATGCATAGCCATGCTCAAATAGTGATTTGTTTCATATAGTCTACTCATTGATCAAGAAAATTTAGATTAAACTATGAAGAGTATGACACATTCCATGACTCGAGTTTAATCTAGGATGTCAAGGTTAAAAGGATTAAATTACATTGAAACATTGGTCACGAAAAGGTTGCATCGAATCACCGATCTTATTATTACTTGGGTAGCAGTGATGCATTACTAGATGCCGCTCACTGTTTATAATTTTATAATATAATTTTAAAATTATTGCCAACATAATAATAACCTATAGGGTCACACACTTAGAATGTAATTAAAAGGGAATTAATTTAAATTGTAAGGATTTAAATATGTCAATATGATTGATAGTATTTAAATTATAAATTTAAATTAATAGGATATTTTGTATATATGTATATTAATTAAGTAAGACTTAATTAAGATATAATATATATAAATTTGGATTTTACTTTTCTAATTGAATTAGGTTTTGGATAAATCTTTTAACTGCTATATATATGATATATCAGCCGTTTTTAGGGTAATCATCATAAACAAAATCATAACCGCTCTTAGAGAGAGACTAGAGAGAAAAGCTTCAAAAATCCAGATCTTGGCGGCTAGTACCGCAGCTCTCTTTGTTGCAGATCGTGTGATGATTTGCGGGGCGTTCGTGTGGATACCGTGGAGGCACAGTTCCACTGGATTGCATTGAAGATTCGAAGAAGTTCCAGAATTTCCATCATCTCCATTCAAGCTTGGATAATCGGTAAAACAAATCTAAACCTCTGAATTAATGTATTTTCGCATGGATCCTGTTTTAGGGTTTCGAAAAATTTTAAATTTCGCTGCATTTATGTGCCGAAATCACTACAGTTTCTTCCATCTGTTGGACTTTCTTCATAATGTCACCAGCTTCTTGTTCTTTGTTTAGGATGGTGATTTCAGGGGTTTTGTTGGTAGTGTCCTGTTTCTGTGGCCCAAAAATCTGAGTGTATGTCTTCCCGGTCTCTTGATTGCCACCGGGTGTTCCTAGTTCTGTGTGACCCTGTGCTTGTTTCCCTTTAAGAGATTTACTCTGCTTTCTCAAAAAACTGGCCAATTCGGCTATCTAGTTCTTCAGTCCTTCAAACTCTTCCCTAGAGACAGGGGTGGATTCTGGCTGAGCACTGGAAGCCATGTCCGGAGATGGACTTAGTGCTTTCTTAGACTTAGATCTAGTGACGGGACCAATTTTTTCACCTACAACAAACATAGGTGTGTCAATTTCCTGAGGTGGGTATGGATAAGATGCATGCCATGAGGTGTTTTTAAGGTTTTTTAATCTTATCCTGCAAAACAGAGGTAAGTTGTTTTGATGACAGGATAATATGACAACATGTACATAATATGGAATGTATATTTACATTGTGCTATTCATATTGGAATTGAAAACTTTACATTGAATTGAAAGAGGAAGGCATGAAGAGGCTTCCCCATCGGATTTGGTTAATCAGAGACTGACCTATCCTAGGATACTCTCGCGACTTTTTGGCATGAAGGTCCCCAGATCATTGCAATCTACTAGAGGGGAAATTAATCCGATCTTTCAACTGAAGCGAATCTGAGTGGTGCTTTTTCATGAGCCCCGAAGACTTTGCCATCCTCGAAGACATTGCTCTGTCAGCGACGGGTTTGTCTCCTGGTGGAGGAATCACACAACATACATTCACATACATCACGTCTCACCGTATGCATATGATGACATTGGTGCGAAGAACTAATATTAGAGCGAAGCACTAATATAAAGCAGGGAAGCATTCATTCACATTCATTCAATGTAAAGACGCAGCATTCACGCATTTATTAAATGTAAAGACTCAGCATTCACACATACGCAGATATGAATGGGAAATTTTGAAAAGATTTGAGCGCGACCTAAGCCCTCTACTATCCCAAGCAGAGTCGCCACCTGTCGACGTCGGGAAAAAATGCTGGTCGGTTTGGACCCGAATCTTTCTCTCTTCCTAAGTTTTGTCTACCCTTATTCTTTTTATTGTGAAAATGGTTTTGAAGAATTTTTTAGGAAAAGGCCAACATGTATCATGTCGACAATTTGAACGTTTTACAGAGTCGCCAGTTGGTAGTTTGGAAATGGTTGTACCAACTCAACCGAGTTTTGTTTGAAAAGAGGCCCAAATTGCTGGACACTGTCGAAACTGAATCTTTGAATTGAAGTTCTAAGTTCGGGGGCTTGGTTAAGTGTGGAGAAGGTGTTAGGCACCCCCACAACTCCCGTGTAAACACGGTACCACATCTTTTCAATATTTCCTTTTTATATCTGCAATGTGTGTGTGTGTGTGTGAATGCTGGAAGAAATTGGGCCTATGATTTGATTGATTTGAAAGTAGTGTCTTGCTTTGTTGAACGTACATGCGAAGGGTTTGATTTGATTTGCAAAAGTCCTTTTTAGACAAGATATTGAAATGATGTTTTGAAAGAAGGTTTTCAAACCCTTACGCTCAAGTAGGAATTAAAGCATGTTGATACTTTCATTTCTTATCTTTTCAACCTTTTGGTTCCATTTGAATTGTGATTGTCAAGCTGCGAAACATCCTCGACCACAGAAATATATACAAGTGCCAGTCTTCTCATGGGCATGATAGCCATCGGAGTGACTCTGACACGACAAACTATTATTCTTATTATGTTGAGACCTTAAACACGGATAACTGTTTTAAGGTCTTTCGAATGTACATTTTACATAAAAACTGGCAGGGTATATTTGTAAAGTGGAGTTTGTCGATCGTGGAAATTAGATTCTGATCAGTTTGATCATGAATCCCATGATTCCTAGGTTCACAAAGGAAAGCCAATAAAACCTACACAGTTCAACTATGCACAGAAAATATATATTTACATCCAGATGTCGCCAGAACTAAGGATTCATCAGTAAATCCGGGCTCGCGAGTAGCCGAAGCATCTCGTTCCTACTAGATAACGATCTAAGGGCCGCGAGGTAGCTTTCATAACTGAAACTAGAAAAATTGCTAGATTTAAGTAAATCTCAGCCATTCTAGCTTCCCGGTTCTGTCTAGACCTATTTTGAAGCGTTTAAAAACTAGAGTTGGCCAGATTTAAAAAAATCTAGTTCGCCCGCAGAAATGTCAGTGCCGATTCATATCAAATGAATAGTTAAAGCAATAATTTAATCATAATGAGTAAGAAATATATATATATATATATATATATATATATAATTATATATATATACAAAAGTTGTAAAGGGCGATGGGTTTGCACTCCGATGCCCGGTCTAAAATATAAATATAAATATAAATATATATATATATATATTAAAAAAGATGTAAAAAGCCACGGAGTAATCTAGGCTAAACAGAATCAAAATATATATATATATATATATATATATATATATATATATATAAGCTGTAAAGGGCTGTGGATTTTCACTTTGAGGCCCAAACTGGAATGGAAATATATATATATTTATAAAAGTTATAAAAAGCCACAGAGTAATCTAGGCTGGACAGAATTAATATATATATATATATATATATATATATATATAAAAGCTGTAAAATATCACGGGGTAATCTAGGCTTGACAAAATATAAATATATATATATATATAAGCTGTAAAGGGCGACAGACATTCTATCCTTTGGCCGGACAGAAATGTAAGTATATATATATTTATAAAAGTAGTAAAAAGGCCACAGAATGATCCAGGCTGAACTTGAATGTAAATGTTAATATATATAGTTAATATATATATATATATATATATATATATTAAAGCAATAAAAAGGCCACGAAGTATAAATGCATGCCAAAATAAGTCAAAAACATTTATATATATATATATATAGTTATATATATATAAAAGCCGTAAACTACCAGAGATTTGACATCCGGGCTTGACAGAATTGAAAGTTAGTATATATACAGTTAAATATATACATAAAAAAGCCAAACCCAGAATGGAAAGATAACCCAGTCCGGCGAAGTTGCTATAAACGAAGATATATATATATATATATATATATATATATATATATATATATATATAAAAGCTGTTAGAAGTGACGGATCAACGATCTGAGTTGTAGAAATGCCAGAAAATGAGTTTATGTACGAAAACGTAAGCAAAACGGCCACGAAACTGAGTTTCGGGCATAATCAAAAAGTGAAACTTAATATGCAAGTGTATAAAAGTGCAAAGAAGTAGTAGAAACTTTCTGATCTTAAAAATACTCACAATAGACTGCTACACGGGCTTTTTGCCAAATAGTAAGCTCTAAACATCTATTTGTACCGCTCAGTTTTTGATATGTGATAGTATATGAGCATACCTACGTGTTAGAGCAATAAAATTTGGGTTTGGAGTACAAGAGTATGGCTAAGAAATGAAACAGGCAGAGGTTCAGAGCGTTTCTGAATTATGAAATGAGCTGGGGGTGCACGTTTATTTATAGACCCGGTGGAAGCGGCTCTACATGCGGTAGCTGCAGGTAGAGGTGCGGCTCCACATGACAGGGCCCACATGGCGGGTCCCATTGCATCGAAGTATGTGCACTCCGAGCAATGCTAGGTCAGATTCGAAACTTTCTAACTTTTGATCGAAGCGTCCGTTTGAGGCGTGCTTGATAGTAGTGTGCATACAAGCCAATCATGTATGATGCTAAAGCACATACTTTGCAAATAATCTTATTCATTTATTAATAAAATTATTTATTTATTAAAGGCATTTAATTATCTACATGATGCTGTTTCTATAATATGTAAATAACTCATAGTTTTAAGCAATGCTTTTAGAATCATGATGTTGATCATGCTAATGAGATCTAAATTCTTAGAAAGCTTAAAACTAAAATAGTTCTCAATCATTGGATTACTAAAAAAGAGATTACTAAATCTAGATAGATTGGTACACATGTTGCGTGACATCCCGAATTTTGAAGAAATTATAAATGAGAATTTAATAAATAAATTCTTATTATGAGATGTTTTGAGTTTGAATATGTGTATACGCATCATATATTGTGAAATACGTGAATTGATGTGAAAAAGATTTTAGATATTAATTTTTATATTTATTGAATTAAAATAAATATTTTAATTGAATTATTTATTAAGTTAAATAAATAATTATGTGATTATTATGGAGTAATTTAATTAAGTGTAATATATTAATTAAATAAATATTTAATATTTAATTTAATTGATGTAATAATTTTATGGTATAGTTCTAATTTAATTGGGATAATTAAATTAGATGAAGTTATCTGGTAATTGTTACATGAAATTATAACTAGCAAGTAATTATAATGTGACAATTTTTATGTGATTAATTGGTGTTAACTTTTAATTAATTAAATTAGAATGTTAAGATTTAATTAATTAAAGTATAACATTAAAAAGATGTGTTAAAGAATTTATTAAAAGAATTAAAAGAGTTTTTAAAACCGTTTTCCCAAACAAGGCCCTTGCACCGTTTTAAATTCGTTTTGCCAAACTGTGCCTTAACTACTAAAAATCTGCTTTTAACTTGATTTGCCAAACAAGCCTTAAGTCTTTTAAAATTCAATTTGTAACTTGTATATATTAATTGCAATTATGGTATTAATTCGGTGGTTTAAATATTTAGGAGTTATATATTATATAATTATACATATAATATATATCATATTAGTTATATTTTTAAACTACGGTAGTTAGAAGAGTTAGAGAAAATAGTCAGTGTTAGAACATAATAAAGAAGAAAGAAATACATAGAAAGTACAGAGAAAAGATAGAGAGAAAAGAGAGGAGGAAGAGAGAAAGAAGGTAAAGGAAGAAGAAGTTTGAGAGAGTCAAACACCTCACCATCATCTTGTTCTCCTAATTAAAGCAACAATGGTATAATCTCAATTCCTTGTTTTTAAATATGTTTTTATGATTCTTCATGAGTATTAGTTCTCTGTGTTTGTGAATTAACAAGAAATTTATATAAACATGAATTTCATGTATAAATTGTGTTCATATATGGTTATATTTTATTTGTATGCTTAATTGAGTTGTCTAATTCATGAAGACATGATGAACATGAAGAATTCATATTCATCAAAAATGACAGTGAAAGTATTTTGAAAATATATAGTTTTCTTTAAAAATCAAAATTTTAAGTTTTATTATTAATTGTTGTACAAATTAATTTTAGATTCTTGTTATTTGTCAAGAAACGAATTTATTGTGAGTGGAATTGTATGTTTTGATTGAGAAATAAACTTATAGTGTTCAATTTTATCAAGAACACTGGAAAATAGTTTTTATTCAAAATTTTCAAAATTAAGAGTTTTGATTATGTGTTTTAAGGATTAAATATGTTAAAATATGTTAGAAGTTTAGAATTTATGTTTTCTAAAAAGTTGTTATGAATTGTTTTGACTGAAATTAGAATTTGGTGTAGAGAAATAAGTTAAATTGGCTTTTTTTCTGCACAGTTAGCGAACAAACATGGAGCCGCTGCAAGGGGCCCGCCCCGACGGGCCTTGCTAAGCCTAATACCCCCGCCCCGGCGGGGGGTATGCAAAAAATAAAATTTATTTAATTTTTTTTATGTGGCTTTTGGTTCATATTATGAAAGCTAAGTTATGTGGTAATTTGATGACATTATAAGCATTCATTATAATGCTAAAATTATAGTAATGAGTTATATTAATAAAATATAATGTGTAATTATAATTTAAATAATTATAATTATAGTAAAGGTTTAATTTAAATTATAATTTGTTAAATTATAATGAATATAGTTTGATTAATTTAAATCAAAGTAATTGTTTAATTTAAATTATAAATTATTTAATTATAATTTAATATGTAATTAAAAGTTGAAATAATTATAATTAAGGTGAATGTGTAATTTAAATTGTAATTTATTTAATTATAATTTAATGAGTGCATGGATTGAAATTGATTAATTGTAATCTAACTAATTGTTTAATTTTAATTATAATTGGTTTAATTATGATTTAATGCATAAATTGAGTTTGATTAATAAATCCTTAATTGAAATTATAATTTGTTAATTATAATTTAATTAATATAAAATATAATTATAATTTAATTAATTATAATTGAGGAGAATGTGTAATTTAAATTATTATTTATTTAAATTATAATTTAATTAACATGAGTATGTAATTATTAATTGATTAATTATGTGAAATGTAATATGATTATGTGATGTGATTAATTATGTGGTAATTAATTACTAACTTATTAGTTAAAGAGGAATGAGTTAACCTAAATTGGCTAACTATGAGGATTAGCTATGTGATAATTAACTTATATTGTTAATTATACATATAAATTTGACAGTGTGTGTCAAATAAATGGGAGAGAACTATAAAGTGTAGATTAAAATTTACTTAAGCGTTGCTAGGTGACTAATAGTTGATGTGTATGGTAATACGTTATGTAGGATTCATGAAGCAGATAATTATAAGTTGTTTTCGATAATTAGTAATCTACGAGCTAGACAAGTCTTTCGGTTCTTATTTTCTACGTGAACTTGATGAACTATTTTACATTTTATTATAACGAGCATGCTATGTTATATATGTTGTAAGCATGAATGTTAAAGTCAATTTATGACTACATTGATTAATTAAAGCATGTTGATTGAGTAAGGAACTCAATTTTTATATTTGTTATGTGAGTAAAAGCATGTATGCCATGATACTTGAATGATTATGAGATGTATATTGAGCATGTTTATTATGTGCTACGTGATGCATGAAAACTGTTAGTTCTTGTTGAGCTGTCGAGCTCACTCTTGCAAATAACCATTTTTGCAGGTCAAGGATGCAAGGTAATGATACGTGCTAGTTGAATGTTAGAGTTCAATAGTAATTCAAGAAGCTTACTTATGTAGATGAGAAATGCAATTAATGTTTTAATTGTAATGTATTTTGTTAAAGTTGTAAAGTTGAGTTATCCGATGTATATGGATAATTATTGTAATGTAAGACTTTGTATAGTAACTTAGAGGAAGCGATTCATGTAATAGAATTGAATCAAAGTTATGTAATGTAAAGGTTGCGATTCAGGGCAATAAAGAAAGATTTTATAAAAAGTTTTAATTATTCTGCATTTTAGTGATTTTGATATCAAACAATGATGTAAAGTTAGAATAAAATTGTATTGTTAACGATCGAGAATGAGAATTATATTGCAAGAATTTTGGGGTCGTTACAGTTGATATCAGAGCTGATAGGTTATACACCTTAGGTATGAGTACCTTAGGCTATGACCTTCAAGAATAAGAAGTTAAGTTTAAGTTACGTATATTAAAAAGGTGATTCTTTTCACATACGTAGATGTATAGGATAAGTTAAGTCCTAGAAATGTTATAAGAAGAAGATTAGAATGACAGGGAATAAAACTCGAATAAAATATTGAACTATATGAATGAATTAGAAATTCTTAAAAAAAGAGTTGTTAAATAAACAAGAAGATTCAAAGAAGAATCTTGAAAAGATATGAAGATAAGAATCAGGAGTTCCTAACTCCAATAATCAAGATGACGAATAACGATGAATAGACAGAGTTTATAAGATTAAAAGCAAATGAAATCATGATATAACATGATGAAAGGAAAAGATAAGAAGTTTTTAAAACAAAACGATAATGAGATAAGAAAGAATCATAAGGGAGATGATTATAGAATAAGATCATGGCGTGATCTTTTTAAAGTTGTAAAGACTGATGGTCTGTAATGATTGAATAGTTATAGTTTGAGACTATAACGATGATGTACTATGATATAGTACGAGATTAACTCACGAGGAGTTATAAATGACGAGATACAGAAGTCTGTATCGAGTATAGAGCGAGAAGTTATAAGTAAGATAGAGTTAAGTGAAATTTTAACTGAGGACTCATGTGGTGGCTGAATTGTACAAATCTTTGTATGGGCAGGGTTTTGTGCTTACACTTGGTTTATCATATTGATAATCGTTAGAAGGTTGGTGTTGCGCTATTGATATATATATGACGAGAAGGTGATTCTTTTCTCATATTATATTTGATAGTTAGAGTCAATAGAGATTAGATTAGATGATATTAAGATTACATTAGATTTCATTAAGGTTAGGAGAGTTCTTAAAACTCATACTTATGGTAAGTTCGTGACTCATAGTAGTATGTATGTTTTTGAACCCCTAAGCATATGGACAGTCCATGATCACTTCTTTGACTACATATTACTAGGACAAGTTCTTAAACTCATATTATTGTGGCAAGTTCCTAAACTTCCAAAGTGTGGTAAGTTCGATGAACTATACTGGGTATAGAAAGGTTATGGTATAGAAAATATTGATGTTGTTTAAGATTGATAGAATGATTAAGTAATGATAGAGTAAAGATTTTTAATTGATGGAGAAAGTGTTATATTCTAAATCTCCTAGCTTTGCTAGATTTTTGAAATTTATTGACTTCGTGCTGATGTTGCACTTCTGTTTTCTTGAAAAATATTAGATCAAATGATGGAACCAATGAATTTTTAAAATAATGTTATTATTCACATGTCTATGCTAATTGCTTCAGCTAGACAAAAATAATTTTTAAAATTTCAAAATGTATTTTATATGCATCATTTGATATGGTGTAGAAACAATAGTCGAGGAAGTTATCAATGCAGTTAAACCTAGTGTTGGATGTGATCGTATGATCGTCATCCTACTATGGTATAATGTAGTATGACGACGTCATGTAATGACGAAATCCTCAACGTACCATTACTACGGTACGGTATCAGGATATTATGAAAAGATTTACTTATTATTTTTAGTTTCCTTAAACTATAAAAAAATAAATAAATAAATTTATTGAGTTGGTTAAATATATATATATATATATATATATATCGATTGATATCCGAATTATTGCTAGAAGTCTATGCTACTTGATTCAGCTAGACAAATATTGAAAGATGTTTATGAATTCGAGCGTTCTTGGTCAAACTATGCCAAACCAAATTATTTGGTGCGGATTCAGATGTTAAGAAGCTGAGGTGAACAACCTTATAAAAAGGGGACATGTTATCGGAGACTATAGTTTCGAGTGTAACGCATATAGTCGTTACGATGTACTACATTTGGGCCCGGCGTAGTGGTACGATAGGCTGACCATCTAGAGTACTGATGCGGTTTATAGTGTGAAGTACCGGAGGTGAAGCATTATTAAACCTAAATATCAGTTCAAGGTCTCGTGACCACTCAGCATTATTGGAATCTTTTAAATTCCTGAGTTATTTATATCGCTTTCCAATTATTGAGTAATTGTGGAAGATTCTTATTATTCTGAAGGTGAATGTGGTAAGAAGAATAGACCTTAGAAAGGGGTAGTTGTAGAACGCAATAATTTGGTGAATAAAGATTAACGTAAAATCTATTGTGATAGATTGAATGAAAATATTAAAATTTCGAGGACGAAATTCTTAGAAGAAGGGGTGAATGTGATAATCTGAACAAATATAGATGGTGAATTACGAAGTATATGAATTATACGAGTAGAATATATAGTAATGATCCTTAGAAAGTAAATGAACGAGTTAAAGAATATATAATTGTGTTTAATTGAAGGTTATGTAATAAAACCTAAACCTTGTTGAAGAGGTGAATTTAGTAAGATATACGTGTAATTTATATAAATGTTGTTAAGATAACGTGTTGAAGTATTCAACGATAGTCGTGGAAGAGATTTTGTGAAAACTGAGTAAGGGAGGTTTTCGTTGATTCTGAGGGCGGAATTCTTATAAGGAGGGAAGGATTTGACATCCCGAATTTTTAAGAAATTATAAATGAGAATTTAATAAATAAATTCTTATTATGAGATGTTTTGAGTTTGAATATGTGTATACGTATCATATATTGTGAAATATGTGAATTGATGTGAAAAATATTTTAGATATTAATTTTTATATTTATTGAATTAAAATAAATATTTTAATTAAATTATTTATTGAGTTAAATAAATAATTATGTGATTATTATGGAGTAATTTAATTAAGTGTAATATATTAATTAAATAAATATTTAATATTTAATTTAATTGATGTAATAATTTTATAGTATAGTTCTAATTTAATTGGGATAATTAAATTAGATGAAGTTATCTGGTAATTGTTACATGAAATTATAACTAGCAAGTAATTATAATGTGACAATTTTTATGTGATTAATTGGTGTTAACTTTTAATTAATTAAATTAGAATGCTAAGATTTAATTAATTAAAGAAGAAAGAAATACAGAAAAAGTACAGAGAAAAGATAGAGAGAAAAGAGAGGAGGAAGAGAGAAAGAAAGTAGAGGAAGAAGAAGTTTGAGAGAGTCAAACACCTCACCATCACCATCTTCATCTTGTTCTCCTAATCAAAGCAACAAGGGTATAATCTCAATTCCTTGTTTTTAAATATATTTTTATGATTCTTCATGAGTATTAGTTCTCTGTGTTTGTGAATTAACGAGAAATTTATATAAACATGAATTTCATGTATAAATTGTGTTCATATATGGTTATAATTGATTTGTATGCTTAATTGAGTTGTCTAATTCATGAAGACATGATGAACATGAAGAATTCATGTTCATCAAAAATGACAGTGAAAGTATTTTAAAAATATATAATTTTCTTTAAAAATCAAAATTTTAAGTTTTATTATTAATTGATGTAAAAATTGATTTTAAATTCTTGTTATTTGTCAATAAACGAATTCATTGTGAGTGAAATTGTATGTCTTGATTGCAAAATAAACTTATAGTGTTCAATTTTATCAAGAACACTGAAAAATAATTTTTTCCAAAATTTTCAAAATTAAGAGTTTTGATTATGTGTTTTGAGGATTAAATATGTTAAAATATGTTAGAAGTTTAGAATTTATGTTTTCTAAAAAGTTGTTATAAATTGTGTTGAATGAAATTAGAATTTAATGTGGAGAAATAAGTCAAATTGACTTTTACTCTGCACAGTTCGCGAACAAACATGGAGCCGCTGCAAGGGGCCCGCCCCGACGGGCCTTGCTAAGCCTAATACCCCCGTCCCGGCGGGGGATATGCAGAAAATAAATTTTTTTTTATGTGCCTTTTGGTTCATATTATGAAAGCTAAGTTATGTGGTAATTTGAGGACATTATAAGCATGCATTATAATGCTAAAATTATAGTAATGAGTTATGTTAATAAAATATAATATGTAATTATAATTTAAGTAATTATAATTATAGTAAAGGTTTAATTTAAATTATAATTTATTAAATTATAATGAATATAGTTTGATTTAATTTAAATCAAAGTAATTGTTTAATTTAAATTATAAATTATTTAATTATAATTTAATATGTATTTAAAAGTTGAAATAATTATAATTAAGGTGAATGTGTAATTTAAATTATAATTTATTTAATTATAATTTAATGAGTGTATGAATTGAAATTGATTAATTATAATCTAACTAATTGTTTAATTTAAATTATAATTGGTTTAATTATGATTTATTGCATAAATTGAGTTTGATTAATAAATGCTTAATTAAAATTATAATTTAGTTAATATAAAATGCAATTATAATTTGATTAATTATAATTGAGGAGAATGTGTAATTTAAATTATAATTTGTTTAAATTATAATTTAATTAATATGAGTATGTAATTATTAATTGATTAATTATGTGAAATGTAATATGATTATGTGATGTGATTAATTATGTGGTAATTAATTATTAACTTATTAGTTAAAGAGAAATGAGTTAACCTAAATTGGTTAACTAACTATGAGGATTAGCTATGTGATAATTAACTTATATTGTTAATTATACATATAAATTTGACAGTGTGTGTCAAATAAATGGGATAGAACTATGAAGTGTAAATTAGAATTTACTTAAGCGATTGCTAAGCGTTGTTAGGTGACTAATAGTTGATGTGTATGGTAATACGTTATGTAGGATTCATGAAGTAGATAATTATAAGCTATTTTCGGTAATTGGTAATCTACGAGCCATACAAGTCTTTCGGTTCCTATTTTCTGCGTGAACTTGATGAACTGTTTTAAATTGTATTGTAACGAGCATGTTATGATATATATGTTGTAAGCATGAATGTTAAAGTCAATTTATGACTACATTGATTAATTAAAGCATGTTGATTGAGTAAGGAACTCAATCTTTATATTTGTTATGTGAGTAAAAGCATGTATGCTATGATACTTGAATGATTGTGAGATGTATATTGAGCATGTTTATTATGTGCTACGTGATGCATGAAAACTGTTAGTTCTTGTTGAGCTGTCGAGCTCACTCTTACAAATAATCATTTTTGCAGGTCAAGGATGCAAGGTAATGATACGTGCTAGTTGAATGTTAGAGTTCAATAGTAATTCAAGAAGCTTACTTATGTAGATGAGAAATGCAATTAATGTTTTAATTGTAATGTATTTTGTTAAAGTTGTAAAGTTGAGTTATCCGATGTATATGGATAATTATTGTAATGTAAGACTTTGTATAGTAACTTAGAGGAAGCGATTCATGTAATAGAATTGAATCAAAGTTATGTAATGTAAAGGTTGCGATTTATGGCAATAAAGAAAGATTTTATAAAAAAAATTAATTATTCCGTATTTTAGTGATTTTGATATCAAACAATGATGTAAAGTTAGAATAAAATTGTATTGTTAACGATCGAGAATGAGAATTCTATTGTAAGAATTTTGGGGTCGTTACATGTTGCTTGCTCATTGGATGAGGATGACTGATCTCAAGATCATTTGTGTGGAGACACTAAAACAAGTATGTAGGTGCTTATTGTAGAATAAGTTCACTGAACGTGACTCGCTATGAAATATCTAATGGAGTTTTACTTGCATGTCAATAGGAATTCCTAATGTGATAGTAGTACAAGTGATCCTTGGACTTGAGATCATCATAGTATCTTGTGAGTAATGAATTATACTTTGACTTATTTCTTAAGACCCTTAAGGTATATCAAATGGTATGCTTGGGTATAATAAGTTATATATGACGATAATGAATGGTCAATAAATAATCTACCACTTCTAGTAAAAGAAGAGATATGTACTATGTGATTCGTTAAATGACAACACAGTAGTCCTTGGCCAAGGCAGAATAAAATTAGAAAGAGTTTCTAATTTGCATTATTTGGAGTTGTGCATTTTCCAATCGAAATACATATAATTAAATAAAATAAGACTTGACAGTAATTCTATGTCTTATATTTAATTGGGACATTGTATGGTGGAAGGATTGAATTGTACGGTAACTATTTACTCACATGTTCTTTTATGATTAATGTTGAAATCTATATTATTTGGAAAGTCGTTGATCGCTAGGGAGGCTTATCCCTATTGTAGAATAAATATTATTTATTTAAATAGATTATTAGTTTAATTTATTTATTTAAATAAGCTTAGAATTATTCTAATTGATTTATTCACAACTGATTTAATATGGAGAACCTAAAGGGTCACACCATAAAAAAGAAATAATAATTATTTAAGAAGGTAATGGCATAATCGTAATAATGTATTAAGTATAATTAATTTAATCTATGGTGATAGAATAAATTAAATAGTTTAATATTTTGAAAATATTAAATATAAATTAATAAGAGGAGTCTTATTAATATTATTACATCTATTATTATTTTAATTTTTAAAGGAGTTTAGAAATTAATTTAATATTAGTACTCTCATTTATTCCTAATAAGATTAGGAGGCAAATTAATTAAATGAATTTAATTTATTATTCCCAATATGGTGGGAAGCCTAAATTAATTAAAGGAGTTTAATTAATTAAATGAAATCCCATGTCTAATAGGATTAGAAGGGTTGACCAATATCTATATAAGAGAAGTCTTATAATAGATATCAGTTGATGCAATTCTAATTGTTGGAGAGTACTCCTTTTCTATGGTGGAAAGAAACCTAGTGTTTAGCCAACCACCCTCCTTCTTGATAATTCATATTCCTTGGTGGATCACCTCTAGAGGCCAAACACTTCGGTGGCTAACGTTGATTAAAGGAAGGAATCTACCCCGGATATTTAAGGAGATCGCGACGAACACGGAGTTAAACTTGTACCTATGGAAGCTTCGTTTTACAAGGGTATGATTCCATAACTTCCTATTTGTCATTTTAAATTAATAATTTGTATAAAGGATGATCTGGGTAATGATTTTGTAAAAATATTTTAAACTCTGATATACCATGGTTCCCCTAAATTTTGCAATTTGATTGCATCACGATTTTGTACAAACCCAACAGTGGCATCAGAGCTGAACCTTTATGTAATTATTAATTATTTTGATTCCATATATCTGTATGGGTATGCATTTAGAATAATTTATTGGGCTTAATTAATTGTATAAAATTATTATTTATTTATTTTTGAAAGAAAGAAAAAAATAATAATAAAATCGAAAAGCATTTTTTTCGTTCGTTGCTGATAACCCGCCTGATGTTTTTTAATACAAAGGTGATTCAATTCGGAAGGAAAAAGGGATCCATTCTACTTAAGCATGCAGGAAAGTTTTCTTTAAAAGTGAAGTATTATTATATATATTATATATCTATGATAAACCTGCAGGTGACCTGAATGGTTTCAAAAGTATTATTATATAATATATATATATGATAAACCTGCAGGTGACCTAAATGATTTCAAAAGTATATTATATATATATATACCGTTATATTATATATATATATATATATAATATTCTTAATAATTTTATAATTAAAATAAAGAGTTTATTTTAATCTTGAAATTGGATTTCATGCGAATTAAAATTGTCCATTAAATGATACTCATATATATATATATATATGGAATGGTTTTAATTCATGAGATTAATTTTTATTTATTGATGCATATGGTGATATGTATAATAATAAATGGGATTGATTATGAGACTATTGACCAATGTGATTGAAATTTATTTTAGTTGAATACTTGAATGAATTGGTTTTATTAAATGGGGTCTGCGTATCTCGTCTTCTCTGATTTTTTTCTTGATGTAAAATTCTATCTCCCTCCTATGTACTTCCCCTTGACTGCTGATCAAAGTTTCTATTTAAATTAAATAGTTTATGTAATAGAAATAGTTAGAATTATCGTGAAGAAATTGGAGACTATGGAGCAAGGAGCGCGTGAAGACCCGTTTGTAATGGAACCCGGGTTTAAATGTAATAGTGACATTTAAATTTAAATTCTTGCACTCTTAGGTTTGACCTTTTGGTTCACTTGGTGACTCTACTGAACCAAACTAGAATAAAAGTTCATAATCAATCCGAGTAGAATATAATATTCTATATGTGCATGCTAAGTATTATATATATTATATTTTATGCAGACATGCTTCGCATGTTTAATAAAATAGTGCCTATTATATATATATATATATATATATATATGTGTGTGTGTGTGTGTGTGTGTGTGCATGCGCGCTAAACAAGATGAGACAAATAATAACAAACCCCTCAAAGTAATTATATTAAGTCTAAAGCGTTCAAAAATATTTGGAATATCGAACGTCGCCTTCTAGCATGATAAATTAATAGAGTATTAAATATTTAATACGAGTTTGTTGTGCTATCCACAAGGTAAGTATTGCGTATTTAAGATATTAATTTAATCACATTTGATGCTTATCAAGAAAATTGAACAATATTATTTTGTTGTGCTATCCACAAGGACAATATTTTTCTTTTTTAAATTTATAGAAGTGCTAGGTTGGACTTAACTTAAATTATTTTAGTTCGGATGTGCACACACTTGACCATTATGATTTAAGAGACAAAATAAAAAGGAGTTACATGTTGATGTAATTGACAAAGAGTTGTCTACCTATTTATTTATATATCGTTTGTTGTGCTATCCACAAGGCTATATACATTTGAAATGGGATCCTTATTCTCATTAGCAAATCTTTAATTAGATGTTGTCGAACTATATAAGTGAGGATAATATATTTTAAAGAAAATAGTGGGAGATACCAATTTAAAATAAGACCTAATTTATTTTGGTATATAAAATTAATTAAATGAATGTTTGCTAAAAGATTGTCTTTTCAGATACAGAAATTTAAAAATGTCGAAATCACTAATTTCACTGCGTAGCATACTTGATGTTAATAAACTGACCAGGCCGAATTGCACAGACTGGTTAAGGAATCTGAGAATAGTTCTCACTGCTGAAAAGATTTCTTATATCCTAAATTCACCTGTCCCTGGAACTGTTCCAGATTCAGCTTCTACGAAAGAGATTGCCACCATAACAAAGTGGCAAGATGATGCATCTGTGGGTCAATGCATCATGCTCGCATCCATAAATAACTAGCTTCAGCGTCAGCATGAAAACATAGATGCTCCTACTATGTTGCTTCACCTCAATGAGTTGTATGGTGAACAAAGTAGGACTACAAGATATAAATATCTAAGGAGCTCTTCCGATCTCAAATGACCGAGGGCACTGCCGTTGAGACTCATGTCCTAAAGGTGATCAATTTGATTGAACGCCTTGGACTGCTTGGGTTTGTCATGGATGGGGAGTTGAGTCAAGACTTGGTCTTGCAGTCACTCCCTAAGACCTTCTCGCAGTTCGTTGTTAATTTTTACATGAATAAGTTAGATGTCAGCTTGTCTGAATTACTTAACATGTTGAAACTACAGAATGTCACTTTCCATCCAAGAAGAACTATGTCTTAATGGTGGATTCTTCTAAGAAAAGGAAGAGGTATCTTCTGAAAAGAAGAAATCTAAGAAGGCTAAGGGCAAGGCAAAATTAAAGGATCAGAAGAAACCTGATCCAACAAGCAAAGGAATGTGCTTCCATTGCAACGAGCCGGGTTATTGGAAGAGGAACTGCAAGAAGTTTCTGGTAGAGAAGAAACTTGGAGAAGTTTCGACTTCCAATCAAGGTTTGTTCATGATTGAAATTAATTTTTCTAAAAGTCAAAATTCTACTTGGGTATTGGATACCGGCTGTGGTTCTCATATATGTAATACTGTGCAGGGACTGGTCAGAAGTAAAAAGCTGAACAAGGATGAGGTTGTCCTACGAGTGGAAAATAGTGTGACGCCCCCAAATTCGGGTTCTCTAACCTCAGATTCAGTGCTCACGGTACATCATCAACATAAACATTCTATATACTTTTGCGGAATAATGAACAAACATTATTCATTATAATAAAATATTACATCAATAGCCTAAGGTCTAATACCTTAATCATAAAAGTACCTTAATTACATATAGTAACACAAAAGGTTTACATGATCATAAAACATAGTATTTCCTAATACATAAGCATTTATATTAACTATTCTTGGACCTTTCCCTTGCCCTTGTCCTTCTTACTCGAACTCTCGGGCTTAGCTGAAATAATTGTTATGATATAGCAAGTGTAAGCAACTAATTTGCTTAGCAAGTTTAATTATGAAAGAGATATATCATGATTACTTTCAAAGTTCAATTAGATAAATGAATAGTGAAAGAGCATGAATTAATCTTAATATCTGAATATTCGAATAATTGAATATCAGAGGCTGAGTGGTTTGAAATAACCATGAACATATGCTAAGGTTGTCAGTATTTAAACTGGTCCTTTTAATAAGTTTTGGTAGTCAAGGGGATCAACCTTTCATACCCTGTGAAATATGCATAATCACTCAGTGTACTAGCAACAATTATTTTCCAATAATGCTTTAGTAAAACTGTTCTTTTTCTCAGTCATGAGTCCTTATCATTTAAATTCTTTAGGCACCGCTTTTAAAACATATTTGATTTAACAAATTTAAACATACTTGATCTAGCTGATACAATTAGCATAGATTCATATCATAAACGGTTCATGAATAAAAGAACTTTAATAAATTCACAATTCAATAATGATAGAACATGAATTCAATTGCACACAGTGCGAATATCAATAATCAATTTAGATGTGAATAATCAACAATAATTATTCACTAATCATGTTTCGAAAGTAATAACTCAAGTTAAGTTAGAGAACTTGCCTTGTTTGCGGACTACTGCTATGCAATTCTATTTATCCGCTTAATGAATTTAAATTATCCTCTTTGAAAATACCTATCATGGATCCTTCAATTAGTATCACATATAATTATTCATAACATTATTATTCTTATATATTATCTAACATTAATCACATAATTAAATATTAGATATCATATAACTCCTTAATAATATTATCGTTCCTTGATAATATTATTATTAAATAATCATCTTAACTCTCAAATAATATTATAAACCTTTTAATAATATTCTATTTGTTTCTTAATATTATTAATTATTTAATAATATTTTAGTCTCTCTTTAATATTATTAGTCTTTTAATAATATTTTAAGTATATAATATTATTAATCTTTTAATAATATTTTAACTTTTTAATATTATTAATCATTTAATAATATTTTAATTATTTAATATTATTAATCTTATTATCATTTAATATTAATTAAATAATAATTGATTAATATTTGTACTTATTTAGTATTAATTAAATAATAAATAATTTATTTATTTAACTTTATGAGTCTTTTCTTATTATTTAGCTTTAATAAATAAATAATTAATATTTATCTTTAGTTATTATTAATTAAATAATAATTAATTAATTAACACTTATCTTTATTTATTATTTAATATTAATTAAATAATAAATAATTAATTAACATTTATTTTTATTTATTATTTAATTAAATAATAATTAATTTATTGACTTTATATTACTTAACTAACATGTGAGTAAGTAATTATAATTATTTATTACTTATTCTCACTTGAATAATAAACAATTTTTTTATTTAATTTAAACATTCTTTAATATTAAATAAATAATAATTAATAAATTATTTAACTCTATTTATTATTTAATCTTAATTAAATAACAAATAGTTAGCTTAATAACACTAATTTTTATTCATTTATTACTTAATGTTAATTAAATAATTAATCACACTTAAACAATATGTAATTAATATGAAATTAGTTTAATGATCATTTATTAGTATTAATAATTATTAATTAGTAAGTTTTAAATGAGTTTAAACCATTAATTACTTAATAATTACATAACTGTCCCGAATAATTATGAATAAAATATCTTAATGTTCTTCACAATTTTAGAAAATTTTCTATCCAAGAACCACCCCAAGAACCGGCCGAAAAAGTTGTGAACCGGCCGTCGGAAAGTTCTGCCGGTTCGCCGGAAAACTGAACCGGCCAATATTCTTTAATTTTTCTAACTTTTTAGTTTTATTTTTAATTTTGGGGTCCTTTATTAAAACCTTCATAGAACAAAATCTACAACTCCGATTGAGACCCAATTAAACTCGTTGAATTCGTATCTTCCCGAACTACAGTTTTCAGTTATCAAACATTAAATTTGGACCCGTTTTGCTCACTGAAAAGTGACCGGAAGTGGACTGATTTTGCAAGGGTTTCAACCTTTAGAGTGTTTTGGCACAAAATTCATATCTCTCTCATTTTAAAATATTTTTGAGTGATTCCAAAGGAGTTTTATCCTTAACTTATATATTTATCATACCAAGAAAGAAAACCACAAATATTATTTGTAGGTTTCAAAATGAAAAACATATATCACACCTTTAAAATCAATACTTATGGAAAAATTATTTTTCATGTGTTTTACCAAACTTTTTAACATAAACTCATATCAACCAACAAGTTAAACCTATTAAACTCTATATATATCAATAGAGCATGCTTCTAACCATCTAGATCTTGAACCCCATATATCTTACATAAAAATATATCTAACACACTAGATTAGGGTTTTTTTCTTAACTCTTTGAACATAGATTCTTTTGCTTCCTTTTTATCATCTCTCTAACACTTAAATAGGTTAGATTTAAACATGAAATAATACAAAACATATACATCTAATGTTATGAACTTTAAGAACATTAACCTTTTATTTCTTTAGAAACAAATCATAACAAAAGAAATATGTTAGTTTAGATGTTTCACCTTGTTCTTATGGCTACTCTTCTTGTTTTACCAAAGAAGTTAATGAACTTTGGATGCATAAGCTTCAAGTTCTTCTACCCTTTTCTCCTTCCTTAACCGAGCCTCTCTCTCTCTACTCTCTCTCTCCTTTGGTTTTGTTAGCTAATTTTAGAAGTAAGAAATAAACTTAGTAAAAGTGTTTTATTAATTATGAAAATTATTTAAGTATTTTGTAAATATGAATAGATATACATTGTATATCTATCAACAATATCCCACACAATCTTGCTTCCTTTCCCTTCCTTATCAACTTAGTTAACTTGCAAGAGTAGATAAAAATAGTGGACGAATGGGAGGATGACACCTAGTGTAGTAGGTTAACAACTAAAGTGTGTAATAATTACATTCACCCCCCCCTTTTCTCCTCTCCTTACCAATCCGGCCATTTGGCCTTATTATCCATTCCATTTTTCTTTTCTTTTTTTATTCCTTATTTGCTTTATGAAATGACCAAAATACTCCTCCACAAGTGGGCCTAGATTGGGCTTTTTAATTATCATCTCTTGGCCCTGTAATTATTAATTTGGGCCTACTAATGGGCTTGGGCCTCCCATAACAATTAATTGGGCTACTAATATACTTGCCCTATACATCTAATACTGGGCCAGTTTAACAGTTTAGCTACTCATAAACCAAAATATTCACAAGTTTCATGCTTAACTAATTAATTGGGCTTGTTTAAATTACTTATACCTCTTAGTCCATTAAATTTATTATCTCTTAAGCTAATGCTCATCATTATTGATATTTACATATTCTTATCAATCAATAATATTATTTCATTTACATAACCCAATTAGACTTGCTGTATTCAAGTATATTGAGTATGTAATTAGGGTTTAACATCTTAAATTAATTTCTTAGATTCTTAAAATACTTAGGTTAGTCCACCAACTTATTTCAATCATTTGTGAGACTTCCTTTAAGTACACATATCATACTATTTACATAATCACTTAATCACCTAGTCATCCATAATATATCACATATTAGTTAATATATTTATTTACAATGTAGCACATAAATTTTTGGTTATTACAAATAGAGCAAAGGTTGTTGCATTAGCTGTAGGCACTTATTGTTTAGCACTGCCTACGGGCAAGTTCATTTATTTAAATAATTATTATTTTATTCCAAATATCATTAGAAAAATTATTTCAAATTCTGTATTAGATATGGATGAATTTGAAATTATAATAAAGAACAACAGTTGTTATATTTATAATAACAATGTTTTATATGGTTTTGATAATTTGCGAAATGGACTTTATATACTTCACTTGCATGAAAATATATTTCAAATTGAACAAACTAAGAAAAGGAAAAGAGGTGATGTTAATTATACCTATATGTGGCACTGTAGACTCGGTCATATCAATGAAACAAGATTATCCAAATTGCATAAGGATGGTCTCTTAGAGCTATCCGATTATGAATCATATCCAACTTGTGAATCTTGTCTCATGGGTAAAATGACTAAATCTCCTTTTAGTGGAAAAGGAGAAAGAGTTACAGAGTTGTTAGCATTGGTTCACACAGACGTTTGTGGACCTATGACAACGAATGCACGGGGATGGTATTCTTATTTTATTACTTTCACTGATGATCACTCAAGATTTGGATATGGGTATTTATAAAAATACAAATCTGAATCATTTGAAAAGTTCAAAGAGTTCAGAAGTGAACTAGAAAAACAAAATGGCAAAAGTATCAAGATTTTTCGATCATATCGAGGTGGTGAATACTTAAGCGGTGAGTTTCTTGATTGTCTTAAAGAAAATGGTATAATCTCATAATGGACTCCACCAGGTACACTACAGTTAAATGGAGTATCTGAAAGGAGAAATCGAACATTATTGGATATGGTTCGTTCCATGATGAGTTTTACCGATCTTCTAGTATTATTCTGGGGTTATGCCCTAGAAATGGCTACATATCTACTAAATAAGGTCCCCTCGAAATCCGTTTCCAAGACTCCATATGAGATGTGGACAGGGAGAAAACCTGGTCTTAAACATGTTAAGATTTGGGGATGTCCAGCTTATGTGAAAAGGTTTCAAAATGATAAGCTTGGGACAAGATCTGATAAGTGCACGTCTGTGGAATATCCTAAAGAGAGTTTGGAATACTATTTCTACAATCCTACTAAGCAAAAAGTGTTTGTTGCAAAACACGCTGCATTCTTGGAAAAGGAGTTTATCCTTGAAGGGGCTAGTGGGAGGAAAAATAGATCTTGAAGAAATTCAAGAACCACAAAACACTACAGATCAATTGGATGAACCTGTCCAAGTAGAACACCTACAGGTGAACACCCTATTCGTAAATCTGGAAGAGTACCGAAGATACCTGAAAGGTATAGATTCGTCATAGAGGATGACGATGAGGTACACGTCATGAATGATGATGATATATTAAATTACGAACAGGCTATGAGTAATTAAGATTCAGAGAAATGGTAGATGACCATAAAATCTAAAATGGATCTTTGAAGTAATGCTCAAGTCCATTTAGATTTTACTTGCGATTGTAGCTTATTATTACTAAATTTGGCAAAATGGACGTGGAGACGCCCTTCCTCAAATATAAATTATTAGAGGAGAATGTATGTATGATACAGCCAGATAGATTTGTTTCAATGGTTAAAGCAATTCATGTATATGAGCTACAACAATCCTTTTATGGATTGAAGCAAGCTTCTCATAGATGGAACATTCGTTTTGATGAAACAATCAAAGAGTTTGATTTTATCAAAAATAAGGATGAACCATGTGTGTACACAAAGGTTAGTGGGAGTGCTATTTTATTTCTTGTATTATATGTTGATAGGGAATGACACTGTTATGCTAAAATCGATCAAAATAAAGTTGTCTAAACATTCCTCCATAAATGATTTGGGTAGAACATCCTACATTGGGGATATAAATCTATATAGATAGATTTAAAAAGATGTTCGACTTCACCCAAGGAACGTATATTTATTAGATGCTAAAGGTGTTTACCATGGCAAACTCCAAAAGGTGTCTCATAATGATGAGCCATGGAGTGTATCTCTCTAAAATTATCCTCAACAAAAGAAAGATCGCATGAGTTACTATCATGTATATAATGAAATATACGAGACTTGATGTTGATCAGTCATATTCTGGAGAAGATCACTGTAAGACAGTGATTGTGACGCCCCCAAATTTGGGCCACAATGCCTCGAGTCCAGTGTGTCACTATCTAACAATAATAACTAAAATCATACAATCACAGCGGATAATCTAGAATAATATACAATAATTTATTATATTTATTCCCCCAAGTCTCGCAACCTACAGTACGTAATAGATTACATAATAATATCAAATAGAGACTTATTACATAACCCTACTTAAGTTTAGACATAGTTCTGAATCAGTCTTAATATATTATCATAGTTGTCATAATACAACACCAGAATTTCTAAAACATAAAGGGACTACCTAGTCGGTAGCCTTGCCCTTGCCCTTATCGGTGCCCGAAGGTTCGCCCTGCTCTGCCTTAACTGAAATGTTTTTAGGGAAAACAAGAATGAACAACAAGTTTGCTCAGCAAGTAATATGACAATAAGGGTGAGTAATATAGTTTTCGACTCCCCGAAGGGTATAAAAAGATATGATAGTTCAAGGATAGTAAGAAATATTAACAGTTCTCAATAATAGTTGCTAAGGACAGAAAGATATCAATAAGATTCAATGTTAAATCAATTCAAGATTTCAAGATAATTGAATAATGAGCAGTCACTAAGGACTATAAACTTCTACTAAAATTAACAGAAATATACAGATAATCTAATAAAAAAAATAAGTACAACAGGTGATCAGCCTAAAGTACCCTATATTATGTATAACATTTAATCGTACTCAAATGCGCATGTCGGTCTCTCGAAAATATATAATTTCCCCTTTAAGAGGGTTGTTCATCTTAGTCAAGTATAAGATTCCGCACCAATCAATTGGTTTGGATAGCTTTCTAATCACGATATAGGTCTAGCCGAATCAAATGGCATAGATCCCTCTTTATAAGTTCAATACTTGATATTAAAGTTTGAAGAATATAATCGACTTTATCTTAGCTATGAAACAACAAGTCATGAATCGTAATTCGAATAGCTAACTCGTACAATGAATGATAGTACAAGCTCAATAAATGTTTCATAAGAGTAGAATACTTGCTTACAATATCCGTGGAATAAAGTAATGCAAGAGTTTAGGATACTTGCAATTAATAATACAAGAACGGGTTCAAGAAAACTTGCCTTAAGCGTAGACTACCAAAGTAAAGCTTATCAACACGTCGAATTCCTATCGTAATATATTTACATATATAAGATATTTGTTAGCTAAGTACATTCGGTACACAAGCTTGCTATGTAAGTTAAATATACACATATGGCTCTAACTCAGTCGTATAACCCTATACGTATGACACTGCGTATTTATTCATATGTAGCATGAACTCAGACCTATGAACATAGTTCGTAACTGTCGTTTAACATTTGAGGTTTATAAACATTTTGTCAATTTAATATGGTTTCATTGCTTAGCATGCTCATTGATACTTTGAATAACACTCTGGACAAGTATTACAGATTAGGACAACCATACAAGTATGTCTCAAGTCCAGATTATAATCAAATAGGCTCTGGTAATTCTGCATATTGGCGCGGCTGCGCTTGGTTTGTACTAAGGAGTGGCGCGGTCGCGCTGCTCCTGGTTTAAACCAAGACATAGCTGGTCCTGCAGAATCCCAATTCATTACGCTTTGCATATATATGAAGGATCATGCCAAACACACATGTCGGGATGCTTATAACTAGGTTCGAACCCATATTGTCTTTAATATAGTTTGCTATCCATTCTCGTTCAATCAAGGCGTTAAGTGGTCAAGTAACGAAGTTTTTCACGTTTAATCATTATGCTTATGTTATGAGGTCTCTACGTCTTAACTATACATGCTCATGTTAGTTTAGTTATGTATTTCATGTTATGAGGTTCCACCTTCTTTAACACTCGTCTTAATTCACGTTCGACTAGTTTACCATGCATAAGGCTAGTTAGGCATACATTTTGATCATATCTAGAGGCATATGATATCCTATCATGTTGGTTATAATTTTCAGAATACTTGTAATGTAGTTATTAACAAAACTAGCTTCCAACTATAAAGGTTTCTTTTGAAAATCTTATGTTAAACCATTCCACATATAATGTAGCTTCACATATCATATGTTATGCTTACATATACATAAATAGATCACATAGGCATGCTCACAAGTTCATGACTCAAGTGTATATAGTTTATCCAGTTCGTATGTGAAACTCTAAGTTTCCATTAGAATGCTATCAAAATCATTTAAGCATGCAAAGTAAACATACTATGTTTCATGCTCATGTACATATGAAATCAGATCATAATAGTATATTTTCAAGCTCAGAATCTAAAGCATACATGGCTCATTGAGTTTGCACTTTGAAAACTCAAGTTCCCTTTGGAAACCAAGCCATGGTGAGTGACTATATGACAGGTAGTATAAACTAGCATGTCAAGGACTTGTATGGTCTTATTTAAGTTCAATTAGTATGTTCATCATCTCAGAGACCACAACAAACCATCAACTTGTTCTGCAAAAGGGCGCGGCCACGCCTTGTTTGTACTAGGGAGTGGCGCGGCCGCACCACTCCGGTTCCAGACCAGAATGCTCTCTGCTATTGTAGAGCTTCTAGACCCATTTCAAAAATCTCTTGAAACATGCTCACAAATAGGCACATTACATCTATAACATGTATATAGATTATTCTAACATATTAACACCATTTTACATTATCAATTCCAACTAATTCATGCCAATTCCTATGAATTGAAATTGCTAAACTTCAAAGTTAAATGAGCATTATACCTTTTGAAGCTTTGAATTGCACAAGACTTGCTCTCAATCTCAGAATTCTCTCTCAACTCACTCTTACAACACTTAGCAACAATTTCTAGCAACTTCAAATGAGTAGAGGGGCTTGGTATTTATAGGAGATTTCAATATCCATACAAAGCAATTGCCCCAAGGTTTGAATCAATGGAGAAAGAGGAAAGATGTTGGACAATTGAGAGTGGTTGGACTAGTGGCTAACAACCACATCAACCCACTCCCTTCTCATCATTTGATCTAAGCTATCATGAATTTGGTTTGGTATATAGGAGTAGCATAGCCCTTTTGCCATAAACGTGAAAGAGAAAGGAGAGTGACACTCTTTATGGGACAAGGCTATATCTCGGCATTTGCAAGAATGAAATAACATTACACTTAGGTTATATCCATATACATATAATATACACTTAAGTTAAATAAACATATATGTATACTTAGGTTTTGAAAATCAATTGGGTGCATACTTGGATTTTAATGACATTACAATATTACATGGTAGCAAATTGGGGTATATGTATACACCTTAATATATAATCCATGTACATTTTAATATGCTAAATTATGATTTAATTGAATAGTGACATACTACATTATCATAAACCTCATTATTCCAATTATGTTACTTATTGAAATAATTATTAATATTAATTATTCACATACTTTAATTTAATATTCCATATAGTATACATTAATGTACTATACCTATCACATGGTCACATAAGCATTATTTATGTAACTCATACAATTCATTAATCTTATTATATAGTTTTATATATATCACATAGTCTCTTGTAGTGTCACATTACACTTTATATAATATTATTTGATTCCATATTATACAATGTACACATAATATGTATTCTCATAGGTCCAATCATGTGACTCACTTCCTTTTACCATATAGTTTCTATATTACAGTCATAACCCAATGTGACACTATACTTTATATTATATAGATGTAGTTACTAGACAATATGTGATTACATAACTATATACTAAGTAATTAATTTGAACAAACATTAATCCCATAGTATTAATTAACTATTTACCCATTAATATGTTATTACTCATAATAACCATTAATTAATAATATACTATTAATTAATCATCCACTTATTAATCCCTTCTTTAATTAAATTAAATCACCATAATTCTCACCACTGTGCCACACAAGGCATTCTTCGAGCTTATCATAACTCCACATTTTTCTCAATTATTATAAATTCAATTCAAAATCATTTAAATTAACTCACCTCACAACACATAACCATTTATATTCAAATAAATACTCATTTCCATTAATAATATTCATTAATAATATTCTAAAATTCACGGGTATTACATCCTCCCCCCTTATAAAAATTTCATCTTCGGAATTGCTACAAGGTTACATAAATAAATGGGGATAACCCCTCATTATCCTATCTTCTAGCTCCGACGTAGCCTCCTCGACATTGTGGTTATGCCAAAGTACTTTTACAGATGAAATAACTTTATTCCTTAATATCTGCTCTTTCCTATCTAGTACTTGGACAGTAATTTCTTCATACGCTAGGTTCTTATCCACTTGAATGGGCTCGTAAGAAATCACGTGCTTGTAGTCGGCCTTGTACGGACGCAACACGGAGATATGAAACACGTTGTGGATGTGCTCCAACTCAGGTGGTAATGCTACTTTGTATGCCACTTCGCTCACTCGTTTCAATATCTCGAACGATCCTATGAATCTTGGACTCAGTTTTCCTTTCTTACCGAATCGTATTTTTTCCTTCCAGGGAGAAACCTTCAAGAATACAAAACTGCCAACTTTAAAGTCCCGGTCTTGTCGATGCAAGTCTGCGTACTTTTTCTGGCGATCTTGAGCTGCTACCAATCTGGCTCTTATCACTGTCACCACGTCCGCGGTCTGTTGTACTAACTCTGGTCCGAGTATTCGTTGCTCTCTGACTTCGTCCCAACATAACGGCGTTCTGCATTTTCTTCCATAAAGAGCTTCGTATGGTGGCATGCCGATACTCGCATGATAACTATTATTATATGCAAATTCTACTAAGGGTAGGTGGTCATCCCAATTTCTCTTGAAGTCCATCACACAAGTCCTAAGAATGTCCTCCAGCATTTGTATAGTTTGCTCACTCTGTCCGTCTGTCTGGGGATGATAAGCGGTACTCAACCTCAACTGCGTTCCCATTCTCTCTTACAAGCTTTTCCAAAAGTTTGACGTGAAGCGCGGATCTCAATCAGAGATAATTGACACCGGCACTCCATATCGTGAAACAATCTCTTTTACGTATAGGCTTGCTAACTGGTTCAAACTATAGCGATTCTTGATCGGTAGAAAATGTGCGGTCTTCGTTTGTCTATCCACGATAACCCAAATGGCATCATAACCTTTCTGCATAATTGAAAGTCCCACCATGAAGTCTATTGTAATGTGCTCCCATTTCCACTCTGGTATTTCCAACGGTTGAAGTAAACCACTCGTCCTCTGGTGCTCTACTTTGACCCGTTGGCAAGTAAGACATCTACTGACGCACTCTGCGACTTCCCGTTTCAGATAGGGCCACCAAAAATGTTGCCTCAAATCTCGGTACATCTTCGTGCCTCCCGGATGAATAGAATACGTTGTATTATGTGCCTCGTGCAAAATTTATTTTCTTAATTCGATTACCGTTGGTACCCACACTCTCACTTCGAATATCAAGATACCGTCTTTATCCATTTTAAATCTTTCTTCTCCATTTTCTGCGATCCTCTTTTTGATTTTCTCGCACTCTTCATCCTTTTCTTGTGATTCCTTTACTCTATCTAACAAGGTTGAATGAGCTTCCATTACAAATAACCTCTCTTCAGGCCTCTCCGGTCCTTTTACCTCTATTTCCAATTTTTCCATTTCTCTTATCAACTCTTCCTGAGTCATCAAGTGAAACAGTTTCTCCCTTCCTTTTCTGCTCAGAGCGTCGGCAACTACGTTTGCCTTACCCGGGTGATAAAGAATATCGCAGTCATAATCCTTGATTAATTCTAACCACCTTCTCTGATGCATATTCAATTCTTTTTGTGTGAAGATATATTTCAGACTTTTGTGGTCCGTGTATATGTCACATTTCTCTCTGTACAAATAATGTCTCCATATCTTCAACGCAAAAACTACTGCCGCTAACTCTAAGTCATGAGTAGGGTATCATTTTTCGTAGTCCTTTAATTGTCTTGATGCATACGCAATGACCTTACCATGTTGCATAAACACACAGCCAAGTCCCTTGTGCGATGCATCACTATACACCACAAAACCTCCCGCATCGTCTGGTAATGATAATACAGGCGCAACGCTTAATCTCTTCTTCAATTCTTGAAAACTTTCCTCGCATTTTTTTGTCCATAAAAATTTCACTATCTTCCTTGTCAGATTGGTCAACGGGGTCGCTATCCTAGAAAAATCTTGGATAAATCTTCGATAGTACCCAGCTAACCCTAAGAAACTTCTTATCTCTGTTGGTGTTCTCGACTGTTCCCAATTACTCACTACTTCGACCTTTGCAGGGTCTACTAAGATTCCATTCTTATCCACCACGTGACCTAAGAATTGAACCTTCTCCATCCAAAATTCACACTTAGAAAATTTCGCGTACATCTTCTCCTTCCTTAGTGCCTCCAAAACAATCTTCAGATGTTCGGCGTGCTCTTCCTCTATCTTTGAGTAGATCAAGATGTCGTCGATGAAAACTACCGCAAACTTATCCAAGTATGGCTGGAAAACTCAGTTCATCAAGTCCATGAATGCTGCCGGAGCATTAGTCAATCCGAATGACATTACCAAAAACTCGTAATTTCCATAACGGGTTCGAAACGCAGTCTTTGGTATGTCTTCTTCCTATACTTTCAGTTGGTGATAACCTGTCCGTAGGTCTATCTTCGAGAAACACTTCGCTCCCTTCAGTTGATCAAATAAGTCGTCTATCCTTGGTAACAGATATCTGTTCTTGATCGTTACTCTGTTCAATTCTCGATAATCGATACAGAGCCTCATCGATCCGTCCTTTTTCTTAACGAACAACACTGGTGCTCCCCAAGGAGACACACTTGGTCGTACGTAACCTTTATGTAATAACTCTTGCAGTTATATCATCACCTCTTTCATTTCTACTGGTGCCATACGATATGGGGCTTTCAAAATCGGTGCAGTTCCCGGTGCTAAGTCTATTACGAATTCAATTTCTTTGTCTGGCGGAAGACCAGGCAGATCATCTGGAAATACATCTTGGAATTCATTCACTACAGATATATCCTTTGTAATAACCAAATATATTTTTATATAATTAAATAAGAAATTTTGCGTATAATTTTTTTTTTATTTCTATCAAAATAAAGGTGGGAATACGTGCAATGTAAAGAATATGTATATATGTGATAAATATATATTTATTTATTGTATGAATGATTTTAAATAAATTTTTTGATAAAAGAATTATTGATTATTATAAATTATATTCTTATGATAAATTAATTTTGATAGTAAAAATATTTCATTGTTTATTTTTCCATGAAAATATGATTAATATATTATTTAAATAATATATGAAGTAATTCTTAGAATTATTATAATAATTATTTTATTATATGAATTTATCAAGATTAGTTAAGTTAATTATTTTAACTTAATTAATAATGGTATATAAGGTAAAGTCTCATTATAGATCAAAATCCTAATTTTTGATCTATGTTATGAAATTTCATGAATTAATACACTTATTGTATAATTGTATTTAAAAAGAAAGTATATTTATGTTATGAATAATAAGAAATTATTTTCTTAAGGAATTTGAATATTAAATATGATTAATAACTATATTTGTATTCAAATATATGTAAGTATATTAATACAAGATATGATTATAGATTTTATATATAATTATGATAATTAACATAATTATATGAATATATATTAAGGATTTATTTATTTATTTTGTTTAAATATTAAACATAGTATTTAATATGTTTGTAGTTAAATGAAAGTGTGGATCTTATGAGATTAATGAATAATGATTAGAAAATCCTAATTCATAAATTTGGGAACCCTAATTATAGTAAGAAACTCAAATTTTTACAAAAACCCTAATTTTCTATTAAAAACCCTAATTTTTAAAGTAGTGTGTTTTAATTAAATTTTTATTTAATTCCTAGTAATTTTTCAAACCCTAGAAATTATTTGGCAAACCCTAAGGGTTAAAACCTAAGGGTTAAACCCTATAAGTATGCCTCATGGACAAGTATACCCTTAAAAGAATTTATAATTTACAAAAATAGCATTTTTGGTTTTGTTTTATTAAGTTGCTTGCATATTTTGCCAAGATCTATGTTAGATATTAGCACATGCCCAAATCTTCTCTATTAGCCATTACATGACACCTAGCAAGCTTAGATTCATTGAACACATAGATTAGGATTGCAAAGAAATCAAAAAAAAAAAAGAAACTTCAATTATTTTTCACCCACACAAGCCAAAACATTTTATCGCTCTAAGACCCACAAAATTCTCTCTCTAACTTGGTCACAATATCAAACAATAACATCCCATACACTAAACCATAACAGATCCAAGGTCAGGAATCAAAAGATTGCTCAAGAAAGGTATAAAACCTAAGCCTCTTGATAAATCTTTAATTTTTAGTTAGATGTTATATTTAAGTGTTAAATATATGTTGTATATTATGTGTATTGATGATCTGGGTTGAGAGACAACACTTTCAATACATCAAAAGGCTCGAAATCATGAATTTCTCAAAACTATCAAGAACCCTAAAAAGTTATCTGACAGCCCAAAGTCGGGGCTTATATTTCTCGATCTGTGTATGATATGTTGTGTTTAAGTGTTTATATGTCTTCTATGCCATGTTTTTAGTATTCTGAAAGTGAAATCATGAACATAGCATGTGTAGATTGAAAGTTATTCACGGTCAAAGTGCGTTGACCGAACATGAAATTGAGTTTTCTGGGTAATACAGAAAACTGAAGAACGTGTTCTGGCAATAACTTGACCGGCTTTGATCTTGTAACTGGAAGGCTTTTAGAATGTAAATTTGTGTTTAGATTATACTCTGACATGAGGACTACAAGTCCAGAGCACTCTCGAACCATAGAAAACACCGGATCGGATGTGGTAAACGGTCAAAAGTCGTTGACCGTTAAGGTCAGTTTTTTGGGTAACCCAGAAAATCCAAAACAGCGTCTGACCAGTTTTTGTAAAATTTATATCTTGTTAGTTCTTGATACCTAGACATTCTAAGTGCTCAAACCATGTACCCTGGTAGTTGTACTACAAAGCCCGATGTCTAACACACTTAACCCATGATCAGGCTGCAAGATATAAAGCCATCTTGAACGTTAACCGGCCATGACTTTCCGTTTCTGGGTAACCCAGAAACTCACAAACATGTCTGACATCCATTTAAAAGGCTTATATCTTCCTGTTGTGATGTAGTTTGGCCATGAAACTTGTTTGTGATTGTAGTATTACATCAATACTACAACACTAATACACTTACATGCCCAGAAATATTAAGATCAAAGATCTATAGGTGGTCAAACTAGGCACCCTGGTAACTGAGTATGAATGTTCTTGAGTTGCTCAAGAACACCTATAGTGACAGTTTTCGTTGCTATATGCCTTTAGCGACAGTTTTAATAAAAATTAATTATAATAAATAGAAATAAATAGAAATTATTTATTAAAAATTCATAAAATTATTTTAAGTTATAAAAATTAACTTTTAATATTTTGACATAAAATTCATTAATATTTTAATTTATTTAAGTATTAATGATATTTAATTTATTTAATAATTATATTAAATAAATTAGTTAAAAATGATTTTAATATATTAAAAATCATTTTAAATGATATTAAAGTATTTAAAAATATTTTAAGTTATAATAAATGACTTTTAATATTTTGAGATAAATTTTATTAATAATTTAATATTAATGATAATAAATTTATTTAATAATAATATTAAATAAATTAATTAAAAATAGTTTTAATATTTTAAAAATCATTTAAAAATGATATTAAAGTTTTAAAAATATTTTAAATTATAATAAATAACTTATAATATTTTGTGGGAATTTCATTAATATTTTAATATTAATTATAATAAATTTATATTAAATAAATTATTTAAAAATGATTTTAATGTTTTATAAATTATTTAAAGGTAAAATAAATGTTTTAAAAATATTTTAAGTTCTAAAAAATAACTTTAATATTTTGATATGAATAACATTCATATTTAAATATTAATGGTAATTATTTAATAATAATTTTAATATCTTAAAAATCATTTAAAGGTAATATTAAGGTTTTAAAAATATTTCCAGGTTATAATAAATAACTTTTAAAGTGTTGACATGAACTTCATTAATATTTTAAATTATTTAAATATTAATGATAATGATATTAATTGACAATTAAGTCATTAAAAATGATATATGTGTTTGAAAAATCATTATAAATGATTTTAATGTTTGGAAAAATATTATAAATGATAATTAAATTATGTAATATAATATTTAAGTTCTTGAACAAAGTTTCATTAAAAATAAATTCGTTAATTATCCGATAATGCAATCGGGATGCCGAAACGATACTGAACTCAAACCAAATCAACATAGTTTGACGAGGTATACGTTCGTACGTGTTGCAATGACTGACATGAATATGTGACAACATGTTTAAGCAGTATTATGTGTTAAGTTGTATTATTCTAATTAAAAGAATAATTCTATTGATGATAGGACTTCATATTAAAGATAAAAGCTTAAGCTATACTACGTAGCAGTAATCAGCTATCAAGGCAAGTTCTCAAACTTTACTTAAATTCTTATTGCTATTCGTGCAGACAGGAATATATTATGCTAGTTTCCAATTCACCATAAATTATCAAATACAAAGCATGTTCATGAATAATTATTGTCAATTATTCATATCCGTAATAATATCCATGATTCGTTTATGAAATTATTCTCATATTGTGGAATTTTATTCAATTCAGCTATTATTTATTAATTTCTCATTATTGTCTATTATCATACAAGTGTCCCCACTTGTACGAACTATTGTATTCATGTAAGAACTCTTGAAACTCTTTAATATGAAATTATGCTTTAAAGACTGTCTAAGCTATTTGACTCGGCTAGACATAGTTTGAACTGTATTGTTGAATAGTATTGGTTATGATAAAGTCGTCCAACTTAATTGTTTAGTTAGGACTCCAGACTGAGTATGAACAACCCTTAATGGGAAAATTGTTTATGTGCCCAAGGCGAATAGAGTGAAAAAATTTATCGTTCAAATAGATAGTATTGATCAATACAGGACATAACGGGGCTGATCACCCTACATGTCCGTAAGACCAGAGCGATTTGCAGATGAATTTCTGTTTAAACCTTTTCAAAAATGAAAAATAAAAGTTCATGGTCCATTGACCGCTCAACATTTATAATCACTACGTCGTTTCAAAATTTTAAACGATTTGATATGTTATTAAGATATGTTTCGAAAGACTTCACAACTATTGATTCGTTGTAGAAGTATACCTCAAAGAAAATATTTACTTCTTTCAGCTAAAGTTTATTAACTGCTATTACTTGTTGGGCAATTGAATGCTCATTCTTGCTTTAAAATTAAATATTTTTAGCTAAGCGTGATCGACCTGAAGGTTCTGACAAGGACAAAGGAAAGGGAAAGCTGACAGAATAAGTTTTATGGTATCTTATGTAATAGTTAGACTTTATTAAGAGGATATTATTTATTATCTATTATGTAATAAAATGCTTTAAAGGTCGTGTACCTGGGATTAGACAACTCTGATATGTATATTAAGTTTGTAATTTATATTATTCCGCTCAAAGAAATGATATCGTGTAGCACCAAGTTCGGGTTTCAAGTACCTGAATTTGGGGGCGTCACATCCTTAATTTTTACTCCCTTTTTTCGAGTATCTACAATGTAAGCTAAGTAACCTATACATCCTTTCCTTAACAATTTCTTGGCCTGCATCATCATAAGATAATACGATTGCTTGACCGATGAGCTACCATAAAACACTACCTTAGACTTACTCAGAGTCTGAAGGTTCACACTTTTATTCTGACAGTTAATTATTACAGCATGGTTATACAACCAATCTATTCCCAGTATTACGTCAAATTCTCCAAATCTAATTCGAATCAAGTCTACGCTCAGTTCATGATCTCTAATATTTGTGCGATAATTTTGATAAATGAATTCTACAGGGATTACTTTCTTATTTGCAACTTCTATGTTCAAGGGATCTTCTAATCGTTCTCGGGGTGTATTAAGTCTACTAGCAAATTCTTCAGATACAAAAAAAATAGGTGGCACCCGAATCAAATAATACATATGCATTTATATCATTGATTGGGATTATACCTGATACCACGTCCTTCGCAGCTACTACGTCCTGGACGGTCATGTTAAAGGTCCTAGCTGTTGGGCGGTTGGATTATGCCGGTCCGCTGATCATCAGTTTGTTTTCCCCTTGTTGGCTACTACCTCCGCCACTTCCCTTCTTCAGGCAATCCTTGATCCGGTGCTCCGTCGAGCCGCAAGAAAAACATCCTTGGATCTTCTTCGGGTTCGGGCAGTTGGGTGAAATGTGCCCCTCCTGACCGCAATTATAACAAGTGCTGCATCCCTTCTAGCACTCACCTTGGTGATTCTTTCCACATTTTGGGCATCCATCTGCCCTCTTCTTAAATCCTCCATGAAAGTTCCCCGACTCATTGTTGTTATTTTTGTTATTGTTCTCCCACTTTCTCTTTCCCAAATACTTCCTCCACTGCTGCTACCTCTTCCCCGATTTTCTCCTCCGGTATTCTTTCTTTTCTTCTCCTTGTTATACAGACTTAAGGCCTCACTGCCACCTTCCGTAATGATTGCTTTCTCCATCAATGTCGCAAAGGGATCAATTTGAAGAACTGATACCTTATTAAACAGCCAAGGCTTCAGTCCTTGTTCAAAATGTCTCGTTTTCCTCTCCTCATCTCCGACTTGGTGTTCTGCAAATCGCGCTAGTTCATTGAACTTAGCCGCGTACTACGCCACCGTCATATCACCTTGCTTCAGTTCTAAGAACTTCACCTCCATCCTATTTTTCATGCTTTTCGGGAAGTAGTTCTCGAAAAACATACTTGAATCTATCCCAAGCTATTATCCCTTCTCCACCTCTTTGTTGATTAGCCTCCCACCAGTAGTTGGCTTCACCTCTCATCATATATGTAGCAAACACAGTCTTATGGTCTTCACCTACTTGAGTGATAGTGAAAGCCTTCTCTATATCCTTAACTCATGTCTGAGCTATGATCGGATCGGTAGTACCCTCGAACTCTGGGGGTCCTACACTCCTAAAATCTTTGAAACTTATGACTGGTACTGCTTGAGGATTGGGGCGAACGGGTTCGTTATTCCTTCCCCTAAGAGCTTCTCCTAACAAGTCTACTAGCTTCTGGATCGGGTCTACTTGTTTCTTCTCATTATTCACGGATTCTTCAGGTGCAGTTAATCTACGCCTTGGTGCCTGCATCACAAATTTTTCATTTTATTAATACTCAATATTATTACTTAAGTATTTCTTTAATATTAAAGGCATAAAATTTTATAACACATTTCTAAAATAAGATCATTTATATTCATATGCCAATTCATTTCATTACATGTTTTTCCCTAGCATATTTCTATAAATGTCATCACATATATCCCCTAATATCACAAAAGATGGGGAATATATCAACCTACTACCCCTCTAACAAAAGCCTACTCGGGGTTTACATATCTATCCCATACTTTACACAAAAAGTTGGGATTACAACGTAGCATATACATCACAAAAGAAAACTACTAAAGCTACTGCTACTCTAGCTAAGGGTCTCATCCCATCATCCCGCGCTCCACAGCGCTCTTATACTCTATCTGCGCTATGTACGCCACCAACTCTCGGCTCATAGTGTGTAGGGTCTGTCCCTGCTCAGCTGGGTAGTGGTATACACAATCGATCATCCTCTCAATAGCTGAATGGAACACATACCCCATCTTGTTCATCTTCCTCTCCTTGCATCTGACTTCATCCTCCAAGTCGTCTGCTCTATCATTCGCTGCTTTCCACTTCTCCTCAAAGTGAATCCTATCCATGACCTCCAACTCTAGCTGAGTACGGAGTGCCTCCTTCTCTGTCTTCTCGCTTAGTTCCCTCTGCTCTACCTCTTTCAGCTTTCCTGCCAGGCCCACATTCCTAGCCACTGACTTGTGAAATAAGGTCTCCATCTGGATCCCTGCCTCCTTGCGGTAGGCAATCTCTACCTCTAACTCTTGCATGGCCAGCTTCCTATGGTGGTCCTCGTCCCTTAATTTTTGGAACTCAGACTCTCTCTCCTAAGCCTCAGCCTCCAGTTCCTGTACTCGGTAATCTAACTCTAGAATCTACTCCTCGTACTCTCCCAGTATATGCTCCTCCAGGTTAGGCTCGTAAGAGTCCTCTATGGGGTCGCTCTCTGTAGGCTCGTCCTCCACAAGCTCGTCGTTCATGGGTTCCTCCTCTGGGTCAAACTCTACCTCGATCTCATCCTCGTCGTCAGACTCAGACGGTGCAACAGCCTACACAGGCACAGCCTCTAGAGGTGCCTCATATACCACATGTATATCTCTGGGCTCCTCCTCTGCCACTCTACTAGGTCCTCCCATGTCTGTCATCCTACAATCACAAAAATAAGACAAATAAACAGCAACTCCATTAGAATGTTAAATAAAATATAAGTTCATTGTATAGAATAAAGTTATATTTCATAACACACTAAGTCTCTCAAGGAAAACTCTATATGAGTTTTCTCTCCTTCTAACTTTCTAAGTTCTCCTAAGTTATAATCTAAGGACACTCGCTCCTAAGGTTTATAACTACAGCTTTTATACCAATCTGTGACGCCCCCAAATTCGGGCCACAATGCCTCGAATCCAGTGTGTCACTATCTAACAATAATAACTAAAATCATATAATCACAGCAGGTAATCTAGAATAATATACAATGATTTATTATATTTATTCTCCCAAATCTCGCTACTTACAGTACGTAATAGATTACATAATAATATCAAATAGAGACTTATTACATAACCCTACTTAAGTTTAGATATAGTTCTGAATCAGTCTTAATACATTATCATAGTTGTCATAATACAACACCAAAATTTCTAAAACATAAAGGGACTAGCTAGTCGGTAGCCTTGCCCTTGCCCTTATCGGTGCCCGAAGGTCCGCCCTGTTCTACCTTAACTGAAATGTTTTTAGGTAAAGCAAGAATGAGCAACAAGTTTGCTCAGCAAGTAATATGACAATAAGAGTGAGTAATATAGTTTTCGACTCCCCGAAGGGTATAACAAGATATGATAGTTCAAGGATAGTAAGAAATATTAATAGTTCTCAATAATAGTTGCTAAGGACAGAAAGATATTAATAAGATTCAATGTTAAATCAATTCAAGATTTCAAGATAATTGAATACTGAGCAGTCACTAAGGACTATGAACTTCTACTAGAATTAACAGAAATATACTGATAATCCAATAAAAAAAAATAAGTACAACATGTGATCAGCCTAAAGTACCCTATATTATGCATAACATTTAATCGTAGTCAAGTGCGCACATCGGTCTCCCGACAATATATAATTTCCCCTTCAAGAGGGTTGTTCATCTCAGTCAAGTATAAGATTCCGCACCAATCAATTGGTTTGGATAGCTTTCTAATCACAATATAGGTATAGCCGAATCAAATGGCATAGACCCCTCTTTATAAGTTCAATACTTGATATTAAAGTTTGAAGAATATAATCGACTTTATCTTAGCTATGAAGCAACAAGTCATGAATCGTAATTCGAATAGCTAACTCGTACAATGAATGATAGTACAAGCTTAATACATGTTTCATAAGAGTAGAATACTTGCTTACAATATCCGTGGAATAAAGTAATGCAAGAGTTTAGGATACTTGCAATTAATAATACAAGAATGGGTTCAAGGAAACTTGCCTTAAGCGTAGATTACCAAAGTAAAGCTTATCAACACGTCGAATTCCTATCGTAATATATTTACATGTATAGGATATTCATTAGCTAAGTACATTCGGTACACAAGCTTGCTATGTAAGTTAAATATACACATATAGCTTAACTCAGTCATTGTTGGTCGGAAAACCGATCACTAAACACGCGCAAGTATACGCGGTTTAACAAGTAATACAGTGATAAGGAAAGTGTCGTACCCACGAGAAACTATCACTAATATTTACCAAATACTAACTTTGTATCGCTTAAGTCTTATTCGAACAACAAACTAATAGGAGTGTGGTTAATCTAGTTATAACTAATTATCAAAGCAAGTAAATGGATAGCGAATGACAATCGAAGGAATTACTAACTAAGGTTACAACTTCACCCCACACAGGCATTCTGTCGAACACCTGGCGTGCTATACTTCATCAAACTTCCTACCCTTCTTTCTTTGGTCTTAATAGTCATGACAGTTTATCGACCGAGAACACACAGGTGCTCGTACACCTCTATTGAGGTATGCACAAACATATCCTTTCCAGATCCACCCGATAGGGAATAGAACAGAAAAGAACGTCCAAGCTAGGTGATAATCCTACACATGTCTATGCGAATTAACCTAACAAGGATTTAAGCATAAGTTCTCAATTAGGTCACACGTGGCGCACAGATATATGTCTATTCTAAGCACAATGTAAGGCCCCAACTTTTATGAATAAAGATTTAATTTTCTTTATATATTATTTCGAAATAGTAAGGTGTTGATTTGATAAATGTGAAAAGTTATGGGTGAAATGTGCAAATATTTTAAAAAGAGCAAGTGGTTATAAAATATTTTTGTTGTCGGGGAATATTCGTTTGGTCATGGAATATTCTTGTTGTCGGGGAATATTCGTACGACGGCGCAGCTATTTGTGGGTCCCACAACGGAATAAATGTCGGATATAGAAAGCGACAGAAATAACCTTTTTATAAAATAACGGCGTAGTTGCTACCGTTAGTACTGTTGAAATGCCCGGTGGTTAAAATACAGTAATACGCGGTATTGCACAGTAGCACACGGTATTGCACAGTATTTTGAATTATTGATTCTTACGTAAGAAGTCACTACTCAATTATTGTTACAGTAATTACTGTTCAATATTTTATATTATTGATTCAATAATTGCATGATATTTTATTGATTCAATAATTGCTACGTTGATATTTTATATCAATAATTGCTACGTTGCTATTTTATATGATTGATTCAATAATTGCTACAGTTGATATTTTGTATTATTGATTCAATAATTGTCACTGCACAGTATTTCACATTATCAACTCAATAATTGATATTATTTGAATAATATTATTAGATAGCATTATTGACAATGTCTAAGAAAGTTTTGTCTAGGAGGGGTTATTTAATTACGCGCCAGTAAGGAGAAGTCCTTATCGGAAGGCCCCCTCTTTCCTGGGAACGACCTGGTTGTCAATATTGTAGTTCTATAATATTATTTGTGAATAATTAATTATTGATTTATATGATAAGGAAATATTTATTTTGTGAATATAAGAGAAGGAATTAGTACTGATGTGTTTTTATCAGTATTTTGGTGTGGAAAATCATCCGTTTATGAAATTCGGATAATTTATGTTTGGAATTTGGAAAAACTTCCTTCTACAAAGTTGTAGAGAATTAAATTTCCTATAAAAAGACATAGAATTTGTATTTTTCTGATAAAAGGGCTATTTATTATGAATTATTGAAGTTTCAGAAAATAAATATTTTTTTTATAAAATGGTGGGCCCCACTTTTGGTTGGTGTGGAAAATGCTGATGGCTTACACGAGGCGGCTGGAATTGTTTTAAAAAAAATATTATTTTATTAAAAAAGTCTACTTTGGTATCTTAAGCTTTTCCTATAAATAGGGTGATTAGGTTAGAATTGAAAATCACACCAGAATCAGAAGTTTTCTCTCTCTATAATATCGAGCGTATTTTTGTGAGTATTTAGATACTTTGAGTGTTACTATTTAGTGCAAGTTTCCTTCAGCCTTATATCCGATATTCTAGTCAGAAGTACTATTATTTTGAGGTAAGGGATGTTATTTTCTTTCGTAAATGATGTTATTCTTTTCAATATCATTATACCAAAATATTGTCATGGATTTTATTATGAAATTCTTACTTTCTCCGTCGGGGTTACTATTCACGTATACGGCACTATTCACGAAAAAAATTAAAATTTCTTCTGTTTGTCCAAATTGTCTGTTATAGTTACTATCTTTGATTGGATCTAAGTTTTGAGCTTCATTCTTGAATTTTGCTCCACAAAATATTATTATGGAGTATTTTTGAACTTGGATAAACTAATATGCGAATCCTTAATCTTGTCCTTTATTTCACTGAATTCGTTATTTATATTGTTTTTCATCATCCTCAGTCCTAAAAGGTGATATAACTGAATATCTTTGGCCTGTAGAGCAAAGATGAATGATTACCTGATGAATATCTTTGGCCGTAGTGCAAAGATGGACAGGTGTTGAGATGAACATGACCACTGGTGATACAAATGAATATCTTTGGCCTGTAGTGCAAAGATGAATATTTGATTCGAGATGTATATTGATTGATGTTATAAGGATAAAATATTGATGATGGACTTTTAAATTATAGAAGATAGTAGACTTCATTCTCTACTTAACTCTTCTAATGAATGGTTATTTTCGCTGCGAATATTGATCTAAAACTTGTTGTCAATAATATTTTATCTGAATTGTTGAAGACTAACGATAATTTATTTTCCATTATCTTAGTCATAATATTCTTTACTGGGTTAGTTGAGCTCACCCTTTTCATCTATTTTTCTCTTCAAGAAATGAGAATGTTGGAGGAACTAGTCGGGGACAGAATGATGGTCCGAGTTAGAGAAGTAGTAGTCCTCACTATTTTTGTAAAATAGTTGAATAATAATTGTAATAAATAAAGAATGAATTTGAATGTTGATATTTTGTATTATATACGATTTGTATTGACACTCACAGTTGTGTGGTCGTATTTTGCACGACCGTGTGATATAAAAGTTTGTATTTGAATTATGTACTATGTATTTGGCGACTCAAAATGGGTTGGGTTCACTGGACCTATTCTGGGGGCGTCACAGTTGGTATCAGAGCTTAGGGATATGATCTCTGGCGGAGATCGGGGAATAGAACTAGGAGGGGAGAGACGAGTAAATCCTTCACTAGTATGTCCTACCTAAGCTTATGTGGTATTTAATTGGTCAGTCGGAGCATAGGGTTAACATGTGATATGTTAATTTGTTTAATTAACCCTTGTTTTGTGGCAGTATTTGAGAATGACAGCTGAGAATGTTAACAATGAAGTGAATTAGACCGTGGAGACACCTTTAATCACCAACCAGGAGAACGTGCAACAAGAAGGCAATGTTTATCCTGAAAACAACGCTGGTCAGACGATAAACGATGAGATGTTTAGAAGTTTTTTGCAGTTCATGCAAAACCAGAAGAGGGAAACTCGTGTGCAAAATACAGGTGGAGATAATAACAACTCACGGCTTGTCACTGCCAAGCAGTTCAAAGAGTTGGGACCACCAGAATTTCAGGGAAAGCCGGATCCGATCAAAGCGGAGACGTGGGTTAAGAAAATTACCAAGATATTTAATGTCTTGGGATGCACGGAGGAACATAAGGTTCCATTCGCCACGTTTATGTTCCGTGGAGAGGCAGATTACTGGTGGGAATCTGTGAAGAGTACCCAGCTTGCCGCACTCAAGATGTTTTGGGAAGCGTTTTAGAAACTGTTCAAGGACAAGTACTTTCCTGAAAGTATTCATCATATGAAGGAGGTAGAGTTTATCCGACTAGAACAAAACAACATGACAGTGTCCTAGTACGAGGCTAAGTTCGCGGAGCTGTCCAGGTTTGCACCTCATTTGGTGGAGAATGTGGAACGTATGACGCGGATGTTTCTGAGAGGTTTGAAACCCGAAATACGTTAATACCTCATTTCTCATAAATTTTCTCTATATTCGGATGTAGTGAACAGGGCCCAGTTGTTAGAACGAGATAGTGATTATGTTCAACCAAGGGACAACAACCAAGGTCGTACCGGTGGCAACAGTCATCGGAGCAATGACAGCCAGCGGGGAGGAAAGTATGACCGAAGCGGTAACCACTCCGGTGGTAATCGTGGCCATGATAGTAGGAAAAGCGAATCGGGAGGAGATTCAAGAAGAGAAGGTATAATAATGAGAACGTGAAGACGTCAACATCAGCACCAGCATCAACTGTTTCTAGGGGAGGAGAACGACTACCGGTTGTATGCTATAAATGCGGGAAAATGGGACACATCAGCCCAAACTGCCCACAACAATTCAAAGCATGCTATAACTGTGGAAAAGAAGGACATATAGCTCGAGATTTGTCCTGTTGCGAAACCAAGTCCAGCGGGGGTGGTGATTCCAAAGGCGGTTTCGGACAAGTCATAGTCTGTAATTCCTGGAAGAGCGTTTGTCGTCACAGCCCAAAATGCGAGGAACCCACACGAGGTGATTACGGGTAAGCTAATCATAAACTCTTGCGAAGTTTACACCTTGTTAGATACCGGTGCTACCCATTCTTTTATTTCACCTACTTGTGCTCAACGTTTGAACTTGACTTCTGATAAATTAGACTTTGACTTATCTGTTGAAACTCCGTTGGGAGAAACCTTTATTACATCCACAGTTTACAAATCTTGCTTGATTCAGATTGGTACCCTTACCTTACCTGTTGATCTTATATCTTTGAAAATACTTGCATTTGACGTGATTTTAGGAATTGACTTGTTAACCACTTACCATGCCAAAATTGATTGTTTTCGTAAGGTTGTTAGTTTTCATATTCCTAATCAACCTGTTGTGCGAATCCAAACCACCAAACCACTAAAATCATTCAATATCATTTCAATTCACAAAGCTATTCGTTTATTGAAAAACGGATGTCAAGCTTTCTTAGCTCATGTCACTGATCTAAACCAAAATACGTCAGACCTGAATAATATTTCCGTTGTTAATGAGTTTCCTGATGTATTTTCGGAAGAACTTCCCGGTCTACCCCCAGAACGTGAAGTTGAATTCTTTATTGACCTTGAACCCGGTACAAAACCCATTTCTAAAACCCCATATCGAATGGCTCCTATAGAACTTCAGGAGTTAAAGGTCCAATTACAGGAGTTGTTAGACATCGGTTTTATTCGTCCTAGTACGTCTCCTTGGGGTGCTCCTGTTTTATTCGTAAAGAAGAAAGACGGGAGTATGTGACTTTGTATTGACTATCGAGAGTTGAACCATGTCACCATCAAGAATAGGTATCTGCTACCTCGTATTGATGACCTGTTCGACCAGTTGCAAGGAGCATAATTCTTTTCACAGATCGATCTTCGTTCTGGATATCATCAGCTGAAGATTAAAACTGAGGATATTCCAAAGATTGCCTTTAGAACTCGGTACGGGCATTATGAGTTCTTAGTCATGTCTTTTGGATTGACTAATGCTCCTACTGCTTTCATGGATATGATGAACCGTGTATTCAAGGAGTATTTGGATCAATTCGTTGTTGTCTTTATTGATGACATCCTCATCTATTCTAAAAGTTGTGAAGATCATGAGCACCACTTGAAGTTGGTACTTCAAAAGCTTCGTGAGAACAAGCTATATGCCAAGCTGAAGAAATGCGAGTTCTGGCTTGAGGAAGTAGAATTCCTTGGGCACGTGGTATCGAAACGTGGAGTATCTGTTGACCCGGCGAAGATTGAAGCAATACAAAGCTGGGAGCAACCTAAGTCGGTGATTGAAGTACCAAGCTTTCTGGGCTTAGCTGGTTATTATCGGAGGTTCGTAGAGGGATTTTCTCGAATTGCTACTCCATTAACTCAGTTGACTCGGAAAGATACAAAATTAGTTTGGAGCGAGGAATGCGAGAAGAGCTTCCAAGAGTTCAAGAGAAGACTTATCTCGGCACCTATTCTGACAATACCATCTGGTTCGGATGGATTTGTTATCTATAGCGATGCTTCGGGCAAAGGGTTAGGATGTTCTCATGCAACATGGGAAAGTCATAGCCTATGCCTCGCGACAACTCAAAGAGTATGAGAGGAATTATCCTACTCATGATCTAGAGTTGGCAGCTGTCGTTTTTGCGTTGAAGATCTGGAGACATTATTTGTACGGGGAGAAAGTGGAGATTTATACAGATCATAAGAGCCTTAAATATTTCTTCACTTAGAAGGAACTCAACATGCGAAAACGACGTTGGCTTGAGCTGTTGAAAGATTACGATCATACTATTCAATACCATCCTGGAAAAGCGAACGTGGTAGCTGACGCGTTGAGTAGAAGATCATATGTGGGAACGAGTGCGATGATGTCAAGTATACGCGTGGAACCAGCTTTGATTGATAAAATTAAAGCTACTCAAGCTACAGACCCGGAGCTGATGAAGATGAAGAAGAAGGTGCAAGAAGGTGCCATTCTAGAAGCAAGAATCGATGAAGAGGGAATACTTCGAGTCAACTCCAGACTTTGTGTTCCTAACGATTCCGACTTGAAGCATAGAATCATGATGGAGGCACACAACACACCGTTTTCAATCCATCCTGGGAGTACTAAAATGTATCGTGATCTTCGACATACATTTTGGTGGAGCAATATGAAAAGAGAGATCGCAGAGTTTATTTCGAGATGTTTAACTTGTCAACGTGTAAAGGCGGAGCATCAAGTGCCGAAGGGTCCATTGCAACCACTTGAGATTCTGAAATGGAAGTGGGAACACATTACGATAGATTTCGTTACGGGTCTTCCCAAGGTTTCTCAAGGCATAGATGCGATTTGGGTTATTATTGATAGATTAACCAAGTCTGCTCATTTTTTGCTGATACGAGAGACTTATTCCCTTGAACGTCTTGCTTATATGTACGTGAATGAGATTGTGAGATTGCATGGAATGCCAGTATCCATAGTTTCGGATCGTGACCCCAGATTTACTTCACGATTTTGGATCAGTTTGCAGAAAGCTATGGGCACGGATTTACGATTCAGTTCGGCTTATCATCCTCAAACAGACGGACAATCAGAAAGGACTATTCAAACTCTTGAAGATCTATTGAGACTCTGTGTTCTAGACTTTAAAGGGAGTTAGGATAAGTACTTACCATTGGTGGAATTCTCCTACAACAACAGTTATCAGGCAAGTATAGTCGTGGCTCCATTCGAGACATTGTATGGGAGAAAGTGTCGCTCTCCAGTATGTTGGGATGAGGTGGGTGAAGCAACATTATTGGGACCGGAGTTGGTACGTATGACTACAGAAAAGATCCAAATAATTCGACAACGTATACAAACGGCACAGAATCGACAAAAGAGTTATGCGGATCTTCATCGAAAGGACATGGAATTTAATGTTGGGGACCATGTATTGTTACGTATTGCTCCATGGAAAGGAGTTACGAGATTCGGGAAGAGAGGAAAGCTCAATCCACGATTCATTAGTCCATTTGAGATCCTTGACCAAGTAGGAAATGTGGCCTATAGACTCGCTTTACCTCCAAGCATGTCTCGTGTTCATAATATTTTTCACATATCCGTGTTGCGTAAATATATGAAAGATCCAAACCACATTATTGAGTTAGAACCAGATAAGATAGCCGAAGATTTAACGTACGAGGAGGTACTTGTCAAGATCTTGGATAGGAAGGAGCATGTCCTATGCTCGAAAATTATACCTCAAGTTAAAGTTTTGTGGAGAAACCATGTTATTGAGGAAATGACCTGGGAGTTGGAATCGGAAATGAAAGCGAGGTATCCTCACTTTTTCGACATACCAGGTACATACGTCAATTTCGAGGACGAAATTTCATAAGGAGGGGAGGTTGTAAGACCCCAACTTTTATGAATAAAGATTTAATTTTCTTTATATATTATTTCGAAATAGTAAGGTGTTGATTTGATAAATGTGAAAAGTTATGGGTGAAATGTGCAAATATTTTAAAATGAGCAAGTGGTTATAAAATATTCTTGTTGTCGGGAAATATTCGTTTGGTCGTGGAATATTCTTGTTGTCGGGGAATATTCGTACGACGGCGCAGCTATTTGTGGGCCCCACAACGGAATAACTGTCGGATATAGAAAGCGACAAAAATAACCTTTTTATAAAATAACGGCGTAGTTGTTACCGTTAGTACTGTTGAAATACCCGGTGGTTAAAATACAGTAATACGCGATGTTGCACAGTAACACACGGTATTGCACAGTATTTTGAATTATTGATTCTTACGTAAGAAGTCACTACTCAATTATTGTTACAGTAATTACTGTTCAATATTTTATATTATTGATTCAATAATTGCATGATATTTTATTGATTCAATAATTGCTACGCTGATATTTTATATCAATAATTGCTACGTTGCTATTTTATATGATTGATTCAATAATTGCTACAGTTGATATTTTGTATTATTGATTCAATAATTGTCACTGCACAGTATTTTACATTATCAACTCAATAATTGATATTATTTGAATAATATTATTAGATAGCATTATTGACAATGTCTAAGGAAGTATTGTCTAGGAGGGGTTTTTTAATTGCGCGCCAGTAAGGAGAAGTCCTTATCGGAAGGCCCCCCTCTTTTCTGGGAACGACCTGGTTGTCAATATTGTAGTTCTATAATATTATTTGTGAAAAATTAATTATTGATTTATATGATAAGGAAACATTTATTTTGTGAATATAAGAGAAGGAATTAGTACTGATGTGTTTTTATCAGTATTTTGGTGTGGAAAATCATCCGTTTATGAAATTCGGATAATTTATGTTTGGAATTTAGAAAAACTTCATTCTACAAAGTTGTAGAGAATTAAATTTCCTATAAAAAGACATAGAATTTGTATTTTTCTGATAAAAGGGCTATTTATTATGAATTATTGAAGTTTCGGAAAATAAATTTTTTTTTTATAAAATGGTGGGCCCCACTTTTGGTTGGTGTGGAAAATGCTGATGGCTTTCACGAGGCGGCTGGAATTGTTTTTAAAAAAATATTATTTTATTAAAAAAGTCTACTTTGGTATCCTAAGTTTTTCCTATAAATAGGGTGCTTAGGTTAGAATTGAAAATCACACCAGAATCAGAAGTTTTCTCTCTCTATAATATCGAGCGTATTTTTGTGAGTATTTAGATACTTTGAGTGTTACTATTCAGTGCAAGTTTTCTTTAGCCTTATATCCGATATTCTAGTCAGAAGTACTATTCTTTTGAGGTAAGGGATGTTATTTTCTTCGTAAATGATGTTATTCTTTTCAATATCATTATACCAAAATATTGTCATGAATTTTATTATGAAATTTTTACTTTCTTCGTCGGGGTTACTATTCACGTATACGACAGTATTCACGTATACGGCACTATTCACGGAAAAATTAAAATTTCTTCTGTTTGTCCAAATTGTCTGTTATAGTTACTATCTTTGATTGGATCTAAGTTTTGAGCTTCATTCTTGAATTTTGCTCCACAAAGTATTATTATGGAGTATTTTTGAACTTGGATAAACTAATATGCGAATCCTTAATCTTGTCCTTTATTTCACTGAATTCGTTATTTATATTATTTTTCATCATCTTCAGTCCTAAAAGGTGATTTAACTGAATATCTTTGGCCTGTAGAGCAAAGATGAATGATTACCTGATGAATATCTTTGTCCGTAGTGCAAAGATGGACAGGTGTTGAGATGAACATGACCACTGGTGATACAAATGAATATCTTTGACTTGTAGTGCAAAGATGAATATTTGATTCGAGATGTATATTGATTGATGTTATAAGGATAAAATATTGATGATGGACTTTTAAATCATAGAAGATAGTAGACTTCATTCTCTACTTAACTCTTCTAATGAATGGTTATTTCCGCTGCGAATATTGATCTAAAACTTGTTGTCAATAATATTTTATCTGAATTGTTGAAGACTAACGATAATTTATTTTCCATTATCTTAGTCATAATATTCTTTACTGGGCTAGTTGAGCTCACCCTTTTCATCTATTGTCCTCTTCAGGAAATGAGAATGTTGGAGGAACTAGTCGGGGACAGAATGATGGTCCGAGTTAGAGAAGTAGTAGTCCTCACTATTTTTGTAAAATAGTTGGATAATAATTGTAATAAATAAAGAATGAATTTGAATGTTGATATTCGTATTATATACGATTTGTATTGACACTCATAGTTGTGTGGTCGTATTTTGCACGACCGTGTGATATAAAAGTTTGTATTTGAATTCTATACCTTGTATTTGGCGACTCAGAATGGGTTGGGTTGACTGGACCTAATCTGGGGGCGTCACACACAACTTATGCAGTCGAAACCCATAATCGCATGCCAATATATTTAGGTGTAAATCTACAATCCTTCTTTCAATATCATGTAGATTACCAAAATCATCACTAATGTCTTAGCGAGAATTATTAAGCATGAATATATTAAACCAAACCATATGGTGCCAACCAAAGAGATAAGACAGTCAATTTAAATAACAAAGGGTTCCATTATAACCTTAGAACCAATACTTAGTTCATAGCTATTGAACAAAATATAAGTAGCAATAAAGACAACATTTATGGATTACAAAATCAGAGGAAATGAATGGATAAGAATAAACTCTGTCAAGGCTCTTCAGTCTCCAAGCATTCCGCTCCTTTCAAGCTCTCCAATCCGTGTAGCTCACTGCTCTTATTGCTCCAAGGAAATCCCAGACTTTTCCCTAATCTACCTAATCTATATTTTCAAACATTACCTAATAACTAGAGAGAGAAAGTACAAAAGAGGAGAGAGAACTATACTCTTCTAATCTATCCTAAGCTATCCGATTTTATCCTAGTATCCCTATATGGTTTACAGAGGCTCTGTTGATATATAATCTTTTTTCTTCTTTAGCTAGGTCAAAAGCAAGCCTTCTCTGCCTGGGCACCGTAGGTCGCGCTGCGACGCGGGAAATAGAGCTTATGGGTGGCGCTGCGGCTCCACGTTAGCACCAAAAGATCGGAGGTCGCGCTGCAGCGCGAGTCCATAAAGGAACTGTGGCGCTGCAGCGCCAGGATGACATCAGCAAGGACCAGGGGCGGCGCCGCTGCGCGAGATTAAGACTAGGCATTGGCGCTGCGGCACCAGTGTATGTAAATTGTCCGTTTTGTCCCCTAAAAGACAGAAAAGTCCTGTAAAGCCCAGCAATACGTCGGTTAAGCATAATAATACTATAAACATATAAAACTATATAAAAACTACAAAGATCAGGCAACTATTTTAGACATAAAGTATTCGATTCGCGGGTATAAATCCCACTCATCAAATACCCCCAAACTTAAGTCTTTGCTTGTCCTCAAGCAAACTATCTAACACAAACTCACAATAGTAAAACACACGCGAAAGAAAAATATAATTGTATACTAGTATCATAGCTTCTAAGCTCGATCATAGCTACTCCCAGAGAACAGGGCAAACATAGATATTAGTAAGAGTTCATTCAATTTCAAGCATAAGACTGTATTCGATCCATTCTATGTGTGTGTGTGGAGACCAACCATCCTAACTAATCATAGCTCAAATAAGTTCGCACAGTCGATTGTTAATACCAATATGCACACTCTGTAACTTAAACATTCAACAAGTATTAAGAATAAGACGCAAGTGCAGGAAAGGATCAAAAGACTCTAGCATAAAGACAGTAAAATCTGACTCAGACAGTCCTTAATTACCTTAGGTTGTGCAGAACTACCCATTAATGAGCTTTTGATCAGTGACTCCCAAGCCAGATGACTTTAGGGCACTAGGTGTGGAACACCCCTATGAATCTAATAACTCGAGCAGCAAAGGCCACGTAATCAACATAAGCCAAATTAGACTTTACGAAATCCAAAGATTATTTGGTGAGTGCATTTTATGCTCCATCTCAACATCGGTCCTGCGTTTATGGGCGAGTGCGTTTCACGCTCCATCTCGACCCACCGCCAGACTTTCGATATTCAATCTTCTTTTTTTTATTCTTTTATTACATTTTTTTATATGTCAACATGCCAGAATCCAAGATCCAAAACTGTATAAGCATCTACGTCTTTTATTAACTTGTAAAAATGAAAGTTTATAAAAGTGAACAACTCTCAAAGCAATAAACGAGCGAACTACATTCGAAAAATAACTAGTAAACACAGTTGGTTGGTGCTTGCTAAGAAGGACGGATCAATAACAGTCTCAACTTATTGATTGAACAACCCCTAGCTCATACATGCTTGACACGACTCTAAGAGATAGACATAATTACTTGGCGCTTGTCATTAGCCACAATAAAAAATTAGTGATAAATATACCACCCTTGCATAATAGCAGCTCAAAATAGGGTAATAAAGCCATTAACATGGCACAAGCATATAAATCTGTAAAAGCCACAAAAAGATGGCTATAAACCACAAACATGCTAATAATAATCAAAGCATTAATAAATAACCAAAAACTGTTCATGGCATCCATAATAAATAACCCAAAACATAATACCGTAGTTCAAAATGACTGCACTACAATCCTGATAAAAACATAAGCAAAGTACTAAAATAGCAACCTATCATGGCAATAGACAGAAATAAAATAGATAATAAACCATAACACCCCCAAACTTAAGGTGAGCAATGCCCTCATTGCTAAACATATATCAATCTAAACAAGAGGGCTTCCCTGAAGTCTGGTCACTCGGCAGCAACATCGTCCTTGTCAGCTTCGGCGGGCGTTGATGGTAGAGGGTATGGTGGGAAGACAGGAGGTTCTGGGAACTGGAATGGCGTGAACTCAGCATCCTCGCCACTATACACGGTGTATATGCTCTGCATCGTGTTGACCAGCTCAGCCTGATACTGCATCGCTATGTCCTGCCTCTGGGCCACTGCTGCGATGTGCCTCTGCTGCCTCTGAGCATCGGTGTTGTGTTTCTGATGTAGCAGGGTGAGGGATGCCATGATCTCTGCCAGTAGTCCTTGTGAAGCTGGGCCTGTGTCTAGTGGCTGCGAGGGCTCGGGCTCTGTTGTAGGAGGTGGATCAGTAGGTGGCCCGAATCCTTCGCCTCTGACATAAGAAATTGCCCCATCCCACATATCGAAGTGTGAGATGATCTGATGGTTAATTACTGACATGGGCGGCAAAGCTATCTTTTCTGGCCCCCAATGGATACCTGCCCTCTTGCACAACCGGGTGATCAAGGATGGATGTGGAAGTCCCGCAGAGATGTTGCTCTTGATCGCCTTCATGATGGACTCATGTATGAGAACTTTGATGTCCACATTCAGGCCCGTGACAATGGCGAATAAGAGGATCGCTCTATCCTTAGTCACGTCGCTCAGGTGACGAGTCGGGATCATGTTGGCACAAATAAAGCTGAACCATGCCTTCCCATAGTGACTGAATGCAGTATACGGGAAACTGGTCCTCTCACCCGTGAAGTCATTTGTTTTCCATGTAGTTCCGGGCTTGCAGAGCCTTCTAACAATATCCTCGAGGTCATAGCTACGGAGTCCCGGCTCCATATAGTCCCTACCCTCAAAACCAGGGGTCGCAAATAATGCATTGATGGCTTGGCTTCCAAACGCCACTGACCGCCCCCTAACTTAAACAACAATAGGACCCTCGGCACTAGCATTAGCGTAGAACTCACGAACCATAGAAACAATGGCCGATTCGGGTGGTTTTGTGAAGTGCACCCACTGGCGATCCGTAATCATGGCTAACAACTCGCCATCCTTTGTTTTGTCAGGCCTCAAACCCCGTTCAGGAATCAAGTTTTGTGTTGTTAAAGAGCTTTTATATCGTTTCCATGCCTCTTCGTTCACGAATTTGGTGTTGTCCCAAGCCGTTGGTGCTGCGGACGATGAATCGTCGACGCTTAGGCGTTGCCTTTTTGAAGCCATGTCAGAATTTGTAGCAATTGGTTTGAACACAAGCAGAACTCGATTCCAAACTTCACCAAACTTAGGCTAGAATAATCCCCAATGCAACTTACAATCTCAAACAGCCCCAAACGGATAAATCTCAGATTCAAGCAATTTATCAAACACCTTATGTGTGCTTTTAAAACCAAACTAGATAACCTTTGCTTGAAAGTGCTCTATCCAGATTTCTGTCAGTGGGAATCACCCCAATCAACAGAGAAAAACCAACCCAAATATCGAAATCAAACACTGTAAATGAATGACTGAAATTCCCCAAATACCTTAAATGGGAAACCCTAGATTGACTCTGATCTCCTCTTGCTGTGTGCACTGGCTTGGGGTCTTGTGGGAAGAATGTATGAATTGCTCTCTTGTGGGTAGAATTGATCAAAGGTTTGGTGTGGAGAAATAAGGCACGTTTTGGTTTTGGGTCACTTGGGTTCTTTGTGCTACCAAAATTGTCGAGAGAAACGGGAAGTAATTGGCACAACTGCTGGTTTCCTTGCGTTTTAAAAAAAACAAAATTTTGCTTGTGGCACCGCGGTGCAGCGTGACCTTCTTTAATTGGAGATGTGGCGCAAGTTAGCAGGAGGTTGGGAAGTTGGGCTCGCTTGTGGCGCGCTGCAGCGAGAGGCCCCCCTTTGTTCCTGGGTGCTGCGGCGCGAGATGGGAAATTTGGATATTGAGCATAGAGCTGCGGTGCGAAGTCCAGTGTATATTTTGACACTGCGGTGCCAGCCTTGTATCTAAGTTTTTCCTGTACAAAAGCCATGTATTAGCCAATATATATTACACATATATCATGCTAAGTAAACAACATGGTAGATACGCCTTATTTCTAACTAAGATATACACTAGCAACATACTAAATAACATGTTGCCTGCATCCTATAATCACCAAAACATGCGCATCTGGTACGACATTGCAGTACAATAACTGGTAGCGATGTTTACATAGTAAAGATTACCATTTTATGCCGCCTATTTGTCAATTCCTTTAAATTTTTGGCAGACATGGATGATTGATCATCCTCGTTTTCTTCACCCATCGGCACGAAGAATCTTTCACCACTGGAATTATCCACTAATTCGCCTTTTTCATCAAGTTAAAAGCGTTCTTTGTGCGCTAGTGAGCCCTCCAGGGTTTCCACAATCGTGAGCGTGGTTTCTGGTTATTGATTAGTCTTGACAATACAACCACTCTTGACCCTCTCTTTTCCTACTTCAGGCTCCACCGATTGGACAATATGCACCACGACATCTCCCTCAATAACTTTGTGAGACTCATTACCTTCTCCTTGCGTATCCACCTTGCAATGCTCTACTGCTTCATCGTTAAGATCAATTATGATCGGTAGATTGCCTTGCGGTGGGTTTGTGATGGCGTTGACGAGTTGTCCCAATTGATTTTCAAGGCTTTGCAATGCGGCGTCTTGGATTGCTATTCGAACCTCATTTCTCTCTATAAAGTTGGTGAGGAGCTATTCAAGCCTTTTCTCTTCTTCTGTTGAATCTACCGAAAAGCTCTCATTAGGTTGGAATGTCACCTTATACTGCGGCAGAGACGGATATTCAAATTGATTTGGATAAGAGTAATTCGGATCATGATATTGCTCTTGACTGTAGTCCCAAGAGTTTGGATAACCCTAATAGTTTGGATGATAGGGAATCGGTTCAATGTCAGCTCGTTCCTGACAGTCGGCAGTCTGAGTGGACTGACACTCAAGATTGTCAGAAAACCTCAAGATATTTGCAATTTGAACTTGCAATTGCTCGAGTCCTTCTTCCAAGCTTCGTTGTGTCATCCTCTCATAAGGCCATTGATAACATTGATCGTCCATAACCTGCAAACTTAAAAAAAAGGAAGATCAAACAAATAAAAGAAATATATATACAAGTTCAAATTAAGACTAAATTGATTTAAATCAATATTGGACAATATTAGAACAATAGTTCCCTGGCAACGGCGCCAAAATCTTGTTGGTCAGAAAATCGATCACTAAACAAGCGCAAGTATACGTGGTTTAACAAGTAATACAGTGATAAAGAAAGTATCGTACCCACGAGGAACTATCACTAATATTTACCAAATACCAACTTTGTATAGCTTAGGTCTTATTTGAACAGCAAACTAATAGGAGTGTGGTTAATCTAGTTATAACTAATTATCAAAGCAAGTAAATGGATAACGAATGGCAATCAAAGGAATTACAAACTAAGGTTACAACTTCACCCCACACATGCATTCTGTCGAACACCTGGCGTGCTATGCTTCATCAAACTTCCTACCCTTCTCTCTTTGGTCTTAATGGTCATGACAGTTTATCGACCTAGAACACACAGGTGCTCGTACACCTCTGTCGAGGTATGCACAAACATATCCTCTCCAGATCCACCCGATAGGGAATAGAACAGAAAAGAACGTCCAAGCTAGGTGATAATCCTACACATGTCTATGCGAATTAACCTAACAAGGATTTAAGCATAAGTTCTCAATTAGGTCACACGTGGTGCACATATATATGTCTATTCTAAGCACAACTTATGCAGTTGAAACCCATAATCGCATGCCAATATATTTAGGTGTAAATCTACAATCCTTCTTTCAATATCATGTAGATTACCAAAATCATCACTAATGTCTTAGCGAGAATCATTAAGCATGAATATATTAAACCAAACCATATGGTGCCAACCAAAGAGATAAGACAGTCAATTTAAATAACAAAGGGTTCCATTATAACCTTAGAACCAATACTTAGTTCATAGCTATTGAACAAAATATAAGTAGCAATAAAGATAACATTTATGGATTACAAAATCAGAGGAAATGAATGGATAAGAATAAACTCTGTCAAGGCTCTTCAGTCTCCAAGCATTCCGCTCCTTTCAAGCTCTCCAATCCGTGTAGCTCACTGCTCTTGTTGCTCCAAGGAAATCCCAGACTTTTCCCTAATCTACCTAATCTATATTTACAAACATTACCTAATAACTAGAGAGAGAAAGTACAAAAGAGGAGAGAGAACTATACTCTTCTAATCTATCCTAAGCTATCCGATTATTTCCCAGTATCCCTATATGGTTACAGAGGCTCTGTTGATATATATATATATATATATATATATATATATATATATATCTGTTTTCTTCTTTAGCTAGGTCAAAAGCAAGCCTTCTCTGCCTGGGCACCGTAGGTCGCACTGCGACGCTGGAAATAGAGCTTAAGGGTGGCGCTGCGGCGCCACGTTAGCACCAAAAGACCGGAGGTCGCGCTGCAGCGCGAGCCCATAAAGGGACTGTGGCACTGCAGCGCCAGGATGACATCAGCAAGGACCAGGGGCGGCACCGCGGCGCGAGATTAAGACTAGGCATTGGCGCTACAATGCCAGTGTATGTAAATTGTCCGTTTTGTCCCCTAAAAGACAGAAAAGTCCTGTAAAGCCCTGCAATACATCGGTTAAGCATAATAATACTATAAATATATAAAACTATATAAAAACTATGAAGATCAGGTAACTATTTAAGCCATAATGTATCCGATTTGTGGGTATAAATCCCACTCATCAGTCATATAATCCTATACGTATGTCACTGCGTATTTATTCATATATAGCATAAACTCAGATTAGAAGACACTATGAACATAGTTCGTAACTGTCGTTTAACGTTTGAGGTTTATAAACATTTTGCCAATTTAATATTGTTTCATTGCTTAACATACTCATTGATACTTTGAATAATGTTATAGACAAGTATTACAGATTAGGACAACCATACAGGTTTGTCTCAAGTCCAGATTGTAATCAAACAGGCTCTGGTAATTCTGTATATTGGCGCGGCCGCGCTTGGTTTGTACTAAGGAGTGGCGCGGCCGCGCTGCTCCTTGTTCAAACCAAGACAAGGCTGCTCCTGCAGAATCCCAATTCATTACGCTTTGAACATATATGAAGGATCATGCCAAACACACATGTTGGGATGCTTATAACTAGGTTAATATAGTTTGCTATCCATTCTCATTCAATCAAGGCGTTAAGTGGTCATGTAACGAAGTTTCTCACGTTTAATCATTATACTTATGTTATGAGGTCTCTACGTCTCAACTATACATGCTCATGTTAGTTTAGTCATGTATTTCAAGTTATGAGGTTTCACCTTCTTTAACACTCGTCTTAATTCACGTTCGACTAGTTTACCATGCATAAGGCTAGTTAGGCATACATTTTGATCATGTCTAGAGGCATATGATATCCTATCATGTCGGTTATAATTTTCAGAATACTTGTAATGTAGTTATCAACAAAACTAGCTTCCAAACTATTAAGGTTTCTTTTGAAAATCTTATGTTAAACCATTCCACATACAATTTAGCTTCACATATCATATGTTATGCTTTCATATACATAAATAGATCATATAGGCATGCTCACAAGTTCATGACTCAAGTGTATATAGTTTATCCAGTTTGTATGTGAAACTCTAAGTTTCTATTAGAATGCTATCAAAATCATTTCAGCATGCAAAGTAAACATACTATGTTTCATGCTCATGTACATATGAAATCAGATCATAATAGTATGTTTTCAAGCTCAGAATCTAAAGCATACATGGCTCATTGAGTTTGCACTTTAAAAAATCAAGTTCCCTTTAGAAACCAAGCCATGGTGAGTGACTATATGAAAGGTAGTATAAACTAGCATGTCAAGGACTTGTGTGGTCTTATTTAAGTTCAATTAGTATATCCATCATCTCAGAGACCACAACAAACCATCAACTGGTTCTGCAGAAGGGCGCGGCCGCGCCCTATTTGTACTAGGGAGTGGCGCGGCCGAGCCACTCCGGTTCCAGAACAGAATGCTCTCTGCTATTGCAGAGCTTCTAGACCCATTTCAGAAATCTCTTGAAACATGCTCACAAATAGGCACATTACATCTATAACATGTATATAGACTATTCTAACATATTAACACCATTTCACATTATCAATTCCAACTAATTCATGCCAATTCCTATGAATTTAAATTTCTAAACTTCAAAGTTGAATGAGCATTATATCTCTTGAAGCTTTGAATTGCACAAGACTTGCTCTCAATCTCAGAATTCTCTCTCAACTCACTCTTACAACACTTGGCAACAATTTCTAGCAACTTCAAATGAGTAGAGGGGCTTGTAACGACCATGAATTTTAAACTCCTTATTTATTAAATATGTGATTTAATTTTAACGAGTTAGTTTTGTGAGTTTATTTAAACCTTATGTGGTTATGTGAATTTGTGAAATAATTAAGGAAGTCACTAATGATTTATTTAAATTAGTGGACTAGCCCTGAGACTTTAATATCAGAAAATTGATAGGATTATTAATAATTAAATATTCAATTTATTTGAATATAGTGGCAAGATTTGAACCTATTGATTAATTTTAATTATGATTAATTAATCGATAATGTGTTTTTTAATTATTATTATGAATAAATAATAATTAATGAGTAAGAGAACTGATAATATAATATTATTTTATTTACTTGATTTACTGTTATACACAAGCATGCGATACTAAACCTTTATTATATGGTAGCTATCTATATTATACATAATGCAATGTGACATATTAATGTGGTGAATATTATATATATAGACTATATAGTAAGCTTTACTACATTCATGTGAATTGCATGATAACATTTCTGATGTGACTTGAAGGGTGTAAGTAAACATTCATATATGCCTCATCAACATATAGTAATATCAATAAACATTATTAATTGATAATGATTTCATTAAGTTATTAGGATTATAATAATAACAGTTATGGTAATAAATAATGAGCAATGCACAATTATATTATATTTGGTGTTAATAGAAAATGTACATGGATTATATGTATATACACTACTTGATACCTTGTAAGTAAGAAATAACATTGTAGCACCCATTTAATTGTATAACTTAGGTATACTATTTGTATATATATAGTATACAACTTAGTGTATTAGCAAGTGCTGAGTTTACATTGTCCCATAATAAGAGCCCAACTTCTTCTCACGTGAACAAACAAAGCTAGCTACACTCTACATTTCGCTCTCAAATTCAACAAACATAGCCATAATCATGAGATGGGGAGTGGGATTCATGAGTGGAATCACCAACTCTCACCAACTTCTTCTTATCCATTATACATTCTTGCAATCCTTTGAATTGATTTGAAGGAGAATTGCATTAACTGGTTATTAAATTATCTATATAATGAGCTTCCTCCTTCTCATTTACAATTGCTGTGATATTGGTAAGTAGAACAATTTTATTGAGAGAGTGAGAGATAGCAGCAAGTTTAGTTTTCATTTACAGAGGTATAACTCCATTTCAATTTCTGTAAAATTCTTAATCTTTGATTATTGGAATTAAGCATGTAATTGTTGATAATTGATTTGGGATATGTTGATAAGTGTTATACAAACTTCTTAATATGTTAGAATTGCAATATGTCATGATAGAAACAAATTTCGTAATTGTTTTCTAAGTTGGGTTTGCAGAACTGCCAAAGCAGTTTAGCTTCTGGTTTGGCCGACAGCCTGCGCAGTTGCGCCAGTATTATACTGGCCAGCTGCGCAGCTGCGCCACAACCTGCTCTTGGATTGGCCGGACACCGGCGCAGCTGCGCCGGGTTTATACCTGGTGCCTGCGCAGCTGCGTAGGTTCCTGTGGCCAGTTTTTATTTTCTGCTTCTGTTAAGCTGCTGTGATATACTAACATGTGATATACCATTGAAACAAGCTTGTGAACATGATTTAAATGTAGATATTAGTACAATAATATGATATAAGTATGTATTCGTTGATGCTAAACGTATATGCCATGACCATATATTTTAAAAAGGGAAACTTGTAATTCAAAAGTAAACCTTGTCATGGACGTATCATGTGAACATTCTGATTTTGTAAACACAATAGTGTGGTTTATATTGTCATGAAATGCGAGTCTAAAGTGTGTTCACACACTAGCATACGTGATAGCAAGATTCTAGCGATTTTGAAATAAGAAACTTAATAACTTTCAAAGTGAACTTGGCTAAGGTTAATATCTTTTAGATTCTGACTATTTGAGAGCATATATATGGTTTATATATGAGTCCTAAGACATACGAGTTATGAGCACAAGGCACTTAACATGTATTATGATACCTTATTGGCTTAGTGTGATTTTTTCAACGACAAGCTTAGAACGTGAAAGATTATATCATCGATCACCATGTGGATTACGTATTGATCATACAAGCATGTACATTAGAGTTCGTTATGCCTATAAGCATATTAACATGGACCTCGTTGAGTTAACGTATAGATTTCACATATGCACGTATTCATAGAAAATGAATTTCTAAGGCATGAAATAGGTGGATTAAAGTATACATGTATAGTATACGCATGACCATGCATGTTATGTTTAATCTTGTTATGTGATAACATGAAGCATGAACTTGTATTATGTAAAGTATACAAATTACCGACATGAGAGCATATGACTTTAAACTAGGATTAGGTTGAGCATGCTAGGTTTTCAAAAATTATAATCATAAAACATGTATGTTGATTAAATATAAGTAACTTGAAGTATTATGTGTTCAAGTCTATATTGATGCATAGAAACTAGATAATCTAAAGTTATTAAATCTATGACATGATTAGATTGACTTATGTGAATTATGGATAGATTGATATGATAAGCAGATTCTTGTAAGTGTAGACTCGTATTAGTTTACACATGCTAATTGGAATACCGACTTATTAATGTTAGGTTATTTCAGCGAGATTTAATTAAAGCTAGAACTTAATTGTAGCTGAGCAATCAGGCAAGTCTCCGAACTTCACTATTTGGTTGTGCAAGTTCTTTAATTCTTATTTGTACAAGTTCCTATTCTTCTCATATTGTATTGAGCAGGTTATTATCGTATTGACAGTTAATTATTTAAAGCTTGAACTTTATTTCCAAGCATGCTAATAGGTGGTTTAATTACTTTACAATTATTCCACATCGATATTATTGTTATTCGCACTTGGTGCACTTGATTTCATACAGTCTTGGACTTGTACATTATTTAAAGTTTTATAATTCTTGAACTGCGTCAGATAGAGTCTGAACCCTTGTTCGGTCAGACAATTGTATAAAATTTTTATAAAAGCTATCCAAACCAATTGATGGTAAGGATTCTTAGACTGAAAGAACACCCCTTGTATATATAGGGGAGTACCCCAGGTATCTAGTATAAAGATACAAACAGCAGAGTTGAATGTTATGCATATACATAGCGTACGCGAGGCTGATCCCCTCAAGTACTTATTCTGTAGCCAGTAACCAAAGGGTCAATCAGCTATTGATTTCGTTGGAGTTTTATAGTTCAAAAGTCTACTTGACTATCAGTTATTCTAAAAGTAATCATTATTCTTGCTTTCGATATTCATATTGTTGAATTCATCATGATATATCCTTTATTATTGTACTTAAACTTGCTGAGCAAACTTGTTGCTCATTCTTGCTATATCATGACTTATATTGCAGTTAAGCCCGAGACTTCAGGGAAGGACAAGGGTAAAGGGAAGATGTAGGATTAGTTTGCAAGGAGCAGACTTTATTTTTATGTTTAATTAATTATTGTTATGAAATATGAACCCTAATGACTATTCTAGGGTATGTTTGTATGTTTGTATTTAAGGTTATCGAATCTTGGGACTAGTAACACCTTTTGAATGAACGACGTACGTTTATTATATTCTGCATTTTAGTTATCGTATGTCATTTAGAGGTGGATGTTTAGTATTATTTCGTGACGACCGGACCAGGGTCAGAGGACCCGGATTCGGGGGTGTCACAGGCTTGGTATTTATAGGAGATTTTAATATCCATAGAAAGCAATTGCCCCAAGGTTTGAATCAATGGAGGAAGAGGAAAGATGTTGGGCAATTGAGAGTGGTTGGAATAGTGGCTAACAACCACATCAACCCACTCCCTTCTCATCATTTGATCTAAGCTATCATGAATTTGGTTTGGTATATAGGAGTAGCATAGCCCTTTTGTCATACACGTGAAAGAGAAATGAGAGTGACACTCTTTATGGGACAAGGCTATATCTCAGCATTTGCAAGAATGAAATAACATTACACTTAGGTTATATCCATATACATATAATATACACTTAAGTTAAATAAACATATATGTATACTTAGGTTTTGAAAATCAATTGGGTGCATACTTGGATTTTAATGACATTACAATATTATATAATAGCAAATTGGGGTACATGTATACACCTCAATATATAATCCATGTACATTTTAATATGCTAAATTAAGATTTAATTGAATAGTGACATACTACATTATCATAAACCTCATTATTCCAATTATGTTACTTATTGAAATAATTATTAATATTAATTATTCACATACTTTAATTTAATATTCCATATAGTATACATTAATGTACTATACTTATCACATGGTCACATAAGCATCATTTATGTAACTCATACAATTCATTAATATTATTATATAGTTTTATATATATCACATAGTCTCTTGTAGTGTCACATTACACTTTATATAATATTGTTTGATTCCATATTGTACAATGTACACATAATATGTATTCTCATAGGTCTAATCATGTGACTCACTTCCTTTTGCCATATAGTTTCTATATTACATAGTCATAACCCAATGTGACACTATACTTTATATTATATAGATGTAGTTACTATACAATATGTGATTACATAACTATATACTAAGCAATTAATTTGAACAAACATTAATCCCATAGTATTAATTAACTATTTACCCATTAATATGCTATTACTCATAATAACCATTAATTAATAATATACTATTAATTAATCATCCACTTATTAATCCTTTCTTCAATTAAATTAAATCACCATAATTCTCACCACTGTGCCACACAAGGCATTCTTCGAGCTTATCATACCTCCACATTTTTCTCAATTATTATAAATTCAATTCGAAATCATTTGAATTAACTCACCTCACAACACATAATATTCATTAATAATATTCATTAATAATATTAGGAAATTCTCGGGTATTACAGTGATACACATCTTAAAGTACTTAACTGACACTAAGGATGTCATCATAACACATGATGGGTCTGAATTAAACTAGAGGGCTAAACAGCCTCAAGTTTTTAGACTGACCAAGACGACAACAAATCCACTTTAGGGTAAGTCGTTACCTTGAAAGGTGGTGTAATGAATTGAAAAGGTTCCAAACAGCAAAAGGTTGCTGGTTTAGTGACAAAGACAAAGTATATAACTGTAAGTGAAGCTGCAAGTTAATGTTTCGGATGAAAAGTTCATTACAGAACTGGGAATAGTTCCTAAGTCTCATCTTAAATCTAAACATGTGTTGCGATACTTTGATTAAAGAAATCACTGAAAGAGGAGACGTCACCATAGAGCGTGTAGACTCTCAAGATAACATTGCAAATCCATTTACTAAAGTTTTAACATAACAGCAGGTTGATCGTCACTTAGAGAAGATCGGTATGAGATACCATGGCGATTGGCTTTAGTTCAAGTGGGAGATTGATAGTAGTGTGCATACAAGCCAATCATGTATGATGATAAAGCATATACTTTGCAAATAATCTTATTTATTTATTAATAAAAGTATTCATTTATTAAAGGCATTTAATTATCTACATGATACTATTTTTATAATATGTAAATAACCCATAGTTTTAAGCAATGCTTTTAGAATCATGATGTTGATCATGCTAATGAGATCTAAATTCTTAGAAAGCTTAAAACTAAAATAGTTCCCAATCGTTGGATTACTAAAAAGGGGATTAGTAAATCCAGATAGATTGGTACACATGTTGCTTGCTCATTGGATGAGGATGATTGATCTCAAGATCATTTGTGTGGAGACACTAAAGCAAGTATGTAGGTGCTTATTGGAGAATAAGTTCACTAAATATGACTCGCTATGGAATACCTAATGGACTTTTACTTGCTTGTCAATAGAAATTCCTAATGTGTTAGCAGTACAAGTGATCCTTGGACTTGAGATCATCATAGTATCTTGTGTGTAATGAATTATACTTTGACTTATTCCTTAAGACCCTTAGGGTATATCAAAGGGTATGCTTTGGTATAATAAGTTACATATGGAGATAATGAATGGTCAATAAAGAATTTACCACTTCTAGTAAAAGAAGAGATATGTCCTATGTGATTCGTTAAATGACAACACAGTAGTCCTTGGCCAAGGCAGAATGAAATTAAAAAGGAGTTTCTAATTTGCATTATTTGGAGTTGTGCATTTTCTAATCGAAATACATATAATTAAATAAAATAAGACTTGATAGTAATTCCATGTCTTATATTTAATTGGGACATTGTATGGTGGAAGGATTGAATTGTACGGTAACTATTTACTCACAGGTTCTTTTATGATTAATGTTGAAATCTATATTATTTGGAAAGTCGTTGATCGTTAGGGAGGCTTATCCCTATTGTAGAATAAATATTATTTATTTAAATAGATTATTAGTTTAATTTATTTATTTAAATAAGCTTAGAATTGTTCTAATTGATTTATTCACAACCGGTTTAATATGGAGAACCTAAAGGGTCACACCATAAAAAGGAAGAATAATTATTTAAGAAGGTAATGACATAATCGTAATAATGCATTAAGTATAATTAATTTAATCTATGGTGATAGAATAAATTAAAAAGCTTAATGTTTATTATTTAGTATTTTGAAAATATTAAATATAAATTAATTAGAGGAGTCTTATTAATATTATTACAATTATTATTATTTTAATTTCTAAAGGAGTTTAGGAATTAATTTAATATTAGTACTCTCATTTATTCCTAATAAGATTAGGAGGCAAATTAATTAAATGAATTTAATTTATTATTCCCAATGTGGTGGGAATCCTAAATTAATTAAAGGGGTTTAATTAATTAAATAAAACCCCATGTCTAATAGAATTAGAAGGGTTGACCAATATCTATATAAGCGTTGTCTTATAATAGATATCAGTTGATGCAATTCCAATTATTGGAGAGTACTCCTTTTCTATGGTGGATAGAAACCTAGGGTTTAACCAACCACCCTCCTTCTTGATAATTCCTATTCTTTGGTGGATCACCTCTAGAGGCCAGGATTGAATTTTAAAACTTTTAAACACGGTAGTTTTCTAGGTATGGGCACGGGCGCGCCATGGATAAGGCAGGGACGGGCGCGGGCGCGCCATGGGCTGGGAAAGTTATTGCAATAGAATCGTCTGGCTCGGACGCGCCGTCTTTGACTTGGTGAACAGCTCGGCCTCTCTGCCCTGGTGCTGGTACTGAAACTTTTGCAGCAATATGGAACTTAGCATCTAACTGACATGTGAGTTACTTCCTGCACAAAGGGGTATTCAACATGAGACATACTTTTATTCCGTTACTCAAAATTGGAATATGTCAACTATTGTATCTATTATCAAAAATTCCATATTTGAAAATTTTCTATGGTATATGCAACATGTACTCAAAATCAAGATTTTTAAGAATTAAATATAGGGGGAGGAAATATAGATATGCAACAAGAATTAAACGAGAGGGAGAAAAGACTGGATGGGGTGCCTCCCATCGAGCGCTTGTTTATAGTCAATTAGCTCGACTTTCTCAGACTTTCTCATGGAGTGGAAAGGGTCATGGAGGCCTTTTGTCGGTCGACTTTGCCCCCAAAATAGTGCTTTAATCTCTGCCCATTGGCCTTGAACGGCTTGTCTGGGTCTTGACCTATAATCTCAACTGCACCGTGAGGATACACGGTCTTCACTGTGAATGGCCCCGACCATCTAGACTTAAGTTTGCCCGGGAAAAGTCGAAGACATGAGTTGAACAACGACACGGCTTGCCACGGCTCAAACTTCCTATCCAAAATTTTTTGGTCATGCCATTTCTTCACCATCTCCTTGTACAGTTTAAAGTTCTCATACGCCTGCAGTCGGAATTCATCAAGTTCATTCAATTGGAGAAGTCTCTTATCTCTTGCGGCTTTGAGGTCAAAATTCAGCTTTTTGATTGCCCAGAATGCCTTGTGCTCAAGCTCCATGGGAAGATGACAGGCTTTCCCATACACCAACTGATAAGGTGACATTCCCAGCGGTGTCTTGTAAGCGGTTCTGTAGGCCCATACTGCATCATCAAGTTTAAGTGACCAATCTTTCCTCGTTGGGTTGACAATTTTCAACAGAATCCTCTTGACTTCACGATTGGAGACTTCAGCTTGGCCATTAGTTTGGGGATGGTAGGCTGTGGCAACACGATGATTTACCCCATACTTAGCCAATAATGTTGTAAATTGTCTGTTGCAGAAATGAGTGCCTTCGTCGCTAATGATTTCTCTAGGTGTCCCAAATCTTGTGAATATATTTTTATGTAGAAACCTCAAGACCACCTTTGCATCATTAGTTGGTAAAGCCGCTACTTCTACCTACTTAGAAACATAGTCCACCGCCAATAGAATGTACAGATTCCCGCAAAACGAAACGAAAGGTCCCATAAAGTCAATACCCCAAACATAAAATATCTCAACTTCTAATATCATGTTCAAGGGCATTTCATTCCTCTTGGAGATGTTTCCTACCCGCTGGCATCTATCACATTTCTGAACAAAATTGTATGTATCCTTAAAGAGAGTCGGCCAATAGAATCCCTCTTGAAGAACCTTGGCCGCTGTCCTTTCTCACCCATAATGTCCCCCGTACACTTTTGAATGGCAACCATATAGTATGCTCTTTATCTCACTGTGTGGAATACACCGCCTGATTATTCTGTCAACACATTGCTTCAACAGATATGGCTCGTCCCATATGTACCATTTGACATCGTGCAGAAATTTCTTCTTTTGGGGCCGTGTCAACACAGGAGGGAGAATGTTGCTAACCAAGTAGTTTGCAAAGTCAGCAAACCATGGGATCACTCCTTAGACTACAAACAGCTGTTCATCCGGGAAGGACTCATTAATCAAAACTCCATCGTTCGTGTCCTTTCTCGGATTCTCTAGTCGTGACAAGTGGTCCGTCACTTGGTTCTCGGTACTCTTTCTGTCCTTTATCTCCAAGTCAAACTCCTGCAAGAGTAGAATCCATCTAATCAAATGGGCTTGGCATCCTTTTTAGCAATCAAATACTGAATGGCAGCATGATTTGTATACACCACTACTTTCGTGCCAATCAAGTATGAACGGAACTTGTCGAAGGCATACACCACTGCTAATAACTTCTTCTCAGTGGTCGTGTAATTGAGTTGTGCATCCGTCAAGGTCTTACTGGCATAATAGATGACATAAAATATCTTTTCCTTGCGCTGCCCCAAAATAACTCCCACTACAAAGTCATTAGCATCACACATCAACTCAAAAGGTAAAGACCAGTCGGGATGTGACACCCCAAAATTCTCTACAATCCATGTAGCAAATTTGGTGCTCACGTAAATATTTCATAAGATAATAACTTCTATCAATCCAAAATTCACAGTATCCCATAACATATAGTAGTTTTCATCAGAATAATTACTGTATATGAATACCCTCACTTGGATGTATAGATTTATAATCTCATGGATATTTTTTTCATATCAATAATTCCTATCTTTCTGACATTCACAGTATTAATGATTAGAATGTTCCTGGAACTGAGGGGCGCAACCTCAATTCTTACAGAACTCCCAAGATCATTCAATACCCTCATCCAGATGTATGGTTCATATAAATACTGTACTTCTTTCTAACTTCTTAAAGAATGTAAAAGCTAAGTTATTGACAAAAGCTATTAATATATTACATATTTTAAAATTCGATTACATAGATTGTAAGACCACAACTTTTTATAAATAAAATTAAATTTCCTCTATATATTATTTTGGAATAGTAAGGGGTTAATTTGAATGATGTGGTAAGTTAGGGGTAATACTTGCAAATATTTCAAAATAAGCAAGTGGTTATAAAATATTCATTGTTGTCGGGGAATATTCGTTTGGCCGTGGAATATTCTTATTGTCGGGGAATATTCGTACGACAACGAAGCCATTTGTGGGCCCCATAACGAAAAACTATCGGATGAAAAAAACGACACGAATGTGTTTTCTAATAATAACGGCGTAACGGTTATCGTTAAAACTGTTGAAATACCCGGTGAGTAAAGTAAAGTAATACGCGTTGTTGCACAGTAGCACACGGTATTGCACAATATTTTATATTATTGTTAATTCAATAATTGTTACTGCACAGTATTTCACATTATCAGATCAATAATTCATATTATTTGAATAATATTATTAGATAGCATTATTGACAATGTCTAAGGAAGTTCTGTCTAGGAGGGGTTATTTAATTGCGCGCCAGTAAGGAAAAATCCTTATTGGAAGGCCCCCTCTTTCATGGGAACGACCTAGTTGTCAATATTGTAGTTCTGTAATATTATTTGTGAATATTTAATTGTTGATTTATATGATAAGAAAATATTTATTTTATGTGGATATAAATGAAAGAGTTAATGCTGATGGTTTTTTTGTTAGTATATGTATTTTGTCGGAATGGAGGTGTGGAAAAATCGTCCGTATGTAAATTTCGGTCATTTTTCGTTTGGAATTTGAAAAAATTTCTTCTACAAAGTTGTAGAGAATTATATTTCCTATGGAGTGGACATAAGATTCGTATTTTTCTGATAAAAGGGCTATTTATTATGAATTATTGAAGTTCCAAAATATTGGGTCTGAATTAATTTTTGGGGTTATAAATATATTTTTTAAAAAACATTTTTTGTGGGTGGGACCCACTTGTGTGGGCTGATGAATTGGTCAGGAGGTGGGCGTGAATTTTTTTTTAAAATAATAATATTTTATTAAATTTTTTGCTTTGGCATTCTAAACATTTTCCTACAAATAGGGTGCTTAGTTTAGAATTGAAAATCACACCAGAATCAGAAGTTTCTCTCTCTATAATATCGAGCGTATTCTTGTCAGTATTTAGATACTTTGAGTGTTGCTATACAGTGCAAGTTTTTTTCAGCATTTTATCCGATATTCCAGTCAGAAGTACTATTCTTTTGAGGTAAGGGATGTTATTTTTTCAAAAATGATGTTATTTCTTTTAATATCATGACACCGAAATATTGGTATGAATTTTATTGTAAAATTTTTACCTTTTCCGTCGTGGTTACTATTCACGTATACGACACTATTTACGTATACGGCACTATTCACGTATATGGCACTATTCACGAATACGATACTATTCACGAGTACTATTCACGAAGTATAATTTTTCTTATGGAAATTTCTACCTTTTCATGTCGGGATTACTATTCACGTATAAGGCACTATTCATGAATACAGTACTATTCACCAAAAAATTTTATTTTATTTTCTTTGTCCAAGTTGGCTATTATGGGTCCTATCTTTGATTGGATACAAGTTTTGAACTTTATTCTTGAATTTTGCTCCACAAATGATTATTATGGAGTATTTTTGAACTTGGATAAACTGATTCACGAATCCCTAATTTTTGTCCTTTATCTCGTTGGATTCGTTCTTTAAAAATAATTTCATCATCTTCAGTTTTAAATGGTGATACAAAAGAATATCTTTGACCTGTAGTGCAAAGATTGATGATTATTTGATGAATATCTTTGGCCTGTAGTGCAAAGATGAATGATTACCTGATGAATATCTTTGGCATGTAGTGCAAAGATGAATATTTGGATCATTTCGTGGTTGTCATTATTGATGACATCCTAATATACTCCAAAAGCCTCAAATATTTCTTTACTTAGAATGAACTCAACATGCGACAACGACGTTGGCTCGAACTGTTGAAAGATTACAAAAATACCATTCAATACCATCCTGGAAAAATGAACGTGGTAGCTGACGCGTTGAGTAGAAGATCATAGCAGGGAATGAGTGCAATGCTGTCAACACAAAGGTCCATTTTGTATGACGTACAAAGGATAGAGATAGAGTTAAAGACTCCAGGGAGCCACGTGATGATGTCAAATATATGCGTAGAACCAGCTTTAATGGGCAGAGTTAAAACTGCTCAATTTACAGACCCGAAGCTGATGAAGATGAAGAAGAAGGTGCAAGAAGTGCTATTCCAGAAGCAAGAATCGATGTATAGGGAATACTTCGAGTCAACTCCAGACTTTGTGTTCTAACGACTCTGATTTGATGTATAAAATTATGATGGAAGCACACAACACACCGTTCGTAATAGTATCAAAATGTATTGTGATCTTTAACATACAATTTGGTGGAGCAATATGAAGAGAGAGATCGCGAGATTTATCTTGAGGTGTTTAACGTGTCAACGTGTCAAGGCGAAGCATCAAGAGCCATAAGGTGTGAAGAGCCCCGAGCCTCTCGCTGGTGACTTCTTGTGTGGGATGCACCGAAGCCAGACTCTCTGTAGGGGAAGCCGTTTTTGTGCGGTAACAAACTGATAAGTACCATTGTGAGGTACTATGGTTGAAGCACCATAATAGTCACAGTTGGAATCAAAGAAATGACCTGAGAGTTAAAATCAAAAATAAAAACGAGGTATCCTCACATTTTCGACAGACCAGGTACGCACGTCAATTTCGAGGACGAAATTTCATAAGGAGGGGAGGTTGTAAGACCCTAACTTTTTATGAATAAAATTGAATTTCTTCTATATATTATTTTGGAATAGTAAGGGGTTGATTTGAATGATGTGGTAAGTTTGGGGTGATACTTGCAAATATTTCAAAATAAGCAAGTGGTTATAAAATATTCGTTGTTGTCGGGGAATATTCGTTTGGTCGTGAAATTTTCTTGTTGTCGGGGAGTATTCGTACAACGGTGCAGCCATTTGTGGGCCGTATAACGGAAATCTGCCGGATGAAGAAAACGACACGAATGTGTTTTCCAATAATAACGGCGTAACAGTTATATTTAAAACTGTTAGAATACTCGGTGGGTAAAGTAAAGTAATACGCGTTGTTACACAGTAGCACACGAAATTGCATAGTATTTTATATTATTGTTAATTCAATAATTGTTACTGCACAGTATTTCACATTATCAGATCAATAATTCATAATATTTGAATAATATTATTAGATAGCATTATTGGCAATGTCTAAGGAAGTTCTGTTTATTTAATTGCGAGCCAGTAAGGAGAAATCCTTATCGGAAGACCCCCTTTTTCCTGGGAACGACCTGGTTGTCAATATTGTAGTTCTGTAATATTATTTGTGAATAATTAATTGTTGATTTATTTGATAAGAAAATATTTATTTTATGTGGATATAAATGAAGAAGTTAATGCTGATGGTTTTTTTGTCAGTATATGTATTTTGTCAGAATGGAGGTGTGGAAAAATCGTTCGTATGTAAATTTCGGTCATTTTTCGTTCGGAATTTGGAAAAACTTTCTTCTACAAAGTTATAGAGAATTAAATTTTCTATGGAATGAACATAAGATTCGTATTTTTTTGATAAAAGGGCTATTTATTATGAATTATTGAAGTTCCGGAATATTGGGTCTGAATTGATTTTTGGGGTTATAAATATTTTTTTTAAAAAAACATTTTTTGTGGGTGGGACCCACTTGTGTGGGCTGATGAATTGGTCAGGAGGTGGGCGTGAATATTTTTTTTAAATAATAATATTTTATTAAATTTTTTGCTTTGGCGTTCTAAGCATTTTTCTATAAATAGGGTGCTTAGTTTAGAATTGAAAATCACACCAGAATCAGAAGTTTCTCTCTCTATAATATCGAGCGTATTTTGTGAGTATTTAGATACTTTGAGTGTTGCTATGCAGTGCAAGTTTCTTTCAGTATTTTATCCGATATCCCAGTCAGAAGTACTATTCTTTTGAGGTAAGGGATGTTATTTTTTCAAAAATGATGTTATTTCTTTTAATATCATGACACCGAAATATTGGTATGAATTTTATTGTAAAATTTTTACCTTTTCCGTCGTGGTTACTATTCACGTATACGACACTATTTACGTATACGGCACTATTCACGTATATGGCACTATTCACGAATACGGTACTATTCATGAGTACTATTCTCGAAGTATAATTTTTCTTATGAAAATTTCTACCTTTTCGTGTCAGGGTTATAATTCACGTTGTCGACGCCGGGCGAAAAATCAAGTCCTCGGTCTCCTTTTTGTTGTAGGAGGAGGTCTCTTTTTTCTCTTTTGGAGTTGTTTGCCCTCGTCTCTTGTCCGTGGGACTAGAGAGGAGTGTCCCGATTTCCCTATTTTATTCTTTTCCCTTTCGCTTTCGCTTTTTCTTTGGGGTTCGGTTTGAAAGGGTGAATTTCGTAGGAAACCGGTACCGACATATGTGTCAACGATTTTGAAAGATTAATTTTATTGATTGGACCGATTGAGACAGAGTCGCCAGTTGGTATTTTGGAAATGGATGTACCAACTCATCCGGGTTTTAATAGTTTTTTGCAAGATGGTCCAATGCGTGACTCTTTGATTTGGTCTTGAAACCCGAGATTCGTGGAATCCGTGGGCTAGGTTAAGCGGGGGGAAGGTGTTAGGCACCCCCCGACTCCCGTGCAAGCACGGTACCATATCTTATTGATTTTCTTATGCAAAAAGTGTGTGTGTGTGTGTGTGTGTGTGTGTTCGTGTGTGTGATTTTGAAAGCTTTATTAGTTGGTTTCTAAGTCTTTTTGGTGACTTGAAAGTAGTGTTGTACCTCTTTTGCGCCTAGGTACGAAGGATTTGATTTAGCGAAAGATTCAATTTTAACAAGATATGCAAATTGAAATCAGGTTTTGGAAAATAAGGTTTTCAAATCCTTTGCCCGACAAAAAATTGAGGACTTCGATACTTCCTTTTATTCTTTACGTTCATTACGTGATCTACCCCGAATCGCTTTATTTTTCATCAAAAGCTCTTTGTGGTTTTCTTTGAGAAATCATTTTGATGATATGTATGCTAAAGAGTTAAGAAGGTTCGGATCATCATCGGGCATAAAAGCCATCTCGATGAACCAATCTCCCATAATGAAGGTTTTCACTATCACGGGGTCTTGAATCCGAGCTCTCGAGACTAACCCTTCGAGTTCGTCTTCAAGATCCAAATATTACATGTACTTCAATATTTACGGTATTTAAAGCATTTATAACGTAAAAATCGGTCCATCGTGGGAATCAAGTCGAATTCGTTCGGGGATCTCGACACCGGGATTCCTAGGCTCACAATATTTGTACCATTTCATATATATATAACATCCACGGCTTCATTACTAAGTGATTTCATCGATTGAAATCACCGTTCACGCCGATTCGGCCCCCCTTTCACCTCTAAATATATATTTAGGGCTATATGGGTTAACCGGGACCATTTACAAGTAAATACATCCACAGATATACCACGGATCTAAACTGTTCTAGCTCCCGGGTTGAAGCGTCATGCTAACAACCTCTCGGGAACTAGCTTAAGCTTAGCTTGAGGTATATCTAGTCTTCGAAGCTATATACAATGTATTAAAGTAATAAATAACCGATAGAAACATTAAAACTACCAACTATTACACAATATGCTTATAATACAATAAATATAGCTAGATTCAAACAAGATCCTTCATTAATCTATCATTTGAACATAGTTTATAAAGAAAACGAAGCTAGAAGCGCGTTATTTCACCTTGGAGGACGCGTGAACAAGCGTTTTGAGTCCCGGGATGAAGTAAGAACACTAAGATGGCTTCAATGAGATGCTAGATGGAAGAAATAAGCTTCAAGTTGCTATGTTGATGTCCAACCCGAGCCTTTCCCTCTCTAAAAATGTCCTTCTCTCTCTATATCCCTCTCTTCTATTTTTTAAAATGAACTAAGTGGGGGGTTATAACTTGTCCGGGGCAACCGCACATATGTATGCGGCTAGCCGCATGCATGGTGGAGGCTACCCAGGTGGGAACCCCCAGGCTTGGTTATGGCTCCTTCGGTCTCGATTCGACAGAAGTTGACGTCTGCCGTTTGATCTTTCAGACCGTATTTGATGAACGCTACGAGATATGACCTAGTTCGACTGAGTTAGGGTTTGGGAAGTTGATACTCATAGCCGAGATACCTTCTAGGTCCAGATATCAGTCTGCAGGCTTATCTCTTGATGGTACATCGTTCAAGGTTTGCTGAGGTGGTTTCCGATGATCACTGTCTCAGCTCGTCGATCTTCGATCGGGTTGCGGTATGTTCAGACTTCATTGGTCCTCTTCACCATTCTCGGGGTTGTCTCCGAGATGATCGGGATCTTTTGCCCTTCTTCGGGGTTGTCTCTGAAGTAAAATGACTCTTTTACCCTCCTACAGGGTTAGTACGACAAAAGCAAAATTTTGAGTGTCTACAGATGCCCCTCTTTGTTATGTTCATGCAATGTAATGGAATGAACACGATAAAGATTTAATAGACATGGAGAATACATGACAAGGTATATCTGATGATGCAATGTTATGTATGATTGATGCAATGGTATATGAGATGTATAAAAGGGTTACTTCCCCGGCTGGGGAAGTTAAGGATTACGTTGTCGGGGTTGAGTCGACCTGCGTTGAATTATAATCAACGGATTGCACCATCGGGGTCATGTTGATGCCTTCACTGGTTTGTAGCCAACAGATTCATTATCAGGGTTGAGCTGATTCCTTCACTGGGTTGTGGCCAACAGATTACATCATCGGGGATTTGCCAATCTGCGTAGGGTTGTAGCCAATGGATTACACCATAGGGGATTTGTCGATCTGCGTAGGGTTATAGCCAACGGATTACATTCATCGGGGATTTGCCGATCTGCGTAGGGTTGTAGCCAACGGATTACATCATCGGGGATTTGTCGATCTGCGTAAGGTTGTAGCCAACGGATTACATCATGGGGGATTTGCCGACCTGCGTAGGGTTGTAGCCAACGGATTACACCATCGGGGATTTGTCGACCTGCGTAGGGTTGTAGCCAACGGATTACACCATCGGGGATTTGCTGACCTTCACTGGTTTGTAGCCAACGAATTACATTCATCGGGGATTTGTCGACCTGTGTAGGGTTGTATCCAACGGATTACATCATCGGGGATATGCCGACCTGCGTAGGGTTGTAGCCAACGGATTACATTCATCGGGGATTTGTCGACCTTCACTGGTTTGTAGCCAACGGATTATATTCATCGGGGATTTGCCGACCTGCGTAGAGTTGTAGCCAACGGATTACATTCATCGGGGATTTGTCGATCTGCGTAGGGTTGTAACCAACAGATTACATCATCGGGGATTTGCCGATACCTTCACTGATTCATTGTCGGTGGATTACATCGTCGGGGTCAAGCCGACACCTTCACTGATTCATTATTGGTGAATTACATCGTCGGGCTCAAGCCGACGCCTTCACTGATTCATTGTCGGTGGATTACATCGTCGGGGTCAAGCCGACGCCTTCATTGTCGGTGGATTACATCGTCGGGGTCAAGCCGACGCCTTCACTGATTCATTGTCGGTGGATTACATCGTCGGGGGAAAGCCGACGCCTTCACTGGTTCATTGTCGGTGGATTACATGTTGTAAGGTTGATTTTGATTGATTTCCTGGTCTTTCGGCGTTTAACGTCGGGTTGTCTGATCTTTGTCGAACTTCTGCTGTTTCGGAGGATTTTTAGGGTTTTCGGGGTTTCAAACTATCCCGGAAAGGCATCATTTTTCATAATGTGACCATTCTGAACCCAAAAGAACACGTTCTGCACATCGTGTTGCCAAACAGAATGCTGCGGGACCCACTTAAGGTAGCCACATACATGGTTGCGGCTAGAGAAACCATGCTCAAGGATACCCGCGTTCGAGCTTATACCTTCGGGAGGCCTCATTTTCACCCATTCCATTCGGATTTCATCTTATTTTTCTCTACAAAACTGAGCGTTTCTTCATCTATACTTGATTTTGGCTTGATTTGGAGCGATCCGCCATCGTATACTCCTTCTTCGGACTACGGGTAACGTCTAAACTCCGTTCTTTCATGTTTTCATTGGCGAAAACACGTATTTCCTTTCTTAATGGCAATATATCTAACATGTATGCATGTATAGATGGATAAATGTGTTTATGATGCAATGCATGGATACAAATCATCCTATGGATCGTATGAATGCGAGATATTGCCATTTATCTGTTAATCTAGACATACATTGTACATATGTGTTACAATAATAGTTGAAATTGATGTTTGCATGCTTAGTTGTGATGATGTACCCTCATAGGGTGATTTAATACATGCTTCGGGCATGTGGCTAGTCCATTTTATAAAGGAGACTCCGGCGAAATTTTTTCATAAACCAAATGTCCGGATCATAGATACATTATAGATGTACTAAGATGCAAATGAAATACACATTTAATGACACATGTAAGACATGCATGATGTGATGATCATATTTTATGGGTTTAATTTGAAATTTACAAATGGTAAGAATATACTTGACTTGGCTTTAATTCCGAACTCATTGTTCAGACATGGATCCTGAGGAGCTTAGTCGTGCCACTGGACGGCCGATTTCATCTGGAGGTTACTGGCGTAGGACCCCCTCTGAGGTTCCGGTTCCACGTACAAGCCGACGGGTGCAGCGTTTGACCGAGCCCGCTCGCTTGTCGGCTGGGGAGGATCAGCCACTCCCGGACGAGGACATTCCCGAGCTTGAGGTTCTGCCTCCACTCCCTGCTGCGGCTAAATTTCTTCCGGGCATTGAGGTAGAGGTCCCAGATTTGCTGCGCACGAATTTGAGCCACCATCCGTCCATTCACTTGCAGGCGAATGAGGTATGGGATTAATTATTTTTTTTGTTTTTCTTTCTGCCATAGACGGGTTTTCTTAACCTTGACGTTGTGCAGGTGCCAGAGTTTACCCAGCTGAGGGGTAACTGGTTCAGTATCTACGCTCTGTATCAGTTAGTACATCCCGAGTACAGAGGGATCGTAGATTCTTGGGGATTCGGGGCCTTCTTCACCATTGTTCCCCGTCGTTGCCCTGGGGCTATTTGCAGGCTTTGGGTGAGAGATGGTTTCACCAGAGTCAGTCACTACATCTATTGGATTGTGAGGTAATGATGACTCCCACAGATTGGAGGTACATCACTGGCTTGGAGTTTACCGGGGATAAGGTGCCCTTGGAGCCGTCTATCACCGGGGCTACTGTGCGTGCCCTCCTAGGGTTTTCTACTCAGGTGCGAGCTTTCAAGTCTCGTAGTATTCGATCAGGATGCTTGGGCGTTGATTCAGCTCGAGGCTCCTTGCAGTAGGAGTTGCCTGTTGATTTGGCGGAGAGGGATCGCATCTTGTGGCGTCTGTTCCTGACCATTATGAGGGATTATTTCATAGCGAACAACTCCTTCCACTGTCCCCTTCACAATGGTAGGGGCTATTCGATATGTAGACTGTATTGGGGACTACGATTGGGGGTCGTTCACATTCGCTCTTTTCTTGCATGGGATGAGACTGCGATCCGAGGGAGTTACCGACGCCTGGGTTGAATTTTTCCCGTTTCTTCTGGTAAGTCTTTTTGACCGAATTTCATTTATTTGCCTTTTGATTGATTTCTCTTTTCCCACAACTGATGGAGGGTTTGTTTGAATTTACAGTTCTGGGCTTATGAGACGCTTCCTTGTCTTCGCCCTACCTCTGTCTTAGGCTTGAATACTTATCCCCGGGGACGTAGATGGCATCAGTCTACTCTGTCTGAGGTCCCGGTCGCGGAGGAATTTGCCCATGCCTGTCTTCAGTTGGAGACGTTGCTTGCTCGAGACATATTGTGGACCCCATATTCTGGAGAGCACTGGGCCGAGGGATTTGAGGATGGCATGCCGACAGGGCCAGAGTTCTATTTATCGACTCGCCGGATTCCACTCCTCTTTGATGGAGGTTGGGAGCTCTACCTTGGAGAGCGCGTTATTCGATGCATTACTGGGGAGATTCGCCTGCCGTATCTTCATCCAGCTCAGCAGTTTTGGCCTCTGACTTCGTCAGTTGCATCGATTCCCACCTTGGGGTTTAATGGTTTCCTCCTGTCTGAGGGTCCGATCTCTTCGGCGGACTTTATCGCTTGGTGGGTTCGGCGCACGATAGGAGCTCAGACCAGGGCTACCCAGTTCTTAGGGGATCTAGTTCCAGGATCCCTTATGATGAGGGACTGGATATCATGTTTTCAGGAGCCGTCTCATCAGGATCAGATTGCTGCCTTGAGACTTCAGTTGGAGGAGTTATTGGCCTATTGTAGTTATAATAGCTTGGACCGGTCTTTGGCTCACACTTTTGCTTCTCAGGGTCATGAGGCTGGACCTTCAGGCAGTGGTGGCTCGCATGGTGCTGGACCCTCAGGTTTTGGGTGGCTTCCGAGATAGAGATGTTCCCTTCACCGTTCCCCCGGATACGCAGGAGACACCTTATCGGCCGGATCAGCAGGATGCACCCACTCCAGGTAGACGACCTCAGGTTGATCAGTTTAATGAGACCCTCACCTTCTTGGATGATTTTGATGAGGGGACGAGTTCATAGGTCCTCTATTAGTCATTGGGCATTTTGTGCCTTAATATCCTGTACTTTTTATTTTTAGTTTTCACATGTATCATAGGTATGACAGTGATGTTTATGAAACTAATGTACTTGGCAGATATTTATATATGATGCTTCTTATTTATTCATCACACATATTATTTTATCATTAGTATGATGCATGCTTTAGATATATTTAAATAATTGGATAGAGATTGACCCCTGTATGGTCTTATTGACACAGGTTTTATAGATGTTGTCCTCTGCAGTGGTACGTTTGGACCACCTTCCTGCTAGCCATATAGCTACCAGCTTGAGGGTTTGGTATGACTAGCTGCCATCCACCGATCGTATCAATGTCAGTCGCATGCTGGGCCACTCCATGTCTTTACTGTCCTTCCAGATTTCAGAGGGATTTGTTGCTGGGATACTCAGGTATTGGACTCCTGAGCGTCATGTCTTTTGATTTGGCTCAGCCGAATTGACTCCTACATTGGAGGAGTATAGCCGCATTTCAGGACTGTTGATAGAGGGACCATGTGCTCGAGTGGCTTTGGGCCAAATGCGCCGCCAGTTCATGACGATGACTAGATTGAGGAGAACAGTTGTGATGGCTGAGGTGGGTGGTAGCCACATCATCTCCATGGACTTTATATTTAGGCATTTTGCTTCCGCGGATAGTTTTGTTGTTTATCACGGAGACTTCGCCATTTCAGAGGAGCGCTGGTACGTTGCCCGCGTGGATGCCTTGGTTATGTGCCTCGTAGCTTATCTATACATGCCATTTTATACCGATCATCTGGATGTGGCGATGTCAGTGGCTGTTAGGGCTCTTCGAGAGGAATTTACTATATTGCCCCTTATCCTGGCAGAGACATTAATTTCAGCCTCTATCTGCCATGATGCAGGTGATCAGGAGTTCAGAGGTAGTCCAGTGCTTTTATACATCTGGTTGATGACGCACCTCCGATCGATAGGGCGTCTTCGTCGTTATGGTTTCTATTTTGGACATGGCCTGTCTCAGGTTTATTCATATCTCCCGACTTCTTGCGTCGATGAGGCGTCCTGGATTTCATTTCTGGGTGCCATGGAGGAGCCTTTTGCTATAGTCATGTATTTTGGGTACTGCTCCTTTATGAGTTTCACCACCCATATCACTGACCTGGATTTCCTCCCCTTGGCGGGTTTGAGGCGTGTGATGACCTATCATCCTCTGGCGGTGATGGGTCAGTTTGATCAGTACCAGGAGGTCCATGCATTTGAGGGGATTGAGGATTATCGATTCCCCATCTGCTCAGTTACCGAGGCTAATTTGGCTCGGGTTTATGGGTTCTAGTCTCATCGATAGACAGCAGAGTTTAGAGATTGCCATCCGGGTCGCTCTGCATAGTATTCAGCTTGGCTTGAGTCTGATTTGGCACCAGAGACCGCAGATCAGGTTGGTACAGGATATTTATCTGATGACGATGGTTGGTCCACGGATGCGGCGGAACCGATGGAGGATCCTATATCTCTGACGGAGGATGCGTTATTTGCAGAGTTGATAGCTTCTTTAGTGAGCATTGTCCCGCGTTTGGCCTCAGTTTCCATGGAGGCGATGGATAGACAGCTTCAGCTGGTGACATCTGAGAGAGATCAGGCTCGGGCTCTATTGTTGACCACCGTAGCTGGTAGGGATACTGCTATCACTGAGAGAGATGCAGCCCGTGCTTCCAGAGATCAGGCCATCATTGATAGAGATGCAGCTGAGACTTTCTCAGATGGACTCATCGATCACGTACAAGGTGTAGTGCAGAGTTAAGAGGAGATTTTTTGCATGGCAGCGGAGATGCTGAGAAGGGTTGACATGTTGGAGCACGAGCTCAGAGCTGCTCCCTCGACTACAGAGATTGCTGGATATTTGGCGATGTTGGCTCGTCTTACCACTGATTTATAGCTCTGTTTTATTTTCCTGTAGAGACTTTGTTATTATCACTTGTCATAGGTTAGAATCAACTTTTGTATTCTAAACAGTTGTATATATTAAAAAGAAGCAAGTTTAGTTCACTTCCCTTGTTTACGCATGTCTAACCATGTCCACTATTGTCATTTTTGCTTCATAATTTATTATATCGACATGGAACTAGTCTCGTCATGCGGCATCAGATTCGGTAGAAATGATGATGAGATGTCGCTAGGTCATCTCCGCATGAGCCATCGATTGGTTTGGGCTTGATGGATAGGTTTTGGATTTCTGTATAGGTTAAGAAAGTGTTTGACTTTTTCGAAGGTTAGACCGCACCATAAATGGCTGCCTACGTACTCCCATCGATAGGAGATCAGGTCTTTTGTAGTTCAGGCTCAGACCTGAAAAGTTTGAAAGGGGTTTATTTGGGGTTTGAGTTTGATTTGATAAGATTTTGATGTTTCTCGGTTTGATTTGATGAGGTTTTTGATGTTTTTCCAGGGTTAGACCGCACCATAAATGGCTGCCTATGTACTCCCATAGATAGGAGATCAGGTCTTTCGTAGTTCAGGCTCAGACCTGAAAAACTAGACTTGATATATTTTTTCTTTTCTTTTTTCTTTTTTTTCTTTTTTTTTCTTTTTTTTCTTTTCTTTTCTTTTTATCAAGACATAGCAGTCCAGTCAGAAGGTGAAAAGAGGTCACAGACATAATACTGTTTCACCGAGTCAGAATTGATCAGTTGCGGGAATTCCTCACCGTCCATCTCTTCCAATTTCAAAGCTCCACCTGATAGGATTGCTTTGACAAGAAAGTGTCCTTCCCAGTTTGGGGCAAATTTTCCCTTAGCTGCATCCTGGCTTGGAATGATCTTCTTCAGTACCAAATTATGCTCTTTAAATTCTCAAGGTCGCACCTTCTTGTTATAAGATCGAGACATTCGCTGTTGATAGAGTTGACCATAAAATATAGCAGCAACTCTTCTTTCATTTATCAGGAATAAATGATCGTATCGATCTTGTATCCATTGGCTCTCCTCTATCTGGGCATCAAGGATCACTCTTAGTGATTCCATCTCCACTTCGACAGGAAGTACAGTCTCCATACCATATACCAATGAGTAGGGTGTTGCTCCAGTCGAGGTTCGAGTCGACGTCCGATATGCAAGTAGGGTTAACGGCAATAGCTCAGTCCATCCCCGGTGATTTGCTGACATCTTCATCATTATCTTCTTGATGTTTTTGTTAGCCGCTTCCACCGCGCCGTTCATCTTTGGACGATAAATAACCGAATTGAGGTGTTTGATATTGAACTTACTGCACAGTTCCCTCATCATCTCGTTATTCAGATTCTTCGCGTTGACTGATATAATAACCTCGGGTTGTCCATACCGGCAGATGATGTTGTTTCTAATGAAACCAACGATGACCTCTTTGGTGACCCTAGGGAAAGAAGCTGCTTCCACCCACTTGGTAAAGTAGTCAACCATAGTGAAGATGAATCGATGATCGTTACTAGCTTTAGGCTCAACTGGTCCTATCACGTCCATTCCCCACATGGAAAAAGGCCATGGTGATGTCATGCAATGCAGTTGATTCGGAGGCGCATGAATAATGTTGGCGTGGATCTGGCATTGATAGCAACGCTTGACATGATCATCGCAATCCGCTTTGAGGGATATCCAGTAGTGTCCTGTCCTCAAAATCTTTTTGGCAAGCAGAGGTCCACTCATATGTGCTCCGCATACTCCACCATGTACTTCATTCATAATTCACTGTGCTTGCTCCTGGTCTAGACATCTCAGAAGGCATACACCTGGATCTCTCTTATAGAGAGCATCTCCACTTAGATAGAAATTCATAGCCATTTTCTATATTCGCTTCTTCGCGGCTTGACTCATCCCTTCCGGGTTTGACTGATCTCGCAGATATTCTTTTATATGGTGGTACCAAGGTGGCCCGCAGGTAGTATCTCATCTGATATCTCCCCTACATTGTTCCTATATGACGGTGTCTTCTGCACAGTGAAAGTGATGATAGGCGTTCCCCTTCTTGCTGACAGGTTCACCAGTGAAGCTAATGTGGCCAATGCATCTGCGAAATCATTTCGGTTCCGAGGGATATGCATGAAGGCAATGTCTTCAAATTCCCCTGTCAATCTGAGAACATGTCGATGATACGGTAGTAGATGCAGTTCTTTGGTGGTGTATGCCCCGGTAGACTGTCTGATGACTAGCTCCGAATCTCCAAACACCGCTAAACGTGTCACTCTCATGGACTGAGCCAGCTTCAACCCCACAATTCACCCTTCATATTCGGCGGTATTGTTGGAGTTGTTGAAATGCAACTTGGTTGCCAGGGGGTATTGATCTCCCGTGATGGATACCAGGACTGCCTTGGCTCTGGCACCTTCAGCATTTGATGCGCCGTCAAAGTACATTTTCCAGAATTGACCTTGATCCTCGTTATCAATCAGGAGAATAGTCAACACTTCTTCCTCAGGGAAATACATTTCCAGAGGCTCAAAACCCCCTGTTGGTGCAACCGACAGGTGATCCGCAATCCCTTGCCCTTTGATGGACTTTTGGGTAACATATATGATGTCGAACTGTTGAAGGATTAACTGCCACTTGGATAGACGGCAGTTCAAAATTGGTTTTTTGAAGATGTATTTCAAAGGATCCATCCTCGATATGAGATAAGTGGTATGGCCATGCAGATAATGCTGTAACCTGGTGGCTGCCCAAGCTAATGCACAGCATGTTCTTTCGATCAGAGTATATTTCTGTTCTCCGCTGCTGAAGCACTTACTGAGATAATAGATTGCTCTTTCTTTCCCCATGTCATCCTTCTGCCCCAGTAGACAACCCATAGCATTGGAGTTGACCGAGATATATATGAACAACGGAATCCCATCCTTTGGGGGTACCAAAATAGGTGCTTCAATCAACCTCTTCTGGATGATATGAAAGGCTTTCCGGCAGTCTTCATTCCTTTTTTCCGAAGAGTTCTTCCTTAATAGTTTGAAAATGGGTTCACAGGTTGCTGTCAACTGCGATATGAACCGGCTGATGAAGTTGATTCTTCCCAGAAAACCTCGGATTTCCTTCTCGGTCTTTGGTTTAGGCATTTCTGTGATGGCTTGGATTTTGGCAGGATCCAACTCAATGCCTCGGTTGCTCACCAGAAATCCCAGTAGTTTGCCGGATTTCACCCCAAAAGCACACTTTGTTGGGTTTAACTTCAAATTGAATTTGCGGAGTCGTTCAAATAACCTCCGAAGATGGGTGCAATGGTCATCAGCCTGTCGGGACTTTACGATGATATCATCCACATACACCTCAATTTCTTTGTGCATCATATCGTGGAATAAAGTCATCATGGCTCTTTGATAAGTAGCCCCAGTGTTGGTAATGGCCAAAAGCTAGTCTTCGATAACAGAAGGTTCCCCATGGGGTAATGAAGGCGGTCTTTTCCCTATCTTCTTCAGCAACCATGATCTAGTGATATCCAGCAAAGCAATCAGCGAAAGAATACATCTTGAATTACGCAGTGTTATCGATTAATATGTGGATGAACGGCACTGGGAAGTCATCCTTAAGGCTGGCTTTGTTGAGATCTAGATAATCCACATAAACTCGCACCTTTCCTCCAGATTTCGGCACTGGGACTACGTTGGACAACCATTTAGGGTACGTTGATACCATAATGATTCCCACTTTGAACTGTTTGATAATTTCCTCTTTGACCTTCAGGCTCCATTTTGGTTTCAACCGTCTCAGTTTCTGCTTGACTGGTTTGAACCCTTCTTTAATTGGTAGTCGATGGACGACGATGTCAGTGGATAGACCTATCATGTCTTCATGAGACCAGGCAAAAACATCCTTGAATTTGGTTAAGAGTTGGATTAGTTCTTTTTCTTGGTTAGAGGGAAGGTTGGTTCTGATCTGTATTTCTTTGGGATCGCTGGGGATTCCGATATTTATGGTGGTGGTTTGATCGAGGTTGGGTTTAGGTTTATCTTTGACCCATGCTTTGATTTCCTCGGGCACCTCGTCATCATCCCCTTCCTCCTACTCGATTCCCATCAAGTCAAAGTCCAATTCTATGTCAAAATCGTAATCATTACTCAAATTCGACAAACCATGGATGTGGCTAGAGACATGCAAATTTGGAAACCTAATACAAAAACTTGATTGCTAAATATATACAAGTAGTCGTCAATTACAAAGAGATTCATCAGTTAATATGACAACTGGCAATAACAAGCTACAGATGAAATAAAACAGACATAAATATAGATAAAGGTGGAGCTCCCTGCCAGCGGTCGCTTCTCGATTTTTACCCTTTTCGGATGATCTATGGAGTGATCGTCCACTTGCTGGTCTGTAGTTCCTAAGAAGTCGTTGAGATAGACGTGCTACTAGAGTCGTAGTCTTCCAAGATGGCCATAACTGGTTTGGAACCAGTCCCTGGATCACTGCTTGGGATGTTTATATTTCCCCAATTAAGTGTCGGGAGGTTAGGTTGATCACTTGACAGATCTGCCCCGTCGGACTTCTTCAGGTCCTCTTCAGAGAGGCAAAAACTGCTCATGAATTGCAACTGGATCTCTTCCAGAAACTTTTGGTCTTTGGCCTTCTGGGCCGCATCCTTGAGAGGCTTTTCATCCCCGTCCGTCTGATGTCCTCTTTGATCGACTTTAGGAATCAGAAGGTTTGAAATCATGAGGGGGATCTTCTTGAGTGGATCTTTAGATCCGGTTTCACCCAGGTTTGGCTTGAGGTGAATTAACTGATTAACTGGTTGACGCCTGTGAGGATTTTGATGCTTGGATCCACCATGGTATCCGAGTCCAGCCTTTCACAACTGCGTGGGTATACGGATTGGGTTCCTGATTCCTTGGCCATTCTTCCCCAGTCTTCGGCCTAGTCGATGTCCTCGGGACATCATCTCTTGGCCAACTGCCATCACCTCTATAGATATCCGAGGAATTAAGACCGGGGCTCCCACAGAGTTATATTGCGGATTACTGATTTTGAAGGCTTGAAAACTGGCGGGCTCGACCCCTTCATTCACACCGATCAGGGGCATATCTCCCAGGTCATGAATAGGATAATCAGGTTCTGCACTAACAGTCACCAGATTACCGTTGACGATATATTTTAGTTGTTGATGAAGAGTTGAAGGGACGGCGCCAGCCATATGGATCCATGGTCGTCCTAACAACAAATTATACCCGGTAGTGATCTTCAGGATCTGAAAAGGTATGTTGAAAGTTAAAGGGCCAATCTCCATAGGAAGTTCAATCTCCCCCACGGTATCCTTTCTTGATCCATCGAAAGCCCATACCACGACATGGCTGTCCTGAATTCGGTTTGGGTTGATCTTCATCTTCTCCAGAGTATCTTGTGGACAGATGTTTAAAGACGACCCTTCATCGATTAGCACGCCACCTACCACATATCCTGATGAAACGACAGCGATATGCAATGGTTTGTGATGCCCAGTTCCTTCGGCTGGTATATCGTCGTCAGTGAAGGATATCACGTTACTGTCCAGTACATGGCTGATCAAGTGCTGGAATTTCTCAGCATCGATAGTTTTGGGTAAGTGTGCTTCCTCCAATACTTGGATCAAAATTTGACGATGGTCGTCAAATTCTAATACCAAATCCAGGATAGAAATTTGATGGGGTTCAGCTTTCAATTGCCTCACCGTCCTGGCTTCACCGTGTCCCATTTTATGGAGGAACTCTGTGATCTTTCCAGTAGATACCTTCCCTAATACCTTGGTTATCGGTTTCGCTAAACGCCCCGAGAGGTAACATGTATTCTCCCTAAGTATGATGGCGGTACAGTCAGGTGCCAACTTTATCCTTTCTCCGTAATTCCACGGTACCTTCTTTAGGAAGAGAATTAGGAGTTGTGGCCAAGGGGCAAACATTAGTGGTTTAGGCGCTGGTATCTCGAGAGTGGCTTTATTTCTCTGCTCAGGTACCCCTTGGATGGTTATGGGTCCGCCGGATATTCCTTCCATGCAAAGGATAACGGCTATCATACCTTCCACATTCCTCGGTCCCCGAGGGTATTATATTTCTTCCTTAGGGAAGATCTCAGCTTTGTTTATTGAGTCCAGCTCTCCGGATTCAATCAAGTTCTGGATTAGATGTAGCAGAGCCCAACATTCATCCGTAGCATGTCCAGGAGTATTAGAATGGTAAAGGCAGGATGTGGAAGGATCGAAAAACTTTGATCTCGTATCTGGGGGTGGCAGAAATTATGTAATCTTCCCCTCCTCGATCAAGGTACAGAGAATCTCCTCCCTGGATTGCCTCAACGGGGTGAATTTTTGTTTGGCGGTAAAATTTCGACGGCTCTGCAATCTAGCTTCTCTAGCCATCTTTTCAGTCCATTTGTTCTGCTCTGGGTAACGAATCTGATCCCTTCTGGAGGTGGAAACATCTTGGACAGATATAGGGTCATTTGGCTTTGATAAGACCTGGTCGATGAGCTGTCAGTTCAACTAGTGTTGGTATACCACTAATTCAGCTAGCTGATCCACTTGCGCTCTGATTGAAGCCAATTCTTGTTCTACCCCGTAATTTTCTTCAGGGTATCCCCATATTACAGGGTCATGTGCCGAGGATAACTCTCCCATCTTCCTCAGGTATTTACGGTTTTCCCTACTTCCGGCACTGATCATGTTGACTCCTTCCTCCGCATACTGAGGCAAAGGGTTGTTGTAGACATTTGGCTGTTCGGGCGCTTTGACTATAATCTTCCCGCTGTCAATCAAGTTTTGAATTTTGTGCTTTAGAGTCCAACACTCCTGAGTATCATGCCCCAGTGAGTTGGAATGGTAGGCGCACTTCTTGCTAGAATCGAATTGCTTTCCATATGGATTGGAAGGTGGAGCGAGCTCAACGATCTTCTTCTGGGCGATCAGTAGGGCATATATATTTTTTAAGGAGTCTCCTAAAGGAGTGAATATCCTTCTTCGCTTGTTTTCCCCAACTTTCATTGCTGTAGAATTTCAAAAATTCGCTGGATGAGGGTTCTGCCTTTGGATAGGTGAGTTAGGGCTCTTGTTAGCAGATTGTCCTTGTAATACTAACGAGACACCTTCTTCCTTCCTCTTTGATCCTCTCTTAGGAGCGCTTGCATAATTTCCCGACTGTATGTGCTCGGCTACGGCTTCCAAAGCAGCGAGGTCTTTGATTTTTCCAGACTTCAAACCTATTTCTGCCATTTCCCCGTGTTTGATCATTTCGGAGAAGGATTTTCCTAACCCGGCTAGGACTCTCTCATAGAAAGGGGCTTCTTGTATATTAATGAAGGTGGTCACCATCTCACCCTCATCCATTGATGGGTTGACTTGGGCCGCCATTCGCCTCCACCGCTGCGCGTATTCTCTGAACGATTCATTGCCCAACTTTTTGACTTTGGTAACCTGGTAGCGATCAGGTGCCATCTGGGATTGAAAACTGTATTGGTTGAGGAAAGCATGGGCCAAATCTTCCCAACCTCTGACTTTGGAATTGTCTATCCGTGCGTACCACGTGCGGGCTTCACCGGTAAGGCTCTCCTGAAATAGCTGCATCCTGAGGTTTTCATCCTCAGCGTAAGTTCCAAGTTCACCTATGTAGACTTTCAAGTGAGTGTACGGGTCTCCCAGTCCATTGTATTTCTCGAACACGGGGACTTAAAACTTGTCCGGGTATCTCGCCTTTGGAAAAATACACAGATCTGAGTAATTCACGCTCCTGTGGGATCCCATCCCTTTTATAGACCGGATAGCGTCTTCCATCTATCTAACTTTCTTCCTAATGTCTCCAGTGTCTTTGTCCTCCCGGAGGTTTGTGATGTCCCGTGTCGTCTTCTGGATCAGGGCCTCCTTGGGTACTTCAACATCGAGGGGAGATATAGGTGTGGACGTATGGGTATCACCTTCCTTTTCAGGTACTTTCATGTCTCCTTGCACAAAGGATTCAGTCGAACTCTTGTGTTTAGATTCCTGAGATAGTTTGCACTGTTCTTTTAATAAGGTCCTCATCTCGGCCATTTGCTTCATAAACTCCTCGAATTCATCTCGAGATACTGGGATGGGTTTTGATGAACTTGATTCAGTCATCTGGACTGGTGAAAGGGCCTTTTTGGCTCGAGATCAGGTTTTAGGACCAATCTGCACAACAATCGATATCTAGTTTAGACTGGATACTGGTGGATAGGGATACATGATATGCTATGCATCTGTTTAATGGTTTTTTAATCTTTTCCTGCAATACAACGAGTTAGTCGAATTCATGACACGGTGTGAAAGATGTATGTATGACAGTTCAAGATAACGGTCATTTATATACGCGAAAGATTTAAATGGGGCATGAAGAAGCACACTGCGCATTTGGTTTATTAGAGGCTGACCTATCTTAGGGTTACTCTCACGGGCTGTTTGAAATTGGTTCCCAGATCTTCGCAATCTACTTGATGAAAACATCCATGTTTTGATTGGAGCGGATCTGAGTGGTGCCTTTCCTGAGCCTCACGATGGAAACATCTATAAGAATCCAGTAATAAACAATCGACGGGATTGCCCCCTAATGGAGGTACCACACAACATACATTCACGTCCTCACCTCATGTAATATGATGACATTGTGCGAAGCACAAATATATAGTGCGAGGCACTAATACAAAATGCTAAAAGATTGACACACACAAAGATCATTCACACAAATGCATATGCAGAACGAAAATCAAAAAGTTTGATCGCGGCTTAAGCCCTCTTTGAATCCCCAGCAGAGTCGCCACCTGTAGACGCCGGGCAGAAAATCAAGCCCTCGGTCTCCCTTTTGTTGAAGGAGGAGGTCTCTTTTTTCTCTTTTGGAGTTGTTTGCCCCCGTCTCTTGTCCGTGGGACGAGAGAGGAGTGCCCCGATTTCCCTTTTTTTTTCTTTTCCCTTTTGCTTTCGATTTGTCTTTGGGGTTCCGTTTTAAAGGGTGAATTTCGTAGGAAACCGGTACCGACATATGTGCCGATGATTTTGAAAGATTAATTTTATTGATTAGACCGATTGAGATTGAGTCGCCAGTTGGTATTTTGGAAATAGATGTACCAACTCATCCGGGTTTTAATAGTTTTTTGCAAGATGGTCCAATGCGTGACTCTTTGATTTGGTCTTGAAACCAGAGATTCGTGGAATCCGGGGGCTAGGTTAAGCAGGGGGAAGGTGTTAGGCACACCCCGACTCTCGTGCAAGCACGGTACCATATCTTATTGATTTTTTTATGCAAAAAATGTGTGTGTGTGTGTGTGTGTGTTCGTGTGTGTGATTTTGAAAGCTTTATTAGTTGGTTTCTAAGTCTTTTGGTGACTTGAAAGTAATGTTGTACCTCTTTTACGCCTAGGTACGAAGGATTTGATTTTGCAAAATATTCAATTTTAACAAGATATGCAAATTGAAATGAGGTTTTGGAAAGTAAGGTTTTCAAATCCTTTGCCCGACTAGGAATCTAGGACTACGATACTTCCTTTTATTCTTTATATTCATTACGTGATCTACCCCGAATCGCTTTATTTTTCATCAAAAGCTCTTTGTGGTTTTCTTTGAGAAATCATTTTAATGATATGTATGCTGAAGCGTTAAGAAGGTTTGGATCATCATCCGGCATAAAAGCCATCTCGATGAACCGAGCTCCCGTAATGAAGGTTTTCACTATCACGGGGTCTTGAATCCGAGCTCTCGAGACTAACCCCTTGAGTTCGTCTTCAAGGTCCAAATATTACATGCACATCGATATTTACTGTATATAAAGCATTTACAACGTAAAAATCGGTCCATCGTGGGAATCAAGTCGGATCCGTTCAAGGATCTCGACACCGGGATTCCTAGGCTCACAATATTTGTACCATTTCATATATACATAACATCCACGGCTTCATTACTAAGTAATTTCATTGGTTGAAATCACCGTTCACGCCAATTCGGCCCCCCTTTCACCTCTAAATATATATTTAGGGCTATACGGGTTAACCGGGACCATTTACAAGTAAATACATCCACAGATATACCACGGATCTAATCCATTTTAGCTCCCGAGTTAAAGCATCATGCTAACAACCTCTCGGGAACTAGCTTAAGCTTAGCTTGAGGCATATCTAGTCTCCGAAGCTATATATAACGTATTAAAGTAATAAATAACCGATAGAAACGTTAAAACTGACAACTATTACACAATATGCTTATAATATAACAAATATAGCTAGATTCAAACAAGATCCTTCATTAATCTATCATTTAAACATAGTTTACAAAGAAAACGAAGCTAGAAGTGCGTTATTTCACCTTGGGGGACGCGTAAACAAGCGTTTTGACTCCTGGGATGAAGTAAGAACACTAAGATGGCTTCAATGAGATGCTAGATGGAAGAAATAAGCTTCAAGTTGCTATGTTGATGTCCAACCCAAGCCTTTCTCTCTCTAGAAATGTTCTTCTCTCTCTATATCTCTCTCTTCTTTTTTTAAAATGAACTAAATGGGGGGTTATAACCTGTCCGGGGCAGCCGCACACATGTATGTGGCTAGCCGCATACATGGTGGAGGCTACCCAGGTGGGACCCCCCGGCTTGGTTATGGCTCCTTCTGTCTCGATTCGGCAGAAGTTGACGTCTGCCGTTTGATCTTTTGGATCGTATTTGACGAACGCAACGAGATATGATCGAGTTCAACTGAGTTTGGGTTCGGGAAGTTGATACTCGTAGTCGAGATACCTTCCAAGTCCAGATATTAGTCTGCAGGCTTATCTCTTGACGGTACGTCGTTCGAGGTTTGCTGAGGTGGTTTTCGATGATCACTGTCTCAGCTCGTCGATCTTCGATCGGGTTGCGGTATGTTCAGACTTCATTGGTCCTCTTCACCATTCCCAGGGTTGTCTCCGAGATGACCAGGATCTTTTGCCCTACTTCGGGGTTGTCTCCGAAGTAAAATGACGCTTTTACCCTCCTGTAGGGTTAGTACGATAAAAGCAAATTTTCAAGTGCCTATACACGTATACGGCACTATTCACGTATATGGCACTATTCACGAATACAGTACTATTCATAAAATATGATTTTTCTTATGAAAATTTCTACCTTTTCATGTCGGGGTTACTATTCACGTATACGACACTATTCACGTATACTGCACTATTTATGAATACAGTACTGTTCACCGAAAAATTTAATTTTCTTTTCTTTGTCCAAGTTGGCTATTATGGGTCCTATCTTTGATTGGATCCATGTCTTGAACTTCATTCTTGAATTTTGCTCCACAAATGATCATTATGGAGTATTTTTGAACTTGGATAAACTGATTTACGAATACCTAACTTTTGTCCTTTATCTCACTGGATTCGTTCTTTAAAAATATTTTCATCATCTTCAGTCTTAAATGGCGATACAAAAGAATATCTTTGGCCTGTAGTGCAAAGATGAATGATTACCTGATGAAATCTTCGGCCTGTAGTGCAAAGATGGACAGGTGTTGAGATGAACATGACCACTGGTGATACAAATGAATATCTTTGGCCGTAGTGCAAAGATGAATATTTGATTTGAGATATATATTGTTTGACAAGAATAAAATATTGATGATGGATTTTAAATTATAGAAGATAGTAGACATCATTTTTTACTTAATTCTTCTGATATATTGTTATTTTCACTGCAGTTGTTGATCTAAAACTTGTTGTCCATCATATTTTATCTGATTTGTTGAAGACAAATGATAATTTATTTTCCATTATCATAGTCATAATATTCTTTACTGGGCTAGTTGAGCTCACCCTTTTATTCTATTGTCCTCTTCAGGAAATGAGAATGTTGCACGCACTAGTCGGGGAACGGAGTGATGGGCAGAGTTAGATCAGTAGCAGTCCTCACTATTTTTGTAAAATAGTGTGACAATTATTGTAATAAATGAGGACTGAATTTGAGCGTTCATATTTCGTATTGTATACGATATATATTGAAGCTCACAACTTGTGGGGTCGTTTTTCTCACTACCGTTTGATATAAAGTTTGTATTTGGATTCTGTACCATGTGTTTGGCGACTCAAAATGGGTTGGGTTGACTGGACCTATTCTGGGGGCGTCACAGTTGGTATCAGAGCTTAGGGATATGATCTCTGGCGGAGATCTGGGAATAGAACTAGGAGGGGAGAGACGAGTAAATCCTTCGCTAATGTGTCCTACCTAAGCTTATTTGGTATTTAATTGTCAGTCAGAGCATAAGGTTAGTATGTGATATGTTAATTTGTTTAATTAACCCTTGTTTTATGGCAGTATTTGAGAATGGCAGCTGAAAATTTAAACAATAGAACGTATGAGACCATTGAGACACCGCTAATCACCAACCAGGATAATGTGATGTCGGGAGAAGAAGAATGGCAGGAGGTCGTAGAACAAAGGGATACAACAATCCAAGATTTTTCTACTCGATATGCGAAGCCTGAACGAAAGCTCTCTCTGGCAGAGGATATGATATTAGAGCTGGAAGCTGAGAATGCAATTGTCAAAATTCTGATGAAAGAAGAAACAACTGAACGAATGAGAATGGAGGATGCATGGGTAAAAGCCGCACGACGCGTTGATATTTTAGAAAGAGACGTCCGATCCAAGAAGGGCAAAATAGACGATATGGATTTCACTTTTTGGACAATAATTGGGAGAATCCAACATCGAGTTTGGAATTACCCTGTGCAGAGCGGTCAACCCCAATTCGATATAGATCGAAGAGTAATGATTCAGATCATAGATCAGGAGTGCGACGAAATAGTTGAGGGTGGAATGTGCGTTATGGCAAAGTTAAGTCCAGCTGGGATGGTGACACCAAAGGCTGTCCCAACCAAGTAAAAGTCGTTGGATCCTGGAAAAGCGTTTATCGTGACTACCCAAAATGCGAGGAACCCGAACGAGGTTATTACGAATAAGTTAATCATAAACTCTTGCGAAGTTTACTTCTTGTTAGATATCGGTGCTACCCAATCTTTTTTTTCACCTACTTGTGCTCAACCTGTGAACTTGACTTCTGAGAAATTAGACTTTAACTTATCTGTTGGAACTCCGTTAGGAGAAATCTTTGTTACATCCACAGTTTATAAATCTTGATTGATTCAAATTGGCATCCTCACCCTACTTGTTGATCTTATATCTTTGAAAATACTTACATTTGACGTGATTTAGGAATTGATTGATTAACCACTTACTATGCCAAAATTGATTATTTTTGAAAGGTTATTAGTTTTCATATTCCTAACCAACCTGTTGTGCGAATTCAAACAACCAAACCACTAAAATCAATCAATGTCATTTCAAGTCATAAAGTTATTCGTTTATTGAAAAACGGATGTCAAGCTTTCTTAGCTCATGTCACTAATTTAAACTAGAATACGTCAGATTTGAATAATATTTCTATTGTTAATGAGTTTCCTGATGTATTTCTCGAATAACTTCTCGGTCTACCCCCAGAACGTGAAGTTAAATTCTTTATTGACCTTGAACCCGGTAAAAAACCCATTTCTAAAACCCCATATCGAATGGCTCCTATTGAACTTCAGGAGTTAAAGGTCCAACTACAGGAGTTGTTGGACATCGGTTTTATTCGTCCTAGTACGTCTCCTTGAGGTGCTCCTGTTTTATTCGTAAAGAAGAAAGACGGTAGTGTGCGACTTTGTATTGACTATCGGGAGTTGAACCATGTCACCATCAAGAATAGGTATCCGTTACCTCGCATTGATGACCTGTTCGACCAGTTGCAAGATGCGCAATTCTTTTCAAAGAACGATCTCCGTTCTAGATATCATCAGTTAGAGATTAGAACTGAGGATATTCCAAAGACTGCCTTTAGAACTCGATACGCGCATTACGAATTTCTAGTTATATCGTTCGGATTGACCAATGTCCATGCTGCGTTCATGGACATTATGAACCAAATATTTGAGAAATATTTGGATCATATCGTGGTTGTCATTATTGATGACATCCTAATATACTCCAAAAGCCTCAAATATTTCTTTACTTAGAACGAACTCAACATGCGATAACGACGTTGACTCGAACTGTTGAAAGATTACGAAAATACCATTCAATACCATCCTGGAAAAACAAACGTGGTAGCTGACGCGTTGAGTAGAAGATCATATGCGGGAATGAGTGCAATGCTATCAACACAAAGGTCCATTTTGTATGACGTACAAAGGATAGAGATAGAGTTAAAGACTCCAGGGAGCTACATGATGATGTCAAATATACGCGTAGAACCAGTTTTAATGGATAGAGTTAAAGCTGCTCAATCTATAGACCCGAAGCTGATGAAGATGAAGAAGAAGGTGCAAGAAGTGCTATTCCAGAAGCAAGAATCGATGTAGAGGGAATACTTCGAGTCAACTCTAGACTTTGTATTCTAACGACTCTGATTTGAAGTATAAAATTATGATGGAAGCACACAACACACCATTCGCAATAGTACCAAAATGTATCGTGATCTTTAACAAATATTTTGGTGGAGCAATATGAAGATAGAGATCGCGGAATTTATCTCGAGGTGTTTACGTGTCAACGTGTCAAGGCGAAGCATCAAGAGCCATAAGGTGTGAAGAGCCCTGAGCCTCTCGCTGGTGACTTCTTGTGTGGGATGCACCGAAGCTAGACTCTCCGTAGGGGACGTCATTTTTGTGCGGTAGCAAACTGATAGGTACCATTGTGAGGTACTTTGGTTGAAGCACCCTGAGAGTCACAGTTGGAATCAAAGAAATGACCTAGGAGTTAAAATTGGAAATAAAAATGAGGTATCCTCACCTTTTCGACATACCAGGTACGCACGTCAATTTTGAGGGCGAAATTTCATAAGGAGGGGAGGTTGTAAGACCCCAACTTTTTATGAATAAAATTGAATTTTCTCTATATATTATTTTGGAATAGTAAGGGGTTGATTTGAATGATGTGGTAAGTTTGGGGTAATACTTGCAAATATTTCAAAATAAGCAAGTGGTTATAAAATATTCGTTGTTGTCGGAGAATATTCGTTTGGTCGTGGAATATTCTTATTGTCGGGGAATATTCGTACGACGGCGCAGCTATTTATGGGCCCTATAACGGAAATCTGTCGGATGAAGAAAACGACACGAATGTGTTTTCTAATAATAACGGCGTAACAGTTATCGTTAAAACTGTTGGATTACTTGGTGGGTAAAGTAAAGTAATACGCGTTGTTGCACAGTAACACACGGTACTACACAATATTTTATATTATTGTTAATTTAATAATTGTTACTGCACAGTATTTCACATTATCAGATCAATAATTCATAATATTTGAATAATATTATTAGATAGCATTATTGGCAATGTCTAAGAAAGTTCTGTCTATGAGGGGTTATTTAATTGCGCGCCAGTAAGTAGAAATCCTTATCGGAAGGCCCCCTCTTTCCTTGGAACGATCTGGTTGTCAATATTGTAGTTCTGTAATATTATTTATGAATAATTAATTATTGATTTATTTAATAAAGAAATATTTATTTTATGTGGATATAAATGAAGAAGTTAATGCTGATGGTTTTTTTGTCAGTATATGTATTTTGTCAGAATGGAGGTGTGGAAAAATCGTCCGTATGTAAATTTCGGTCATTTTTCATTCGGAATTTGAAAAAACTTTCTTCTACAAAGTTATAGAGAATTAAATTTCCTATGGAATGAACATAAAATTCGTAGTTTTCTGATAAAAGGGCTATTTATTATGAATTATTGAAGTTCCGGAATATTGGGTCTGAATTAATTTTTGGGATTATAAATATTTTTTTAAAAAAAACATTTTTTGTGGGTGGGACCTACTTGTGTGGGCTGATGAATTGGTCAGGAGGTGGGCGTGAATATTTTTTTAAAATAATAATATTTTATTAAATTTTTTGCTTTGGCGTTCTAAGCATTTTCTTATAAATAGGGTGCTTAGTTTAGAATTAAAATCACACCAGAATCAGAAGTTTCTCTCTCTATAATATCGAGCGTGTTTTTGTGAGTATTTAGACACTTTGAGTGTTGCTATGCAGTGTAAGTTTCTTTCAGCATTTTATCCGATATTTCAGTCAGAAGTACTATTCTTTTGAGGTAAGGGATGTTATTTTTTCAAAAATAATGTTATTTCTTTCAATATCATGACACCGAAATATTGGTATGAATTTTATTGTGAAATTTTTACCTTTTTCGTCGGAGTTACTATTCACATATACGGCACTATTCACGTATACGGCACTATTCACGAATACGGTGCTATTCACGAGTACTATTCATGAGTACTATTCACGAAGTATGATTTTTTTTTATGAAAATTTCTACCTTTTCATGTCGGGGTTACTATTCACGTATACGGCACTATTCACATATACGGCACTATTCACGAATACAATACTATTCACGAATACAATACTATTCACGAGTACTATTCAAGAAGTATAATTTTTCTTATGAAAATTTCTACCTTTTCATGTCGGGGTTAATATTCACGTATACGACACTATTCACGTATACGGCACTATTCATGAATACAGTATTATTTACCAAAAAAATTAATTTTCTTTTCTTTGTCCAAGTTGGCTATTATGGGTCCTATCTTTGATTGGATCCAAGTTTTGAACTTCATTCTTGAATTTTGCTCCACAAATGATTATTATGGAGTATTTTTGAACTTGGATAAATTGATTTACGAATCTCTAATTTTTGTCCTTTATCTCGCTGGATTCGTTCTTTAAAAATATTTTTATCATCTTCAGTATTAAATGGTGATACAAAAGAATATCTTTGGCCTGTAGTGCAAAGATTGATGATTATTTGATAAATATCTTTGGCCTGTAGTACAAAGATGAATGATTACCTGATGAATATCTTTGGCATGTAGTGCAAAGATGGACAGGTGTTGAGATGAACAGGACCACTGGTGATACAAATGAATATCTTTGGCCGTAGTGCAAAGATGAATTTTTGATTTGAGATATACATTGTTTGACAGGGATAAAATATTGATGATGGACTTTTAAATCATAGAAGATAGTAGACATCATTTTCTACTTAAATCTTCTGATATATTGTTATTTTCGCTGCAGTTGTTGATCTAAAACTTGTTGTCCATCATATTTTATCTGATTTGTTGAAGACTAACGATAATTTATTTTCCATTATCTTAGTCATAATATTCTTTACTGGGCTAGTTGAGCTCACCCTTTTATTCTATTGTCCTCTTCAGGAAATGAGAATGTTACACGCACTAGTCGGGGAACGGAGTGACGGACAGAGTTAGATCAGTAGCAGTCCTCACTATTTTTGTAAAATAGTGTGATAATTACTGTAATAAATGAGGGCTGAATTTGAGCGTTCATATTTTGTATTGTATACGATATGTATTGAAGCTCATAGCTTGTGGGGTCGTTTTCCTCTCGACCGTTTGATATGAAGTTTGTATTTGGATTATGTACTATGTGTTTGGCGACTCAGAATGGGTTGGGTTGACTGGACCTATTCTGGGGGCGTCACATAGATCCCAATTTTACGTTATTATTACATCAAAATCTGTAAAGATATAACCAAGTCTAACACAGTTAAACTTAAAACTAGTAGAGTCCTTCTATCCACAAGAGTGAATACAGAAACATTTTGGATTATCATTCGACACTGCAAAGGAAAATAATATTTTGCAAGGATGAGCTACAAAAGGCTCAGCAAGTTTTAAACAAGTTATATTTTAATCTCACACTGTATCTGAATTGAATGAACATGTAGTTCAAGATTTTGCACATATATATATACATCATTTTGGCCTCTATTAGTCATAAAAACTTGAAACCCCGAGATTGATCTGTTCAATAGGACATAATAATCACTTCCAGTGGTCATATAGACTTAGGAGTCATTAGAATCACTCTAGCTTTTATCAGTCATAAAGACTTAGAATCCCGATATTAATATGTTCAATCGGACATAATATGCATATCCCAAAAAAGGCAGTGCTATAACTGCCTATAACCACCGGTCAGTACTATATCTGCCGGTTCTAAATAGTATCAGTATATATATCTGTACCAAACATTATTGGTTTCATCACAGTTTATGCTTTGATATCAAATCAAATCCAATTTACGTAAATAACAACTTATTTCATTTAGTTATGCTTGAACAGTAAGCAATAACCTCTCAACAATAGATAACATGAACAAAGTGTATAACAAGTTTGTATAGTCAAAATAGAAGACTTGCATTTAATACAAAATTAAATGAAGTTAGAAAACTTGAATAAAAATAGAAAGTTTGCACATAGTGCGGGAAAAAAACATGCAATAAATGCAAATATTCAATAATAATCATAGATGTGGAATAATCAACAATAATTATCCACTAGTATGCTTGAAAAATAATAACTCGAGTTTGAGTTATGAAAAACTTGCCTGATTCGCCTCTACCGTTTACGCTAATTTTTCGTCTCTCAGTTCCCCTGTGACACCCTCAAATCCGGGTACTCCGTTTCCACATGATTTGGTGTTCACTTTCTATCTATAGCATACCTTTACCCAATATATCTCAAAATGAATTACAACTTTAATTCAAAATAATAAAATCTCCTTTAAAACAAGGGTTACAACCTTCTCAAAACTCAATCCCAGGGTTACTCTAACCTTGATATAAACAATAAAGTGCGGAATAAAAACATGACCTAAAATTATTACAATCATTTCAAAATAATTAAACAAATCTTCACTTGTTCCTCTTTCCCTTGCCTTTACTCGTAGACGGGGCATCAACGTTATCAACTTTAACTGCAATTGTTATTTAATGCAAGAGTGAGCAAACAACAGCTCACTGGAGTTTAACAATAATAAATACATGAAAGAATATCTTTACAAATATCTGAATAACTTAGCTTACTTCAACAATAAAGAATTGAATAATAATTCTCTATCAATATCAAAATTCGAATATAGAATTTATCTGAGGGTCATAAGACCTTTGAACTCTTCTTGTCCTAGGTTATAAATATTTCTATTTAAACCTTTAACAGTCAATAAGACTATGGACCTCAACTCGTACTTAGGGGGATCAACCCTTTGTACCATGTATTGTGCACAAACATCTTAACGCTATGCGTACTAACCTCCCCTAATAATTAGGGTTGTTCAACTCAGTAATTTGAATTCAAGTCCGCACCAAAGAAAGTTTGGTTTGGATAAGCTTACAATGGTAATTTAGAATTCACGTTCATCAACTAAGGATTAGTTGAATCGACTTTCAATAATTCATAAATAAAAGAATTATGAATTAACATATGCTTTAAAAGTAAACTTAAAGCATTTAAAATAATAAACTAGATCTTACTTGAACAATAAGTCAAGATCTCTTCGGTTAAGTAAATAATTGTCCAGTACAGAAATGAAAAGGACATTCTCAACAATGAAAATATGAACATCAAAGAACTTGCGTAAAAATAGCGAGTTTAGCGTTTAGAAGACTTACCTTAAGCGCAAGCTACTTAACACAATTCACGTACTTTAATACTTCCTACACATATATATTAAGTCACAAAAACCTAAATTAGTTAACACATAATTAATTCACATAAGTGGTTAACCCTCACGGTTAACTCACTCTAATTAAATAAATAATCAACTATAGCATAATTAATTACATCACACATATACTCAGATAATTAAATTAATTATGTATTTTAGCTAAATTATAATTAAACAATTATAATTTAAACACTTAATTTAATTATAATTACTCAATTATAATTACCTCTTAAATTATCAAAATTTCATAATTAATAGTTAATTAAACTATATCATGCATTATAATTACACAATTTATAATTAATCATGTATTTATCAATTTATAATAATCATGCATTTATTAAATTAATTACATAAATTGTAATTTAAATTAACATCTAATTGATTAAAATAAATCAACTACTACTCATTATAATTTAACAAAATTATACTTTAAATTAAACACTTACTCTTAATTATAATTACTCAAATTAAGTAACTCATTTTACTATCAAACAATTATAATTTAATTAAGGTTTTCAAAATTCTTTTCTCTAATTATGAAATTGTCCAACTCATACTAGCAAAATGTTATAGCCACTGAATTCATGCTCATTATCATAACCAATTATCATAAGCTATCAAATAAAACTGCACAAGTAAGCAAAACTCACTGCCCAAGCACTGTGCCCGGCGCAGCTGCGCAGCCAGCTGCCTTAAAACCGGTACAGCTGCGCAGGGAAGGAATCTGGGATCGGCCAGTGGCGCAGCTGCACTGCTCCTGGCCTTGTTGCCGGCGCAGCTGCGTAGCAGCTCGGCCAGACGCAGACAGCCACGGCTCTCTGTTTAACCGAATAACCCAAACAAGCCAACAATGCCAAAAATACAGTACTATAGACTCTGTAAAAACATATATACGCTATTACACATATATAAAGCATACTTCCAAAATACAAAATCATTTAAACATGATAATCACAAGTTTTGAAAATTCATTTTTGCCATTTTCATGAAAACTCATATTTTCTCAAAAATAATCTACTGTAACTATTTTTCTCCATCAATTCGAATTTATATACATGCATTATATACAAGTTGAAGATAGCATCAAGTAATTACCTAATAAGCATATTAACATATACCAATTTCATCAATTTCTCAATTAAAATTAACCAAACTCATGAAATTCCATATGAACTCATATAAACATGACTTTTTTGTTAAAATATATTTCTACAGTAATTTAATTTCTAAAAATCATTGATAACCATATAATTCACCATGAACAACACCACCTATATATATATATATATCATCCATGTTTATGCAATTACATAAAAACTCAGTTTTCACAGTGAATAAAACATGAAACTTAAACCCGAGTTCTGAAAATATGAAAGTAGAGATTATGGATTACCTTTCGGTGATAGGAGAAGAAAACAAAGATTAACTCTAGCCTTCACAAGCTTCTTCTTCCTTCTCTTCTTCTCCAACTCTTCTCTGCTCTTTCTCTCTTTCTTTTCTTAGTTTCTCTAACTGACTAACTCTAAACTAACATAACTTAGTGTATATACAATATACATATAACACATATAATTATAATATATGTAACTTCTAATATAATTACATATACTAATTACTAATTAATACATAGTTTACAAAAATTTTGAATTTAAATATCCACAAGGCTTGTTTGGCCAAAACAGAATTATTTTTAAAAACAGATTATTATTACTAAGGCCATGTTTGGTAAAATAGATTTAAAACAAATGCAAAGCCTTGTTTATTTAAACTCATTTAAAATCCTTTTTTTTAATTTTAACAAATCATTTTAACATATACCTTAATGTCATATTTTAATCAATTAAATATTAATCAACTAATTTAATCAATTAAAATCTAACATCAATTAATCACATAAACTTGTCACATAATTCTAATTACTCGCTAATTATAATTTATGTAACACTTCATCACATAATTCATCTAATTCAATTATCTCAATTAAATTAGAACTATAATATAAAATTAAATTTAATTAATATATAATACTTAATTAAATCACTCTATAAATCGCATAATTTATTTATTTAACTCAATAAATAAATCACATAAAATATTTATTTAACTCAATAAATATTTCAAATTATTATATAAAATCACAATCGTTACACCACCTATACAATTATAGGTTCATATAGACTAATTAAGGGTTTAACGATTAAATCTTTTAAATTTTATTTTGGATATTATCACCGATTATAAATAAGACTCCTTGTACTATACCTGAAATAATTTCGGTATTATAATTGTTTATAAAATGAATATTCATCAACTATATGTAAAATAAATTGAGCATTATAACTGCTTGTAAAATGAATATTCATTTACTATGTTTGAAATAAATCGAGCATTATAATTGCTTATAAAATGAATATTCGACTATTATATTTGAGATAATTTCAGCATTATAACTACTTATAAAATGAATATTCTTACTAAATACTTGAAGAAAATCGGACATAGTAATTGTTTATAAAAGTATATTTTCTATTTTATAAGAGAAATAAATCGGACATTATAACTGCTTGTAAATAGAACTTCTGTACTATATACTTAAAATAATTTGGGCATTATAACTGCGTATAAAAGTATATTTTTACTAAATATAAAAAAGAATGAAAATAATAACCACTAGAGTAAATACCTCTTGAAGTTGCAAGCTTTAACTAATTCTTTGAAATCTTGAAACTCACCAAAAAAACTTTCCTCTCTCTCTCTCTCAACCAAAATTCTCATCTCCCTCTTTCTAACTTTATTTTTGGTTTTAAAAAAAATGAAGAGAAATAGCTCCTATTTATAGAAAAATATAGTTTCGATAATTGCACGTTAGGGGCTCGGCTTTTTATAATTTTCCCCTGGCTTATTACAGTTTGGTACCTAGGTTAATTACATTTTAGTACCTCATTAATTGCACCTTAGTCCCTCGATGACATCATGATGACATCATCATAATGAATCATCTTTTGTGTTTCTTTAATGCTGATGTCATGCTTGCATCATCTGTGTTTCCTTAAGGATGATGTCATGCTTGCATCATCCCTTCTCTGATTGGTTGATTTAAGTTCACATGGATTGAAGGGTATTTTGGTCATTTCACAAATAATTTTAAGGATAATTTAGTCATTTCACATATTTTTCTTTAAAAAAAAATTACCCTTTGGGTTTGCTATTTTAATTCTTTTTGGGCTTCCTAACTAATTGTTTGGGCTTGCAAATTAATCCATTGGGCCATGAATTCCACATAATTCAATACTTTTAATTTTTATCTTACCCTAATCATTTAGTTAGGGTTTCCATTCTCCTCTTTTGTAACTTAAATCCTTACTCAGATATCTTTAATTTCATAACCCAATTAGACTTGCTTTTCTTAGGTTATAAAATTAATTAATTGAGATGTATAAAATAAATCTCTTATGGTTAGTATATATTTTTAAATACTAGCATTTTATCATATTATAATCACTTAGGTTATTTAATTACCATACCTAATATATCTATTAGGTTACATAACTTAATTCTTAATTCTCTTTATATACAAAATAAATGTATACACATTATATAATATATATTTATTTAATCATATACATAATCCACATAAGTCAAAATATATTCCACTAGTGTATTAACTTAATAGCCCTAATTGGCTTAATAAGTTATAAACACTCACATAATCATACAAGATAATCTAATAGGTTGAGATATATTTCATAAATCTTCTTATATTAGGTCATTAGTATATAATTAAAATACTAGGATAATTAAATAAAGATATCCCTTGAGGTTATTTAATTCAAATACCTAATTTATATATTAGGTCACCAAACTTTATAGGTATCGTAATACCTTACCCTTAATACTCCTTCAAGTATATATAAATTCATTTCTAGGGTTTTGGAATTTTTGTAACCCATATTTCTCTATTCTCCTTGAATTAGCAAACCATATAGGTTCTACTTGAAATTTTTAATTAAATCCTCAAATTTCCATCTAGGTTTTATTCTTTTAACCTTTATTTTAATCATTCAAAATCTTATAAATTTTTGGGTTGTCACACGAGAGCTGTGATAATAGGTGATGTCGTCAACTTCCTCTTCAAATGCTCAAAAGCTGCCAAACAATCCTTGTCGAACTTAAAAGGGACATCCTTCTCCAGTAAACTGCATAAAGGCTTTGTAATCTTGGAGAAGTCCTTTATAAATCGACAGTAGAAACCCGCATGTCCAAGGAAACTACGGACCCCCTTCACTGAATTCGGTGGCGGTAGGCTCTCAATAGTCTCCAATTTCGCCTTGTCAACCTCCAATCATTTCCCTGAAACCTTGTGCCCGAGAATAATCCCTTCTTGTACCATGAAATGACACTTCTCCCAATTTAGCACCAAGTTGGTCTCAACACACCTCTTCAACACCATGACCAAGTTCTCCAAACATATATCAAATGAGTCCCCAAAGACTGAAAAGTCGTCCATGAAGACCTCCACATTTTGTTCAACCATGTCGGAGAATATAGCCATCATATATCTTTGAAATGTAGCCGGCGCATTGCATAAGCCAAAAGACATCCTTCTGAAGGAAAAAGTTCCGTAGGGGCAAGTGAAGGTAGTCTTTTCTTGATCCTCGGGAGCAATGACTATATGATTATACCCCTAGTATCCATCTAGGAGACAATAGTACTCGTGGCATGCCAACCTGTCCAGCATCTGATTAATGAATGGAAGAGGGAAATGGTCTTTTCTGGTCGCCTTATTGAGCTTCGATAGTCCATACACACTCTCCATCCCGTGACTGTTCTGGTAGGGATCAATTCATTGTTCTCGTTGGCTATCACAGTCATTCCACCCTTCTTTGGTACGCATTGCACAGGACTCACCCAGGAGCTGTCTGATATAGGGTATATGATCCCGACATCCAACCACTTTAGGATCTCTTTCTTTACCACTTCTTTCATGATAGGATTTAGTCTTCTCTGTTGCTCCACTGTCGGCTTGCTATCATCCTCAAGAAGTATTTTATGCATGCAAAATGAAGGGTTTATCCCCTTGATATCCACAATGGTCCACCCAATCGTAGATTTAAATTCTCTTAATACTCGCAGTAGCTTACTTTCCTGACAAGATGTTAGCGCAGAGGCAATTATAACAGGTAACGTGGAAGAATTACCCAAAAATGCGTACCTTAGATAATTAGGAAGAGGTTTCTGATCCAGTGTAGGAGGCATCTCCAGAGATGGTTTTAAGCGCTCTGAAGACTCCCCTGTATGTTCTAGTGGTTCAGCCGGACTCTTGAATTTGCTCACTTGTGGCACTGTATTCAGAATTTGCACATACTCAACAACCTCTATATCATCCATGCTAAAGTCCCCTAGTAAAGCATTCTCCAGAGGGTCACTACTCATCACTTGTGTGGTCTCTTCATTCAATACCCTGTCGACCGCATCAATCCGAAAGCATTCTTCTTCATCGGTGGGAAACTTCATAGCCTTGAATACATTAAAAGTGACTTCTTGATCTTGAACTCTCATTGTAAGTTCTCCTTTTTGTACATCGATGAGAGTTCGTCCAGTAGCTAAGAAAGGCCTTCCCAAAATGATCAGAATGTTCTTATCTTCTTCATAATCAAGAATAATGAAGTCGGCAGGAAATATTGATAAGTCAGTTTTATACCTACTTATCCGGTATCTACTACTTGAATTAGTTGATTAAACTTATATTTCATAGTTATTTTTCATGTATTTTGTGGTTATTTTGTAGATCTTATGCTTGGGAACTGTGTAAGCGGCTATTGGTATAAAAAGGGAAGGAAATACAATTCGAACATCGTTTGGGCTTTCATGTTCTTGGATTAGAACTTGGGTCTTATTGTAGATCTTCTTCTAAGCTTTTCGGAACATCTTGAATCATCCCAATCGAAGTTCGGAGGCGAAAGTTATGACCATTGTACCAACGAACATTGAACTTCACGGTTTTGGGTTGCCATTGCACAGCTGTCACTTAATGCCCAATTTCAACCTTCATCCATCCATTATTTCTCAATTCTCAAATAATGAAAGTTGTATATCTCGCCGATATCTTCGATTTAACAGGTGGCAAGCCTCGTAACTCCTCCCGGATCAAAAGTTATGGCTATTCTACCAGAGGGTACTGCAGCAGAAAATCTGGGGCGCGGAATTACATAAACCACTATATTTCTATCATTTGTGGATTGTATGTGATATGGACATGGTACATCGAGAGATGGCTATTTTTTGCTTTCGTGTTCTCGACTAACAATATGTGATAATTAATTTGGCTTAACGGGAAGTGTATTGATTTAGATGAAACAATAGGTGAAATTGTAGTCTCATGTCTTCATTTATCTAGTTTCATTCTAGGGATAGTTAGTATTAGTTTAATTGCATATTATTATTCAAAATACTAAATCAATCGTTTAAATAAGATTAAGTTGATTACGGGTTAGTGTTTGGTAATTCTTGTTAAATAATTCTCTATGGGATCGATACTCTACTTACTCTTTATTACTTATTGACCGTGTATACTTGCACGCATATATTGATCGGGAATACGACCAAAAAATATAAACTTGTCCACCTTCACAAGGAGGTCTTCGACAATACCCCTCGAATATGTGATGGACCTATCGGCAAGTTGAAGTGATATGTTTGTCGGTTTAGGAGCCTGTAATCCCAACTATATATACACCGAGAGTGGCATAACATTGATGCTTTCCCCCAAATCACATAGAAATTTATTGAAGGACAAGCCTCCAGTAGAGCAAGGGATCGTGAAACTTCCAGGATCTTTGAGTTTAAGAGGTAGCCTCTGTTGCAACACCGCACTGCACTCTTCAGTTAAGGCAACTGTCTCATAATCTTCCAGTTTCTTCTTTCTTGATAGAATACCTTTCATGAACTTAGCATAGCTTGGCATTTGTTCCAATGCCTCTGCGAATGGTATATTAATCTGCAGCTTCTTGAAAACCTCCAGGAACTTAGCAAATTGCTTATCCAGTTTTTACTTTTGGAGTCTTTGAGGGTATGGCACATGTGGATATATAACTAGTGGTTGAGCACTGGATTTCTCAGCTATGTCTTTCTTTTCTGCCTCAAATGCTTGCTTTCCATCACTCTCCTTGTTTAAAACTGTCTCAGAAATCTCTGCATATTGGCACGGGCGCGCCATATTACCTTCTTCTTGGGGTACGACCGCGCCAGCCTCAATTCCTGCAGTTTGTTTTCCACTCCTTAATGTGATGGCTTGGCACTACTCCTTTTCGTCCCTTCTCGGGTTAGCCTCCGTATTACTTGGTAGAGCTCCTTGTGGTCTATTACTCATTATATTGTCCATTTGGCCCATTTGGTTCTCCAAAGTCTTGATAGCCACCGCTTGGCTCTTTAACATCAACTCTTCCATCTCTAATTTCTTTTCTTGTTGAGGAGCGGGAGCTTGAGGATGTTGATTTTGTTGGTGCTGAAATCCCGGAGGCTAAGACAGTCTAGGAGCATGGTGTTGTTATGGATATTGTGGTTGTTGAGGTTGGTGTTGTTGAGAACTTTGATTGTTACTCCAAGAAAGTTGGGATGATTTCTATTGTTTGGATGGTAAGTGTTTTGGTATTGATTGGGTGGCCTTTGATAGTTGCTCATGAATTGTACCGACTCGGAAGAAATAGCACATTGATCCGTCGAGTGTGATCCTACACATAACTCACAGACATAGGCAACTTGCTGCACCTTGGACTCAGCCATAGAATCAATCTTCTTTGACATCGCCGCTAGTTGAGCCGATAACGCCGTGATGGCATCCACTTCCAATACTCCGGTAACTTTTGGTTGAGGCATCCTAGATGAAGGATATTGGTAGTCATTTGCCGCCATGGTTTCTATCAACTCATAAGCTTCTTCATAACTCTTTGCCCAGAATGCTCCTCCCGCGGTGGCATCAATGCTTGGCCGAGTTTGCCATCCCAATCCATTGTAGAATGTATTAATTTCCATCCATTGTGGCATCCCGTGATGAGGACACTTCCTTAGCATCTCCTTATATCTTTTCCAGGCTTCATATAAAGATTCTCCTTGTTGTTGCTTAAATTGAGAAAGAGCACTCCTCATATTTGCAGTCTTAGCCATAGGAAAGAATTTTGCTAAAAACATTTGTGCTAAGTCCTCCCAAGTAGTAACAGACCCCGATAGTAGCGAGTGAAGCCAACTCCTTGCCTTGTCCCTCAAGGTGAAAGGAAAGAGCCTGAGTCTCACCGCATTATCCGATACACCATTATACTTGAATGTGTCACAAATTTCAATAAAGCTCAGAAGATGCTCCTTTGGGTCATCATTGGCCAAACCCCCAAAATGAACCGTGTTCTGTACCATTAGGATTGTCCCCGGTTAGAATTTCAAAGGTATTAGCGGCTATTGCTGGCCTGATGATGCTCGACTGAAGCTTATTGATACGCGACATAGAATAATCCCTTAATGCTTTGTGTTCTTTGGCCTCCATAATTACCGGTGTTTTAGTTTCCTCTTGTGTATTAGTAGTAATTGTACTCAATCTCCAAGCTCTCCAGTTGATGTTATCCTTTCTAGGCACCAAAGCAGAATTCTTAGACCCAGTTTGCATACACTAATCACGAGTACCTGAAACAAAAGAAAAATAAGATAGAAATGAGATAAGTTGTGATTTGTTTAACTCAGAACAATTTAACTTAAACTGATGACGAAAGTAATAAAAATAATCACAATTCCCCAGCAACGGCGCAAAAAACTTATTGGCTTGTTTCGGTGTTAAACAAAACAGTCACATGCATGCAAGTGCACGCAGTCCACAAGTAATATTTGATGGAATTGTGGTAGATTAATTTAATTAAATGTGTTACATTAATTAAATTAATGTTGGTTAATTTATGGTTTGAAGTTCTAATTTAATTGGGATAATTAAATTAAATGTGTTGTTAAATAATTATAATGTTTTTCTAATTAATTAATTAGATATTTAATGATTTGTCATAATTAATAAATGAGAGTTTTAATTATGTGTTAATTTGATTTAATGAGTAATATTGCCTTTAATTTAATTAAATTTAAATAATGTAATTTGATTAATTAAAGTGTGACAAATAAACTATATAATAAATAAGTTAATTATAATAAACAAAAAGGGGACCTTTAAAGCCTAACCAAACATGGCCTTAAGAACATAGGAGCAGTTAAGGCCATGTTGCACTTAACTGATACCCATGTTTTACTAGTTATATTAATACGTATAATATATCAATAGTTATATTAGTCTTATATCATATCATTCTACAAAACACAGAGAGAAAAGAGAGGGTTTTGAGAGAAATTGAGATTTGAAGAAGAAGGTTTGGAGAATTAAAGAAGGGTTTTCTATCATCTAAACAAGAATCAAAGGGTAAGAATCCAAGTTATAATCTCTATTTCTCATTATCTTGAGTTTCCTCATGAAAATTGGTTTTTAACTCTCTATAATTGAATTTTTATGGATGATTGTTGGAAATATGGTTGTGTATGTGTTAATAGATGTTTATAACATGTTTTATTGTTGGTTTGTTTCGGTGTTAAACCAAACAGTCACATACACGCAAGTGCACGCGGTCCACAAGTAATATACAGTAAGTAGAGTATCGATCCCACGGAGAAAAAAATGAGTATTTTTAATCTGATATACAATAATTTTATAATTATTTTGGTCTACTTAAACGAATGATCAAGATGTGATTTATCTAACAAAAATGATTATCAACTATAAACTAACTAACAAGCAAATGATTCAGATGAGGAAGATATGGGATTCTAACTTCACTTAATGCATCATTCAAATTATACACCTCTTGTTAAGCCTAACTGATTACTTCGGATTGCTAGTCGAGAGCACGAAGATAAAAAATGGCTATCTCTAGATATACCATGCTCATATCACACAAAATCCACAAAAGAGATAGAATATATGTGAACATCCAATATTACATAAACCACTATATTCCTATGTGACTTAATAGTAATACAGATTTAAGCACAAGCTCTCTCAAATGACTACATGCGGTAACACGGTATATGTCTATCCAGATTACAAATCATGAAGTCTATCACATGTAAAAATCATGAACACATGCTAATATGGCCATATCTCAACTTATAATTCATTTTTCAATTTCATACAAGTTAATACGGGTAGTTGGTGATCAAGCAACTAAACAAGCAAAACAAACCATATTAGGCAATCCATACATAATCAACTAGCGCTCAACATAGAAGCATACAAATCTGAACTTAAGCAAAAAGATCCATTAAATTCCCATAATGGAGATTAGTTCATAACTAAAGCAAAAACCATTATCAAGATTTGTTCATACATTAAGAAGCAAATAAAGAAGTAAAGAGAAGCCAAGAGATAGGAAATGCAAATCTAAAATCTCTATTTCAAATATAGACCATCAATGTAGAGCCAATTCCTTCAAACATCCAATCCAAACCCTAATCTATGTAAAATATATAGAAATCTAAGAGAAATCAAGAGAGAAGCCAAAATGTAGGAGAGGAGTCTATCCCTCTCTAAAACCCTAAAACAGTAATAAAAACGTTCCAAAGATAGCATCTTAACTTCCAAATACATCCTTATAAGGAAAAACACGCAAAACAAGAATAAGTGAAAAAGTTAACTCTGGTGCTGCAAATTACTCTCCTGGCTGCTGGTCGATTTCCTCTCTTGGCGCGGGCGCGCCGTGTCCAAGCCTTATAGGGGCGCGGCCGCGCAGCTGGTGTTTCCTACAGAATTCTACTGGACTTCTGCTGGTGTATGCGTTTGGTCCACTTGCTGCTGCAAATTATTCGTTTCACTTCACTTGCCATATCACACGCCACTTCCACATGTCGATTCCACCTTCACTCCACCACATGCCTTATGCTCGCCATCACGCTGGTTCCATGCCATTTCCACCCACTATGCCATCGAGAGAGAGTTTCCACTATGCAATCTACAAAATGAAGATAAAACGCATAAAAATGAACTAAAACACGTGAGAATAAGCTATAGATATAGTGAGTTGATAGCCAATAAGTAGGTATAAAACCTACTTATCATTTATATCATTTATTCATTATTTAGAGTTACCATATCTATGAAATTATGTTTATAAATGGAGTTTTGAGTTTATAGAGAAAAATATATTTTAATATGGCTTATGTGTATAAAAATATTGATGCTTGAATTGTATATTAAACAGTAAATTGATGATTGATTATATTCATACATGTAGAAATGAAAAGAACAAAACTTGTATGGACTGATTTGGTTGAAAAATGAGTTCGTGGTAGTTAATTTCGTTAAGAATGTCTAAAATAGAATTTTTCATAAAATAACTGAATTTATGGGTTTAAATTTAGTTGTTTATGTGATTTATGTTGTTAAAATCATACTTAAAAGGTTGGGTTATATTTCTATAAAATTTAGAACTGATGGGTGTGATTAATTTGTTGTTTGAGTGAAGTTTTTGGGTCTATTTTGGCTCTGTTCTGTGTTCTTTTTTGAACTGCAGGAACTGTTACTGTTATGTAGCGCTGTAGCGCCTCTTAGGAGGCTTATCGGCGCGCCGCAGCGCCTAAGCGCCGCAACGACTGTCTCAAGTATATTTGGCGGGCTGCAGCACCGGTCCTGAGCCGCAGCGCCTGACTGTAGGCTTAACAGCAGAGCTATAGCGCCAGGTCCGCGCCGCAGCTCTGGGTCTTAGGCTGCTAGGCGGCGCCGCAGTGCCACTTGGTAATTTTGTCAAGAAAATTTTATTTAATTGTTCAAGTCTAGAAAATATAATTTAAACCTAATCTAATGAATATGAAAATGTGATAATCATATATTGAGATGTTAAAACATATTAGTAACATGTCAATGATGGTTTTATGTGATTATCTAATAAATTGAATGTGTATTTAAACTCGTTATTCGTGAAGTCTAATAATGTGTTTAAGAGTTAAGGTTTGTGTATGTGATTAATATAATCAGATATAGAGTTAAGTTAGATTAAAAGAGAATATACTCATGATTGCTAGTTAAATTATGATTAATTGGTATTGTGACTTTAAATGGTATGTAAGATTAATTGAGAAACGTGAATAGTAAACGTATAATCAATGCACAAGGAAAGTTTCCTAACCCTACTTGTTATCGCTATGCAAGTTCATAAATCCTATTCTTATATTGATCAAGTCTTACTCTTGTTTATTCAAGTTAATGATTTCAAATAAGATGGTCTAATTCTTTTAAAGTAATACTTCAATTATACAATGTTTATTCAATTGTATACTTTTGAGATTCACAATTTAATTTGAGTATCAATTATATTATTGAATCTTGAATGACTAACAAAATATTATTGATTCGACTAGTCCATAGTTGATGAGCGTTCTAAATTCTAGAACTACTGTTAAAGCTTATCCAAACCAAACTTCTTTTGGTACGGACTCTGATGTCAAACTGCGATGAACAACCCTTTATAGGGGATTATATTACGCGATAGCATTGAGATGTTGTGAACATACAGGGTACAAAGGGCTGATTCCCCTAAGTATGAGAAGTAAGGTTCATATAGTCTTATGACTGTTAAAGGTTTAAAGTAGAAATACTTGATAACCTGGGACATAGTTCATGGTCTTGTGACCCTCAGGTATACTTTTGATTCTTATTTTCTAATCTTGATTCAAAAGACGAGCTTTCTATTATCCAGTACCCATTGTTTACTCGCATGTTATTATTATTATTATTATTGTTAAACTTGTGGGCAATTGTTGCTCACTCTTGTATAATAACATTGCAACTAAGGTTGAAAGAGTTGATGAGTAATCTACTAGTAAGGGCAAAGGCAAAGCAAATAAGTGATGAAGACTTGTTTAATGTTATTTACAGATGTTATGTTTAAGACATATTATGTTACATTTATGTTCCGCATTTGATGTTTTAAGGTTAGATTACCTGGGATTGATTGGTTTCAGATATTGTAACCCTTAAGGGGAGGATTTCTATTTTAATTATGAGTTTCAGTTATTTTCTTATTTATGGGTAGTTAGATATGCTTTAATTGAACAGTGAACACCAAATTCTGTGGAAATGAAGTACCCGAATTTGGGGGTGTCACACCCCCCAACTTCCGTGAAACACGGTTACCGCGTCTTTTCATTCCCTAATTATTGTGTATGTGTGTGTGTATTGCAGTTAATTGGGCCTAAGTGCTTAATTTGAAAGTAGTGATGTGCTTCGTTGGACCTATATACGAAGGGTTTGATTTATTGAAAAGTCCATTTTTAAGCAATGATATAAAAATGATGTTTTGAAAAGAGGTTTTCAAACCCTTTCGCTCGCATAGGAATTGAGGCCCTTTAATACTTCTATTTTATTCCATATTCAGCTTGTTTTGATTTTATTCTCGAGATGCAAAGCATCTTCAAAAAAATAATATATATATATATATATATATATATATATATAAGTGTCAGGCTCCTTATGGGCATGAGAGCCATCAAAGTATGCCCGAGCACCACAGATATGATTTTCATTATTTCGGGACCTTAAATCCGGATAACCGCTTTAAGGTCCTGAATTTACAAATACAAAATTTGCAAGCTGGCTGTACAACTCAGAAAGGGTCCATCACAGAAACTGGATCTAGATCCATTGGTTGAATCGTAGATCCTGTAGCTCCTAGGCTCACATGAAATCAAATAAACAGCCTGCATAATGAATATACTGCAATAAAACATAAATCTATACTAGACATTGCTAAACGAAGGATTCATCAGTCAAATCCTCGTACGCGAGTAGCTCATAGCTTCCAGTTTCCTCTAGATACAGATCTAGGATCACGTGGTTGCTAAATATTTATAAAACTAGAAAGAAAACTAGATTTGTACAGATCTTAGCCATTCTCGCTTCCAAGTTCAAGTTTTACAACTTTTGAACTGGTTAAAAGCTAGATCTAGCTAGATCTAGTACAGATCTGGTCAATACATCTCAAATACTAACTATTTACAAGAAATGAACGGTTAAAACTTCAGATCTGACGAATATAAGCTACTAAATATATGTATGTCAACGTCGGGAAAAATCTTTGGTGATCCCCCTTTCCCTATGTGTTTATACCCTTATTTGTTTTCCATTTGTTTGATCAGAAGGGTGAATTTTTAGGAAAAGGCCGACATATAATGTCGACAATTTGAAAAGTTTGATTTTACAGAGTCGCCAGTTGGTATGTTTGGAAATGGTTATACCAACTCAACCGAGTTTTATTTAAAAAATTTTGCAAGTAGGCCCAATTACTGGACTCTGTTTAACTTGGCCTTGGAAACCAAGATTCATAGAGTTCGAGGGCATGATTAAGCAGGGGAAGGTGTTAGGCACCCCCCGACTTTCGTGAAACATGGTTATCGCATTTTTTCAATTTCTCTATTTTATTTACAGTGTGTGTGTGCTTGAAGTAATTGGGCCTAAGTGCTTTATTTAGAAGTAGTGTCGTGCTTCGTTGGACCTATATACGAAGGGTTTGATTTAATGAAAAGTTCATTTTTAGACAAGATATGAAAATGATACTTTGGAAGATGGTTTTCAAACCCTTTCGTTCGCATAGGAATTGAAGCCTTTTGATACTTTCATTTTATTCTGCATTTAGTTGATTTTGATTTTATTGTCGGGATGCGAAGCATCCTCGACCAAATAATATATGTACAAGTGTCGGGCTCCTTATGGGCATGAAAGTCATCGAAGTGACCCGAGCACCCCAAACCACAATTTACTATGCTGAGACATTAAATCCGGATAACCGTTTTAAGGTCCCTCTAATTTACATTTACAAGAAGACAGGCATGCGATATTTACAGTGAAAAGTTTTTCGTCGTGGGAACTGGATCTAGATCCATATGATTAATCGTAGATCCCGTGATTCCAAGGCTCATAGAATATTATCAAAAAAGCCTGCACAGCCGAGATATTGAAATAAAATGCAAATTGATATCTAGACGTCGCAAGACAAAGGATTCATCAGTAAAATCCTTGCATGCGCGTAACCAAAGCTTCATGTTCCCTCTAAATATGGATATAGGGTCGCATAGTCGCTTTAATATTTATAAAATTAGAAAAAAAGCTAGATTTAAATAAATCTTAGCCATTCTAGCTCAACGGTTCCAGTTTGACAACGTTTGAATAGGTTGAAAATTAGAGATTGCTAGATTCAGATGAATCTAGTCCACAAACTTTACATTAGAACAGATTTACATTAAATGACAAATTAAAACAGATAATTAATCACATTGAATAAATAATATATATATATACTTATATATATATATATATATATATATATATATATATTAAAGCTGAAAACAGCTACTGATTTCTAATCCAGGCGTGACTGATCAATGTAAATATATATATTTATATATTGAAGCTGAAAAGGCCACAGATTAGCAATGTAAACCAAACGAGTTAGTATATATATATAGTTATATATATATATATATATATTAAAGCAGGAAAAAGCCACAGATTTATAATCCAGGCATGACTGAATTAATGTAAAAATATATATAGTTAGTTATATATATATTAAAGCTAAAAATATCACAGATTAACAATCCAAGCTAAATAATACTTATAAATATATATATATATATATATATATATTAAAGCGATAAAAGCCACAGATTTGAAATCTAGGCTGCAAAAGCACTTTAAAATGTATATATATACTTATATATACATAAATGTAAGCCAGAAAGGCCACGGATTTGAAATCCAGGCGAAACCAGAAGCTATAAATATATATATACGCTCATATATATATATATATATATATATATATATATATGTATGTATATGTATATGTATGTTTGTGTGTGTTAAAGTAGTAAAAAGCTTCAGATCACAAGAAATCTTACAATGTGTAGCGTTAAGGGCTTTAAACCACTTGGTAGGCTTGAAAGCTATGTTTCCACCGGTTAAAATTTGATATGTTAGTATATATACGTATACAAACGTATTGGAAGAATAAAATTGAAGTTTGGAGAACTTTAGGTAGGGTTAAGAGCTGAAATGGGCGGAATTTCCTCTCTTTTCTTCCTTTTTTTTTCTTTTTTGGCTGGTGGGGGCTCTATTTATTGACCAAAATAGCCGCGGGTCTACCCTCAGCAGCCGTGAGTCTATCTGCAGCTCCCCGGTTGGGCCCCGATCTAGTGAGTCACGTTATCTCAAAGTACGTGCACACTGACCAACGCGCTATTTGCTTCGAACCTTCATAACTTTCAATCCGGGAGTCCGATTGAGGCGTGTTATACCTTTTCAAAAAGCCCTTTCCAAGAGCTACACAATGACATAGGATTTGACCTTTTTTGAATTCGAGAAGATGGGTCCATGACCAGATCTTCGAGTTTTTGCAGTCCGTCCATTTAGCTGTCTTGTGTTATTTTCACTCGGGATTGATATTATGGTTCTACATGACCTTCATAGCATTGATTTGGCTTAATTTTGACTTGATTTGATGTCAAGTAGGTAAAATAACCATTTTACCCTTCCGGGGGTTGTCTCTAGGATTGACAAGGTTTTCGACTATTTCTCGGGGTTGTCTCCGAGGTTTGATCCCAGTCGACTCTATTCTTCCTCAGGGTCGTCTCTGAGGTTTGACTTGATATCCCCGAGTTGTCACTGTGGATTGATTTGATGCTTTAGGATCTCCCGGGGTTGTCGTCAGGGTTTGACTGGATCTCCCAAGGTTATCGCCGGGGTTTGATGTGATTTCTCGGTGTTGTTGCCGGGGTTGAATTTGATCTCCTGATGTTGTCGTCGGGATTAGATTTGATTTCCTGGTGTTGTCGTCGAGATTTAATTTTGATCACCCAGGGTTATCGCCGAGGTTGACTTTGATCTCTCGTGGTTGTCGTCGGGGCTGGCTTTAATCTCCCGGGGTTGTCGTCGGGGTTTGATTTGATCTCCTGGGGTTGTCGTCGGGGCTGACTTTGATCTCCCGAGGTTGTCGCCGGGGTTGACTTAATCTCCCAGGGTTGTCGCCGGGGTTTGGCATGATCTTTAGACTTCCAGGGTTATCTCTGGAAGGTGAAAGATAGTTTTGCCCTCCTATAGGGTTAGTAATAGAAATGCAAAATTTTGAGTGTCGATAATGTATATAGCACTTATATACGTATTAGAGTAAGCGAAGAGGACAGATCTGGCAAAATCTTATAGTATTTAGCGAGAACGGCTCTCGAACGGCTTTTGGTGCCTTAATACTCGTTTTCCACCAGTTAAAATTTGATATGTTGTATTATATATATATGAACCTTTACAAAGAAGTTTTACACAAATCGGAGTAAGATATAAGCTCCGTTTGACTCTCCTAGCATCTATTTCTCTCGTCGCGGTCCTTTCCTTTTCTCTCTCTTCTTCTATAAGCTAAAAGGGGAGGGGGTATATATAGCCCTAATCAGTCACGGGTCTACCTACGGTAGCCGCAGGTCTACCTGCGACTGGGCCTGGTGGGCCCTACTGTCTCGAAGTACGTGTACTCCGACCAATACTTGTTCGCTTAAACCTTCATAACTTACAATCTGAGAATCCGATGGAGGCGTGCTATACCTTTTCGGAAAGCCCTTTCCGAGAGCTAAGCAATGACATGGAGCTTGACCTTTTTGAGTTCAGGAAGATGGGTCCATGACCATATCTTTAAGTCTTCGCAGTCAATCCATTGAGCTGTCTAGCGCAGTTTTCACTTGGGATTGTTGTGATGGTTCTGAAGGACCTTCTTCACAGTAATTTGATCTGATTTAATGTTGAGTCGGCAAAATTACTCTTTTGCTATTCCGGATTGGTTCTGGGCTTGATGTGGATGTAGTTGTCTTCCCTCAGGGTTATCTTCGGGGTTTGACTGCTGTTGACTTTTGTCTGTCTTTAGGGCTGTCTCTGAAGATTATTTGATGATTCTCAGGGCTGTCTCCGGGGTGATTGATTTGATGATTTCCCGGGGCTATCTCCAAGGTCCTGGTTTGATGATTTCCCGAGGCTGTCTCTAGGGGTCTGGTCTGATGATTTCCCGGAGCTGTCTCCGGGGGTCTAGTTTGATGATGTAGACTTTCAAGGTTGTCTTTGGAAGGTAAAAGATAGTCTTTTCCTCCTGCATGGTTAGTAACAAGAATGTGAAATTTTGAGTGTCTACACATGATATAATCACATAGCATACCAATTAGCTACCAAATAATCTATACACATTGTTTATATTATCTTCTCCTTCCTTTATAGCTTATTTGAATCGTTAATTAAGAACGTTCATTAAATTTTTTCACATTCATTATGGCTTTATAACATTTAAATGTCACAAGTTACCATCTTTGTTCAACATTCAGGTATTACAACCTATGTAAACTTAAGACGTTCGTTCGTCTCGAATACGGTTCACGAATACCGTTAATGTACTTTGCATTCATATTTTTATAAACTTTAATTAACATTTGATTGTTAAACTTAAGGTTTTATTCACCCTTTAAAGTGTTACATTAGTTATAATTAAGGTTCATAAGTGTTCCTTAAACATCCCCTAAGAGTTAAGCAGTTAAAAGCACTTCTCTGGACTTTCCTCTGAACTGGCGTTGCGACATCAGTTCCTTTGAAAAGTGGGGCCCTGCGGTGCCCTACTCCAGTACATGGCCCTTACAGGCTGGCGCTACGACGCCTTCTTTCCTTCTTTGGGTGACGCTGCGGTGCCTCCCATGCTCCCTTGAAAATTTTTCTAAATATTTACAATTTCTGAAACACTCATTTCCCGAGCTCGTAACTCGATCGTTATAACTCAGAATTACTTTGTTTCAAAGCCACTTTCTAGTTTAACTAAAGCACTTTAACTTCCCCCAAACATAATATTTTTCTGAATTCGTTAACGACCCTTTTTATTCATTTAAAATTCATCATTCATTCATTACTCGGTCTTTAATATTTTTCATTCGTTCGACCGTAATTCATTCATTCTTGAGCCTATGGCTCATAAATTTCATGCTCTTCGATATTCTAATGAAACCTTAGATTTCTAGGTTCATTATCTTTGTTATAAATTCTTTCAAAAATCATATTTAACTACGATTTCAACGTTTAACGCCTTTTACTAAAAATTTTGTCATAACTTCGTTCTAGCTCGTTTTTACTCCGTTCCAAATGGAATAAATCCATCATCTGTTCATCTAACATTCTAACCAAGCATATAGCACCTAACTAATACGTGATGGTTTTAAACTTGTCCATCAACAACAAACTCTAAGTTTTTCTTACTTTCTTCATTTAGTTCTTAATCATTGATTATGATTTCACTTGACATGTGGTTATTAATGTTTTAAGTCCACTAATATCCACCAATTCCTCTTAATCATACATACACCACCAATTAACACTTCTTTATTATTCAAATAATGAAAATAAATGAAGATTATGGTTTAAGCTTTATTACATCTTGCTCTTCTTGTTGTTCTTGATGTTTAAAGCAATTAGGCTAGCTTCTTCTTCCTCTTTTCTTACAAATCTCTCTCTCAATATATGAATATGTGTTGGTTGAATTTTGTAAACAAACAAATGAATTAAAGCTTAGTTTATATAGGATTTGCAAGAGTGAGGGCAAAATTATCATTTGGGCCAAAACTCACTATCCCCACCTCCTTTCTTTCTAAATATCACACCAAGCTTCCCAAGGAAGCTTGGCCACCTCCTTTAGCCAGCTAGGTGGGTTGGTGGGACCCTCATAGGTTTCCCCAACCCACTTCTTCATACCCACGACCCATGGTTCGACCTGTGGGTTTTTGGATCTTGGTTCGGGCTTAGGTTTAATTCAATTCGGGCCAAAATTTGAGCTTGAATTTAATTCCTACTGGGCCTTGATTTAATTTAACCATTGGGCCTCCTTCATTATTCATTTAGGCTTGACAAAGTCCAAGTCCATTAACAAATATTCAACCTTGACTTTTGTTGACCAAAACTTTGACTTTATGTATATTTACCGTATAAGTCTCATATTATTTACGTATTCACTTCGTATAATTTTTGTATTATACGTCATATTATTCTTCGTATTATACTAGTATTATATTCGTATTCTTTTCGTATAATAATAACTCTTATTATACTTAATCATTTCATTTTCTTTCTTTTTACTTTCCCTAACATCTTGAATTCGAGTACGCAAGCGAAAAACTGCGTTTGTCATTACTGAATTTTTATTGGATATTCCATCCTTCCTCAGAATTCTAACATTACGCGTTCTTCGAAAAATTAAAATAATTCTTGAGCAGTTTTGGATGAATATTGATTTTTCAGAAATTTCTCAAAAAAAAATTATTTTCGTCTTCGAAATTCATACCATTTAATTCCAGCACACAACCAGAATCCTAACGCCATCACATCATCCTAGGTCATAGAACGACCTTTAAATACATAACACGGAATAAATCCACAAAATTTTCATTTTTAATTAATATAATCAAATAAAAACTTATTCACATTCAAGTACGATTTTCTTGGTCGTTACACATGTTACAACCGGTTGATAAAATTCAAGTGTTCTTTGAGAAGTTACGTCATACCAAATTATTTTGGCGTAGACTCGTATGATAAATCTAAGAAGAACAACCCTAATATTGGGGTGTTTTTATATCGAAAAAATTCCAACAGACCCCTGAGGTGGTCAACCAAACGTATATAGTAGTTTAGCTAGATAAGGTACAATGGGCTGATCACCCAACGTGCCAACAATCCAGACGGTTCATAGTTGAATTACTAATGAACCTAAAGGAATCTTTTATTCCTAATTGTTCAAGTTACTTCACAATTATTGAACGATTGTGAAGATTCTTAAAAGCTATTCCATTATTCTGGAAATTAGATGTGTGGAAGGTATGAATTCGTTAGAGGAGGAAAGAGTTGAGTAGACATGTAAAGGTTGATTTAAAGACCTAGTTTTGATGAGTAGGATGAGTTTAGTAAATCATGATGCCAAACTACTACGACTATTGTGGTATTCGATGATTCTTAGAAAAGGAAATTAATGGGATGATATTCAGAGTATAATTGAGTTTAATAAACGTTATGAAATAAAACCTACAAGAATTTGTTGAGGAATATGGTCGTAGACCGAGTAAGGATGTTTCAGTAGTTGTGATTCCGAGGACGGAATCCTTATAAGGGGGGAAGAATGTGACAGTCCGAGATTTCGGATAGCCTAAAAATTAGTTTTTTCGAGAATAATATCTAATAAATGAAATTTTATTAATATTATTATGTATAATGTGATTTAGGTCGATTAACGACCTAGTTTACTTGTTATGTGATTGAGTATGAGTGTTAGGAGTTTTTGGAAGAAAGTAAAATTTTTTGAGAAAAATAATTATAAACGTTCTTTTTCGAGAATTTAGAATTACGTTGTAGTATTTATTAGAGGATGGGAGATGTAATAAAAATCAATGAAAGAAATTTAGAGGTTTTCGCATGTTGAACGAGTTAGGAAAATCTAACTAGAAACGAATCGGGTGACCGATTTAGTTTGGGAATTAAAACCTAATCAATTGTATGAAAGGGAAAAATGGACTTTCTGCTAACTTACGAAAGTTAAGGGAGAATAATGTGAGTTAGGAAAACCTTAGGGTTAAAAACCTAAGAAAGTATATTAAAAGAATATGCTAAGATATAAAGTATATTCCATGAATAAGTTAAACTTGGTGCCAAAGCTTGGGAGGCCAAATGTCATGTGTGGGAAATTAAGCATATGGGGTAAAGGAGAATGAAAAAGGCTAAGAGGTGAGTCATGAGCTAGGAAGGGCCATATGTCACTTGCAAATTAAATGACATGTAGTTAATTAAATTTAGAGAGGAGAAGGAAGGAAGAAAGGATCCGGTCAAGAGAAGGAGGCAAAAGGGGATGGAAACTTTCCATTTTGGTAAGTTTTGGTCCATAGGAGTGACAAGTCTTATCCACACAAGATAAGTAAGGAGGGTATGGTTATCCCATATGGTATAAATAGAGGAGTGACAAGTCTAAGCTAAGAGGGTAGTGAGGGTAGGAAAAGACCAGAAGGTCCGGTCAAATGAGGAGCAAAGGAGAAGTAATTGGTGACTCATGGCCTTAGGTGGCACAAAACATTTAATGAGTGTTTATCTTTTAGCCAAACACATCCAAGTGTCATCCATTGATTGATTAACCCTTCATGTGTTAGCTTAACCATAGAGAAGGGTTAGGTTAGTTGGTGGGGGATTGGCTAGGCTAATCAACCCACACTTGGTCATTTCTTTCATCTTCAATTCATTTGTAACAGAGAGAAAAAGAGAGAGAGAGAGAGAGAGAGAGAGAGAGAGAGAGAGATAGAGAGAGAGAGAGAGAGGGAGAGCAAATGCTCAAGTGTAAGAGAGAGAGGAAGAGATCCGGACCAAGAGGGAAGCAAATAGAGATCAAGGATAGCAAGAATCAAAGCTAGATCAAAGCTAAAAGGAAGTAGAAAGAGAACTTCAAGGGTAAGATTTCAAACCATCATTTTTATTCTCTTTGAAGTTATTTCCTTTAAATTATTTACTGTTTGTGGTTGTTTAATGGAAGATCATATAAGATCTTGGAGAAATAAGGTTACTTGTGGTTTAGATATGTTAAATCATTTGTGAATATGCATAAAAATGAAAGTTAAAATCGTAGGCCAAGAGTAGCGGATGTAACTTATTGCTTCGAGGACTTAAATCGGACATGTAAAGGTGTTGTTTATGGATTTATTTGCGAAATTAGGGAATAAGGATTTATAGATAAGGCAGTTGTGAAGAAGTTCCAATTGGAACGAAGTAAAAATATGTTAAATCGAAGTCATGGCGAAATTTTTCGTAAAAGACATAAAACGATGAAAATCTTAGTCTCGGGGGACTTTTGAGCCAATTTTTAGACTAATTAATCAATTTGAATAATTATTAATTCATGGGGGTTTTTTAGAGGATGTTACAAGTTTTCCATAGCCTCAAAAATGGACTAATTCCGACATCATATGACCGAGTTATTAAGATTTAAAGTATGTACGCCAAAAATTATAAAATCTAGAAATTTTTGGCATTAAGCACCAAAGTTTTGGTGGTTAGGCACAGGGCGCGCTGCCCATAGCCTATTTTGGGCTCCAGTTGTGCCAGAATATTGTCCAAGTGGACTGTTTTGACCTACTGTAGTAAAACGGGCATAACTTTTTCATATAAACTCTGATTTAAATGATTCAAGATGATCCGAAAAGATAAAAGATAGAACTACAACTTTCATTTAAAAAATTTTGATATTTAAGGTCTGGAGAAGGGGATAAAATGGCCATTTTTGGGACCATTGTGCATTCGGAGGCAATCAGAGGGCATCGGGCATGCACGCATTCAAAGTGGATGCTTTCGACGATAAAAGATATTATTCTAAATTCTAAAATATGAAAATTATGAACTATAATGATGCCTAACATTAATTAATGATGGATTAGATAAGTTGATAGACTCCACAGTACGCTTGCGTGAGGTGGTCTTCGCCCCGATCGTTTCTAGCAAAGTTGTAGGATGGATTGTTTGCAACACATTAACCCCTCGTCTATATGTAGACGATAATATTGGTACAATTGCTCGCGTGTGGAAATATGCATTGAATGAACACCAACGACACCTTGACCCCTCGCTAATATTGAAGCGGTAATCTCGGTACAATCGACGATTGATGTGGTAGAAGACGCCACACACAACTATGAATTGTTGTATGATAAGTTAAATTGAATCTCAAAGAAAAACTAAGAAATTAGCTTAGGAATTCTTTAAAGAACCAAAAGTAGAGAATAATTCACTCAAGAATTAATAAAAACTGAATATGATTGAATGTTATATGAATTACATTCATATGACTTATTTATACTAATAAGCAAAACCCTAGAATCCAATAAGGAATGGATAACTAATTTAGGAACTAAATTCCCATCTAAAAAGTACTAAATATATTAGAAATATGAAAGGTATGTAAAATCCTAAAAATAAGGAAAGAAATCTGATCAAACAATCAAAAATGTGTCTTCAATTTTCGTGTAAGCCGACCAGCGCGGGGCGCGCTACATAGGCACGGGGTTGCGCTGAAACACCAGACCATTTGCCACTCCGACGCGGGGCACGCTGTCCACAGTACTATCCTGGAATGGGGCGCGCTAGATGACCAGATTGGTTTCCTGACTTGGTTTGATTGGCTCGTCCGCCTGTAACACATTAATGAACTTCCCCGTCACGGAATCAGAATTATTAATTGTTGTTCGCGAGCCAACCTCTTTCCAAACTCCATGAATCAATGCTACAAGCCCATCCTTGAAACGTTTAGCTCGTCCTCTCGTGACAGGTCCTACGGGAACTTGCACCGGATCCGATCCATGACCTCCATTAGAATCCAAGCTAATTATGCCCTCATTATTCCTCTCCTCTTGAAAAGGATTTATCCTCAAATCATCACCTACATTAAACGGGCTTAGATCAGAAACATTAAATATTGCACTAACATTATATTCACCCGGTAAATCTAATTTGTAGGCATTGTCATTAACGCGCTCTAGAACTTGAAATGGACCATCTCCTCTTGGAAACAATTTTGACCGTCTTTGAGCTGGGAATCTCTCCTTCCGCATATGTAACCACACCCAATCTCTCGGTTCAAATATAACTTGACGTCGACCCTTGTTGGCCGGTCTAGCATATTGCTCCGTCCTCCTTTCAATGTTGAATCTCGCCTTCTCGTGTATCTCCTTAATAAATTCAGACTTTTTCTTTCCATCCATGTTAGTAAATTCAGAAACAGGTAACAGTGATAAATGCATCTATCATAAATTCGTTCTACATCTCGTTTCATATGAGGCCAATAAAAATGTTCTTTTAAAATAGCCAAAGTTTTATCAATAGCAAAGTGTCCCATTAAACCACCCCCATGTGATTCCCTAACCAGTAACTCACGTAAAGAACATGCAGGTATACACAATTTATTTTCACGAAACAAAAACCATCTACTTTAAATTATTTACCCACAATATTCTTTTCATAAGTTTTAAACTCTTCACCTAAATCAAGGTCATTAGCATATAATTTCTTTGATCCGTTCAAAACCAAGTAATTTCGTATCAAGAGTATTTAACAAATTATACCTGCGAGACAAAGCATCTACAACGACATTCTCCTTACCTTGTTTATATCGAATGACATATGGGAATGTCTCGATAAACTCCATCCATCGCGCATGCCTTTCATTCAACTTGTGTTGCCCCTTCAAAAACTTCAGTAACTCATGATCAGTATGGATCACGAACTCCTTGGGCCACAAGTAATGTTGTCATGTTTCCAAATCTCTAACCAAGACGTACAACTCCTTGTCATAAGTAGGATAGTTCAAAGCGTCCCCACTCTACTTTTCACTAAAATACGCTACTGGCTTCCCTTCTTGCATCAAAACAGCTCCAATCCCTAAACCTGAAGCATCACACTCAATCTCAAAAGTTTTAGTAAAGTTAGGCAAAATAAGTAACGAAGCATTAGTCAATTTATCTTTGATCAAATTAAATGCTTTTTTCTGTTCATCACCCCATTTAAAGCCCACACTTTTCTTGATGACCTCAGTCAATGGTGCTGTAATCTCACTGAAATTTTGAACAAAGCATCGGTAGAAACTTGCGAGTCCATAAAAGCTTCGCACTTGACTTACATTGTTTGGACTCGGCCACTCACGGATTGCACGTATCTTCTCCTCATCAACTTGGACTCCCTGTGAACTCACATCCAAAGCCAAGAAAAACAACTCTATTCGAACAAAACGTGCACTTTTCCATGTTAGCAAATAACTTTTCATTCCTAAGTACATTTAAAACAGATTTTAAATGCAATGCATGATCCTCTAAGTTTTTGCTATAAATTAAGATATCATCAAAATAAACTATGACAAATTTTCCAATGAATAGACACAAAACATGGTTCATCAATCTCATGAAAGTGCTGGGTGCATTACTTAAACCAAAAGGTAACACTAACCACTCATAAAGACCATATTTAGTTTTAAAAGTCAATTTCCATTCATCACCCTCCTGCATTCTAATTGATGATAACCACTTTTTAAATCAATTTTTGAAAAGATACAAGACCCATGCAATTCATATAACATATCATCTAAACAAGGAATAAGATGTCGATATTTTATCGTAATATTATTTACCGCTCGACAATCGATGCACATCCTCTATTTTCCATCCTTCTTGGGCACTAAGATCACCGAAATCGCACATGGACTCATACTTTCTCTCACGGCCTTTTCCCATGAGTTTGTTAACTTGTTTTTGTAAATCCTTCATCTCCTCAGGATTACTCCGATAAGCCGGATGGTTTGGAATGGTCTCACCGGGAACAAAGTCAACTTGATGTTCGATTCCCCGAATAGGTGGTAGTCCTCGAGGAAGCTCCTCAGGAAATACATCTTTGAATTCCTACAAAAGAGATGAGACAACACTAGGCAAAGAATCATTAGTGTTAGTATTCAAAAGTGCCTCTTTATACCGAAGTAAAATCATAGGCTGTTTAGAAACTAAAATTCTTCTCACATCACCCTTTTTTGCCAATACATTTATTTTTCTCTCCTCTTTCTTTTTCTCTCTTTCTTTTTCTCTTTTTTTTCTTAATTTTTCTTTTCTTCATTTTCACTTTTTTGAACACTACTTTTTTGTAAATACATTTGGTCCTCATGTACCTGTTGTGGTGACATAGAACATAAAGTAACTTTCCTTTTATTGTGTACAAGAGAGTATTCATTAGAAAAACCATTATGTCTTACTCTTCAATCGAATTGCCAAGGCCTACCAAGCAATAAATGTCCCGCTTGCATAGGTACCACATCGCACAATACCTCATCCACATATCGACCAATAGTAAATGGCACTAGTACTTGCTTGGTCACTTTAATATCTGCACTGTCATTGAGCCATTGTAAACGATACGGCTGTGGGTGCTTGGATGTAGACAAACCCAATTTCTACACCATGGTAGTACTAGCCACAATAATACAACTACCTCCATCTATCACAACGAAGCAAACCTTCCTATTCACAAGACATCGCGTATGGAAAAGATTATCTCGCTGTTCACTTCCTTCCCCTTTCACCTGTGTATTAAGTGCCCTTCTTATGACTAACATCTCACCATGCATAGCGACCTCCCAATCATCTTTCTCCTCTAATGGTGGCATAGAATCATTGTCACTTTCTTCTCCCTTGATTTCCACCTCCCCATTATCAAGTAATAACATAATCCTTTGATTTGGACATTGACTAGAAATATGTCCTCTACCTTTGCATTTGAAACAGACTATATCCCGATTTTGATTAAAAGAAGGTTGTTCAGTTTTACCTTCTAAACCGCGATTAGTCTTTCCTAGTTTAGGCTCCACCTTCGGCTTGTTCATTGCTGGCTTTACTTTACGCTTCCCAATATTAAATTTCCATGTCAAATCTGTGGTAGTGTTAGAACGCTGGTTGCCTTTCCTCTTAAGTTATTTCTCAATTTTGATAGACATATGTATCATATCCCCCAAATCCACATAATGTTGTTGTTCCACTAGATTCGATATGTCCCAATTTAGACTTGCTGAAAATCAAGCCATTGTTGCTTCACTATCCTCATCCATGTTAGCCCTAGTCATCAACTTCATCTCTTTGAAGTAGTCCTCCACACTCCTACTTCCCTATTTCAGATTTTTGTAAATTCTGAAACAAATCTCGATGGTAGTGACTCTATATAAATCTCTTTTTCATCACAGTATTCATCTTTGTCCATGTCTCAATCAGACGTTCACCACATCTCCTCCTGTTAGTAGTCAACTGATCCCACCAAGTAACTACATAATCGGAAAAATCTGTGACAGCTAATCTAACTTTCTTTAGATCTAACTAATGGTAACATTCAAATACCCATTCTATCTTCTTTTCCCACTCTAAGTATGCCTCTGGATCGCTCCTCCCTTGAAAAGCTGGGAATTTCATTTTAATGTCGCTCAAGTTATCATCTTCCCTATTCTGACCACCTCGTTCTGTAGCATCTCTTTGCCTTCATTATGGACCCTCAAATTCACAGTCCTCCTCTTCACCAAATTCACCTTCATAGTGAGTTTCCTCCGTGCTAGCTTCCCGCTGATGTGTCCTTCCTTTCGGATGCCCACGAGAAGGGATTTGAGTTTGTCCCATTCTAGCATCACTCATCTGATCAATGTGATCATGCACCTGTTCCATAGCCATACTCAACTGTCTAGTAAATTCTTGCATCATAGCCTCCATCATGAGCTTCGAATCAAAATTTGATGTAGACTCGTCCACATGCGCTCTATCTTTCGAGTTAGACATATTTCCTACAAAATAAGGGTTAGTAGAAAATAATTTCCTCACCACTCCTTTACGTGTTTCGCTCGAATCAACGATTTTGCTCTTGAATTCTCTTAATAAATTGGTTTTTACAGTGACGCCCCCAAATTCGAGTCCTTTCAACCCACGGATATGGTGCTACACGGTGCTACTATTTACTGATACATTCTGTTGAAGACTTCAATGAAAAGCATAAGTTTAATAATAATTACATCATATTAATCCCTTCCTAGATTCTTTATAACCGTTACATTCGTTCTGTATCATAATATCATTCATTACAAAAAATAATACTATACTATTATAAGAATGAACTATTTATCCATCTTTGTCTTGCCCTTGTCCTTACAGGATCCTTCGGTCCGTTCACCCTTAGCTAAAATCATATAATTTTAAGCAAGACTGAGCATAACTAGCTCAGCAAGTTTAAACATTATAAACCGCAACCACAAAATAAAGAATCATATGAGTTAATCTTCATTAACTGCACAATAGTTATGAAGTATTACGAATAATCAAAATAGCGTTTTGATTCCTTTAAAATAATTTCCAAGGACTTATAGTCACTTAAGAATCTGAGTTGGTCAAAGACCATGAACATTCTCTTTAGTTTCATTCATGAAAAGAACAACCCGGCACTAAGACCACATGTTACATATAGCTTACGAGTACATCTAGGGGATCAGCCTATAATATTCTATGTTGATCAACATTCATTTATTAAACGTATTTACGTTTAAGTTTTGGCAACCTCATGTGCCTGTCGAATTAACGACGTTAAAACCTTTGTGTATTCATACGCAGGCTTACCTTTGAATCTGTACCAAAGCAATTGGCATAGGATAGCAACATTATGAATATTTTGAAAGATTTGCAAAAAAATCAACCAAAATACTTTAAATCTCAGTCTAGCCGAATCAAATGGCATTAACTATTCAATAACAGTTTATGCATTGGAAATCATTCATATTGACAGCTTGTCCAACTTAAAGTATAGACAAGATTTTAGAAAACTTCCCTCAAGCGTCTTCAAACTTTTAAGTATACTTTACTTGGGGTCTTTACAGATTCTACATGATATAAACACATAGCATACCAATTAGGTTACCACAGTTGATACACATTGTGTAAACTATCTTCTCTTTCTTGCATAGCTTAGCTGAATTATTAAACTAATAACATCCGTTTAAGTTATTTAACATTTATTACGGCTTATTAGCATTCATATGTCCTAAACCGACATTCATCGATCGTCATTAAGCACAACGACAGATAAAACCCTAATTAGTTTGCAAACTCGAACACATTTCCCCCTGAATACCGTTATCGGACTCTGTATAAAAATTACATAAGTTTTATCTTTATTTCTTAACATTCTCTTACTTCGCACCTCTATTACATATCATATAACCTTAAGGAGCGCATCAAACTCGACTACGATTCACGGTTTACGTTTTTAAATTTTGAGTTCTAAATTTAAATACTTTTAATCAACGTTTAATTCCTTAAATCATCGTTACACATGTTGTTTAGGAATTGTCTCTTCATGTATAATAAGTATATACTTTCCTCATAATTACCACGCGAAAAGTTGGGTTAACAAATGTCCGCGTAGAAAATTTTTTGGTTAAGGGCGCTGCTGCGCTAGTTTTAGTTATAAAAGTCACGCTGCGGCGCCGGCTTGCAGTGAATGAAGCCCCGGCCAGGCACTGCGGCGCTGGAAATCAAGGCATGGGCGGCGCTGTGGCACCTGGCCCTGAGCCTTTGAATTTTTTTAAAAAAATTTCAAACTGTGAAATTGTCGAGCTCATAACACGATCGGTATAACTCAAAATTGGCTCATTCCAAAGCCATTAGCTCACATATCTCATGTACTACGATTTCATCTAGACAGAATTAGTTTCTAAATTCGTTAGCGATAAATTCACGATTTAAAATTTTATTACGCGTTCATTAAACGTTCGTGAACGTTCATAGCTCATTTCTTCGTTTTAAGTCGGAATTCGACCATTCTTGAGGCCGCAACTCTTAAATACCTAATTCTACGATATGCCATCGAAAACCAAGGTTTTCGGGTTAAACTGCGACTTTTGACTATCATTTCGAGAATTCTACGATTTCAAAACTAACGTCTATTCGAGTAAAATTCGCAATAACTTCGTTACTCGAGATTTTTACGCCAAACCAAATGGAATCAATCCATTAGTTATACACCAATGATTCTAACCAACAATAGTCATCTAAGTCTGGATCGTTTTTCTTCAATAAGTTCTTAACCATTCAATTATGGTTTCACTTGTTCATGGTTGTTAATGTTTAAAGTCCACTAATTAGCCATCCTTATTACTTCGGTTGAGACATGCTCCACTAATTATCACTTCTCTATCAATTAAGTATTGAAGGAAAAATGAAGATTAGCTTATAAAAGAGTATACCTCTTAGTGTTCTTGCTTGTTCTTGAGTTTGTTCTTGACAAAAGTCTTAGATAGCTTCCTTTCTCCTTTGATTCTTGGTTAACTCTTCTCTCTCTCTCAATATACTAGTTGTTCAAAGTTTGTAAAACAACAAATGATCAACTAAGCTTCTCTTTTATAAAATTTTAAGATGGAGGGCAAAAGGGTCATTAATCCCACTTCCTCTACTATTCACACCTCCATAAACTTTCTTCTCCACCAAGTAAAGGCCATGTGCCCACCATGTCTCCCACATGTGCCACCATGTGCCCCCATGGGTTTTACCCACCCAATGACCCATCGGTTCAATCAACGGGTTCGGTTCTTGGTTCAGCCTTAAAGTTAATTCACATTAGACTTATTCTTGGGCTTTATTTAAATCCTCGTATTCTCTTCGTATATACTACATATAATATTCATATTATATGTCGTATTACTCTTTGTATTATACTCGTATTCATCCCGTATAATAGCCATTGTTATACACTTAAACTTTTCTTCCTCAGTTCCACTTTCCCTAACCCTTAGGGATTTAAGTCCTTAGGCAAAAACTTCATTTGCCATAACTAAAATATTATTAGATATTCCACCTCGTCTTAAAATTATATATCATTACGCGTTTCTCAAAAATTCAAAAATAATTCCCTAGCAGAAACAGATGAATAGTGATTTTTCAAAAAATTCTCAGAAAACTTTTATTTTCGTCTTGGAAATTCAAATCATTTAATTCTAGCACATAGCCAGAATCCTAACCATATTAGAACATTCTAGGTCATAGAACGACCTTTAAACAGCTTACTCAGTTCAATAAACATATATTCGAATTTTATTTAATAAACTCAAATAAAATTTATTTATATAAAAGTTCAATTTTCTCGGTCGTTACATTCTCCCCCCCGCCCCCTTATAAGAATTATGTCCCCAGAATTTCGATACAAGTTAGTCAAATAGTTTGGGATATTCTTTCTTCATCTTATCTTCGAGTTCCCATGTTGCTTCTTCGGCATTGTGATTCCTCTATATCACCTTCAACGAAGGTATTACCTTGCTTCTTAAGACTTGTTCTTTCCTATCAATAATTTGAATCGGAACTTCCTCGTACGTTAAGTCCTTCTCAACTTGAATAGGTTCATACTCGATTACATGCTTATAATCTGGCTTATAGGGACGCAATACGGATACGTGAAACACGTTGTGGATATGTCCCAACTCCGAAGGTAATGCTATTACATATGCTACCTCTCCTACCCTTCTCAAAATCTCAAAAGGCCCTATAAACCTAGGGCTTAGCTTACCCTTCTTTTCGAAGCTTATCTTTCCTTTCTAAGGTGATACCTTTAGAAACACGTACGAACCAACTTCGAACTCTCTATTCTTTGGATGCGGATCTACATACTTTTTCTGTCTATCTTGAGCTGCTACCAACTGTATTCGTATCAACTTAACCACCTCCGCCGTTTGCTGTACCATTTTGGGTCCTAACATCTGACGTTCTCTTACCTCATCCCAGCACAGTGGAGTTCTACACTTTTGTCCGTATAACGCTTCGTAAGGCGACATGCCTATACTTGCGTGATAATTGTTGTTGTAGGCAAACTCTATCAATGGTAGATGATCATCCCAACTTCCTTTGAAATCTATAACGTTAGACCGTAAGTCAAATCCATAGCGTTTGAATTGTTCTCTCACTTTGTCCATCTGTCTGTGGGTGATACATTGTGCTCAAACTCAACTATGTTCCCATTTGCTCTTGAAAACTTTTCCAAAAATTTGAAGTGAATCGTGGATCATGATCTGACACAATCAAAACTGGTACCCCATGCCTTGAAATAATCTCCTTGACATAAAGCTTATCTAATTGGTCTAAATTAAACCTAACTCTTATCGGCAAGAAATGAGCCAACTTCGTCAAATGATCCACTATTACCCAAATAGCATCGTATCCTTTCTGTGTAGTCGGAAGTCCTACCACAAAATCTATTGTGATATGCTCCCACTTTCATTTCGGAATCTCCAATAATTGCAGCAAACCACTGGGTCGTTGATGTTCAGCCTTAACTTTCTGACAAGTTAAGCACCTACTTACATATTCTTCTATTTCCCTCTTCATGTTTGGCCACCAAAAATTTTGTCAAAGGTCTTGATACATCTTGGTACTACCAGGATGAATTGAGTACCTCGATTTATGAGCTTCTTCCATTATCTCTTCCTTCAACTCCGTATCACACAGAACCCAAATTCGTCCTTCAAATCTTAACAACCCTTCATTATCAAGACTATACTTATCTTCTATACCGTCTGCAATCTTCTTCTTCACCTGTTAACACTCGTCCTCCTTAAGCTGCACTTCCTTCACCTTTTCCACGATTGTAGGATGAATCTCCATTGTAAATAGCTTTCTCCCCGCCTCACTGGGTAATTTTACCTTAATTTTTGTCCTTTCCATCTCCGTTATCAACTCTTCTTGAGCCGTTAACATTGATAGTTTCTCTCGACCCTTTCTACTTAAAGCATTGGCCACCATGTTCGCCTTCCCTGGGTGATACAAGATATCATAATTGTAATCCTTTATCAACTCCAACCATCTTCGCTGTCTCATATTCAACTCCTTTTGGGTGAATATATACTTCAGACTTTTATGATTTATGTATATCACACATTTCTCCCCATATAGGTAATGCCTCCAAATTTTTAAGGCAAAGACCACCGCTACAACTTCCAAATCATGAGTAAGATAACCTTTCTTATAATCCTTTAACTACCGAGATGCATACGCAATGACCTTGCCATGCTGCATGGGCACGCAAGCCAGTCCTCTATGCGAAGCATCACTATAAACTACAAAATTCCCTGTATCATCTGGTAAAGATAACACAGGTGCCTCACTCAACTTTTTCTTCAATTCTTGGAAAATATCTTCGCATTTCTCTGTCCATACATACCTCATCGTCTTCCTTGTCAAATTTGTCAACGGAGTAACTATCTTAGAGAAGTCCTGAATGAACCTCTGATAGTATCCCGCTAACCCTAGGAAACTCCGCACCTCAGTCGGTGTTCTCAGTTGCTCCCAATTAATAACTGCTTCCACTTCGCTAGATCCACTGAAATCCCTTCTTTGTCGATAACGTGCCCCAAAAACTGCACTTTCTCCAACCAAAATTCACACTTAGTGAATTCCGCATACAACTTTTCCTTTGGTTGTGCTTCCAACACTAATCTTAAATGTTTAGCGTGATCTTTTGGCGTCTTAGAATAGACTAGAATATCATCAATGAACACTACGACGAACTTGTCCAAATATTATTTGAACACCCCTGTTCATCATATCCATGAATGCGGCTGGTGCATTATGATAAGTAGGTTTTATACCTACTTATTGGATATCAACTTGCTATGATTATGGCTTAAACTTAAGCATTTTAGTGTCTTTTATTATGTTTTGTCTTTGTTTTGCATATTTCTGACAGGAAGCTCGTTTGGCATGGAATGGCATTGAAAACGGCATAAAATGGCATGGTATTGGCAAGGCAAGGTGGGATTGGACTTGGCATGATGATGAAAAGGGAAGGTGCAAAAGGTCTTGAAGTAGCAAAAGTAAAGGAGCAAGAAGCATAAAAGAAGCACAAAGAATCACAACAAAAACCAGATTGCATCAGCAGATTTTAGCAGCACGCGCGGCCGCGCCAAGAATATAAAGGAGGAGCGCCCCTGCGTCGAAGTGTAGTCTAGAGGCCTACTCTCGGTATCAGCGCGCCAGCGCTGGGTGTGCAAAGGAAGACCGTGCGGCCGTGCAGGTCAAAGATTTCTGATTTTTATTTTCAGTTTGCTGAGTGTAATGCATATAAGGTTTTGTGTTGTGTTGAACGAAAAGGACTTATCATTTTTCAGACTTAGCATTTATTACAAGTTCTTAGATTTCTAGGGTTAGAGAGCTAGAGAGCTTGAGAGCTTAACTCTTCTTCTCTTCTAGTTCTAGTAGCATTTCCATTTCTAGGGCTCATTTTGGAGCTTGTTCGTGGTCTAAACTTGAGCTTTTTAGCTTCTATTGAAAGGGGAACCACAAGATTTGCATTCTCTATCTCTCTTTTCTCTTACTTTCATTGTTGCTTCAAATGCTTGGCTTAAATCCCATAATGGTTTGTGGCTGAGAGATGAACTAACTACCATTATGGGATGAGTAAAAATGTATGGATTGCCCAGCATGGTTGTATTGTATGTTTAGATGCTTGATCAACATCTACTTTAATACTTTAAATGGAATTGAAAGAGGAAGTGTAAACTTAGATTTTGCCATGCTAGCTTATGTTCATGAAACTTGCATTCGATGAGTTTTGTGATTCGTAATCCGGATAGAAATATATCGTATTGCCATATGTAGTCTATTGGGGGCTTGCACTTAAACTGATATAGCTTGTAAATCACATAGACATATAGTGATTTAGGTTTTATTGGTGTTTATGTGATTTCTATCTCTTTTGTGGATATTATATGATATGGGCTTGGTTAATTGACAAATAGCCTTGTCTCACATTCGTGCTCCCGACTAGCATTCCTATGTGATTATTTATACTTGACATGAGGTGTTGGTAATCTAGACGATGCAATAGGTGAAGTTAGGATCCCATATTTCTCCGATTTGAACCCCTCGTCTGTTAATTAGTTAAGTTTATATTAAAATCAGTCTAGTTAGTAAGTCACTCTTTAATACTCGTTTGAGCAGCTGAAGATAACTATAGAACTGTTGCATGATAATTTAAGCCTAACTTCTTTTCTCCGGGGGAACGATCTCGATTTATCACTTTATTACTTGTCGATCGTGTATGCTTGCATGTGTTTTATGCACATTTTGTTAACAGCGAAACGGCGCAACACATTAGTTAACCCAAATGACATTACCAAGAACTCGTAATGACCATAACGAGTCCTGAATGCTGTCTTAGGTACATCTTCTGCTCTAACCTTCAACTGGTGATTCCCCGTTCGCAAATCTATCTTAGAAAAATACTTCGGCCCTTTCAACTGATCAAAAAGATCATCAATCCTGGGCAATGGGTATTTATTCTTTGTCGTTAGTTTGTTCAACTCTCGATAATCGATACAAAGCCTCAACGATAGATCCTTTTTCTTTACAAATAATACCGACGCTCCCCATGGAGAGACACTCGGTTAAATGTACTTTTTATCCAATAGTTCCTGCAACTGAATCATTAACTCCTTCAATTCTACCGGCGCCATATGATACGGTGCCTTTGAAACTGGTGCCATCCCTGGCACAACATCTATAACTAACTCGATCTCCCTATCGGGTGGAAGACCTAAAAATTCATTCGAAAATACGTCTACAAATTCATTTACTATAGGTATCTGTTCCAATGTTACTCCCACTCGTTGGGTATCAAAAATATGGCACAGATATCCTACATATCCTTTTCTTAGCAACTTCCTGGCTTGTGTCATGGTTAGACAACAAGAGCGCCCCGATGATTTACTACTGTAGAACACTACCTTGGGTTTCTTAGAAGTCCAAAGGTTTACACTTTTCTTTTGGCAATCAATAATCGCCCCATGGTTAAACAACCAATCCATCCCGAGAATTACATCGAATTCTCTTAACTTTATCGGTATAAAATCTACCGACAACTTGTTACCTCTTATATCTACACATCAAATCCTATGAATATGATCGATAGGAATTACTTCTTCGTTTGATACCTTAATGTTCAAAGGTATTACAAGTTTTTCAGGGAATAATCCAAACCGTTTAGCAAATTCACATGCTATAAAAGAACAAGTAGCACCCAAATCAAACAGTTCATATCCATTTTTATCGTTGATTGGGATAATACCTGCTACTACATCGCTTGATGCAACCGCATCCAGGACCGTCATATTAAATGTACGGGTCGTCGGTCTACCCTGTGGTGCAAAACCACTAATAGCTAGCTTACCACTACCAGCTCCCTTCCCACTGTCCGACCCCTTCCTCGGATAGTTTTTTTCCATGTGGTCCGTTGACCCACACACAAAGCATACACTATTTTTCTTAGGGTTGGGACAGTTAGGCGAGATGTGCCCTTCCTGCCCACAGTTGTAGGACACAGCTTTACCCTTGAGACAGACTCCAAAATGAGCCTTCCCACACGTGTTGCACGCCTCGATCCTCCTTTTAGGATCACCTTGCTTCACCCCCGGTATTCCCTGAGTTGATACTGATAGTAGTGTGCATACAAGCCAATCATGTATGATGATAAAGTACATACTTTGTAAACAATCTTATTTATTTATTAATAAAATATTCATTTAAGGCATTTAATTATCTACATGGTGCTGTTTTTTACAATATATAAATAACCCATAGTTTTAAGCAATGCTTTTAGAATCATGATGAGATTATGCTAATAAGATCTAAATTCTTAGAAAGCTTAAAAACTAAAATAGTTCCCAATCGTGGGATTACTAAAATGGGGATTGGTGTTGGGTTTGTACGAAATCGTGACGCAATCAAATTGCAAAAATTAGCGGAAGCATGGTATATCAGAGTTTAAAAAAATTTCTACAAAACCATTACCCGGATCATCCTTTATGCAAATTATTAATTTAAAACGATAAATAAGAAGTTATGGAATCATACCCTTGTAGAACGAAGCTTCCACAGGTACTAGTTCAACTCCTTGTTCTTCGTGATCTCCTTGAATTTCCGGATTAGATTCCTTCCTTTGATCAACGTTAGCCACCCAAGTGTTTGGCCTCTAGAGGTGATCCACCAAGGAAGATGAATTATCAAGAAGGAGGGTGGTTGGCTTAGTTTTCTATCCTCTATAGAAAAGGAGTACTCTCCAACAATTGAAATTGCATCAAGTAATATCTATTATAAGAATCCTCTTATATAGATATTGGTCAACCCTTCTAATCCTATTAGACATGGGATTTCTTTTAATTAATTAAACTCCTTTAATTAATTTAGGCTTCCCACCACATGGGAAATAATTAATTAAATTCATTTAATTAATTTGTCTCCTAATCTTATTAGGAATAAATGAGAGTACTAATATTAAATTAATTACTAAACTCCTTTAGAAATTAAAATAATAATAATTATAATAATATTAATAAGACTCCTCTTATTAATTTATATTTAATATTTCCAAAATATTAAATAATAAATATTAAGCTATTAATTTATTCTATCACCATAGATTAAATTAATTTCACTTAATGCATTATTACGATTATGCCATTACCTTCTTAAATAATTATTCTTCCTTTTATGGTGTGACCCTTTAGGTTCTCCATATTAAACCGGTTGTGAATAAATCAATTAGAACAATTCTAATCTTATTTAAATAAATAAATTAAACTAATAATCTATTTAAATAAATAATATTTATTCTACAATAGGGATAAGCCTCCCTAGCGATCAACGACTTTCCAGATAATATAGATTTCAACATTAATCATAAAAGAACCTGTGAGTAAATAGTTACCATACAATTCAATCCTTCCACCATACAATGTCCCAATTAAATATAAGACATGAATTTACTGTCAAGTCTTATTTTATTTAATTATATGTATTTCGATTAGAAAATACACAACTCCAAATAATGTAAATTAGAAACTCCTTTCTAATTTCATTTTACCTTGGCCAAGGATTCCTGGGTTGTCATTTAACGAATCACATAGGACATATCTCCTCCTTTACTAGAGGTGGTAGATTCTTTATTGATCATTCATTGTCTCCATATGTAACTCATTATACCCAAGCATACCCTTTTATATACCCTAAAGGGCTTTAAGAAATAAGTCAAAGTATAATTCATTACATACAAGATACTATGATGATCTCAAGTCCAAGGATCACTTGTACTACTATCACATTAGGAATTCCTATTGACAGGCGAGTAAAACTCCATTAGGTATTCCATAGCGAGTCACGTTCAGTGAACTTATTCTCCAATAAGCACCTACATACTTGCTTTAGTGTCTCCACACAAATGATTATGAGATCAATCATCCTCATCTAATGAGCAAGCAACATATGTACTAATCTATCCAGATTTACTAATCCCCTTTTTAGTAATCCCATGATTAGGAACTATTTTAGTTTTAGAGCTTTCTAAGAATTTAGATCTCATTGGCATGATCATCATCATGATTCTAAAAGCATTGCTTAAAACTATGGGTTATTTACATATTATAAAAACAGCACCATGTAGATAATTAAATGCCTTTAATAAATGAATATTTTTATTAATAAATAAATAAGATTGCCTCTAAAGTATATGCTTTATCATCATACATGATTGGCTTGTATGCATACTACTTTCAATCTCCCACTTGCACTAAAGCCAATCGCCATGGTATCTCATACCCAACTTCTCTAAGTGACGATCAAACTGCTGTTGTGTTAAAGCTTTAGTTAATGGATCTGCAATGTTGTCTTGAGAGTCTACACTCTCCTCTTTCAATGATTTCTTTAATCAAAGTGCCGCAACACATGTTTAAATTCAAGATGAGACTTAGGACCTATTCCTAGTTCTGTAATGAACTTTTCATCTAAAACATCAACTTGCAGCTTCACTTACAGTTATATACTTTGTCTTTGTCACTAAACCAACAACCTTTTGTTGTTTGGAACCTTTTCAATTCACTGCACCATCTTTCAAGGTAAACACATACCCTGAAACAGATTTACTGTCATCTTGGTCTGTTTGAAAACTTGAGTCTGTGAATCCCTTGAGTTTTAATTCAGACCCACCGTAGACAAGAAAAATATCTTTAGTCCTTCTCAAGTACTTTAGGATATTCTTCACTGCCTTCCAGTGCTCTTCTCCAGGGTTTGACTAGTATCTGCTCATTACACTAAGTGCATGAGCAACATCCGGTCTAGTACATATCATACCGTACATGATAGATCCTATTGCAGAAGCATAAGGGATCTTACTCATACGGTCTCTCTCCTCAGGTGTCTTTGGGGCCTGTTTCTTGGAGAGATGTATTCCATGGCTCATCGGCATGAGACCTCTTTTGGAATCTTCCATGCTAAACCTCTTTAGCATTGAATCAATGTACGTTCCTTGGGATAAACCAAGCATCCTTTTAGATCTATCTCTATAGATCTTTATCCCCAAAATATAGGATGCTTCTCCCAAGTCCTTCATGGAGAAGTGTTTAGATAACCAGATTTTAATCGATTGTAGCATAGGAATGTCATTCCCTATCAGTAATATATCATCAACATATAATACAAGGAATGAAACTGCGCTTCCACTAACCTTCTTGTTCACACATGGTTCATCGTCGTTTTTGACAAAATCAAACTCTTTGATTGTCTCATCAAAACGAATGTTCCATCTACGAGAAGATTGCTTCAATCCATAAATGGATCGTTGCAGCTTACAGACTTGATTTGTTCCAACCTTTGAAACAAATCCCTCTGGCTGTGTCATATACACATCCTCCTCAAGTTTTCCATTGAGGAAGGCCGTTTTTCACGTCCATCTGCCAGATCTCATAGTCGTTATAAGCTGCAATCGCAAGCAAAATCCGAATGGACTTGAGCATAGCTACTGGTGAGAAGGTTTCATCATAGTCAACTCCTTGTCTTTGTTTGAAACCTTTTGCAACCAGTCGGGCCTTATAGGTCTCTACCTTGCCGTCCGCTCCAGTCTTTCTTTTAAAGACCCATTTACACCCAATAGGCTTAATGCCTTCAGGTGGTGAAATCAAAGTCCATACTTTGTTTTCATACATGGAGTCCATTTCGAATTTCATAGCTTCAAGCCATTTCCCTGAGTCTTTATTACTCATAGCCTGTTCGTAATTCAATGGATCATCATCATTCATGATGTGTACCTCATCGTCATCCTCTATAACGAATCTATATCTCTCAGGTATCTTCGGTACTCTTCCAGATTTACGAACAGTGTGTGGTATAGTAGGTTCTTCTACTTTGTCAGGTACCTGACTTTGATCCGTGGTAATTTGTGGGTCTTGAACTTCTTCAAGATATATCTTACTCCCACTGACCCCTTCATGGATAAAATCCTTTTCCAAGAAGGCAGTATGTTTCGCAACAAACACCTTTTGATCAGTTGGATGATAGAAATAATACCCTAAAGTTTCTTTAGGGTATCCCACAAATCTACACTTATCGGATTTAGTCTGTAGCTTATCGTTTTCAAACTTTTTGACATAAGCTGGACAACCCCAAGTCTTAACATGCTTAAGATTTGGTTTCCTCCCCTTCCATATCTCATATGGAGTCTTTGGGGCGGATTTGGTAGGTACCTTGTTAAGTAGGTATGCAGCCGTTTCTAGGGCATATCCCCATAAGGAAATTGGAAGGTCGGTAAAACTCATCATAGATCGAACCATGTCCAACAATGTTCGATTTCTCCTTTCAGATACTCCATTTAACTGTGGTGTACCTAGAGGAGTCCATTGTGAGATTATACTATTTTCTTTGAGATAATTGAGAAACTCACCGCTTAAGTATTCTCCACCTCAATCTGATCGAAGTATCTTTATACTCTTGCCCGTTTGTTTCTCTACTTCACTTCTGAACTCTTTGAACTTTTCAAATGATTCTGACTTGTATTTCATTAAATACACATATCCAAATCTTGAGTGATCATCAGTGAAAGTAATAAAATAAGAATACCCACCCCGTGCACTTGTTGTATAGGTCCACAAACGTCTATGTGAATCAATGCCAACAACTCTGTAACTCTTTCTCCTTTTCCACTAAAAGGAGATTTAGTCATTTTACCCATGAGACAAGATTCACAAGTTGGATATGATTCATAATCAGATAACTCAAAGAGCCCATCTTTATGCAACTTGGATAATCTTGTTTCATTGATATGACCGAGTCTACAGTGCCACATGTAGGTATAATTAATATCATCTCTTTTCCTTTTCTTAGTTTGTTCAATTTGAAAAATATTTTCTTGTAAGTCAAGTGTATAAAGTCCATTTCGCAAATTTCCAACACCATATAAAATATCGTCTTTATAAATAGAACAACTATTGTTCTTTATAACAACGTTAAATCCTTCCATATCCAATACAGAAATTGAAATAATATTTTTAATAATATTCGGAACATAATAACAATTATTAAGATAAATGGACTTGCCCGAAGGCATTGCTAAATAATAAGTTCCTACAGCTAATGCAGCAACTTTTGCTCCATTCCCCACTCGTAGGATCACCTCATCATTGTTCAGCTTTCTACTTCTGACCAGTCCCTTCACATTATTACATATGTGAGAACCACAGCCGGTATCCAATACCCAAGTAGAATTTTGACTTTCTAAAAAATTAATTTCAATCATGAACAAACCTTGATTGGAAGTCGAAGCTTCTCCAAGCTTCTTCTTTGCCAGAAACTTCTTGTAGTTCCTCTTCCAATGACCCGGCTCGTTGCAATGGAAGCACATTCTTTTGCTAGCTGGATCAGATTTCTTTTGTTCCTTTATGTTCACTTTGCCCTTGGTCATCCGAGATCAGAAGAGCTCCTTAGATATCGCATATCTAGCAGTCCTACTTTGTTCACCATACAACTCCTTGAGGTGAATCAACATAGTAGGAGCATCCATGTTTTCGTGCTGAAGCTGAAGCTCGTTATTCATGGATGCGAGCATGATGCATTGAGCCACAGATGCATCATCTTGCCACTTTACAATGGTGGCAATCTCTTCCTCAGAAGCTGTTTCTGGAACAGTTCCAGGGACAGGTGAGTTTAGGACATAAGAAATCTTTTCAGCAGTGAGAACTATTCTCAGATTTCTTAGCCAGTCCGTATAATTCGGCCCGGTAAGCTTATTAGCATCAAGTATGCTTCGCAATGAAATTAGTGATTTTGACATTTTTAAAATTTTGCATGTGAAAAACAACATTTTAGCAAACATTCATTTTATTAATTTTGCATACCAAAATAAATTTAGGTCTTTATTTTAAATTGGTATCTCCCACTATTTTTATCAAACTATATTACCCTCACTTATATAGTTCGGCAACATCTAATTAAAGATTTGCTAGTGAGAATAAGGATCCCATTTCAAATGTATATAACCTTGTGGATAGCACAACAAGCGATATACAAATAAATAGGTAGACAACTCTTGTCAATTACATCACTATATAACTCCTTTTATTTTGCCTCTTAAATCATAATGGTCAAGTGTGTGCACATCCGAACTAAAATAATTTAAGTTAAGTCCAGCCTAGCACTTCTATAAATTCAAAAAAGAAAAATTTTCGTCCTTGTGGATAGCACAACAAGACTAGATCGTTCAATTTTCTTGATAAGCATCAAATGTGATTAATTAACATCTTAAATACACAATACTCGCCTTGTGGATAGCACAACAAGCTCATATTAAATATTTAATACTCTATTAATTTATCATGCTAGAAGGCGACGTTCGATATTCCAAATATCATTTGAACGCTTCGGACTTAATATTATTTCTTTGAGGGATTTGTTATTATTTGTCTCATCTTGTTTAGCGTGCATGCACATATATATATATAAAATACGCGTCATTTTATTAAACATGCGAAGCATGTTTGCATAAAATATAATATATATAATATTTAGCATGCAATATAGAATACTATATTCTACCCAGATTGATTATGGACTTTTATTCTAGTTTGGTTCACTAGAGCCACCAAGTGAACCAAAAGGTCAAACCTAGGAGTGCAAGAATTTAAATTTAAATATAACTATTACATTTAAACCCGGGCTCCATACAAACGGGTCTTCACGCGCTCCTTGCTCCTTGGTCTCCAATTTTTCAAGATAATTCTAACTATTTCTATTACATTAAACTATTTAATTTAAATAGAAACCTTGATTAGTAGTCAAGGGGAAGTACATAGGAGGGAGATAGAATTTTACATCACGAAAAAAAAATTTAGAGAAGACGAGGTACACAGACCCCATTTAATAAAACTCATTCATTCAAGCATTCAACTAAAATAAAATCCAATCACATTGGTCAAATAGTCCATAATCAATCCCCATTTATTATCATACATATCACCATATATATCAAAAAATAAATATTCATCTCATGAATTAAAACATTCCATATATATATGAGTATCATTTAATGGGCAAATTTTAAATTGCATGAAATCCAATTTCAAGATTAAAATAAACTCTTTATTTTAATTATAAAATTATTTAGAATATAATATATAAATATATCATATTTATTTTTTTAAAAAGAAGTCACCTTCTTTTATTAAAAGAGTCCTGCAGGTTTATTAAAAGAGTCCTTTCCTGATGGGTCACATTTTTTTTGGAGTAAGAAAGAGACAACACATTTTCTTTGCAGAATTCAAGATTAGAACCCAAAAAAAAAAATTGTGATTCGTCCCAAAAAAAAAACATCATTTTTTTTCTTAAAAAAAAATAATTTTATACAATAAAATTATGCCCAATAAATTATTTTAAATATATACCCATATGTATATGAAATCAAAAATAAATTAATAATTGCATAAAAGTTTGGCTCTGATGCCACTGTTGGGTTTGTACGAAATCGTGACGCAATCAAATTGCAAAAATTAGCGGAAGCATGGTATATCAAAGTTTAAAAAAATTTCTACAAAACCATTACCCGGATCATCCTTTATGCAAATTATTAATTTAAAACGATAAATAAGAAGTTATGGAATCATACCCTTGTAGAACGAAGCTTCCACAGGTACTAGTTCAACTCCTTGTTCTTCGTGATCTCCTTGAATTTTCGGATTAGATTCCTTCCTTTGATCAACGTTAGCCACCCAAGTGTTTGGCCTCTAGAGGTGATCCACCAAGGAAGATGAATTATCAAGAAGGAGGGTGGTTGGCTTTGTTTTCTATCCTCTATAGAAAAGGAGTACTCTCCAACAATTGGAATTGCATCAAGTAATATCTATTATAAGAATCCTCTTATATAGATATTGGTCAACCCTTCTAATCCTATTAGACATGGGATTTCTTTTAATTAATTAAACTCCTTTAATTAATTTAGGCTTCCCACCACATGGGAAATAATTAATTAAATTCATTTAATTAATTTGTCTCCTAATCTTATTAGGAATAAATGAGAGTACTAATATTAAATTAATTACTAAACTCCTTTAGAAATTAAAATAATAATAATTATAATAATATTAATAAGACTCCTCTTATTAATTTATATTTAATATTTCCAAAATATTAAATAATAAATATTAAGCTATTAATTTATTCTATCACCATAGATTAAATTAATTTCACTTAATGCATTATTACGATTATGCCATTACCTTCTTAAATAATTATTCTTCCTTTTATGGTGTGACCCTTTAGGTTCTCCATATTAAACCGGTTGTGAATAAATCAATTAGAACAATTCTAATCTTATTTAAATAAATAAATTAAACTAATAATCTATTTAAATAAATAATATTTATTCTACAATAGGGATAAGCCTCCCTAGCGATCAACGACTTTCCAGATAATATAGATTTCAACATTAATCATAAAAGAACCTGTGAGTAAATAGTTACCATACAATTCAATCCTTCCACCATACAATGTCCCAATTAAATATAAGACATGAATTTACTGTCAAGTCTTATTTTATTTAATTATATGTATTTCGATTAGAAAATACACAACTCCAAATAATGTAAATTAGAAACTCCTTTCTAATTTCATTTTACCTTGGCCAAGGATTCCTGGGTTGTCATTTAACGAATCACATAGGACATATCTCCTCCTTTACTAGAGGTGGTAGATTCTTTATTGATCATTCATTGTCTCCATATGTAACTCATTATACCCAAGCATACCCTTTTATATACCCTAAAGGGCTTTAAGAAATAAGTCAAAGTATAATTCATTACATACAAGATACTATGATGATCTCAAGTCCAAGGATCACTTGTACTACTATCACATTAGGAATTCCTATTGACAGGCGAGTAAAACTCCATTAGGTATTCCATAGCGAGTCACGTTCAGTGAACTTATTCTCCAATAAGCACCTACATACTTGCTTTAGTGTCTCCACACAAATGATTATGAGATCAATCATCCTCATCTAATGAGCAAGCAACATATGTACTAATCTATCCGAATTTACTAATCCCCTTTTTAGTAATCCCATGATTAGGAACTATTTTAGTTTTAGAGCTTTCTAAGAATTTAGATCTCATTGGCATGATCATCATCATGATTCTAAAAGCATTGCTTAAAACTATGGGTTATTTACATATTATAAAAACAGCACCATGTAGATAATTAAATGCCTTTAATAAATGAATATTTTTATTAATAAATAAATAAGATTGCCTCTAAAGTATATGCTTTATCATCATACATGATTGGCTTGTATGCATACTACTTTCAATCTCCCACTTGCACTAAAGCCAATCGCCATGGTATCTCATACCCAACTTCTCTAAGTGGCGATCAAACTGCTGTTGTGTTAAAGCTTTAGTTAATGGATCTGCAATGTTGTCTTGAGAGTCTACACTCTCCTCTTTCAATGATTTCTTTAATCAAAGTGCCGCAACACATGTTTAGATTCAAGATGAGACTTAGGACCTATTCCTAGTTCTGTAATGAACTTTTCATCTAAAACATCAACTTGCAGCCTCACTTACAGTTATATACTTTGTCTTTGTCACTAAACCAACAACCTTTTGTTGTTTGGAACCTTTTCAATTCACTGCACCATCTTTCAAGGTAAACACATACCCTGAAACAGATTTATTGTCATCTTGGTCTGTTTGAAAACTTGAGTCTGTGAATCCCTTGAGTTTTAATTCAGACCCACCGTAGACAAGAAAAATATCTTTAGTCCTTCTCAAGTACTTTAAGATATTCTTCACTGCCTTCCAGTGCTCTTCTCCAGGGTTTGACTAGTATCTGCTCATTACACTAAGTGCATGAGCAACATCCGGTCTAGTACATATCATACCATACATGATAGATCCTATTGCAGAAGCATAAGGGATCTTACTCATACGGTCTCTCTCCTCAGGTGTCTTTGGGGCCTGTTTCTTGGAGAGATGTATTCCATGGCTCATCGGCATGAGACCTCTTTTGGAATCTTCCATGCTAAACCTCTTTAGCATTGCATCAATGTACGTTCCTTGGGATAAACCAAGCATCCTTTTAGATCTATCTCTATAGATCTTTATCCCTGTAATATCAATCAATATACATCTCGAATCAAATATTCATCTTTGCACTATAGGCTAAAGATATTCATTTGTATCACCAGTGGTCATGTTCATCTCAACACCTGTTCATCTTTGCACTACGAGCCAAAGATATTCATCAGGTAATCATTTATCTTTGCTCTACAGGCCAAAGATATTCAGTTATATCACCATTTAGGACTAAGGATGATGAAAAATAATATAAATAACGAATCCAGTGAGATAAAAGACAAAGATTAAGGATTCGTAATTTAGTTTATCCAAGTTCAAAAATATTCCATAATAATATTTTGTGGAACAAAATTCAAGAATGAAGATCAAAACTTGGATCCAATCAAAGATAGGAACCTTAACAGACAACTTGGACAAATAGAAAAAAATTTAATTTTTTTCGTGAGTAGTGCCGTATACATGAATAGTGCCGTATACATGAATAGTGTCGTATACGTAAATAGTAACTCCAATATAAAAAGGTAAAAATTTCACAATAAAATACATACCAATATTTCGGTGTCATGATATTGAAAGAAATAACATTATTTTTGAAAAAAATAACATCCCTTACCTTAACATGAGAGTAGTTTTGACCGAAATATCGGATATTTTGTGGACGAAAATTTGCACTGTTATCAACGCTCGAAGTATCTAAATACTGACAAGAAATACGCTCGATATTATAGAGAGAAAATTTTCTGATTCTGGTGTGATTTTCATTTCTAACTAAGCACTCTATTTATACGAAAATATCAGGAAACCAAAATAGACTTTTGAAACCAACGGAGCATTTCTTCAAAGTTTAGCAGGTTGGAAGCATACCAAGATTGATCAAAGACTTTGCCACCAAAAATCCCACATGCTTTATATAATATATATATATATATATATATTAAAATATTTATTTTTGAAACTTCAATAATTCATAATAATAGCCCTTTTATCAGAAAAATACAAATTCTATGTCTTTTCTGTAGGAAATTTAATTCTCTACAACTTTGTAGAAGGAAGTTTTTCCAAATTCCCAATCGAAAATAACCGAAATCCACAAACAGATGATTTTCCACACCAAAAATACTGATAAAAATACCTCAGCACTAATTCCTTCTTTTATATCCATAAATAAATATTTTTTTATCATATAAATTAATAATTTGTTATTCACCCATAATATTACAAAACTACAATATTGACAACCAGGTCGTTCCCAGGAAAGATGAGGCCTTCTGATAAGGATTTCTCCTTACTAGCGCACAATTAAATAACCCCTCCTAGACAGAACTTCCTCAGACATTGCTAATAATGCTATCTAATAATATTATTCAAATAATATGAATTATTGATTTGATAATTTAAAATACTGTGCAATGACAATTATTGAATTAATAATACAAAATATCAACTGTAGCAATTATTGAATCAATCATATAAAATATCAACGTAACAATTATTGAATCAATAATATAAAATATTAAACAGTAATTACTGTAACAATAATTGAGTAAGTGCCTTCTTACGTAAGAATCAATAATTCGAAATACTGTGCAATACTGTGTGCTACTGTGCAACAACGCGTATTACTGTATTTTTATCACCGGGTATTTCAACAGTTAAACGGTAACAGTTTTACCGTTATTTATAAAAAGGTTATTTTTGTCCCTTTCTATATCCGACAGTTATTCCGTTGTGGGGCCCACAAATGGCTGCGCCGTCTTACAAATATTCCCCGACAACAAGAATATTCCACGACCAAACGAATATTCTCCGACAACAATGAATATTTTATAACCACTTGCTTATTTAGAAATATTTGCACATTTCACTCATAACTTATCACATTTATCAAATCAACACCTTACTATTTTAAAATAATATATAAAGAAAATTAAATCTTTATTTATAAAATTTGGGGTCTTACATCCTCCCCTCCTTATGAAATTTTGTCCTCAAAATTGACGTACGTATCTGGTATGTCGAAAAGGTGAGGATACCTCGCTTTTATTTTCGATTCTAACTCCCAGGTCATTTCTTCAATAGCATTGTTTCTCCACAAAACTTTAACTTGAGGTATAATTTTCGAGCGTAGGACATGCTCCTTCCTATCCAAAATCTTGACAGGTACCTCCTCATACGTTAAATCTTCAGCTATCTCGTCCGGTTCTAACTCAATAATGTGGTTTGAATCTTTCACATATTTACGCAACACGGATATGTGAAAAACATTATGGACACGAGACATGCTTGGAGGTAAAGGGAGTCTATAGGCCACATTTCCTACTCGGTCAAGGATCTCAAATGGACCAATGAATCGTGGATTGAGCTTTTCCCTCTTGCCAAACCTTGTAACTCCCTTCCACGGAGCAACACGTAATAACACATGGTCCCCAACATTAAATTCCACGTCCTCGATGAAGATCCACATAAATCTTTTGTCGATCTTGTACGGTTTGTATCCGTTGCCGGATCATTTGAATCTTTTTCGTAGTCATACGTACTAACTCCGGTCCCAACAATGTTGCTTCACCCACCTCGTCCCAGCATACTGGAGAGCGACACTTTCGTCCATACAATGCTTCGAATGGAGCCAATCCTATACTTGCCTGATAACTGTTGTTGTAGGAGAATTCCACCAATGGTAAGTACTTATCCCAACTCCCTTTGAAGTCTAGAACATAGAGTCTCAATAGATCTTCAAGAGTTTGAATAGTCCTTTCTGATTGTCCGTCCGTTTGAGGATGATATGGCAACTGAATCGTAAATCCGTGCCCATAGCTTTCTGCAAACTGACCCAAAATCATGAAGTGAATCTTAGGTCACGATCCTAAACTATGGATACTGGCATGCCATGCAATCTCACAATCTCATTCACGTACATATGAGCAAGACGTTTAAGGGAATAAGTCTCTCGTATAGGCAAGAAATGAGCAGACTTGGTTAATCTATCAACAATAACCCAAATCGCATCTATGCCTTGAGAAACCTTGGGAAGACCCGTAACGAAATCTATCGTAATGTGTTCCCACTTCCATTTTGGAATCCCAAGTGGTTGCAATGGACCCTTCGGCACTTGATGCTCCGCCTTTACACGTTGACACGTTAAACACCTCGAGATAAACTCCGCGATATCTCTCTTCATATTGCTCCACCAAAATGTATGTCGAAGATCACGATACATTTTAGTACTCCCAGGATGGATTGCAAACGGTGTGTTGTGTGCCTCCATCATGATTCTATACTTCAAGTCAGAATCGTTAGGAACACAAAGTCTGGAGTTGACTCAAAGTATTCCTTCTTCATCAATCCTTGCTTCTGGAATAGCACCTTCTTGCACCTTCTTCCTTATATTCATCAGCTCCGGGTCTGTAGCTTGAGCAGCTTTAACTTTATCAATCAAAGTTGGTTCTACGCGTATACTTGACATCATCATATGGGTCCCCGGAGTCTTGAACTCTATCTCCATCTTTTGTAAATCACACAAAATAGGTCTTGATAGCATCACATTCGTTCTCGCATATAATCTTCTACTCAACGCGTCAGCTACCACGTTCGCTTTTCCAGGATGGTATTGAATGGTATGATCGTAATCTTTCAACAACTCAAGCCAATGTCGTTGCCGCATGTTGAGTTCCTTTTGAGTGAAAAAATATTTGAGGCTCTTATGATCCGTATAAATCTCCACTTTCTCTCCATACAGGTAGTGTCTCCAGATCTTTAATGCGAAAACGACATCTGCCAACTCTAGATCATGAGTAGGATAATTCCTCTCATATTCTTTGAGTTGTCGCGAGGCATAGGCTATGAATTTCCCATGTTGCATGAGAACACATCCTAACCCCTTGCCCGAAGCATTGCTGTAAATATCAAATCCATCCGAACCAGATGGTATCGTCAGAACAGGTGCCGAAATAAGTCTCCTCTTGAGCTCTTGGAAGCTCTTCTCGCATTCCTCGCTCCAAATGAATTTTGTATCTTTCCGAGTCAACTGAGTTAATGAAGTAGCAATTCGAGAAAATTCCTCTACGAACCTCCGATAAAAACCAGCTAAGCCCAAAAAGCTTCGTACTTCGATCACCGACTTAGGTTGCTCCCAACTTTGTATTGCTTCAATCTTCGCCAGATCAACAGATACTCCACGTTTCAATACCACGTGCCCAAGGAATGCTACTTCCTTAAGCCAGAACTTGCATTTCTTCAGCTTAGCATATAGCTTGTTCTCACGAAGCTTTTAAAGTACCAGCTTCAAGTGGTGATCATGATCTTCACGGCTTTTAGAATAGATGAGGATGTCATCAATAAAGACAACAACGAACTGATCCAAATATTCCTTAAATACACGGTTCATCATATCCATGAAAGCAGCAGGAGCATTAGTCAATCCAAAAGACATGACTAAGAACTCATAATGCCCGTACGGAGTTCTGAAGGCAGTCTTCGGAATATCCTCAGTTTTAATCTTCAGCTGATGATATCTAGAACGAAGATCGATCTTTGAAAAGAATTGTGCTCCTTGCAACTGGTCGAACAGGTCATCAATACAAGGTAGCGGATACCTATTCTTGATGGTGACATGGTTCAACTCCCGATAGTCAATACAAAATCGTATACTCCCGTCTTTCTTCTTTATGAATAAAACAGGAGCACCCCAATGAGACGTACTATGACGTATAAAACCGATGTCTAGCAACTCCTGTAGTTGTACCTTTAACTCCTGAAGTTTAATAGGAGCCATTCGATATGGGGTTTTAGAAATGGATTTTGTACCGGGCTCAAGGTCAATAAAGAATTCAACTTCACGTTCTGGGGGTAGACTGGGAAGTTCTTCGGGAAATACATCAGGAAACTCATTAACAACGGAAATATTATTCAAATATGACGTATTCTGGTTTAGATCAGTGACATGAGCTAAGAAATCTTGACATCTATTTTTTAATAAACGAATAGCTTTATGACTTTAAATGACATTGATTGATTTTAGGGGTTTGGTTGTTTGAATTCGCACAACAGGTTGGTTAGGAATATGAAAACTAACAACCTTACAAAAATAATCAATTTTGGCATGATAAGTGATTAACCAGTCAATTCCTAAAATCACATCAAATGCAAGTATTTTCAAAGATATAAGATCAACAGGTAGGGTAAGGGTACCAATTTGAATCAAGCAAGATTTGTAAACTATGGATGTAACAAAAGTTTCTCCCAACGGAGTTTCAACAGATAAGTCAAAGTCTAAGTTATCAGAAGTCAAGTTCAAACGTTTAGCACAAGCAGGTGAAATAAAAGAATGGGTAGCACCGGTATCTAACAAGGTGTAAAGTTCGCAAGAGTTTATGATTAGCTTACCCGTAATCACCTCATGTGGGTTCCTCACGTTTTGGGCTGTCACGACAAATGCTCTTCCAGAAACCACCGACTTTGACTTGTCCGAAACCGCCTTTGGAATCACCACCCCCGCTGGACTTGGTTTCGCTACAGGACAATCTCGAGCTATATGTCCTTCTTTTCCACAGTTATAGCATGCTTTGAATTATTGTGGGCAGTTTGGGCTGATGTGTCCCTCTTTTTGGCATTTATAGTATACGACCGGTGGTCGTTCTCCTCTCCTAGAAATAGTTGATGCTGGTGCTGATGTCGACGTCTTCACGTTCTTATTATTGTACCTTTTCTCTTTAAAATCTCCTCCCGATTCACTTTTTCTACTATCATGGCCACGATTACTACCGGAGTGGTTACTGCTTCTGTCATGATACTTTCCTCCCCGCTGGTTGTCATTGTTCCGATGACTGCTGCCACCGGTACGACCTTGGTTGTTGTCCCTTGGTTGAACATAATCACTATCTCGTTCTAACAACTGGGCCCTGTTTACTACATCCGAATATAGAGAAAATTTGTGAGAAATGAGGTATTGACGAATTTCGGGTTTCAAACCTCTCAGAAACATCCGCGTCATACGTTCCTCATTCTCCACCAAATGAGGTGCAAACCTGGACAACTCTGCAAACTTAGCCTCGTAATGGGACACAATCATGTTGTTCTGTTCCAGTCTGATAAACTCTACCTCCTTCATATGACGAATACTTTCTAGAAAGTACTTGTCATTGAACAGTTTTTGGAACTCCTCCCTTGAGTGCGACAGGCTTGGTACGCTTCACGGATTCCCACCAGTAATCTGCCTCTCCACGGAACATAAAGGTGGAAAATGAAACCTTCTGTTTCTCCGTGCATCCCAAGACATCAAATATCTTGGTAATTTTCTTCACCCACGTCTCCGCCTTGATCGGATCCGGCTTTCCCAAAAACTTTGGTGGTCCCAATTCTTTGAACTGCTTGACAGTTACAATTCGCGTGTTGTTATTATCTCCACCTGTATTTTGCACACGAGTCTCCCTCGTCTAGTTTTGCATGAACTGCAAAAAGCTTCTAAACATCTCATCGTTTATCGTCTGATCAGTGTTGTTTTCAGGATGAACATTGCCTTCCTGTTGCACGTTCTCCTGGTTGGTGATTAAAGGTGTCTCCACGGTCTCATTCACTCCATTGTCAACATTCTCAGCTGCCATTCTCAAATACTACCATAAAACAAGGGTTAATTAAAAAAATTACATATCACATATTAACCCTATGTTCTAAACGACCAATTAAATAATAAATAAGCTTAGGTAGGACACACTAGCGAAGGTTTTATTCGTCTCTCCCCTCCTAATTTTATTCCCAGATCTCCGCCAGAGACCATATCCATAAGCACTGATACCAACTGTGATGCCCCCAAAATAGGTTCAATACCAACCCATTCTGAGTCGCTAAATACATGGTACAGAATTCAAATACAATCTTTTACATCACACGGTCGTGCAAAATACGACCACACAACTGTGAGTGTCAATACAAATATATAGAAAAATATTAACATTCAAACTAAGTCCTCATTATAATTATTATCACACTATTTATTAGAAATAGTGAGGACTACTACTGCTCTAACTCGGACCATCACTCTGTCCCCCGACTAGTTCCTGCGACATTCTCATTTTCTGAAGAGGACAATAGATGAAAAGGGTGAGCTCAACTAGCCCAATAAAGAATATTATAACTAAGATAATAAAGAACAATTTATCGTTAGTCTTCAACAATTCAGATAAAATATTATTGACAACAAGTTTTAGATCAATATTCGCAGCGGAAATAACAATTCATTAGAAGCGTTAAGTAGAGAATGAAGTCTACTATCTTCTATGATTTAAAAGTCCATCATCAATATTTTATCCCTGTAACATCAATCAATATACATCTCGAATCAAATATTCATCTTTGCACTACAGGCCAAAGATATTTATTTGTATCACCAGTGGTCATGTTCATCTCAACTCCTGTTTATCTTTGCACTACGGGCCAAAGATATTCATCAGGTAATCATTTATCTTTGCTCTACAGGCCAAAGATATTCAGTTATATCACCATTTAGGACTGAGGATGTTGAAAAATAATATAAATAACGAATCCAGTGAGATAAAGGACAAAGATTAAGGATTCGTAATTTAGTTTATCCAAGTTCAAGAATATTCCATAATAATATTTTATGGAACAAAATTCGAGAATGAAGATTAAAAATTAGATCCAATGAAAGATAGGAACCTTAACAAGCAACTTGGACAAATAGAAGAAAATTTAATTTTTTTCGTGAATAGTGCCGTGTACATGAATAGTGCTGTAATCGTGAATAGTACCGTATACGTGAATAGTAACTCTAATATGAAAAGGTAAAAATTTTACAATAAAATACATACCAATATTTCGGTGTCATGATATTGAAAGAAATAACATCATTTTTGAAAAAATAACATCCCTTACCTTAACAGAAGAGTAGTTTTGACCGAAATATCGGATATTATGTGGACGAAAACTTGCACTGTTATCAACGCTTGAAGTATCTAAATACTCACAAGAAATATGCTCGATATTATAGGGAGAAAATTTTCTGATTCTGGTGTGATTTTCATTTCTAACTAAGCACCCTATTTATAGGAAAATGTCAGGACACCAAAATAGACTTTTGAAACCAACGGAGCATTTCTTCAAAGTTTGGCAGGTTGGCAGCATACCAAGATTAATCAAAGACTTTTCCACCAAAAATTCCACATGTTTTATATAATAGATATATATATATATATATATATATATATATATATATATATATATATATTAAAACATTTATTTTTAAAACTTCAATAATTCATAATAGTAGCCCTTTTATCAGAAAAATACAAATTCTATGTCTTTTTTATAGGAAATTTAATTCTCTACAACTTTGTAGAAGGAAGTTTTTCCAAATTTCCAATCGAAAATGACCGAAATCCACAAACGGATGATTTTCCACACCAAAAATACTGATAAAAATACCTCAGCACTAATTCCTTCTTTTATATCCACAAATAAATATTTCTTTATCATATAAATCAATAATTAGTTATTCACCCATAATATTACAGAACTACAATATTGACAATCATGTCGTTCCCAAGAAAGAGGGATCATTCCGATAAGAATTTCTCCTTACTGGCGCGCAATTAAATAACCCCTCCTAGACAGAACTTCCTTAGACATTGCCAATAATGCTATCTAATAATATTATTCAAATAATATGAATTATTGATATGATAATTTAAAATACTGTGCAATGACAATTATTGAATTAATAATACAAAATATCAACGGTAGCAGTTATTGAATCAATCATATAAAATATCAACGTAGCAATTATTGAATAAATAATATAAAATATCAACGTAGCAATTATTGAATCAATAATATAAAATATTGAACAGTAATTACTGTAACAATAATTGAGTAAGTACCTTCTTACGTAAGAATCAATAATTCGAAATACTGTGCAATACCGTGAGCTACTGTGCAACAATGCGTATTACTGTATTTTTATCACCGGGTATTTCAACAGTTTAACGGTAACAGTTTTATCGTTATTTATAAAAAGGTTATTTCTGTTGCTTTCTATATCCGACAGTTATTCCGTTGTGGGGCCCACAAATGGCTGCGCCGTCGTACAAATATTTCCCGACAACAAGAATATTCCACGACCAAACGAATATTCTCCGACAACAATTAATATTTTATAACCACTTGCTTATTTAGAAATATTTGCACATTTCACCCATAACTTATCACATTTATCAAATCAACACCTTACTATTTCAAAATAATATATAAAGAAAATTAAATCTTTATTTATAAAATTTGGGGTCTTACAACTGATCTCATGATCATTTGTGTGGAGACACTAAAGCAAGTATGTAGGTGCTTATTAGAGAATAAGTTCGCCGAATGTAACTCACTATGGAATACCTAATAGAGTTTTACTCGCCTGTCAATAGGAATTCCTAATGTGATAGTAGTACAAGTGATCCTTGGACTTGAGATCATCATAGTATCTTGTATGTAATGAATTATACTTTGACTTATTCCTTAAAGCCCTTTAGGATATATAAAAGGGAATGCTTTTGTATAATGAGTTACATATGGAGATAATGAATGATCAATAAAGAATCCACCACCTCTAGTAAAAGAGGAGATATGTCCTATGTGATTCGTTAAATGACAACCCAGGAATCCTTGGCAAAGGTGGAATGAAATTAGAAAGAGGTTTCTAATTTGCATTATTTGGAGTTGTGCATTTTCTAATCGAAATACATATGATTAAATAAATTAAGACTTGACAGTAAATCCATGTCTTATATTTAATTGGGACATTGTATGGTGGAAGGATTGAATTGTACGGTAACTATTAACTCACAGGTTCTTTTATGATTAATGTTGAAATCTATATTATCTGAAAAGTCGTTGATCGCTAGGGAGGCTTATCCCTATTGTAGAATAAATGTTATTTATTTAAATAGATTATTAGTTTAATTTATTTATTTAAATAAGATTAGAATTGTTCTAATTGATTTATTCACAACCGATTTAATATGGAGAACTTAAAGGGTCACACCATAAAAGGAAGAAGAATTATTTAAGAAGAAATTGGCATGATAGTAATAATGCATTAAGTGTAATTAATTTAATCTATGGTGATAAAATAAATTAAATAGCTTAATGTTTATTATTTAATATTTTAGAAATATTAAATATAAATTAATAAGAGGAGTCTTATTAATATTATTATTATTATTATTATTATTATTATTATTTTAATTCTAAAGGAGTTTAGGAATTAATATTATATCAGTACTCTCTCTCAATTCTAATAAGATTAGGATATAAATTAATTAAAGTGTTTAATTAATTAATTAAATAAAACCCTATTCTAATTGGATTAGGAAGGTTAACCTAATATCTATATAAGCGAGTCTTATATCAGAAATAAGGTACGTGAATTTTCCAAGGATTGGGAGTACACATATTCTATAGAGATAGAAACAAGGGTTAAGCCAATAACCCATCTTCCTTAGTTCTTCATCTTCCTTGGTGGATCACCGTTAGAGGTCAAACATTTGGGTGGCTGACATTGATTAAGGGAAGGAGCCACTACAGAGGAATCAAAGGAGTAGAACTTGTACCTAAGGAAGCTTGGATCTTCAAAGGTAATTCCATTCCATCTTCTCCTGTGTATTGACTGATAATTGATGCACAAGAAAGATCATGGTTAAGGGTTTGCAAGAAATTTTTAAAATCTGCTTTTCATCCCTTCCGCTGCGTTAATGTAATTTGACTGCATGCTTATGTTTCTAGCAAACCCAACAGAAACCCTTCTGCTTTGGTGCACTCTTGCTACCGCTAGCTCTCTCTATTTTGACTCCCATTTCAAACTTATTCTTATTTTTCTTCTCCTTAGGGTACATGCTCAAAGCCTCACTACCACCCTCCGCTATTATAGCTTTCTCCAACACGGTTCCAAAGATCTCACTCTGGAACACTGAGACCCTACTATAGAGCCAAGGTTTCAAACCTTGCTCAAATCTCCTCGCCTTCCTCACTTCTGTGTCCACCTGATGTGGTGCAAATCTCGCCAGTTCATTGAACTTGGCAATATATTGGGGAACTGTTATGTCCCCCTACTTTAGCTCTAGGAATTTAGCTTCCATCCTACTCTGCATGCTCGTAGGGAAATAATTCTCAAAGAAAATCTTCTTAAACTATTCTCACGTAGCGTTTTCTACTCCAGCCCTACTCTAGTTCGCCTCCCACCAGAAGTTGGCCTCTCCTTTCATCATGTAAGTAGCAAAAGAAGTCTTTTACTCCTCCATGACATTTACTATCACAAATTCCTTCTCTATCTCTTTTACCCAAGTTTGGGTGGCAATAGAATCTGTAGTTCCTTTGAACCCCGGTGGACCTACGCTCTTAAAATCCTTAAAAGTAGTGACACCTACTACCCCAGATTAACTCTTACACCCCCTCCAGTCCAATTAAAGGCTACAGTTATTAAGTTAACAAATTCCTGCATAGGGTTATTCGGACCCCCTTGCTCCTCCACATTACGAGGCTCTACTTCTTGATTTCGCTGTCGTCTTCTTGGCGGCATTTTCTGTTAACGTACATACAGTTTCATCATTATTTACTTCTTTTTGTTGATTATTATTCACAGTTAATAATAATTCAAACACATTGCCAAGCATTTCAATAAAATTCTTATATTAATATGCTTTCTTCTTGTAGTATAATACTACAAACGTTCGTCATTACATAGCCTTAGCCATTTACCTTAGCCATTTACAAGACCATCCCGTAATTGCTTTCCAAAAATTAGGATTTACAAAAGACTACCCTTTGATTATACAAAAGAGAGTTTTACGTCATTACTTAGCTACACAAATATTTACATAGCTATTCCTTCTCTATATACTAACTGGACTACATCTGCCTAACGGCATTAGTGTAATCCGCATTGCCCAGACTAGCCACCACATCTCGGCTAATAGTGTGCCGAGTCTGCCCTGCTTCCATCGGATACCCAACAACCTGATGCTAGTAATCACGATGTGAACTCCTATGAATATAGAACATTCTGCTAATCTTCTGCTTCTTGCTCAGAAGCTCTACCTTAAGTTCCTGGACCTCATATTTCAGATCCCGGACCATATCCTTAACTAGCACTTTCTCATCATAATCCGCCTCCCAAAAGGTCTCCATGTCCTCCTTCTCCTCCTGAATGTCGTGAACTTCCTCCTTCAGATCACGAACTTCCTTGCTCAGCTGGACATTCCTATCTAACACTGACATAAATAATGCCTTCGTTGACTCTGTCGGTGTTAGATCCTCCTCCTCAATAGGTAGTACCGTGTTAAACGATACCATCTCTACTTCATCCTCAGACATACAATCGAACAGCTATGTAAATCCAAGGTCATCAGAATGCTCAGACGGATCCTCCTCTTCTGGATCAGTCTCCTCTATGTTCATAATATATACCTCAGCTACTGGCATTGGTACTAGATCTATTATGTTAAAAGATTTCTCACTTACTATATGTATGTCCCTATGTATGTCCCTACACATAGCAATATCTCTTGACATTTACAATTAGACACAATATCTTGATTAGTACACAACATCAAAATATTATACACACATATCACATTTAATATGTTTAAGGTTACATTCTTCTTTGAAACTCTACTCGAGTTTATTTTCTTCTAACTTCTAATTCTCTTCTTAAGGTTATAGCCTAAGGTTTCCCCCCTTTAAGTTTTATGACCTACAGCTCTGATACCAACCTGTGACGCCCCCAAATCCGGGTACTTTCAACCCACAGATATGGTGCTACACGGTGTTACTATCTACTCATACATTCTATTGAAGACTTCAATGAAAAGCATAAGTTTAATAACTATTATATCATATTAATCCCTTCCCAAGTTCTTTATAACCGTTACATTTGTTCTGCATCATAATATCATTCATTACAAAAATAATACTATATAATTACAAGGATGAATTATTTATCCATCTTTGTCTTACCCTTGTCCTTGTCCTTACCGGATCCTTCGGTCCTTTCGCTCTTAGCTGAAATTATATAATTTTAAGCAAGAATGAGCATAACTAGCTCAACAAGTTTACACATTATAAACTGCAACCACAAAATCAAGAATCATATGATTTAATCTTCATTAACTGCAAAATAGTTATGAAGTATTACGAATAATCAAAATAGCGTTTTGATTCCTTTAAAATCATTCCCAAGGACTTATAGTCACTTAAGAATCTGAGTTGGTCAAAGACCATGAACATTCTCTTTAGTTTCATTCATGAAAAGAACAACCCGGCACTAAGACCGCATGTTACATATAGCTTACGAGTACATCTAGGGGATCAGCCTATAATATTCTATGTTGATCAACATTCATTTATTAAACGTATTTACGTTTAAGTTTTGGCAACCTCATGTTCCCATCGAATTAACGACGTTAAAACCTTTGTGTATTCATACTCAGGCTTACCTTTGAATCTGTACCAAAGCAATTGGCATAGGATAGCAACATTATGAATATTTTGAAAGATTTGCGGAAAAATCAACCAAAATAATTTAAATCTCAATCTAGCCGAATCAAATAGCATTGACTATTCAATAACAGTTTATGCATAAGAAATCATGCATATTGACAGCTTGTCCAACTTAAAGTATAGACAAGAGTTTAGAAAACTTCCCTCAAACATCTTCAAACTTTTAAGTATACTTTACTTGGGGTCTTTACAGATTATATATGATATAAACACATAGCATACCAATTAGGTTACCACAATTGATACACATTGTGTAAACTATCTTCTCCTTCTTGCATAGCTTAGCCAAATTGTTAAACTAATAACATTTGTTTAAGTTATTTAACATTTATTACGGTTTATTAACATTCACATGTCCTAAACCGACACTCGTCGATCGTCGTTAAGCACAGCGACAGACGAAACCCTAATCGGTTCGCTAACTCGAACACATTTCCCCTAGAATACCGTTATCGGACTCCGTATAAAAATTACATAAGTTTTATCTTCATTTCTTAACATTCTCGTACTTCGCACCTCTATTACATATCGTATAACCTTAACGCGTGCATCAAACTCGACTACGATTCACGGTTTACGTTTTTGAATTTTGAGTTTTAAATTTAAATACTTTTAATCAACATTTAATTCCTAAAATCATCGTTAAACATGTTGTTTAGGAATTGTCTCTTCATGTATATTTAGTGTAACGACTGCGATTTTATATAGTAAATTTTAATATTTATTGAGTGAATAAATATTATATGTGATTTATTTATTGAGTTAAATAAATAAATTATGTGATTGTGTGGACTGATTTAATTAAGAATAATATTTAATTAAATGGATGTGTTAATAATGTTGTGGCATAATTCTAATCTAATTGAGAATAATTAAATTAGATTTAAAATTATGTGCTAAGTATTAGTTATAATTTACTAATTGTTACATGAATTGAATTTCAAGTGTAACAATGTGGTATTATGTGTTTTTATTAATTAATGAATGTTAGCTTTTATTTAATTGAATTAGAATGTTGTAATTTAATTAAATAAGTGTAGCATTTAACTTATGGGTTAAAGATTTATTAAATAAAGAAAAAGAGCTTTTAAATTTTTGTAACCAAACAAGGCCCTTACTTTTGTTTAAAAGGATTTTGCCAAACCGGTCCTTTTATTGTTTTAAACCTATTCTAACCAAACAAGCCTTAGTACTAATAATTTGTTTTATAAAATGATTTGCCAAACTAACCCTAATGGCTTTTGAAATTCTATAACAGCTATATTAATAATATTAATTGTAATTAGTAAACGTATATTAATATATCAGTTATATATGTATACTACGTTAAGTAAAGTTACGTTAGTTTTCTAAGCCTAAGTCTAAACTAAGAACAAAGAAGAAAGAAGAGCAGAGAAGAGAGAATACAGAGAAGAAGAAGAGAAGCTTGAGAAAACAAGGGAAGAACATCATCATCATCTCTATCTCTTAACCAAAACTAGTAAGATTATAATCTTAACCCTTATAATCAATTCATATATTTTGTGTTTATTAGGTTTTCATAATAATGAATTTATATGTATATATGGTATTCATATGTTCTTCATATGTAATTGTATGCCATGAAAGGATTTTCAGAATTCAATTGTTGTAAAAATAAGTTTTTAAAGTTATGTTCTTCAATCTTTCATAGTTTTAGAATTTTCTGTAAAAATCTTTGTGTGAAAGTTTTTGATTTTGATATATGTACGGAATGTGTACATATATATTTATATATATATATGTTTACATATGATTTTTATAGTGGTTTAAGTGTTTTAATTCACAAAGATATGATGAACATGGAGAAATCATGTTCATAGTGTTTTATTATGAAGTTATTTTGAAAATAGTTCTTAAATCATCAAAGAGATTGGTGTATGTGACACCCCCAAATCTGGGTACTTCGTTTCCACATGATTTGGTGTTCACTTTCTAATATAACATACATCTACCCAATGAATAATGCAAAGTAACTATAACTTAAATTAAAATAAATAAATCTCCCTTACAACAAGGGTTACAACCTTTATAAAATAAATCCCGGGTTACTCTAACCCTGACATGAATATAATAAAGTGCGAAAATAAAAACATAGCATTCAAGTCTTATTACAATCATTTCAAAATAATTAAACAATTCTTCACTTGCTTTGCTTTCCCTTGCCCTTACTCGTAGATGGAGCATCAGCGTTATCAACCTTTACTGAAATTGTTATTTAATGCAAGAGTGAGCAAATCACAGCTCACTGGAGTTTAACAATAATATAGACATGAAATGATATCTTTTAAAAAAAATCTGAATAACTTAGCTTGCTTCAATAATAAAGAATTGAATAATAATTCTCTATCAACATTAAAATTTGAATATAAAATTTATCTGAGGGTCATAAGACCTTTGAACTCTTGTCCTAAGTTATAAATATTTCTATTTAAACCTTTAACAGTCAATAAGACTATGGACCTTAACTCGTACTTAGGGGGATCAGCCCTTTGTACCATGTATTGTGCACAAACATCTTAACGCTATGCGTAGTAACCTCCCCTAGTAAATAGGGTTGTTCAACTCAGTAATTTGAATTCAAGTCCGCACCAAAGAAAGTTTGGTTTGGATAAGCTTACAAGGGTAATTTAGAATTCACGTTCATCAACTAAGAATTAGTTGAATCGACTATCAATAATTCGTAAATAACATAATTATGAACTAAAATATGCTTTAGAATCAACTTAAAGCATTTAAAATAATAATTGGATCTTACTTGAATAATAAGTTAAGATCATTTCAATTAAATAAACAATTATCCAATACAGAAATGGAAAGAACATTCTCAACAATTAATATATGAATTCAAGAAATTATATATAATTAACAAGTTTAAGGTTAGAGGACTTGCATAAAAATTAATTTAGAAAACTTGCATAGAATTAACGAGTTTAGGGTTTAGAAAACTTGCATAGAATTAACGAGTTTAGGGTTTAGAAAACTTGTCTTACGCGCAAGCTACTTAACTCAACCACATACTTAAACACTTCCTATACACATTCAATTATAATAATCTAAATTAGTTAATACATAACTAATTCACATAAGTGGTTAACCATCATGGTTAACTCACTCTAATTAAATAAATAATAATAATCAACTATCACATAGTTAATTACATCACATACATATTCACATAATTAAATCAATTATGTATTTAGCCAAATTATAATTAAACAATTATAATTCAAACACTTAATCAAACTATAATTACTTAAATTATAATTACCTTTTAAATTATAAACAAATTATAATTTATAATCAATTAAACATGCATTTATAATTACACAATTTATAATTAATCATGTAATTATCAATTTAAAATCCACAATTAAACATACATTTATTAAATTATAATTACTTAAATTATAATTTAAATTAACATCTAATTGATTAAAATAAATCAACTTCTATACATTATAATTTCACAGAATTATAATTTAAATTAAACATTTACTCTTAATTATAATTAATCAAAGTACAATTAAGTAACTTATTTTATAATTAAACAATTATAGCTTATAATTTAAATATTATATTAGGTTTTCAAAACTTCCTTTTTTTCACAAATTATAAAATTACCAACTTCGTGTTAACACATGTTATAGCACCTAGATATATGCTCATTATCTTAGCAATAATGTAACTTAGGCATGAAAATAATCTGCACAATTGTTTAAAACACACTGCCACTGCACCGAACCCGGCGCAGCTGCGCAGCCAGCTGCCTTAAACCCGGAGCAGCTGCGCAGGTAAAGGCTCTGGTAAAAGCAAGTGGCGCAGCTGCGCTGCTCCTAGCCTTGCTGCCGGCGCAGCTGCGCAGCAGCTCGGCCAGACGCAGATAGCCACGGCTCCCTACTTTATCGGACAACCCATACAAGCCAAAAATATAGTAACATAGACACTGTAAATCATATACACGATGTAATACATATATCTAACATGCACTCAAAACATTAGCTCATTTAAACAACGAGAATCAATAGTTTTAAAAATTCAATTTGGCCATTTTCATGAAAACTCATATTTTTCCATAAAATAATCTACTGTAATAGAATTTCTCAAGTAATTCAACTTATAACACATTAAATCTCTTCATAATTGAATATAACATCATAACCAATTCTAATTAGACATACTAACACATACAAATTCCTAAATTTTCCATTCTAAAACCAATCAATATACATAAAACAATATGAACAAAACTTTTTTCATGAAACTTATTTTAACAGTAATTTAATTCCTGAAAATCCTCTTATGTCATACAATTACCACAATCAACACATGGATACAATACATACATATAAAATTCATGATTTCAGAACTTCCATGAAAACTCAACTTTTGACAGAGAATAAAATACATGAAACATATGAATTGAGTTCTATAATTGTAAGAGTAAAATTATAGATTATAACCTTTTTGCTAATCGTTAATGAAGAAGATGATGATGCTTAAGCTCTTCCTTTTCTTCTTCTTCTCTCTTTTCTAACTCTTCCTCTGTTCTTTCTTTTCTCTCTTACACTGATATTCTTTCTAACGTAGTTTAGACTAACGTATAATATAATACGTAGTAATAGATATAGGCTTAATTATATAATATAACTGACAAATATATTAAGTATAATGTCAGTTACAAATTTCAAAAATCCATAATGCCTTGTTTGGCAAAACATGGTTATTTTCAAAAATAGATTATTAATGCTAAGGCCATGTTTGGTAAACAGTTTATTTAAATAGCTTTTTGATAGTTAGGGCCTCGTTTGGTAGAAATAGGTTTAAAACAATTATAAGGGTCTTGTTTGGTTAAAATAAATTTAAAAATCCTTTTCTTTATTTTAACAAATTATTTAACACATACTCTAATATCACATTTTAATTAATTAAATATCAATAATAATTTAATCAATTAAAATCTAACATCAATAAATCACATAAAATTACCACCTAATTATAATTACTCGCTAATTATAATCCATGTAACACTTCATCACATATCTCATCTAATTTAATTATCTCAATTAAATTAGAACTATAATATAAAATTAATATACATTAATTAAATTAAATATTGCACATTCATTTAATTAATATATACACTTAATTAAATCACTCTATAAATCACATAATTTATTTATGTAACTCAATAAATAATTCACATAAATATTTATTTAATTCAATAAATATTTAAAATTAAATATAAAATCTCAATCGTTATAGTGTAAGCATAAAGTTATGAGTAATATGTGATATAGCATGATTATATATGAGTTATATGGTTGTTTTAACAATTCAATTCATGAAATTTTGATAAACAAGAAGAATTGTGTTCATAGTGATTTTCTGTAAATCAATTTCTGAAAAATGGCTTTTGAAACTATCAAATTGATGATTGATTATGGGTTATTGTTTAAATTGATCATGTATTATGTTAGTATGTTAAGAATAGGAGTTATTACAATTGCTATTACTTGAATTGATTGAAAAACGAATTCGTAATAGCAAAATTTGTCAAGAACGCTTAAAATTGTGTTTTTCTTCGAAAATCATAAAATTTTTGTTTTGGTTATGTGATGTATGGATTTTATATGTTATGATCATGTTAAAGAGTTTAAAATATTATTTGTATCAAGTTTCATGTTAATCATGTTGGGAAAAATCGAATTCGATGTGAAGAAATAAGATAAATTGGCTTATTTCTCTTCCAGTTCCCGAACCAGCCCCTTCACCAGACTAGGGACCCACCCCAGTGGGGCTATTGCCCTTGGGGGACCCGCCCCAGCAGGTGTTCCTGCTGTTCGGGAAATTTGGTTTTTGGTTTTTGAGATTTCATGCCCCGTTTCTTTAGCTAACTTATTTCTATGACTTGATAAGTGTAATAGGAAATAAGATAACATGTTTTTGATGTGTTTAAGATAGATTGAAGTTTATATGAATGTATTACATGTGCATGAGTGTGTTACTTTCATAAGGTACACAACACAATTCATTGCGTTATAAGCTTATGAATGTATGTCGTGAATGTAGACTCACGTATTTGACTAGTTAGCAACCTATATTGTAAACAACGTTGTGAGTTGGACTTGAGTATGGAGTTCGACGGTTTAAACGTTGTAGTTGAATACTAATAGACGCTTTAAACGTAATGCAATGTGTAAGATAATTGTGGAAGTGGTTATAGTTATTAAAGTGTAGCTTGCGCTTGAGGCAAGTTTTCTATCTCTAAACTTGTTATTTATATTGTGCAAGTTTTCTAATCCTAATTCTCTTACGTTAAGCACGTTCCCATTTCGGAACTTATTATTTACCTTGTACAAGCTTTGTTGTATTATATTATTCCTAATGCTCAAATATTGAAGTATTATTGAGGTATTATGATCTTGACTTAGTTGTTCAAGCAAGATCTACTTATTCTTTCAATTTCTTTGAGTTATTTCTAAAGCATGCCTATCTATTATGTAGTTTATTGTCATATCTTATAATTGGTTCATGATTCTTATATTATTGAACTATTAAAGTACTGTGAGTCGATTCAACTACTCCTAGTTGATGATAGTTGAAACTCCAAAGTTCCTTTACCTATCCAAACCAAACTTTCTTTGGTGCGGACTTGTATTCAAATACTGAGAATGAATAACCCTATTCATTAGGGGACATTTATGTGAAAGCGTTAAGATGGTTGTGCACAATTCATGGTACAAAGGGTTGATCCCCCTAAGTACGAGTTAAAGGTTCATAGTCTTATTGACTGTTAAAGGTTTAAATAGAAATATTTATAACCTAGGACATAGTTCAAGGTCTTATGACCCTCAGATGATTCTATATTCGAATTCTACGTATTGATGAAAGAATTATTATTCAATCTTTATTTTGATGAAAGTAAAGTTATTCAAACTCTTTTGAAACTATTCACTTATGTCAGATCACTGTTGTATTTCCAAGTGAGCTTTTGTTTGCTCACTCTTACATGTTTTACCACCCATTGCAGTTGAAACCAAGAATGTTGACATACCGCCAACAAGTAAAGGAAAAGGGAAGATGAGCAAGTAAAGGCTTGTGTTACAAGTTTTATTGTAATAAGTCTTAGTTGATTATGTTTTAATTCCGCATTTATTGTTTGATGTTAAGGTTTAATTAACCCTGGGATTTTATTTGGACAAGTTGTAATACTTTATCAAGGAAGATTTTATTTAAGTTTTATGAAGGTTGTAATTTACTTTGCAATTCTTTATTTTTGGGTAGATGTATGTTTTAATTTAGAAAGTGAACACCAAATCATGTGGAAACGAAGTACTCGGATTTGGAGGTGTCACAGGTTGGTATCAAAACAGTAGGTTATGAACCTTAGGTGGGGAGAAAACCTTAGGTAGTAGCCTTATAGTAAGATCGAAAAGATAGTGGTGATAGGTAAAGATAATAAACTACCTTATGTGCTATGTGTTTACGTTTAGGTATTCGAAGAGTGACGACTCGAGATCACGTAATAATAAACTTTAAAATTCTTTTGTCAGGATGACGAACATTGGAGAGTCCAGTCAAGCTAGAGAGGAAGAGCCCCGATACATCCATGTTGTCTAGGAGTAACTGGTTAAGAGAGAGCCATCTCCAGTGATCACCGTAGCTGGTCGGGAGCGTGAGCTGACACCTATTCCAGAGGAAAGGACGAGGACGAGTCTGAAGAGCAGAAAGAGGAGGAAGAGGATCCCGAAGAGGAATTTCTACCTCACCCTGTTAGTGCTGAGATGTACGAGTCGGTCTACAACAGTAACGTGGAGCTTCATGGTCGAGTCAGAGAGCTCGAAGAAACCATCCAGCAGTGGGACGAGACTATCGAGGATATGGCTAGTGACCTAGAAGAAGCACAATGGAACCTAATACACACAAAGAATGATCGAGATGAGGCACGAGCCAAGTTAGCAAAGCTGAAGCAAGACATCCATGAGGAGTCAACAAAGCGTGCCAGAGCTGAGGAAACAAGCTTGAGGGCTACTCAACGAGCCGATCAAGCTAAGAACAAGGCAGAAACTAAGAGATCCAAGCTAAGGGAAACAGAATACGCTTTCCATACGGCCATAGATAAGGCCCAGGACCGTATCTTTTATTACCCAGCTCAGTTCCAAGGTTTACCATAGTATGTGGTGGACCAAAGGACAGCGTTTTGGGTGATGGGGGAAGAACGAAGAGAGGCTGTGTGACGTCTTAATATGCCTAGACATTAGAGCTTTTAAATTATGTGTTTCTTTTTGTAATAAATAGATGTTAATCCCATAATTTGAGATAATAATGGGATAAAGTGATGATGTAGTCCTGTAACTTGTTCCAGTTCAGGAAAGATGATGTATATAGCAGGAATGCTATCTATCCTATGTTCTTAAAACTACGAGTAATGAATAAAAGAAGTTTATTGATGTGCTATGTGTTCATATATGAACTGAGTTATTTAATTGTTTAAGTTTAACTTGAACACTTAAGAATTGAATAAAGGAGCTAATAATTTTTCTTAACAGAAAATGCCTCCTAGAAGAAGACCAACACGTCAAAACCCCGAGGATTCGATGAATAATAATGATGGAACAAACCCTAACTCGATTCAGCAGTTAGTGAACCTGCTGACAGGAGCGATGGAGAATCAGCCGCAAGTGCAGGGTACTACATTTAAGGAATTCAAGGCAGTAGGGCCACCTAAATTCAAGGGATCGACAAACCCGATAGATGCACAGACGTGGGTTATGGAAATGGAGAAGGTCTTTGACGTGGCTAACGTCGGTGAAGACCAGAAAATGGTATTCGCGACTTTTATGTTGAAGTCAGATGCTAGCTTCTGGTGGTAGGCAAATAAGACCAGAGAAGGTGAAAGAGTCATACCGTGGCTACATTTCAAAGAGATGTTCTTTGAAATGTACTTCCCTGTGAGTTTGCAGGACCAGATGGAGGTCCAATTCTTAGAGTTGAAGCAGGGAGGGATGACAGTGTCAGAATACGCCGCAAAGTTCAACGAGTTGGCCAGGTTCACTACTTACCAAGTCAGCACGGACGCTAGGAAGGCGAGGAGGTTTGAGCGGGGACTGAAACCCTGGCTTTACAGCAAGGTCTCTATGTTCTAGCTGAACACATTTGCAGCTGTGCTGGAAAAGGCCATTCTAGCTAAAGGAGGGAGCGACGCCATGACAAAATTCAACCAAGACAAGAAGAAGAAGATTGAGACAAAAAACAAGGCTGGTGGTAGCGAGGCTATCCATCAGAAAAGAAAGTGGAACAACAACACCTCTGCTGGGAGTTAGCAGGGAGGCCAGCAGAAGAAGAAGCTCGAAGCATGTGCTACATGCAGGAAGACTCACACTGAAGTGTGCATGAAAGAGAAACGGGTGTGCTACAACTGTGGTCAGGAAGGCCACATCGCGCCAAATTGCCCAAACCCGAAGAAGGGAGCTTGCTATACATATGGATCCAAGGATCACATGGCTCGTAACTGCCCTAAGAAGCCAGCGACAAGGTCAACAGGGAATGGTGGAAATGGCAGCGGCAGCACTCTGACTATTGCCGGACCGTCGCCATTTCAAGCCGTTCGGCCCACTGCCCGCACGTTCAACATGACAGTGCAAGACGCGGTGCAATCAAAAGATGTGGTGGCAGGTATTATTCCGATCAATAGTATAAATGCATATGTATTATTTGATTCGGGTGCTACTTGTTCATTCATATCTGATGATTTTGCTAAAACCCTAGACTTACCTATAGAAGAGTTAGCTTACCCCTTGAACATAGAAATTGCGAATAGGGAAGTCATTCCTGTTAGGTTGGTATACAAGAACTGTAGATTGGACATAAGGGTTAGGAGCTGAGGGTAGATTTGATTCCGATAAAACTTGGGGAATTCGATGTCATATTGGGGATGGACTGGTTTTCAACCATAGGGCGGTAATCGACTGTCAGAAGAAGTCGGTAAACCTTACGACTCCGTCAAAGGTAGTGTTATATGGTAGTAAATCGCCTAGACAATCGAGTTATCTGACGAAGATGCAAGCCAAGAAACTTTTGACGCAAGGCTGTGTAGGATATCTAGCCTACATAGTAGATACGCGTAAGGAAAGCCCGAAGGTGGAGGAGATATCGGTGGTTAATAGGTTTGTGGATGTTTTTTCGAGCGATTTGCCAAGACTTTCGCCAGATAGGGAGATAGAGTTCGTGATCGACTTAGCGCCGGGAACTGCTCCAATTTCGAAAGCTCCGTACCATATGGCTCCAGTTGAAATGAACGAACTGATGGTGCAATTACAAGAATTGTTAGACAAGAAGTATATTCAACCGAGCGTTTCGCCGTGGGGAGCGCCAGTATTATTCATGAAGAAGAAGGATGGTACAATGCGTCTTTGCATTGATTATAGGGAATTGAATAAAGTTACGATCAAGAATAGGTATCCCTTACCTAGGATCGATGATTTGTTTAATCAATTGAAGGGTGCTAAATACTTCTCGAAAATCGATTTAAGAAACGGGTATCATCAATTAAAGGTCAGAAAGGAAGATATACCGAAAATGGCTTTTAGGACTCGATATGGTCATTACGAGTTCTTGGTGATGTCATTTGGTCTAACGAATGCCCCAGCTCATAATGCAATCGTTATAACTCAGAATTGGCTCATTCCAAAGCCATTAGCTCACATATCTCATGTACTACAATTTCATTTGGATAGAATTAGTTTTTGAATCCGTTAGCGATAAATTCACCGTTTAAAATTTAATTACGCATTCGTTAAACGTTCGTGAACGTTCATAGCTCATTTCCTCGTTTTAAGTCAGAATTCAACCATTCTTGAGTCCCCGACTCTTAAATACCTAATTCTACAATACGCCATCGAAAACCAAGGTTTCCGAGTTAAACGGCAACTTTTTGACTATCATTCTGAGAATTCTACGATTTCGACGATTAATGTCTATTCGCGTAAAATTCGCCATAACTTCGTTACTCGAGATTTTTACACCAAACCAATTGGAATCAATCCATTGGTTATACACTTATGATTCTAACCAACAATAGTCATCTAAGTTTTAATGGTTTTTCTTCATTAAGTTCTTAACCATTCAATTATGGTTTCACTTGTTCTTGGTTATTAATATTTAAAGTCCACTAATTAGCCATCCTTATTACTTCAGTCTCCACCAATTATCATTTCTCTATCAATTAAGTATTGAAGGAAAAATGAAGATTAGCTTATAAAAGAGTGTACCTCTTAGTGTTTTTGCTTGTTCTTGAGTTTGTTCTTGACAAAAGTCGTAGATAGCTTCCTTTCTCCTTTGATTCTTGGTTAACTCTTCTCTCTCTCTCAATATACTAGTTTTTCAAAGTTTGTAAAACAACAAATGATCAACTAAGTTTCTCTTTTATAGAATTGCAAGATGGAGGGCAAAAGGGTCATTAATCCCACCTCCTCTACTATTCACACCTCCACAAACTTTCTTCTCCACCAAGTAAAGGCCATGTGCCCACCATGTCTCCCACATGTGCCACCATGTGCCCTCGTCTATATATAGACGGTAATCTTGGTACAATTTCTCGCATTTGTAAATATGTGATGAACGAACACCAACGACACCTTGACCCCTCGCTTATATTGAAGCAGTAATCTCGGTACAATTGACGATTGATATGGTAGAAGACGCCACGCACAACTATGAATTGTTGTATGATAAAGCAAATTGAATCTCAAAGAACAACTAAGAAATTAGCTTATGAATTCTTTAAAGAACCAAAAGTAGAGAATAATTAACTCAAGAATTAATAAAAACTGAATATGATTGAATGTTGTATGAATTACATTCATAACTTATTTATACTAATAAGCAAAAGCCTAGAATCCAATAAGGAATGGATAACTAATTTAGGAACAAAATTCCCATCTAAAGAGTTCTAAATATATTAGAAATATGAAAGGTATGTAAAATCCTAAAAATAAGGAAAGAAATCTAATCAAACAATCAAAAATGAGTCCTCGATTTCTATGTCAGCCGACCGGCGCGAGGTGCATTGCCCATAGGCCTGCAACGATGCTGGCCGCGCTACACCTGCAGAAACACTGCCGCTTTAGCGCATGGTCGTGCTGAAACACTAAACCATCTGCCACTCCGACAGGGGGGACGCTGCCCAAAGTACTATCCTGGCGCGCGGCGCGCCAGACGACTAGATTGGTTTCCTGACTTGGTTTGATTGGCTCGTCTGCCTGTAACACATTAATGAACTTCCCCACCGTGGAATCAAAATTATCAATTGTTGTTCGCGAGCCAACCTCTATCCAAACTCCATGAATCAATGCTACAAGCCCATCCTTGAAACGTTTAGCTCGTCCTCTCATGACTGTGACACCCCCAAATCCAGGTACTTCATTTTCATATGATTTGGTGTTCACTATCTAAATAAAACATAACTATTACCCGTAAATAAGAAATGCAAAATAAATTACAACCTTAACCAAATAAAATCTTCCTTTAAAAAGAATTATAACTTTATCAAATCGTTCCCAGGTTCTTAACCTTAAAAAAAATCATCAAATGCGAAAAAATAAAACATCTTAAACAATTAAAGTCTTATTACAAAAATCATAATAAAATATGAGCAAGTCTTCACTTGTTCATCATGCTTTTGCCTCTGCTAGTTGACGGTTCATCAACTCTCTCAATTTTGGTCGCAATTGTTATATAAATGCAAGAGTGAGCAAACAAAAGCTCACTGGAAATAACAATCAATAGTGATGACATATTACTGAATAACTTCAACTGAATTAAATAATATGTCCATCATCAGTAATCAAGGAATGAATATAGAATTAGAATTCATCTAAGGGTCATAAGACCTTGAACTACGTCCCAGGTAGTAAGTATTTCTATTTAGACCTTTAACAGTCGTTAGACTATATGGACTCTTATCTCGTACTTAGGGGGAACAGCCCTTCGTACCATGTATTGTGCACAAACAACTTAACGCTTTCGCATGGTAATCCCCTATTAATAGGGTTGTTCATCTCAGTATTAATTAACGAGTTCGTACCAAAGAAAGTTTAGTTTGGATAAGCTCAAAGGTAATTTAGAGTTCAACTATCATCAACTAAGGAGTAGTTGAATCAACTTACAATAATTAAGAATTCAATAACAAAAGAATTATGAAATAGCTATGATTCATAACAATAGACATCATTTTCATTAGTCATGCTTTAGAAATAAACTAAAAGCATTTGAAAGATAAAATAGATCTTGCTTGAACAATTAACTCAAGATCACGTTACTTCAATAAGAAATTTCAATACTTGCACAATATGGAAATTAGAATATATGCTCACTTGGTATTAATAGAGAACAAAATAACTTGCATAAACATAACAAGAAAGGATAGAACAACTTGCCTCGAGCACAAGCTACGGTTATAATTACAATTCAATTTTTCAATCGTTCTACACATTACATTACATTTATGATATCGATTAGTTTCATAACCACTACGTTTAACCGTTACACTTCTCACATAAGTTCAACTTAACTATGTGGTTCGTAATCTTAACTTGTTAACTAACCACATAACGTGAATTTAACTCACAACATGCATATCACACGTGTATAATCTTTTAAACCATCATAATCATTCTCTACGACAACAATATTCAAATTCACACATAACTTGTTAATAGGAGACTTCAAATTGTCTTATACATGTCAACAATATGTTATATTATTATTTTATATACTTAACATGTCATCATATTCTTTACATTCAGTTAGTTCATCATGTTAGGGCTTAAAACACACAAAACAAATTTTGGACAGCAAGGAAGCCCGCTGGGGCTGGTTTAAGCCCGCTGGGGTGGGTGTTCCTGTTGTGGAAAAAATCAGCTCGCGATCTTGTGCATGAAAAAGCCAATTTGGCTTATTTCCTCGCACCAAACTCAGAATTTAATACATATAATACATATAAAACTTTATAAAATCATAGCTTTAAGCTTCTAACATGTTTTAATATATATAAACATCACAACACATAATCAAAACCCTTAATTTCATGATTTTGAAGAAAACACCATTGTTAGTGTTCTTGTGAAAATTAACACTGTGACTTTATTTTTAAATCAAAACACATACTTCAAATCTTGTTTTGTTCGTTTCTTAACATATTATTACAACCCGTGATTAATTTATACAACATAGCATAATCAAACCCCAATTTTGATATTTAAGAAACCATCTTTTCAAAATAGTTCACTATAATTGCTATGAACATGATTTTTTCATGTTCATCATATTTATATGAATTGAATCACATAAACAATCATATAAATCATATATAAGTATGTTATAAAACAAATTACATATAGAATCCATATTTACAAGGATTTCATAAACAACTCAAACACAGAGAACTTATGAAAATATGGAAGAACAAATAATTAAATTAGATTATACCTTTTGTTGATAGAAGAAGAAGATGAAGATGGTGATTCTTTGTTTTGCACTTCACAAAGAACTTCTCTTCTTTCTCCTTTCTTCTTCTTCTCTCTTTTCTCTCTAACTCTCTCTGAAATTCTAACTCTAACTTACATAGTTCTAAAATAACTGAAATACATATATTACACATATAATAACATAACATATAACTGATATAATATTTAATCCCTCAAATAAATACATATCAGTTATAATATTTTTGAAAATCAAAAGCCATAAGGATTGTTTGGGAAAAACAATTTAATTAAAAAATAGATTTTTAAGACTAAGGCCTTGTTTGGTAAAACTACATTAAAATAGATTTAAGGGCCTTGTTTGGTAAAATTAATTTAATACCCTTTTAATTTATTTAACTCTTTTTACTACATAGTTTTAAATGTCACACTTTATTTAATTAAATCTCAATATTCTAATTTTAACAAAATTAAAGTTAACATCCATTAATTAAATAAAATTGCCACATAAACTAAATTGCTACACAATTATAATTTACTCATTAATCATAATTTCATGTAACATATTAGTAAATCTCTAATTTAATTATTTAAATTAAATTAGGCATTACTATAATTATTCACTAAATCATTAAATCATTATTTAACAAATCACCACATAACAACCCATCTAATTTAATTACCTCAATTAAACTAGAATTTCACCACAAAATTACTTAAACATCAATTTAATATTAAACCTTAATTTAATTAATGTATTGCACTTAATTAAATTACTCCACACATAATCACATAAATTATTTATTCAACTCAATAAATAATTCAACTAAAATATTCACTTAATTCAATAAATATTTAAAATCAAAATACAAAATTCTCGTTTGTTACAATCTTCCCTCCTTAAAAGGATTCTGTCCCCAGAATCACAACTAAAAAAAACTCATTCGTTACATTCTTCCCCCCTTAAAAAGATTTTGTCTCCAGAATCGTTATACAAGAAATTAAACAAATAATTGGGGATAAGATTTCATCATAACGTCTTCGAGTTCCCACGTAGCTTCTTCAGCATTGTGGTTCCTCCAGATTACCTTCACAGAAGGTATTACTTTATTTCTAAGTACTTGCTCTTTCCTATCAACTATCTGAACAGAAACTTCTTCATACGTTAGGTCTTTATCAAACTGCAACGGCTCATACTCTATCACATGCTTGTAATCGTGTTTGTACGGTCGTAACACAGAAATATGGAATACGTTATGAATATAATTTAGCTCCGGAGGTAATGCAACCTCGTAAGCTACCTCACCAACCTTTCGCAGTATCTCAAAAGGTCCAATGAATCGGGGACTCAGCTTCCCCTTCTTGCCAAATCAAATATTCCTTTTCCAGAGAGATACCTTCAGGAAAAACGAAGCTTCCCACTTCAAACTCTTGATTCTGACGATGATAATCGGCATACTTCTTCTGTCTATCCTAAGAAGCTACTAGTCTTGTTCTGATCAGCTTCACGATCTCAGTAGTTTGTTGCACCAATTCTGGTCCCAACAGTTGTCGTTCACCAACCTCGTTCCAGCATAATGGAGTCCTGCATTTCCTATCATACAATGCTTCGTAAGGCGGCATGCCAATACTTGCATGGTAACTGTTGTTGTAGGCAAACTCCACCAACGATAGATGATCATCCCAGCTTCCGTTGAAGTCCATAACACAAGCTCTCAGCATATCCTCTAGAGTCTGAATCGTTCTCTCGCTCTGGCCATCAGTTTGAGGATGGTACGCCGTACTCATTTGCAACTGCGTTCCCAAGCATTTCTATAATCGCTTCCATAAATTTGACGTGAAACTCTGATCTCTGTCTGACACAATCGATACTGGAACACCATGTCTAGAAATAATTTCCTTTACGTACAGCTTCGCTAACAGATCCAAGTTGAATCTAATCTTGATCAGTAAAAAATGTGCTGACTTTGTCAGTCGATCCACTATAACCCATACTGCATCGAAATCCTTCTAAGTTGCTAGAAGACCAACCACAAAATCCATCGTGATATGCCCCCACTTCCATTCTGGAATCTCCAGCGGTTGTAGTAATCCACTTGGTCTCTGGTGTTCTGCTTTGACTTTCTGACATGTCAAACATTTTGCAACACATTCGGCAATGTCCCGATTCATATTCGGCCACCAAAAATGTTGCCTGAGATCCTGGTACATCTTCATACTCTCAGGGTGAATCGAATATCTCGAACTATAAGCTTCGTTCAAAATCTCCTCTTTGACTTCTGGTACTTGGCGGTACCTAGCAGTCCATCATTATCAATCTTGAATTTTATCTCTTCACCACTGGTTACTCTCTTCCGGATCTTCTAACACTCCTCATCGTGTAGTTGTGCTTCTTTCACCTTGTCCACCAAAGTTGAACCGGTAGTTACTTGGAATAATTTATCATCCGAATCCTCCGGATACTTAACTTCCAACTCCAACTTAGTCATCTCATCTACTAACTGTTCCTGTGCAGTTAATAACATTAACTTCTCCCAACCCTTCCTGCTTAAAGCGTCGAGAACAATGTTAGTTTTACCCGGATGGTAAAGAATCTCGCAATCGTAGTCCTTGATTAGCTCCAACCATCTCCTTTGGCACATATTTAAATCTTTCTATGTAAAGATGTACTTCAAACTCTTATGATCGGTGTATATCTCACACTTTTCTCCATATAGGTAGTGTCTCCATATCTTCAGAGCAAACACTACACCGCCAATTCCAAGTCATGGGTCGGATACCCATTCTCATAATCCTTCAGCTGACGTGATGCATAAGCAATGACTTTATCATTTTGCATCAGCACACAGCCAAATCCTTTATGTGCAGCATCACTGTATACTACAAAATTTCCTGTACTATCTAGCAATGATAACACAGGGGCAGTACTCAATCTCTTCTTCAGTTCCTAGAAACTTTCCTCACACTTTTTCTTCCAAACAAACTTAACTGTCTTCCGAGTCAAATTTGTCAGCGGAGTTGCGAATTTGGAAAAGTCTTGGAAAAATCTTCTGTAGTAACCTGCCAAACCCAAGAAACTCCTCATTTCTGACGATGTCTTCGGCTGATCCCAATTCATTACAGCTTCAACCTTCGACGGATCTACTGAAATCCCATCTTTGTCAATCACATGGCTAATAAATTGCACATGTTCTAACCAAAATTCGCACTTCGAGAATTTCGAATACAACTTCTCCCGTCTCAGCGATTCCAATGTCAGCCTCAAATGTTCAGTGTGTTCCTCCTTAGTTTTGGAATAGACCAAAATGTCGTCTATGAACACCACTATGAACTTGTCTAGAAATGGCTTAAACACCCTATTCATTAAGTCCATAAATGCTATTGGTGTATTCGTTAGACCAAATGACATCACCAAGAACTCGTAATGTCCATACCGAGTTCTAAATGTCGTCTTCGGTACATCCTCTCTTCTTACCTTCAACTGATGATACCCACTTCTCAAATCTATTTTTGAGAAGTATCTAGCACCCTTCAGTTGATCGAACAAGTCATCAATTCTAGGTAAAGGATATTTATTCTTGATCGTGACTTTGTTTAACTCCCTATAATCAATGCAAAGTCGCATCGATCCATCCTTCTTCTTCACGAACAATACTGGCGCTCTCCACTATGATACGCTCGGCTGAATGTTCTTCTTGTCCAGCAATTCCTGCAATTGAACCATCAACTCCTTCATCTCGACTAGAGCCTTTTTGTACGGGGCTTTCGATATCAGAGCAGTCCCCGGTGCTAAGTCAATCACGAACGCTATCTCTCTATCCGACGGAAGTCCTGGCAAATCGCTCGAAAACACATCCACAAATTCCTTAACCACTGATATCCCTTCCAGCTTTGGACTATCCTTACGAGCATCCACTATGTAGGCTAAGTACCCTACACAACCTTGATTCAATAGCTTCTTGGCCTGCATAATCGTCAGATAACACGCTTGTCTAGGCGATTTACTACCATAAAACACAACCTTCGACGGAGTCGTAAGGTTCACAGACTTCCTCTGTGACGCCCCTAAATTTGGACCGCCACTTGGTCACTCGAATTTTGTTCGTCACGTGCTCATGGTAATACGATAATAACTAAAATCACACATTCACAGCGGAAGATCTTATCTAGAATAATATACAATGATTTATTATCATTATTCTCCTAAGTCTCGCAACCTACAGTACTTAATAGATTACATAATAATATAGAATAAAGACTTATTACATAATCCTACTTAAGCTTAAACATAGTTCAAAAACAATCTTAATACAATATCAGAATTTAAAACATAAAAGAACAAGCTAGTCGGTAGCCTTACTCTTGCCCTTGTCTTTCCCAGAGACACCTTCCTGTTCCGTCTTGACTGAAAGGTTTTAAATAAGCAAGAATGAGCACAAATTGCTCAGCAAGTAATATACAATAAGGGTGAAGAGTTTTATCTCACGAGTTTGAAATATCAAAGTATAATCTCTAAGATAGTTTAGAGTTTCAGAATGATATCATGAATAATGAGTATCAATAATTCTCAAAATCAAATATTTGGAATATAAAATGATAGTTCAATATAGATCAACAGATATATATGAATTCAAAGGCTATCAACGTATCTAAATAAAATAATTTATACTAGCTGTCACTAAGGACTATTGAACATATACTAGAATCATCAATATTAAATTGATAACCCAAAAAAAATAAGTACGATAGATGATCAGTCTACAATACTCTATGTTATGCATGACACCACAGTAAAATTCACGCGTGTTGGTGCTTCCAACAATATACACTCCCCTTACCATAAGGGTTGTTCAACCCAATTTTCAAGATTTTTCCACCATTTAATTGGTTTGGACAGTTTTATAAACATGTATAAAGTCTAGCCGAATCAAATGGCATAGACACTTTCACAATATTCAAGAACAATACCAAGTTCAACATGAATAATAGCTTCCACAAGCATCAATGAAATAAGAGTTCAAGCATACTAACTCAATTTAAACGAGTAAGTAAGAAAACTTGCTTACAATATTCCTTGAATAAGGTAAGCACAAGGATATGATACTTGCACAATAAAAGTAGGGTTCGGATACTTGCACAATAAAAGTAGGGTTCAGATACTTGCCTTATGTGTAGTCTATCCACGAAATTAATCAACACTTTTGAATCATATCGTAATATAGTTACGTATATATATGATATCCATTAGTCATATATTTCAACATCATATCTTATCTTAGATATACAATCAATATATAAACTAAGTTTTAACCTAGTTACCCCATCATACTATATATAGCATCATATTAATTCACAAGTCTCGACTAATGTACTTTTATCCTTTACGTTCCTCTTTTTGAGTTAAACAAGTTTACACATCGTCATTATTATATAAGATCACAACGAATAGCAAACATACTCTTTTTAGCACGTTATAGCATTATTATAAGTTAACCGTCAAATCGGATTCAAGCATCAACATATGATATCACATAACATATATGTATATTAAAGGATACTTTCATGCTTCCCAAGTCCATCTAAGCTCTCTCTTTCATGATATAGTTCTAAGTTAGCACTTTTGACAAGTTACGGTCATGAAAATCACAAAGTCTAACATGCTTGCCTTTTTAAACACATAAGGTACTTATATAACTTGTATTAGGCATGTTCATGAGTATTCATATCGCATACATGCAACTAGCATCATTTTGGTTTGAAATTATGCTTCGTTTTATGCTCCACTTGAATCACGACACTTAATCATGGTATATATACATGTATGATACATGAGTGAGTCTAAGAGTACTATCTCATATGTCCATAAACATCAGAATCAAAATCTCAATGTAACATCTCAAGGTTCACGATCAAGGTTCATATTTTCATTAGAAAAGCTCGCTAATAAGGCCTAATATGTTCATGTTATCTATATACATATGTTAACATGTCCGGTATGCATTTCTAGGCCAAATAGGCAAGCTTGCAAAATCAGAATGTATATATGGTATTTACATGTCAATATCCACCTTCAAAACTTACATTTTCGTTAGAAATGTTCAATAGTGGGGTTCGCATGTTCACATTCCATCATGAAACTTATGTATGCAAGTCAACATGTATTTCATGTGTTTCTAGGTCATACTAACATGCATCAAAAGTCAGAACGTAATCATGCTTCATAGATGTTAACATTCGTTCATGAAACTTTAAGTTTACTTCAACACTATATGTCGTTTCATAATTCTTGCATGCAATCATAGCTAAATCATGTTTACGTTATTTCCATATACTCATATAAGTATGTCAAACCCATTAGCATGCTTGTTTAGGTAGTATAGACACGTTAGTACTTAACAGCCTTGAAGCAGAAACAGAAAACTGCAGCAGGGTGCCGACGCAGCTGCGCAGCATCCCAGGGTTAAACTGGCGCAGCTGCGCCACTACTGGTTCGCACCAGACAGCAGGCAGCTACGGCTGTTTCCAGCCTAATTACCAAAATTCTTCACGATAACAATTTTAAACAGCCATGGAGTAGTTCAAACATGTATACAAGTTCATATAACAACTAAATAAGTGTCCTACAACCCAATTACAATCCAATTTGGCATAATCAAGATTTAAAACTTTGACAGTAAACAAAATGGAGAATAAGGATGAAGAACAGGTAATATACCTTCTGCTAAATCGTCAACTGAACTTGCTGCTATACTCCCACTCACAATGCTGCTATACTATCAATGTATTCTCCCTCTCAATACTTAAGAAAAATCTCAGCAAATGAATTTAGAAGGAGATGGGTTGTATTTATAGAGAAAATGATATCCAGACATTGCATTCTTCCATTGAATCAAACCATCAGATTGGTGAATTACATGAAGGTTATGGAGTGGTAGGTAAATGGTTGGTGAATCAAATCATCAGAACCACTCCCCTCATGATCATGATAGCTAGGAAGCTATGAAATGTTTGTTGAGTTTTAAGGTTATAGGGAGCTAGCTTCATGATGCATTCACGTGTGCAAGGATTGAGACTATTAATATGGGACAAGCAAAGCAATCTCAGCATTCTAATAGTATACACAACACTTAGTTTATACACTTATGTATTATATACTTAGGCTATCACATATATATACAGACTATATATTTAGATTATAATTAAAGTTACAATGTAATCCCAATAATACTACCATGTAATTCATATAATGTAGTAAATGTAATTTACACACATATAATCCATGTACATTTTATCTTACCAATATAATTTAATCGGATACTATCACATTATATTATCTCATGTATTATTTAATTTAAATTCTATTAATCAACAATTGTTTACAATATATCCATGATATATTATTTTATTGTATACTCACTCACATTGTCACATGGGCATTATCATGTAGTTCTCACAATTTATTAAACTTTACTATATAATTTATATATATATAACATAGTCACATTGTACTTTACACTTTGTATAATATATAGTTAGCTACCACACGTTATACTTTTAATATTGCATGTTTGCACATAGGAATTAATTATATTAATCTCCATAACAATTAAGTAACATTTATATGATTAATTATCACATTAAATAAATATAAATCTTATTTTATTTATAAACAAGTTGCTCATTAATATTCTATTACTTGCAAAATAATAAATCAACAGACCATTATTATATTTCTCATAATAACAATTATTTAACAATTAATATTGATTAATTGTTCCCATATCCTTTCCTTATTAATTTATATTTCTCATCACTGTGCCACACAAGGCATTTAACGAGTTTATTATAAACTCCACATTTTTTCCAATTATTATAATTATTCAATTTAATATAATTGAGTTAACTCATCTCGTAACACAAAATTATTTATATTCAAATAAATTCTCATTCCCATTAATATTTTCATTTAATAATATATGAAAATTCTCGGGTATTACATCCTCCCCCTTATAAAAATTCTGTCCCGGAATTGCTACAAGGTTACACAAATAGATGGGGGTAATCCCTCATCATCCTATCTTCTAACTCTCACATAGCCTCCTCGACATCGTGGTTACGCCAAAGTACTTTTACAGATGAAATAACTTTATTTCTTAAGGTTTGCTCTTTCCTATCTAATATCTGGATAGGAATTTCTTCATACGCCAAGTTTTTCTCCGCTTGAATGGGCTCATAAGAAATCACGTGCTTGTAGTCGGCCTTGTATGGTCGCAACACAGAAGTGTGGAACACGTTGTGGATGTACTCCAACTCGGGTGGTAATGCAACTTTGTATGCCACTTCGCCCGCTCGCTTCAGTATCTCGAATGGTCCTATGAATCTTGGACTCAACTTTCCTTTATTGCCGAAACGGATCTTTTCCTTCCATGAAGATACCTTCAAGAATACGAAACTGTCGACTTTAAAGTCTCGGTCCTGCCGATGCAAATCTGCGTACTTTTTCTGGCGGTCTTGAGCTGCTACTAATCTGGCTCTTATCACTGTCACCACGTCTGCGGTTTGTTGAACTAACTCTGGTCCGAGTATTCGTCTTTCTCCGACTTCGTCCCAACATAATGGCATTCTGCATTTTCTCCCATAAAGAGCTTCATACGGTGGCATGCCGATACTCGCATGGTAACTATTATTATACGTAAATTTGACTAAGGGTAGGTGGTCATCCAAATTTCCCTTGAAATCCATCACGCAAGTCCTAAGCATTTCCTCCTACGTTTGTATTGTTTGCTCACTCTGTCCGTCTGTCTAAGGATGATAAGCGGTACTCAACCTCAACTGTGTTCCCATCCTCTCTTGCAAGCTTTTCCAAAATTTTGACGTGAAGCGCGGATCTCGATCAGAGACAATTGATACTGGCCCTCCATGTCATGAAACAATCTCCTTTACGTATAGGCTTTCTAACTGATTCAAACTATAGCGGATCTTGATTGGTAGAAAGTGTGCGGTCTTCGTTAGTCGATCCATGATAACCCAAATGGCATCATATCCCTTCTGTGTGACTGGAAGTCCTACCACGAAGTCCATCGTGATAAGCTCCCATTTCCATTCCGGTATTTCTAATGGTTGTAGTAAACCACTCGGCCGCTGATGCTCTGCTTTAATGCGTTGGCAAGTCAAACATCTACTAACACACTCTGCGACTTCCTGTTTTAAATTGGGCCACCAAAAATGCTGCCTCAAATCTCGGTACATCTTAGTGCCTCCCAGATGAACGGAATACGTCGTATTGTGTGCCTCGTGCAAAATCTCTTCCCTCAACTTGGTTACCGCTGGTACCCACACTTTTTCTTCGAATCTTAAGATACCGTCTTTATCCATTCAGAATCTTTCCTCTTCATTTTTTGTAATCCTCTTTCTGATTTTCTCACACTCTTCATCTTTCTCCTGTGCTTGCTTTACTCTATCCAACAATGTCGGACAAGCTTCCATTACAAACAACTTCTCTTCCGACCTCTCTGGTTCTTTCACTTCTATCTCCAGTTTCTCCATTTCTCTTATCAACTCATCCTGAGTCGTCAAATTAAACAATTTCTCCCTTCCTTTTCTGCTCAGAGCGTCGGCAACCACGTTTGCCTTACCCGGGTGATAAAGAATATCATAGTTATAATCTTTGATCAATTCTAACCACCTCCTCTGACGCATATTCATCTCCTTCTGTGTGAAGATATATTTCAGACTTTTGTGGTCCGTGTATATCTCACATTTCTCCCCGTATAAATAATGCCTCCATATCTTTAACGCAAAAACTACTGCCGCTAACTCTAAGTCGTGAGTAGGGTATCGTTTTTTATAATCCTTCAATTGTCGTGATGCATACGCAATGACCTTGCCGTGTTGCATGAGCACACAGCCAAGCCCCTTGTGCGATGCGTCACTATACACCACAAAATTTCCCGTATCATCTGGTAGTGACAACACAGGTGCTTCGCTCAATCTCTTCTTCAACTCTTGAAAACTCTCTTCACATTTGTCTGTCCATACAAACTTCACCGTCTTCCTCGTCAGATTGGTCAACGGGGTCGCTATCTTAGAAAAATCTTGAATAAATCTTTGATAGTACCCAGTTAACCCTAAGAAACTTCTCACCTTCGTTGGTGTTCTCGGTTGTTCCCAATTACTTACTGCTTCTACCTTCGTAGGGTCTATTGAGATTCCATTCTTATCCACCACGTGGCCTAAGAATTGAACCTTCTCCATCCAAAATTCGCACTTAGAAAATTTTGCATACATCTTCTCCTTCCTTAGTGCCTCCAAAACAATCTTCAGATGTTCGGCGTGTTCTTCCTCTGTCTTTAAGTAGATCAAGATGTCGTCGATAAAAACTACCACGAATTTATCCAAGTATGGCTTGAAAACTCGTTTCATCAAGTCCATAAATGCTGCCGGAGCATTAGTCAAACCAAATGACATTACCAAAAACTCATAATGTCCATAACGGGTTCGAAATGCAGTCTTTGGTATGTCCTCATCCCGTACTTTCAGTTGGTGATATCCTGTCCATAGGTCGATCTTCGAGAAACACTTTCCTCCCTTCAGTTGATCGAATAAGTCGTCTATCCTCGGTAGCGGATATCTGTTCTTGATCGTTACTCTGTTCAATTCTCGATAATCGATACAGAGCCTCGTCGATCCGTCCTTTTTCTTAACGAATAACACTGGTGCTCCCCAAGGAGACACACTCGGTCGAATGTAACCCTTATCCAATAACTCTTGCAGTTGTGTCATTAACTCCTTTGTTTCTACTGGCACCATACGATATAGAGCTTTCAAAATTGGTGCCGTCCCCGATGCTAAGTCTATTACAAATTCGATTTCTCTGTCTAGCAGAAGACCAGGCAGATCGTTCGGAAACACATCTTGAAATTCATTCACTACGGATATATCCTTAATTTCTACTCCCTTTTTCTGAGTATCTACGATGTAAGCTAAATAACCTACACATCCTTTCCTTAACAATTTATTGGCCTTCATCATCGTAACGCAACACGATTGCTTAAGCGATGAGCTACCATAAAACACCACCTTAGACTTACTCGGAGTCTGAAGGTTCACACATTTGTTATGATAATCAATTATCGCATCATGGTTATATAACTAATCCATTCCCAGTATTACGTCAAATTCTCCCAATCTAATAGGAATCAAGTCTACGCTCAGTTCATGTTCTCTAAGGTTTGCGCGATAATTTTGATAAACGTATTCTACAGGGATTACTTCTTTATTCGCAACTTCTATGTTCAAGAGATTTTCTAATCATTCTCGGGGTGTGTTAAGTCTACTAGCAAATTCTTCAGACACAAAAGAACAGGTGGCACCCGAATCAAATAATACATAAGCATTTATATCATTGATTGGGATTATACCTGACACCACGTCCTTCGTAGCTACGGCTTCTTGGACGGTCATGTTAAATGTTAGGGCGGTTGATCGGTTGGGCTGTGCGGGTCCACCAATCATTAACTTGCTACCTCCTCCCTGGCCTCCGTTAGTTCCACCACTTCCTTTCTTTGGGCAATCCTTTATCTGGTGCTTTGTCGATCCACAGGCAAAACATCCCCTGACTTTCTTCGATTTTGGGCAATTTGGCGATATGTGCCCCTCCTAGCTGCAATTATAACACGTGATCTTTCCTTTCCAGCACTCCCCCTGATGACTTCTCCCGCACTTATTACAAGTCTCACTCCTTTTCTTAAAGCTCCCTTGGTGACTCCCACCTTGATTGTTGTTTCTGTTGTTGTTGTGGTTGTTGTTTTCCCATTTTCTCTTCCCGTGATTACTACCTCCGCTGCTGCTTCCTCCACGATACTCACTACCAGTGTTCTTATTTTTCTTTTCCTTATGATATAGACTTAAGGCCTCACTGCCACCGTCCGTAATGATTGCCTTCTCCAACACTGTTGCAAATGAATTAATTTGGAGAACTGATACCTTATTGTACAGTCATTGCTTCAGCCTTTGCTTAAAGCGTCTCGCCTTCCTTTCCTCATCTCCAACTTGGTGCTCCACAAATCATGCTAGTTAGTTAAACTTAGCTGCGTATTGCGCCACCATCATATCCCCTTGTTTTAACTCTAGTAACTTCACCTCCATCCTATTCTTCATACTCTTTGGGAAATAGATCTCGAAGAACAGCGTCTTAAACCTCTCCCATGTTATCGTCCCTTCTCCCGCTCTCTGCTGATTAGCCTCCCACCAATAGTTTGCTTCGCCTCTCATCATGTATGTGGCAAATACTGTCTTCTGGTCTTCACCCACATGGGCTATAGTGAAGGCCTTCTCGATTTTGTTGATCCAGTTTGCACAACTATCGGGTCAGTAGTACCCTCGAACTCTGGGGTCCTACACTCCTAAAATACTTAAAGTTTTTAACTGGTACTCCTTGAGGATTAGGGCAAACGGGTTCGTTGTTCCTTCCCCTAAGGGCCTCTCCTAACAGATCTACTAGCTTCTGGATCGGGTCTACTTGTTCCCTCTCATTGTTCACTGACTCCTCAGGTGCAGTCAATCTATGTCTGGGCGGCATTATTTGCATCACAAATTTTCATTTTATTATTACTCAGTTATATTACTTAAGTATTTCTTTTAATACTAACGGCATAAAATTTTATAACACATTTCTGAAATAAGCTTCATTTATATTCATATGCCAAATCGTTTCATTACATAATTTTCCCTAGCATACTGCTATAAATGTTGTCACATGTATCCCCTAATATCACAAGAGATGGGGGGAAAATACTAACACTAGTCCCTCTAACAAAAGCTTACTCGAGGTCTACATCACTATCCCACACTTTACACAAAAAGTTGGGATTTACACATAGTATATACATCACATAAAGTAAATACTACTAAACTACTACTAGATTGACTAAGGATCTCATCCCATCATCTCACGCTCCACGGCGCTCTTGTACTCGATCTGTGCTATATACGCCATCAACTCTCAGCTCAAAGTATGTAGGGTCTGACCCTGCTCCGCTGGGTAGTGGTACACACCATCGATCACCCTCTCAAAAGCTGAACAAAATACATACTCCATCTTGTTCATCTTCCTCTTCTTGCATCTGACCTCATATTCTAGGTTATCTGCTCTCTCGTTAGCCACTTCCCACTTCTCCTCGAAGTGAATCCTATCCATAACCTCCAACTCTAGCTGAGTACGGAGTGCCTCTTTCTCAGTCTTCTCACTCATTTCCCTCTGTTCTACCTCTTCCAGCTTTCCTGCCATATCCACATTTCTGGACACCGACCTGTGGAATAAGGTTCCTATCTGGATCCCTGCCTCCCTGCGGTAAGCGATTTCTACCTCTAGCTCCTGCATGGCCAGCTTCCTCTGGTGGTCCTCGTCCCTCAGCTTCTGGAACTCGAACTCTCTCTCCTGGGCCTCGGCCTCCAGCTCCTGGACTCTGCAGTCTAACTCCAGAATATGCTCCTCGTACTCTCCTAGTATATGCTCCTCAAGATTAGGCTCGTAGGAGTCCTCCATGGGCTCCTCCTCGGTAGGCTCGTCCTCAACAGGCTCGTCCTCCATAGGTTCCTCCTCAGGGTCGAACTCCACCTCGATCTCATCCTCATCGTCAGATTCAGATGGTGCAACTGCATATACCGGCACAACCTCCAGAGGTGCCTCGTATACTACATGTATATCTCTGGGCTCCTCCTCAGCCACTCTACTGGGTACTCCCATATTTCCCATCTTACAATCACAAACACAAGACAACAACAGCAACTCCATTAGAATGTTAAATAAAACATAAGTTCATTATATAGATTGAAGTTACATTTCATAACACACTAAGTCTCTCAAGAAAAACTCTACATGAGTTTTATTCCCTTCTTAACTTCTAAGTTGTCCTAAGTTATAGTCTAAGGACACTCGCTCCTAAGGTTTATAACTACATCTTTGATACCAACCTGTGACGCCCCCAAATTTGGAGTGCCACTTGGTCACTCGAATTTTGTTCGTCACGTGCTCATGGTAATACGATAATAACTAAAATCACACATTCACAGCGGAAGATCTAATCTAGAATAATATACAATGATTTATTATAATTATTCCCCCAAGACTCGCAACCTACAGTACTTAATAGATTACATAATAATATCGAATAAAGACTTATTACATAATCCTACTTAAGCTTAAACATAGTTCAAAAATAGTCTTAATACAACATCAGAATTTAAAACATAAAGGAACAAGCTAGTCGGTAGCCTTGCCCTTGCCCTTGTCTTTCCCAGAGACACCTCCCTGTTCCGTCTTGACTGAAAGGTTTTAAATAAGCAAGAATGAGCACAAATTGCCCAGCAAGTAATATACAATAAGGGTGAAGAGTTTTATCTCACGAGTTTGAAATATCAAAGTATAATCTCTAAGATAGTTCAGAGTTTCAGAAAGATATCATGAATAACGAGTATCAACAATTCTCAAAATCAAATCTTTGGAATATGAAATGATAGTTCAATATAGATCAACAGATATATATGAATTCAAAGGCTATCAACGTATCCAACTGGATAAAACAATTTATATTGAGCAGTCACTAAGGACTATTGAACATCAACTAGAATCATCAATATTAAACTGATAACCCAAAAGAAATAAGTACGATAGATGATCAGTCTACAATACTCTATGTTATGCATAACACCACAGTAAAATTCACGCGTGTTGGTGCTTCCAACAATATACACTCCCCTTACCATAAGGGTTGTTCAACCCAGTTTTCAAGATTTTCGCACCAGTCAATTGGTTTGGACAGTTTTATAAACATGCATATAGTCTAGCCGAATCAAATGGCATAGACACTTTCACAATATTCAAGAACAATACCAAGTTTAACATGAATAATAGCTTCCACAAGGCTCAATGAAATAAGAGTTCAAGCATACTAACTCAATTTAAACGAGTAAGTAAGAAAACTTGCTTACAATATTCCTTGAATAAGGTAAGCACTAAGGATATGATACTTGCACAATAAATGTAGGGTTCGGATACTTGTACAATAAAAGTAGGGTTCGGATACTTGCTTTATGCATAATCTATCCACGAAATTAATCAACACTTTCAAATCCTATCGTAATATAGTTACGTATATATATGATATCCATTAGTCATATATTTCAACATCATATCTTATCTTAGATATACAATCAATACATAAACTAAGTTTTAACCTAGTTACCCCGTCATACTATATATAGCATCATATTAATTCACAAGTCTCGACTAATGTACTTTTATCCTTTACGTTCCTCTTTTTGAGTTAAACAAGTTTACACATTGTCATTATTATATAAGATCACAACGAATAGCAAACATACTCTTTTTAGCACGTTATAGCATTATTATAAGTTAACCGTCAAATCGGATTCAAGCATCAACATATGATATCACATAACATATATGTATATTAAAGGATACTTTCATGCTTCCCAAGTCCATCTAAGTTCTCTCTTTATATGGTTCTAAGTTAGCACTTTTAACCACTTACGGTCATGAAAATCACAAAGTCTAACATGCTTGCCTTTTTAAACACATAAGGTACTCATATAACTTGTATTAGGCATGTTCATGAGTATTCATATCGCATACATGCAACTAGCATCGTTTTGGTTTGAAATTATGCTTCGTTTTATGCTCCACTTGAATCACGACACTTAATCATGGTATATATACATGTATGATACATGAGTGAGTCTAAGAGTACTATCTCATATGTCCATAAACATCAGAATCAAAATCTTAATGTAACATGTCAAGCTTCACGATCAAGGCTCATATTTTCATTAGTAAAGCTCGCTAATAAGGCCTAACATGTTTATGCTATCTATATACATATGTTAACATGTCCGATATGCATTTCTAGGCCACATAGACATGCTTGCAAAATCAGAATGTATATATGGTATTTACATGTCAATATCCACCTTCAAAACTTACATTTTCGTTAGAAATGTTCAATAGTTTGGTTCGCATGTTCATATTCCATCATGAAACTTATGTATGCAAGTCAACATGTATTTCATGTGTTTCTAGGTCATACTAACACGCATCAAAAGTCAGAACGTAATCATGCTTCATAGATGTTAACGTTCGTTCATGAAACTTTAAGTTTACTTCAACACTATATGTCGTTTCATAATTCTTGCATGCAATCATAGCTAAATCATGTTTACGTTATTTCCATATACTCATATAAGTATGTCAAACCCATTAGCATGCTTGTTTAGGTAGTATAGACAAGTTAGTACTTAACAGCCTTGAAGCAGAAACAGAAAACTGCAGCAGGGTGCCGGCGCAGCTGCGCAGCATCCCAGGGTTAAACCGGCGCAGCTGCGCCACTACTGGTTCGCACCAGACAGCAGGAAGCTACGACAGTTTCCAGCCCAATTACCAAAATTCTTCATGATAACAATTTTAAACAGCCATGGAGTAGTTCAAACATGTATACAAGTTCATATAACAACTAAATAAGTGTCCTACAACCCAATTACAATCCAATTTGGCATAATCAAGATTTAAAACTTTGACAGTAAACAAAATGGAGAATAAGGATGAAGAACAGGTAATATACCTTCTGCTAAATCGTCAACTGAACTTGCTGCTATACTCCCACTCACAATGCTGCTATACTATCAATGTATTCTCCCTCTCAATACTTAAGCAAAATCTTAGCAAATGAATTTAGAAGGAGATGGGTTGTATTTATAGAGAAAATGATATCCAGACATTGCATTCTTCCATTGAATCAAACCATCAGATTGGTGAATTACATGAAGGTTATGGAGTGGTAGGTAAATGGTTGGTGAATCAAATCATCAGAACCACTCCCCTCATGATCATGATAGCTAGGAAGCTATGAAATGTTTGTTGAGTTTTAAGGTTATAGGGAGCTAGCTTCATGATGCATTCACGTGTGCAAGGATTGAGACTATTAATATGGGACAAGCAAAGCAATCTCAGCATTCTAATAGTATACACAACACTTAGTTTATACACTTATGTATTATATACTTAGGCTATCACATATATATACATACTATATATTTAGATTATAATTAAAGTTACAATATAATCCCAATAATACTACCATGTAATTCATATAATGTAGTAAATGTAATTTACACACATATAATTCATGTACATTTTATCTTACCGATATAATTTAATCGGAAACTATCACATTACATTATCTCATGTATTATTTAATTTAAATTTTATTAATCAATAATTGTTTATAATATATCCATGATATATTATTTTATTGTATACTCACTCACATTGTCACATGGGCATTATCATATAGTTCTCACAATTCATTAAACTTTACTATATAATTTTTATATATATATATATATATATATATATATATAACATAGTCACATTGCATTTTACACTTTGTATAATATATAGTTAGCTACCATACGTTATACTTTTAATACTGCATGCTTGCACATAGGAATTAATTATATTAATCTCCATTACAATTAAGTAATATTTATATGATTAATTATCACATTAAACAAATATAAATCTTATTATATTTATGAACAAGTTGCTCATTAATATTCTATTACTTGCAAAATAATAAATCAACAGACCATTATTATATTTCTCATAATAACAATTATTTAACAATTAATATTGATTAATTGTTCCCATAACAATTCCTTATTAATTTATATTTCTCATCACTATGCCACACAAGGCATTTAACGAGTTTATTATAAACTCCACATTTTTCTCAATTATTATAATTATTCAATTTAATATAATTAAGTTAACTCATCTCGTAACACAAAATCATTTATATTCAAATAAATTCTCATTCTCATTAATATTTTTATTTAATAATATATGGAAATTCTCGGGTATTACATCCTCTGGCAATCAATTACCGCAACATGGTTGAACAATCAATCCATACCCAGTATAACATCAAACTCCCAAAGTTTAATTGGAATCAAATCTACCATCAACTCATGACCCTTAATGTTCAATCTACAGTTTTTGTGTAAAACCCTAAGAAGAATAACCTCCCTATTCGCAATCTCTATGATCAAAGGGTAAACTAATTCCTAGTTAGGTAAGTCTAAAGTCTTAGCAAAGTCATCATGTTGGGTTTGTACGAAATAGTGACGCAATCAAATTGCAAAAATTAGCGGAAGCATGGTATATCAGAGTTTAAAAATTTCTACAAAACCATCACCCGGATCATCCTTTATGCAAATTATTAATTTAAAATGATAAATAAGAAGTTATGAAATCATACCCTTGTAGAACGAAGCTTCCACAAGTACGAGTTCAACTCCTTCTTCTTCGTGATCTCCTTGAATTTTGTGGTTAGATTTCTTCCTTTGATCAACGTTAGCCACCCAAGTGTTTGGCCTCTAGAGGTGATCCACCAAGGAAGATGAATTATCAAGAAGGAGGGTGGTTGGCTTAGTTTTCTATCCTTTATAGAAAAGGAGTACTCTCCAACAATTGAAATTACATCAACTGATATCTATTATAAGACTCCTCTTATATAGATATTGGCCAACCCTTCTAATCCTATTAGACATGAAATTTTATTTAATTAATTAAACTCCTTTAATTAATTTAGGCTTCCCACCACATTGGGAATAATTAATTAAATTTATTTAATTAATTTATCTCCTAATCTTATTAGGAATAAATGAGAGTACCAATATTAAATTAATTACTAAACTCCTTTAGAAATTAAAATAATAATAATTGTAATAATATTAATAAGATATCTCTTATTAATTTATATTTAATATTTTCAAAATATTAAATAATAAACATTAAGCTATTTAATTTATTCTATCACCATAGATTAAATTAATTACACTTAATGCATTATTACGATTATGTCATTACCTTCTTAAATAATTATTCTTCCTTTTATGGTGTGACCCTTTAGGTTCTCCATATTAAACGTGTTGTGAATAAATCAATTAGAACAATTCTAATCTTATTTAAATAAATAAATTAAACTAATAATCTATTTAAATAAATAATATTTATTCTACAATAGGGATAAGCCTCCCTAGCGATCAACGACTTTTCAGATAATATAGATTTCAACATTAATCATAAAAGAACCTATGAGTAAATAGTTACCGTACAATTCAATCCTTCCACCATACAATGTCCCAATTAAATATAAGACATGGATTTACTGTCAAATCTTATTTTATTTAATTATATGTATTTCGATTAGAAAATGCACAACTCCAAATAATGCAAATTAGAAACTCTTTTCTAATTTCATTCCACATTGACCAAGGATTCTTGGGTTGTGTTTAACGAATCACATAGGACATATCTCCTCTTTTACTAGAGGTGGTAGATTCTTTATTGATCATTCATTATCTCCATATGTAACTCATTATACCCAAGCATATCCTTTTATATATCCTAAAGGGCTTTAAGGAATAAGTCAAAGTATAATTCATTACATACAAGATACTATGATGATCTCAAGTCCAAGGATCACTTGTACTACTATCACATTAGGAATTCCTATTGGCAGGCGAGTAAAACTCCATTAGGTATTCCATAGCGAGTCACATTCAGTGAACTTATTCTCCAATAAGCACCTACATACTTGCTTTAGTGTCTCCACACAAATGATCATGAGATCAATCATCCTCATCCAATGAGCAAGCAACATATGTACCAATCTATCTGGATTTACTAATCCCCTTTTTTAGTAATCTCACGATTGGGAACTATTTTAGTTTTAAGCTTTCTAAGAATTTAAATCTCATTAGTATGATCAGCATCATGATTCCAAAAGCATTGCTTAAAATTATGGGTTATTTACATATTATAAAAACAACACCATGTAGATAATTAAATGCCTTTAATAAATGAATATTTTTATTAATAAATAAATAAGATTGTCTCCAAAGTATATGCTTTATCATCATACATGATTGGCTTGTATGCATACTACTTTCACATCAGATATGAACGAACAAGTAGCATCTGAATCAAATAATACATAAGCATTAATACTATTGACCAGAATAATACCTGACACCACATCTTTTGACTGCACAGCATCCTGCACCGTCATGTTGAATGTTCTGGCAGTGGGTCGGCTCGCCTGCGGTGGTCCAGCGATAGCCAAAGTGTTGCCGCTGCCATTTCCCCTTCCTCATGTCGACCCTCCAGCTAGCTTCTTAGGGCAATCCCGGGCCATATGATCCTTGGACCAGCATGTGAAGCACGCTCCCTTCTTCGAGTTAGGACAATTTAGCGCAATGTGGCCTTCCTGACCACAATTGAAACATACACGCCTTCCCCTCAAGCACACTCTAGTGTGATTCTTTACGCATGTAGCACATGCTTCAATCCTCCTCTTTTGCTGGCTTCCCTGTTGACTCCCGACAGAGGGGTTATCGTTCCACTTTCTCTTCTTGTTGGTACCACTACCACCAGCCTTATTCTCTATCTCATTCTTCTTCTTCTTTAGGTTTGAATTTTACCTGGTTAAAGCATCGCTTCCACCTTCCGCGATGATCGCCTTTTCCAGTACTGCAGCAAATGTATTTAGCTGGAACATCGAGACCTTACTGTACAGCCAGGGCTTCAATCCCTGCTCGAATCTTCTTGCCTTTCTCTCGTCAGTACTGACCTGGTATGTTGCAAACCTTACCAGTTTGTTGAATTTTGCGGCGTACTCCAGTACCGTCATCGTTCCCTGCTTCAACCCCAGAAACTGAACCTCCATCTGGTTCTGCGAGCTTATTGGGAAATACATTTCAAAGAACATCTCTTTGAATCTGTCCCACGCTATCACTCTTCCTTCCCTAGTCTTGTTAGCCTGCCACCAGTAGCTAGCCTCTAACTTCAGTATGAACGTCGCAAAAGCCGTCTTTTGGTCATCGCTAACTCTGGCCACGCTAAAGACCTTCTCCATCTCCATCCCCCACGTCTGGGCCTCTATCGGATTCCCCGATCACCAAAATTTCGGCGGTCCTACTGCTTTGAATTCCTTTAACGTCGTAGCTTGAACTTGCGACTGATTCGCAAGTGCTCCCTTCAGTAGGTTCACCAATTGCTGAACCAAATTGGTGTTCGCCCCATCGTTGTCGTTATTATTAGTCGAACCCTCTGGTTGTTGATGTGTAGGTCTTCTTCTAGGAGGCATCTTTCTGTTAAGACATACTCTTATTAGATCCCTTACTCATCACTTAAATATTCAAATTCAACTTAAACATTTAAAATAGATTAAATCACATTTGCACACATAGTATGTCAATAAACTTCGTTATTTTTATTCATTCATAGTTTTAAAACATAGAATAGATAGCATCTCTGCTATTTACATCAAATTTCCTGAACTGAAATAAGTTGCGGGATAACCTCATCATATTATCCCATTATTATCTCAAATTCTGGGATTTACAATTATTTAATACATACGAAAACACATAGTATATACTCTACTATCTAGGCATGTTAAGACGTCGCACAGCCTCTCCATGTTCTTCTTCCATCACCCGGAACGCTGTTCTGCGATCCACCATATACCACGGTAAATCTTTGAACTGAGCTGGGTAATAAAAGACACGATCCTGGGCCCTATCTATAGCTAAATGAAAAGCGTATTTCGTCTCCCTCAGCTTGGCCTTCTTCGCTTGAACCTTATCTTCAGCTCGATCTGCACGTTGAGTAGCGCTCAAGCAAGCATCCTCAGCTCTGGTACTCTTCGCTGACTTCTCTTTGATGTCGTTCTTCAGTTTTGCTAGCTCAGCCAGTGCATCATCCCTTTCACTCTCCACGTGGACTAGATCCCACTTCGTGTTTCCAAGCTTATCGTCTAGCTCTTGAATCGTCTCATCTCTCTGCTGTATGGTAGTCCGACTCTCGTCTACCAGTTCCTCCAGCTCTCCGACTCTACCATGTAGCTCGATGTTGCGGTCGTAGACCTCCTCGTACATCACAGTGCTAATATAGTTAGGTGGAAATTCCTCTTCAGGATCCTCCTCCTCTTCTGACTCATCCTCATCATCTCGGTCCAAGACTGGCTCATGCTCCTGACCAACTACGGTGATCAATGGAGATGGCTCTCTCTGAACCAACTGCTCCTAGACAATATGGATGTCTCGGGGCTCCTCATCCCTAGGCATCTGGGGTAACTCCTCCCTAGCCTGACTGGACTCTCCAACATTCGTCATCCTAAAAACAAAGTTTTAAAGTTTAATTATTACGTGATATCGATCGAAACTCTTCGCGTACATAAACGTAAACACATAGCACGTAAGGTAGTTTATTATCTTTAGCTATCATCACTATCTTTTCGATCTCCTATAAAACAACTACCTAAGGTTTCCCCACCTAAGGTTCAAAACCTAAAATACTACTTTGATACCAACTTGTGACACCCCCAAATCCGGGTACTTCATTTCCATATGATTTGGTGTTCACTATCTAAATAAAACATAACTACTGCCCGTAAATAAGGAATGCAAAATAAATTACAACCTTAACTAAATAAAATCTTCCTTTAAAAAGGATTACAACTTTATCAAATCGTTCTCAAGTTCTTAACCTTAAAAAAAATCATCAAATGCGGAAAAATAAAACATCTTAAACAATTAAAGTCTTATTTAAAAAATCATAATCAAATATGAACAAGTCTTCACTTGTTCATCTTGCTCTTCCCTCTGCTAGGTGACGGTTCATCAACTCTCTCAACTTTGGCTGCAATGATTATATAAATGCAAGAGACAAATCCGGATACTTTATTTCCACCGGATTTGGTGTTCACTATCTAAATAAAACATAACTACTACCCATAAATAAGGAATGTAAAATAAATTACAACCTTTATAATTAAATAAAATCTTCCTTATAAAAAGGATTCCAACTTTATCAAATCATTCTCAGGTTCTTAACCTTAAAAGAAATCATCAAATGCGGAAAAAAAACATCTTAAATAATTAAAGTCTTATTACAAAAATCATAATAAAATATGAATAAGTCTTCACTTGTTCATCTTGCTCTTGCCTCTGCTAGTTGACGGTTCATCAACTCTATCAACTTTGGCTGCAATTGTTATATAAATGCAAGAGTGAGCAAACAAAAGCTCACTGGAAATAACAATCAATAGTGATGACATATTACTGAATAACTTCAACTGAATTGAATATTATTTCCATAATCGGTAATCAAGGAATGAATATAGAATTAGAATTCATCTGAGGGTCATAAGACCTTGAACTATATCCCAGGTAGTAAGTATTTCTACTTAGACCTTTAACAGTTGTTAGACTATATGGACTCTTACCTCGTACGTAGGGGGATCAGCCCTTCGTATCATGTATTGTGCACAAACATCTTAACGCTTTTGCATGGTAATCTCCTATTAATAGGGTTGTTCATCTCAGTATTAATTAATGAGTTCGCACCAAAGAAAGTTTGGTTTGGATAAGCTCAAAGGTAATTTAGAGTTCAATAGTTGAATCAACTTACAATAATTAAGAATTTAATAACAAAAGAATTACGAAATAGCTATGATTCATAACAATAGACATCATATTCAACAGTCATGTTTTAGAAATAGACTTAAAGCATTTGAAAGATAAAATAAATCTTGCTTGAACAATTAAGTCAAGGTCGCGTTACTTCAATAAGAAATTTCAATACTTGCTCAATATGGAAATTAGAATATCTACTCACTTGGTATTAATAGAGAACAAAATAACTTGCATAAACATAACAAGAAAGGATAAAACAACTTGCCTCGTGCACAAGCTACGGTTATAATTACATTTCAATTCCTCAATCGTCCTACACATTATATTACATTTATGATATCGATTAGTTTCATAACCACTACGTTTAACAGTTGAACTTCTCACTTAAGTTCAACTTAACAACGTGGTACGTAATCTTAACTTGTTAACTAACCACATAGCGTGAATTTAACTCACAACATGCATATCACACGTGTATAATCGTTTAAACCATCATAATCATTCCCTACGACAATAATATTCAAATTCACACATAACTTGTTAATATGAGACTTCAAATTATCTTATACATGTCAACAATATGTTATATTATTGTTTTATATACTTAACATGTCATCAGATTCATTATATTCAGTTAGTTCATCATGTTAGGGCTTAAAACACACAAAACAAACCCGCTGGGGTGGGTGTCACTGTTGTAAGAACCCGAATTTTTGAAAATTATTAAAATAAGAATTTAATAAATAAAATTTTATTAAATGATATGTTGTGTGATATTATATTACGTAAGTGAATATGTGTTATGCAATATGTGATTTTGTGTATAATAAATATATTAGTAGTATATATTTATTATATGTAAATAAATGGTGGGAGTAATTTATTAAAGGAAAGGAGATGAGTAAATTAAAATAATTTTTAATATTAAATTATTTTAATGTTGTAATTGGTGGCATTAAATATACTTAATGTATAACCACGATTTTATTAAAAAAATCATATATTATATTATTGAATGTAATGTATGCATGATTTAATGTAATGAATATATTATTATATTTATTACAGTTAAATTGTTGAAAATAATTTAGAGAAGGAAAAAGGAAATAATTAGTTTAAGTATACAAATATTATGGTATACTTTAAATAAAGGATATTAAAATAAATTCTAACATTGAATTATTTTAATAAAGAGATAATATTATTTTTAATGATAATATCTTAAGTAACGAATAATTTCTTTTATGTGGGGAAGTATGTTAAACGCCTTTATTTTGCGTATATCAAATGAAAGTGTAATAAAAACATATCATATTCTGTTTTATTGTGGAATGCATAATTTATATATTAATGATTATATATATATATATATATATATTATGTATTACCAAGAGGGTAAGAATATTTTTTAAAGAAAGCTAAAAGGTTCAAATGATAACTTACTAAATATACTTAGGTTATTAAGAGAGGGTTATGTAATTAAAATAAAACATAACTAAGCCAATTTTCAAGCCTCTTAGCCATGTACTGTTACAATATTAGAGCCCAAGACATTTTTCTTGAGTTGCCGTGAAGAAAAGGGAGAAAAGAGGGAGGAGCAAACAATTTGGGTAGGGAGCAAGCTAGGTTCCTCTCCTTCTCTATCAGCCGAACACTCCCTCCTCTCCCCTCCCCTCCCCCAAAATTTTTGAGCACTTCCCTGCTCAAAACAGCACATCCGAACCACTTCCTTATCAATCAATTCCAATTTTAGCTCAGCTAAACATAAGCCGTAAAGCTAAGGAAAGCTTATTGAAATTGAAAACAACCTAGCTAAGGTATATAATTCATCCTTGGTATGTTTATATTTAAGAATTCAAAGCATGAGCAAAGTTGGTTATTTATTTTTTTTAGAGTGAAATCAGTTAGCAAATGAATTGGTTTTGGACTGGGTTATTGTTTGTGATCATATTATTTGGCAATGGGGATTTAATTATTGCATGCTAATTACATTAGAAACAATGAATTGAATTTTGAGAATAGTTAGTAAACTAACTAGTCATAGTTAATGATATTGGATTTGATTGTGTAATTGACTTTTATTGATTGGAATTAGAGATATGGAGCTAGTATGTGGTGTGCGGAGCTATAAGGAGGAAAAACATGGGTGAATACCAGACTAAATAGCTATGAAATCAACCCACCATTTTGACACACACATTATGTTCGTTAAATGGCCTTAAAGAGTAAAATGATTAAAAGTTTAGAATTTAACGGAGCCGAGACCTTAGACGAGTCTTATTATGTTAAATAAGACTTATTTGTAAAGAAAGTTGGGTTGGATTGAGTCGAGGAGAGTTTTGGATGTCAAAACAAGAAAACGAAAAATTTTAAAGTTAGGGGCTGCTGACCCTAAAAGAAAAATTCGGGGTTAGCTAGAAGTTTCAAAAAATTCTGGGCTTTTGGGAAAGTATAGTACACTGAATAAGCTTTCTAAGACTCCGAAGAGGACTAATTCTAACTTTTGGAGCAAGTAGTTATGACGGCTCAAAGTACGCGCGTCAAATCTATCCAAAATCTAGAATCAGATTCGGAATAGTCCCCTTGCACGCATTTTCTGAAATTTTATGTTAAGAATTGGAAAACAATTTTGGCATAAGAGTTATAGCCCCGGAAGTTAGCTTCGCGTGAGAGCAAGAATCGCTCAAAAATGTTTTGAAACGAAAAAATTATGAATGTTTTAGCGAGAAAGGGTAAAGCTGAAAAAAAATTAAAAACTGTTATGAATGAGCATTTTTTAGGCCTGTTTTAGGATGCTTAGAGAACCCAAAATGGGTGGTTTGTATTTTTTGAAAATATCCTACTATGGTGTTTATATCATATCCAAAATTGGTTGCAATTCGAACTACGAGTAAAAAGTTAAAAATTCGCAAAAACGTTATTTCGTTAAGCGAGCTGTAGCGCGCATGTAGCAGCGCACAGCGCAGTGCTGTGTCGCGGCTGTAGCAGTTCAACTAGTTGGCTTTGTTTTTGATGCGTCTAAATTAACCAAAATGCTCAGTTAGTATTTTGTAAAAATAATATGGTATCCCAAGTATAACATGTTCAAAAATGAGCGCAATCCAACAAGTGAGTTAGGCGTTAAAAAGGTCATGAAGTGGGCATCAAGCCATGGGGGCTACTGCCTAGCAGCAGCAGCAGAGGGTAGCAGAACAGCAGCAGTAGCAGTGACCACAATTGGGCTATGTCTAGTTATGGCCTATTTTGGTTCCGCGATGCGTTTGCTTGGTTTTTAACTATTTGGATTATAACGAAGCACCAAAATAAATGTATAAATATAGTATAGTGACTATATAATGTTAACTCGTTTAATATACAAAAGAAGAGATAAAAGTTATATGTAAATGCAAGTTTACATATATATATGTGAAATATATTCGCATGATGGAATGCAAAAAGGTTAGTAGTTAAAATGGAATACACTAAACAATGTAAAGCTTTATTGAACCTGAAAATGTTAAAATGAAGGGTTTCCGGAGTTTGAAACAAAGATTTTGAACACGGAATTATATAATGACATATGTATGAATTTAAAATACATGCTAAGTGAGAATGTAAATTAGTCGTGAGAATAAATGTGAAGCTAAGTTACTAACGAAGTAAAGCATTCGCGTATATGTCTATAGTGTGGTTTAGCTCATGAACTATCGCAAAGGCATAAAATTATGTAAATTAAAGAAATGATGAAATGAGCTATGTTTACGCAATAAAATCCATTCATAAACCATAAAGTCCCAAGTTTACAAATAAGGATGAAAGATATTCTTAAAATGGGATCTAAATGGTTTATGCTTCAAGATGTAAAGTATTTATATACTAAAGCCATAAGAGAACCTTTTTGGGCATGAAAGGGTTATAATGAACAAACGTATCTAAAGAAACGTGAAATGATTTTAAGACAAGAACAAAAATATTATAGTTAATGTAAAATAAAATTAGTTTACATTGAGTATGTCAATTTAGTATGTGAAACTAATGTGTGTATATATGTATACTCAATTTGTGTAGGATCATCACAGAGCAGATAAGTTATAACATTAAACAACACTCCAAGTCAAATTTTTCAGTTCTGTTATGTTTGTGGATTGTATGTGATTATATGGTGAATTATATATCATGTTTATTAAGTTGATAAAGTTAAAATATGACTAAGTCAATTGAGTTATGGAACTCAATTTCTATATGTGATCTGTGATAGCATGTGTTGTATGAGAATGTGAAATGTAAAAGACATGTATAAATGTATTGCATGACATTATATTGTATAAATGATATGCTTGGTAGAAGAATTATTGATACATAAATATATGCATTGCAAAGAATTATTGATGCTTGTAGAATATTATGTATAGTAAAGAAAGTATGTTGCATATAGTGAATATAGAATGGTGTGCTATGTGAAACATGATAGACTGTTAAATTTGCTGGGCCGTCGAGCTCAATCTTGCGAACACAAACTTTTTGCAGGTTAAAGATGTTATGTAATATTACTTGCTATACGGATGATGAAGGTTGAACAATGTACGAAAATGAATACATTTTCATGGGATAGAATTGTATAAAGTTGTGATTGATGGTTGTGACTTAGGTAATTGACAGCTTTGTATAATTTAAAATATTCAATGAAAAATATTTGTTCTAGATGAATTGTAAAGAATACTTTATAAAAATAAATAAATAAAGTGATATAGTGACATTACTATATAAGAAAAAATTCATATTGAGGATTGAGTTGTATATTTATATATATATAACTTTGATAAGAGAAATCATTAAATGAATATGATTTCATTATAAAAGAGAATCGTAAAGGTTGAGATTCAGGGAACAAATGAATTGAATAAAAGAAAAAAATTATTCTACATTTTTTAGCTATTTTAACATTAACTAATATTTTAAAAGTTAGAATAAGATAGTATTAACGCACAAGATCGGGAATAGAATTAGTACTGATTTTGGGGTCGTTACACCTGTTGTGGGAAAAATCAGCTCACGAACTTGTGCAGGAAAAAGCCAATTTGACTTATTTTCTCGCACCAAACTCAGAATTTAATACATATAATGCATATAAAATTTTATAAAATCATAACTTTAAGCTTCTAACATGTTTTAATATATATAAGCATCACAACACATAATCAAAACTCTTAATTTCATGATTTTGAAGAAAACACCATTTTTAAGTGTTCTTGATGAAAATCAACACTGTGACTTTGTTTTTAAATCAAAACACAAACTTCAAATCATGTTTTATTCATTTCTTAACATATTATTACAACCCATGATTAATTTATACAACATAGCATAATCAAACCCCAATTTTGATATTTAAGAAACCATCTTTTCAAAATAGTTCACTGTAAATTGCTATGAACATGATTTCTTCATGTTCATCATATTTACATGAATTGAACCACATAAACAATCATATAAATTATATATAAGCATGTTATAACACAAATTACATATAGAATCCATATTTACATGAATTTCATAAACTCAAACATAGAGAACTTATGAAAACATGGAAGAACAAATAATTAAATTAGATTATACCTTTTGTTGATAGAAGAAGAAGATGAAGATGGTGATTCTTTGTTTTGCAGTTCACTGAGAACTTCTCTTCCTTCTCCTTTCTTCTTCTTCTCTCTTTTCTCTCTAACTCTCTCTAAAATTCTAACTCTAACTTACGTGGTTCTAAAATAACTGATATACATATATTACACATATAATAACATAACATATAATTGATATAATATTTAATCCTTCTAATAAATACATATCAGTTATAATATTTTTGAAAATCAAAAGCCATAAGGCTTGTTTGGCAAAAACTCTTTAATTAAAAAATAGATTTTTAGGACTAAGGCCTTGTTTGGTAAAATTACATTAAAATAGATTTAAGGGCCTTATTTGGTAAAACTAATTTAAAACCCTTTTAATTTATTTAAATATTTTTACTACATAGTTTTAAATGTCATACTTTATTTAATTAAATCTCAATATTTTAATTTTAATTAAATTAAAGCTAACATCCATTAATTAAATAAAATTACCACATAAACTAAATCGCTACACAATTATAATTTACTCATTAATCATAATTTCATGTAACAAATTAGTAAATCTCTAATTTAATTATTTAAATTAAATTAGGCATTACTATAATTATTCAGTAAATCATTAAATTATTATTTAACAAATCACCACATAACAACTCATCTAATTTAATTACCTCAATTAAACTAAAATTTCACCACAAAATTACTTAAACATCAATTTAATAGTAAACCTCAATTTAATTAATGTATTGCATTTAATTAAATTACTTCACACATAATCACATAAATTATTTATTCAACTCAATAAATAATTCAACTAAAATATTCACTTAATTCAATAAATATTTAAAATCAAAATACAAAATTCTTGTTTGTTACAATCTTCCTTCCTTAAAAGAATTCTGTCCCCAGAATCACAACTAAAAAAACTCATTCATTACATTCTTACCCCCTTAAAAAGATTCTGTATCTAGAATCGTTATACAAGAAATTAAACAAATAATTGGGGATAAGATTTCATCATAACATCTTCGAGTTCTCACATAACTTCTTCAGCATTGTGGTTCCTCCAAATTACCTTCACAGAAGGTATCACTTTATTTCTAAGTACTTGCTCTTTCCTGTCAACTATCTGAACAGGAACTTCTTCATACGTTAGGTCTTTATCAAACTGCAACGGCTCATACTCTATCACATGCTTGTAATCGTGCTTGTACAGTCGCAACACAGAAATATGGAATACGTTATGAATATGATTTAGCTACGGAGGTAATGCAACCTCGTAAGCTACCTCACCAACCTTTCGCAGTATATCAAAAAGTCCAATGAATTGGGAACTCAGCTTCCCCTTCTTGCCAAATCGAATCTTCCCATTCCAAGGAGATACCTTCAGAAAAACGAAGCTTCCCACTTCAAACTCTCGATTCTGACGATGATAATCGACATACTTCATCTGTCTATCCTGAGCAGCTATTAGTCTTGTTTTGATCAGCTTCACGATCTCAGCAGTTTATTGCACCAATTCTGGTCCCAACAGTTGTTGTTCACCAACCTCATCCCAACATAACGGAGTCCTGTATTTCCTGCCGCACAATGCTTCATCAGGCGGCATGCCAATACTTGCATGGTAACTGTCGTTCTCTCGCTCTAGCCATCAGTTTGAGGATGGTACGCCGTACTCATTCGCAACTGCGTTTCCAAGCATTCCTGTAATCGCTTCCAGAAATTTGAACTGAAACGCGGATCCCTGTCTGACACAATCGATACTGGAACACCGTGTCTAGAAATAATTTCCTTTACGTACAGCTTCGCCAACTGATCCAAGTTGAATCTAATCTTGATCGGTAAGAAATGTGTTAACTTTGTCAGTCGATCCACTATAACCCATACTACATTGAAACCCTTCTAAGTTGCTGGAAGACCAACCACGAAATCTATCGTGATATGCTCCCACTCCCATTCTAGAATCTCCAGCGATTGTAGTAATCCACTTGGTCTCTGGTGTTCTGCTTTGACTTTCTGACATATCAAACATTTCGCAACACATTTGGCAACGTCCCGCTTCATATTCAGCCACTAAAAATGTTGTCTGAGATCATGGTACATCTTCGTACTCCCAGGTGAATCGAATATCTCGAACTATGAGCTTCGCTCAAAATCTCCTCTTTGACTTCTTGTACTGGCGGTACCTAGCAGTCTATCGTTATCAATCTTGAATTTTATCTCTTCACCATCGATTACTCTCTTTCGGATCTTCTCACACTCCTCATCGTGTAGTTGTGCTTCTTTCACCTTGTCCACTAAAGTTGAACCCGTAGTTACTTGGAATAATTTCTAATCCAACTCCTCCGGATACTTAACTTCCAACTCCAACTTAGCCATCTCATCTACCAACTGTTCCTAATCAGTTAATAACATTAACTTCTCCCGACCCTTCCTGCTTAAAGTGTCGGGAACAACGTTAGCTTTACCTGGATGGTAGAGAATCTCGTAATCGTAGTCCTTGATTAGCTCCAGCCATCTCCTTTGGCGCATATTTAAATCTTTCTGTGTAAAGATGTACTTCAGACTCTTATGATATATGTATATCTCACACTTTTCTTCATATAGGTAGTGTCTCCATATCTTCAGAGCAAACACTACTGCCTCCAATTCCAAGTCATGGGTCGGATACACTTTCTCATAATCCTTCAGCTGACGTGATGCATAAGCAATGACTTTGTCGTTCTGTATCAGCACACAGCCTAATCCTTTATGTGAAGCATCACTGTATACTACAAAATTTCATGTACTATCTGGCAATGACAACAAATGCGCAGTACTCAATCCCTTCTTCAGTTCCTGGAAACTTTCCTGACACTTTTCCGTCCAAAGAAACTTAACTGTCTTCCGAGTCAAATTTGTCAACGTAGTTGCGATTTTGGAAAAGTCTTAGATAAATCTTCTGTAGTAACCTGTCAAACCCAAGAAATTCCTCACTTCTGACGGTGTCTTCGACTGATCCCAATTCATTATAGCTTCAACCTTCGAAGGATCTACTGAAATCTCATCTTTGTCAATCACGTGGCCAAGAAATTGCACACGTTCTAACCAAAATTCGCACTTTGAGAATTTTGCTTACAACTTCTCCCGTCTCAACGATTCCAATATCAGCCTCAAATGTTCAGTGTGTTCCTCTTTAGTTTTGGAATAGACCAAAATGTCATCTATGAACACCACTACGAACTTGTCCAGAAATGGCTTAAACACCCTATTCACTAAGTCCATAAATGCTATTGGTGCATTCGTTAAACCAAATGACATCACCAAGAACTTGTAATGTCCATACCGAGTTCTAAATGTTGTCTTCAGTACATCCTCTCTTCTTACCTTCAACTGATGATACCCACTTCTCAAATCTATTTTCGCGAAGTATCTAGCATCCTTCAGTTGATCGAACAAGTCATCAATTCTAGGTAAAGGATACTTATTCTTGATCGTGACTTTGTTCAACTCCCTATAATCAATGCAAAGTTGCATCGATCCATCCTTCTTCTTCACGAACAATACCGGCACTCTCCACGGTGATACGCTCGGCTGAATGTACTTCTTGTCCAGCAATTCTTGCAATTGAACCATCAACTCTTTCATCTCGACTGGAGCCATTCTGTACGGGGCTTTCGATATCGGAGCAGTCCCTGGTGCTAAGTCGATCAAGAACTCTATCTCTCTATCTGGCAGAAGTCCTGGCAAATCGCTCGAAAACACATCCACAAATTCCTTAACCACTGATATCCCTTCCAGCTTTGGACTCTCCTTACGAGCATCCACTATGTAGGCTAAGTACCCTACACAACCTTGATTCAATAGCTTCTTAGCCTGCATAATCGTCAAACAACTCGCTTGTCTAGGCGATTTACTACCATAAAACACTACCTTCGACGGAGTCATAAGGTTCACAGACTTCCTCTAGCAATCAATTACCGCACCATGGTTAAACAACCAATCCATACCCAGTTTAACATCAAACTCCCCAAGTTTAATTAGAATCAAATCTACCATCAACTCATGACCCTTAATGTTCAATCTATAGTTTTTGTGTACAAACCTAACAGGAATAACCTCCTTATTCGCAATCTCTATGATCAAAGGGTAAACTAATTCCTTGCGGGAAATAACAATCAATAGTGATGACATATTACTGAATAACTTCAACTGAATTGAATAATATTTCCATAATCGGTAATCAAGGAATGAATATAGAATTAGAATTCATCTGAGGGTCATAAGACCTTGAACTATGTCCCAGGTAGTAAGTATTTCTACTTAGACCTTTAACAGTCGTTAAACTATATGGACTTTTATCTCGTACTTAGGGAGATCAGCCCTTCGTACCATGTATTGTACACAAATATTTTAACGCTTTCGCATGGTAATCCCCTATTAATAGGGTTGTTCATCTCAGTATTAATTAACGAATTTGCACCAAAGAAAGTTTGGTTTGGATAAGCTCAAAGGTAATTTAGAATTCAACTATCATCAACTAAGGAGTAGTTGAATCAACTTACAATAATTAAGAATTCAATAACAAAAGAATTACGAGATAGCTATGATTCATAACAATAGACATCATATTCAACAGTCATGCTTTAGAAATAGACTTAAAGCATTTGAAAGATAAAATAGATCTTGCTTGAACAATTAAGTCAAGATCACGTTACTTCAATAATAAATTTCAATACTTGCTCAATATGGAAATTAGAATCTGCTCACTTGGTATTAATAGAGAACAAAATAACTTGCATAAACATAACAAGAAATGATAGAACAACTTGCCTCGTGCACAAGCTACGGATTACATTACATTTATAATATCGATTTGTTTCATAACCACTACGTTTAACCGTTAAACTTCTCACTTAAGTTCAACTTAACAACGTGGTTCGTAATCTTAACTTGTTAACTAACCACATAACGTGAATTTAACTCACAACATCCATATCACACGTGTATAATATTTTAAACCATCATATTCATTCCCTACGACAACAATATTCAAATTCACACATAACTTGTTAATATAAGATTTCAAATTGTCTTATACATGTCAATAATATGTTATATTATTGTTTTATATACTTAACATGTCATCAGATACATTACATTCAGTTAGTTCATCATGTTAGGGCTTTAAACACATAAAACAAATTTTGGACAGCAAGGAAGCCCGCCGGGGCGGGTTTAAGCCCGCCGAGGCGGGTGTCACTATTGTGGGAAAAATCAGCTCGCGAACTTGTGCAGGGAAAAGCCAATTTGACGTTTTTCCTCGCACTAAACTCAGAATTTAATACATATAATGCGTATAAAACTTTATAAAATTATAACTTTAAGCTTCTAACATGTTTTAATATATATATATATATATATAAACATCACAACACATAATCAAAACCCTTAATTTCATGATTTTGAAGAAAACACCACTTTTAAGTGTTCTTGATGAAAATCAACACTGTGACTTTGTTTTTAAATCAAAATACATACTTCAAATCATGTTTTGTTCGTTTCTTAACATATTATTACAACCCATGATTAATTTATACAACATAGCATAATCAAACCCAAATTTTGATATTTAAGAAACCACTTTTTTCAAAATTGTTCACTGTAAATTGCTATGAACATGATTTCTTTATGTTCATCATATTTACATGAATTGAACCACATAAACAATCATATATAAGCATGTTATAACACAAATTACATATAGAATCCATATTTACATGAATTTCATAAATAACTCAAACACAGAGAACTCATAAAAACATGGAAGAACAAATAATTAAATTAGATTATACCTTTTGTTGATAGAAGAAGAAGATGAAGATGGTGATTCTTTATTTTGCACTTCACAAAGAACTTCTCTTCCTTCTCTTTTCTTCTTCTTCTCACTTTTCTCTCTAACTCTCTTTGAAATTCTAACTCTTTACGTAGTTCTAAAATAGCTGATATACATATATTACCAAATAATAACATAACATATAACTGATATAATATTTAATCCCTTTAATAAATACATATCAGTTATAATATTTTTGAAAATCAAAAGCCATAAGGCTTATTTGGCAAAAATCCTTTAATTAAAAAATAGATTTTTAGGACTAAGACCTTATTTGGTAAAACTACATTAAAATAGATTTAAGGGCCTTGTTTGGTAAAACTAATTTAAAACCCTTTTAATTTATTTAACTCTTTTTACTACATAGTTTTAAATGTCACACTTTATTTAATTAAATCTCAATATTCTAATTTTAATTAAATTAAAGCTAACATCCATTAATTAAATAAAATTGTCACATAAACTAAATCGCTATACAATTATAATTTACTCATTAATCATAATTTCATGTAACAAATTAGTAAATCTCTAATTTAATTATTTAAATTAAATTCGGCATTACTATAATTATTCACTAAATTATTATTTAATAAATCACCACATAGCAACTCATCTAATTTAATTACCTCAATTAAACTAGAATTTCACCACAAAATTACTTAAACATCAATTTAATATTAAACCTCAATTTAATTAATGTATTGCGCTTAATTAAATTACTCCACACATAATCACATAAATTATTTATTCAACTCAATAAATAATTCAACTAAAATATTCACTTAATTCAATAAATATTTAAAATCAAAATACAAAACTCTCGTTTGTTACAGTGACGGGTCCTACGGGAACTTGCACCGGATCCAATCCATGACTTCCATTAGAATCCAGGCTAATCATGCCCTCGTCATAAGTTGTATGAGCATGCTAAACATACACAAGGGAGACGAATCGGGTGTGTGACATATGAACGTCGAAACGTCGTGTCAAGTGTTAATGAACTTAAAAAGTATTTTAATTCAAATGAAATGAATATTATAAGATATGGAATGGGGTAAATATAAACCAATAAAGATGGATGATTATAAGGGTCGTAACGTTTCTGATGACGCGACGACGAGAGATGTTTTGGAGTTAATTGTGTTAATTAAATTATAATGCGCGCGCGATATGAAATAAGAATTAATATAAACCAAATTGAGCGTCATTAAGTGACTAATTGATATGTTCATGTGCACTTATATGTGTAGGACATTTGAAGGACATATAAAGTAAGCAGTAAAAGACGCGTAAGGCAAGTTTCTTGAACTTTCTCAGATTTTATTAAGCAAGTTTTCTAATTTCATTCAAATTATTAAATTGAATGCAAGTTTTATGTCGTTGTGCAATTGTATTTATATTGTACAATGTGTTTAGCTGTAAATTGTAATGTTTGCCAATATCTGCACTTATGTGCTTTTGTGAAAGTATTGATCTATTATTGAACTATTCAGATTATTAAAGTTTTGATTTACTCATGAACTTTGATATGTTTAAGTCCATGCTAATTGTTTTGATTGGGCACATGATGAGTATTAGAAGAGATCAGAGACATGTTGATGTCGAGGTGTATTATATAGGAAATGATTTTGAGTGAGGATCTTTGGGATCAGATAATTAAGATAAGCGATGATTGAGAGTAATAGGAATTTAATTCATTCCTGTTTATTCGAAATGCTTCTCAACTATTTTTTTGTTGATGAAGTTTTCAAAGAATATTGATTTGATTCTTGATTTTGTTGTTTATGCAATTACTTTAACTTGTTGGGCAATTAAATGCTCACTCTTGCAAAATTCTAAACCTTTTGCAGCTAGACCAGACGGACTTGAGTAGCCAGATGGTGTTCAACGAAAGGAATTCGTTAATTATCATATTTAAATGTGTAGTATTGCAGGCTGTATTGTAATAACAACTTAAATTTGTAATATTTGAATGATGTAATATTCGTTAATATTATGATTTGAAGATGTAAAGGTAATAGAACATGGGATTAGAAGTGATATGTTATAGTAATTACATTCACGTCTTAAGCTTATGATGAAAGGTTAGCATTATGGAGTGCTGAAATCTAGTTTTAAAGATAGACCCGAGTTTCGAGGCCGCTACACTCCATATCTCTCTATTCCTCTCTTTATACGCCTCTCACTTTCTCTCTCTAAATAAGTCTCTTTCTCTCACTACAAATCTACAATTGTCAATAAATATTATATCTTTTAAATTTTAATCTTTTATATTTTTTTGCTTCAAATTTAAGGAGTTGAGTGTTGAGATCTTCTACAAAATTGAATTCAACACATCAATAGGTAATAATATCAATCTTTACTCACTTGTGTAATTTTTTTTCTTCGCAATTAGGATTTGTAAATTAATATTTCTTAAACTGTGAATTTGTGATGTTCATTGTTTAGGTATTTAATCTTGGGATAAATCACTAAATCAACATAATCAGGTTCTATTGTTCTATACTTTTCTATTTTAATTTATTAAACTTTACTTGTTTATTAGGTACTATTAGGGGTGTTCATCGGTAATTAATCGGCCCAGACCGAACCGGTTACCGAATCCACCTAAAACTTGATACCGGTACCGGTTGAACCGGCATACCGAACCGGTTAGTCGGTCCGTAACCGGTACGGTACCGGTTTTTATCTAATTTTGTACTGGTTATTATTATTTTTTGAGCCTATGCAAATTACTAATTTGGTTAAAAGAACCAAGCAGTTGGAATCTAGACTTCCTTAAGAAGCTGCAAAAGCATAGAAGAGCAAAAGCAAACAAAGACTGGAAGTTAAGTTTCAGCAAGTAATGGACCAAAACACCGACAAATGACTCAAATGGAACAAGTTGTTCTGGGCATGTGACATGGAAAATTAAGGTAAGTGTTTATCATATAAAACTTGGGCCTATTAACCATGGCTTTAAATTTAAAGGATACTTAAAATAAGCTTGAGCCATACTAGCTAAGTCTAGCCCAACCTACACTTATAATTTGTATAAAACATAGGATTAATTACATATTATAGTACCTTTTAATAAAATATTACAAAAAAAGTGCATAAATAAAATATTTACAAAATTAGTGCATATGCAATATTTAATTTACAAAAATAGTGCATTCTTATCCATTTAATTATGGCCCACGATTCTCTCCCATATCTCTTTCCATTAATTATTATTTTATTATCTCTCCCACGATTCTCTCCCACTCCATGTCAACGCCACTGCAATCCCCTCCCCCGTCACCAGTTCAATCACCACCGCCTCCCTTCTCCTCCCCCCGCCCACGCCCCACCTCCTCCCTCCGCCTCCCACCGCCCTCCCCCTCCTCCCGCCCCCCCTTTCTCCTCCTCCGGCCCCCGCCCCCGCCCCCAACCCCAACCCCTCCCCTCCCCTCCCCTCCCCTCCGCCTCCCCCTCCTCCCGCCCACGCCCACGCCCACGCCCCACCCCCTCTCTCTGCCTCCCACCGCCCTCCCCCTCCTCCCGCCCCGCCTTTCTCCTCCTCCCGCCCCCACCCCACCCCACCCCACTACACCCCCTCCCCTCCCCTCCCTCCGCCTCCCCCTCCTCTCGCCCCCCCTTTCTTCTCCTCGACGAACAGGATAAATCTCCACCAGTTCAATCCCCTCCCCCGTCACCAGTTCAATCACCACCGCCTCCGGTTAAATCTCCACCACCACCAGTTCAGTCCTCTCCACCACCCCGTTGCCTCCCCTCCACCATCGGTCCATTCTCCACCTCCACCGGTAACCAAACCTTCATACGTTAGTAACCAAACAGTCATACCAAGGTAACCAAACCTTCATACCAAGGTAACCAAATATTTATACAAAGGTAACCAAACATTCATACCAAGGTAACCAAACATTCATACCAAGGTAACCGAACCTTAATATGAAGGTTACCTTAATATGAAGGTTCGGTTACCTTGGTATGAATGTTTGGTTACCTTGGTATGAAGGTAACCAATTCAGTTTTATTAGGTTACCAATTTATTTTTATTGTGATGCAGTTGATAACCAAACTTCATGCAGTTGGTTGCCAAACCTTCCGATAAGGTAACCAATTCAGTTTTATTTGATTATCAATTTTATTTTGAATGTGATGTAGTTGGTAGCCAAACTTCGTATAAATGTAACCATTTTAATTTTTGTGGGTAACCAAATCGTCAAAAAAATATTCAGAACAGCAACTCCGGCGATATAGAGGCGGCGCAACCAAAGACTTCTGGATATTCACGGCGGAGGAGGATGATGAAGAGAATTATGAAGGGGATGCGGGGGAGGAGGATAATGAACAGTAACTCCTTCAGAATTTTTTGTTTTTAATTTTTCATTTTGATTTAAATTTTGAATTATGTATTTAAAATTGTTGTTAGATCCAAAAGATTTGGATTTGAATTATTAATTCTCTTTGATTTTAGGTTCCTTATTAATGTGAAATTAAATTATTTGAATTTGTTGCACTTTTTTGTAATTATTTTGTAGATGCACTAATAATATAATTATTTTTTAATTATTGTATAGTTCTATAAATGACTCTAAAACATAATAAGCAAGTTGATTATGCTTCAAAGCCCACAATACAAATTCACCAAAAAAAATAGATACCCAAAAACCCAATAACAAAATCCCTAAAACCCAACAACCCGCACATAAAAACTTAATCTTTTTTTAATAGAAAAAGAAATTCAAAACTTTTAATAATACCCATAAAGAAAAATGAATCACCTGACACTGGAAAAGGATTAGAGACGAGAGTTTTACTATAATATTCACTATCAGAGCAAAACAGATCTTTATCATCATCCTCGTGATGATAAGTGGTAACTATTATTATTAGACCTCACTTCCCCATTATCTTCATCTTTGCTACCACTGCCACTTCCACTACCGCCACTGCTAGTCTCTCCTCCGCCGCTCCTATTGGAAGATGACGATGAGGAGGAAGATGAAGATGAAGATGAGAATGAGGAGGAAGAGGAAAATGATGCGAAAGAGGACGATTAGTGGCTCTCTTCTTTAATGTTGTTGTCTGGCTCCCTCTTATTCCCTCAATTTACAATCGCATCCACCGTCAGAAGTATCCACACCCTTTCGTCCAATTCTATGTCTCTTGATTACTACAAAGAGTCAGGTATTCAATCTTACACACGACTACACATATATACATAGATGATCTTTGAAAGGTTTTTAGAGCAGTGGAGATCGGAGATAGATCTGAGTAAAAGATTTGAGAATAAATGGATCTGCTTACAATTTGGGAAATAAAATGGCTTTATTCAATTAACCAGTACAACCGGTTTGCTCCGGTAACATACCGAACATACAAAATAGCTTCCCGAATTCTATATCGAATAATCGGTATATACTGGTTACTATTATCAATGCCGAATCAGTTTTGTTTTATACTGAATCGACCGGTTCGTACCGGTTAGGTTAACTAAAAAATCAAAAAAACTGAATTGAATGCCCACCCCTAGGTACTATTGTTACTTGTTTTGGCTGAAAAAGTTCTTTTATTTGTTTTTGGGCTGGGAAGTATATGTTGTTATTTGTTTTTTTGGCTGAAAAGTATCTGTTTGTTATTTGTTTTTTTGGCTTGTTACTTGTTTTTTTAAGCACTATATGGCTCCTCGAAAATATGAATATGGGTATCAAAAAGTTCAAAAAAATAGATAAGTAGAAAAATTAATTGAATCCCAACAGGGAGCTCTTGAAAAATTTGTTACAAGTAAAATGTAAAATTTGGTTTGGGACCCCCAAAAAGTTTGGACTGGCCCTATAAATAGAATCTTATATAATTTTATCAAATCTCATGTATTAATAGTTTGACAAATGTAATTCGGCAAAAATTATTACAATACATAACAGGGTTTTATAATAATGAGTCATTCTATATATTGCAATAAATTTGTCCTGAATAATAGTAATTACAAATCATATCAAAATGATTGGATTAGAATTATAAAATGATTTCACTTCTTTTTTTCGCTAAATAATGATTTCACTTATTACATATCTCTTCAAAATAATTTTTATTAATACTTATTCACATAATTGACAAATTAATATTTATTCAGGTAACTGACAATCAAAAAATCGACCTATAAATTCATAATATATATTAATTTCCTACAATAATATACGGTGAGTCAATGTTTCCCCTTAGAAAATCTAACATGACATGCTCAGACGCATGACAGTTTGGCTTGGGTTGTGCTATTCGGCTATATTTTATAAGTATTGGGATGCAAAATATTTATTTTTAAATTATAGAGTTAGAAAATAGAGGAAAATAGGAGAATGCGCTAAATAAATTACATCAATTTTAAATTTAAAAATACCTCAAAAAAATTAAGATCACAATTAATATTTTATTTTATTATTCTAAAATATAAAAAAAAAATCAACTTTTTGAAATGCTCTAAAACTTCTCTTTTTCCTAGAAGTATTGGACATTTATGTTGCGTTTGTGAGTTTAGAGGGATGAGATGGGAAGAGAAAGTATAAGGGGAAGGGATGGAAAGGGATTATAATTTTTCCTTGTCATGTTTGTGAGTTTTAGAAAGGAAGGGAAGGGATGAGATTTTATAATATTTTCCTTGTTTGTGAGTTTAGAAGGAGGGAAGGGAAGGGGAAATAATTTTATTTTTAAACTACAATATTACTATATTACCCTTATATATAAATATAATAAGTGTGATTTAACAATGTCTAGCTATTGAATTATTTTGTTCATTCTTTTTTTATGATAATTATTTTTTTATTTAACAATGTCTAGCTATATATACGGTCTGGATCTTAAGCTTATCATTTATTCAACATACCTTTCTTACCTCCCTTTAGCGACAGACCGGGCGTTGGTTCGGTCCATCGCTATATATACAACCGTCGTCTTAATTTTTAGCGACGGACAACATATAGACGACGGTTATATATAGTGACAGACCAAACCGTCGTCCGGTCCGTCGCTAAAAAGGATAAGCAAGGTATGTTGAATAAAGGGTAAGCTTAAGATTCGGACTGTGTATATATATATATTAACTCTAATTTGTTATTATGAGTATATAGTTTATTAATATTATTATTATATACGTATATTATTATTATTATTATTATTATTATTATTATTATTATTATTATAGTTTATTATTATAATAATATTCTGAATTAATAATAGTTTATTATTATAATTCTCTACTTATAAATATTCCTACAGTTGTTTAATATTCTTACAGTAGTATTAATATTCCGGTGATGTCAACGAGGAGAGAGTTTGCCACGGGTACAAGACGGAATGCGTGGAGTGGAGTGGAGTGGAGTGGAGTGGAGTGGGGTGGCGTGTGGGGGGGGGGGGGGGGGGGGGGGGGGGGAGTTGGGGAAAAGAAAAAAACAGTGTTAATACTATTGATGGTAAATATACTTTATTTTACATTTAAACTGTGTATTTTAGTTGTAATTCAATCATATTTTGTGGTACAAAAGGAGTAATTTACAATGTAGTGCTTTCTTCACAAAGCAACCAAAACATATTCTTTTCTTTTCTTTCCCCTTCTCATTCCCCTACCTTACAAAAAGCAATAAAGATCTCCAAAAAAATTTAAACAATAAAAAATAAAAAAAAACTCATCCAATCCAGATTCATCAGTATTTTCCTATTCATTTCTCTTTTCCAGTATTTTCCTTCAGTCCTTTAATATCCACGAGAGCTTTTTCCAATTTCAGAGCATTGTCATAGAACATATAATCACAAGTCCTAGATATCAAGAGGTATCAACTATCATCAAAGAAGAAAACAACAGAAAATTCCAACTGCAGGTAATATGGTGGCACTAACGAAATTAACTGCATAGGAGTAGTTAACAAGGTGTAGATTACAAGATGGCAAATGCAACAAAAAGCTGAAATTTTTTCACAGAAAATCTTTCGATTGTTCGAAAAAGCTGCCTAACATCTACTTTAAGAAAATGCAAGTCTAGCGGAGTGAGGGTAAGTATCGCGTCCAAAGTCGCTTTCCTTGAAGGTCGATTTATTGTTTTCCTGCAATACGTGCATCAATTCATATTGTCAAATGCTTAATACGAAGACTAGTTGAAGCAACATTGATCTTGAGATCAGATATTTAAAACCTTAATTGGTCGGTCAATAAGAGAAATAATAAAGAGACGATACTTAGACATGCTTCCCTTTTTCGAGAAGATACCACGACATTTGAAACTTTACCGAAAGTAAACTTGCATGTAACATTTATATGATGACAAAATTTTATTAATAGAAAAGAGATACAATAAATTGGGGACAAGACCAAAGGGCACTTTAAAATGTGAAGCCCTCCAATCCCGGCACAAATTTGTCATACAGGTACCCATAAAGGCTACCAAAGTATAAACCCAGAGAAAAGTAAGAAAGCAGCTCCCTCTAAACAATTTAGCATTATGCTCATTCTAAATTCCCCATAAACAATCTAGCAAAACACTCGTTCTAAATTCTCAATAAAACTGAAAATAAATCACATTTTCATAAAATTTAGGCATCCTTCTTGCTTCCGAATCCTTGAAAACAAATTAGATGCATATCTTCCATTGATGCAGGCACACCCGCTGCTGAGAAATCTCCACACACCCCAAGTAACGATATTATGCAAAAATAAATGAGCAATTGTCATATTACTCTACTTGCACATAAAATAAATGTCTGGAGATGGGGCCTTGTAGGGTATGCAATCTTCACAGAGATCATTAGTTTTCAGTCTTTGTAAAGAGAAATGACACAAAAGCCTCAACTTTGGAAGGGACCTTAGCTTTTCAAGCATAACACAAATAGTTCCCTCCATCTTCTCCCTCCCACTCTCTTATCTCTCATCATTTCACGCTCTCCCACTCTTATAACTCATCATTTCGCGCTCTCCCTCCCTCCCTCCCTTCTCCCACCCTTCTCCCACCCTAAAGCACCACACCACCACCTCTGCTCAGCAACCAAGCGACCAGTCAACCACCAATACCACACACACCCCCACAAATAGTCAAATATGTATGTTTCAATACAAACACTTACATAATACACACATCAAACATTCTATCAAAAATGTCTCAAAATGACTTTCGAAAGTCAACAATAATCTTATAATTTGGAAGAGAGAGAGTATTACTTATTAGGCCTAGGAACATCAGGGTGTTATATTTATGTTATTATAAATATGTATGTAAGCCTCCACTAGGAGACCGACTATTGGTATAAATATTGAGAAGTTATAAAACTGAGACTCGATTGCAAATTTGCGATCGATGTTCTTGTTTTCTACCAACAAACCCTTCTGAGTTATGATCAAGAGTTCCTTGTGTTAAGGTGAAGAGCCTCAACACTATTGCAATTAATGTTAACTTATTTTTTCTAGATTCTTCCACTCCTGCATCAATTTTATATGCTAAGGGACACTTTAAAACTAATAATTTGACAGCATTATCGCTACAAAAGTTACCCTATTATGAATAGCTTATTTAAGCACAAAGATTCATGTGAAAGTTAATATCTTAACCTTAAAGTAAACAGTCTCTCCCAAGAGACTCTCAAATCCTCCTTGGAGGTAGCATGAATCAGTAGTTCAGTACACAAAAATTTGAACCACGAATTTTTTAATTAGTAAGTTATTTGAACCATTAATTTCATTTTTTTGCAATTATTATTGTAGCCATGATTTGCTGTCCTAGTGCATCCCGAAAGGGTTATTTGGTTTTCCCCTAATTTTTGCCTAGAGATCCCTTTCCTGCTACAACACAATCATAATGATATCTACAAATACCATGTGGAAAACAAATACAAACTAAAAATGACACTGATGAGTGGTTTTTATACCTATTTATTGAGTACTTTTAGCCTTGATAATTTGTAAATCCTAAAGCTATTTCATTTGTTTTATGTGTTTATCATGTTTGTGTAAAATGTGGTTTGATATTGCTTTTATATGTTTTTGTGTTACTTTTATGTGTTTTTACTTTGTTTTGTAGGAATTGGAATAAAAACCACTTGAGTAGATGTTTGGGGTGGCTACATTCGCGTTTTCGACTAGCTATTTGCATCGCATTTCCTTGTGGCCCAGTTTCGACCATGATCCAACCATTATCTCTCGGAACTCCAAGAACAAAAGTTGTAGATATGCTTCTCATCTTTCCGGAACATCTTGAATCATCCAAATCGGAGCTCATATGCGAGAGTTATGCTCATTCTCCCAACGGATATCGAATCTGAAAAATTGACCACTTGTCTTTGACATAGCAGTCACTTCAGGGACATTTTCGTCTATGCTCCAGCCTTTATCTCGGAAAACTCAAAGAATGAAAGTTGTAGAGCTACTAGTTTTCTTTCCGGGGCCTCTTGAATCGCCTCAATCAGAGTTAAAACAAAGAAGTTATGGCCATTTTCCCAACAGACGTCCGAGCAGAAATTTCCAGCGCGTTTGGGAGCGGACTTGGGCGCAGATGCTCCAAACCAGGCAGGGACTTGGGCGCGGACGCGCCAGGGACGCACCAGGCCTTCAGAATTCCCGATTTCAGCTCATTTTTTGTCAATTTTGGTGGTCTAAGCTAGGGTTTTCGTGGGGGCATTATAAATAGAACATGTAGACTTCATTTTTATGGACCCAACACTTCTAACATCTGATTTAAGCTTGGGAGGCTACACTAAACATCAAATTTGAGAGAAAAGAGCTGCAATACAAGGAGGATTTCAGCAATTGCTACGGAATCAAAGGCCAGAGGATTGCAAGGCTTGGGAGGAAAAGCTAGAAATCATCACCCGTCATCCAAGCAACATCTGAAAATCATCAAAAGGGGTTTTATCTCTGTCTTCATCTCCATTCTTGTATTCCTAGTTAATATGTATAGATTGGGCAAGATGTTTTATGTAACTACTATGAACTAGATCATTTATTCTAAGATTTCAATGGAACCCAACACAAAGTTTGAATTGATTTCTCTCTCTTTGATTTTAATTGATTGCTTTGAATTGGTTATCATAATTTGTGCTTCATATATTAATTACCTAGCTAGTAATTACCTTGGGAACCTATATGAACTTGACAAACGGAGTGTAGGTTGAGACCTTGTTATGATAACATGCGAAGGTTAAGGATTCTTGCGGGTAGATGATAAGATTATGTGACAAGTGTCTTATTGTTTGTCCAAGAGAGGAGGTAACTTGCTAGTATTTGGGATAGTCATGTACCTAAATACCGTATGCAACCAATAGAGAATCTAATCTTAATGACTTCCTTAGCGAGAGTTGGTAATTTCGGGGCGGATAATAAGATTTAGTGACGTGTATCTTGTTATTTATTCTTGAGATTGGTTGCTTGATAGACATATACCTACATGTCATATTAGGAAGATTCGTAATTGACCATCGACAGAGGCTCTTATGTAATTGTGATTTCTCGGATGTCAATTCATGTAATTAATTAATCTTAAAAGAGAGAGTTAAGAGATTCAAATAAAGTGTTGGGGGAAAATATAATCTTAGAACTTGTTAATATTAGATTTTCATTATATTGTTACGTCATTTATCTTAATTAGAATTAATCAACAAAAACCCAAATTCATCTTTTGTTTAAATAAGATCGATTTGATACACGATTAGTGCTTGATGTGTATATTAGAATCAATTCCCTGTGGGTTCGACAACTCTCTTATCACTTTATTACTTGCTGACCGCGTATACTTGCGCGTGTGTATTTTCGGTTGCAAAATCGACCAACAAGTTTTTGGCGCCGTTGCCGGGAAATTGTTTTTTAATATTTCACCAATACTAATTTCTTCAAATTAGTCTTAATTTAAACGTATATATTTGTATTTGTATTTGTATTTTGTTTTGTGTTTTGTTTTTATTTACTTTTCAGATTATGGATGAGCTTAACTATCAATGATCTTATGAAAGGATGAGACAACCAAGTGAGGAAAAAATATTTGAACTTTTGCAAGAACAAGTTGCAGAACTTCCAAAAAAATCGACGCACTTGAATGTCAATCCAATCAGAATGCCTCCCATAGGGAACAAGCCGACTATGCCCCAAACTACTATCTTCCGGCTTGGCAAAACTATCCGGACTTTTCATGGGAAAACAATCAAGATCAATTCTATAACCCATGTCCATCATATCCTTCAGAAAATTGGTATCAACCTCCACCGCAAGAAGAGGATGCATCTAAGTTGGAGGAATTTCTTTCCAAATACTTAGCAACAAGAGGAAAAAAGGGTGGAGGAACTTATTACTAATTCCATATCTCAAAATGAGGTTAGGATGGCAATTCAAGGTGCTTCAATTCAAAACCTCGAGAACCAAATGGAACAACTTGCCGATGCTATCATGAACCAACCGCAAAGCACTTTACCTAGCAATACTGAGATTAATCCTAAAGAGGAGGGTGAAGAGCAATGCATGGTAAATACGCATAGGAGTGGCGAGGAGTTACACGAGGCTATTGGAGGAAATTTTTTGATGATACATCCTATTGTAGATGATGATTCTGAGGATGATAAGACGAGGAGCATGGATGGGTGGAATGTCAAGGAAATTGAAAACCAAGAAGTCACATTCAAGGTTTTCGACAACATAGAGCACCCATTGGTTCATGAAGATTATCTTCATGATGATCTTGATAAAAGTGCATTAATGGATAAATTGGATGGTGAAAGCTACTTTTTGCCAATGGATGAAGTTGAGGTTGAGGGTCACCAATCATGCATGCATGCCATGAAAATCAAGGAAATAACAGCAAGGCACGATGAATCACATGTGTAATCCAATTCCGCCAAACATACAAAATATCTTAGGTAATTGGGGTTCAGATGTCCAATGCATACTTGTGCTGATTAACCTTAAATATACAATCATTAACTAAATTAGTTACAGATGGAAAATACCATAGTTTAATAGCAAGGTATTTTTACCCAAAACAGATGGTAGGTTTTGAGTATCTGATAATAAAGATAAATTTATTATATAATTGCATAAATAGGTATATGTAAAATATACAACTAGAAGCTACAGGTTGAGACAGACCTGTTCATTTAAAGGTTAAAAGGAGTTCACAAAAATGGATCATCAATTCAATTAATAACAAGCAATTCATTAAGCGTCAGCATGCAAAAATGTTAAAAATAACAACAAAATGCAAGCATCTCAAGACTTTAATTATACCTGTTTCATTATAGAATACTCGCTAGATCTTTCAAGGAGTCAACATTGTTTCGAAAGTCACTTCCTTTAGTCCGCTAGGTTCTAGACCTTCAAAGTTGTTTCCAAAGCTCATTGTTCGACCTCATAAGGCTGAAAAGACAAGGAATCAACAAAATTTTAATTTCCAATCCATTTGAAATTTTTACTCGTATGGAAAGTCATGTTATTAAATTTGACCTCGAGTTGAATGGACTTGCAACATCATGAGGGAGCAAGGAGTTCACTGAGCTATTTAAGAGATATGACTGACGAGATGCATCTTGTTTACTGTCATCCCACCCTTGTTGTAGGGTAACATTAATATTTTGCCCGATACCACTGCTCCCTGAGCCTGCTTGGCATTGTAAAATATCTAGCTTACCATCTGGATACTGCACTGGAGCTAAGTTGATGGAAGAAACATCATGAGAATCATTTCCCATATGCATCATTGCAGGGCCAGTATCTCTCAAGATACCCGGATTAGTCTGTTTAAAGCAATCATTTAACGTATATAAATTTGAATGGACCTCGGATGAATGGATAGCATTTGGCCAGTTATCGTTGCATCTTTCAATATCCGGCAAGTGAGAAGAAAATCCCGAATTCAATGAGCTTGTTGTAACAGAAGATTGATTTCCCAACACTCTTCTTCTATGGGCGTCTTGAAGATTCCCATCTACCATTAGGGAGTTATTTGGCATGCCGAAAAGAGAGTTGCTTGAGCTACCAACATTTATTTTTGTGTGTGAGAAATCATCAGAGATGGAAAAATGCGGGTTGCTTGAGCTACCAACATTTATTTTCGTTTCCGAGAAGCCACTGGAAATGGGATACATCATAGAATCGTTAACTGGGAGCACTCCAACATGATTTACACCTTGATTATGTTGCAGCTGATCAAGTTCCAATGACATTGGCATCCCGTAAAGTATATTCCCATTTTGATTTCCCGATTGTGAAAGTGAGTGGAAATTAGCCAGACCATTAACGGGGTTGGTTGAGTTTTGAGCATGACCGAATTGAACCATTCCGGAAGAAGAGAGGTTACGCATTCCCAGACCAGCAGGCGAGTTTAACCTACCAAGTACGCTACTGGGTCGGAAGGATCCAAAAGCAGCATTCTGAAACTGGGCGGAACCATCCAGCGTAGGAAGATTTCCAAGTCCATTAAGAGATGCCATTCGCAAATAAGCAGAATCTGCATTGCCTAAAGCTGCAACTATATTAGCTTGCTGGCTTGCTACGCAGCTAATCCTTTTCAGGTAAAGCCTATATTTCTGCAACCACAGAGTAAGATAGTAAGATTTGAGGGAAAAAAGGTAGAAATTGTACAGATCTGAGGCAGGAAAGATGAGTGATTTTGCCTGGAGATGGCTGGCCACATTTTCTCTAGTAAGCTTTTCCACATTCATCAAATCTAAAATCCGTTTCGGCACAGCCTCTGCAATAAGAATTAGTGAAAAAGTAAGTAAAATGAAATGAAAAACAAGTGCATTATGGACTTATGTTTTCTTGAAAAAGAAAAACATTAGATCTTTGGCAAGAAGCATGGGGAAAAAAATTCGAAACTATATTAAGAAAAATTGCAAACACTAACAGCTTTATAATCTTAAATCCGAAAATTATAGAAAGAAAATAATAACTATTAATACAGAAAATTTTTGATTCTTAAATAGCGAATTAGTCACTTGCATGCACTCTATATAATTCAGAAATTAATTATAGAAAATACAGTTAGCAGTCTGAAAGAAGAACTGGAATAATATACGACAATCATATATGTGTAAAATTATTGGCAAGCGTAAAAATATACAGAATGATTTAACAAAAAATTCGCAACTGTATAAAATAAGCTAGCCAAAAAGATACAGAATGAATCATGATTCTCTGAAAATTTACAACATTGTGGCTGGAGATTGTGGTAGATAAAACTTACTGTCAATGCCCAGCTGATTCACAGCTGCAACAAATTTCCGGTGCAGCTCTACAGACCAAACAACCCGAGGTTTCTTCTGCGCAGAGGGATCTTCATTATTGTGTCCGTTCTCGTCACGTTCCTCATCCTCATCGTCAATTTGGTCCTTCCTTTTTCTATTAATTTTCCCATTCTCATCAGGACCACACATTTCTTGAAATTCTTTTAAATCTCCAGACTCAACACGAGGCTTGTCGAAATCTTTTTGATCCTTGGGATCAAACTTCTTTCGTCTAATTACGTGTTGCCAAATATTCTTTAGCTCTTCAATTCTGATAGGTTTCAGCAAATAATCACAAGCTCCATGACTGATTCCCTTCATAACAAGGTCGGTATCACCATATGCGGATAACACTAGAATCACATCAACAATTAGCCATCAAAACCGGAAATAGGTCAAATAATCATCTACCACGAGCATGTTTCTTAATTCCTTTAAGATTCTGAATACTTTGTCCCGTAGTTCTGAATTTCAGTTTTACATGAATTTCCGACGTAGTTAACAACAAAGTGGAATCATTTTTTGGTTAATAGATGAAATCAAGTCACAATTGTCACTCACTAAATTGCCAAAACATTCATTAGATAAAAATCAAATAACTCAGCAAAGAATTAAACCTTAAAACTAAGTAGATAAGTAAGAAAGAAATAAAGCACAATGATTATACATTCACTTGTAGAATTGTAGCTAATTAACTTTATTCCATTTAACATATGCATGTTAACTTTTTAGTTTCTAGAAGTTCAATAAAGATGCAAATGCTAGTGAACACAGTTAAGAAGCTCAATAGCAATAGGCAGAGGAGTAATCCTTTGCTTACTTATGACGGGTAAGTCCATCTCAAGTCCCACAAGCTCAAGCAGCTTAAATCCATCCATGTCAGGCATATGCACATCACTGATAACTAAGTCAAACTTGTTCTTGTTTTCTCGTAACATCTCTAATGCCGTGATTGCTTGACTGGTTGTTGTAACTGCAAAATGATAGCCCATTTCGGGGGCAAAAGGAAACAATTCATATGTTGCCAAAAAATAATGGATCATGACTAAAAATGGATCATTACAATTTTAAAAGCACAAATCAATCTCTACTGATCCATAATTAAAAGAAAATATCATAATTTGTGGTAATAATCAAGATATATAGCTATACTGGCATAAATCGGAACTACTTTACCAATAACAAATTGAAAATTGTCAACTTGACACTTTGTCAATAAGAAATTGAATCAATAAACCATAGACATATATATATATATATATATATATATATATATATATATATATATATATATATTCCCCCACATATATATTTCCACACACAGATATTTCACATGAGTAAATTAAAATCAAAAAACAAATACAGAAACAAATCCTAATAAAAGAGCACATATCAAAAATTCATAACCAAAATCTCAGAAGCAAATCCACAAATAGATAAGAGAGAATATAAGACCGCTAGTACTTTTTCACTCCCAAACAACAAATGGTGAACAAAATCCAAACAGAACTACACAAATCTAAAAACCCAACTCCCAAATCCACAGAAAGAAATAGGGAACACTAGTTTAAATTGACTCCCAAGAGAAAATCTTTACCAAAGATGCACAAATCTGAAAACCCATTTAGCAAAAACTCTCAAACAAATCAAAGAACTCATTTAATTAAAAAAAAACAGACCATGATATTGGCACTTCCGGAGCAAAGTATCCAACACCCTGAGGCAAGTTGGGTCATCATCCACAGCCAGAACTCGCATACCCACTGGAAACTGGTCATTTTGCCCATCAATTTTCTGCTCCACAGTCATTTTTTCAAACTCAGAAATGAAAATTAAGCGTTAAGAGTTGTAAAGATTTGGTTTTTATGAGCTTGGTTTTTCTTATAATAAAGCCCAAAAAAGGAGGAGCATAAAAGGAGAGATAAATGCTTATACAGAAACAGAATGTGTCAGTAAAGAAAGAGAAGTAATTAGCAATCTGTGATTGGCTGCATAAAAGGAGAGACAAATGCTTATATATAGAAAGAGAAAGGAATTATCGACTTTATCTATAGTGGAGCACTATTTGATGTATTTTTGATATTTTTATATTGTTCTTTTTCACAACAAGGTGAAAGCATTGTATATTAATGTAAGAGAAAATTATGTCGAAATATTAAAAATATATGTGAAAATATTAGTTATATATATATGGGAATGATCAATTGTAAGTATTTATTATGAATCAAAAATAGATAAACATCATTATTGGCGTCCACATTAGAACTTAAAAATTTAAGTCAACTACTATTAGTAGCGGATGAAGGGTTTGGTCTACTATTATTAGTAGCGGATGACGCAGGGCCGGTCCTAAGAATTTGAAGGCCCTGCGCGGAAAAAAAATAGGGGCCTTCTCGCATATAAAAATATTAATTTTTTTATCAGCACCAATATATAAAGCACAATTTATATCAAAATTTATCATTAATTAAAATAATAAATGTCAATGTCCAGTAACAAAATTATCAATTAGAAAGAAAATATAGCTAAAACTTCAATAAATTATCAATTAAAAAAAAGATAGCTAAAACTTAAATGGACAATAAACTTCACACGATCGCTAGCATCATTCTTGCATTTTTTGCTGCAAAATCATTAATCAAACTTCCATAATCAATTTTCTACATATACACAAAAAAAAAAATTGAGAGGACCATCCGAATTTGGGGGCTCTGTGCGGTCGCCCCTTCTGCACCCCCTCAGGGCCGGTCCTGGGATGACGAGTATAGTTCCGAATGTCGCTGAAAATAGTACCGTCGTTCGCCAATAATAGTAAGGGACATGAATTTTTCAGTTTTCCATTGATTCTTATATTAAACGATAAAGATGGTGTATATCTATTTTTTATCCATAGTAAATACATGATATGGATCATTATCATATATATATATATATAGGTAATTGATTCATAGCCAACGTTGTAAGGATAATTTTATCCTTACAACAAATCTCATTCGTTTATCCGCAAATCAAATGGTAAGGATGATTTTCAATTCGTAGTTTAATACTGTAAATTGAATGATATCCATAATACTCATCGTCAATCCATAGTTTAATATTATGAACGTTAGGTATGACTCCCTTTGAAGACGACGTCGTTTTTGGTCGGGAACTTTAAAAAAAAATGACATCTGCAATTTAATAATGCAGAGGCATGCCAATCCATACAAAGAACTTTAAAAAAATTGTCATCTGCAGTTTAATATTGTGGAGCCAGGTTAATCCGTACAAGGAACTTTAAAAAAATTTGACATCTGCAGTTTACTATTGCGGAGCGAGGGATTAAAAAAATAATTTTATCTATAGTTTAATATTGCGGAACCTGCTGAATCCATATAGGAGATTTTAAAAAAATAATTTCATCTGCAGTTTAATATTACGGAGTATGCTGACTTTAAAAAAATAATTTAATCCACAGTTTAATACGGCGGAGCCTGCTGAAGGAGACTTTAAAAAGATAATTACACCTGCAATTTAAGACCCCGGAGCCTGCTGAGACGTTTAAAAAAATTGTCATTCAATGTTACTCTACAATTTTGCTCATACTCTACGATTTTGCTCCTACAATTTTAAATATCTTATTATACGATTTTGCTACTACTTTACGATTTTGATAATAACAAATTATAATTGACATTAATACAGTCACAACATGAATTTATTAAAATGTTGTTAATTACTCATAGTACTTGACCGCTTTATATAACACTCAGAGTCCGGAGTTTAGTTCTACAAACTGATGGTTAACCGCAAAATGGGGTCGTTTTAATTATATCATTAATAGACTTAGCGTCCACAATTTTGTTATGCTGACGGGCCGACAAAAAACGTCGTCGTCTTCAAGGAGAGTTACACATAGCGTCTGCAGTATTAAATGGTGGATTGACGATGGGTATTTTAGATATCATCCAAGCTGCAATATTAAATTACGAGCACTTACATATTAAACTGTGGATTAGAGATTCTCCTTACCGTTCAATCCGCGGATAGACGTCTAAGATTTGTTGTAAGGATAATTTTATATTTACAACGTTGATTATGGATCAGTTCCTATATATATATATATATATATATATATACACACGATAAAGATCTTAGGCTCACCCAACTAAAAGCTCACCCAAACTCGCTCTCTTTAGCGACGGACAGGGCGACGGTTCGTCCGTCACTATATATACAACCGTCGTTTATATGTTGCCCGTCGCTATATGTTGTCTGTCGCTAAAAGCTAAGACGACGGTTGTATATATAGCGACGGACCAAACTGTCGCTCGGTCCGTCGCTAAAGGGGGGTGAGTTGGGTGAATTTTTAGTTGAGTGAACTTAAGATCCGGACCGTATATATATATATATATATACACACACACGTGTATGTGTGTGTGTGCACGCGCGTGCACGCATTCTATTTTAAATTATAAAATTATTGTTAATTTTTTGAAAATCAAATATTTTAAAATTTAAAATCAAAATGATTCTTTAAAGAATAAATTTTAAGCAATATTTTTTTGGATAATTTATCATATTCATCGTTAGATTGTTTGAATTTAATGATTATTTATATTATCAAAGTAAAATTTTTATTATCAGAATAAATATACATTTAATAATACTTTTATAATTATTTTATTGACTTTTACTACCTTAAGCGATACATTTTATTCTGCTAGTATCATCGTTTTTTGTTCTGACAATATGTATTGCTTTAAATAAATATTTTCCTCGTTCTAAATTATAAAATAAATATTAACTTTAAAAAAAATTAATTTAAATATTATCAAACTCAAGATTGACATAAATTCATTTAGTTTATGTCAATACAATTATGAATATCATAAAATAAATAAAAAAGTACAAGTACTTATAAGATTTATTATTTTGAAAACTTAAATTTTACATTTAAAAATATTTCAAATTAATTTTTTAAAAATTAATAATGATTTTATAATTGGGCAAGTAAGGAGTATATATATATATATATACAAAACATAAATAATTTTGAAAAAAAAAAATTCCCGCTCAACTTAATAAATCGTTCAGACCGTCTAAAATTTCAGATAAATCTAATCCTTGGAAGTGTCGGAGGCACGAGTTACGTGATTTAATATATATATATATATATATATATGATCTAGTATATATATATATATATATATATATATATATATATATATATATATAGAGAGAGAGAGAGAGAGAGAGAGAGAGAGAGAGAGAGAGAGAGAGAGAGAGAGAGAGAGAGAGAGAGAGAGAGAGAGAGAGAGAGAGAGAGAGGACTTCAAACAGAAAATGGGGGCAGACCAGAATGGAATCTATGACTGCAGACTGTAAAAATAATGAACGAGTATAGAGAGAGAAATGGCAGCATAGCAATAATCTCTCCCTTGATTCTGTTACTAAAAATGTGGAATCTAATCCACAAATCACAAATCACAAATGAACTCACACAATTGTAACTGAAAATGGTACACCACATAAGGAATCATGTTAAGCGCAAAACAAGGGATTTAGCGATTCTAGAGGAAATCATGTTCCCATCTTTTACTTTTACCCATCACTAGGTAATTGGTAACTTTTATGTGCATTGATTTTGAGGTTAGTAATCATTAGATTAATCAGAATTTTTATTTTATTTTAGTCTTTTCAGATAAATTAGTTTCCACAAGTCAAACATAAAATGGAGTGGTGAGAAAAATTGGTAGGAATTCAACATTTTTTTGGTTTATAGTCAACCAAAGTATTGCAGTATTTTGGTTCATCGTATTAGTAAATGGTAAATGATTTGTATATCATTTGATGCCGCTTAAAAGTAAATAAGTAATGTGGAGTGCAAATATCACTTTCCTTTATAGTGTACATATAAGTAAAATAAAATTTCATTTAAGAAAAAGAATTTAAATCGTGAGGAATTTTTAATTAGTCGACCTAAAATGAAATGGAATCTAACGTTGGTATCTTTTCTATATTTAAATTAATGATGTCATGTAATTCAGCTAATATTGGTAATATAAATTTTGTTAGTGTTAACGCCAAGATCTTTTCACGCGCCTCAATCATCGAAAAACGCGTCCAATCCTGCACAGAAAACGGGTCAACACCAAGAGCTTGACGGCTTGGGCCGCCAGGAGATAGTTCCGGTGTGAGAATAAGTATAGGCCGAAAAAAAAAGGTTAACAATGAAAGTTGTGTGCTCTAGTGTTTGGCAAAAAAAATGTTCATGTACCTTTTTTCTCTCATGTAATGCTCTGTACTTGTATATTAGTCTCACCGCCTTGCATGCAATACCTTTTTTTAATCTCATCTAATTGCATGCAATCAAATCAATGTCTCCCACTAACTTAAGATTATCCCAAATCTTTATTAAGGTGTTGGATCCATAATCCAACACCTGTCCATAATTTTCAGCCCAAGCCCAAATAAAACTTTATTTAAATGATGGCCCAGCATTCCAAAGGCCCAAATAAGTGTGGCCCAACAGGTCCAAATAATCATGGCCCAACATTGCCCCCCAGTCTTTTATCAAACAGAATGTTTGGTGAAATAGTATACAAGAGACTGGCCCAATCAGTAGAAAACTCAAGATCAGACGCCAACTCTTTAAATTCATCATTATTTTCATTAAATGTGTCGTCCTCGAGTTCTGGAAACAACTGAAAGGACACCACTATAAAAACTCAATCCCCCCAAATAAGACGGTTTCACCTGTTCATTTAAACTTCAAAGTGCTCTTGCTTTCTCCTACCTTCAGCTCTCTTGTAAGACCCCGAATTTTATGAAATAAAAGTATTCAATTTTTCTTATAATTATTATTCAATAAATGGCTAAATTGATAAAAGGTTAAAGTTATGATTTATATGCGCAAAGTTTACAAAATAAGCAAGTGGTTATAAAACATTCATTTTGTCGGGAAGTATTCGTTCGGTCGGGGGAATATTTTTTTTGTCGGGGAATATTCGTATGACGGCGCAATCATTTGTGGGCCCCATAACAAAAAATTATCGGATGAAGAAAATGACAAGAATAAGTTTTTCTAAAAATAACGGCGTGGTTGTTACCGTTAAAACTGTTGAAATACCCGGTGGTTAAAATACAGTAATATGCGGTGTTGCACAGTAGCACATGGTATTGCACAATAATTCTAATTATTGATTCTTACGTAAGAAGTCATTACTTAATAATTGTTACAGTAATTACTGTTCAATATTTTATATTATTTATTTAATAATTGCTACATTGATAATTGCATAATATTTTATTGATTCAATAATTGTCATTGCACAGTATTTCAAATTATCAAATCAATAATTCATATTATTTGAATAATATTATTAAATAGCATTATTGGTAATGTCTGAGGGAGTTCTGTCTAAGAGGGATTATTTAATTGCACACCAGTAAGAAAAAATTCTTATCGGAAGGCCCCCTCTTTTCTGGGAACGACCTGGTTGTCAATATTGTGGTTCTGTAATACTATTTGTGAATAAATAATTATTGATAAAAATGATAAGAAAATATTTATTTAATGGAAGAATTTTTAAAGAGACAATTATTGAGAGTGGATATTTTATCTTCTTCGATAAAATAATTCATTCAAATATATTATTATAATATTACATTATAAGTGTAAGACCCCAACTTTTATGAATAAAGATTTAATTTTTTTTTATATTATTTCGAAATAGTAAGGTGTTGATTTGATAAATGTGAAAAGTTATGGGTGAAATGTGTGAATATTTTAAAATGAGCAAGTGGTTATAAAATATTCTGGTTGTTGGGAAATATTCGTTTGGTCGTGGAATATTCTTGTTGTCGGGGAATATTCGTACGACGGCGCAGCTATTTGTGGGCCCCACAACGGAATAACTGTCTGATATAGAAAGCGACAGAAATAACTTTTTTACAAAATAACAGAGTAGTTGTTACCGTCAGTACTGTTGAAATACCCGGTGGTTAAAATACAGTGATACGCGGTGTTGCACAGTAGCACACGGTATTGCACAGTATTTTGAATTATTGAGTCTTACGTGAAAAGGCACTTACTCAATTATTGTTACAGTAATTACTGTTCAATAGTTTATATTATTGACTCAATAATTGCTACGTTGATATTTTATATTATTGATTCAATAATTGTTACATTGATATTTTATTGACTCAATAATTGCTACGTTGCTATTTTATATGATTCAATAATGGCTACAGTTGATATTTTGGTATTATTGATTCAATAATTATCACTGCACAGTATTTCACATTATCAACTTAATAATTCATATTAATTGAATAATATTATTAGATAGCATTATTGACAATGTCTAAGGAAGTTCTGTCTAGGAGGGGTTATTTAATTGCGCGCCAGTAAGGAGAAGTCATTATCGGAAGGCCCCTTTTTTCCTAGTAACGACCTGGTTGTCAATATTGTAGTTCTGTAATATTATTTGTGAATAATTAATTATTGATTTATATGAGGAAAAAATATTTATTTTATGGATATAAAAGAAGGAATTAGCGCTGATGAGTTTTTATCAATATTTTGGGTGTGGATAATCATCTGTTTATGGATTTCGGATAATTTATGTTTGGAATTTGGAAAAACTTCCTTCTACAAAGTTGTAGAGAATTAAATTTCCTATAAAAGAACATAGAATTTGTATTTTTTTGACAAAGGGGCTATTTATTATGAATTATTGAAGTTTCGGAAAATAAATTTTTTTAATGGGTGGGCCCCACTTTTGTTGAAAATTCTATAATTTTGAAAGCCGCCAGGCGGCGGATTTTTTTTTTTAAAATAATATATTTTATTATTTTAGTCTCCTTTGGCATCCTAAGCTTTTCCTATAAATAGGATGCTTAGGTTAGAATTGAAAATCACACCAGAATCAGAAGTTTTCTCTCTCTATAATATCGAGCGTTTTTTTGTGAGTATTTAGATACTTTGAGTGCTATTGTTCAGTGCAAGTTTCCTTCGGTATTATATCCGATATTCCAGTCAGAGGTACTATTCTTTTGAGGTAAGGGATGTTATTTTCTTTCATAAATTATGTTATTCTTTTCAATATCATTATACCAAGATATTGTCATGGATTTTATTATGAAATTCTTACTTTTTCCGTCGGAGTTACTATTCACGTATACGGCACTATTCACGTATACGGCACTATTCACGAAAAAATTAAAATTTCTTCTGTTTGTCCAAATTGTCTGTTATAGTTACTGTCTTTGATTGGATCTAAGTTTTGAGCTTTATTCTTGAATTTTGCTCCATAAAGTATTATCATGGAATATTCTTGAACTTGAATAAACTAAATTACGAATCCTTAATCTTATCCTTTATTTCACTGGATTCGTTATTTATATTATTTTTCATCATTCCCAGTCCTAAGTGGTGATATAACTGAATATCTTTGGCCTGTAGAGCAAAGATGAATGATTACCTGATGAATATCTTTGGCCGTAGTGCAAAGATGACAGGTGTTGAGATGAACATAACCACTGATGATACAAATGAATATCTTTGGCCTATAGTGCAAAGATGAATATTTGATTCGAGATGTATATTGATTGATGTTACAGGGATAAAATATTGATGATGAATGGTTATTTTCGTTGCAAATATTGATCTAAAGTTGGTTGTCAATTATATTTTATTTGATTTGTTGAAGGCTAACGATTAATTTATTTTCCATTACCTTAGTCATAATATTCTTTACTGAGCTAGTTGAGCTCACCTTTTTCGTCTGTTGTCCTCTTCAGGAAATGAGAATGTCGCAGGGACTAGTCGGGGAACAGAGTGATGGTCCGAGTTAGAGCAGTAGTAGTCCTCACTATTTCTGATAAATAGTGTGATAATAATTGTAATGAGGACTTAGTTTGAATATTAATATTTTCTACATATTTGTATTGACACTCACAGTTGTGTGGTCGTATTTTGCACAACCGTATGATATAAAGTTTGTATTTGAATTCTGTACCATGTATTTGGCAACTCAGAATGGAGTGGGTTGACTGGACCTATTCTGGGGGCGTCACAGTAAGTGTATAATGTGATAATATAATAATGGTGATATTTTTACAATAAATTCATGGTATATGAATAAATGAGGTGGAAGAGAGAAAATAAAATTTAAAATTTTAATAATTATAAATATTTTATTATATATATATATGTATATATATATATATATATATACGTATATGTGTTTGTGTGTGTGTGTGAGTGAAGAATTGATGGGGGAAGAGAGAGAGAGAGGGAGGAGAGAGAATAAGTGGGAAATGGTGGGAGAAAAAATGGAGAGATGAAGAGAGAAAGAAAGAAGAAAGGAAGGAATGGATGGGGAGAGAGAGGTGAGAGAATAAGTGGAAAATGGTGGGAGAAAAGGAGGAGAGATGAAGAGAGAAAGAAAGAAAAAAAGGAGGGAAGAGAAGGAAATTGGAATTTTATCCGCATGTGAATTTCGATCATTTTTAATTCGGAATTTGAAAAAACTTTCTTCTACAAAGTTGTAGAGAATTAAATTTCCTTTGGAATGGACATAAAATTCGTATTTTTCTAATAAAAGGGTTATTTATTATGAATTATTGGAGTTTTAAAATAAATATTTTTAATTAAAACATATGATGGGCCCCACTCTTGTTTGTAGAATGCTGGAGATTTTGTTCTAGAATGGTGGGTCCCACCCATGTAAAAAAATGTTAAAATATAAAGTGTAAGACCCCAATTTTTATGAATAAAGATTTAATTTTCTTTATATATTATTTTGAAATAGTAAGGTGTTGATTTGATAAATACGAAAAGTTATGGGTGAAATGTGTAAATATTTTAAAATGAGCAAGTGGGTATAAAATATTCTTGTTGTCGGGGAATATTCGTTTGGTCGTGGAATATTCTTGTTGTCGGGGAATATTCGTACGACGGCGCAGCTATTTATGGGCCTCACAACGGAATAACTGTCGGATATAGAAAGCGACAGAAATAACCTTTTTATAAAATAACGGCGTAGTTGTTACCGTTAGTACTGTTGAAATACCCGGTGGTTAAAATACAGTGATACGCGGTGTTGCACAATAGCACACGGTATTACACAGTATTTCGAATTATTGAGTCTTACGTGAGAAGGCACTTACTCAATTATTGTTACAGTAATTACTGTTTAATATTTTATATTATTGACTCAATAATTGTTATATTGATATTTTATTGACTCAATAATTGCTACATTACCATTTTATATGATTGATTCAATAATGGCTACAGTTGATATTTTGGTATTATTGATTCAATAATTGTCATTGCACAGTATTTCACATTATCAACTCAATAATTCATATTATTTGAATAATATTATTAGATAGCATTATTGACAATGTCTAAGGAAGTTCTGTCTAGGAGGGGTTATTTAATTGCGCGCCAGTAAAGAGAAGTCCTTATCGGAAGGCCCCCTCTTTCCTGGGAACGACCTGGTTGTCAATATTGTAGTTCTGTAATATTATTTGTGAATAATTAATTATTGTTTTATATGATAAGGAAATATTTATTTTGTGGATATTAAAGAAGGAATTAGTGCTGATGTGTTTTTATCAGTATTTTGGTGTGAGAAATCATCTGTTTATAGATTTCGGATAATTTATGTTTGGAATTTGAAAAAACTTCCTTCTACAAAGTTGTAGAGAATTAAATTTTCTATGGAAAGACATAGAATTTGTATTTTTCTGACAAAAGGGCTATTTATTATGAATTATTGAAGTTTCGGAAAATAAATATTTTTTTAATGGGTGGGCCCCACTTTTGTTGAATTTTTTTGGTCGCCAGGCGGCGGAAATTTTTTGAAAATAATAATAATTTATTATTTTAGTCTCCTTTGGCATCCTAAGCTTTTCCTATAAATAGGGTGCTTAGGTTAAAATTGAAAATCACACCAGAATCAGAAGTTTTCTCTCTCTATAATATCGAGCGTATTTTTGTGAGTATTTCATTACTTTGAGTGTTGCTATTCAGTGCAAGTTTTCTTCGGTATTATATCCGATATTCCAGTCAGAGATACTGTTCTTTTGAGGTAAGGGATGTTGTTTTCTTTCGTAAATGATGTTATTCTTTTCAATATCATTATACCAAAATATTGGCATGGATTTTGTTATGAAATTCTTACTTTTTTTGTCGGGGTTACTATTCACGTATACGACACTATTCACGTATACGACACTATTCACAGAAAAATTAAATTTTCTTCTATTTGTCCAAATTGTCTGTTATGGTTACTATCTTTGGTTGGATCTAAATTTTGAGCTTTATTCTTGAATTTTGCTCCACAATTGATTATTACAAAGTATTTTTGAATTGGATAAACTAAAATACGAATACTTAATCTTTGTCTTTTATCCCACTGGATTCGTTCTTTAAAATAGTTTTTCATCATCCTCAGTCCTAAGTGGTAATATAACTGAATATCTTTGGCCTGTAGAGCAAAGATGAATGATTACCTGATGAATATCTTTGGCCTGTAGTGCAAAGATGACAGGTGTTGAGATGAACATGACCACTGATGATACAAATGAATATCTTTGGCCTGTAGTGCAAAGATGAATATTTGATTCGAGATGTATATTGATTGATGTTACAGGGATAAAATATTGATGATGGACTTTTAAATCATAGAAGATAGTAGACTTCATTCTCTGCTTAACTCTTCTAATGAATTGTTATTTCCGTTGCGAATATTGATCTAAAGTTGGTTGTCCATTATATTTTATTTGATTTGTTGAAGGCTAACGATTAATTTATTTTCCATTACCTTAGTCATAATATTCTTTACTGAGCTAGTTGAGCTCACCTTTTTCGTCTGTTGTCCTCTTCAGGAAATGAGAATGTTGCGGGAACTAGTCGGGGGACAGAGTGATGGTCCGAGTTAGAGCAGTAGCAGTCCTCACTATTTCTGATAAATAGTGTGATAATACTTGTAATGAGGACTTAGTTTGAATATTAATATTTTTTACATATTTGTATTGACACTCACAGTTGTGTGGTCGTATTTTGCACGACCGTATGATATAAAGTTGTATTTGAGTTCTGTACCATGTATTTGGCGACTCAGAATAGGTTGGGTTGACTGGACCTATTATGGGGGCGTCACAGTTGGTATCAGAGCTTAGGGATATGATCTCTGGCGGAGATCGGGGAATAGAACTAGGAGGGGAGAGACGAGTAAATCCTTCACTAGTATATCCTACCTAAGCTTATGTGGTATTTAACTGGTCAGTCGGAGCATAGGGTTAATATGTGATATGTTAATTTGTTTATTTAACCCTTGTTTTATGGCAGTATTTGAGAATGGCAGCTGAGAATGTTAACAACGAAGTGAATGAGATCGTGGAGACACCTTTAATCACTAACCAGGAGAACGTGCAACAAGAAGGCAATGTTCATCCTGAAAACAACGCTGGTCAAACGATAAACGATGAGATGTTTAGAAGTTTTTTGCAGTTTATGCAAAACCAGACGAGGGAGACTCGTGTGCAACATACAGGTGGAGATAATAACAACACGCGAATTGTTACCGCCTAGCAGTTCAAAGAATTGGGACCACCAGAGTTTCTGGGAAAGCCGGATCCGATCAAGGCGGAGACGTGGATTAAACAAATTACCAAGATATTTGATGTCTTGGGATGTACGGAGGAACAGAAGGTTCCATTCGCCACGTTTATGTTCTGTGGAGAGGCAGATTACTGGTGGGAATCCGTGAAGCTTACCCAGCCTGCCGCACTCAAGATGTCTTGGGAAGCGTTCCAGAAACTGTTCAATGACAAGTACTTTCCTGAAAATATTCGTCATATGAAGGAGGTAGAATTTATTAGACTCGAACAAAACAACATGACGGTATCCCAGTACGAGGCTAAGTTCGCGGAGCTGTCCAGGTTTGCACCTCATTTGGTGGAGAATGAGGAACGTATGACGCGGATGTTTCTAAGAGGTTTGAAACCCGAAATACGTCAATACCTCATTTCTCATAAATTTTCTCTATATTCAGATGTAGTAAACAGGGCCCAGTTGTTAGAATGAGATAATGATTATGTTCAACCGAGGGACCACAACCAAGGTCGTACCGGAGCAATGACAACCAGCGAGGAGGGAAGTATGACAGAAGCGGTAACCACTCCGGTGGTAATCGTGGCCATGATAGTAGAAAAAGCGAATCGGGAGGAGATTTCAAGAAGAGAAGGTACAACAATGAGAACGTGAAGACGTCGACATCAGCACCAGCATCAACTGTTTCTAGGGGAGGAGAACGACCACCGGTCGTATGCTATAAATGCGGGAAAGAGGGACACATCAGCCCAAACTGCCCACAACAATTCAAGGCATGTTATAACTGTAGAAAAGAAGGACATATAGCTTGAGATTGTCCTATTGCGAAACCAAGCCCAGTGGGAGTGGTGATTCCAAAGGCGGTTTCGGACAAGTCAAAGTCGGTGATTCCTAAAAGAGTGTTTGTCGTGACAGCCCAAAACGCAAGGAATCCGCACGAGGTGATTACGGGTAAGCTCATCATAAACTCTTGCGAAGTTTACACCTTGTTAGATACCGGTGCTACCCATTCCTTTATTTCATCTACTTGTGCTCAACGTTTGAACTTGACTTCTGATAAATTAGACTTTGACTTATCTGTTAAAACTCCGTTAGGAGAAACCTTTGTTACATCTACAGTTTACAAATCTTTCTTGATTCAGATTGGTACCCATACCTTACCTGTTGATCTTATATCTTTGAAAATACTTGCATTTGACGTGATTTTAGGAATTGACTGGTTAACCACATACCATGCCAAAATTGATTATTTTCGTAAGGTTGTTAGTTTTCATATTCCTAATCAACCTGTTGTGCGAATCCAAACCACCAAACCACTAAAATCAGTCAATATCATTTCAAATCACAAGGCTATTCGTTTATTGAAAAACGGATGTCAAGCTTTCTTAGCTCATGTCACTGATCTAAACTAGAATACATCAGATTTGAATGATATTTCCGTTGTTAATGAGTTTCCTGATGTATTTCCCGAAGAACTCCCGGTCTACCCCCAGAACGTGAAGTTGAATTCTTTATTGACCTTGAACTCGATACAAAACTCATTTCTAAAACCCCATATCGAATGGCTCCTATTGAACTTCAGGAGTTAAAGGTCCAACTACAGGAGTTATTAGACATCGGTTTTATTCGTCCTAGTACGTCTCCTTGGGGTGCTCCTGTTTTATTAGTAAAGAAGAAAGACGGGAGTATGCGACTTTGCATTGACTATCGGGAGTTGAACCATGTCACCATCAAGAATAGGTATCCGTTACCTCGTATTGATGACCTGTTCGACCAGTTGCAAGGAGCACAATTCTTTTCAAAGATTGATCTTCATTCTGGATATCATCAGCTGAAGATTAAAACTGAGGATATTCCAAAGACTGCTTTCAGAACTCGGTACGGGCATTATGAGATCTTAGTCATGTCTGTTGGATTGACTAATGCTCCTGCTGCTTTCATGGATATGATGAACCGTGTATTCAAGGAGTATTTGGATCAGTTCGTTGTTGTCTTTATTGATGACATCCTCATTTATTCTAAAAGCCGTGAAGATCATGAGCACCACTTGAAGTTGGTACTTCAAAAGCTTCGTGAGAACAAGCTATATGCCAAGATGAAGAAATGCGAGTTTTGGCTTGAGGAAGTAGCATTCCTTGGGCACGTGGTATCGAAACGTGGAGTATCTGTTGACCCGACGAAGATTGAAGCAATACAAAGCTGGGAGCAACCTAAGTCGGTGATAGAAGTACGAAGCTTTCTGGTCTTAGCAGGTTATTATCGGAGGTTCGTAGAGGGATTTACAAGAATCGCTACTCCATTAACTCAGTTGACTCAGAAAGATACAAAATTCGTTTGGAGCGAGGAATGCGAGAAAAGCTTCCAAGAGCTCAAGAGAAGACTTATCTCGGCACCTGTTCTGACAATACCATCTGGTTCGGATGGATTTGTTATCTACAGCGATGCTTCGGGCAAAGGGTTAGGATGTGTTCTCATGCAACATGGGAAAGTCATAGCCTATGCTTCGCGATAACTCAAAGAATATGAGAGGAATTATCCTACTCATGATCTAGAGTTGGCAGCTGTCGTTTTTGCATTGAAGATCTGGAGACATTACTTGTACGGAGAGAAAGTGGAGATCTATACAGATCATAAGAGCCTTAAATATTTCTTCACTCAGAAGGAATTCAACATGCGGCAACGACGTTGGCTTGAGCTGTTGAAAGATTACGATCATACCATCCAATACCATCCTGGAAAAGCGAACGTGGTAGCTGACGCGTTGAATAGAAGATCATATGTGGGAACGAGTGCGATGATGTCAAGTATACGCGTAGAACCAGCTTTGATTGATAAAGTTAAAGCTGCTCAAGCTACGGATCCGGAGCTGATGAAGATGAAGAAGAAGGTGCAAGAAGGTGCAATTCCAGAAGCAAGAATCGATGAAGAGGGAATACTTCGAGTCAACTCCAGTCTTTGTGTTCCTAACGATTCTGACTTGAAGCATAGAATCATGATGAAGGCACACAACACACCGTTTGCAATCCATCCTGGGAGTACCAAAATGTATCGTGATCTCCGACATACATTTTGGTGGAGTAATATGAAAAGAGAGATCGCGGAGTTTATTTCGAAATGTTTGACTTGTCAACGTGTAAAGGCGGAGCATCAAGTGCCGAAGGGTCCATTGCAACCACTGGAGATTTCGAAATGGAAGTGGGAACACATTACGATGGATTTCGTTACGGGTCTTCCTAAGGTTTCTCAAGGCATAGATGCGATTTGGGTTATTGTTGATAGATTAACCAAGTCGGCTCATTTCTTGCCGATACGAGAGACTTATTCCCTTGAACGTCTTGCTCATATGTACGTGAATGAGATTGTGAGATTGCATGGCATGCCAGTATCCATAGTTTCGGATAGTGACCCCAGATTTACTTCACGATTTTGGATCAGTTTGCAGAAACCTATGGGCACGGATTTACGATTCAGTTCGGCTTATCATCCTTAAACAGACGGACAATCGGAAAGGACTATCCAAACTCTTGAAGATCTATTGAGACTCTGTGTTCTAGACTTCAAAGGGAGTTGGGATAAGTATTTACCATTGGTGGAATTCTCCTACAACAACAGTTATCAGGCAAGTATAGGTGTGGCTCCATTCGAGGCATTGTATGGGAGAAAGTGTCGCTCTCCAGTATGTTGGAACTAGGTGGGTGAAACAACATTGTTGGGACCGGAGTTAGTACGTATGACTACAGAAAAGATCCAAACGATTCGACAACGTATACAAACAGCACAAGATCGACAAAAGAGTTATGCGGATCTTCATCGAAAGGACGTGGAATTTAATGTTGGGGACCATGTATTGTTACGTGTTGCTCCGTGGAAAGGAGTTACGAGGTTTAGCAAGAGAGGAAAGCTCAACCCACGATTTATTAGTCCATTTAAGATTCTTGACCGAGTAGGAAATGTGGCCTATAGACTCGCTTTACCTCCAAGCATGTCTCGTGTTCATAACGTGTTTTACATATCCGTGTTTCGTAAATATGTGAAGGATCCAAACCGCATTATTGAGTTAGAACCAGATGAGATAGCCGAAGATTTAACGTACGAGGAGGTACCTGTCAAGATCTTGGATAGGAAGAAGCATGTCCTACGCTCGAAAATTATACCTCAAGTTAAAGTTTTGTGGAGAAACCATGCTATTGAGGAAATGACCTGGGAGTTGGAATCGGAAATGAAAGCGAGGTATCCTCACCTTTTCGACATAACAGGTACGTACGACAATTTCGAGGACGAAATTTCATAAGGAGGGGAGGTTGTAAGACCCCAACTTTTATGAATAAAGATTTAATTTTCTTTATATATTATTTTGAAATAGTAAGGTGTTGATTTGATAAATACGAAAAGTTATGGGTGAAATGTGCAAATATTTTAAAATGAGCAAGTGGGTATAAAATATTCTTGTTGTCGGGGAATATTCGTTTGGTCGTGGAATATTGTTGTTGTCGGGGAATATTCGTACGACGGCGCAGCTATTTGTGGGCCCCACAATGGAATAACTGTCGGATATAGAAAGCGACAGAAATAACTTTTTTATAAAATAACGGCGTAGTTGTTACCGTTAGTACTGTTGAAATACCCGGTGGTTAAAATAAAGTGATTCGCGGTGTTGCACAATAGCACACGGTATTACACAGTATTTCGAATTATTAAGTCTTACGTGAGAAGGCACTTACTCAATTATTGTTACAGTAATTACTGTTCAATATTTTATATTATTGACTCAATAATGGTTACATTGATATTTTATTGACTCAATAATTGCTACGTTGCCATTTTATATGATTGATTCAATAATGGCTACAGTTGATATTTTGGTATTATTGATTCAATAATTGTCATTGCACAATATTTCACATTATCAACTCAATAATTCATATTATTTGAATAATATTATTAGATAGCATTATTGACAATGTCTAAGGAAATTCTGTCTAGGAGGGGTTATTTAATTGCGCCCCTGTAAGGAGAAGTCCTTATCGGAAGGCCCCCTCTTTCCTGGGAATGACCAGGTTGTCAATATTGTAGTTCTGTAATATTATTTGTGAATAATTAATTATTGATTTATATGATAAGGAAATATTTATTTTGTGGATATTAAAGAAGAAATTAGTGCTGATGTATTTTTATCAGTATTTTGGTGTGAGAAATCATCTGTTTATGAATTTCGGATAACTTATGTTTGGAATTTGGAAAAACTTCCTTCTACAAAGTTGTAGAGAATTAAATTTTCTATGGAAAGACATAGAATTTGTATTTTTCTGACAAAAGGGCTACTTATTATGAATTATTGAAGTTTCAGAAAATAAATATTTTTTAATGGGTGGGCCCCACTTTTGTTGAAATTTTTTGGTCGCCAGGCGGCGGAAATTCTTTGAAAATAATAATAATTTATTATTTTAGTCTCCTTTGGCATCCTAAGCTTTTCCTATAAATATGGTGCTTAGGTTAAAATTGAAAATCACACCAAAATCAGAAGTTTTCTCTCTCTATAATATCGAGCGTATTTTTGTAAGTATTTCATTACTTTGAGTGTTGCTATTCAGTGCAAGTTTTCTTCGGTATTATATCCGATATTCCAGTCAGAATTATTGTTCTTTTGAGGTAAGGGATGTTATTTCTTTCGTAAATGATGTTATTCTTTTCAATATCATTATACCAAAATATTGTCATGGATTTTATGTTAAAATTCTTACTTTTTTCGTCGGGGTTACTATTCACGTATACGGCACTATTCACGTATACGACACTATTCATGAAAAAAAATTAAATTTTCTTCTATTTGTTCAGATTGTTTGTTAAGGTTACTATCTTTGGTTGGATCTAAGTTTTGAGCTTTATTCTTGAATTTGCTCTACAATTAATTATTACGAAGTATTTTTGAATTGGATATACTAAAATACGAATCCTTAATCTTATCCTTTATTTCACTGGATTCGTTATTTATATGATTTTTTCATCATCCTCAGTCTTAAGTGGTGATATAACTGAATATCTTTGGCCTGTAGAGCAAAGATGAATGATTACCTGATGAATATCTTTGGCCTGTAGTGCAAAGATGACAGGTGTTGAGATGAACATGACCACTGATGATACAAATGAATATCTTTGGCCTGTAGTGCAAAGATGAATATTTGATTCGAGATGTATATTGATTGATGTTACAGGGATAAAATATTGATGATGGACTTTTAAATCATAGAAGATAGTAGACTTCTTTCTTTGCTTAACTCTTCTAATGAATTGTTATTTTCGCTGCGAATATTGATCTAAAGTTGGTTGTCCATTATATTTTATTTGATTTGTTGAAGGCTAACGATAAATTTATTTTCCATTACCTTAGTCATAATATTCTTTACTGAGCTAGTTGAGCTCACCCTTTTCGTCTATTGTCCTCTTCAGGAAATGAGAATGTTGCGGGAACTAGTCGGGGGACAGAGTGATGGTCCGAGTTAGAGCAGTAGTAGTCCTCACTATTTCTGATAAATAGTGTGATAATAATTGTAATGAGGACTTAGTTTGAATATTAATATTTTCTACATATTTGTATTGACACTCACAGTTGTGTGGTCGTATTTTGCACGACCGTATAATATAAAGTTTGTATTTAAATTCTGTACCATGTATTTGGCGACTCAGAATAGGTTGGGTTGACTGGACCTATTCTGGGGGCGTCACATAAAGTGTGTGCGTGCGAAGGTGTGAGGGTGTGTGTGGGTAATATATATATATATATATATATATATATTATATTTTATATAAAGTTTTTATTTTATTAGAATATTTTATTGCACAGTAATAAATAGTAAAATTAAAAGTTTTTTCGTGCGGTTGCGCCCTTGAAGAAAATACTATTTGCCCGTGATTTTTATTTTCAAATAGTATCCTTCCATTCTCCTATAAATAGGATGTTTAGTTTAGAAATAAAAATCACACCAGAATCAGAGAATTCTTCTTCTACAATATTAAGCGTATTTCTTTTGAGTTTAGGGAAGCTTTGAGTGTAGAAAATAGTATAAGTTTTCTTCAAGAATATCTCCGCTATACCAGTCGGAATTGGTCTCTTTTAGAGGTAAGGGGTATTATTTATTTCATATTCGCTTACGATATTTTTTTTCGTATTCGTAAGGAATATTATTCTCGTTCAATATTCGTAAGGAATATTATTTTCGTTCAATATTCGTAGGGATATTGTCTTCGTTCAATATTCGTAAGGAATATTATTTTCGTTCAATATTCGTAAGGGATATTATTTTTCTCGTAAATGATGTTACTTTCTTTCAATATTCATAAAGAATATTATTTTCTATTATATTCCATATTATGAAAGCAATAATATTTCATTTCATATACCCAAATTAAAACGTACTACAGTAAGTATTGCTTTTATAATTCCTGAAATGATCAGAAATTCCTGGAGTTTTGCGTTTCATCTAGTATCATTTCACCGGAATATTGGTATAAATTTTCTTATGAAATTTTTACCTTTTCATGCCGGGATTACTATTCACGTATACGGCACTATTCACGAATACGACACTATTCACAGAAAAATTAATTTTTCTTTTATTTGTCCAAGTTGTCTGTTATGGTTATTATCTTTGATTGTATCCAAGTTTTGAACTTCATTCTTGAATTTTGCTCCACAATTGATTATTACGGAGTATTTTTGAACTTGGATAAACTAAATTACGAATCCCTAATATTTATCCTTTATCTCACTGAATTAGTTATTTATATTATTTTTCATCATCCTCAGTCCTAAATGGTGATATAACTGAATATCTTTGACCTGTAGTGCAAAGATGAGTTGTTGAGTTATGAATATCTTTGGCCCGTAGTGCTAAGATGAGATGTTGATTTATAAATATCTTTGGCCTGTAGTGCAAAGATGAACTATTGATGAATATCTTTGGCCTGTAGTGCAAAGATGAGCTGTTGATTTGTGAATATCTTTGGCCTGTAGTGCAAAGATGAACTGTTGATTGATGAATATCTTTGGCCGTAGTGCAAAGATGAATTTATTATCATGATTATGAATAAGAATTGTGATTTGGTATAACTATGATATTTGGTGTTTCAGGTAAAGACATGTGATGAATATTACTTTCGTCCTGGGTGCGAAGAGGAATTTAGCAACACAATTATGATTATGAATTATTCACATGATTATGGACAGGAACTGTTGATTGATGTTACAGGGATAAAACATTGTTGATGGCTTTTAACATGGAGAAGATAATAGACATTATGGTCTATTTGACTCTTCTAATGGATTGTTCGTTCCACTGCAACTATGGTTGAAAAGTTTTATCATCTATCATATGTTATAAATCTCTGATTTATTACTGATGAAGACTATTGATATTTTAATTATCTTTAGTCATGATATTCTTTATTGGGCTATTTGTGCTCACCCTTTTGCTTCACAATTCCTTTCAGGTAATAAGAGTATAGCGGGGTCGAGCGGGGATAATAGGGGAATAGAACGATTGTCTATAGCTGTTGAGGTTTCCCATAAAACAGTATGAGAAGAATTATATTGAGAATTTAAAATGTGTGTGTCATATTTTATACGTCATTTAACAGTTGATTTTGGTGAACCAAATAGGATGAGGTGAACCCAACTTTGGAAGGGTGTTTTGCCACTATCGTACAAGATGTCTAATGACATACGACTTCGTGTTATCATAAGACAGGGTTGTGCACATCCACTTGCTGATTATATCTATGAGCACTACCTATATAATATTGGAGTTTGGTTGAAATATAATTCTCAATTGGAGATAATGGAGATAATTATATGGCAAGAGAAGACCCACCATTGGAAAGAACATGATAGTAATCTTCTCATTTTTCTTTGGGGTCTATTGGGTCAACCAAGGATAATTCTCAAGTCATATGATATCTATTATAACTTAGATGCATGGCTTTCCATGTACGAAGCTTTCCTTGAGTATTTTTTAAAGATTTTAATTCCTAAAACAGTTATTGATTGTACCTTTCTGTAACGTATCATTGATTTGGAGTATGAGCACTGTATTGGTATTGAAACTCATAGTTTAATTGTGGTCGTATTTTGTACGATAGTTTAAAAGTTAGAATTTGAAGATTTGTATTTAGAATTTTTGTTGAGTGTATTTCGTGGCGACCCGGAATGGGTTGGGTGGATTGGACCTATTTTGGGGGCGTTACATCTCTCTCTCTGTAACCTGTCAACAATGGTTTCTCATAACCCAGATAACACCACTTCCAGCTCTGTAACCCTTACCAAGGTCATACCGGAGGCAAGCCCCAAATCTAACCCCTCATCCAGCAAAAATCCCCCACCTACCACCACTCAAAACCCTTCTCTCGAATTCCAAAATGAAGAACAATACCCCCACGCCAATACCCTCTCTGGACTCATAGAGGATGATATTCATATCATCCGAGAACGTTACCAGATACCAGACACTCACCACCTGAGAGTGCCCACTCCTACTGACCGAATGTACCACCGTCCCGAACCACTATGCCCCTCACCCTCTTGGAGAAAGGGATTCGCCTTCCCCTCCATGCCTTCATCATCACCCTCTAGGGTTCGTGGGCGTTGGATTTGCCCAATTGGTCCCAAATTCCTATATCCACATCCTTGCCTTCATCGCCTTCTGCTATGAGATAAGGATTTCACCCTTTATCGATTTTTTCTTTACTCTCTTCACCGCCGACAACTCTCGTGAACCGGGGTTCAAGATGCTGAGCAAGAAATCCCCAAAACCCAATACCAAGTTCGAGAAACGCCCCCTGATGGATACCCCTTCAAGCAACAAAGGGTGGCATAAGGATTGGTTCTTTGTCAAAGGACCTGAAATCTCTTCCATCCCTGACTGGTCTACTGCCAAATGCCTCTCTGCAGACTTCGGCGATATCTCAGAGGAACGCTTGGTGGAGATGACGAAGCTTCTGGAGAAACTTCCTATGAAGGAATGGAGCTTCGGACTTCTGAGCATGCAAGCATGGTAGTATGACCACAAATGTAAGTCCCGAACTCAGTACTCATGTAATTTCTCAAATTTTCTTTAGTAATTATTCTGAAATATTCTTCTCCACTTTTTGTAGTATCCCTCATCAAACCTACTTCCATCGACCGAAAAGAACTAGAAAAATTCCTTTATGCCGACCCAACCCAAACTCTTCCTGAACCCCAAATCACCGAACCAACCCCTACCGAAGAGACAAGCCGACCTCGTCGAAAGAAAAGAGCTGCCAGAAAACCAAAACTTGTTCTAGTCTCCACGCTTAGTGAAAGTCTCCTTGATATGCCCATCGCCGAACGCACCCAAATTCTCCGCACTACGAAGAAAAAAGCCAAAATTACCCCCATTTCTGCCGAAAAACTAAGAATACCTCCTTCTGAAATTAACCAACCTCCAACCAAACCAGTTGAAATTAATGAACCTGAAGAAGAACCCGAAGAACAAGCCGAACCCAGTTTTCCCCTTATCCGAAAAAGAAAACATTCTTTAGACAACCAACCATCCCCACCTCCACCCAAACAACCAATACTTTTTCCACAACGACCATCTTCTTCCACCGCAACCATACCCGAAGCTGTACATTCACCCACCTTATGGCCAGATAGAAATGAGAACTTCCCTTTACACCTATACAACGCCTTCAAACTTGACACTGACGACCATCGCTTTGGCAACAGCTCCATTTCTGACCTAATCGAAGTTGGCATGACTCACCAAGCTAGAGTAAGTAAATTATTACTTAACTATTTTTATTCACAAATATCTTCTTGAAACTTTTTCTTAACTCTGAATAACTGCAGGCAAATGGAATCTTCGGGCGACTCCACCAGAAATACAAAGGGGTTGAAGCCGAAGAAGACGCTACTCGAAGAGAAAATACCATTCTGAAGTCTGCTCTGACGAGGGAAAAAAGTCTTTATGCGAATGCCCTCTTCACCATCGAATGCCTTAAAAAAGATCTCGCCAAACTGAAAAACCAACTAACCTCATCCGAAGCTCTTCAACAAACCACCGCCGAACAGAACTGAGAATTGCAATTGGCGAACGAACTACTAACACAAAACAACCGGGCCCTAACCAAAGAAATCAACGAAACAAAACTCTCCGAAGGGCGACATCTTGAACATCGGTGCAGAGTTGAAAAGGAACTTCGCGAACTCAAAGCTCTTGGTGTGACGCCCCCAAAATAGGTCCAGTCAACCCAACCCATTCTGAGTCGCCAAATACATGGTACAGAATTCAAACACAAACTATATATCATACGGTTGTGCAAAATACGACCACACAACTGAAAGTAGTATGCATACAAGCCAATCATGTATGATGATAAAGCATATACTTTGGAGGCAATCTTATTTATTTATTAATAAAAATATTCATTTATTAAAGACATTTAATTATCTACATGGTGCTGTTTTTATAATATGTAAATAACCCATAGTTTTAAGCAATACTTTTAGAATCATGATGATGATCATGCCAATGAGATCTAAATTCGTAGAAAGCTCTAAAACTAAAATAGTTTCTAATCATGGGATTACTAAAAAGGGGATTAGTAAATCCGGATAGATTAGTACATATGTTGTTTGCTCATTAGATGAGGATGATTGATCTCATAATCATTTGTGTGGAGACACTAAAGAAAGTATGTAGGTGCTTATTGGAGAATAAGTTCACTGAACGTGACTCGCTATGGAATACCTAATGAAGTTTTACTCGCCTGTCAATAGGAATTCCTAATGTGATAGTAGTATAAGTGATCCTTGGACTTGAGATCATCATAGTATCTTGTATGTAATGAATTATACTTTGACTTATTCCTTAAAGCCCTTTAGGGTATATAAAAGGGTATGCTTGGGTATAATGAGTTACATATGGAGACAATGAATGATCAATAAAGAATCTACCACCTCTAGTAAAGGAGGAGATATGTCCTATGTGATTCGTTAAATGACAACCCAGGAATCCCTGGCCAAGGTAAAATGAAATTAGAAAAGAGTTTCTAATTTACATTATTTGGAGTTGTGCATTTTCTAATCGAAATACATATAATTAAATAAAATAAGATTTGACAGTAAATTCATGTCTTATATTTAATTGGGACATTGTATGGTGGAAGGATTGAATTGTATGGTAACTATTTACTCACAGGTTCTTTTATGATTAATGTTGAAATCTATATTATCTGAAAAGTCGTTGATCGCTAGGGAGGCTTATCCCTATTGTAGAATAAATATTATTTATTTAAATAGATTATTAGTTTAATTTATTTATTTAAATAAGATTAGAATTGTTCTAATTGATTTATTCACAACCGGTTTAATATAGAGAACCTAAAGGGTCACACCATAAAAGGAAGAATAATTATTTAAGAAGGTAATGGCATAATCGTAATAATGCATTAAGTATAATTAATTTAGTCTATAGTGATAGAATAAATTAAATAGCTTAATGTTTATTATTTAATATTTTAGAAATATTAAATATAAATTAATAAGAGGAGTCTTATTAATATTATTACAATTATTATTATTTTAATTTCTAAAGGAGTTTAGTAATTAATTTAATATTAGTACTCTCATTTATTCCTAATAAGATTAGGAGACAAATTAATTAAATAAATTTAATTAATTATTCCCATGTGGTGGGAAGCCTAAATTAATTAAAGGAGTTTAATTAATTAAATTAAATCCCATGTCTAATAGGATTAGAATGGGTTGACCAATATCTATATAAGAGAAGTCTTATAATAGATATTAGTTGATGCAATTCCAATTGTTGGAGAGTTCTCCTTTTTTATAGAGGATAGAAAACTAAGCCAACCACCCTCCTTCTTGATAATTCATCTTCCTTGGTGGATCACCTCTAGAGGCCAAACACTTGGGTGGCTAACGTTGATCAAAGGAAGGAATCTAATCCAGAAATTCAAGGAGATCACGAAGAACAAGGAGTTGAACTAGTACCTGTGGAAGCTTCGTTCTATAAGGGTATGATTCCATAACTTCTTATTTATCGTTTTAAATTAATAATTTGCATAAAGGATGATCCGGGTAATGGTTTTGTAGAAATTTTTTAAACTCTGATATACCATGCTTCCGCTAATTTTTGCAATTTGATTGCATCACGATTTCGTACAAACCCAACAGTGGCATCAGAGCCAAACTTTTATGCAATTATTAATTTATTTTTGATTTCATATACATATGGGTATATATTTAAAATAATTTATTGGGCATAATTTTATTGTATAAAATTATTTTTTTTTAAGAAAAAAAAATGACGTTTTTTTTTTTGGGACGAATCAAATTTTTTTTTTTTGGGTGCTAATCTTGAATTCTGCAAAGAAAATGTGTTGTCTCTTTCTTACTCCAAAAGAATGTGACCCATCAGGAAAGGACTCTTTTAATAAACCTGCAGGACTCTTTTAATAAAGAAGGTGACTTCTTTTAAAAAAAAATAAATATGATATATTTATATATTATATTCTAAATAATTTTATAATTAAAATAAAGAGTTTATTTTAATCTTGAAATTGGATTTCATGCAATTTAAAATTGCCCATTAAATGATACTCATATATATATGGAATATTTTAATTTATGAGATGAATATTTATTTATTGATATATATGGTGATATGTATGATAATAAATGGGGATTGATTATGGACTATTTGACCAATGTGATTGGATTTTATTTTAGTTGAATGCTTGAATGAATGGGTTTTATTAAATGGGGTCTGTGTACCTCGTCTTCTCTAAATTTTTTTTTCGTGATGTAAAATTTTATCTCCCTCCTATGCACTTCCCCTTGACTGCTGATCAAGGTTTCTATTTAAATTAAATAGTTTAATGTAATAGAAATAGTTAGAATTATCTTGAAAAAATTGGAGACCAAGGAGCAAGGAGCGCGTGAAGACCCGTTTGTATGGAGCCCGGGTTTAAATGTAATAGTTATATTTAAATTTAAATTCTTGCACTCCTAGGTTTGACCTTTTGGTTCACTTGGTGGCTCTAGTGAACCAAACTAGAATAAAAGTCCATAATCAATCTGGGTAGAATATAATATTTTATATTGCATGCTAAATATTATATATATTATATTTTATACAAACATGCTTCGCATGTTTAATAAAATAACGCGTATTTTATATATATATGTGCATGCGCGCTAAACAAGATGAGACAAATAATAACAAACCCCTCAAAGAAATAATATTAAGTCCGAAGCGTTCAAATGATATTTGGAATATCGAACGTCGCCTTCTAGCATGATAAATTAATAGAGTATTAAATATTTAATATGAGCTTGTTGTGCTATCCACAAGGCGACTATTGCGTATTTAAGATGTTAATTAATCACATTTGATGCTTATCAAGAAAATTGAACGATCTAGTCTTGTTGTGCTATCCACAAGGACGAACATTTTTCTTTTTTGAATTTATGGAAGTGCTAGGCTGGACTTAACTTAAACCATTTTAGTTCGGATGTGCACACACTTGACCATTATGATTTAAGAGGCAAATTAAAAGGAGTTATATAGTGATGTAATTGACAAGAGTTGTCTACCTATTTATTTGTATATCGCTTGTTGTGCTATCCACAAGGTTATATACATTTAAAATGGGATCCTAATTCTCACTAGCAAATCTTTAATTAGATGTTGCCGAACTATATAAGTGAGGGTAATATAGTTTGATAAAAATAGTGGGAGATACCAATTTAAAATAAAGACCTAAATTTATTTTGGTATGCAAAATTAATAAAATGAATGTTTGCTAAAATGTTGTTTTTCACATGCAAAATTTTAAAAATGTCAAAATCACTAATTTCACTGCGAAGGATACTTGATGCTAATAAGCTTACCGGGCCGAATTATACGGACTGGCTAAGAAATCTGAGAATAGTTCTCACTGCTGAAAAGATTTCTTATGTCCTAAACTCACCTGTCCCTGGAACTGTTCCAGAAACAGCCTCTGAGGAAGAGATTGCCACCATTGTAAAGTGGCAAGATGATGCATCTGTGGCTCAATGCATCATGCTCGCATCCATGAATAACGAGCTTCAGCGTCAGAACGAAAATATGGATGCTCCTACTATGTTGATTCACCTCAAGGAGTAGTATGGTGAACAAAGTAGGACTGCTAGATATGAGATATCTAAGGAGCTCTTCCGATCTTGGATGACCAAGGGCAAAGTGAACATAAAGGAACAAAAGAAATCTGATCCAGCTAGCAAAGGAATGTGCTTCTATTGCAACGAGCCGGGTCATTGGAAGAGGAACTGCAAGAAGTTTCTGGCAAAGAAAAAGCTTGGAGAAGCTTCGACTTCCAATCAAGGTTTGTTCATGATTGAAATTAATTTTTCAGAAAGTCAAAATTCTACTTGGGTATTGGATACCGGCTGTGGTTCTCACATATGTAATAATGTGAAGGGACTGATCAGAAGTAGAAAACTGAACAATGATGAGGTGATCCTACGAGTGGGGAATGGAGCAAAGGTTGTTGCATTAGCTGTAGGAACTTATTATTTAGCAATGCCTTCGGGCAAGTCCATTTATCTTAATAATTGTTATTATATTCCGAATATTATTAAAAACATTATTTCAATTTCTGTATTGGATATGGAAGGATTTAACGTTGTTATAAAGAACAATAGTTGTTCTATTTATAAAGACGATGTTTTATATGGTGTTTGAAATTTGCGAAATGGACTTTATACATTTGACTTACAAGAAAATATTTTTCAAATTGAACAAACTAAGAAAAAGAAAAGAGATGATATTAATTATACCTACATGTGGCACTGTAGACTCGGTCATATCAATGAAACAAGATTATTCAAGTTACATAAAGATGGGCTCCTTGAGTTATCTGATTATGAATTATATCCAACTTGTGAATCTTGTTTCATGGGTAAAATGACTAAATCTCCTTTTAGTGGAAAAGGAGAAAGAGTTACAGAGTTGTTGGCATTGATTCACACAGACGTTTGTGGACCTATGACAACAAATGTATAGGGTGGATATTCTTATTTTATTACTTTCACTGATGATCACTCAAGATTTGGATGTGTATTTAATGAAATACAAGTCATAATCATTTGAAAAGTTCAAAGAGTTCAGAAATGAAGTAGAGAAACAAACGGGCAAGAGTATAAAGATACTTCGATCAGATCGAGGTAGAGAATACTTAAGCGGTGAGTTTCTCAATTGTCTCAAAGAAAATGGTATAATCTCACAATGGACTCATCCAGGTACACCACAGTTAAATGGAGTATCTAAAAGGAGAAATCGAACACTGTTGGACATGGTTCGATCCATGATGAGTTTTGCCGACCTTCCAATTTCTTTATGGGGATATGCCCTAGAAACGGCTGAATACCTACTTAACAAGGTACCTACCAAATCCGCCCCAAAGACTCCATATGAGATGTGGAAGGGAGGAAACTAAATCTTAAGCATGTTAAGACTTGGGGTTGCCCAGCTTATGTCAAAAAGTTTGGAAATGATAAGCTACAGACTAAATCCGATAAGTGTAGATTTGTGGTATACCCTAAAGAAATTTTAGGGTATTATTTCTATCATCCAACTGATCAAAAGGTGTTTATTGCGAAATATGTTGCCTTCTTGGAAAAGGAGTTTATCCATGAAGGGGTCAGTGGGAGTAAGATATATCTTGAAGAAGTTCAAGAACCACAAATTATCACGGATCAAAGTCAGGTACCTGACCAAGTAGAAGAACCTACTATACTACACCCTGTTCGTAAATCTGGAAGAGTACCGAAGATACCTGAGAGGTATGGATTCGTTATAGAGGATGACGATGAGGTACACATCATGAATGATGATGATCCATTGAATTACAAACAGGCTATGAGTAATAAAGATTCAGGGAAATGGCTTGAAGCCATGAAATCCGAAATGGACTCCATATATGAAAACAAAGTATGGACTTTGGTTTCACCACCTGAAGGCATTAAGCCTATTGGGTGTAAATGGGTCTTTAAAAGAAAGACTGGAGCGGACGGTAAGGTAGAGACCTATAAGGCCCGATTGGTTGCAAAAGATTTCAAACAAAGACAAGGAGTTGACTATGATGAAACCTTTTCACCAGTAGCTATGCTCAAGTCCATTCAGATTTTGCTTGCGATTGCAGCTTATAACGACTATGAGATTTGGCAAATGGACGTGAAAACGACCTTCCTCATTGGGAAACTTGAGGAGGATGTGTATATGACACAGCCAGAGGGATTTGTTTCAAAGGTTGGAACAAATCAAGTCTGTAAGCTGCAACGATCCATTTATGGATTGAAGCAAGCTTCTCGTAGATGGAACATTCGTTTTGATGAGACAATCAAAGAGTTTGATTTTATCAAAAATAATGATGAACCATGTGTGTACAAGAATGTTAGTGGGAGCGTAGTTTCATTCCTTGTATTATATGTTGATGATATATTACTGGTAGGGAATGACATTTCTATGCTACAATCGATTAAAATCTGATTATCTAAACACTTCTCCATGAAGGACTTGGGAGAAGCATCCTATATTTTGGGGATAAAGATCTATAGAGATAGATCTAAAAGGATGCTTAGTTTATCCCAAGGAACGTACATTGATGCAATGCTAAAGAGATTTAGCATGGAAGATTCCAAAAGAGGTCTCATGTCGATGAGCCATGGAATACATCTCTCCAAGAAACAGGCCCCAAAGACACCTGAGGAGAGAGCCCGTATGAGTAAGATCCCTTATGCTTCTGCAATAGGATCTATCATGTACGGTATGATATGTACTAGACCGGATGTTGCTCATGCACTTAGTGTAACGAGCAGATACCAGTCGAATCCAGGAGAAGAGCACTGGAAGGCAGTGAAGAATATCCTAAAATACTTGAGAAGGACTAAGGATATTTTTCTTGTCTACGGTGGGTCTGAATTAAAACTCGAGGGCTTCACAGACTCAAGTTTTCAAACGGACCAAGATGACAGTAAATCTGTTTCGGGGTATGTTTTTACCTTGAACGGAGGCGCAGTGAGTTGGAAGAGTTCCAAGCAGCAAACAGTTGCTGATTCAGTGACAGAGGCAGAGTATATAGCTGCAAGTGAAGCTGCAAAGGAAGCTGTTTGGATGAAGAAGTTCATAACTGAACTTGGTATGGTTCCTAGCATTGGAGAAGCAGTTCCCATTTACTGTGACAACACAGGAGCAGTTGCACAGGCTAAGGAACCAAGGTCTCATCAAAAATCTAAACACGTGTTGCGGCTATTTCACTTGATCAGGGAGATCAATGAAAGAGGAGATGTCACCTTGGAGCGTGTAGACTCTCAAGACAACATTGCAGATCCATTTACTAAAGCTTTAACACAACAGCATTTTGATCGTCACTTAGAGAAGATGGGTATGAGATACCATGGCGATTGGCTTTAGTGCAAGTGGGAGATCGAAAGTAGTATGCATACAAGCCAATCATGTATGATGATAAAGCATATACTTTGGAGGCAATCTTATTTATTTATTAATAAAAATATTCATTTATGAAAGGCATTTAATTATCTACATGGTGCTGTTTTTATAATATGTAAATAACCCATAGTTTTAAGCAATGCTTTTAGAATCATGATGATGATCATGCCAATGAGATCTAAATTCTTAGAAAGCTCTAAAACTAAAATAGTTTCTAATCATGGGATTACTAAAAAGGGGATTAGTAAATCCGGATAGATTAGTACATATGTTGCTTGCTCATTAGATGAGGATGATTGATCTCATAATCATTTGTGTGGAGACACTAAAGAAAGTATGTAGGTGCTTATTGGAGAATAAGTTCACTGAACGTGACTCGCTATGGAATACCTAATGGAGTTTTACTCGCCTGTCAATAGGAATTCCTAATGTGATAGTAGTACAAGTGATCCTTGGACTTGAGATCATCATAGTATCTTGTATGTAATGAATTATACTTTGACTTATTCCTTAAAGCCCTTTAGGGTATATAAAAGGGTATGCTTGGGTATAATGAGTTACATATGGAGATAATGAATGATCAATAAAGAATCTACCACCTCTAGTAAAGGAGGAGATATGTCCTATGTGATTCGTTAAATGACAACCCAGGAATCCCTGGCCAAGGTAAAATGAAATTAGAAAGGAGTTTCTAATTTATATTATTTGGAGTTGTACATTTTCTAATCGAAATACATATAATTAAATAAAATAAGACTTGACGTAAATTCATGTCTTATATTTAATTGGGACATTGTATGGTGGAAGGATTAAATTGTATGGTAACAATTTACTCACAGGTTCTTTTATGATTAATGTTGAAATTTATATTATCTGAAAAGTCGTTGATCGCTAGGGAAGCTTATCCCTATTGTAGAATAAATATTATTTATTTAAATAGATTATTAGTTTAATTTATTTATTTAAATAAGATTAGAATTGTTCTAATTGATTTATTCACAACCGGTTTAATATAGAGAACCTAAAGGGTCACACCATAAAAGGAAGAATAATTATTAAAGAAGGTAATGACATAATCGTAATAATGCATTAAGTATAATTAATTTAGTCTATAGTGATAGAATAAATTAAATAGCTTAATGTTTATTAATTAATATTTTGGAAATATTAAATATAAATTAATAAGAGGAGTCTTATTAATATTATTACAATTATTATTATTTTAATTTCTAAAGGAGTTTAGTAATTAATTTAATATTAGTACTCTCATTTATTCCTAATAAGATTAGGAGACAAATTAATTAAATAAATTTAATTAATTATTCCCATGTGGTGGGAAGCCTAAATTAATTAAAGGAGTTTAATTAATTAAATTAAATCCCATGTCTAATAGGATTAGAAGGGTTGACCAATATCTATATAAGAGGAGTCTTATAATAGATATTAGTTGATGCAATTCCAATTGTTGGAGAGTACTCATTTTCTATAGAGGATAGAAAACTAAGCCAACCACCCTCCTTCTTGATAATTCATCTTCCTTGGTGGATCACCTTTAGAGGCCAAACACTTGGGTGGCTAACGTTGATCAAAGGAAGGAATTTAATCCGGAAATTCAAGGAGATCACGAAGAACAAGGAGTTGAACTAGTACCTGTGGAAGCTTCGTTCTACAAGGGTATGATTCCATAACTTCTTATTTATGTTTTTAAATTAATAATTTGCATAAAGGATGATCCGGGTAATGGTTTTGTAGAAATTTTTTAAACTCTGATATACCATGCTTCCGCTAATTTTTGCAATTTGATTGCATCACGATTTCGTACAAACCCAACAACAACTATGAGTGTCAATACAAATATGTAGAAAATATTAATATTCAAACTAAGTCCTCATTACAATTATTATCACATTATTTATCAGAAATAGTGAGGACTACTACAGCTCTAACTCGGACAATCACTCTGTCCCCTGACTAGTCCCTGCGACATTCTCATTTCCTGAAGAGGACAACAGATGAAAAGGGTGAGCTCAACTAGCTCAGTAAAGAATATTATGACTAAGATAATGGAAAATAAATTTATCAATAGTCTTCAATAAATCAGATAAAATATAATGGACAACCAACTTTAGATCAATATTCGCAGCGGAAATAACAATTCATTAGAAGAGTTAAGCAGAGAATGAAGTCTACTATCTTCTATGATTTAAAAGTCCATCATCAATATTTATCCCTGTAACATCAATCAATATACATCTCGAATCAAATATTCATCTTTGCACTACAGGCCAAAGATATTCATTTGTATCATCAGTGGTCATGTTCATCTCAACACCTGTCATCTTTGCACTACAGGCCAAAGATATTCATCAGGTAATCATTCATCTTTGCTCTACAGGCCAAAGATATTCAGTTATATCACCACTTAAGACTGAGGATGATGAAAAAATCATATAAATAACGAATCCAGTGAAATAAAGGATAAGATTAAGGATTCGTATTTTAGTATATCCAATTCAAAAATACTTTGTAATAATCAATTGTGGAGCAAAATTCAAGAATAAAGCTCAAAATTTAGATCCAACTAAAGATAGTAACCATAACAGACAATTTGGACAAATAGAAGAAAATTTAATTTTTCCGTGAATAGTGTCGTATACGTGAATAGTGCCGTATACGTGAATAGTAATCCCGACGAAAAAAGTAATAATTTCATAACAAAATTCATGCCAATATTTCGGTATAATGATATTGAAAAGAATAACATCATTTACGAAAGAAAATAACATCCCTTACCTCAAAAGAACAATATTTCTTACTGGAATATCGGATATAATACCGAAGAAAACTTGCACTGAATAGCAACACTCAAAGTAATGAAATACTCACAAAAATACGCTCGATATTATAGAGAGAGAAAACTTCTGATTCTTGTGTGATTTTCAATTTTAACCTAAGCACCCTATTTATAGGAAAAGCTTAGGATGCCAAAGGAGACTAAAATAATAAATTATTATTATTTTCAAAAAATTTCCGCAGCCTGGCGACCAAAAAATTTCAACAAAAGTGGGGCCCACCCATTAAAAAAATATTTATTTTCTGAAACTTCAATAATTCATAATAAATAGCCCTTTTGTCAGAAAAATACAAATTCTATGTCTTTCCATTGAAAATTTAATTCTCTACAACTTTGTAGAAGGAAGTTTTTCCAAATTCCAAACATAAATTATCCGAAATCTATAAACAGATGATTTCTCACACCAAAATACTGATAAAAACACATCAGCACTAATTCCTTCTTTAATATCCACAAAATAAATATTTCCTTATCATATAAATCAATAATTAATTATTCACAAATAATATTACAGAACTACAATATTGACAACCTGGTCGTTCCTAGGAAAGAGGGGGCCTTCCGATAAGGACTTCTCTTTACTGGCGCGCAATTAAATAACCCCTCCTAGACAGAACTTCCTTAGACATTGACAATAATGCTATCTAATAATATTATTCAAATAATATGAATTATTGAGTTGATAATGTGAAATACTGTGCAATGACAATTATTGAATCAATAATACCAAAATATCAACTGTAGCCATTATTGAATCAATCATATAAAATGGTAACGTAGCAATTATTGAGTCAATAAAATATCAATGTAACAATTATTGAGTCAATAATATAAAATATTAAACGGTAATTACTGTAACAATAATTGAGTAAGTGCCTTCTCACGTAAGTCTCAATAATTCGAAATACTGTGTAATACCGTGTGCTATTGTGCAACACCGCGTATCACTGTATTTTAACCACCGGGTATTTCAACAGTACTAACGGTAACAACTACGCCGTTATTTTATAAAAAGGTTATTTCTGTCGCTTTCTATATCCGACAGTTATTCCGTTGTGAGGCCCACAAATAGCTGCGCCGTCGTACGAATATTCCCCGACAACAAGAATATTCCACGACCAAACGAATATTCCCCGACAACAAGAATATTTTATACCCACTTGCTCATTTTAAAATATTTACACATTTCACCCATAACTTTTCGTATTTATCAAATCAACACCTTACTATTTCAAAATAATATATAAAGAAAATTAAATCTTTATTCATAAAAGTTGGGGTCTTACACTTTATATTTTAACATTTTTTTACATGGGTGGGGCCCACCATTCTAGAACAAAATCTCCAGCATTCTACAAACAAGAGTGGGGCCCATCATATGTTTTAATTAAAAATATTTATTTTGAAACTCCAATAATTTATAATAAATAACGCTTTTATTAGAAAAATACGAATTTTATGTCCATTCCAAAGGAAATTTAATTCTCTACAACTTTGTAGAAGAAAGTTTTTTCAAATTTCGAACTAAAAATGATCGAAATTCACATGCGGATAAAATTTTAATTTCCTTCTCTTCCCTCCTTTTTTTCTTTCTTTCTCTCTTCATCTCTCCTCCTTTTCTCCCACCATTTTCCACTTATTCTCTCACCTCTCTCTCCCCATCCATTCCTTCCTTTCTTCTTTCTTTCTCTCTTCATCTCTCCATTTTTTCTCCCACCATTTCCCACTTATTCTCTCTCCTCCCCTCTCTCTCTCTTCCCCCATCAATTCTTCACTCACACACACACACAAACACACATACGTATATATATATATATACATATATATATAATAAAATATTTATAATTTTTAAAATTTTAAATTTTATTTTCTCTCTTCCACCTCATTTATTCATATACCATGAATTTATTGTAAAAATATCACCATTATTATATTATCACATTATACACTTATTATGACGCCCCCAGAATAGGTCCAGTCAACCCACCCCATTTTGAGTCGTCAAATACATGGTACAGAATTCAAATTCAAACTTTATATCATACGATTGTGCAAAATACGATCACACAACTGTGAGTGTCAATACAAATATGTAGAAAATATTAATATTCAAACTAAGTCCTCATTATAATTATTATCACACTATTTATCAAAAATAGTGAGGACTACTACTGCTCTAACTCGGACCATCACTCTGTTCCCCGACTAGTCCCTACGACATTCTCATTTCCTGAAGAGGACAATAGATGAAAAGGGTGAGCTCAACTAGCTCAGTAAAGAATATTATGACTAAGATAATGGAAAATAAATTATCGTTAGTCTTCAACAATTCAGATAAAATATTATTGACAACAAGTTTTAGATCAATATTCGCAGCGAAAATAACCATTCATCATCAATATTTTATCCCTGTAACATCAATCAATATACATCTCGAATCAAATATTCATCTTTGCACTACAGGCCAAAGATATTCATTTGTATCATCAGTGGTCATGTTCATCTCAACACCTGTCATCTTTGCACTACGGCCAAAGATATTCATCAGGTAATCATTCATCTTTGCTCTACAGGCCAAAGATATTCAGTTATATCACCACTTAGGACTGGGAATGATGAAAAATAATATAAATAACGAATCCAGTGAAATAAAGGATAAGATTAAGGATTCGTAATTTAGTTTATTCAAGTTCAAGAATATTCCATGATAATATTTTGTGGAGCAAAATTCAAGAATAAAGCTCAAAACTTAGATCCAATCAAAGATAGTAACTATAACAGACAATTTGGACAAACAGAAGAAATTTTAATTTTTCCGTGAATAGTGCCGTATACGTGAATAGTAACTCCGACGGAAAAAGTAAGAATTTCATAATAAAATCCATGACAATATCTTGGTATAATGATATTGAAAAGAATAACATAATTTACGAAAGAAAATAACATCCCTTACCTCAAAAGAATAGTACCTCTGACTGGAATATCGGATATAATACCGAAGGAAACTTGCACTGAACAATAACACTCAAAGTATCTAAATACTCACAAAAATACGCTCGATATTATAGAGAGAGAAAACTTCTGATTCTGGTGTGATTTTCAATTCTAACCTAAGCATCCTATTTATAGGAAAAGCTTAGGATGCCAAAGGAGACTAAAATAATAAAATATATTATTTTTTTAAAAAAAAATCCGCCCCCTGGCGGCTTTCAAAATTTTAGAATTTTCAACAAAAGTGGGGCCCACCCATTAAAAAAATATTTATTTTCCGAAACTTCAATAATTCATAATAAATAGCCCCTTTGTCAGAAAAATACAAATTCTATGTTCTTCTATAGGAAATTTAATTCTCTACAACTTTGTAGAAGGAAGTTTTTCCAAATTCCAAACATAAATTATCCGAAATCCATAAACAGATGATTATCCACACCTAAAATATTGATAAAAACTCATCAGCGCTAATTCCTTCTTTTATATCCATAAAATAAATATTTTTTCCTCATATAAATCAATAATTAATTATTCACAAATAATATTACAGAACTACAATATTGACAACCAGGTCGTTTTCAGGAAAAAAGGGGCCTTCCGATAAGGACTTCTCCTTACTGGCGCGCAATTAAATAACCCCTCCTAGACAGAACTTCCTTAGACATTGTCAATAATGCTATCTAATAATATTATTCAATTAATATGAATTATTAAGTTGATAATGTGAAATACTGTGCAGTGATAATTATTGAATCAATAATACCAAAATATCAACTGTAGCCATTATTGAATCATATAAAATAGCAACGTAGCAATTATTGAGTCAATAAAATATCAATGTAACAATTATTGAATCAATAATATAAAATATCAACGTAGCAATTATTGAGTCAATAATATAAACTATTGAACAGTAATTACTGTAACAATAATTGAGTAAGTGCCTTTTCACGTAAGACTCAATAATTCGAAATACTGTGCAATACCGTGTGCTACTGTGCAACACCGCGTATCACTGTATTTTAACCACCGGGTATTTCAACAGTACTGACGGTAACAACTACTCTGTTATTTTGTAAAAAAGTTATTTCTGTCGCTTTCTATATCAGACAGTTATTCCGTTGTGGGGCCCACAAATAGCTGCGCCGTCGTACGAATATTCCCCGACAACAAGAATATTCCACGACCAAACGAATATTCCACGACAACCAGAATATTTTATAATCACTTGCTCATTTTAAAATATTTGCACATTTTACCCATAACTTTCACATATCAATCAACACCTTACTATTTCGAAATAATATATAAAGAAAATTAAATCTTTATTCATAAAAGTTGGGGTCTTACACTTGGCCCCCCACTCACCGAAGAACTTCGTAAAGAAATACTTACTGAATACCGCAAGTCACCCGAACTAACAAACGAAATAGTTCAGATGTATGCTGAAGGCTACGAAGCAGCCCAAAGCAAAGGCAAAACAAAGCTCGCCGCTGTCGCTCTAAACCCATTACTCCTCGATTCTTCTGAAGACGAAGACGAGGATGATGCCGAAGACGACTCACCTCAACCTTAACTTTATAAACTTGTAAAAATTCAACAATATTGTAATTTCTTTTAATGAAATATGATTTACTCCTTTTTACTCCTTCTAAATCTAGCTGATACTGTCATTCAAATAATATACAATCTGAACTCAACACTTCAAATAAATCCAGGTAATAATGTAAAGTAACACTTACTCATTACTGAAGTGTAAAGTAGATCTTTAACAATTCAATTCGCCATCTTTAGGACGAATTGACCATGTTTACCATCTTTAGGATAAACAAATCCAATCGAACCTCCCAACAAAATTATTCGCCATCTTGAGGACGAACATGTCCTACTCACCATCTTTAGGATGAGCAGGTTCTGTTCACCATCTTAGGATGAACAAACCACCGAACCTCCAGAAAAATCCAGTTCGCCATCTTTAGGACGAATCAGGACCCTACTCACCATCTTTAGGATGAGCAGGTTCTGTTCACCATCTTTAGGATGAACAGACCATCGAACCTCCAAAAAAATCCAGTTCGCCATCTTTAGGACGAATCAGGACCCTACTCACCATCTTTAGGATGAGCAGGTTCTGTTCACCATCTTTAGGATGAACAGACCACCGAACCTCCAGAAAAATCCAGTTCGCCATCTTTAGGACGAATCAGGACCCTACTCACTATCTTTAGGATGAGCAGGTTCTGTTCACCATCTTTAGGATGAACAGACCACTGAACCTCCAGAAAAATCTAATTCGCCATATTTAGGACGAATCAGGCCACCGAACCTCCAAACAACCATTAGACAAAATAACATTGAAGAAAAAAGCTTTCATTGATAACTGCTGGCATAATTACAGACTCTGGTACTCTGACACTGGCCCTACTAAAAATATTTTCGAAGCCTCCCTGCATGCCAAGTATTCTTTATCTCAGACCCATCTAATGCTCGTAACCGATAAGTTCCTGGCTTCGGCACATCAATAACCTCATAAGGGCCTTCCCAATTTGGCATAAACTTTCCCATATTCTGCGTTGTAGAAGCTTCCACCTCCCGAAGAACAAGATCTCCCACTTTAAACCTTCTAAGCTTTACCCCTTTATTGTAGTGCTTAGCCACACGACGCTGATATGCTGCTAATTTTATTAAGGCTGCTTCCCTGACCTCTTCAAGCAAATCCAAGTTGACCTTAAGTCCCTCATCGTTGTAGACCTCCCGAAACTGACTGACCCGAAGACTTGTAGACCCAATTTTCACAAGAACCAATGCATTTATACCATAGGCGTCTACAAGGCAAGTCCCCCGTCGTAGTCCTCGGTGTAGTTCAATAAGCTCATAACACACTAAGTAATTCCTCATCCTCTGATAAGTAGCCCCCGCGTTCAACAGGCCAAATGTCATTTTCTTATATGCATACACTGACCGATGAGTGATAAAAGCTGTCTTCGGGATATCCTCCTTACACATAGAAATTTAATGATATCCCGAGAAAGCATCCATAAAGCTAAGCAAGGCATACCCCGAAGTTGCATCAATAAGTTGATAGATGTGAGGTAGAGGGTAAAAATCCTTCGGACATGCCTTATTCAGATCAGTGTAATCTATGCAAACTCGCCATTTTCCATTCTGCTTCTGCACCAGAACTACATTCGCCATCCATTCTGGATAATCGATCTCAAATATAAAATCTGCTGGCAACAATTTTGCAATTTCCTTGTCAATTATCTTATGTCTCTTTGGCGCAAAAATCCTCCTTTTTTGCCGAATTGGCTTCTTCATTGGGCCCACGTGCAATCTATATTCGGCAACCTTACGACTCACCCCAGGCATGTCACTGGGGACCCAAGCAAAGATATCAATATAACACCGAAGTAACTCCATCAGGTTCGTCCGGAAAGGTTCCGGCAGTCCCGAACCTATCTTCACAATCTTCTCCTTCCTTCTTGGAATCAGTTCAATTTCTTCGGTCTCTTCCGCTGGCATAACCAATGGCGCTGTACTGCTTTTTGTAAACGGCTCAATTTTAATAGCCATGGTTTGCTTCTGCCTGCTAACCCCTATACCCGAAGTAATCAAAGCATTCCGGTAACATCTCCTCGCCAAGTCCAGATCTCCAGCAACTTTCCCAACTCCATGTGGCGTCGAAAACTTAATTTTGAAATGGGGAATCAATGTCACGGCCTGAAGAGCTGTCAAAGTAGGACTTCCCAAAATGGCGTTGTATGCCGAGTCCACATGCACTACATAAAATTTACACATAATTTGCACCTGCTGTGGAGCCGTCCCGAAGATGACTGGCAGCTCGATAGTCCCCGCCACTTTGGCTGGATCGTTGCTGAATATAAAGGAGCCTCCTGCCCAATTTCCATCTTCCTTCCATCCAAGTGCATCCTCTGGTAGGCATGTACATATAGAATATCCACCGAAGACCCATTATCTATCATCATCCTCTTCATGTCCACCGAACCTACTTGTGCAGTAATTACCAGAGCTCTTCATGTGGTTCGATCGGTTCTGAAGGGAAATTGTCATCTATGAAGGAAATCACCGAACCTGGGTACGCCCTTTCAGTCTTCGGGGGTTTACCCGCCACCGTCATCACTGAATCCAGATATCCTCGTCGCTTCTTCCCGACAACTTTGCTAATGTTACCTTCAGTAATTACATCCACAACATGTCTTGCAAGTTGATTCTGAATTGGCTATTCTGGCTGGGCAGCATGAACAAACCCTCTATTCCTCGGCTGTTCCCTCGGGGGCTCTCGTCCTGTCACATACTGAACCAAAGCACCACTTTGGACTCTTCTTTCAATGAACTCTCTCAAATTCCAACAAGAATTCGTATCATGCCCAGCCGCTTGATGGTAATCACAATACTTATAAGGATTTCCAGACCCTGGTTTACGATTATCCCGAGGCTGCTCGAAATAGGGCTGATCCTTTATTTACTCCAGAATAGTAGCCCAATCCGTATTAAGTTGAGTATACACCTTATTTACCTTCTAACTCGGAAAAGGCGGACGACCTCCTCTCGATCCCCAATTATTGTTATATTTCTTTTGATTACCATCAAATCGATCATTGTTTCCACCACTCTTCTTTTGATTACGATCGGATTTTTCTTTGTCTTTCTCCTTTGCCTTTTCCGAAGGACCCTGCTTCAAGCTGCACATTGCCTCTTCTACCACAATGAAACCTTCGGCCTTTTCGAATGCTTCAGCCAAGCTCTTCGGATGATTAAACATCAACTTATTCACCAACTTCTCAAACTTCACCAAATCTAAACCATTCTAAAACAACCCCACAACCTGAAGATCATTGAGGTCTGTTACCTGTCCCACTGCTTCTCTGAACCTCTTCACGTATTGGCCTAGAGTCTCATTCGGATACTGTCTAATCTGTGCCAGCGACCCTGTGGGCTTTCCTATCCTCTTATTGCTCCCGAATCGAGCATGGAACTTATCACACAAATCAGCCCAGGACGAAATTAAGTCTGGAGCCAAAGTCCCCATCCACTACCTTGCATCTTTTCTCAACGTCGTCACAAAAGTCTGACACTTAGCTGCAACCGAATAGTCATAATAATCCATCAACCTATCAAACGTCTGGCTGTGGTCATACAGATCCTCTGAGCCATCGTAACTTTCCATATAAGGAAGCTTTTTATTAGGATCCGCCTTCTCCCAAAGAATTTTCGAAGAGAAAGGGGATGCCTTTTTACCCGAACTTTCTTTCCCCTGCCGAACTTCTGCCAGTTGCCTCCGAAGCTCCTTCATCTCTCTGGCTAAGAGCTCAACTGCTTCGGGCTACGGAGAAACTTCCTTCTTCGGGGAGCTTTTCTTCTTCTATTCAGTTCGGCCCTTGCCATCCGAACCAGATGCCTCTGAGGGACTTCATCTGTCATTTCCACTGAAGTGAGAATCCATAGGGCGGTGTGCCCTCTTCGGATTCTCCAGAGAACTACCTCTTGATCTGCTTCGGCGTCTATCCTTTTCCCTGTACCGAGAATGTTCAAGGCGAGGTACCCTCTTTGAACCTTCGGGAGTGCGTCCCCTTGATCTGCTTCGTCTCCTACCAATATCGTCATCCCGATGATCCTCAGGGCGGGGTGCCCTCTTTGGACCTTCGGGATTTCGATCCCTTGATCTTCTTTGGTCAGGAGAATGGCTCCGAAGCCTACTTTCAGGACGTCTGGAATCTTCATCTTTCCCTGTTCGTCTACCCGGAGACCTGCCACGCTCTTTGGGTCTTCGGGTATAACTAGATGCCCTATCTTCCATTCCAGCCATAAGAACCATCTATTTGGAAATCTCCTCCCTTTGTTGCAGAAGTACTTTCAAAGCTCTATCAGTTTCCTGCGCCATCTTAGCCAGAGTAGATGTCTTGTCTGCCTGACCTTCTCGGTGATGGGTTCTAGGCGGTGTGCCTTCTACCCTTTTTCGATCCTTATCAGGCCCTTTACTAGTAGTAGAAAATAACTTTCTTTTGACATCACCATAGTCTCTTGCATGAGATCCCTCCGGAATATCTTGTGACCCAAGTCTGTCATGAATACTCTTTGAAGGGCCCAGCCTATCCTTCACAGAAATTCTCTGTAGAGAAGAGCTTGCAGTCGTCGACTGTTTTTCAGCTGTAACTGTCATACTTTTCACCATAACTTCCGATGTAGGATGTTCAATTATATGTGATTGAAAACCAGAAACACTAGGAAAAGCCCTCCTTCTAGCGCCAATATTAATGCCAAGATCTTTCCACCCGCCTCAATCACCGAAAAGCGCGTCCAATCCTGCACAGAAAATGGGTTAACACCAAGAGCTTGACGGCTTGGGCAGCCAGGGGATAGCTCCGGTGTGAGAATAAGTACAGGTAAAAAAAAAGGTTAACAATGGAGGTTGTGTGCTCTAGTGTTTGGCAAAAAAAATGTTCATGTACCTTTTTTCTCTCATGTAGTGCTCTGTACTTGTATATTAGTCTCACCGCCTTGCATTCAATACCTTTTTTTGATCTCATCTAATTGCATGCAATCAAATCAATGTTCCTCACTAACTCAAGATTATCTCAAATCCTTATTAAGGTGTTGGATCCATAATCCAACACATGTCCATAATTTTCAGCCCAAGCCTAAATAAAACCTTATTTAAATGATGGCCCAGCATTCCAAAGGCCCAAATAAGTGTGGCCCAATAGTTCCAAATAATCATGGCCCAACAGTTAGTACACGCATGTTGATTGCTTATAGCTTAAATTTGCTTAATTTGATTTAATGATTATCTAATATATTTACAAAGATAATTTTGTACATTTCTTGTTGAGATTGTCAATTGATGTAAAATGACTTAATTAGGGATCTAAAATAGTAGTTACATATAAATTTTGTGGTGATCCTAGAGTTCATATATAGGGACTTAATTACTTGTACTTAGAGATCATTTTGTTTCTAATTTGTAAGAGATCGTTGTGTTAGAAGACTCAAATAAATTGTGAGATCGTTTAGTCCAAGATCCTACAGCTAAAAGATAATCAAAGGGACTATGAGATCGTTTAATTGGCACTTAGATGTAGAGTAAGTAAGGTTACTTTATTAAGTTAATCACTAAACGAAGCTTTTGCCAACTTAAAGTTCAAATTGTTTAGTAACTCTTACTAAACGACACTATGATTTTATATAAAGAGTTTGTTTAGCTCAAATTTTAGGGTTAGAGGGACAGAGATCATCAAACTTGACTCTCAATTCCAAATTTGATTATATCCGTTGAAGTCGACACAAAGAAACAAAACGAAGAAGACGACCTTTGCAACAATCATATACTCAGCGTCTGGACGCGCTTCATCTTTTGCACTAGCCAGTACACTGATGGATGATGACTTTTCATAGTACAACAGACAAAGTTGAATGAATTAGAAGTCGCCATGTGTTCTTAAGAGATTTGAACAACGTTAACAATCCAATGAGTAGATTTTAAATACGAGTTATAAATGAATTACATCTACAATGTTAAATAATTGAAAGATTGATCTAAGCTCCCTAAGAAAGGAAAAAGAGTTTTTCAACTCTCAATCTATGATCTAAGAAAAACACATCAACTGTTAAATTCATTACTGGTCGAACTTGAAAAGAAACTTAGCAACATCTCAAATAACGAATTAGGATCCTCTCCATTTCACCCTTCATTTCACTCTCCATTTCATGGTCCAGATTTAAAATGTGCGCTCTCTCTCCTGTCAGCATGATGTCACATTCCCTTATATTTTAAATATAGATCATGAAATGGAGAGTGAAATGGAGAGCATCCTAGTCCTCAAATAACTTCGTTACACATTTAATAACACCTTCTGATCTTAGTGATTAGAACTACAAGTCTTTGTGAGTTAAAGTTTCATAGTGAAACTGGTGTAAAAGTTCTTTGTTAACTCATACTTTGCGTGATGTTTATTCTTAATAAATAATTCATACTCACAGAATAGAAGAGAGGACTAGGAGATCTTTGTACTCCGAAACTCTCAAAATCTTATACTATTTACATTTTATCTTTACATTCATTATTTGCTTTGTGGTTTCACTTTTCGTTTCACTAAACTCTTAACTAAATATTTTTTTTATCTTTAAGGGATTTAAAAAAAACTAATTTCGCTATAATACAATCTGAGTGATTAAAATTATTTGATAATATTTTAAAAATAAAATTTAAAAGATTTATTCAATTCCCTCTTTAAATGTTTTTGTGGCTGTTGGACTTGAAAAATTCTGTACAAGTTGGAATAAAATTCTATACCACAAACTTTAAAAATATATAAAGTATTTTGTAGATTTATCAACCTATTACTCACGAGAGTCAACATATTATCATGGTGTAATTTTGTAAGTAATCATTGCATATTTATATATACCAATGCAATGATACATAGAAGTATTTGAGATCATTATCATTATTCTACTGCCAACTAGTATGACGTATAACCCTGTGTTTGTGAGTTTTAAAATGAACATAAGAGAAAATAAATAGATAAAAACAAATTAAATTTTTTAGTCTTTTTTGTTTGTTTGTGAGTTTTTTCAAAGATATATTAAAAAAAAATGGATCACTTTTATTGTCAAATTATTTTTGTCAAAAAAAGTAATCGAATTTGAAGAGAAAATTAAATGAAAAAGGCTAACTTGTATAATCCCTATATTACCTTTAGAGCAATGCTACTATCACATAAAAATTATCATATAACTCTCACATACACACACATACATACTGCGGGTTCCCGCCTGACATGCGGGACCCGCAATATGTATGTGTGTGTATGTGAGAGTTATGCGATAGAATTTATGTGATAGTAACATTATTTTTACCTTTATCTTCAAACACACTGACACTTGATGAAAGAATAAAACAGTAATCTACCTTTAAATCATAAATTTTTTCTTCTTTTTATTTTTTATTTTTTATTTTTTATTTTCTATAAACTCATAGACAATAGCATAGAAAACTTGTTAGTTTCCATTATTTTCTATTTTTTATTTTTTAATACCATTTTAAGTTTTTCGTTCTATACAAAACTCACAAGCACATTGTAGTGCAAGTGTTTACCTTGACTTTGGAGAAAAATAATTTTTATGATTGAGTCAAGAAGGAGAAGAGTGGATTTGGCACCCATCCCTAACGTTTTCTCTCTGAATTTTACTAAATAAATCTAATGTTTTATCTTTATAATTTTATTAATGATGATCGAAATTTATTAATATATAACTCATGATATTGAGATTAATCCTATAAATCATTAAAAGTATTTATCGTTAAGAATTTAAAAGGTTAAAAGAATATTTAACCGTTAAAATTTTAATTAAAAATTCACATGTTCATCAATTGGTGAAAAATAGCGAATTACTTTTATTTTTGGAGCAATTATATTACTCAACATTAATAACAAAAATATAACAAGACAAAGATGGAGTAGTTTTCGTTAGTACCGAGTCGATTTGGTAGTCTAATTTATTGTTTTTTATGACTCAACAACTCAAGTGTCAGACCCCAAATTTTATGATATAAAAATATTTAATTTTCTTTATAATTATTATTATAATCAGTAAATGGTTAAATTGATAAAAATATTAAAGTTAAGGGTAATATGTGTAAATTATAAAAGTATGTTGATGAATATTCGTTATGTCAGGGAATATTCGTTTTGTCGGGAATATTAGGTAAAAGTATGACGGCGCCGAAATATTCAATCATTGGTAGGCCCCACAACGAAATATTGTCAGATGCAGAAAACGACATAAATAACCTTTTTAATAAAAAATTGTCAACGGTATTACCACTTTCAACTGTTTAAATACCCCGTGATAAAAGTATAGTAGCACGCGGTATTCTAAAGTGGCACACGACATTCCACAGTATCACACGGTATTGCACAATACTTCATATTATTGATTCAATAATTGTTATAGTAACAACTGCATAGTATTTCATATTATTGAACTCAATATTTGCCACAGAAGCAAATACACAGTATTTCATATTATTATATCAATAATTGACACGACACAGTAACTCATATTATTTGATATAATATTATTAGGCCAGTAAACATTATTGACAATGTCTAGAAAGTTCTGTCAAAGAAAGGGTTATTTAATTGCGTGTCGTTTATACGGAAGACCCCCTCTTTCTTGAGAACGATCTGGTTGTCAATATTGTAAGTTTATAATAATTATACTCAGAAAAAATTAGTGAGCACCAATCCACTGTAACAAGCACATGGACTTAGGGATGTCACAATAATTATCACAACATCTTATATTATTGAACCAATAATTGACATCGTAGCAAGGGTAGTAATGGAAAGTTACATAAATGGAAGTCACATATTTTAAATAGTTAGGCCGACTCTGTGACGCCCCCAAATCCGGGTACGTTCAAACCCGAGTCCGGTGCTACACGATGCTATAACATTCACATATATCTAACTACATATGTTTAATGACACGAATGTAATCAATATATTATTACATCATATTCGTTCAATCCCAGATTCTGTAACCATTACATGTTCATATTCTCATAATATTATACATTACATAATAATATTAACCTATTACAAGATCTTCTATCCTTCTTCGTCTTTCTTCCTTTATCCTTAATGAATTCTTCAATATGTTCTTCCTTAACTGAAATCATATAGTTTAAGCAAGAATGAACATTAAATTGCCCAACAAGTATAACATTTCAACAACAAAATCAAGAATTATATGATTTCATTCAACAACTGAAGAATAGTTGTGAACTACTTCGAATAAACTGGAATAACACACAGGATAAACCAAAATAAAACTTTTCATCACTCTAAAACATTTTTGAAACGACATAATGGTCATTTATAACAAAATGGTCATAGGACCAAGAGTTTTCTTTCATTTTCATTAAAAAGGATTACCCATCTAATAAAATCGCTAATCCGTTATCACTTACGAGTACATTTAGGGGATCAGTCTATAGTACCCTATGTTGTACAACACTACTCCGTTAAACGTATTTACGTTTAATTTTGACACCATGCGTGTCAGTCAAAATCTCAACTAAATATGTTTGTTTGTTCAATTCAAACTTACCTTTGAATACGCACCAAAGCAATTTGGTTTGGACAGCGTTGCTTAACATCAATAATGTGACGCCCCCAGAATAGGTCCAGTCAACCCAACCCATTCTGAGTCGCCAAATACATGGTACATAATTCAAATACAAACTTATATATCATACGATCGTACAAAATATGACCACACAACTGTGAGTGTCAATACAAATATGTAAAAAATATTAATATTCAAACTAAGTCCTCATTATAATTATTATCACACTATTTATCAGAAATAGTGAGGACTACTACTGCTCTAATTCGGACCTTCACTCTGTCCCCCGACTAGTTCCCGCAACATTCTCATTTCCTGAAGAGGACAACAGATGAAAAGGGTGAGCTCAACTAGCCCAATAAAGAATATTATGACTAAGATAATGAAAAATAAATTATAGTTAGTCTTCAACAATTCAGATAAAATATTATTGACAACAAGTTTTAGATCAATATTCGTAGCGAAAATAACCGTTCATCATCAATATTTTATCCCTGTAACATCAATCAATATACATCTCAAATCAAATATTCATCTTTGCACTACAGGCCAAAGATATTCATTTGTATCATCAGTGGTCATGTTCATCTCAACACCTGTCATCTTTGCACTACGGCCAAAGATATTCATCAGGTAATCATTCATCTTTGCTCTACAGGCCAAAGATATTCAGTTATATCACCTTTTAGGACTGAGGATGATGAAAAACATTTTAAAGAATGAATCTAGTGAGATAAAAGACAAAGATTAAGGATTCGTAGTTTAGTTTATCCAAGTTCAAAAATACTCCATAATAATACTTTGTGGAGCAAAATTCAAGAATAGCGCTCAAAACTTGGATACAATCAAAGATAAAAACTATAACAGACAATTTGAACAAATAGAAGAAAATTTAGTTTTTTCGTGAATAGTGCCGTATACGTGAATAGTGTCGTATATGTGAATAGTAACCCCGACGAAAAAAGTAAGAATTTCATAATAAAATCCATGACAATATTTTGGTATAATGATATTGAAAAGAATAACATCATTTACGAAAGAAAATAACATCCCTTACCTCACAAGGATAGTACTTCTGACTGGGATATCAGATATAAGGCTGAAGGAAACTTGCACTGAATACTAACACTCAAAGTATCAAAATACTCACAAAAATACGCTCGATATTATAAAGAGAGTAAACTTCTAATTGTGGTGTGATTTTCAGTTCTAACCTAAGCACCCTATTTATAGGAAAAGCTTAGGATGCCAAAGTAGACTTTTGAATAAAATAATATTTTTTTTTTAAAATTTCGCCGCCTGGCTGCTAAAAACCAGATTTTTTTCAACAACCAACAAAAGTGGGGCCCACCCATAAAAATATATATTTATTTTCCGAAACTTCAATAATTCATAATAAATAGCCCCTTTGTTAGAAAAATACAAATTCTATGTCTTTCTATAGAAAATTTAATTCTCTACAACTTTGTAGAAGGAAGTTTTTTCAAATTCCAAACATAAATTATCCGAAATTCATAAATGGATGATTTTCCCCATCAAAATACAGATAAAAAACACATCAGCACTAATTCCTTCTTTTATATCTACAAAATAAATATTTTCTTATCATATAAATCAATAATTAATTATTCACAAATAATATCACAGAACTACAATATTGACAACCAGGTCGTTCCAAGGAAAGAGGGGGCCTTCCGATAAGGACTTCTCCTTATTGGCACGTAATTAAATAACCCCTCCTAGACAGAACTTCCTTAGACATTGTCAATAATGCTATCTAATAATATTATTCAAATAATATGAATTATTGAGTTGATAATATGAAATACTGTGCAGTGACAATTATTGAATCAATAATACAAAATATCAACTGTAGCCGTTATTTAATCAATCATATAAAATAGCAACGTAGCAATTATTGAATCAATAAAATATCAATGTAACAATTATTGAGTCAATAAAATATTATGCAATTATTGAATCAATAATATAAAATATCAACGTAGCAATTATTGAGTCAATAATATAAAATATTGAACAGTAATTACTGTAACAATAATTGAGTAAGTGCCTTCTCACGTAAGACTCAATAATTCAAAATACTGTGCAATACCGTGTGCTACTGTGCAACACCGCGTATCACTGTATTTTAACCACCGGATATTTCAACAGTACTAACGGTAACAACTACGCCGTTATTTTATAAAAAGGTTATTTCTGTCGCTTTCTATATCCGACAGTTATTTCTTTGTGGGCCCACAAATAGCTACGCCGTCGTACGAATATTCCCCGACAACAAGAATATTCCACGACCAAACGAATATTCTCCGACAATAAGAATATTTTATAACCACTTGCATATTTTAAAATATTTGCACATTTCACCCATAACTTTTCACATTTATCAAAACAACACCTTACTGTTTTGAAATAATATATAAAGAAAATTAAATCTTTATTCATAAAAGTTGGGGTCTTACAACCTCCCCTCCTTATGAAATTTCGTTCTCGAAATTGACGTACGTACCTGGTATGTCGTAAAGGTGAGGATACCTCGCTTTCATTTCTGATTCCCACTCCTAGGTCATTTCCTCAATAGCATGGTTTCTCCACAAAACTTTAACTTGAGGTATAATTTTCGAGCGTAGGACATGCTCCTTCCTATCCAAGATCTTGACAGGTACCTCCTTGTACGTTAAATCTTCAGCTATCTCGTCCGGTTCTAACTCAATAATGCGGTTTGGATCTTTCACATATTTACGAAGCACGGATATGTGAAAAAAGTTATGAACACGAGACATGCTTGGAGGTAAAGCAAGTCTATAAGCCACATTTCCTACTCGGTCAAGGATCTCAAATGGACCAATGAATCGTGGATTGAGCTTTCCTCTCTTCCCGAATCTTTTAACTCCCTTCCACGGAGCAACACGTAATAACACATGGTCCCCGACATTAAATTCCACGTCCTTTCGATGAAGATCCGCATAACTCTTTTGTCGATCTTGTGCGGTTTGTATACGTTGTCGAATCATTTGGATCTTTTCTGTAGTCATACGTACTAACTCCGATCCCAACAATATTGTTTCACCCACCTCGTTCCAACATACTGGAGAGCGACACTTTATCCCATACAATGCCTCGAATGGAGCCACGCCTATACTTGCCTGATAACTGTTGTTGTTGGAGAATTCCACCAATGGTAAGTACTTATCCCAACTCCCTTTGAAGTCTAGAACACAAAGTCTCAATAGATCTTCAAGAGTTTGAATAGTTCTTTCCGATTATCCGTCCGTTTGAGGATGATAAGCCGAACTGAATCGTAAATCCTTGCCCATAGCTTTCTACAAACTGATCCAAAATCGTGAAGTAAATCTGGGGTCACGATCTGAAACTATGGATACTGGCATGCCATGCAATCTCACAATCTCATTCACGTACATATGAGCAAGACGTTCAAGGGAATAAGTCTCTCGTATCGGCAAGAAATGAGCAGACTTGGTTAATATATCAACAATAACCCAAATTGCATCTATGCCTTGAGAAACCTTGGGAAGACCCGTAACGAAATCCATCGTAATATGCTCCCACTTCCATTTTGGAATCTCCAGTGGTTGTAATGGACCCTTCGGTACTTGATGCTCCGCCTTTACATGTTGACAAGTCAAACATCTCGAAATAAACTCTGCGATCTCTCTCTTCATATTGCTCCACCAAAATATATATCAAAGATCACGATACATTTTGGTACTCCCACGATGTATTGCAAACGGTGTGTTGTGTGCCTCCATCATTATTCTATGCTTCAAGTCAGAATCGTTAGGAACACAAAGTCTGGAGTTGACTTGAAGTATTCCCTCTTCATCGATTCTTGCTTTTAGAATGGCATCTTCTTGTACCTTCTTCTTCATCTTTATCAGCTCCGGGTCTGTAGCTTGAGCAGCTTTAACTTTATCAATCAAAGCTGGTTCTACGCGTATACTTGACATCATCGCACTCGTTCCCACATATGATCTTCTACTCAACGCGTCAGCTACCACGTTCACTTTTCCAGGATGGTATTGGATGGTATGATCGTAATCTTTCAACAACTCAAGCCAACGTCGTTGCCTCATGTTGAGTTCTTTCTGAGTGAAGAAATATTTAAGGCTCTTATGATCCGTATAAATCTCCACTTTCTCTCCGTACAAGTAATGTCTCCAGATCTTCAACGCGAAAACGACTGCTGCCAACTCTAGATCATGAGTAGGATAATTCCTCTCATATTCTTTGAGTTGTCGCGAGGCATAGGCTATGACTTTCCCATGTTGCATGAGAACACATCCTAACCCTTTGCCCGAAGCATCGCTGTAAATAACAAATCCATCTGAACCAGATGGTATTGTCAGAACAGGTGCCGAGATAAGTCTTCTCTTGAGCTCTTGGAAGCTCTTCTCGCATTTCTCGCTCCATACGAATTTTGTATCTTTTCGAGTCAACTGAGTTAATGGAGTAGCGATTTGAGAAAATCCCTCTACGAACCTCCGATAATAAACGGCTAAGCCCAGAAAGCTTCGTACTTCGGTCACCGACTTAGGTTGCTCCCAGCTTTGTATTGCTTCAATCTTCGTCGGGTCAACAGATACTCCACGTTTCGATACCACGTGCCCAAGAAATGCTACTTCCTCAAGCCAGAACTCGCATTACTTCAGCTTGGCATATAGCTTGTTCTCACGAAGCTTTTGAAGTACCAACTTCAAGTGGTGCTCATGATCTTCACAGCTTTTAGAATAGATGAGGATGTCATCAATAAAGACAACAACGAACTGATCTAAATACTCTTTAAATACACGGTTCATCATATCCATAAAAGCAGCAGGAGCATTAGTCAATCCAAAAGACATGACTAAGAACTCATAATGCCCGTACCGAGTTCTAAAAGCAGTCTTTGGAATATCATCAGTTTTAATCTTCAGCTGATGATATCCAGAACGAAGATCGATCTTTGAAAAGAACTGTGCTCCTTGCAACTGGTCAAACAGATCATCAATACGAGGTAACGGATACCTATTCTTGATGGTGACATGGTTCAACTCCCGATAGTCAATACAAGTCGCATACTCCCGTCTTTCTTCTTTACGAATAACACAGGAGCACCCCAAGGAGACGTACTAGGACGAATAAAACCGATGTCTAACAATTCCTGTAATTGGACCTTTAACTCCTGAAGTTCAATAGGAGCCATTCGATATGGGGTTTTAGAAATGGGTTTTGTACCGGGTTCAAGGTTAATAAAGAATTCAACTTCACGTTCTGGGGGTAGACCGGAAAGTTCTTCGGGAAATACATCAGGAAACTCATTAACAACGGAAATATCATTCAAATCTGACGTATTCTGGTTTAGATCAGTGACATGAGCTAAGAAAGCTTGACATTCATTTTTTAATAAACGAATAGCTTTGTGACTTGAAATGATATTGATTAATTTTAGTGGTTTGGTGATTTGGATTCGCAGAACAGGTTGATTAGGAATATGAAAACTAACAACCTTACAAAAACAATCAATTTTAGCATTGTAAGTGGTTAACCAGTCAATTCCTAAAATCACGTCAAATGCAAGTATTTTCAAAGATATAAGATCAACAGGTAAGGTAAGGGTACCAATCTGAATCAAGCAATATTTGTAAACTGTGGATGTAACAAAGGTTTCTCCCAACGGAGTTTCAACAAATAAGTCAAAGTCTAATTTATCAGAAGTCAAGTTCAAACGTTGAGCACAAGCAGGTGAAATAAAAGAATGGGTAGCACCGGTATCTAACAAGGTGTAAACTTTGCAAGAGTTTATGATCAGCTTACCCGTAATCATCTCGTGTGGGTTCCTCGCGTTTTGGGCTGTCACGACAAATGCTCTTCTAGGAATCACCGACTTTGACTTGTCCGAAACTGTCTTTGGAATCACCACCCCCCTGGATTTGGTTCCACAATAGGACAATCTCGAGCTATATGTCCTTCTTTTCCATAGTTATAACATGCTTTGAATTGTTGTGGGCAGTTTGGGCTGATGTGTCCCTCTTTCCCGCATTTATAGCATACGACCGGTGGTCGTTCTCCTCCCCTAGAAACAGTTGATGCTGGTGCTGATGTTGACATCTTCACGTTCTCATTGTTATACCTTCTCTTTTTAAAATCTCCTCCCGATTCACTTTTTCTACTATCATGGCCACGATTACCACCGGAGTGGTTACCGCTTCTGTCATACTTTCCTCCTCGCTGGTTGTTATTGCTCCGATGACTGCTGCCACCGGTACGACCTTGGTTGTGGTCCCTCGGTTGAACATAATCATTATCTCATTCTAACAACTGGGCCCTGTTCACTACATCCGAATATAGAGAAAATTTATGAGAAATGAGGTATTGACGTATTTCGGGTTTCAAACCTCTTAGAAACATCCGCGTCATACGTTCCTCATTCTCCACCAAATGAGGTGCAAACCTGGACAGCTCCGCGAACTTAGCCTCGTACTGGGATACCGTCATATTGTTTTGCTCGAGTCTGATAAATTCTACTTCCTTCATATGACGAATACTTTCAGGAAAGTACTTGTCATTGAACAGTTTCTGGAACGCTTCCCAAGACATCTTGAGTGCGGCAGGCTGAGTACGCTTCACAGACTCCCACCAGTAATCTGCTTCTCCAATGAACATAAACGTGGCAAATGGAACCTTCTGTTCCTCCGTGCATCCCAAGACATCAAATATCTTGGTAATTTGTTTAACCCATGTCTCCGCCTTGATCGGATCTGGCTTTCCCAGAAACTCTGGTGGTCCCAATTCTTTGAACTGCTTGGCTGTGAAAATTCGCGTGTTGTTATTATCTCCACCTGTATTTTGCACACGAGTCTCCCTCGTCTGGTTTTGCATGAACTGCAAAAAACTTCTAAACATCTCATCGTTTATCGTCTGACCAGCGTTGTTTTCAGGATGAACATTGCCTTCTTGTTGCACGTTCTCCTGGTTAGTGATTAAAGTTGTCTCCACGGTCTCATTCACTTCGTTGTTAACATTCTCAGCTGCCATTCTCAAATACTGCCATAAAACAAGGGTTAATTAAACAAATAACATATCATATATTAACCCTATGCTCCAACTGACCAATTAAATACCACATAAGCTTAGGTAGGACATACTAGTGAATAATTTACTCGTCTCTCCCCTCCTAGTTCTATTCCCCGATCTCCGCCAGAGATCAGATCCCTAAGCTCTGATACCAACTGTGACGCCCCCAGAATAGGTCCAGTCAACCCAACCCATTCTGAGTCGCCAAATACATGGTACAGAATTCAAATACAAACTTATATATCATACGGTCGTGCAAAATGCGACCATACAACTGTGAGTGTCAATACAAATATATAGAAAATATTAATATTCCAACTAAGTCCTCATTACAATTATTATCACACTATTTATAAGAAATAGTGAGGACTACTACTGCTCTAATTCGGACCATCACTCTTTCCCCCGACTAGTTCCCGCAACAATCTCATTTCCTGAAGAGGACAAAAGATGAAAAGGGTGAGCTTAACTAGCCCAGTAAAGAATATTATGATTAAGATAATGAAAAATAAATTATCGTTAGTCTTCAACAATTCAGATAAAATATTATTGACAACAAGTTTTAGATCAATATTCGCAGCAGAAATAACCGTTCATCATCAATATTTTATCCCTGTAACATCAATCAATAAACATCTCAAATCAAATATTCATCTTTGCACTACAGGCCAAAGATATTCATTTGTATCATCAGTGGTAATGTTCATCTCAACACCTGTCATCTTTACACTACGGCCAAAGATATTCATCAGGTAATCATTCATTTTGCTCTACAGGCCAAAGATATTCAGTTATATCACCTTTTAGGACTGAGGATGATGAAAAACATTTTAAAGAATGAATCCAGTGAGATAAAAGACAAAGATTAAGGATTCGTATTTTAGTTTATCCAAGTTCAAAAATACTCCATAATAATACTTTGTGGAGCAAAATTCAAGAATAGCGCTCAAAACTTGGATACAATCAAAGATAAAAACTATAACAGACAATTTGGACAAATAGAAGAAAATTTAGTTTTTCCGTGAATAGTGCCGTATACGTGAACAGTGTCGTATACGTGAATAGTAACCCCGACGGAAAAAGTAAGAATTTCGTAATAAAATTCATGACAATATTTTGGTATAATGATATTGAAAAGAATAACATCATTTACGAAAGAAAATAACATCCCTTACCTCAAAAGGATAGTACTTCTGACTGGGATATCGGATATAAGGCTGAAGGAAACTTGCACTGAATACTAACACTCAAAGTATCAAAATACTCACAAAAATACGCTCGATATTATAGAGAGAGAAAACTTCTAATTCTGGTGTGATTTTCAGTTCTAACCTAAGCACCCTATTTATAGGAAAAACTTAGGATGCCAAAGTAGACTTTTGAATAAAATAATATTTTTTTTAAAATTCCGCCGCCTGGCTGCTAAAAACCAGATTTTTTTCAACAACCAACAAAAGTGGGGCCCACCCATAAAAAATATATATTTATTTTCTGAAACTTCAATAATTCATAATAAATAGTCCCTTTGTCAGAAAAATACAAATTCTATGTTTTTCTATAGGAAATTTAATTCTCTACAACTTTGTAGAAGGAAATATTTCCAAATTCCAAACATAAATTATCCGAAATTCATAAATGGATGATTTTCCCCATCAAAATACAGATAAAAAACACATCAGCACTAATTCCTTCTTTTATATCCACAAAATAAATATTTTCTTATCATATAAATCAATAATTAATTATTCACAAATAAATTACAGAACTACAATATTGACAACCAGGTCGTTCCAAGGAAAGAGGGGGCCTTCCGATAAGGACTTCTCCTTACTGGCGCGCAATTAAATAACCCCTCCTAGACAGAACTTCCTTAAACATTGTCAATAATGCTATCTAATAATATTATTCAAATAATATGAATTATTGAGTTGATAATGTGAAATACTGTGCAGTGACAATTATTGAATCAATAATACAAAATATCAACTGTAGCCGTTATTGAATCAATCATATAAAATAGCAACGTAGCCATTATTGAATCAATAAAATATCAATGTAACAATTATTGAGTCAATAAAATATTATGCAATTATTGAATCAATAATATAAAATATCAACGTAGCAATTATTGAGTCAATAATATAAAATATTGAACAGTAATTACTGTAACAATAATTGAGTAAGTGCCTTCTCATGTAAGACTCAATAATTTGAAATACTGTGCAATATTGTGTGCTACTGTGCAACACTGCGTATCACTGTATTTTAACCACTGGATATTTCAACAGTACTAACGGTAACAACTACGCCGTTATTTTATAAAAAGGTTATTTCTGTCGCTTTCTATATCTGACAGTTATTCCGTTGTGGGGCCCACAAATAGCTGCGCCGTCGTACGAATATTCCCCGACAACAAGAATATTCCACGACCAAACGAATATTCCCCGACAATAAGAATATTTTATAACCACTTGCATATTTTAAAATATTTGCACATTTCACCCATAACTTTTCATATTTATCAAAATAACACCTTACTGTTTTGAAATAATATATAAAGAAAATTAAATATTTATTCATAAAAGTTGGGGTCTTACAAATAATATTTCAAAGATTTAATATCAAATCGATAAAACATTTAAACACTGGTCTAGCCGAAATAAATGCCATCGACACTTCCTTAAATAGTTCATGTCATAACATCGCTTGAATACTTATACAAATACTGAAAGATTTGTATAAGCATGGAATTCACACAATCATAAAAGAATTATGTTCATTTTATTTTAAAACATCACATAAACTTCATAAGAATACATTCAAATAAAGTAAGAACTCGCTCAAATAAATCAGAGTAAGTTCAAGAAAACTTGCCTTAAGCATTCTTCTATGAGTTTACGCTAATTTGCCTGTCAAATGGACTACATAATTACGTTTACATATACATACAAATTAGGCACACAATTGATGTCAAATATTGGTTTATATTAACTTTACTTCTTACTTTTCATGTCCGTGTCATTAGACTCGGAGTACTTCCTAAGGTTATTATTTCTTGTCATAGTGTCTTGGCGTTTATTCACCATACGCCTGTTACCGACTTCACAACATTCAAGTCATATGCCTTTGCATATGCTTAATACGATCTCGCAATCTTTTATAACACTCATTGATTTAAATAAGTGTTTTACGTTGTCGTTACTTGCGACCTTATTATTAAAACCTAACTTTATTCTGTTCATTCCATCCGTTATAGACTCGTGACGTTCACACGTCATACTCACAGTTACATTATATCAACTTCCAAGCCATACACTCTCGTGTATGCTAAGCACGCTCATTCTACGCTTATACTAAACGTTTACATCATTTTCTAATATTTTACGTTTAATATCATTTGTCCTTTTAATACACATTCAACCTTTAGCCAAGGTTTTAATCATTTGTTATTGTGATACATTAGTTGAACATTTGTGTTCTTAATTTTTTCTTATAATTCCATTCATTCTGTGTTTGTAAACAAACTTTTCTGCTCAACGACCCGACCCGAAGATGTGGCACCCGATCTTGCCTTGCAACTGGCGCTAACCTGGTCTGGAGCCCCTGTTAGTGGGTGCTGTGAAAGTAGTATGCACACAAGCCAATCATGTTTGATAATAAAACATATACTTTCTAACAATCTTATTCATTTATTAATAAAAGAGTTATTTTATTAAAGGCATTTATTTAACTACATGTTGTTATTTTTATAATATGTGATAAACCCATAATTTTAAGCAATGCTTTTAGAATCATAATGATGATCATGCTAATGAGATCTAAATTCTTAGATAGTTTAAAACTAAAATAGTTCCCAATCGTTGGATTACTAAAAAGGGGATTAATGAATCCGAATAAATTGGTACATATGTTGCTTGCTCATTGGATGAGGATGATTGATCTCATGATCATTTGTGTGGAGACACTAAAGCAAGTGTAGACACTCGGAATTTTCTTCAGTCCTTTTGTAGCCAATCAAGATTTTGTGTTCCTGTTACTAACCCTACAGGAGGGCAAAACAGTCAACTCAACCTCGATTTTATCCCGAGACATACAGGTCATCCCCGATTTCAACCCAGAAGGTACAGGTCAGCCCTGGTCTCAACCCGAGAGGTACAGGTCAGCCCCGGTCTCAACCCGGGAGGTACAGATCAGCCCCGGTCTCAACTCGGGAGGTACAAGTCAGCCCCGATCTCAACCCAGGAAGTACAGGTCATCCTCGGTCTCAACTCGGGAGGTACAGGTCAGCCCCAGTCTCAACCCGGGAAGTACAGGTCATCCTCGGTCTTAACCCAGGAGGTACATATCAACCCCGGTCTCAACCCGGGAAGTACAGGTCAGCCCCGGTCCCAATCCAGGAGGTACAGGTCAGCCCGGGTCTCAACCCGGGAGGTCAAATCAACTTCGGAGACAACCCCAAAGCATCACATCATCTATAGATACAAACTTGGAAGAACCAAGTCAGCCTCAGAGATAACCCTGACGACAAACAGAATCGGCTGGGATCCAAACCTCGAAAATAACCCCGGGAAGTCAGCCAAAGGCCATGCCAGTACTAAAGGCAACCCCGGGAGGGAAAAAATGGTCATTTTGCTAACTTACAGCCGATTTGGTCAAACTCGAGCCGAATTGATGCAACCAAGGTCAGAAAAAACCATAACAATAATCCCGAGTGGAAACAGCGTAAGACAGTTCAACGGACAAACTGCGAGAAATCAAAGACCTAGTTATGAACCTGTCTTTTTGGACTCGTAAAAGGTTTACTCCCATGTCATTGCGACACTCTCGGCGAGGGCTTTTTGGAAAGATAGAGCACTCCTCAAACGAACGCACCGATCAAAAGTTAAAAAGTTTTGAATCTGACCTCGCATTGCTCAGAGTGCACGTACTTTGATGCAACGGGACCTGCCACGTGGGCCCTTCCACGTGGAGCCGCACCTCTACCTGCGACTGCCGCAGGTAGAGCCGCTTCCACTGGGTCTATAAATAAACGTGCACCCCCAGCTCATTTCATAATTCGAAAACACTCTAAACCTCTCCCCGTTTCATTTATCATCCATATTCTTGTACTCCAAACCCAAATTTTATTACTCTAACACGTAGATATACTCATATACTACCACATATCAGAAATTAACCAATAAAAATGGATGTTTAAAGGCTACGATTTGGCAAAAAGCCCGTATAGCAGTACATTGTGAGTATATTTATGATCAGAAAGTTCATATTACTTTATTGCACTTTTATACACTTGCACATTAAGTTTTACTTTCTGATTATGCCCGGAACTCAGTTCCGTGGCCGTTTTGCTTACGTTTTCGTACATTTTAGTACATAAACTCATTTTTTGGCATTTCTACAACTCGGATCGTCGATCCGTCACTTCTAACAGCTTTTATATATATATATATATATATATATATATTCATGTATAACAACTTTGCCGGACTGGGTTATCCTTCCAGTCCGGGTTTGGGTTTTTAATGTATATTTTCAACTGTATATATACTAACTTTTCAATTCTGTCAAACCCGAATGTCAAATCTGTGGTAGTTTACGGCTTCTATATATATAACTATATATATATAAATATTTCTGACTTATTTTGGCCTAGATTTATACTTCGTGGCCTTTTTATTGCTTTAATATATATATATATATATATATATATATATTAATTATATATATTAACATTTACATTCCAGTCTGGCCTAGATCATTTCATGGCCTTTTTACTGCTTTTATAAATATATATATACTTACATTTCTGTCCGAGCAAAGGATAGAATGTCCGTCGCCCTTTATAGCTTTTCTATATATATATATATATTTCGTCAAGCCTGGATTACCCCGTGGCATTTTACAGCTTATATATATATATATATATATATATATATATATATATATATATTTTGATTTTTTCCAGCCTGAATTACTCCGTGGCTTTTTACTGGTTTTATATATATATATATATATATATATATATATATATATATATATATATATATATATATTTCCATTCCAGTTCGGGCCTCGGAGTGAAAACCCACCGCCCTTTATCGCTTATATATATATATATATATATTTACATTCTGTCCAACCTAGATTACTCCGTGGCTTTTTACAGCTTTTATAAATATATATATATATATATATATATATATATATATATATATATATTTACATTCCAGTTCGGGCATCGGAGTGAAAACCCATCGCCCTTTACAGCTTATATATATATATAACTATATATATATCTCTTTTATTCATTGTGATTAAATTGCTGTTGTAAATATTCATTTGATATGAATCAGCACTGACATTTCTGTGGGCGAACTAGATTTCTTTAAATCTCACTAACCCTAGCCTTCAAACGGTTCAAAATAGGTTCAGACAGAACCGGGAAGGTAGAATGGCTGAGATTTACTTAAAATCTATCATCTTTCTAGTTTTATTCATTCATGAAGCAATCTCGTGGCCCTCAGATCGCTATCTAGTGGGAACGAGACGCTTTGGCTACGCGCATACCAAGATTTACTGATGAATCCTTGGTTATTGCGACGTTTAGATTTAAATATCCATTTTTGTACATATTTGAACTGTGCAGGTTTTATTGGCTTCCTTTTGTGAGCCTAGGAATCGTGGGATTCATGATCAAACTGATTAGAATCTGATTCCCACGATGGACAAACTCCACTTTACAAATGTACCCTGCCAGTTTTTCTGTAAAATTGTACATTCAAAAGACCTTAAAACGGTTATCTGGGTTTAAGGTCTCAACATAGTGAAAATATAGTTTGTCGTGTCAGAGTCACTCCGATGGCTGTCATGCCCATGAGAAGACCGACACTTGTATATATTCTGTGATCGAGGATGCTTAGTAGCCCGACAATCACCATTTAAATTGAGCCAAAAGGCTAAAAAGATAAAAAATGGAAGTATAAAAATGCTTCAATTCCTATGTTAGCGTAAGGGTTTGAAAATCTGCTTTCAAAATATTATTTTAATAATCTTGTCTAAAAAAGAGACTTTTGCAAATCAAATCAAGATTTAAAAGGAAAATATTGAAAAGATGAGGTATCGTGTTTTCACGGGAGTTATGGGGTGCCTAACACCTTCCCTACACTTAACCAAGCCCCTGAACTTAGAACTTCGATTTCAAAGATTCAGTTTTGACAGTGTCCAGCAATTGGGCCTCTTTTCAAACAAAACTCGGTTGAGTTGGTACAACCATTTCAAAACTACTAACTGGAGACTCTATAAAACGTTCAAATCGTCGACATGATACATGTTGGCCTTTTCCTAAAAAACCCTTCAAAGCCTTTTTCACAATAAAAAGAATAAGGGAAGACAAAACTTAGGAAGAGAGAAAGATTTGGGTCCAACCCGACCCGTAATTTTTTCTCGACGTCGACAGGTGGCGACTCTGCTGGGGACAATAGAGGGCTTAGGCCGCGTTCAAATCTTTTCAACATTTCCCTTTCATATCTGCGTATGTGTGAATGCTAAGTTTCTCTACATTTAATGAATACATGAATGCTGCGTTTTTACATTGAATGAATATGAATGAATGCTTCCCTGCTTTATATTAGTGCTTTACACCAATATTAGTGCTTCGCACCAATGTCATCATATGCATACTGGTGAGACGCGATGTATGTGAATGTATGTTGTGTGATTCCTCCACTAGGAGGCAAACCCGTCGGTGACAGAGTAATGTCTTCGAGGACGGCTAAGTCTTCAGGGCTCATGAAAAAGCACCACTCAGATTCGCTCCAGTTTAAAGATCGAATTAATTTTCCCTCTAGTAGATTGCGATGATCTGGGGACCTTCATGCCCAAAAGCCGCTAGAGTAGCCTAAGATAGGCTAGCCTCTGATTAACCAAATTTGATGGGAAGCCTCTTCATGCCTTTCTCTTTCAATTCAATGTAAAATTTTCAATTCCAATGTGAATAGCACAATGTAAATATACATTCCATATTGTATACATCTTGTCATATTATCCTATCATCAAAACAACTGACCTCTGTTTTGCAGGATAAGATTAAAAAACCTTAAAAACACATAATGGCATGCATCCTATCCATACCTACCTCAGGAAATTGACACACCTATGTTTGTTGTAGGAAAAAATTTGGTCTTGTCACTAGATCTAAGTCTAAGAAAGCACTAAGTCCAGCTCCGGACTTGGCTTCTAGTGCTCAGCCTGAATATACCCCTGTCTCCAGGGAAGAGTTTGAAGGACTGAAGAACTAGAGAGCCGAATTGACTAATTTCTTGAGAGAGCAGAGTAAAGATCTTAAAGGGAAACAAGCACAGGGTCACACAGAACCAGGTACACCCAGTGGCAGTTAAGAGACCGGGAAGAAGGACACTCAGATTCCTGAATCACAAAATCAGGATACAACCAATAAAACCCCTGAAATCACCATCCTTAACAAAGAACAGGAAGCTGGTGTTCTTCTGCAGAAAGTCCAGCAGATGGAAGAAACCATCCGGTCTATCAAAGGGACTGAGGCATTTGGTAGTGTCAATTATTCAGACTTATGTATATTCCTTGGGGCTCGTTATCCCAAAAAATTTTGAGTCCTTGATTTTGAGAAATACGATGGATTGGGAGACCCCTACACTCACTTGAAGGTGTTCATTGGAGAACTCGGATCCTATGTAGAGGACGAGAAACTCTGAATGCAGTTATTCCAGAAAAGTCTGACCGGAGAGGCTAGAGTCTGGTATGCCCGTCTGGACAATTCTAAAATTCACAGTTGGGAAGAGCTGGCACATGCCTTCTTAAATCAATACAGTTTCCAGTCTCAACTGGCTCCAGACAGATATCAAATAACCAAAATCAAGAAACAAAACACTAAGTCATTCAGGGAATATGCTCAACGTTGGAGACGAATGGCGGCACAAGTCACTCCACCTATGATCGAGTCTGAGATAGTCATGACCTTCATCGACATTCAAGAGGCTCCGTATTATGAAAGGGTCCTAGCAGGTATAGGAAAGCCATTCTCAAAGATGATTAAACATGACGAAATGGCAGAAATGAGGCTCAAATCTGGGAAGATAAAGGATCTGACCGCCTTAGAAGCTGTTGCCGAGCATATTGAATCTGGGAGTTATGGGAATAATCCCTGGAGGGCACACAAGAAGAAAAATGAAGAAGTTTCCTGAGTATTGCAAGGACAGAATCAGAAGGGTGATTCAAGCAGCATGCCCATTCAAAAGAGGAGCTATTCCCCTTTTCAAACTTCAGCACAACCTTCAAACCCTCCATTTCAGAAAAATTTGGAGGCCAGGCATCGAAGGACGTTTACCCTCTTAGGGGATTCACTCGAGAATGTGCTAAAACTGTTGACTGCACAGAAAAAGATTGTGCAACTCCTTCCACCAACCAATACCGGTGGATGAAATTTTGACCCAAGCAAAAAGTGTGCCTACCATTCCGGATCTCCTAGCCATGATACACAAGATTGCTGGTCTCTCAAGTACAAAATCCAAGACTTGATTGACAATGGAGAGATTGTGGTAACCAAACCGGAGCACCCGCATGTGCAAGATAATCCCCTCCCTCAGCATAAAGAAGACAATGTCAACATGATTAGCACATAAAATGAAGAAGGATCTAAATACCTCCGATACGTCGGAGAGTCAACTCAATCCAGCAACAATAGCCTAGACAGTTGGGAGTTATCAGAAAGGCGATTCCGATAGAACATAAGATTAAGTCTATCAAGGATCATATTGGACAGTTAGCAAAGTTGGTTGTATATCAGCATAAGGTAACCAGACAGCTGATAAACCAATCCAACTAGTCTGAAGCAAGTCCTCCTACATCGGAGATATGAGGGATCACCAATCTGAACCAGCCGATGAAGGAAATCCTCCAAATATTGATCAATGAGGGGACGGTTACAAATCTGTTACCTCCAGTAAACCCTCGATCCAAGAAATTCAAATCTGACAAGATTTGTCAGTATCATTCCAATGCACCGGTCATGACACCGAAGATTATTGGGGACTTCGTCACTTAATTCAGAATCTGATTGAAATCGGTGAACTGATTAGAGGGAATTAGGATTATGGCCTACCAGATGAAGAAACTCTCTTTCTTCCCACTGCGTGGAGTCAGGATACAGTGGCTGTTATTTCCTGTGATAAGGAACTAGCCCTCACACCCCTAAAGCTACCAAGGAAAGGGGTCCAAGAATTATAAAATCCTGTAAAGTTGGCGGCGCCTGAACCTTTGATATTACCATTCAGACCCCAATATCCAGTGATCAGTCTGAAGAAAGTTCTATGGAACTACAGGAATGATGAAGGTTCCACCTCAAACAACATTGCCATTGTACCAAAGGAGAATCCATTGTACCCGCATTAACGAGTGATCAAATCAATCATCAAAGCCAAAGAAAAGGTGGATGAAGAGAAAATTGAAGAGTTCCTCAGCAAAATGGGACACAATGAAATCAAAGTGGTGCAAAGCCTAAAAGATGCATCCAAGCAAATATCCATCCTAGATCTGGTCTTATCATCAGCAAATCATCGCAACATTCTGGTGAAAGTACTGGAGGAAGCCCATCTGCCAAAGACAGTAGATGCCGAGAAATTTTGTCATGTGGTAGAACACATTTTCAATAGTAATGTGATATCTTTCACTGACGATGATATACCTGCAGAGGGGATGAGCCATCGCAAGTCCCTGCATATAGCAGTAATGTCATCTGGGTATGTGATTGGAGGTGTGCTAATGATGGAGGATCGTCCCTAAACATCTGTCCCTACGATACCTTGGAGTGAATGAAGATCAACCCAAATCGGATCAAGACCAGTCATGTGGTCATCCCGGCTTTCGATGGATCTCGCCGAGAGGCTATGGGAGAAATTGAGCTTCCTATGGAGATTGGTCCGCACACTTTCTATGTATCTTTCCAGGTGCTCAACATCACCACCGGATACAACTTATTGCTGGGCAGACCATGGATCCACATGGCAGGAGACGTTCCATCTACCCTCCATCAGCAGCTTAAATACATGATCAATGACAACCTAATCACAGTGAATGTCAAACCGAAATACCCTGTCTCCATACAGGGAGACATGCCAGTGATTAGTCTGGATGTAGGGATTGAACCTGCTAGTTTTCAAGCCTTGGAGGTAAGTGATACTCAGTACCTACCAATTGGGGCACTAACTTTGAAGCCAAAAGTCTCCCCTGAAGTGATGACAGTGGGCCAGGAGATGGTATATTTGGGTTTCCTCCCTGGAGAAGGGTTAGGAAAAAACCAGCAAGGAATCAAAAGCCCGGTGCAAATCTCGAGTCAGTCGAGGAGAGTCGAATTGGGTTATTCATCCGGGTCAAACCACCAGAACCCGCACAAGCATCCTAAGGCTCATGCTGCCACTATAATATTGCCAAATCTCACTGATGCTGGATTTATGAAGCCAATGAAGAAGATCCTTACAGTGGTATCATCCATGTTGTTTCCTCCAATTATACTAGTAAGTGAGAGAAAAACCCCAAATCCTGAAGTGAAGAGCAAAAAGGGAAAAGAAAAGCTCCTATACGAAGGACGAGACCCATTTGCTAACATGCGGGTTCTCATGCACTACGAAGGAATAAATGATGATATCCCAGACAGTGACGAAGAGGATCATATCCAAATTCCTCGCATTAAGAAAGAAAAGGGGGGCAGTTCGAAGAAAAACCCTGGCTCTGATCTAAAGGATGTCTTAGTCATCATCAGAGAGGAGATAGACGACCACAAATCTTGTATCCTCCTGATTCATGAGGATTTGACTCTGGACAACTGGAGCAGCGTCCCTTGCCTCATTCAAAAAGGGTAATGGGCAGAAAGACCATCTGCCCTGTAACATGGTTTCATTTACTACTTATTTTGGTTGCACAACTATAGCAGTAACTTTTGTCATGCTTTGCCAAATGCTTTGTATATTTAAACAGTTGCATATATTAAAGTAAAATCATTTTGTTTTCAGGACTCCAAGATTGGATTTGTTTGTCCCTGCTGATGATATGCCAACCTGTCACAGTGACTACAACTTTGATGTAGAACTAAACTTCGACTTGATGGAAGTTGATCCAGAGGAGGAAGATGACTATGAGGTGCCTGAGGATATCAAAGAATGGGTCGAAGACAAACCCATACCAAACCTCGACCAAACCACCACTGTCAATATCTGAACCTCAGAAAACCTCAAAGAAATCCAGATAGGCCTAGACCTCACCAAAGATCAAAAAGCCGACCTGATTGAACTCTTAACATAGTTCCAGGATGTATTTGCATGGTCATATGAAGACATGATTGGCCTGTCTACCGATATTGTCATCCATCGAATGCCCATCAAAGATGGATTCAAGCCAGTTAAGCAAAAGCTCAGACGATTGAAACCTGAATGGAGTCTGAAAGTCAAAGAAGAAGTTGTTAAATAATTTAAAGTTGGCTTCATCATGGTATCAACATACCCGGAGTGGCTGTCAAACATAGTTCTCGTGACCAAGCCTGGAGGGAAAGTACAAGTATGCGTGGATTACAGGGATTTGAACAAAGCCTGCCTAAAGGATAATTTCCTGGTACCTTTCATCCACATCTTGATAGACAACACGACGCAATATGGCATGCATTCCTTGGTGGATTGCTTTGCTGGTTACCATCAAATTATAGTCACTGAGGAAGACAGCGAGAAAACTGCTTTCATCACTCTCTGGGGAACCTTCTGCTACAGACGCTTGTCCTTTGGCCTCATCAATGCCGGTACCATATATTAGCGAGCCATGATGGCCCTATTTCATGACATGATGCATAAGGAGATGGAGGTCTATGTGGATGACATCATTGTCAAATCCCGAAAGGAGGATGATCACATTGACCTTCTCAAGAAGCTGTTCAACAGGTTGCGCAAGTACAACCTCAAGCTGAATCCAGCCAAATGTGCTTTTGGCGTCAAATCGGGCAAGTTGTTGGGATTCTTAGTGAGTAATAGAGGCATTGAGCTGGATCCTGCCAAGATTAAAGCCATCACTGAAATGCTCGTACCCCGAACAGAGAAGGAGATACGTGGATTCCTAGGGAGAATCAATTTGTTTCATTTCCCAGCTCACAGCGACTTGTGAACCCATCTTCAAGCTACTAAGGAAGAATTCCTCCACCAAATGGAATGAGGAGTGCCAAAAAGCCTTCCTTGCTATCAAGAAGCAGTTGATTGAAGCACCTGTCTTGGTACCTCTAAGGGACGGAGTTCCCTTATTCATGTACTTATCAGTCAACGCCAATGCCATGGGCTGCATGTTGGGACAAAAAGATGATAGTAGTAAGGAGAGAGCTACCTACTATATCAACAAAAGATTCAGCAGCGGTGAGCAGAAGTACACCCTAATTAAAAAGACATGTTGTGCGTTAGCATGGGCTGCCATGAGGTTACAACATTATCTACATGGGCACACGACCTACCTCATTTCCCGTATGGACCCGCTGAAGTATGTATTCAGCAAACCAATGTTGAATTGTCGACTGTCCAAATGGCAGTTAATTCTACAACAGTTCAAAATTATCTATGTGACTCAGAAGTCCATCAAAGTGTTGGGTTTGTACGAAATCGTGACGCAATCAAATTGCAAAAATTAGCGAAAGCATGGTATATCAGAGTTTAAAAAATTTCTACAAAACCATTACCCGGATCATCCTTTATGCAAATTATTAATTTAAAACGATAAATAAGAAGTTATAGAATCATACCCTTGTAGAACGAAGCTTCCACAGGTACTAGTTCAACTCCTTGTTCTTCGTGATCTCCTTGAATTTTCGGGTTAGATTCCTTTCTTTGATCAACGTTAGCCACCCAAGTGTTTGGCCTCTAGAGGTGATCCACCAAGGAAGATGAATTATCAAGAAGGAGGGTGTTTGGCTTAACCTTACTTTTCTATCCTCTATAGAAAAAGGAGTACTCTCCAACAATTGGAATTACATCAATCTAATATCTATTATAAGACTTCTCTTATATAGACATTGGTCAACCCTTCTAATCCTATTAGACATGGGATTTCTTTTAATTAATTAAACTCCTTTAATTAATTTAGGCTTCCCACCACATGGGAATAATTAATTAAATTTATTTAATTAATTTGTCTCCTAATCTTATTAGGAATAAATGAGAGTACTAAATATTAAATTAATTACTAAACTCCTTTAGAAATTAAAATAATAATAATTGTAATAATATTAATAAGACTCCTCTTATTAATTTATATTTAATATTTCCAAAATATTAAATAATAAACATTAAGCTATTTAATTTATTCTATCACCATAGATTAAATTAATTATACTTAATGCATTATTACGATTATGCCATTACCTTCTTAAATAATTATTCTTCCTTTTATGGTGTGACCCTTTAGGTTCTCCATATTAAACCGGTTGTGAATAAATCAATTAAAATAATTTTAATCTTATTTAAATAAATAAATTAAACTAATAATTTATTTAAATAAATAATATTTATTCTACAATAGGGATAAGCCTCCCTAGCGATCAACGACTTTCCAGATAATATAGATTTCAACATTAATCAAAAAGAACCTGTGAGTAAATAGTTACCGTACAATTCAATCCTTCCACCATACAATGTCCCAATTAAATATAAGACATGGATTTACTGTCAAGTCTTATTTTATTTAATTATATGTATTTCGATTAGAAAATGCATCATTTCACCTTGGCCAAGGATTCCTGGGTTGTCATTTAACGAATCACATAGGACATATCTCCTGTTTTACTAGAGGTGGTAGATTCTTTATTGATCATTCATTATCTCCATATGTAACTCATTATACCCAAGCATACCCTATATATGCCTTAAAAGGTCTTAAGGAATAAGTCAAAGTATAATTTGTTACATACAAGATACTATGATGATCTCAAGTCCAAGGATTACTTGTACTACTATCACATTAGGAATTTCTATTGACAGGCGAGTAAATCTCCATTAGGTATTCCATAGCGAATCACGTTCAGTGAACTTATTCTCCAATAAGCACCTACATACTTGCTTTAGTGTCTCCACACAAATGATCATGAGATCAATCACCCTCATCCAATGAGCAAGCAACATATGTACCAATCTATCCGGATTTACTAATCCCCTTTTTAGTAATCCCACGATTGGGAACTATTTTAGTTTTAAAACTTTCTAAGAATTTAGATCTCATTAGCATGATCATCATCATGATTCTAAAAGCATTGCTTAAAACTATGGGTTATTTACATATTATAAAAACAGCAACATGTAGATAATTAAATGCCTTTAATAAATGAATATTTTATTAATAAATAAATAAGATTGTTTACAAAGTACGTGCTTTATCATCATACATGATTGGCTTGTTTGCACACTACTATCAATCTCCCACTTGCACTAAAGCCAATCGCCATGGTATCTCATACCCATCTTCTCTAAGTGACGATCAAACTGCTGTTGTGTTAAAGCTTTAGTAAATGGATCTGCAATGTTATCTTGAGAGTCTACACGCTCCAAGGTGACGTCTCCTCTTTCAATGATCTCCCTGATCAAGTGAAATCGCCGCAACACGTGTTTAGATTTCTGATGAGACCTGGGTTCCTTAGCCTGTACAACTGCTCCTGTGTTGTCACAGTAAACGGGAACTGCTTCTCCAATGCTAGGAACCACTCCAAGTTCAGTTATGAACTTCTTCATCCAAACAGCTTCCTTTGCAGCTTCACTTGCAGCTATATACTCTGCCTCTGTCACTGAATCAGCAACTGTTTGCTGCTTGGAACTCTTCCAACTCACTGCGCCTCCGTTCAAGGTAAAAATATACCCCGAAACAGATTTACTGTCATCTTGGTCCGTTTGAAAACTTGAGTCTGTGAAGCCCTCGAGTTTTAATTCAGACCCACCGTAGACAAGAAAAATATCCTTAGTCCTTCTCAAGTACTTTAGGATATTTTTCACTGCCTTCCAGTGCTCTTCTCCAGGATTCGACTGGTATCTGCTCGTTACACTAAGTGCATGAGCAACATCCGGTCTAGTACATATCATACCGTACATGATAGATCCTATTGCAGAAGCATAAGGGATCTTACTCATACGGTCTCTCTCCTCAGGTGTCTTTGGGGCCTGTTTCTTGGAGAGATGTATTCCATGGCTCATCAGCATGAGACCTCTTTTGGAATCTTCCATGCTAAATCTCTTTAGCATTGCATCAATGTACGTTCCTTGGGATAAACCAAGCATCCTTTTAGATCTATCTTTATAGATCTTTATCCCCAAAATATAGGATGCTTCTCCCAAGTCCTTCATGGAGAAGTGTTTAGATAACCAGATTTTAATTGATTGTAGCATAGGAATGTCATTCCCTATCAGTAATATATCATCAACATATAATACAAGGAATGAAACTGCGCTCCCACTAATCTTCTTGTACACACATGGTTCATCGTCATTTTTGATAAAATCAAACTCTTTGATTGTCTCATCAAAACGAATGTTCCATCTACGAGAAGCTTGCTTCAATCCATAAATGGATCGTTGCAGCTTACAGACTTGATTTATTCCAACCTTTGAAACAAATCCCTCTGGCTGTGTTATATACACATCCTCCTCAAGTTTCCCATTGAGGAAGGCCGTTTTCACGTCCATCTGCCAGATCTCATAGTCGTTATAAGCTGCAATCGCAAGCAAAATCCGAATGGACTTGAGCATAGCTACTGGTGAAAAGGTTTCATCATAATCAACTCCTTGTCTTTGTTTGAAACCTTTTGCAACCAGTCGGGCCTTATAGGTCTCCACCTTGCCGTCCGCTCCAGTCTTTCTTTTAAAGACCCATTTACACCCAATAGGCTTAATGCCTTCAGGTGGCGAAATCAAAGTCCATACTTTGTTTTCATACATGGAGTCCATTTCAGATTTCATGGCTTCAAGCCATTTCCCTGAGTGTTTATTACTCATGGCCTGTTCGTAATTCCATGGATCATCATCATTCATGATGCGTACCTCATCGTCATCCTCTACAATGAATCCATACCTCTCAGGTATCTTCGGTACTCTTCCAGATTTACGAACAGGGTGTGGTATAGTAGGTTCTTCTACTTGGTCAGGTACCTGACTTTGATCCGTGGTAATTTGTGGTTCTTGAGCTTCTTCAAGATATATCTTACTCCCACTGACCCCTTCATGGATAAACTGTAAGAACCCGAATTTTCAGATATTATTAAATAAGGATTTAATAAATAAAATTCTTAAACTGTGAGATGGGTTCGAATAATAAGATATATATGTGATATGAGGTATGTGGTATTATATTACATAGGGTAATATGGACTATGTAATATGTATTTTTGTGATTAATGAATATATTATTAATATATATTTGTTATTTATTTTAGAGACGATTCAATTGAGGTAAAGGAAGTGGATAAATTTCTATCGATATTAAATAATTTATAGAATTATTTTATCATAGTAAGTTGGTGACATTAAATATCCTTAATGTATAATCACCATATTCTTGTGTATGTGTACTAATAACTCGTATGTTTATAATATAGGTTATTAATAGCACTTAAGCTATCCGTGAATAGGTTTGGATAGTGAAGCATGAGTTAGTTAAGGAATTAACTAATAAGAATAAATATTGGTTAATTTAAGTTGAGAGTTATATTATGGAATAATATAATGTGAATATTGAACCTTAATTAACTATGATGATATAGTACAATGTTTAATTTACTTAAGTAAATGAGTGAATTAATATGTGTGTTGAATATGTAATTATAGTTGATACTTTTTATATATATTACTTAGAGTGGTAATATGTGAGAAAGTCTAATGTGCGAATAACGTTAAATATATATATACGTTATTAAAGGGAGATGGAAATCATTATATGATTAAATGAATATTTGAAGAAATTGTTTTGGGAACAATTTATAGAAAAGAAAGAGAAATAGTTATTATATATTTCTAATAAAGGATATTAAAATAATTTATAATATTGAATTATTTTAATAAAAGGAGAAAATGTTATTTTTGAATAATAATATTACCTTATATGTTTTTGTATGAGGTGTGTTTGGTTAATATAGTAAATATATTAAAACGTATTTGCTATAAGTAATTTAATTGATGGAAATAAATTATTATAATAGAAAATAAACTTATTACCTATTTTCTATATATAATGTATGTACATGTGCCATACAAGTAATTATTTTAGTGAATATTATATTAAGAATAATATCTTGAGACAATAAGTAAATTATTTTCTAACAATGAATATCTTTATTTGGAGAAAACATAATATTTTATGTTATGGCAAAATACATAATTCCTAATGTATTTTCAAGAAAGTTTATTAATGAAAGAAAACTAAGTTATTTCAATATATTAAATAACTTAAGTTATTATTTTATCGTAGATTTTATAATAATTAATAGAGTAAATATTAATTATTCTAGTGTAAAGATTATACATATAATTGTTCAAGGTAGCTAAATAATTTAGCATTAAAGTGCATGTGTCACACAAACCTTATATTAAAAGAATATTAAAGTGTGATGGGAGTGATAATAAGCTTAAGGTAAGCTTGTGAGATATGTCTAGTGTGGCAAAGTGGTGGAATAAACATTCATTAAATAAATTAATGAATGAATAATTAATGGAATTAATTATTATTATTATGTGAATAAATTCCTATGTGCAATGATGTGTAATTATAAGTTATATAGTAGCTACATCTATATAATATGGAATGAAGTGTGACACTTCAAGAAAACTATATAATATAGGAAACTATATGATTAAGTGTAATAGTAAAGTTACAATAATGGGGTGTGACACTACTCAATTAAAATATATTCGGTATTGTCAAATGTACATGGATTATATGATTGGGTGTATGTGTGACCTTATCATATCATATGGTAATAACATTAAGTTATTAGATATAAGCTTGCAAGTTAGTCCATGTGAGAGCAATAATGGTCAATTAAGTGGTTAGGGTACATGAATAGTGGTAGTTGGTGGGAGTTAGCCACCAACTTCCCTTTTGCCCTTTGGGTAATAACCATAGGAGAATAATAGCATGATAATGGATAGATGCAATACATTGGTGTGTAGAGTTTGTTAATTCAATTACTACATTGTTGCTAAGAAAGCATATAATAAGAAATGTAATTACACTATGAGCATGTTATAAGGTGTAATGATGAGGAAGGACCATGAATAGTAGTAGTTGGTGGAGTTAGCCACCAACTCCTCTTTGACCATTGGGTATTACCCATAGGAGGGTAATAGATTGTTTATAATAGAGAACATGTAATGTAATGGTATTACTTTATGAACATATTATAAGATGTAACATTGAGTATAATATTATTTTAGGAGATTATATTATTATAAGCTTGTGGACTATTAAGTACTAAGTTCACATAATTATGCCTTGTGTGGCATAAATAATGAAGTTAAATCAAGGGGATTTAATTGGAAGTATTAGAAGAAAATTAATGGTTGATATTAATTATCATTATAATATTTGAGTATATTTGTGATAATACCGAATAGAATTATATCCGGTAAGATGAGATATATATGGATGATATATGATACATTGTAATTAGAGATTTTATTTACAATTCATTCATAACCTAAGCTATATGTATGAATGTGTATATATGTATATATTATAACCTATGTGTTTATAAAATGAAATGTGATATAGCCTTGGTAAGTGGTGGACTATATAACATTAGTATGAGGTAATTGTAAGCAAGTTGCTGAGATTTAGTGGCATTGTCCCATATTAAGTGCCCACTTTCTCTTCCTTTTCTCTTTCACGTGAATGGCTAAGGCTAGCCTATCTCCTTCATCTCTCAACTTCCTAGCTAGCAATGAGTGTGATGATTGTGAGGGGTGTGGGATTGATGATGGATTTCACCAACTCCTTACTAACCTCTTGTTAACCTCCATGTCTTTGATCAACCCATTGGTTTGATTCAATGTGCAAGAACCAAATTTGGTCCATAAATTATCTATAAATTGAAGCTTCATATTCACAAATTGAAGTTGCTAAATAATTGCTAAGTTGATATAGAGAATATGGTGATGAGAGTTATGTGAGAAAACTGATTTGGGAAGCAAGCTTAGTAATTCAAGGCTCCAAGAGGTATAACTCTAACTTTGAATTTTTAGTCTTGAATTTTATAAATTCATAAGAGATTTCATGAATTAGTGGAGAATTGATATGTAAGATGAGGTTAACATGTTAAGTAGAGTCTAAATATATGTTATAAATACAATATGATGGCTTTCAAGCTTGTTACATGAAGTAAGAAAAGGATTAGCTGAAGCTCTGTTTTAGCAGTAAAGTTTCTGGTCTGGAAACGGGGACGCGCGGCCGCGCGTCTCCCTAGTACAAATGGGGCGCGGCCGCGCCCTCTGCAGAAACTCTTGGTGATTTTGTGTTTTCTGGTTGGTTAAGCATACTAGTTAGACTCTAATAATTTCAGAAAGGGGTCTGACATGTGTACTAAGGTTGTCATGCACGTAGTAAGTTGTATTAGTTGGTTTAACATGATTTCCGAAAAGAAAACGTAAAGTTTTGAAAATGAGACTTGACGAATTTTGCGTTCTTTGAGTCGGACTTTTGAGACATGTGTAAGTGTCTTGGTTATGTGTATCAATGGGTATGAAGGTAGTTGTTAATCAATTACCTTGGCTAATAGTAAACAATTATACCTTGTTGTAGTAGAGTTTTTAATGAAAACTTAAGGTTTTATAAACAAATTTTGGCGTATATAAGTTATGATTATATTCTGACTTTTTAAGCATGATTATATGGTTTAGATTTGCATGATATGTGAGTCGAAGGTATTGAGCATACACTAGAACACATTGTTTAAATTTAAAATGATTTCAAAAGACAAACTTAGAGTTTTTGGACATATATATAGGATGTCCACGTTCTGATCATTGAGCATGTATAGATGACTTATATATGTGTTCTAATACATGAGAATCATGACTACAAGGTACTTTGCATATACTTAGTTACCTTTGTTGACTTAAAGCGATTTTTATGAAAAGTTTAGAATGTGTAAGATGATAGCATCAAACACGGAGTAAGTTATATTATGATCATACGAGCATGTATATTATGATTCATTATGCCTATAGACATGTTGACATAAGCATCATGTGATGAAACATGGATTTCACCTATGCACGCATATTCGAGAAAATGAATTTCAAAAGCATAGACTATGTGATTAAGTATACATGTGTAGTATAAGCACGAGCATGCCTACTTAGTGTGGTTAAGCCTTGTTATGTGATAACATGACTTTAGTAGTTGAGCTTTATTGATTTAAGTAATTCAACGTAGAGCTACGCTATTCAAAGCTAAATAGTTTGAATATGAAAACCTACTTAATGTGTGTGTATAATATATATCAGAATGCATGATATGTTAGGACCAAACTAAGTTTATGAAATCTAAGTTCTGGTTCTGGCAGGGAGTCGCGCGGCCGCGCCACTCCCAAGCTTAATTGCCGCGCGGCCGCGCCGTGTTGCAGAGCTGCCAAGAACAGTTTGTTAACTGTCTGGTCCTAAGTTATTTTCCTTAAGGACCCTAAGGACCGAAATAGAATGGTTTCTATAGAATAAGTATGAAGGTATGATGTTGTAACATCGCGGTTATCCTAAGATAGAGTGAAACGAAACCAAGATTAGAAAACGATATACGAATTGTTATTCTATTAAGAGCATATGAAATGTATGACTGATGGATGGATGTAAATTCATGATTATATAACTGTGTAGGAATACACGAAGTGCAGATATCTTTAAGCAGTTAAGTCGTAGTTGTTAAACTACGAATCAGGCAAGTCTTTCAGTTCCTATTTGATATATGAATTCAATAACTGTTAGTTGAATTATATTATGCTGTGATAATGTGAACTTATATATGAATTGTATATGAGATATAAATGAGATTGAAAGTTGATCTTTGATGATATACTTGTTATGTGAAAAGTAACATGCGTAGTAAATATAAATTGTTTATAAATGCATGAACTGAGTATTATGTTGTATGCTATGTGATGCATGAAAACTGTTAGAATTGCTGAGCTGTCGAGCTCACTCTTGCAAATAACCACTTTTGCAGGTTAAGGATTCACGGTAAAGATTTCGTGCTTCTTGATTGATAAAGATATAGAGTATCACAACGAAGAATACTGATTAGATTATTACTCGAACCATGTCTAGGTTCTAGTAGTTGTACTTGATATTTGTTTACGAGGTTTAATGCTTGTCGTACTATAAAGATGTATTAGATAATACATAGAGGATATCGAGTTGAGTTGTAAATGTTTATACGATAACTCAAATATAATGAATCATATTTTATAATTGATTCAAGGGTTGTAATTGATTCAAGTTATGAAATCAATAAAAGATTTTATTCAAGGAGGATTGAAAAAGTTTAAATTATTCCGCATTTTAGTAACATCGAACATGATGTAAAGATGAGATCTTGGATATAAATAGAATTTATATTCTAAATTATAATAAACAAAGTTGTATTCTTTTAGTAATAAATAAAAGATATAATAATTTGGCGATAATAGTATCGTGACTGCACCGAATCCGAGGTTTCGAAGGAACGTGGATTTGGGGGCGTCACAGGTTGGTATCAAAGCTGTAGGTTATAAACCTTTGGTAAGTGTACCTTAGACTATAACCTGAGAGAGGGAAAGATAAAGATTAAAATATATCTAAATGAAGATTCAAAGAAGAATCTCGAAATATCTAGAGAATGAGAATCAGGAGTTTCCTAACTCCGGTAATGAAAATGTTAAGACGATGTCTATAAGATGTATATGACGAAGATAGTGAGAATGAACTCGAATGGAGTCTAGTTGATAATAGGGAAAGAACCCTAAGATAAATAGATGATCACGACGTGATCAGATTGAACTGTGAAATGATAGATAGTCTGTAATGACTAAGTATGTATAGCTTGATGCTATGAGAGAATGTACTATAAAAAGTACGAGATGAACTCATGAGGAGTTGTATGTGGTGAAACATAGAAAGCTCGTAATGAGCAAGTGATAGAGTAAGATATAGTTAAGTGTTGGAATTCCATTGAGGACTCGTGTGATGGCTTAGTTGTACAAACTTTTGTATGGGCAGAAGTTCTGTGCTTGCACTGAGTGCGTCACATTGATAATCGTTGGAATGTTAGTGTCGCGGTATCATTATACATATGGTGGGAAGGTGATTCTTTTCTCATATTTATTTTGATAGATAGAGGTTTCTAAGATATAATTAGATAATACTAAGATTAGGTGCGAGTTCTTAAGACTCATGCCTATGACAAGTTCGTGACTCATAATCGTATGGTGGAACCCCTCAGCGAATGGACGATTTTAGTCTGACTAGGATAAGTTCCTCAACCCATATGATTGTGGTAAGTTCCTGAGCTTCCATGGTGTGGTAAGTTGGTGAACTGTACGAAGAATAGATATATTATATAAGAGTTTTGGAATAGTGAGCATTGATGGAGTAAGAGATTGAAGCGATGGAGAAATTGGATTTTCCTAAATCCTCTAGCTACGCTAGATTTTCAAAATTTATTGACTTCGTGCTAGTGTTTGCACTTCGGTTTTCTTGAGAAAACATTGGGTCAGGTAACTGAACTAATGAGTTTTAAAAACAACACCGTTATTCGTATGTCTACGCTATTTGTTTCGGCTAAGAAAAAAATGATTTGACAATCTTTCAAAATATATTTTCACCTTTTGCATCATTTGATATGATGTAGAATGGTAAACGATGGAGTCATCAATGCAATCAAACCTAGTGTTGGTTGTGATCGAAAGATCGTCAGCCCACTATGGTATGTTGTAATATGACAAAGTCATAAAATGGCGGAATCCTCAACGTACTACTAATCTAGTATGGTATCATGACGTCATAAAAGAATTTTTAGTTTTCTTGTAAATTATAAAGAAGGTCAATTAAGTTGGCTAAATTATTTCGATTGATGTCCGAATTATTGATGAGAGTCTAAGCTATTTGATTCGGCTAGGCGACTGTTGGAAAGGGACTATAGAATTCAAGTATTCTTGTGTATGTATGCCAAACCAGATTGCTCTGGTGCGGATTTTGACGTTGAAAAGCTGAGGTGAACAACCCTATAAAGGGGACATGTTTTCGGGGACAATGGTTTCGAGCGTAACGCATATAGTCGTTACAAAACACTATGTTGCGGCCCAACATAGTGGTACAATAGGTTGGCCACCTAGAGTACGTGTGGAGAGTGTTTTTAGTCTTTGTGATTGATAAACACTCTGGTTTGCAATGTGAAGAATTGTGTTGAAGCATTAGTAAATCTGTGGAAAAGTTCACGGTCTTGTGACCCCTCAGCATAAATTGGAATCTAAGTTATTCATACTACTTCCCGATTATTGAAAAATCGTGGAAGATTCTTATTCTTCTAAAAGATGAATGTAGTAAGTAGAATGTTCCGTAGAAAGGAGAAAGTGGTAGAATGAGATTGAGAAAGTTATAGTAATAAAACTTCTGAAAAGAGAATGGATAAAAATTATTCAAGAGAATATATAATATTCGGAATAGCACCGAGTAGAGGAAGTTTCGGTGATTCCGAGGACGGAATCCTTATAAGGGGGAGAGGATGTAAGAACCCGAATTTTCAGATATTATTAAATAAGGATTTAATAAATAAAATTCTTAAACTGTGAGATGGGTTCGAATAATAAGATATATATGTGATATGAGGTATGTGGTATTATATTACATAGGGTAATATGGACTATGTAATATGTATTTTTGTGATTAATGAATATATTATTAATATATATTTGTTATTTATTTTAGAGACGATTCAATTGAGGTAAAGGAAGTGGATAAATTTCTATCGATATTAAATAATTTATAGAATTATTTTATCATAGTAAGTTGGTGACATTAAATATCCTTAATGTATAATCACCATATTCTTGTGTATGTGTACTAATAACTCGTATGTTTATAATATAGGTTATTAATAGCACTTAAGCTATCCGTGAATAGGTTTGGATAGTGAAGCATGAGTTAGTTAAGGAATTAACTAATAAGAATAAATATTGGTTAATTTAAGTTGAGAGTTATATTATGGAATAATATAATGTGAATATTGAACCTTAATTAACTATGATGATATAGTACAATGTTTAATTTACTTAAGTAAATGAGTGAATTAATATGTGTGTTGAATATGTAATTATAGTTGATACTTTTTATATATATTACTTAGAGTGGTAATATGTGAGAAAGTCTAATGTGCGAATAACGTTAAATATATATATACGTTATTAAAGGGAGATGGAAATCATTATATGATTAAATGAATATTTGAAGAAATTGTTTTGGGAACAATTTATAGAAAAGAAAGAGAAATAGTTATTATATATTTCTAATAAAGGATATTAAAATAATTTATAATATTGAATTATTTTAATAAAAGGAGAAAATGTTATTTTTGAATAATAATATTACCTTATATGTTTTTGTATGAGGTGTGTTTGGTTAATATAGTAAATATATTAAAACGTATTTGATATAAGTAATTTAATTGATGGAAATAAATTATTATAATAGAAAATAAACTTATTACCTATTTTCTATATATAATGTATGTACATGTGCCATACAAGTAATTATTTTAGTGAATATTATATTAAGAATAATATCTTGAGACAATAAGTAAATTATTTTCTAACAATGAATATCTTTATTTGGAGAAAACATAATATTTTATGTTATGGCAAAATACATAATTCCTAATGTATTTTCAAGAAAGTTTATTAATGAAAGAAAACTAAGTTATTTCAATATATTAAATAACTTAAGTTATTATTTTATCGTAGATTTTATAATAATTAATAGAGTAAATATTAATTATTCTAGTGTAAAGATTATACATATAATTGTTCAAGGTAGCTAAATAATTTAGCATTAAAGTGCATGTGTCACACAAACCTTATATTAAAAGAATATTAAAGTGTGATGGGAGTGATAATAAGCTTAAGGTAAGCTTGTGAGATATGTCTAGTGTGGCAAAGTGGTGGAATAAACATTCATTAAATAAATTAATGAATGAATAATTAATGGAATTAATTATTATTATTATGTGAATAAATTCCTATGTGCAATGATGTGTAATTATAAGTTATATAGTAGCTACATCTATATAATATGGAATGAAGTGTGACACTTCAAGAAAACTATATAATATAGGAAACTATATGATTAAGTGTAATAGTAAAGTTACAATAATGGGGTGTGACACTACTCAATTAAAATATATTCGGTATTGTCAAATGTACATGGATTATATGATTGGGTGTATGTGTGACCTTATCATATCATATGGTAATAACATTAAGTTATTAGATATAAGCTTGCAAGTTAGTCCATGTGAGAGCAATAATGGTCAATTAAGTGGTTAGGGTACATGAATAGTGGTAGTTGGTGGGAGTTAGCCACCAACTTCCCTTTTGCCCTTTGGGTAATAACCATAGGAGAATAATAGCATGATAATGGATAGATGCAATACATTGGTGTGTAGAGTTTGTTAATTCAATTACTACATTGTTGCTAAGAAAGCATATAATAAGAAATGTAATTACACTATGAGCATGTTATAAGGTGTAATGATGAGGAAGGACCATGAATAGTAGTAGTTGGTGGAGTTAGCCACCAACTCCTCTTTGACCATTGGGTATTACCCATAGGAGGGTAATAGATTGTTTATAATAGAGAACATGTAATGTAATGGTATTACTTTATGAACATATTATAAGATGTAACATTGAGTATAATATTATTTTAGGAGATTATATTATTATAAGCTTGTGGACTATTAAGTACTAAGTTCACATAATTATGCCTTGTGTGGCATAAATAATGAAGTTAAATCAAGGGGATTTAATTGGAAGTATTAGAAGAAAATTAATGGTTGATATTAATTATCATTATAATATTTGAGTATATTTGTGATAATACCGAATAGAATTATATCCGGTAAGATGAGATATATATGGATGATATATGATACATTGTAATTAGAGATTTTATTTACAATTCATTCATAACCTAAGCTATATGTATGAATGTGTATATATGTATATATTATAACCTATGTGTTTATAAAATGAAATGTGATATAGCCTTGGTAAGTGGTGGACTATATAACATTAGTATGAGGTAATTGTAAGCAAGTTGCTGAGATTTAGTGGCATTGTCCCATATTAAGTGCCCACTTTCTCTTCCTTTTCTCTTTCACGTGAATGGCTAAGGCTAGCCTATCTCCTTCATCTCTCAACTTCCTAGCTAGCAATGAGTGTGATGATTGTGAGGGGTGTGGGATTGATGATGGATTTCACCAACTCCTTACTAACCTCTTGTTAACCTCCATGTCTTTGATCAACCCATTGGTTTGATTCAATGTGCAAGAACCAAATTTGGTCCATAAATTATCTATAAATTGAAGCTTCATATTCACAAATTGAAGTTGCTAAATAATTGCTAAGTTGATATAGAGAATATGGTGATGAGAGTTATGTGAGAAAACTGATTTGGGAAGCAAGCTTAGTAATTCAAGGCTCCAAGAGGTATAACTCTAACTTTGAATTTTTAGTCTTGAATTTTATAAATTCATAAGAGATTTCATGAATTAGTGGAGAATTGATATGTAAGATGAGGTTAACATGTTAAGTAGAGTCTAAATATATGTTATAAATACAATATGATGGCTTTCAAGCTTGTTACATGAAGTAAGAAAAGGATTAGCTGAAGCTCTGTTTTAGCAGTAAAGTTTCTGGTCTGGAAACGGGGACGCGCGGCCGCGCGTCTCCCTAGTACAAATGGGGCGCGGCCGCGCCCTCTGCAGAAACTCTTGGTGATTTTGTGTTTTCTGGTTGGTTAAGCATACTAGTTAGACTCTAATAATTTCAGAAAGGGGTCTGACATGTGTACTAAGGTTGTCATGCACGTAGTAAGTTGTATTAGTTGGTTTAACATGATTTCCGAAAAGAAAACGTAAAGTTTTGAAAATGAGACTTGACGAATTTTGCGTTCTTTGAGTCGGACTTTTGAGACATGTGTAAGTGTCTTGGTTATGTGTATCAATGGGTATGAAGGTAGTTGTTAATCAATTACCTTGGCTAATAGTAAACAATTATACCTTGTTGTAGTAGAGTTTTTAATGAAAACTTAAGGTTTTATAAACAAATTTTGGCGTATATAAGTTATGATTATATTCTGACTTTTTAAGCATGATTATATGGTTTAGATTTGCATGATATGTGAGTCGAAGGTATTGAGCATACACTAGAACACATTGTTTAAATTTAAAATGATTTCAAAAGACAAACTTAGAGTTTTTGGACATATATATAGGATGTCCACGTTCTGATCATTGAGCATGTATAGATGACTTATATATGTGTTCTAATACATGAGAATCATGACTACAAGGTACTTTGCATATACTTAGTTACCTTTGTTGACTTAAAGCGATTTTTATGAAAAGTTTAGAATGTGTAAGATGATAGCATCAAACACGGAGTAAGTTATATTATGATCATACGAGCATGTATATTATGATTCATTATGCCTATAGACATGTTGACATAAGCATCATGTGATGAAACATGGATTTCACCTATGCACGCATATTCGAGAAAATGAATTTCAAAAGCATAGACTATGTGATTAAGTATACATGTGTAGTATAAGCACGAGCATGCCTAGTTAGTGTGGTTAAGCCTTGTTATGTGATAACATGACTTTAGTAGTTGAGCTTTATTGATTTAAGTAATTCAACGTAGAGCTACGCTATTCAAAGCTAAATAGTTTGAATATGAAAACCTACTTAATGTGTGTGTATAATATATATCAGAATGCATGATATGTTAGGACCAAACTAAGTTTATGAAATCTAAGTTCTGGTTCTGGCAGGGAGTCGCGCGGCCGCGCCACTCCCAAGCTTAATTGCCGCGCGGCCGCGCCGTGTTGCAGAGCTGCCAAGAACAGTTTGTTAACTGTCTGGTCCTAAGTTATTTTCCTTAAGGACCCTAAGGACCGAAATAGAATGGTTTCTATAGAATAAGTATGAAGGTATGATGTTGTAACATCGCGGTTATCCTAAGATAGAGTGAAACGAAACCAAGATTAGAAAACGATATACGAATTGTTATTCTATTAAGAGCATATGAAATGTATGACTGATGGATGGATGTAAATTCATGATTATATAACTGTGTAGGAATACACGAAGTGCAGATATCTTTAAGCAGTTAAGTCGTAGTTGTTAAACTACGAATCAGGCAAGTCTTTCAGTTCCTATTTGATATATGAATTCAATAACTGTTAGTTGAATTATATTATGCTGTGATAATGTGAACTTATATATGAATTGTATATGAGATATAAATGAGATTGAAAGTTGATCTTTGATGATATACTTGTTATGTGAAAAGTAACATGCGTAGTAAATATAAATTGTTTATAAATGCATGAACTGAGTATTATGTTGTATGCTATGTGATGCATGAAAACTGTTAGAATTGCTGAGCTGTCGAGCTCACTCTTGCAAATAACCACTTTTGCAGGTTAAGGATTCACGGTAAAGATTTCGTGCTTCTTGATTGATAAAGATATAGAGTATCACAACGAAGAATACTGATTAGATTATTACTCGAACCATGTCTAGGTTCTAGTAGTTGTACTTGATATTTGTTTACGAGGTTTAATGCTTGTCGTACTATAAAGATGTATTAGATAATACATAGAGGATATCGAGTTGAGTTGTAAATGTTTATACGATAACTCAAATATAATGAATCATATTTTATAATTGATTCAAGGGTTGTAATTGATTCAAGTTATGAAATCAATAAAAGATTTTATTCAAGGAGGATTGAAAAAGTTTAAATTATTCCGCATTTTAGTAACATCGAACATGATGTAAAGATGAGATCTTGGATATAAATAGAATTTATATTCTAAATTATAATAAACAAAGTTGTATTCTTTTAGTAATAAATAAAAGATATAATAATTTGGCGATAATAGTATCGTGACTGCACCGAATCCGAGGTTTCGAAGGAACGTGGATTTGGGGGCGTCACATAAACTCCTTTTCCAAGAAGGCAGCATGTTTCGCAACAAACACCTTTTGATCAGTTGGATGATAGAAATAATACCCTAAAGTTTCTTTAGGGTATCCCACAAATCTACACTTTTCGGATTTAGTCTGTAGCTTATCATGTTCAAACTTTTTGACATAAGCTGGACAACCCCAAGTCTTAACATGCTTAAGATTTGGTTTCCTTCCCTTCCACATCTCATATGGAGTCTTTGGGGCGGATTTGGTAGGTACCTTGTTAAGTAGGTATGCAGCCGTTTCTAGGGCATATCCCCAGAAGGAAATTGGAAGGTCGATAAAAACTCATCATGGATCGAACCATGTCCAACAGTGTTCGATTTCTCCTTTCAGATACTCCATTTAACTGTGGTGTACCTGGAGGAGTCCATTGTGAGATTATACCATTTTCTTTGAGACAATAGAGAAACTCACCGCTTAAGTATTCTCCACCTCGATCTGATCGAAGTATCTTTATACTCTTGCCCGTTTGTTTCTCTACTTCACTTCTGAACTCTTTGAACTTTTCAAATGATTCTGACTTGTATTTCATTAAATACGCATATCCAAATCTTGAGTGATCATCAGTGAAAGTAATAAAATAAGAATACCCACCCCGTGCACTTGTTGTCATAGGCCCACAATCGTCTGTGTGAATCAATGTCAACAACTCTGTAACTCTTTCTCCTCTTCCACTAAAAGGAGATTTAGTCATTTTACCCATGAGACAAGATTCACAAGTTGGATATGATTCATAATCGGATAGCTCGAGGAGCCCATCTTTATGCAACTTGGATAATCTTGTTTCGTTGATATGACCGAGTCTACAGTGCCACATGTAGGTATAATTAATATCATCTCTTTTCCTTTTCTTAGTTTGTTCAATTTGAAATATATTTTCTTGTAAGTCAAGTGTATAAAGTCCATTTCGCAAATTTCCAATACCATATAAAACATCGTCTTTATAAATAGAACAACTATTGTTCTTTATAACAACGTTAAATCCTTCCATATCCAATACAGAAATTGAAATAATGTTTTTAATAATATTCGGAACATAATAACAATTATTAAGATAAATGGACTTGCCCGAAGGCATTGCTAAATAATAAGTTCCTACAGCTAATGCAGCAACCTTTGCTCCATTCCCTACTCGTAGGATCACCTCATCATTGTTCAGCTTTCTACTTCTGACCAGTCCCTTCACATTATTACATATGTGAGAACCACAGCCGGTATCCAATACCCAAGTAGAATTTTGACTTTCTGAAAAATTAATTTCAATCATGAACAAACCTTGATTGGAAGTCGAAGCTTCTCCAAGCTTCTTGTCTGCCAGAAACTTCTTGCAGTTTTTCTTCCAATGACCCGGCTCGTTGCAATGGAAGCACATTCCTTTGCTAGCTGGATCAGATTTCTTTTGTTCCTTTATGTTCACCTTGCCCTTGGTCATCCGAGATCGGAAGAGCTCCTTAGATATCTCATATCTAGCAGTCCTACTTTGTTCACCATACAACTCCTTGAGGTGAATCAACATAGTAGGAGCATCCATGTTTTCTTGCTGACGCTGAAGCTCGTTATCCATGGATGCGAGCATGATGCATTGAGCTACAGATGCATCATCTTGCCACTTTACAATGGTGGCAATCTCTTCCTCAGAGGTTGTTTCTGGAACAGTTCCAGGGACATGTGAGTTTAGGACATAAGAAATCTTTTCAGTAGTGAGAACTATTCTCAGATTTCTTGGCCAGTCCGTATAATTCGGCCCGGTAAGCTTATTAGCATCAAGTATGCTTCGCAGTGAAATTAGTGATTTTGACATTTTTAAAATTCTGCATGTGAAAAATAACATTTTAGCAAACATTCATTTTATTAATTTTGCATACCAAAATAAATTTAGGTCTTTATTTTAAATTGGTATCTCCCACTATTTTTTATCAAACTATATTACCCCCACTTATATAGTTCGGCAACATCTAATTAAAAATTTGCTAGTGAGAATAAGGATCCCATTTCAAATGTATATAACCTTGTGGATAGCACAACAAGCGATATACAAATAAATAGGTAGACAACTCTTGTCAATTACATCACCATGTAATTCCTTTTATTTTGCCTCTTAAATCATAATGGTCAAGTGTGTGCACATCCGAACTAAAATAATTTAAGTTAAGTCCAGCCTAGCACTTTCATAAATTCAAAAAAGAAAAATGTTCGTCCTTGTGGATAGCACAACAAGACTAGATCGTTCAATTTTCTTGATAAGCATCAAATGTGATTAATTAACATCTTAAATACGCAATACTCGCCTTGTGGATAGCACAATAAGCTCATATTAAATATCTAATACTCTATTAATTTATCATGCTAGAAGGCGACGTTCGATATTCCAAATATCATTTGAACACTTCGGACTTAGTATTATTTCTTTGAGGGATTTGTTATTATTAGTCTCATCTTTGTTTAGCGCGCATGCACATATATATATAAAATACGCGTCATTTTATTAAACATGCGAAGCATGTTTGCATAAAATATAATATATATATAATATTTAGCATGCAATATAGAATATTATATTCTACCCGGATTGATTATGGACTTTTATTCTAGTTTGGTTCACTAGAGCCACCAAGTGAACCAAAAGGTCAAACCTAGGAGTGCAAGAATTTAAATTTAAATATAACTATTACATTTAAACCGGGCTCCATTCAAACGGGTCTTCACGCGCTTCTTGCTCCTTGGTCTCCAATTTCTTCAAGATAATTCTAACTATTTCTATTACATTAAACTATTTAATTTAATTAGTAACCTTGATCAACAGTCAAGGGGAAGTACATAGGAGGGAGATAGAATTTTACATCAAGAAAAAAAAAATTAGAGAAGACGAGGTACGCAGACCCCATTTAATAAAACCCACTCATTCAAGCATTCAACTAAAATAAAATCCAATCACATTGGTCAAATAGTCCATAATCAATCCCCATTTATTTTCATACATATCACCATATATATCAATAAATAAATATTCATCTCATGAATTAAAACATTCCATATATATATGAGTATCATTTAATGGACAATTTTAAATTGCATGAAATCCAATTTCAAGATTAAAATAAACTCTTTATTTTAATTATAAAATTATTTAGAATATAATATATAAATATATCATATTTATTTTTTAAAAAGAAGTCACATTCTTTTATTAAAAGAGTCACCTTCTTTTATTAAAAGAGTCCTGCAGGTTTATTAAAAAAGTCCTTTCCTGATGGGTCACCTTCTTTTTGGAGTAAGAAAGAGACAACACCTTTTCTTTGTAGAATTCAAGATTAGCACCAAAAAAAAAATTGTGATTCGTCCCAAAAAAAGTCTTTTTTTAAAAAAAAAAAAATATAATTTTATACAATAAAATTATGCCCAATAAATTATTTTAAATACATACCCATATGTATATGAAATCAAAAATAAATTAATAATTGCATAAAGATTTGGCTCTGATGCCACTGTTGGGTTTGTACGAAATCGTGACGCAATCAAATTGCAAAAATTAGCGGAAGCATGGTATATCAGAGTTTAAAAAATTTCTACAAAACCATTACCCGGATCATCCTTTATGCAAATTATTAATTTAAAACGATAAATAAGAAGTTATAGAATCATACCCTTGTAGAACGAAGCTTCCACAGGTACTAGTTCAACTCCTTGTTCTTCGTGATCTCCTTGAATTTTTGGGTTAGATTCCTTTCTTTGATCAACGTTAGCCACCCAAGTGTTTGGCCTCTAGAGGTGATCCACCAAGGAAGATGAATTATCAAGAAGGAGGGTGTTTGGCTTAACCTTACTTTTCTATCCTCTATAGAAAAAGGAGTACTCTCCAACAATTGGAATTACATCAATCTAATATCTATTATAAGACTTCTCTTATATAGACATTGGTCAACCCTTCTAATCCTATTAGGCATGGGATTTCTTTTAATTAATTAAACTCCTTTAATTAATTTAGGCTTCCCACCACATGGGAATAATTAATTAAATTTATTTAATTAATTTGTCTCCTAATCTTATTAGGAATAAATGAGAGTACTAAATATTAAATTAATTACTAAACTCCTTTAGAAATTAAAATAATAATAATTGTAATAATATTAATAAGACTCCTCTTATTAATTTATATTTAATATTTCCAAAATATTAAATAATAAACATTAAGCTATTTAATTTATTCTATCACCATAGATTAAATTAATTATACTTAATGCATTATTACGATTATGCCATTACCTTCTTAAATAATTATTCTTCCTTTTATGGTGTGACCCTTTAGGTTCTCCATATTAAACCGGTTGTGAATAAATCAATTAAAATAATTTTAATCTTATTTAAATAAATAAATTAAACTAATAATTTATTTAAATAAATAATATTTATTCTACAATAGGGATAAGCCTCCCTAGCGATCAACGACTTTCCATATAATATAGATTTCAACATTAATCAAAAAGAACCTGTGAGTAAATAGTTACCGTACAATTCAATCCTTCCACCATACAATGTCCCAATTAAATATAAGACATGGATTTACTGTCAAGTCTTATTTTATTTAATTATATGTATTTCGATTAGAAAATGCACAACTCCAAATAATGCAAATTAGAAACTCCTTTCTAATTTCATTTCACCTTGGCCAAGGATTCCTGGGTTGTCATTTAACGAATCACATAGGACATATCTCCTGTTTTACTAGAGGTGGTAGATTCTTTATTGATCATTCATTATCTCCATATGTAACTCATTATACCCAAGCATACCCTATATATGCCTTAAAAGGTCTTAAGGAATAAGTCAAAGTATAATTTGTTACATACAAGATACTATGATGATCTCAAGTCCAAGGATTACTTGTACTACTATCACATTAGGAATTTCTATTGACAGGCGAGTAAATCTCCATTAGGTATTCCATAGCGAATCACGTTCAGTGAACTTATTCTCCAATAAGCACCTACATACTTGCTTTAGTGTCTCCACACAAATGATCATGAGATCAATCACCCTAATCCAATGAGCAAGCAACATATGTACCAATCTATCCGGATTTACTAATCCCCTTTTTAGTAATCCCACGATTGGGAACTATTTTAGTTTTAAAACTTTCTAAGAATTTAGATCTCATTAGCATGATCATCATCATGATTCTAAAAGCATTGCTTAAAACTATGGGTTATTTACATATTATAAAAACAGCAACATGTAGATAATTAAATGCCTTTAATAAATGAATATTTTATTAATAAATAAATAATATTGTTTACAAAGTACGTGCTTTATCATCATACATGATTGGCTTGTATGCACACTACTATCACAAAGGTCAAGGCATTGCAGATTAACTAGCCGAAGCACCGTCAGGAGGGTTTGAACCCCTGGAAACTTATTTTTCGGATGATGGGATCATGACAATTCAGCAAGGTCTTCAAGAAAATGCAGTCCAACCATGGAAAATATATTTCAACGGAGTTGTAAACATGGAAGGTGCTGGAGCTGAGGCAGTCCTTATCTCTGGTACAGGAGAACAATATCCTGTGTCCACCAAGCTGCAGTTTGTCAACACCAACAATACGGCTGAGTATGAAGGCTACATAATGGGGCAAAAATTAGCCCAGTCTATGGGTGTCAAACGTCTAATGGTCTTTGGAGATTCTGAGTTGGTTATCAGACAAACCACTAGGGAATATCACACCAAAGAACTGCATTTGCTTCCATATCATCGGCAGGTCGTCAAAATATTCATGGAGTTTGAAGACATAACTTTCATCCATATTCCTCGAGGTAGGAATGATTTCTCTAATGCATTGGCGACATTGGCTTCCTTGATCAGCATATTCGATAGGAGTGGGATGCCCGACATCAAATTCACAAGCCAAAAGACCCCGACATACGAGAATTACATTGGAGAAGTATCAGATGAAATACCTCATGTCAAACAGCCTTGGTATCAGAACATCAAGGAATATCTCCAAGATGGATCTACACCCGCTGGGGAAAGCCAATTCGAGCGAAAGCAAATTCACAAGATGGCTATGAAGTTCTATCTGAGTGGAGATGCACTCTACAAAAGGGATGCTGGAATAGGCCTTTTAAGATGCCTTAATAAAGAACAAGCTCAAAGACTGATGGACGAAGTACACGGTGGAATCTGTGGTCCACACATGAGCGGTCAGCTGTTGACCAAGAAGATATTAAGAACAGGGCATTATTGGATTTCTCTCAAAGCTGACTGCGACGATCACGTCAGGAGATGCTTTGAATGCCAAGTACATGGAAATGCCATTCATGCTCCTTCGAACGAGCTGCATAACATGAGTTCGCCATGGCCTTTCTCCATGTGGGGAACGGATGTGATAGGCCCAGTAGAACCCAAAGCCAACAATGGTCATTGATTCATCTTCACCATGATCGATTACTTCACCAAGTGGGTTGAAGCTGCCTCTTTTCCCAAAGTCATCCAGGAGGTAATCATCGGCTTTCATCAGAAACAATGTTGTCTGTTGATATGGACAACCGGAGGTGATCGTATCAGACAACGCCAAGAACCTAAAAAATCAGATGATGAGAGAACTATGCAGCAAGTTCCATATTAAACATCTCAATTCCGTCATCTATCGGCCCAAGATGAATGGTGCTGTCGAAGCGGCCAACAAAAACATCAAGAAAATCATGCAAAAAATGTCCGCCAATCACAAAGAATGATCTGACCTGTTGCCCCTAACCCTGTTAGCATACAGGACGTCAATGCACACTTCTACTGGGGCTACCCTCTACTCATTGGTCTATGGCATGGAAGCAGTACTTCTAATAGAAGTAGAAATGGAGTCCCTAAGAGTGTTGATAGACGCTCAAATGGAGGAAGACTAATGGTTGTTAGATCGGTACCACCAATTGTCCCTGATAGATGAAAAGAGGGCTACAACCATTTTCCATGGGCAGTTATATCAGCAAAGGATTGCTCGATCCTACAACAAGAAAGTCTGAATCCGGCAATCCAAAGAGAATGACCTAATGCTGAAGAAAGTTTTGGCCAATCAAGATGAAGCCAAAAGAAAGTTCACCCCAAATTGGGAAGGCCCTTTCATTGTCAAGGAAGTGTTAACAGGAGGAGCTGTCAGATTGCAAGAGATGAATTTCCCCAGCTCATCAACTCAGACACCATAAAAAGGTATTATGTCTGAGACACATGCATATCGACATCCTGGTTCTGCGAATCAAATCAGTTTTAGTTTTCACTAGAAAAAGGAACTACGAGTGACCTGATCTCCCTCAACCCAGGAGTACGTAGGCAGCCATTCTTGGTGTGGTCAAACCAAACAAAAACTCAAAAGCTCATTAAACCAAACTCAAAACATAAGATAAATACTTCTCAAGCCTCTCTTACACAAAAAACTGAACTACGAATGATCTGATCTCCCTACACCCGGGAGTACATAAGCAGCCATTCACGGTGCGGTATGACCTTCAAAGAAAAACCAAAAACCAATAAAACCAGACCCAAGACACCAAAATCATATAAAACCTAAATTCTTTCAATCCTTCATGGTCAATAGGCTCATCTGAGATATTTTTTGACATCTCAATGTCAGTCCATCAAGGAGAAGCTCGTGACACATCAACAATAGCAAGTCATGAAAGAAGTGGTAATCACTCAGCAATGACAATACATATCCAACAGGGAAGTGAATCAAAATATATTTCTCTGATATATAATACTGTTTGATATATACACTGTGTCTTGTATATGACAAAAATGGCTGATCTAGTATGTGCAGGAAAAATAAAGCTAGTCTATGGACCCATGGACAAGCGGGACAACAGTGCCAACATGGCGTCTCTCTCTGAAGATGGAGGAGCCGCTACAAGCGCAATACCCTCAGCCTCCATACGTGCCAAAACATCCACAACCATCTGCATAGTGGCACTGTTGTGACACCCCCGAATTCAGGTCCTCTGACCCCGGTCCGGTTGCCACGATACAATACTAACATCCACCTCTAAACAACATACGATAATAAAAAATACAGAATATAATAAACGTACGTCGTTCATTCAAAAGGTGTTACTAGTCCCAAGATTCGATAACCTTAATACAATCTTACAAACATATCTTAGAATAATCATTAGGGTTCATATTACAATAATAGTAATTAAATGAAACGTAAAGACAAAGTCTGCTCCTTGCAAACTATCCTACAATCTTTTCTGTACCCTTGTCCTTCCCTGAAGTCTCGGGCTTAACTGCAATATAAGTCATGATATCGCAAGAATGAGCAACAAGTTTGCTCAGCAAGTTTAAATACAATAATAAAGGATATATGTAAGACCCCAGATTTTATGAAATAGAAGTATTCAATTTTTCTATTTAGTAAATAGTTAAATTGATAAAAGTTTAAAGTTAAGGGTGATATATGTAAATTTTTCAAAATAAGCAAGTGGTTATAAAATATTCATTGTTGTCGGGGAATATTCGTTTGGTCGTGGAATATTCTTGTTGTCGGGGAATATTCGTACGACGGCGCAGCTATTTGTGGACCCCACAACGAAATAACTGTCGGATAAAGAAAGCGACAGAAATAACCTTTTTATAAAATAACGGCTTAGTTGTTACCGTTAGTACTGTTGAAATACCCGGTAGTTAAAATACAGTGATACGCGGTGTTGCACAGTAGCACACGGTATTGCACAGTATTTCAAATTATTGAGTCTTACGTGAGAAGGCACTTACTCAATTATTGTTACAGTAATTACTGTTCAATATTTTATATTATTTACTCAATAATTGTTACATTGATATTTTATTGACTCAATAATTGCTACGTTGCCATTTTATATGATTGATTCAATAATGGCTACAGTTGATATTTTGGTATTATTGATTCAATAATTGTCACTGCACAGTATTTCACATTATCAACTTAATAATTCATATTATTTGAATAATATTATTAGATAGCATTATTGACAATGTCTAAGGAAGTTCTGTCTAGGAGGGGTTATTTAATTGCGCGCCAGTAAGGAGAAGTCCTTATCGGAAGGCCCCCTCTTTCCTGGGAACGACCAGGTTGTCAATATTGTAGTTCTGTAATATTATTTGTGAATAATTAATTATTGATTTATATGATAAGAAAATATTTATTTTGTGGATATAAAAGAAGGAATTAGCGCTGATATGTTTTTATCAGTATTTTGGTGTGAAAAATCATCTGTTTATGAATTTCGGATAATTTATGTTTGGAATTTGGAAAAACTTCCTTCTACAAAGTTGTAGAGAATTAAATTTCCTATAGAAGGACATAGAATTTGTATTTTTCTGACAAAGGGGCTATTTATTATGAATTATTGAAGTTTTGGAAAATAAATATTTTTTTTAAATAAATGGTGGGCCCCACTTTTTATTGAATGTTGAATTCCCACGAGGCGACTGGCGGCTGGAATTTTTTATTTTATTTTATTAATTTAGTCTACTTTGGCATCCTAAGCTTTTTCTATAAATAGGGTGCTTAGGTTAGAATTGAAAATTACACCTAGAATCAGAAGTTTTCTCTCTCTATAATATCGAGCGTATTCTTGTGAGTATTTAGATACTTTGAGTATTACTATTCAGTGCAAGTTTTCTTCGGTATTATATCCGATATTCCAGTTAGAGGTACTATTCTTTTGAGGTAAGGGATGGTAAGGGATGTTATTTTCTTTCATAAATGATGTTATTCTTTTCAATATCATTATACCAAAATATTGGCATGGATTTTATTATGAAATTCTTACTTTTTTCGTCGGGGTTACTATTTACGTATACGGCACTATTCACGGAAAAAATTAAATTTTCTTCTATATGTCCAAGTTGCTTGTTAAAGTTCCTATCTTTGATTGGATCTAAGTTTTAAGCTTTATTCTTGAATTTTACTCTACAATTGGTTATCATGTTAACAATTGGATCGTATTGTTCTTATTCTCATATATAACATTTTTATAATCTTGGTGATGAAATTTCTCTTTGACTTGAGTGTAAAGATGGGTAGATTATTGGTATGATCATGACTATTGATGAATATCTTTGGCCCGTAGTGCAAAGATGAACTATTGATGAATATCTTTGGCCTGTAGTGCAAAGATGAGCGGTTGATTTGTGAATATCTTTGGCCTGTAGTGCAAAGATGAATGATTAATTGTTGAATATCTTTGGCTTATAATGTAAAGATGAATTGATTAGCATGATTATGAACAGGAACTGTGATTTGGTATAACCATGATCTTTGGTGTTTCAGGTAAAGACAGGTGATGAGATTTATCTTCGTCCTGAGTGCGAAGAAGAATTCATCAAGATAATTATGATCATGAACTTACATGATTGTGGATAGGAATTGTTGATTGATGTTACAGGGATAAAATATTATTGGTGGACTTTTAACATGGAGAAGATAATAGACATTATAGTCTATTTGACTCTTCTAATGGATTGCTCGTTCCGCTACAGCTATGGTTGAATTTTTTTACCATATGTTTAAATCTCTGATTTATTACTGATGAAGACTATTGATAATTTAATTATCTTTAGTCATGATATTCTTTACTGGGCTATTTGTGCTCACCCTTTTGCTTCACAATTTCTTTCAGGTAATAAGAGTATAACGGGGTCGAGCAGGGATAACAGGAGAATAGAACGATGGTCTTTAGCTGTTGAGGTTTTTCATAAAACAGTATGAGAAGAATTATATTGAGAATTTAAAATGCGTGTGTCGTATTTTATACGTCATTTTAACAGTTGATTTTGGTGAACCAAATAGGTTGAGGTGAACCCAACTTTGGAAGGGTGTTTTGCCACTATCATACAAGATGTCTAATCACCTACAACTTCGGGTTATCATAAGACATGGTTGTGCACATCCACTTGCTGATTATATCTATTAGCATTACCTATATAATATTGGAGTTTGGTTGAAATATAATTCTCAATTGGAGACAATGGAAATAATTATATGGCAAGAGAAGACCCACCATTGGAAAGAACATGATAGTAATCTTCTCATTTTTCTTTGGGGTCTATTGGGTCAACCAAGGATAATTCTCAAGTCATATGATATCTATTATAACTTAGATGCATGGCCTCCCATGTACGAAGGTTTCCTTGAGCATTTTCCAAAGATTTTAATTCCTAAAATAGTTATTGACTGTACCTTTCTGTAACGTATTATTTGTATTGAAACTTACAATTTAATTGTGGTTGTATTTTGTACGACAGTTTAAAAGTTAGAATTTGAAGATTTATATTTAGAATTTTTGTTGAGTGTATTTCATGGCGACCCAGAATGGGTTGGGTGGATTGGACCTATTTTGGGGGCGTTACAATATATCATGATGAATGGAAAATAGCTGACAATGAATTCAACATATGAATATCTTAAGGATTCAACAATATGAATATTAGAAAGATTCAACAATATGAATATCTAAAAGGATTCAACAATATGAATATTAGAAAGATTCAACAATATGAATATCTAAAAGGATTCAACAATATGAATATTAGAAAGATTCAACAATATGAATATCTAAAAGGTTTCAACAATATAAATATTAGAAAGATTTAACAATATGAATATCGAAAAGGATTCAACAATATGAATATCTAAAAGCAAGGATACTAATTGCTTTTAGAATGACTGATAGTCAAGTAGACTTTGAACTATAACTTCCAATGGGTTCAATACCTAATTGACCCTTTGGTTACTGGCTATTGACTACAGAAAATTAGTACCTCGAGGAGATCAGCCTCGGGTACAATATGTATATGCATAACACTTACATCTGCTTACTCGTATCATATAATAGATACCTGGGCACACTCCTAACATATGAGGGGTGTTCTGTTCTGTCTAAGAATTCTTACCATCAATTGGTTTGGATAGCTTTAAAGAAAACTTCATACACTTGTCTGACCGAACAAAGGTTTAGACTCTATCTGACACAGTTCAAGAATTTAGAACTTTGAATAATGTACAAGTCCAAGACTGTACGAACTCAAATGCACTAAGTGCGAATATCAATAATATCGATGTGGAATAATTATAGAATAGTTAAACCACTAAATAACATGCTTGGGAATAAAGTTCAAGCATTAAGTAAACAACTTTCGATTCAACAATAACCTACTCAATACAATATGAGAAGGATAGGGAACTTGCACAAAGTGAAGTTTAGAATTTGCACAATATATGAATTTATGTAAGTTCGGGGAACTTGCAAAATCAAAGAGTGAAGTTCGGGGAACTTGCACAATACTTAAAGTGTGAAGTTCGGGGAACTTGCACAATACTCAACGTGTGAAGTTCGGGGAACTTGCACAATAATAGATTTTCTTGCATAAAGTAAATGCATAGGTTAGGACACTTGCTCAAATAAAAGAGTAAGTCAGGAAACTTGCAACACAATATAAGTAGTGTTCGGTGAGGAACTTGCATAACCAAAGAATGAAGTTCGGGGAACTTCCAAATCAAAGAGTGAAATTCGGGGAATTTCACCATAATAGATTCCTTGCATAAATTAAACATAAGGACATGATACTTGCTCAAATAAAAGAGTGAAGTTTGGGGAACTTGCATAATAATCAAAGAGTGAAGTTCGGGGAACTTGCACTCAACATAACAATCAAATGAAGTTAGGAAACTTGCACCGTAAAAGAGTGTAAGTTAGAGAACTTGCAATACAATAATAACCTGCTCAATACAATATGAGAAGGATAGAAACTTGCACAATAAAGGTGAAGTTTAGAATCTCGCTTACTCGAGTCATTGAATAAAGTAGCGCAAGAATTTAGAATACTTGCACAATAAAAGTAGGGTTCGGATACTTGCTTACAATATCCGTTGAATAAAGTAATACAAAGGTCTAGGATACTTGCCTGTTTGCTCAACTACAATTAATTCTAGCTTTAATAAAACTGCGTTGGAACGACCTAACATTAACAAGTCGACCTTTCAATTAGCATGTATAAACTAATATAAGTCTACACTTACAAGAATCTGATCATTATATAATTCTATCATATAGTTCACGTAAGTCAATCTAATCCTGTCTTAGATTTAATAACTTTAGATTACTTAGTTTCTATGCGTCAATATAGGCTTGAACACATAGCACTTCCAGTTACTGATATAAATCAACACACATGCTTATCAAGTTTATCTAACTCAAGTTCGAAAGCTAACATGTTCATTCTATTTTCACTTCAAGACCACATGTTTTTATGTTGGACATTCACATACTTTAAACAATATAAGTTCATGCTTCAAGATTGGTTACTAAAGTCATGTTATCACATAACAAGGTCAAACAATACTTAATATATATGCTCGAGTACACAATACACATATACTTTAATCACATAGTTCATACTTGAAGTTCATTTCTTATGATTGAGCATGCATATGTGAAATTTGTATATAAACAAATGAGGTTCATGTCAATACGTCTATAGGCATAATGAAATCTTAATACTTATGCTCGCAAAATCATAATGTAATTCACATGGTAATCAATGCTATTTAGCTTCCACATTCTAAGTTTCCATTTGCAAAGTACACTAAGTCAAAAAAACAACACGGTACATGTAATGTAAGACCCCAAATTTTATGAATAAGATTTAATTTTCTTTATATATTATTTTAAAATAGTAAGGTGTTGATTTGATAAATGTGATAAGTTATGGGTGAAATGTGAAAAGTTTACAAAGTAAGCAAGTGGTTATAAAATATTCGTTGTGTCGGAGAATATTCGTTTGACCGAGGAATATTCTTTTCGTCGGAGAATATTCGTACGACGGCGCAATCATTGGTGGACCCCACAACGGAATGAATGTCGGATATAGAAACCGACAGAAGTAACCTTTTTATAAAAATAACGACAAAACTGTTACCGTTAGTACTGTTGAAATACACGGTTGTTAAAATACAGCAATACGCGGTGTTGCACGGTAGCACACGGTATTGCACAGTATTTCAAATTATTGATTTTTACGTAGGAAGACACTTATTCAATTATTGTTACAGTAATTACTGTTCAATATTTTATATTATTGATTCAATAATTGCATAATATTTTATTGATTCAATATTTGCTACGTTGATATTTTATATCCATAGGTGCTACTTTCCTATTTTATATTATTGATTTAATAATTGTTATTGCACATTATTTCAAATTATCAAATCAATAATTCATATTATTTGAATAATATTATTAGATAGCATTATTGGCAATGTCTAAGGAAGTTCTGTCTAGGAAAGGGGTTGATTAACTGTAAGACCCCAACTTTTATGAATAAAAATTTAATTTTTTTTTATATTATTTCGAAAAAGTAAAGTGTTGATTTGATAAATGTGAAAAGTTATGAATGAAGTGTGCAAATATTTTAAAATGAGCAAGTGGTTATAAAATATTCTTGTTGTCAGGGAATATTCGTTTGGTCGTGGAATATTCTTGTTGTCGGGGAATATTCGTACGACGGCGCAGCTATTTGTGGGCCCCACAACGGAATAACTGTCGGATATAGAAAGCGACATAAATAACCTTTTTATAAAATAACGGCGTAGTTGTTACCGTTAGTACTGTTGAAATACTCAGTGGTTAAAATACAGTAATACGCGGTGTTGCACAGTAGCATACGGTATTGCACAGTATTTTGAATTATTGATTCTTACGTGAGAAGGCACTTACTCAATTATTGTTACAGTAATTAATGTTCAATATTTTATATTGTTGATTCAATAATTGCATGATATTTTATTGATTCAATAATTGCTACGTTGATATTTTATATCAATAATTGCTACGTTGCTATTTTATATGATTGATTCAATAATTATCACTGCACAGTATTTCACATTATCAACTCAATAATTGATATTATTTGAATAATATTATTAGATAGCATTATTGACAATGTCTAAGAAAGTTCTGTCTAGGAGGGGTTATTTAATTGCGCGCCAGTAAGGAAAAATCCTTATCGGAAGGCCCTCTCTTTCCTGGGAACAACCTGGTTGTCAATATTGTAGTTCTATAATATTATTTGTGAATAATTAATTATTGATTTATATGATAAGAAAATATTTATTTTGTGAATATAAGAGAAGGAATTAGTACTGATGTGTTTTTATCAGTATTTTGGTGTGGAAAATCATCCGTTTATTGATTTCGGATAATTTATGTTTGGAATTTGGAAAAACTTCCTTCTACAAAGTTGTAGAGAATTAAATTTCTTATGGAAAAGATATAGAATTTGTATTTTTCTGATAAAGGGGCTATTTATTATGAATTATTGAAGTTTCAGAAAATAAATATTTTTTTATAAAATGGTGGGCCCCACTTTTGGTTGGTGAATGCTGATGGTTTTTTTTGGAGGCGGCTGGAAATTTTTTAAAAAAATATTATTTTATTCAAAAGTCTACTTTGGCATCCTAAGCTTTTCCTATAAATAGGGTGCTTAGGTTAGAATTGAAAATCACACCAGAATCAGAAGTTTTCTCTCTCTATAATATCGAGCATATTTTTGTGAGTATTTAGATACTTTGAGTGTTACTATTTAGTGCAAGTTTTTTTCGATGTTATATCCGATATTCCAGTCAAAAGTACTATTCTTTTGAGGTAAGGGATGTTATTTTCTTTCGTAAATGATGTTATTCTTTTCAATATCATTATACCAAAATATTATCATGGATTTTATTATGAAATTCTTATTTTTTTTCGTCGGGGTTACTATTCACGTATACGGCACTATTCACGAAAAAAATTAAAATTTCTTCTGTTGGTCCAAATTATCTGTTATAGTTACTATCTTTGATTGGATCTAAGTTTTGAGCTTCATTCTTGAATTTTGCTCCACAAAGTATTATTATGGAGTATTTTTGAACTTGGATAAACTAATATGCGAATTCTTAATCTTTGTCCTTTATCTTACTAGATTCGTTATTATTCTCAGTCCTAAAAGGTGATATAACTGAATATCTTTGGCCTGTAGAGCAAAGATGAATGATTACCTGATGAATATCTTTGGCCGTAGTGCAAAGATGACAGGTGTTGAGATGAACATTGTTGGGTTTGTACGAAATCGTGATACAATCAAATTGCAAAAAATAGCGGAAGTATGGTATATCAGAGTTTAAAAAAATTTCTACAAAACCATTACCCGGATCATCCTTTATGCAAATTATTAATTTAAAACGATAAATAAGAAGTTATGGAATCATACCCTTGTAAAACGAAGCTTCCACAGGTACGAGTTCAACTCCTTGTTCTTCGTGATCTCCTTGAATTTTCGGGTTAGATTCCTTCCTTTGATCAACGTTAGCCACCCAAGTGTTTGGCCTCTAGAGGTGATCCACCAAGGAAGATGAATTATCAAGAAGGAGGGTGGTTGGCTTAGTTTTCTTTCCTCTATAGAAAAGGAGTACTCTCCAATAATTGGAATTGCCTCAACTGATATCTATTATAAGACTCCTCTTATATAGATATTGGTCAACCCTTCTAATCCTATTAGACATGAGATTTCTTTTAATTAATTAAACTCTTTTAATTAATTTAGGCTTCCCACCACATGGGAAATAATTAATTAAATTCATTTAATTAATTTATCTCCTAATCTTATTAGGAATAAATGAGAGTACTAATATTAAATTAATTATTAAACTCCTTTAGAAATTAAAATAATAATAATTGTAATAATATTAATAAGACTCCTCTTATTAATTTATATTTAATATTTCCAAAATATTAAATAATAAACATTAAGCTATTTAATTTATTCTATCACTATAGATTAAATTAATTAGACTTAATGCATTATTACGATTATGCCATTACCTTCTTAAATAATTGTTCTTCCTTTTATGGTGTGACCCTTTAGGTTCTCTATATTAAACCGATTGTGAATAAATCAATTAGAACAATTCTAATCTTATTTAAATAAATAAATTAAACTAATAATCTATTTAAATAAATAATATTTATTCTACAATAGGGATAAGCCTCCCTAGCGATCAACGACTTTCCAGATAATATAGATTTCAACATTAATCATAAAAGAACCTGTGAGTAAATAGTTATCATATAATTCAATCATTCCACCGTACAATGTCCCAATTAAATATAAGACATGAATTTACTGTCAAGTCTTATTTTATTTAATTATATGTATTTTAATTAGAAAATGCACAACTCCAAATAATGCAAATTAGAAACTTCTTTCTAATTTCATTTTACCTTGGCCAAGGATTCCTGGGTTGTCATTTAACGAATCACATATGACATATCTCCTCTTTTACTAGAGGTGGTAGATTCTTTATTGATCATTCATTATCTCCATATGTAACTCATTATACCCAAGCATACCCTTTTATATACCCTAAAGGACTTTAAGGAATAAGTCAAAGTATAATTCATTACATACAAGATACTATGATGATCTCAAGTCCAAGGATCACTTGTACTACTATCACATTAGGAATTCCTATTGACAGGCGAGTAAAACTCCATTATGTATTCCATAGCGAGTCACGTTCAGTGAACTTATTCTCCAATAAGCACCTACATACTTGCTTTAGTGTCTCCACACAAATGATCATGAGATCAATCATCCTCATCCAATGAGCAAGCAACATATGTACCAATCTATCCGAATTTACTAATCCCACGATTAGGAACTATTTTAGTTTTAGAGCTTTCTAAGAATTTAGATCTCATTAGCATGATCATCATCATGATTCTAAAAGCATTGCTTAAAACTATGGGTTATTTACATATTATAAAAACAGCACCATGTAGATAATTAAATGCCTTTAATAAATGAATATTTTATTAATAAATAAATAAGATTGTTTACAAAGTACGTGCTTTATCATCATACATGATTGGCTTGTATGCACACTACTATAAATCTCCCACTTGCACTAAAGCCAATCGCCATGGTATCTCATACCCATCTTCTCTAAGTGACGATCAAACTGCTGTTGTGTTAAAGCTTTAGTAAATGGATCTGCAATGTTGTCTTGAGAGTCTACACGCTCCAAGGTGACGTCTCCTCTTTCAATGATCTCCCTGATCAAGTGAAATCGTCGCAACACGTGTTTAGATTTTTGATGAGACCTTGGTTCCTTAGCCTGTGCAACTGCTCCTGTGTTGTCACAGTAAACAGGAACTGCTTCTCCAATGCTAGGAACCATACCAAGTTCAGTTATGAACTTCTTCATCCAAACAGCTTCCTTTGCAGCTTCACTTGCAGCTATATACTCTGCCTCTGTCACTGAATCAGCAATTATTTGCTGCTTGGAACTCTTCCAACTCACTGCGCCTCCGTTCAAGGTAAAAACATACCCCGAAACAAATTTACTGTCATCTTGGTCCGTTTGAAAACTTGAGTCTGTGAAGACCTCGAGTTTTAATTCAGACCCACCGTAGACAAGAAAAATATCCTTAGTCCTTCTCAAGTATTTTAGGATATTCTTCACTGCCTTCCAGTGCTCTTCTCCTGGATTTGACTGGTATCTACTCGTTACACTAAGTGCATGAGCAACATCCGGTCTAGTACATATCATACCGTACATGATAGATCCTATTGCAGAAGCATAAGGGATCTTACTCATACGGGCTCTCTCCTCAAGTGTCTTTGGGGCCTGTTTCTTGGAGAGATGTATTCCATGGCTCATCGGCATGAGACCTCTTTTGGAATCTTCCATGCTAAATCTCTTTAGCATTGCATCAATGTACGTTCCTTGGGATAAACCAAGCATCCTTTTAGATTTATCTCTATAGATCTTTGTCTCCAAAATATAGGATGCTTCTCCCAAGTCCTTCATGGAGAAGTGTTTAGATAACCAGATTTTAATCGATTGTAGCATAGGAATGTCATTCCCTATCAGTAATATATCATCAACATATAATACAAGGAATGAAACTGCGCTCCCACTAACCTTCTTGTACACACATGGTTCATCTTCATTTTTGATAAAATCAAACTCTTTGATTGTCTCATCAAAATGAATGTTCCATCTACGAGAAGCTTGCTTCAATCCATAAATGGATCGTTGCAGCTTACAGACTTGATTTGTTCCAACCTTTGAAATAAATCCCTCTGGCTGTGTCATATACACATCCTCCTCAAGTTTCCCATTGAGGAAGGCCGTTTTCACGTCCATCTGCCAGATCTCATAGTCGTTATAAGCTGCAATCGCAAGCAAAATCTGAATAAACTTGAGCATAGCTACTGGTGAAAAGGTTTCATCATAGTCAACTCCTTGTCTTTGTTTGAAACCTTTTGCAACCAGTCGGGCCTTATAGGTCTCTACCTTGCCGTCCGCTCCAGTCTTTCTTTTAAAGACCCATTTACACCCAATAGGCTTAATGCCTTCAGGTGGTGAAACCAAAGTCCATACTTTGTTTTCATACATGGAGTCCATTTCGGATTTCATAGCTTCAAGCCATTTTCCTGAGTCTTTATTACTCATAGCCTGTTCGTAATTCAATGGATCATCATCATTCATGATGTGTACCTCATCGTCATCCTCTATAACGAATCCATACCTCTCAGGTATCTTCGGTACTCTTCCAGATTTACGAACAGGGTGTGGTATAGTAGGTTCTTCTACTTGGTCAGGTACCTGACTTTGATCCGTGGTAATTTGTGGTTCTTGAACTTCTTCAAGATATATCTTACTCCCACTGACCCCTTCATGGATAAACTCCTTTTCCAAG